>CM056053.1:453920590-455185590 GCA_029574335.1 Rana kukunoris
GTAAAAAAAAAATAATAAAAAAATAATAATTCTGTCCCTTATTTTGTAGGCGCTATAACTTTTGCGCAAACCAGTCGCTTATTGCAATTTTTTTTTTTTTTACCAAAAATATGTAGAAGAATACGTATCGGGCCTAGACTGAATTTTTTTTTTTAAATTGAGCTATTTTTTAAAGCAACAAGTAAAAAATATTGTATTTCTTTTCAAAATTGACGTACTTTTTTGTTAATAGCGCAAAAAAAAAAAAAAAACGCAGAGGTGACCAAATACCACCAAAAGAAAGCTCTATTTGTTGGGAAAAAAGGATGCCGATTTTGTTTGGGAGCCACGTCGCACGACCGCGCAATTGTCAGTTAAAGCGACGCAGTGCGGGACGCTGAAATTTCACCTGGTCAGGAAGGGGGTATACATGCCCAGTAAGGAAGTGGTTAAACAGGCACATATGCAAACAGATATAAAAACAAAAACATAGGCATACACACATTATAACACACAGACACATGTACACACACATACACATACAAACACATGCACACACACACACATATAAAACACATGTACACACATATATACAGCCAATTGCAGTACAGTACCTTCACTCACACAGCTGGGTACTGCACTGCAGGGGGCAGAAAGCACAGCACACACTCCCCTTCCCTTTGCTTTCACTTGGCAGAGTGCATTTGCTGGCTGACCGAGCTCCATCACTGCCAAAGTACAGTTCAGCTGGAGATCGCGAGATCAGTCTTATCTGACAGCTTTTATCTATCAGGATGTCGCGGCACACCTAAGGACCTTCGATGGTAACCCAGGGTTCCGTGGCATCCCAGATCTCCCCTCTAACAAGGGGCAATTTTTGGCACAAGGACTCGTCCAGGATAATTAAAAAGGAGCTTCTGTAACCCCCAAAAGTCATACAAAGCCTACTTTAGTCTTTCTATCCACTGCAACGCATTTCACTAAAAAAGCAACATTTCAAAATCTAGGCAAAGTAAAAGCTCCCAAAGTTGGTAATCCTCATTGCTTTTAGCAAACAGAGTGTGTTGTCATCTCAGTCTAGGTCAGGGGGGTCTCCAAACTATGGCCCATGGGACAAATCAAGCCAGCTGAAAGATGTAAGAGGGGACAATTGATGGGGACCCTGATGCAAAGGGAACTCTGATGTAAGGGGCACTCTGATGTGGATTCTGATGCAGGGCTGTCTTAATAAGAGGGCACACCTGGGCACGGTCCAGGGGCCCCGCTGCATTGGGGGGGCCCTGCACTTTCCCCAAAACAGCTGGTCCTTGAGCCCACGCTGCCCCGAAATCGGGGGCCCCATGATGGCACTCAGAGTGATGGATACACAGGGAAGGTAGGCTGGCAGCGATGCGGCGTGCTGTGCAGAACGATACCTATTATTTCACAGCCAGCAGGGAGGGGCACAGCCGGAGCACCAGTGCTGCTCTGACCCTGCCCCATGCAGCTTGAATGCTCAGGACTTGAAGGTTGCAGGGTAGGAGCTGGAGTGGGAGCTGCCGAGGCGGCAGCACTGAGAGCCCACCTGCGGAAGTAGCATTGTGGATGGTGTCATAGTGAGCCTAGCTGTCCAGCACTGTTTGCACCAAAAGACTTTGAATGCCCGAAGGGATGCTCCCTCCTCCGTCCCTGTGTTTAGTTAAAGAGGTGGTTCACCCTAAATATACTCTTTCCCATGTGATCCAGCATACTGGCGTCAGCGCCAGTATGCTGTTGTTTTTTTTTTAAATGCCCCACTTACTGTGTAATCCTTAATTTTGATTTATTTCCCCACGGTGGATGGCGCCTGTATAGCCCGTCACGGCTTCTGAAAATACACGATTTAGGACTCGGGTATTTCCGGCGCTATGCGACGCCTGCGCACAGACCTAGGAGCTGACTGTGCAGGCGCCGTATTTCTCCGTGTCCTATGGCACATCACGCTCTCCGAAAAAAGCTGAAATAGGACTCGGCGCTGACGCCAGTATGCTGGATTACATGGGAAAGAGTATATTTAGGGTGAACCATCGCTTTAAGTGCAGTGCTGGAGGTGGGCACAGAGCCAAAAGTTTACATGCACTGGAAAAGGGGGAAAAAGGGGGTACTGCATGAATGGAATAATGGTGCTGGGGGATATCAAGGGTGTATGGGGGAAAACAATGTTAAGGGTGGATCTGGGGTGTATAGGGGGTAGCAATGATTGGGGTAGCTTGGGTGGCTATAGTGCTAGAGGTATCAGGGATGTAGAGAGGCCACAGTGTAGGGGAGATCAGGGATGTAGTGGGGTCACAATACAAGGGGTATCTTATGATATATGGTTACAGTGCTGGGGGGATATCTGTGATGTAGAGGGGTCAGAGTGCTGGGGGGGGCGGGTGTATATCTGGAGTGTAGAGGGGTCAGAGTGCTGGGGGCATTCCTGGGGTTTAGAGGGGTCAGAGTGCTGGGGGGATATCTGGGGTGTGGAGGGGTCAGAGTGCTGGAGGGGATATCTGGGGTGTAGAGGGGTCAGAGTGCTGGGGGGATATCTGGGGTGTAGAGGGGTCAGAGTGCTGGGGGGATATGTGGGGTGTAGAGGGGTCAGAGTGCTGGGGGGATATCTGGGGTGTAGAGGGGTCAGAGTGCTGGGGGGATATCTGCGGTGTAGAGGGGTCAGTGTCCTGGGGGGGGATATCTGGGGTGTAGAGGGGCCATATTGCTGGGGAGGCATCAATCTAGCAGATATATTATATGCACAGGAAAGCTTTGTTACTTTATGTATGTAGTATTTTCACACTGCTTCTTTGCTGTACAGAATGATTGTTCGCGTAGTTAATGCGGAGCTCCACCCAAAAGGGAAAGCTCCACTCGTCTGCCTCCTACCTACGTGATGTAAGTTTACCTGCATTGTCTCCATTGTAGGGGTCCCAGAGCATTACTTTGCCCAGGGACCCCTGATGCTATTAAGACGGCGCTGTTCTGATGTAAGGGGGCTTTGATGGGGACTCACAGGAGACGCTCATGGGGTCAAGTAAATTTGGAATTTATTTGCTTTGTTTCACTGAACTTTTTGTGTTGTTCTAAATAATATTGTGCTGATTACAAAGAACTACAAAAAAAGAACGTAATTTATAAAACTGATCTGTTTTTGGCCTGCGCATGTTTTTAAAATATCCTGAAAAGTCTGGAGACCCCTGATCTAGATGAAGTCAAGAGGCTGCTTTTTGTTCATAAAAGGTGGGACTTTTTGATGTCCGAAACTTTTAGGGTACTGAATGATCCTGTTTCCTCACTCCAATTTTACAAGCACGCTTTGCAATTTTTTTTTCACAAAATACATTGCTGAACTAAAACGTGTTTTATAAACTTGTACAATGTATAATACAGTAATACTGGTCCTGGGCAGCAGTGCACCACGTCATATTAATGCTCATAGTGTTACTGTACATGTATTGTGCCAAATTCTCTTGACCATTACACATGGTTCTCACAGTAATATACTCCACCTAGTCTTTATCTAGTAGGAGGGAGAACGCCCACTGTACAAACACTAGCATTTCTTTTCCTCCATGCCAATGAGAGCTATAAATCTTTTCTACTTTCACTCTGTTTTTTTCTTCAGAATGTGTTCTAAAGAACCAACATCGGCCATATAAAGGAAAATAAGCTGCACTGCAGAGTATCTGGTTTCTATATTTGTGAGTCTGTGTTTACATGTGTTTAACAGTCATTTACCACTATAGTTAACCACCTCAACCCCTGAAAGGTTTAAAGTGGTTGTATACCTGCAATTTTTATTTTTCTGCCTGTAAGGCAAAAGCCATAATGAGTTAATATCTACCGCATACTAGCTCATTATGAAATACTTACCTTAAACCGAGGTGTAGAGAACTTACCTGGTCCATGCTGAGCGAGAAGACATTTTGCCTCGGCGCGTCTTCCGGGTATCGCTGCTCCAGCGGTGTGATTGGCTGGAGCGGCGATGTCGTCACTCCCGAGCATGCGCGGGGGATTTCATTCCGGCAGGGTTCGGCAGGTGACGGCCCTTTAGCCGAGGATCCCCGCTGCGCATTGCGAGGGGAATATCTCCTAAACCGTACAGGTTTAGGAGATATTCTTTATACCTAGAGGTAAGCCTTATTATAGGCTTACCTGTAGGTAAAAGTGGTAGTAAAGACTGCTCCTACTAGCTTAGGGGGGTGTATTTTTTTCATTATCTGTGCCCCCTTCTGATGATCATGTGCTGGTCGGAACGGAGGGACCATTTCTTCAGTTTCGGGTGCATGCCCATACAGCTCCGCTCACATGTTCCTCTGCCTTGGGTCAAGTCCCGGCCAGCCGCCTGCATGTTTATTTCCTTGCCTTCCCTGTGATCTCCCCACCCAGTAGTAATTGGGGCCCAGAGAGTAGGACTTGACAGGCTGTGAGGCAGGCAGAGGCGGCGGGGCGGGCAGAGAGTCGCTTATTGCCGCCATTACTAGTAAAAAAAACCCAGTTTTTATTTTAAAAATCTGGTCACCTTAGTTTAAGGCCCCTTTCACACGTACAAATAACGTGAGGATCCGTACTTTCTCATCCACTTGCTCAGCGGGGATCGCTCTGTTGATCCCCGCTGAGCTGGCAGATGGGACCGCCCTGTCAGATCTCCACTCTCCTCTATGGGGGCATCCAGGGCTGCCATCAGGAATTATGGGGCCTCTTACACAGCTTCAGGCATTGGGCCCCCGGAGCAGAGGGGGGGGGGGGGGGTTCTGACGCCTGAAATTGAGGAGCGGGGGGGGGGTTGCCGCGATTTGAGAAGCGGGGGGGGCTTTACATAAAATAGAAGAAATAAATAAAAATATATATAAAAAAAGGGGGGTAGCCATGCGAGGCCCTGGGGACCTCTGGGCCCATTTATATGAAAAAAGGGGGTTTGACACATGGGGCCCTGGGGCCCTTTAATAACAATAATTATATATATAAAAATAAAAGAAGTGAAAAAATATAAAAAATATTTTTTTTTATAAAAAAGGGGGGTTGCCATCTGGCGCCCTGGGGGCCTCCGGACCTCTAAAAAAAATAAAAGAAAAAAAATTGGCCCTTTAATAACATTTTTTTTTTTTTTAGGGGGTTCCCAATCCGGGTCCCTGGGGACCCGGATGGGGACCCCCGGGCCCCTTACAGGTGTAATGCCTGTACCCCCCTGATGGCGGCCCTGGGGGCATCGGATGAACACGGACCATCTGTCCGTGTTCACCCGACCCGCAGACGGATAGAAAAAATAGGATTTTCCTCCATCTGCAGAATCGGACCATAGTGGGGACCGATGAGATCGGGTGTTAGTGGATGTTCATCCGCCGACACGCGATATCCCATAGGAATACATGTATGTTTGTATTTCATCCGAAAACCGATGGATGAAATACGGACATACTGTCCGCATGTGTGAAGGGGCCTTACTCCCTTCCTGACCAGAGCATTTTTTGCTGCTTTAACTAACAATTGCGCGTTCATGCGAACAAAATATATATGATTTTTCTCACACAAAATATTAAAAATAAAATAAAAATTTGATTAAAAAAAAACCAATATTTTCTACGTTATGTTATATAACGTATTTAATAAAATCAAATGTTGTTCGAAAATTTAGGCCAAAGTGTATTCTGCTACACTTCATTTGTGAAAAAAATAATCCTAATAAGTATATATTAATTGGTTTGTGTGAAAGGTATAGTGTGTACAAACTATGGTATATACCCTATATTACTAAAAGTAGTGTAGCCTGCCTTTACACGCACATGGGGCCAGATTCTCGTAGATGGGCGCAGCGTATCCTATTTACGCTACGCCGCCGCAACTTAGAGACGCAAGTGCCGTATTTTTAAAGCACTTGCGTCCAGAGTTGCGGCGGCGTAGCATAAATGGCCCGGCGTAAGCCCGGGTAATTCAAATGTGGATGAGGTGGGCGTGTTTCATGTAAATCAATCATGACCCCAAGTATTTGAAGTTTTTTTGAACTGCGCATGCGCTGTCCGTGGACGTATCCCAGTGCGCATGCCCCAAATTACGCCGCTAATACATTGGTTTCGACGTGAACGTAACTTACCCAAAGCCCTATTCGTGAACAAGTTACGCAAACGAAGGAAAAAAACGACGCTGTCCCGACGTCCATACTTAACATTGCATACGCCGGACCTACGCAACGTTACCCCTCATATAGCAGGGGTAAGTTTACGCTTACGCAAACGACGTAAACTACGATGAGCGGGCGCAAATATGTTCGGGAATAGGCGTATGTAGCATATTTGCATATTCAATGCGAAAATCGACGGAAACGCCACTGAGCGGCCAGCGTAAATATGCAACTTAGATACGACGGTGTAAGTGACTTACGCCAGTCGGATCTAAGGCAAATCTATGCGTAACTGATTCTAAGAATCAGGCGCATAGATCCGACTCCGCAAAAACAGAGATACGACGGCGTATTTGGAGATACGCCGTCATATCTCCTTTGAGAATCTGGCCCATGAACTTTAATGGCATTCCAGTCGTGGCCTGTAGAGTTCAATATTGAGTTGGCCCACCCTTTGCAGCTATAATAGCTTCAACTCTTCTAGGAAGGCTGTCCACAAGGTTTAGGAGCATGTCAAGTGGTGGCCTCTAGATTATGGAAGCAGGGGCGCCGCCCCCTTATCCATGCGTCAGGCCCCCTAATCTACATGTGGGTAGCGCTGGACGCATGCATTCCAATGGGGTTTTCTTTTTTTTTAAGCATGTGATTATAGCCTGAGGCTCTAAAAGGCTTCAAAAAAGTCAGGCTCGGAACACAGCTCTGCACCCCGAGCCCATCCAGTTGGGTGACAATAGCGAATGAATAGACGGAATTCTTAAGTGTTATTCACATTTTTCAGCTTCAGGCTTTTCAGTCCGTTACAGCGTGACGAATGTGCTATTTCTATTATGAACGCTAGTTTTACCAGGCCGAGCGCTTCCGTCTCGTACTTGATTCAGAGCATGCGTGGAATTTTGTGCGTCGGAATGGTCTACACAGGATCGGAGGGATTTTGTTGTCATAAAATTTAAGAACCAGCACTCAAATTTTTGTTGTCGGAAATTCCGACAGAAAATGTCCAATGGAGCCCACACACGGTCAGAATTTCCGACAACAAGCTCCCATCGGACATTTGTTGTAGCAAATTTTCGAGGCGTGTGTATGCGGCATTACACTTTCTGGGGTTTTATTTCACACATATTTACTTCTGCAATGAGGAGAATCCATTTTCTTGGATTTGTGAATGTTTTTAATATCCTGTATACAATAAAGGTAGCATTTTATCTGTGACACACACACACATTTTATCCCTCTTGTGTTGTCTTGCTTCCCTTTCCCCCTCACCAAATTTTCCCCTTAGTGGGTAAATTAATGTACAACCATGTACTAATTTAGCGATACAGACAAAAGTGCCACAAAATATTGAGCCCAGCAAATGAGGAAAAGGCAAAATTATGTACAAAATGTATTCATACCTCCCAACATTTTGAGATGGGAATGAGGGACACCTACTAACAAATGCATGCAGGCATAGGACACGCCCCCTGCCACACCACCTTAAAAGGAGCATTAACCAAAGAAAAAAGTTAATTAAATCCACAAGTGCTTATTTTTACCACTACTATTCTTTTATATTGGCTTTTAAAATGTATAAATGCAGCAATTTAGAATTTGGATGCAAGGTTTAGCACTGGGAAACACTTTTTGAAAGATAAAAAGTGCATTGTATATACAATTAAATAGATCAGATCAAAATGAGGGACACATGAGGAGGAATGAGGGACATTGCTCCAAATCAGGGACAGTCCCTCAAAATCAGGGACAGCTGGGAGCTATGTGTATTAATGAAAATATACAACACAATAATACAATAGACCTCCACCTTCCACCATCTAAAAAGACAATGGGCCAGATTCAGGTAGATGGGCGCTTCTTTACTTTGGAGTAACGTTTCTCATTTACGTTACTCCGCCGACACTTTCGGCGCAAGTACTGTTATTCACATAGCAGTTGCGCGTAAACTTGCGCCAGAGTAACGATAATACGCTGGCGTAATCCGACGCAAGTGGAAGTGGGTGTGATCATATGTAAATGATGGGCGGAGCCCAGCGCAGAGGCTTACGTTCAGCGCATCATCCACGGAGCATGCGCAGTAAGTGAGGCTTCACTCGGCCCCCTGTGCGCATGCTCACAACTTCCGTCGGCACCACTTCACGTGAAACGCCAGCGCAATGTGTTCCGTTGTGCGTATAAAAGCGCTAGCGGAAACGCCATTCCGGCGCAAAAGTTTTTTTTGTTTCCCCCCACCCCAGGGAAGATACTTTTGCTGTCATGGCTGCTCCCGCTACCCCTAAAGAGAGGAGGAACCTCAACTTTAATGCCCAGGAAGTCTCTGTGGTCATCTCGGCTATGGAGACGTTTAATGATTTTCTCCACGGCAAAAAAAGTAGGAAGACCAGCCGGGAGAGGAAGCAGGGCATCCTGGAGACCATTGCTGCCAGGGTCAATGTGTTGGGGTATTCCACCCGGACTGCTGGGGATATTCAAAAAAAAAAAAATGATCTGCGGCGCAAGGTCCGTGGCAAGGTGGCCACCATTAGGAGCCATGAGAGGGGCACAGGTGGTGGTCCACCATGTCCGGTCAGCCTGACCACAGAGGAGGAGGTGGTCGCCCGCTGCCTGGACAGGGAGCAGTTGGAGGGGGGTACCAGGCTTTGATTCTGTGGAAGAAGGCTCCAAGACAGGTAAGTGTTTTTTATCCCCTATTTGGTGTTTTGCATGTGGGGGGGGGAGGGTACATGTGCCAAGTGTGTGGGACCACCAACATGTGTCTGCTTTGTGTCATCCACAGATGACGGAGCTGGGCCATCATCTGTCGGCGGCCAGTCCACCCCATCCCCCCATCGGCACCCAGTGCCTGTTCCCCTGGGTGGTGAAGACACCGAGGTGGAGGAGGAGAGTGGCCACACCACACATGCAGAGGTCGTTGAGGAGGAGCCTGTTGGGGCAGAGCAGGACTTTGTTTTATTGTTAGAGGAATCCTCCTCTTCTGCAGGACCCTCTCAGATCCCCTCCCCCATTATAGGAAGCCCCTCAAGGGCGACTCCATCCCCCCGGGGACAAACATCTACTGGCCCCAGGAAGGCCACCCATAAGACCAGGGGGGTGTCTGATCTGGTCCAGGACCAGGTGGTGAGGGATCACGCCAGACAGACCCAGCAAATGGGGGAGATTGCTGGGCACCTGGACAGAGTGGCTGACAGCCTGGGCTCCGTGGCCCAGATGTCTTCAGCAGTGCAGGATGTGAGCTGCAACTGCGCTGCAGTGGTGACCAGTCTGGGGGAGGTGCAGGGTGAGCTAAGGGACCTCACTGCAGCCGTCCAGGCAAACAGTGCTGCCATCCGGGACCAGGGGAGGCTGAGTCGGCGGGCCCAGCATTATCAGGTCACCCGGCAGCTCAGGATGCAGGCCCAGCAGCTCAAGGTGCAGGCCCAGACCAGTTCTTACCTTGGCCGGATTGCCGTGGCCTTGGAGGGCAGGCAGGCCACACCTGCCAGGAGTGGCCCACCCGGGGATCAGCCACCTCCAGATGCCCCCCCCCACCCCCACCCACTCCTTCCAGGCAGCTGAGGAGCCAGAGAGGGGCCGCCAGAAGAAGCCCCCGGCATCCCAGATAATTTTTCTTTTTTTTTTTTTTTTTTGATGCTCAGGACATGAGTTTTTTTTATATTTTTTTGTGAATGCTCAGGTTATGAGATTTTTATTTTATTATTCTGCACACGTTGCAGTGTGAATGGTGTGTGAATGTGAGAGGGTGGCACTCCTGCCAGTAAGGGGTGTCACCCTCGGCCGTGGTGGTGAAGTTAACCCCACGGCTGTATGAATGACGTGTGAAAGGTGTATGAATGGACAGTGACATCATTGGGGCCTTGACGCTGGCGTTGCTGCTCCCAAGTCCTACATGCTGGACTTGGGCTAATCCAATGTGATGTGGATGTGGTGTGTGTGATCTAGGGACATCAGTGGTGTACACGCGTGCATTGTCCGTGTGATCAATGTTTTGGTTTATTGTCCAAAGATGCCTACGGCGAGGACCCTCCTGACGGCTCTTCCATCAGCTGACTGGTTCTCCTCTGGCAGGTGGGGACTGTGTGGGTCGGGGGTCAGGTCATCACGTATGTCAATCTGCAGGCCTTTTCTCATAGCAAAGTTGTGCAGAATGCAACATGCACCGATGATCTGACACACAAAGGTAGGGGAATACAATAGGGTCCCCCCGGACTTATCCAGGCAGCGGAAACAGGACTTCAGGAGCCCAAATGTTTGCTCCACCACTGCACGGGTTTTGATGTGTGCTTTATTGTATTTTCTCTCTCCTCTGGTTTGGGGGTTCCGGAAAGGAGTCATGAGATGGGGTCCCAGTGCATATGCAGAGTCACCTGTAAGGGAAAAGACAGGAGGATGTTAGTCATGCATGTGCCACTTCTGATGTGCATCACGGGAGGGGATAGTCATGCCTGCCACCCATGTCACTCACCAACCAGCCAGCTCTCCCCATATATGTTCTGCTCGAATTCTGCTGGGATGGGGCTCTGACGGTATATGAAGCTGTCATGGCTGGACCCTGGGTGTTTGGCACGGACGTGCCATATGAGGCGTTGGGCATCAGCTATCACCTGTACGTTGATGGAATGCCAATGCTTCCGATTGCGGTATATGTGCTCTGTGGCACTCGGGGGCTGTAGGGCCACATGTGTGCAATCAATGGCCCCCACAGTGCGTGGGAATCTGGCAATGCTGTAGAAATCTGTCATTGCCTTCAGCCGCAGCTCCTCAGTGGTTGGTCTGATGAACTGGTTGGACATGCGTCTGAGGATTGCAGGGACAACCTGGTGCACACATCTGCTCATGGAGGATTGTGACATCCCAGCCACCACTCCACTTGTACGCTGGAATGATCCACTGGCAAGGAAATGAAGTGTTGCCAGTACCTTCACCAGTGGCTGCACTGCTTGTGAGCGTTGTGTCTTGCTGGTGATGTCACCCTGCAGGGTTGTGGTTAGTTCAAGTATTGCATCTGGGCTGAATCTGAAGAGGCGATACACCTCCTCATCCCCCATGCCAAAGAGGCTCATGCGCGTGCGGTATATCCTTTCACGTGCCCGCCTACTCCGTTCCGGGGGACCCAGTACTAGTGCTAGGACCGCGACTGCCCCTGGCATGTTGGCACACAGAGGTGTTGTCCTTGCAAGTGTGGTTGTTCAGCTTGCTAGTTTCGTCGGTAACGCTGCTGCTGTAGCTGCTCTCCTGCTGACCTGAGGCCGTCTGGAGTAAAGATAAAGCAGCTTTTTGTAGAAATAACTTTGCGCCGGACGGACGAGATACGCGCGGCGCATGTAGCCAGCGTATGGTGCTAATCCGTTCGTGAATCGGGAAATCTCCCTCATTTGCATATTTGCAGGGGAAATCAATAGGCGCGACTGATGCGCCAAACGAAATTATGCGCTGACGAGACTCCGGCGTCGGAATGTTAAGCCGATCGGAAATGGCCCGTTTTCTGTCGCATCTAGTTTGGTGGGTACGGCCATATAGAAACGACGGCGCATCTTCACAGTTCCGCGGCGCATATCGAATTACTCCAGCGCAACTCTACCTGAATCTGGCCCAATGTTGTCTATATCAAAAACGTCATCCACACACCCATACATCAAATCATAAACCATATCACCATGGGTGGAGGGGCTAGGGTGGTCCTGCTTGCACTAGGAAATGTGGCCCTACAAATCTAATGGCCAGTGGGTAGAGAACAAGGGTGCCATTACCCAAATGTCATGAAAGCTAAGAGACAGGGCTGAATCGGATGTGTATCATGGATGAGAAGCAGTCCTTTGTGTACTGCCGTGATAAATATATGCTGGTGCTCATAAACATATGAGCCAAGCAATGAGAAATGGTGGCAAAACGCCAATATCAGGCTGCGGCAGATAAAGCATAGACCAGTCTATGGACACAGTACATGGACCACTCAGGCATGAACAGACTTAGCGGATGATATATCATTGCTGCACAGAAAGGAGACATAGTACATGACAGTAGTTCAAAGCATAGTTGCGTAAACGGGTATCAGCTTGAAAGCTCCAAGATTGTAATGTAAAGCTGCTGCCTATGTACAGTGCCTGCCACCGAGAATGTGTTTTTAGCGCGACAGCATCGCGCTGACTCTCGGCGACAGGGTGCCGACATCTCACACTCGCTGAAATAGTAAAAGCACATTCCAGCGAGCGCGTTATAGAAGCGACGGGGATCCGACGTGGATTCCCGCCAATTCTACACGTGGGCGGCGTTTGTTATGAATCCTGAAGGGGAAGTCCCCGCCGGATTTAAAAAAAAAAATCTTAGGTCTGTTATGGGTTGCAAGGAGACCCCCCCTACGCCGAAAAAAACGGCGTGGGGGTCCCCCACAATCCATACCAGACCTGTATCCAAAGCACACCAGCCGGCCGGTCAGGAGGGGAATGGGGGCGAATACCAAGTGGTACCTACCGGAGCATGATGGGACTGCGACGTCACAAGATAGGCCTATATAAGTCGCTGCGAGCCGCGCACCTGGCAGAACAGCGAGAGGAAGCGTCGTGTCAACATCTGGAGAAGAAGAGGGAAGAAGAAGACATCACGGAAGACCGGACTGGCCGCCGCTAGTAATTGAGCTAACACACGAAGATAGCAGCGGCCAGTCCCGAAGAAAAAGAAGACCCCTGGAGAGCGGAGAAGACCCCGGAGAGCGGAAGAAGAGCGGAGAAGACCCCCGAAGAGCGGAGAAGACCCCGAAGAGCGGAGAAGACCCCCGGAGAGCAGGAGAAGACCCCCCCTCCCCCGCCGAAGGAAGCCCGGCGGCGAAGAACAGCGGCACCCACCCCCTGAAGATGTCGGGAGAAGCCCGCCGGGGGGGGGGGGGGCGCTTTTATAAAAGCGACCATACACACCCCCCCTGGCAGCCAACTATAATAAAATGTTTTAATACCCTGTGTTGTTTCTTTGTGTTTGCACTTTTTTTGCAGGTGAATGGGTAGGGGTATGATGTACCCCATACTCATTCACTTAGGGTGGGGGGCCGGTATCTGGGGGCCCCCTTATTAAAGGGGGCTCCCAGATTCCAATAAACCTCCCGCCTGCATACACTGACAACCAACGGCCAGGGTTGTCGGGAAGGGGCCCTGTCTTCATCAACATGGGGACAGGGTGGTCTGGGGTGGGGGGGCCGCAGTACGCCCCCCTGCCCCAGAGCACCTGACCCCCCCATGTTGAGGGCATGCTGCCCGGTACGGCTCAAGAGGGGGGGCGGGCGCTCGCTCTCGCCCCCATTCCCCTCCTGATCGGCCGGCTGGCGTGCTTTGGATACGGGTTTGGTATGGATTGTGGGGGACCCCCACGCCGTTTTTTTCGTCGTAGGGGGGGTCCCCTTGCAACCCATAACAAACCTAAGGGCCCGGTATACTCCTGAGGGGGGAACCCATGCCTGATTTTTTTTTTAAATCCGGCGGGGACTTCCCCTTTAGGATTCATAACAAACGCCGCCCACGTGTAGAATTGGCGGGAATCCACGTCGGATCCCCGTCGCTTCTATGACGGCTTTGTCTCCATCGCGGCAAGCCAGCTCGGCGCTGGCTCCCGCGATGGGGCTCGCAGGTGGTCAATCTCGCCAAGAAAGGGAGCGAGATTGACACAATATCGCGGTCAACCACTGTAGTGAATCCAGGCTCCAGTCAGCTCTCCTTATGGCAGCTCAACAGCATGCCACCCTTAGTATGGAGGCAACGCACAATACTAACAGTGAGCGTCTCGGGTAAGTCTGCGGCCAAATGTTACTATGAATTCACTCCATGTTGGCCAAGCTACAGTGGAAGCAGAGGTATGCAGAGAATGGCATCAGGCGAGGCATGACGTCAACGTGTTTCGCCGGGAGCCCCCAGCTTCGTCAGGGTGTCTTTTTTTTGTGCAGTTTTTTTTTTACCATAGAACCTCACTCTTAGCAGGATAGTGAGTGAATGAGTATCCAGCAGTACTTTATTATACTTCATATTGTTATATTAATGTAGCGCTACCCCCGGAGGAGCCGCTGGTTGATTGTTGGGTTTGGCACATTACATGACTCTATCGTTGTCTAGGGGTGTGATGCAGGAGCAAAGTAGTGAGCGTAGGTCCAGACATTCAATAACGTTTTTCAAAGCTTTATTTTCAGGCCAACACAGCCAACATCAACTTCAGTTAGGAAAGAAAAGGTTGATGAGAGTAAAGGGATGAACTTGCAGTGTCAGGCCTGGATGTAGATGGGCAATCCAGCCCTCAGCACCAAAGATCTGTAATGGATGAATAGGGGCGAATCCTTCCAATGGACTCCAGCCCGGGTCACCATGAGACAGAATGCGTACCTGTAGCATCCCAGTCACCAGATCCCTGATTGGTGCGGCACTCAGCCTGAGATCCGTTTCAATGGAACCTGGAACCCAGTGAATATTTTTTATTGGGATTTTATGTGATAGACCAACACAAAGTGGCACATAATTGTGAAGTGGAGTGAAAATAATAAATGTCTTTCATTTTTTTTTACAAATAAATAAGTGAAAAGTGTGGCGTGCATCTGTATTCAATACTTTGTAGAACCTCCTTTCTCTCTAATTACAGCTGCAAGTCTTTTTGGGGATGTCTCTACCAGGTTTGCACATCTAGAGAGAGACCGTTTTGCCCATTCTTCCTTGAAAAAAAAGCTCTGTCAGATTGGACGGAGAGTGTCTGTGAACAGCAATTTTCAAGTCTTGCCACAGATTCTCAATTGGATTTAGGTCTGGACTTCCTTTTTTTTCAGGTATTTACAAAAACATATTCAAGCTATAGTTACTGGTATATATGGATATGGACTGAAAGTGCACACTCTCAAGTTTAATTTGAGGGTATTTACAACTAAATTGGAGGGAGAGTTTAGGAATTATAGCTCTTAAGAATACTCCCCCCCCCCCTTTTTTTCAAGGGACCATAAGTAACTGGACAATTGAATCGAAAGGTTTCTTGGCCAGGTGTGGGATATTCCTTTGTTATTTCTTCATCAATGAAGCAGGTAATAGGTCTGGAGTTGATTTTAAGTGTGGTATTTGCATTTGGAATCTATTGCTGTGAACCTACATCATGCGTTCAGAAGGAGCTGCTCATGCAATTTAAACATGCCATTGTAAGGGCTTCAAAAATGTAAAAAAATCCATCATAGCAGTAACATTAGCCGTGGCCAAATCAACAGTGAGGCCGTGTACACACGGCAGAGAACCTCGACGGGCAGAACACATCGTTCCGCCCGTCGAGGTTCCCTGCCGGCCGTCGAAATTGGCGACCCGCCCGTCGGGAATGGCAACCAGCCATTCTTCCAGGCGGGCCGTCGAGCAAATAGAGAGCGTGCTCTCTATTTCTGCTCGACGGGCTTCCCGACGGGAAGCTCGCCGAGAGTGTACACACGGCCGAGGTCCTCGCTGGAATGCAGCTTCCAGCGATGTTCTCGCTGGTTTCCAGCGAGAACCTCGGTCGTGTGTACACGGCCTGAGGAAAGAAGAATGCACTGATGAGCTCAGCAACATAAAATGGCCTGGACGTCCACAGAAGACAACAGTGGTGAATGATTGTAGGATCCTCTCTAACCCATTCACAACATTCAGACAAGTGAAGGAGATTCAGACCAGTTTTGGAAAAGCATTCTTGGATGGATGAAACTAATAACGAGTACAAGAATGATGGGAAGAAAAAAGTGTGGAGACTTGGAACAGCTCATGATCCAAAGCACACAATATCATCTGTAAAAAATGGTGGAGGCAGTGTGAAGTCATGGGCATGCATGGCTTCCAGTGGCACTTGGTCCTTGGTGTTTATTGATGATGTGACAGAAGACAGAAACAGCCAGATGTATTCTGCAGTGTTTAGAGATATACTGTCAGTCCAGATTCAGCCAAATGCAGCAAAGTTGATTGGACGGTGCTTCGCGCTACAAATGGACAACGATCCAAAACACTCTGCAAAAGCAACCCAGGAGCTTTTATAGGAAGATACCGTATTTATCGGCGTATACCGCGCACTTTTTTGCCCTGAAAATCAGGGCAAAATCGTGGGTGCGCGGTATACGCCGATAGCCGCTTTCCCGCGCCGAGTTTCAAATACTGCGCCGGCATATACCGAGCGCAGTACACTCGGGTATAGTCGGGCAGACTCGGCTCCTCTCGCGCTGACGTCCTGGACGTACAGGACGTGAGCACGAGAGTAGCCGAGCCTGCCCGACTATTCACGAGTGTACTGCGCCTGCATATACCGAGTGCAGTACACTCGTGTATAGTCGGGCAGGCTCGGCTCCTTTCGCACTCACGTCCTGTACGTCCAGGACGTCAGCGCGAGAGGAGCCGAGTCTGCCCGACTATACCCGAGTGTACTGCGCTCGGTATATGCCGGCGGAGTATTTGAAACTCGGCGCGGGAAAGCGAGGAGGACGCCGCAAGGACGCCGGACCCGCCGAAGAGGACACCGGACCCGACGAAGAGGACACCCGAAGCCGCAGACGGACGCCGGACCGGACGAAGAGGACACCCGAAGCCGCCGATGGACGCCGCCCAAGACACCAAAACTGTAAGTACAAAAAACTTTTTTTCCACAGGAATGGCGGCAACTTTAGGGGTGCGCGCTATACGCGGGAGCGTGCTATACCCCGATAAATACGGTAAGTGAAATATTCTGCAATGGCCAAGTCAATCACTTGATCTCAACCCAACTGAGCATTTCACTTGCCGAAGGCAAAAGTAAAGGCAGAAAGACCCACAAACAAAGAACAACTGAAGACAGCTGCAGTTAGAGCCCGGCAAAGCATCAAAAAGGAGGAAACCCAGTTATCACGGGTAGACTAGTACTTACCAAGGCCGAGATGCAGAGAGCAGTTCACCCTTGCAACTAAGCGCACTTCAACCCCTGAAGGTGAGACAGGGGAGGAATGGCACAAAGAGGCACAGGCTACCCAGCAGGTGCAAGTAGACTTGAAGCAGTTGAGCAGCTGAGTCAAACTGGCAGGTGCGTGGTTTGCTGGAAGAACTTGGTCAGAGAGTCCAGAACCAGGCCGGGGGTCAAAAACAGGCAGACAAGGAAGAAGTTTATACACAACAGAGGTACTGTGTTGGGAACACACAAGGCAAGTCCAGGTCACAGGCAAAAGGTCAAGGCAAGGAAACAAGAGGCAAAGTCCGGGTCACAGGCTGAGGGTCAAACACAGGAGACAAGCGGAGTCTGTAGTAAAAGCTCAGATCCAGGAGAAGATCAGCAGAGTCGGAGGCAATCCGGGTCACAGCAGGTAATCAAACACAGGAACAAGTCACAGGTAAACAGGAAGCTGAAGACGAACCAGCAATTCCTCTGAGCATTTGCTCAGCTTTTATAGGCAGCCAGGAAGTCATGCGATGCATGCACTATGCAGCTAAGTGTTTCTCTGAAAGCTTCTCACTGTCAGCATTGCTGCCATCTAGTGTTCAAATAGATGTATAACATGTTACTTTATAATACGTTTCTCTGACACCAGTCTTTTGTAATGTCCATGGGTTCCAGACTTCAGGCAGTTATTGCCAGTAAAGGATCCTCAACAAAATATTAAAAATTAACATTTTATTTATGATTATATTCATTTGTCCGATTACATTTGAGCCCCTGAAAATGGGGGGACTGTGTATAAAAATAGTTGCAGTTCCTAAAATGTGTACTTGATATTTATGTTCAACCCCTTGAATTAAAGCTGAAAGTCTACACTTCTAATTCATTTGAATTGTTTCTTTTTAATTTTATTCTGGTGCATACAAAGCCAAAAGTATGAAAATGGTGCATGTGACAAATATATATGGACCCAACTGTATATTTATATACAGTATCGATATATGTAGATATATTTACTTCTAAAACCTCAGAAAGCTAATAATTCAGTCCACGCATTTCACAGTTCTTCCACTTCTTCAGGACTGAAGTAGAGGCGTTCATATACATAATGAAAAATGAGAATTAATCTACAAAGTATAACAACATTAATTCACATAAATACAGGGCTTTTTTTCTGGGGGAACTTGGGGGAACTCAGTTCCACCACCTTTGGCCCAGACCCTTTGGTGCCCGCTCACCACAATCACTTGTAAACACAGAAGTCTGGTTTCTGTGTTTACAAGTGACAGCTCTGCACTCTGTGTGTAACCCCCCTGAACTCTGCACTCTGTATGTAGTGCAATTCTGGTATTTAATGCCCCTTTAAGACCCTTCTACTGTTTGTGAAATCTGAACGGGGTCGTGGTTGAGTTCCTGCACCTATTTTCTGAGAAAAAAAGCTCTGCATAAATATCTTATACATCAATATCCTCACTTAGTATACAGTCCTATATCACCTTGTGAGGGAGAAAAGAAAGCAAGGCAACACAAGAGAGGAAATATCTATATATTTGTTTCCCTTGCTTTCTTTTCTCCCTCACAAGGTGATATAGGACAGTATACTAAGTGGGTATATTGATGTATAAGATATTTATGTGAATTAATGTTGTTATTCTTTGTAGATGAATTCTCATTTTTTATTATGTATAAGAAATCCTCTACTTTCAGTCCTGAAGAAGTGAAAGAACCGTGAAATGTGTAGACTGAATTATTTAATGTTTCTGAGGTTTTAGAGGTAAATATGTATTTTATTAAGTCAAATTTACCTGAGGTTTTAATTTGCACATATTTACTGCTATAATGAGGAGAATCAATTTTCTTGGATATGATTGGGGATGTTTTTTAATTTTTTGTATTTAATAAATGTTAGCATTTTATTTGTGAATGTTTCTCTATTTATCATTATTATGTGGGAGAGCATATTTAACCACTTAAGGACCGCCTACTGCACATTTACGTCGGCAGAATGGCACGGCTGGGCACATCAACGTATATATACGTTGATTTTAGTAGCCAGTCGCGGGCGTGCGCCCGCGACCCGGTCCGAAGCTCCAGGACCGGGACCGCGGGATTCGCGGACCCGATCGCCGCTGGAGTGCGGCGATCCGTCCCTGGAGCGGAAGAACGGGGAGAGCCGTGTGTACACACGGCTTCCCCGTGCTTCTCTGTGGCCGTAGCATCGATCGCGTCATCCCTGTAATAGGGGGACGCGATCGATGACGTCACACCTACAGCCACACCCCCCTACAGTTGTAAACACACACATTAGGTCACACATCCACTACAGCGCCACCTGTGGTTAACTCCCAAACTGCAACTGTCATTTCCACAGTAAACAATGCAATTTAAATGCATTTTTTGCTGTGAAAATGACAATTGTCCCAAAAATGTGTCAAAATTGTCCGAAGTGTCCGCCATATTGTCGCAGTCACGAAAAAAATCGCTGATCGCCGCTATTAGTAGTAAAAAAAAAAAAATTAATAAAAATGCAATAAAACTATCCCTTATTTTGTAAACGCTATCAATTTTGCGAAAACCAACCGATAAACGCTTATTGCGATTTTTTTTACCAAAAATACGTAGAAGGATACGTATCGGCCTAAACTGAGGAAAAAAAAAGTTTTTTTTTTATATATTTTTGGGGGATATTTATTATAGCAAAAAGTAAAAAATATTGCATTTTTTTTTAAATTGTCGCTCTATTTTTGTTCATAGCGCAAAAAATAAAAACCGCAGAGGTGATCAAATACCACCAAAAGAAAGCTCTATTTGTGGGGAAAAAAGGACGCCAATTTTGTTTGGGAGCCACGTCGCACGACCGCGCAATTGTCAGTTAAAACGACACAGTGCCGAATCGCAAAAAGGGGCAAGGTCCTTTACCTACATTTTGGTCCGGGTCTTAAGTGGTTAAAGACTCACATGCAGTATATTAAAAATTGTCTTGACTTGCATGTAATGTAATGGGATGATGCCCCCCCAAGAATAAATTCTAATTATATTTTTTACTGATCCCTCATACAAATACTGTATATATTTAGATTTTAAATTACTATCTAGATGGAATCCTGACCCAAACAGGTTTTGCCACATATGCATCCAATTATCCTTCAAGATGCTACGGTGGTTGCCCAGATCCTGGCACTAATCTCCAAATTTTTTGGCAATGCCAAACTCTGTACTTAAAAGATGAACCTTTACAACCCCTTGTATTTTCTAAATGGGTTCCTTTAAGCTAGTGCATTGTTGGTTCACTTACCTTTTCCTTCGATTTCCCTTCTAAATGTTTTTTTTTTTTGTTTAAATTTCTCACTTCCTGTTTCTCCTCAGTAAGCTTTCCACCATCATCCGGTGGAAAGTCATTTAGAACAGCTTACTGAACACCTTACTGAGGAGGAACAGGAAGTGAGAAATTCAGACAAAGAAAAAAATGTTTAGAAGGGAAACTGAAGGAAAAGGTAAGTGAACCAACAATGCACTAGCTTAACCACTTAAGGACCACCGCATGTACATTTAAGTCGGCAGAATGGCACGTACAGGCACATTGGCGTACCTGTACGTCCCTGACTAGACTTGGGTCGGGGGTCCGATCGGGACCCCCCCCCCCCGGTACATGAGGCGGTTCCCGTGGCTTCAGGAGCGATCCGGGATGAGGGGACGGCTGTTCGTTTTTGTCCGCCCCCTCCGGATCGCTCCCAGCCAATGCGTGTCCGCCACCCGCCCTTTTCCTGTGTAAACACAGGAAGGGGGAAGTGATGTAATCTCTCCTCTCGGCGATATTTTCAACCGCCGCTGAGGAGAGAAGACATCACAAGTAAGTCTGCACAACACCACCCCCCTGTCACAGTGTCACTGAATGCAGTGATCATATATGTACTGATCACTGCATTTAGTGTCAGTGTGACAGTTAGTGTGACAGGCAGTTAGTGTTAGGTCCAGGGTAGCCCCCGTACTACCCCTAATAAAGTTTTAACCCTTGATCACCGCCCTAGTTAACCCTTTCATCCCCTATTGCCAGTGTCACTAAGCGATCATTTTTCTGATCGCTGTATTAGTGTCACTGTTGCCGCTAGGTAGCTAGTTTTTTTTTATTGCAATTTTTTTTTACTAAAGACATGTAGCTGAATACATTTTGGCCTAAATGTTTGACTAAAATTTAGTTTATTCGATTTTTCTTATAACAAAAAGTAAAAAATATTGTTTTTTTTTTTTTTTTAAATGTTGCTCTATTTTTGTTTATAGCGCAAAAAATTAAAATCGCAGAGACAATCAAATACCATCAAAAGAAAGCTCTATTTGAGGGAAGAAAAGGACGCAAATTTTGTTTGGGAGCCACGTCGCACGACCCCGCGCAATTATCTGTTAAAGCGACGCAGTGCCGAATTGTAAAAACGCCTTTGGGCATTTAGCAGCATATTGGTCCGGTCCTTAAAGCGGAGTTCCACCCTTAAAACCACTTTGTTTCATCCCATCCAGCATACTGGCGTCAGCCTTCCGGAAACAGCCGATTAGCGTTCGGCTCTTCTCGGCGCCTGCGCACAGACCCAGTAAATTGCCGGTCCTAGTTCGGCTTTTTTCGGAGGGCGTGACGCGGCTATATACGGTGCCTGCGCAGTCAGCTTCTGGGTCTGTGCGCAGGCGCCGAGAAGAGCCGAACCCTAATCGGCTGTTTCCGGAAGGCGTGACGCCTTATAGCGGCGACATACCGCGGTGCGCACAAAATGAAATGATTTATTATAAAGTAAGTACATGCATTAAAAAAAAAAACAGCATACAGGCGCTGACGCCAGTATGCAGGATGGGATGAAACAAAGTGGTTTTAAGGGTGGAACTCCGCTTTAAGTGGTTAAAGTAACCTATTTAGAAAATACAAAACAAACCTGTACAACCCCTATAAGTACAGAGTTTGGCATTGCCAAAACATTTGGAGATTAGTGCCAGGATCTGGGCAACCACCGTAGCATCTTGAAGGATAATTGGTAGTGTTGCTCACGAATATTCGTATTGCGAATATTCGGCTCGAATATGGCATATTCGAGTATTCGCGATATATTGCGAATTTCGCGGTGAATATTCGCTATTTCGAATATTCGTATTTTTTTTTATTTTTTTTTTAGAACAGATCACATCCTAGAGATCCCCATCGACGTCTAAAAGCATTGCTGGTATGATTAGAGACCTTGGGCCGAGTAGCTGCAGCGATCAATTTATATTGCCGATAAATCGCAATGCGATTATTCGGCAATAGCGATATCGCGCGATTATTTTCGAGAAATTCGCAATATTGTTTTTAGCTAAAATAACACATATATTCGATTTCAGAGTGTTACTGTCGAAATTCCGCAATCAATTTCTCATTCGCATTTTTGCGAAATTACGATAAAATATCAAGAATATTCTGAGCCAATCAGAGTGCTCCATTCCGCATTTCTCGAATATTCGCAATTATTTTGTATTGTAATATATCAAGAATATTCTGAGCCAATCAGAGTGCTCCTTCCGCATTTGCCGAATATTCGCAATTATTTTGTATTGTAATATATCACGAATATTCTGAGCCAATCAGAGTGCTCCTTCCGCATTTGCCGAATATTCGCAATTATTTTGTATTGTAATATATCACGAATATTCTGAGCCAATCAGAGTGCTCCTTCCGCATTTGCCGAATATTCGCAATTATTTTGTATTGTAATATATCACGAATATTCTGAGCCAATCAGAGTGCTCCTTCCGCATTTGCCGAATATTCGCAATTATTTTGTATTGTAATATATCACGAATATTCTGAGCCAATCAGAGTGCTCCTTCCGCATTTGCCGAATATTCGCAATTATTTTGTATTGTAATATATCACGAATATTCTGAGCCAATCAGAGTGCTCCTTCTGCATTTCTCGAATATTCGCAATTATTTTGTATTGTAATATATCACGAATATTCTGAGCCAATCAGAGTGCTCCTTCCGCATTTGCCGAATATTCGCAATTATTTTGTATTGTAATATATCACGAATATTCTGAGCCAATCAGAGTGCTCCTTCCGCATTTGCCGAATATTCGCAATTATTTTGTATTATAAAATATCACGAATATTCTGAGCCAATCAGAGTGCTCCATTCCGCATTTCTCGAATATTCGCAATTATTTTGTATTATAAAATATCACGAATATTCTGAGCCAATCAGAGTGCTCCATTCCGCATTTCTCGAAATTTCGAAAAATCGCAATAGCGAAAAATCGCAATCATTTCATTTCCAAAAAATATCACGAATATTCGTATTTAGCGAATATATCTCGAATATTCGACTATATATTCGAGATATATCGCGAAATCGAATATGGCATATTCTGCTCAACACTAATAATTGGATGCATATGTGGCAAAACCAGTTTGGGTCAGGATTCCATCAAGATAGTAATTTAAAATCTTCCAGCTTTTTGCAGTATTTTTTATTTTTTTGCAAGCCGTTTGTTCAAGACCCTACAGTTATTGCTTTTTTGTTTATTAAATCAGAAGCAATCACTCTACAACAATTTATGTTCACGTCTGATATGTGTTCTAGCTGTTCCAGCCTTACATTTCAATGAAATAAAAAAGAGTAATTGGTGCTGAATGATACTGTCTGGTTTGAAAAAGAAAAAAGAAAAGAAAAAGAAAATCAGAAGCAATCACTCTGCAGCAATTTGAGCGTTTGATATATGTTCTCATTGATGCAAAACAACATTTTGCAAAGGTTTGGAAATCTCCCATCCTTAACTTCCATGAAATAAAACATTAGGGCTTCTGATCTATGGTATGGTCAATACAAGAACAGCACAACTGAATGATCCCATGGCAAAATGTGAGAGTATAATAGCATAATTAACTAACCTTGTCACCCAACTTTGATCAATAGCTTCTCTATCTATAGGATTCTATTTAATATACCTTGGCCCGGATTCACGTAGATCGGCGTATCTTTATACCGGCGTAGCGCATCGTCTTTACGTTACGCCGGCGCAACGTTGAGAGGCAAGCATTCTATTCACAAAGAATATGCGCTCAGCGCTGCACCGGCGTAGCATATAGTTGTCGGCGTGCGCCGACGTAAGTCAAAGTAGGTGGAAGTGGCCGTGCTATATTAAAATGAAGCGTGATCCCATGCAAATGATGGGCTGAGCTTCAAAAAACGAACTGCGCATGTGTCGTCTCTTGGACGCGTCCCAGTGCGCATGCTCACAGTCACGTCAAAATAGCTGCCTAAGATACGTCAATACACTGCCTACGACGTGAACGTAACCTACGCACAGCCCTATTCACGTAGTACTACGTAAACAACGTAACATATGACAGCTGTTCCCTGGTCCAGGGCCGTCTTACTGAGCGGGCACACCTGGGCACAGCCCGGGGGCCCCACTGTCACCAGGGGCCCCAGAACCAGACAAACCCCCCCCCCATAATTCGCGTGAGAGATGTTGTTGCGGCGGATGGCGATTGGCACCTGTACAAGCTGTGCCCGGACTTGTGTCCTCCAGCCAGTGTGGGAAGTACCTGCACTGCAGCCCTCCATCATTCCCCCGCTGGATGCGGTCTCATGCTTTACCGAGTGCCGCCGCCGCCAGCAGCACTAACAATCCGCCCCCTCCTATGACTGCTTCCTCTCTCCCCATCACCTCCTGTGGCTGGATTTAACTGATGCGCTGTCTGTCTCCCGCCACCAGCACCGTCCCACTCCCCATGCCTTCAGTGGTGGTGAGCGATCCCGAGTCCTCCATCGTCGGATCCCCCCCCATAATGTGCAGATCAGCAAGCTCCCTCTTCTTACCCCACTCCAGAAGTCCCACGAGTCCCCCCACTCCTCTGTCAGCTCCTTATCTTCTCTGCCAAACCCCCCTCCTCTTTGCCAGACCCCCCCTCCTCTCTGCCAGACACCCCCTCGTCTCTGCCAGACCCCCTCCCCTTGTCTCTGCCAGACCCCCCCTCATCTCTGCCAGACCCCCCCTCGTCTCTGCCAGACCCCCCCTTGTCTCTGCCAGACCCCTCTCCTCTCTGTCAGACCCCCCCTTCTCTCTGCCAGACCCCCCCTTCTCTCTGCCAGACCCCCCTTCTCTCGGCCAGCCCCCCCCCTCCTCTCTGCCAGACCCCCCTCCTCTCTGCCAGGCCCCCCTTCTCTCTGCCAGGCCCCCCTTCTCTCTGCCAGACCCCCCCTCCTCTTTTCCAGACCCCCCCCTCCTCTTTTCCAGACCCCCCTCCTCTCTGCCAGACCCTCTTCTCTCTGCCAGACACCCTTCTCACTGCCAGACCCCCCTCCTCACTGTCAGACCCCCCACCTCACTGCCAGACCCCCCTCCTCACTGCCAGACACCCCTCCTCTCTGCCAGACCCCCCCTCCTCTCTTCCAGACCCCCCTCCTCTCTGCCAGACCCTCCCTCCTCTCTGCCAGACCCCCCTTCTCTCTGCCAGACCCCCCTTCTCTGCCAGACCCCCCTTCTCTCTGCCAGACCCCCCTCCTCTCTGCCAGACCCCCCTTCTCTCTGCCAGACCCCCCTTCTCTCTGCCAGACCCCCCTCCTCTCTGCCAGACCCCCCTCCTCTCTGCCAGACCCCCCTTCTCTCTGCCAGACCCCCCTTCTCTCTGCCAGACCCCCCTCCTCTCTGCCAGACACCCCCCTCCTCTCTGCCAGACACCCATCTTCTCTGTCAGACCCCCATCTTCTCTGTCAGCTCCCCATGTGGCAAGTTACAATCCGCAATGTGTGGCAGGTGACTTGGCAAGTGAGAATCTGCATCCGGTGACAGGCGACATGGCAAGTGACACGCTGAATCTGGTGACAAGGAACCAGTGGCAAGTGACACGCTAAATCTGGTGACGTGATGGGTGGCAAGTGACACGCTGAATCTGGTGGCAGGTGACTATGGCAAGTGACACGCTGAATCTGGTGGCAGGTGACTATGGCAAGTGACACGCTGAATCTGGTGGCAGGTGACTATGGCAAGTGACATGCTGAATCTGGTGGCAGGTGTCAATATAGCAAGTGACAAGCTGTATCTGGTGGCAGGTGATGATGGCAAGTGTCACGCTGAATCTGATGGCAGGTAACTATGGCAAGTGACACGCTGAATCTGGTGGCAGGTAACTATGGCAAGTGTCACGCTGAATCTGGTGGCAGGTGACGATGGCAAGTGACACGCTGAATCTGGTGGCAGGTGACTATGGCAAGTGACAAGATGTATCTGGTGGCAGGTGACGATGGCAAGTGTCACGCTGAATCTAGTGGCAGGTGACGATGGCAAGTGTCACGCTGAATCTGGTGGCAGGTGACTATGGCAAGTGTCACGCTGAATCTGGTGGCAGGTGACTATGGCAAGTGACAAGATGTATCTGGTGGCAGGTGACGATGGCAAGTGTCACGCTGAATCTAGTGGCAGGTGACTATGGCAAGTGTCACGCTGAATCTGGTGGCAGGTGACTATGGCAAGTGTCACGCTGAATCTGGTGGCAGGTGACGATAGCAAGTGTCACGCTGAATCTGGTGGCAGGTGACGATAGCAAGTGTCACGCTGAATCTGGTGGCAGGTGACTATGGCAAGTGTCACGCTGAATCTGGTGGCAGGTGATGATAGCAAGTGTCACGCTGAATCTGGTGGCAGGTGACTATGGCAAGTGTCACGCTGAATCTGGTGGCAGGTGACTATGGCAAGTGACACGCTGAATCTGGTGGCAGGTGACTATGGCAAGTGACAAGCTGTATCTGGTGGCAGGGGACAGTAGCAAGTGACACGCTGTAAAGTAGAAATATTGTACTTTCATTCTTGAGAGTAGGTGTGTAAATTGGGGCAGGCTTGTAGGGGCCACATAGCATTACTTTGCCCAGGGGCCCATGATGCTATTAAGATGGCCCTGCCCTGGTCCATACCTTTGAATGGGTTGCTCCACCTAGGCAAGTTACGTCGAGCGGCTGAAGCCTTGCTTTTCGACGTATCTAGCTTTGTAAATCGGCGCAGAGATGCGACGGCGCACATTTGTACGTACAACGGTTTGTGCAACAAACCAACCAACAGACAGAGACCCACAAATAACAACAGACAGATATGTACAATAAATGGGAAATGACAGAATCATAAACAATAGCCAGGCCAGGGTCATACACAGCAGATCGGCAGATGGACAAAATGAATATTCCAGAAACATAAACGCTAGCCAGGCCAAGGTCATACACAGGAAGATCAGCATATGGGGTTGGATGGTGAGGACAGGGAGACAGGATCAGGAACTCAGGTAGCAGATTTCAGGAAGAGGTTCAGATAATCAGGTAGCAGGTGCAGATCAGAGCACGAGGACGATACCAGGGCAAGGTATGTTTGCACTCCCGGGTATTTATAGGAATGCCTGTGATTGGCCTCAAGTCACACCTGAGCGCAAAAGGTGCTGTCTGCTCCACACTGCCAGGATCCATCCGCTGGTGGACGCCAGTACTGCGGCCCATGGATGAAGTTTCCCTGACAGTTCAAAACTGCCAGGAGACACCTGCTGGTGGACCTCAGTACTGCATGCCAAATTATAGATATTACCAGTGGATGGAACCTTTCCTGACACCAACTGTAATTGGACAATAATGATATTGCACTACCTAGTACCTCCATGTAACTCTGACATAAAAAAACGTAATTTTTGCACTTCTACAGTAAAGGTAACATGCCCTGGTAAATAGTAGAAATGATGAATGGATAGCCGCACTCCAAAAAACCTTGATGGTTGTCTTTATTGTAAAAAATATAAAAATTGGCACTACAAATCACAGCAACAATGGGGATTTACAGCCTACGCGTTTCACACTATTGGTTAGTACAGTGGTTCTCAACCTGGGTGTCGGGAACCCCTTGAGGGTCAAATGACAATTTGTCAGGGGTCGCCGAATCCTGGGCTGTTCCTGAATCCCGCACCGCTCTCACAGCCCTTTCATGGCTGCCCAGCAGGGCTGTCCCTAGAGCCTGTGGTTGCCCAGCTGGGCTGTTCCTGGAGCCCATGGCCGCCCACTCAGCCTCTTCGCAGACGCCCATTCAGTTCACAACATGGCTGGGGGCAGAGACTAGATGTCAGCTGGCTGGTGGGAATGTGAAATGGGAGGGGCTGGAGGAGACCCTATTTCCTGATTTTGTTATAGGTGTCACTGCTGCGGGACACCACAAAGTCAGAGACACAGTAAAGCCGGAGACACAGTGAGTAACACAGGGGTCTCAAACTCAAATTACCTGAGGGCCGCAAGACAAGTTTTCATATCCCATGGGGGGCCGCATGCAAACTTTCAAACTTCAAAAACAGTACTGGTGTCAGCGAACGTATTAATAACCCCCAGCTCTGTGTCAGCGGACGCATTATTAACCCCCAGTACTGGTGTCAGCGGACACATTATTAACCCCCAGTACTGGTGTCAGCGGACACATTATTAACCCCCACCACTGGTGTCAGTGGACACATTATTAACTCCCAGCGCTGGTGTCAGCGGACACATTATTAAACCCTAATATTGGTGTCAGCAAACACATTATTAACCCTGACCACTGCACTGCACACGGACCACTGCACACGGACCACAGCACACGGACCACTGCACTGCACACGGACCACTGCACTGCACACGGACCACTGCACTGCACACTGCCGACAGACCACTACACTGCCGACAGACCACTACACTGCCGACAGACCACTACACTGCCGACAGACCACTACACTGCCGACAGACCACTACACTACACACTGACCACTCACCATCATGGCACAGCACATCAAGGCTCACAGCCCAGCAAATTAGGGCACAGCACATCAGGGCACAGCACATCAGGGTACAGGGCACAGCACATCAGGGCACAGGGCACAGCACATCAGGGTACAGGGCACATGAGGGCACAGGGCACATCAGGGCACAGCGCACATCAGGGTACAGGGCACAGCACATCAGAGCACAACAGGGTACAGGGCACAGCACATAGGGGTACAGCACAACAGGCCACATCAGGGTACAGAGCACAGCACATCAGGACAGGACATATCAGGAAAAGGCACATGGCACATCGGGGTACAGGACATGGCACATCAGGGTACAGGGCACATGAAACAGCACATCAGGGTACAAAGCCCAGCAAATCAGTGTACATGGCACACATCAGGGCACATGGGGCATATCAGGGCACATGAGAGCACATCAGGCACAGCACATCAGTACAGGGCACATGGCACTACAGGGCACAGGGTACCCTGATGTACAGAGCCCAGCACATCAGGGCCCTTTTAGGGTACATGAGGCACATCAGGGTACATGGGGCACATGGCACATCAGAGCACATCAGGGTACCTGGGGCACATGGCATATCAGGGTACATGGGGTACATCAGGGCACAATCAGAGCACATCAGGCATACCTCCCAACGAAGTTGTTGAGCCGAGGGGGGTCCGCAGATCATAGTTGATAAGCGGGGGGTCCGCGGATCTGAGTTGTTGAGCGGGGGAGGTTCCGCGGATCGGAGTTGTTGAGCGGGGGGTTCGCAGATCAAAGTTGTTGAGCGGGGGGGTCCACGGCTCGGAGTTGTTTAGGGGGGGGGTCCACAGATCAAAGTTGTTTAGGGGGGGGGGGTTCCACGGCTTGGAGTTATTAAACGGAGATTTACCGCGAATCGCGGGGATTTAACGCAAATCGCGGGGATTTATCGCGAGTCGCGGGGATTTACCGCGAATCGCAGGGATTTACCGCGAATCGCGGGGATTTACCGCGAATCGCGGGGATTTATCGCGAATCGCGGGGATTTGCTGCGGGCCATTTATTACCGGTCCGCGGGCCGTAAATGGCCCGCGGGCCGGTACTTTGAGACCCCTGGAGTAACACTACCTGTGATTATAGTTGCTATTAGGGATGAGCCGAACACCCCCCCCTGTTCGGTTCGCACCAAAACCTTCGAACGGACCTCACGTTCACGCGAACGTATCGAACCCCATTGACGTCTATGGCGGCGTACACACGATCGGACATATCCGATGAAAACGGTCCGCGGACCATTTCCATCGGATATGTCCGATCGGGAGTTTGATCCGATGGCGTGTACACACCATCGGATCAAATTCCCCGCCGCCGGAAGGCGCGGTGACGTGGCGGTGACACGGCGGTGACGTTGACGCCGCCGCGTCACCGCAACGTCACCGCACCAGGAAGTAAAACACTTCCGCGCATGCGCCGAATCCATTCGGCAGCGGCGCGGCGGCGGTGGGGGCCGACATGTCTGCTGGTAAGTGTACTAACCAGCAGACATGTCGGGCGGACAGATCCCCACCGGATAGATTTCAAAGCATGCTTTGAAATCTGTCGGGTGGAGAAATCTGTCCGCTAGCCCATACACACGAGCGGAGATGTCTGCTGAAACGGTCCATCGGACCGTTTTCAGCGGACATATCCCCTCGTGTGTACGCGGCCTATGGGACTCGAACATTCAAATTCAAAAGTGATCATTTTAAAGCCCAATATACAAGTTATTGTCCGAAAACGGGTTTGGGGACCTGGGTCTTGCCCCAGGGAACATGTATCAATGGAAAAAAAAGTTTTAAAAACGGTCATTTTTTCTGGAGCAGTGATTTTAATGATACTTAAATTGAAAAAAAAAATGAAAAATTCCTTTAACCACTTAAGGACATGTACATTTACGTCGGCAGAATGGCACCGACAGGCACATCAACGTATATATACGTTGGTGCCTTGGGGGGGATCGGGGGTCCGATCGGACCCCCCCCCCCCGTACATGCGGCGGTCCGCGCGGCTGCAGGAGCGATCCGACAAGTGGGGGTGGCTATCCGTTTTCATCCGCCCCCTCCGGATCGCTCCCAGCCAATGCGCGCGCCCGCCCGCCCTGTCACTTCCTCCTCCTGTGTAAACACAGGAAGGAGGAAGCGACGTGATCTCTCCCTCGGCGTTTGTTTCAAGCGCCGCTGAGGAGAGATCACAACACACCAAGTAAGTCTGCACCAACAGCACACTTACACACAGACACAAACACATTTAACCCCCGCGATCGCCCCCCCCCTGTCACAGTGTCACTGAATGCAGTAATCATACATGTATGATTACTGTATTTAGTGTCAGTGTGACAGACAGTGTGACAGTCAGTCAGTGTTAGTGTCAGGGTAGCCCCCCCACCCCCCCCCAATAAAGTTTTAACCCCTTGATCACTGCCCTAGTTAACCCTTTCACTCCCTTTTGCCAGCATCACTAAGCGATCATTTTTCTGATCGCTGTATTAGTGTCGCTGTTCCCGCTAGGTAGCTCATTTTTTTTTAATGCAATTTTTTTTTTACTAAAGACATGTGGCTAAATAAATTTTGGCCTAAATGTTTGACTAAAATTTAGTTTATTGGTTTTTTATTATAACAAAAAGTAAAAAATATTGATTTTTTTTCAAAAATGTCGCTCTATTTTTGTATATAGCGCAAAAAATAGAAATAGCAGAGGCGATCAAATACCACCAAAATAAAGCTCTATTTGTGGGAAAAAAAGGACGCGAATTTTGTTTGGGAGCCACGTCGCACGACCGCGCAATTGTCTGTTAAAGCGACGCAGTGCCGAATCGCAAAAACCCCTTGGGTCATTTGCCAGCGTATTGGTCCAGGTCTTAAGTGGTTAAATATCGTACCTGCTGGGTGTCTATATCAGTGGCACATGTTTAGAACTGTCCCTGCACAAAATGAGATTACTATAAGAAAAAGGTAATTTGAAACTGCTTGCGGCTTTAATGCAATGCTTGGTCCCTGCAATATGTATGGAAATCACTGAAAAAAATAGCATGAGTTTCCCCGCCCCCACTCCCCCCAGGTCATTAGAAGCCCCTTTGGCCCTATATACTTTGAACAGCAGTATACAGGCGGTGCAAATAAGACAGGGACTGTAGGTTTGTTGTTAAGTAGAATCTGTTTGTAATTTTCAACTGGTACTTCTTTAAAGTGTAGCTTCAGCCATAAAATCTTTTTTTAAGCTTTTCTGAAAACATAGAGAAGGGTTATCACCCCTGTAACATTTGTTTTGCTGTCTGTGTGCATCTGTTCAGAAGATTGCACCTCACTTTCTGTCCCAATGACAAATTGTATATTCGGACAATAACTTGTATATTGGGCTTCAAAATTATCACTTTTGAATTCAAACGTTCGAGTCCCATAGGTTCAAGTGCAAACTATACAGCACAAGTGCACTAAACTTCAAGTAGGTTCAAGTGAAAACTATACAGCACAAGTGCAGTAAACACCTGGTACCTTTAGGTGAAAACTATACAGTACAAGTATAGTGCACTACAAGTAGGTTTAAGTGCAAACTATACGGCACACGGGCAATACAACACGTTAGAAGACTGCAGCTAGCACAATCAACTGCCTGACAAATAGGAATAGCTGATCTAGCTAAACTATACAGTGTATAAATATATGTACAACTCTTGGGATGTATATATATCCTCTACACACTGTAAATTTAACTAAACTGACTAGCCTGCCTGCTCTATCTATCTATCTAGTAAAAAAGACACAGGGCCAGATTCAAAGGCCCGTAACTCCTGTCTAACTGGTGTTAGACTGGAGTACTTTCGAATTACGCGCGTTTTTTAGCTAGTCTGAAATCTCAAACCATGAAAAGACGGCTGCGGGCTTCAATTCGACTGGATTACGTGTTCGTACGCCTTCGGATCTACGCTGCAATAAAATTGCGGCCACTAGGTGGACTTCCCGTCGTTTTCCGCATCGGGGTATGCTAATGAGCTTTTGCCGGCAATCCCCGAAATTACGATCTTCAATCGCAATCTCTTACGGCATCTTTAGTCATCTTTTTTTTGCGTAACACTATACCAGCTTTTTGCTGGTCTAATATTAGACAGCCCATGTTAAGTATGGCTGTCGTTCCCGTGTCGAATATCAACGTTTTCCGACGTCTTTTTTTATTTTTTACGTAAAACGTCCGGGAATAGGAATGTCCGCAAACGACGCTACTCAGACAACGAATGACGTATCAACGTTATTTCACGCAATGCACGGCGGGAAATTTCTGAACGGAGCATGCGCAGTTCGATCGCCGCAGGGACTCGCCTAATTTAAATGCTTCACGCCCCCTAATCGCGTATTTCGATTACGTGTCGAGAAACAGACTACGCCGCTGTAACGTACGGGCAAAAATCTACCAGAATTCGTTAGGCAGCCTGGTAAAATACGGCTGCGTAGCGTATCTCGGATACGCTTCGCAAATGTACGTGTACCTGAATCTGGCCCACTGTCTCTTTATCTCTCTAGGACTGATCTTTTCATTAACACCGCCGCAACACACTACACGAGGCCGCCCAGCAGGCTGCCTTTTATAGTGTGGGGCGTGTGCTAAAGCCCTGAGCCATAATTTGCCAAAGGCACCCTGCCTTTGGCCAATTATGGCTCTCCGTTTTTTGCGCGCTGTGATTGGCCAAGCATGCGGGTCATAGTGCATGCTTGGCCAATCATCAGCGCGCAATGCGGCAGTGAATTATGGACCGTGACGCGTCACTCGAATTTGGCGCGAATGAGCCGTTTTGTTCGAATTTCGACGAACAAGAAGCTCATCCCTAGTTGCTATTAAATGTCCCTACTACAGTTCTCAGATCAGCAGATGACCTTGATCAAAAGCACCAAATTTGGCTGATCAGAAATCCCCCCAGGACAGCACAGCACTCATCCCAGCCCCCCACCAGCACTGTCACTGATTCCTCCCCCCACCCCAACCAAGGAGTAAGAGAATGAGTAAAAATAGAGAATAAATCCTTCTGTTAGAAAAAAAATAGAGACCACATGGGAGAGGAAAAAAGGGGGAAGAACAAAGAAAAAGGGAGAGAAAGAATAGGAGAAAAAACAAGAGATACGCCTAGAGAGAGGAATGGGGGAAAAAAAAACAAGAAATAAGGATAGAGATGAAAGGAAAAGAAAGGAAAACATCGAGAAAGAGTGGTACATCCTAAAATGTACAATAAGGGGTTTTAATACTGTATGAGTGGAAGGGACTCAGGGAGCGCTAAATGTCCGTGGGTTAGGGTTGCAACTTACTTGTCTTGCCTTGGGTGCTGACAACCTACGCTACAAAAATAATTTTACTGCTGGGGTCCCCACAACTTGGGAAATTTTATCAAGGGGTCACGGCACTAGAAGGTTGAGAACCACTGGGTTAGTGCTTAATCATGGCTGGTAGTATGGAAATTTCTCACTGTTATTTACATGTATGTACCTTAAACATTTTTATAAACACTTAAAGGGTCACTAAAGGAAAAACATGTTTTAGCTGAAATGACTGTTTACATGGTATAGAGACATAACAGTTAAAGCGGAGTTTCACCCTAAATATAAGTCCTTCCCATGTGATCCAGCATACTGGCGTCAGCGCCAGTATGCTGTTTTTTTTTTTTAAATCCATGTACTTACTGTCTTATTCAGAATTTTATTTTTTTTACCCCGCGGTGGACGGCGCCAGTATAGCGCGTCACATCTTACGAAAGTACCCGAAAAGGACTCGGGTAATCGAGGTGAAAATGCGGCGCCTGCGCACAGACCTAGGAGCTGGCTGCGCAGGCGCCGTATTTCTCAGAGTCCTATTTCGGCGTTTTTCGGAGGGCGTGACGCGCCATAGCCGTAGGACTCGGAGAAATACGGCGCCTGCGCAGTCAGCTCCTAGGTCTGTGCGCAGGCGCCGCATTTTCGCCGAGATTACCCGAGTCCTTTTCGGGTACTTTCGTAAGATGTGACGCGCTATACTGGCGCCGTCCACCGCGGGGTAAAAAAAATAAAATTCTGAATAAGACAGTAAGTACATGGATTTAAAAAAAAAAAAACAGCATACTGGCGCTGACGCCAGTATGCTGGATCACATGGGAGGGCTTATATTTAGGGTGAAATTCCGCTTTAACTGATTCCTTTTCAAAATGATTAAAAATAGATAGAAATCAATCATATAATGTGCCTGCAGGTTAGTTTCACTTTTGAACTGGTTTCATGTTTCTGTGAAGAAGAGAGAGACACAGAACAAAAACAAACAAATCCAGGGCAGTGTTTTGTTTTTAAAATGAATCTGGTTCTGGGAAGTTTTAGACACACAGTAATGACAGCTCAGACCACCGTGAGAAAGCTCCCAGCACTGTGGTTATAAGGAAACAGACAAGCAGGAAGTGTGGAGAACAGAGCAGGATTACAGCAACTTCAAAGCAAAAATTAACAATATGGACATGAAACCAGTACTGCAGAAAGGTAAAAGAAGCTATTTAGCTAAAAAAAGAAATTTCCTTTAGTGATCCTTTAATAATAAAATATTGTCTTTTTCTCTGTCTGGTATTTTAAATGATGCAAGTTGCAGTAGAAATACCATATTTGCCGGTGTATAAGGCGTGTATAAGGCGACCGGGTGTATAAGATGACCCCCCTTTCCGAGGCTTCCGACACTTCATATTTCTTCCTTCTGGAGACATATTCTTTTTCATTCTTGCTGGAGCTGGAGCCAATCACGGCGAGCTATGTATTATATTAATGAATACAAAGCCTGCTTGCATTGGCAGAGGCTGTAACATCATCAGCCCACACCTCTCTGACTCTCAAAGCCAATCCGAGCAGGCTACTGTATGTAGCCTGCTTGGATTGGCAGAGGTTGTTACTCCAATCTGAGAAGGCTCTGTATTAATTTGAATATATCGCTCACCGAGATTGGCTAAGTGGTATATACTGTATGTAGCCGAAGCTACAGCAGGCATCCGAGCAGCTGACCCGGCATATAAGATGACCCCTATTTTTTTACTATTCCTTTATATTGGCTTTTGGAATTTACAAACACAGAAATTTAGATATTGGATGAAAGGTTTAACACTGGGAAACACTTTTTGATAGTTAAAAAGTGCATTTTATATACAACTATAGAGATCAGACCAAAATGAGGGACAAATGAGGAGGAATGAGGGACAGAAGGACAATGCTCCAAATCAGGGACAGTCCCTCAAAAATCAGGGACAGTTGGGAGCTATGAAAGAGCAGTTCAGTGAACCTGTTGCTTTGCCCAAAATATGCAAGCTCAGCACATTTAGGTTAACATTAGACAAAAATGACCCTTTAACCACTTAAGGACCGCCTACTGCACATTTACGTCGGCAGAATGGCACGGCTGGGCACATCAACGTATATATACGTTGATTTTAGTACCCAGCCGTGGGTCGTGGGCGCGCGCCCGCGGGCGTGCTCCCGCGACCCGGTCCAAAGCTCCAGGACCGGGACCGCGGGATTCACGGACCCGATCGCCGCTGCAGTGCGGCGATCCGTCCCTGGAGCGGAAGAACGGGGAGAGCCGTGTGTACACACGGCTTCCCCGTGCTTCTCTGTGGCCGTAGCATCGATCGCGTCATCCCTGTAATAGGGGGACGCGATCAATGATGTCACACCTACAGCCACACCCCCCTACAGTTGTAAACACAACACATAGGCACACATCCCCTACAGCGCCACCTGTGGTTAACTCCCAAACTGCAACTGTCATTTCCACAGTAAACAATGCAAATTTAAATGCATTTTTTGCTGTGAAAATGACAATTGTCCCAAAAATGTGTCAAAATTGTCCGAAGTGTCCGCCATATTGTCGCAGTCACGAAAAAAATCGTTGATCGCCGCTATTAGTAGTAAAAAAAAAATAATTAATAAAAATGCAATAAAACTATCCCTTATTTTGTAAACGCTATAAATTTTGCGAAAACCAACCGATAAACGCTTATTGCGATTTTTTTTTTACCAAAAATAGGTAGAAGAATACGTATCGGCCTAAACTGAGAAAAAAAAATGTTTTTTTATATATTTTTGGGGGATATTTATTATAGCAAAAAGTAAAAAATATTGCATTTTTTTTTAAATTGTCGCTCTATTTTTGTTTATAGCGCAAAAAATAAAAACCGCAGAGGTGACCAAATACCACCAAAAGAAAGCTCTATTTGTGGGGAAAAAAGGACGCCAATTTTGTTTGGGAGCCACGTCGCACGACCGCGCAATTGTCAGTTAAAGCGACGCAGTGCCGAATTGCAAAAAGGTGCAAGGTCCTTTACCTGCATTTTGGTCCGGGTCTTAAGTGGTTAATAGCTTCTCATTTTAAAAAAATATCCCAAATTTCTTCCATTGACTTTGGTTTTTATTTTTTTTATGTGATTTTAATGATGACCATAAATGCAGTCTGCTGCACAGAGTTTATAGTAAGTCATCAAAAAATAAAAATGATTTCTAGTCATCTAAAGCTTTGAAAATGTATTATTTTGAGGAAATAAAAATGTTTTTCTATTCTATCTTTCTTTTTAATGAATCATGAATAAAGTGTTTTGTTTGCTATTATAGGTGTTTTAAAAATGAGCAAGTCCCTAATCTTCATGCTTTTTCAGTTTTTAAAGATTTTCCTCTCAAGTCTATAATTACATGTTTCTAATTTATTAGTGACCTTTTCATTGGAAAGTCAATTCATTTCTGCCATGAAAGTATGGGTGTATGGTGCGTGCACACTTCCATTACACTTACAAGGGAATAGACTTTGGTTTTGTATAATTTTCCTTCTTAATGGTGGCCAGCAGTAAAAAATACAACAAAATCAATTTGGTAAAATATGAATTATTGCATTTGAATATTTTGTTATTTTCATATACAGAAGATAGGTGGCAGTTTTGTCTCCTTTTTATTTAGGGGTGGAACCAAGGGACAGTGCTTGAAAATGATAAAAAAAAAATATTAATTCTGTCCCCTATTTTGTAGGCGCTATAACTTTTGCGCAAACCAATTGCTTATTGCGATTTTTTTTTTTTTTTTTACCAAAAATATGTAGAAGAATACGTATCAGCCTAAACTGAGGGGAAAAAACGTTCTTTCTAAAAAAAAAATGGGATATTTATTATAGCAACAAGTAAAAAAATATTGATTTTTTTTCAAAATTGTCGCTCTATTTTTGTTTATAGCACAAAAAATAAAAACCGCAGAGGTGATCAAATACCACCAAAAGAAAGCTCTATTTGTGGGGAAAAAAGGACGCCAATTTTGTTTGGGAGGCACGTCGCACGACCGTGCAATTGTCAGTTAAAGCGACGCAGTGCCGGTGAAGTGTCATATTCGGCTGTGATGCGTTCCAATGAATTTACGCCAGTACACACCCGCGAAGCCGTCATTCAGGGCGACGTGGACTTAGGGTAAAGTGGCCAGTCGGCCTCACGTCCTCGCTCTGCTCGGACAGCTCACTCCGCTCGCTCGCACTCCTGACTCTTTTTTTAACATCCTCCAATCCACTGGGATGTTAAAGAAAGAGCCTGGATGCTGAACGAGGTTTTGCTGGTGTGTACTGTCGTAAATCCATTGGAACGCATCACAGATGCGTTTGGAACGCATCGCGCATGCGCAGTTGGCCGCCACAGCACTTCCGCAGCAGTCTGTTATAGGGAGCAGAGTATGACAAGTCACCGGAAGCTGAATTTTCGCCTGGGCAGGGGTATATGTGCCCAGTAAGCAAGTGGTTAATTAGGGATTTTTTTTTCTTTCAAAATATTTTTATTGGAAAAGCATAAGTAAAAGGTTACAAACATTACGCCAGCCGGCATGGGAGGTGCACAAAATAGCTACAGATAAGGCATCAATTGGTTGTAACATTGATCATTTTTGTGATAATTTTTGTTATAAATGCATTGAAAAGAACAAAAGAATGAAAAGAACGTAAATACAACACAACATAACTAAACAAAAAGTCAATACAGTCTTGGGGTTAGAATTAATAATTTATCTTGGTTTTGAGAGTACCAGTCAAGGCATGGTTTTCATAGTAGACTAGTAGCTTGGTATCTTCCAGAAGATAATGCAGAGAGCAACTTTTACTTGGTGTGTGTGTATGATTTGAATTATTTCAGTAATAGAGGGGGGTTGGGGGTCCCTCCAATGTCTAAAGAAGCACAGTCGGGATGCTATTAGGGATTTTTTTTACTCTAAACTGCTTTTTAGCTATAGAGTGTAATTGCAAAAAAAATAAAAATGTTTGCGTTGTACAATGTTACAAATGTACAGTGATTGAATTGAGGCTGTGGTGCCACCCAGTGGTCTTTTGGTAGATGACACTGTATGGAAACAGAAAAAACTGAAATGTCTTTTATAGAAAATAGAGATATATGGCCCCTTTTACACGGGGCAGTGGAGGAGCGGTGACGGTATAGCGGCACAATTTTTAGTGCCGCTATACCGTCATATTTACTGCGATATTCGGCCGCTAGCGGTGTGGTTTTAACCCCCGCTACCAGCCGAAAAAGGTATAATACCGCCCACAATGCGCCTCTGCAGAGGCACATTGTGGACGGTATTACCGCGGTTTCCCATTGATTTCAATGAGAAGGAGTGGTATAGGAGCAGTAAACACCCCTCTCCTATACCGCTCCAAAGATGCGGCTAGCAGGACTTTTAGAGCAGTCCTGCTAGCGCACCGCTTCAGTGTGAAAGCCTTCGGCTTTCACATTGAAGACTACAGGGCACGATTTTTTCAGGCGGTATAGCAGCGCTATTTTTAGCGCTGAACCGCCTGAAAAACATGTCAGTGTGAAAGGGGCCTTAGGCTGCATTCACACCTGAGCGTTTTGTCGCCTGAAGCATGAAGCTCCAAAACGATAGAGGGGAAAAAATACATTATTCTCAATGGAGATGGTTCACATCTCCACTCCAAAAAGCCTGACGACGAACGCCTGAAGCTCAAACAAGTTCTGGACCCTTTTTTGTCGCTCGAATTGAGCGTATTTGGGCGTTTTTTCTGTTTTTACATTGGCGACCCTAGACCTGTCCAAAATCGCAGTAAAAAAAAAAAGTGACAAATCGCAGGAAAACACTATGCTCAGGTGTGAATGCAGCCAAACCGATGAAAACGGACTGAAGTTCAGTTTCATCGGTCCAAACCGACCGTGTGTATGGCCCATCAGTCTGTTGTTCTTCAGTCCAAAGTTTTAAAACTTGCTTTAAAATGGGACTGATGGATGCCTGACCATTGGTCAGGCCCGATGGTTAGTATGCAAAAGCATCGGTTCAAAAACCTGCGCATGCTCAGAATCAATGCTTGGAAGTATTGAACTTCGTTTTTTTCAGCATGACGTTGTGTTTTACGTCACCGCATTCTGACATGATCGGTTTTTGAACTAATGGTGTGTAACATCAGACCATCATTCTGTGAACCGATGAAAATGAACTTCAGTCCGTTTTCATCGGTTTGGACTGATTGTGTGTACTCGGCCTCAGAGATCAGCAGGAACGTGGGGGAACGCAGTGCCGGTGTTCTGAAATGCCCCCTGTCGATTAATAATGCCTGTATGGTACAGCGCTGGCGCAGTACAGACCTGCCGAAAGCCTCTAAATATCGGAATTTACAAACAGCTCTAGACAGCGCCTGCGCACAATAGCTAACATCGTGCCACACGCTCCCGATGCTCGTGCAAATCTGCAAATCTGTTCATGATGGGCGCATGAGGGGCGGATGCCTACAGAAGGGGGGGTATTTTTTGGTAAAAAGTAAAATCGCAATAAGCGTATATTGATTGGTTTGTGCAAAAGTTATAGCGTCTACAAAATAGGGGATAGATTTATGCAATTTTTATTATTATTATTTTTTTATTATTAGTAATGGCGGCGATCTGTGATTTGTAACGGGACTGCGACATAATGGCGGACTCATCGGACACTTTTGACACTATTTTGGGACCATTGTCACTTATACAGCGATCAGTGTTTAAAAATGCACTGATTACTGTGTAAATAACACTGACAGGGAAGGGGTTAACCACTAGGGGGTGATCAAGGAGTTAAGTGTGTTCTAGGGAGTAATTCTAACTGTGGGGGGATGGGCTACCACTGACATGACAGCGATCACTGCTCCCGATGACAATGGATGTGTGTCCTGTCACTGGGCAGAACAGGGAAATGCCTTGTTTACATACAGTTGCAATAAAAAGTATGTGAACCCTTTTGGAATGATATAAATTTCTGCACAAATTGATCATAAAATGATTGTCTATCGTTGTGACTTAGATGAAGATCAGATCACATTTTATGACCAATTTGTGCAGAAATCCATATCATTCCAAAGGGGTTCACATACTTTTTTTGCAACTGTAGGCACTCACCCCTGGTGCCAACTCCAAAATTTTGCATTTTTGCTTTCATTCTTGGTGTTAATGGTCAACAGTACAAATATTGAGGCGAATTTCCCAAACCGGAGTACAGGTGGTAGTACATTTTTGAAGAGGGTCTAACTTGAGTCTTATTTAACCTTTTTACCCTAGAGCAGGAATCTCCAAACTACGGCCCTCCAGCTGTTACAGAACTACACATAGTTACATAGTAGGTGAGGTTGAAAAAAGACACAAGTCCAACCTATGTGTGATTATATGTCAGTATTACATTGTATATCCCTGTATGTTGCAGTCATTCAGGTGCCTATCTCATAGTTTTTTTAAACTATCGATGCTCCCCGCTGAGACCACCGCCTGTGGAAGGGAATTCCACATCCTTGCCGCTAGTACAGTAAAGAACCCTCTACATAGTTTAAGGTTAAACCTCTTTTCTTCTAAGTTTAATAAGTGGCCATGTGTCTTGTTAAACTCCCGTCTGCGAAAAAGTTTTATCCCTATTGTGGGTTCACCAGTACGGTATTTGTACCTTGAAATCATATTCTCTCTCAAGTGTCTCTTCTCCAGAGAGAATAAGTTCAGTGCTCGCAACCTTTCCTCATAACTAATATCCTCCAGACCCTTTATTACACGTCCTAAACAACTGGAGGGCCTTGAAATAATTATTAGGCCTCAGGGAACCCCTGCTAAATGTAAGTATTTGGGGGTCAGTGGGAACATGGGCATGGCTTCACCTTAGGGGTCAGGGAAGACTGCCCCCATTATAGTAGTGGTCAGAATGGCACCCTTGCAGACAGCTAAAAAAAAATCTTTATTGTCATGCTGCTGGCTCTGCCAAGTGTCCAGGTATCCCCAATCACCGGGCATAATGCGTATAGATGGAAGGAGCCAAGCCTGTGACATCACTACCCTGGAAATGTTGTACCTATTGCATGCTTATCTAAGTGTAACTTGTAATAGAAATCACTGTGACAGGCCCTCTTTATGGAGAGATGTGGGGTCAATAAGACCCCACATCTCTCCTCCAGGCTGGAAATCATGAGATTGTGATTTTTTTTTTTTTTTTACCAATCTCATGCCAACAGCCACGATTGTGGCTTTTTTTATCTTCCAGATACCCTGGCGTGATGTCACAATTTCGCGCCTGGGCCTCCGACATCATGAGCCGATGGCACGGGAGAGCCGGGAGAAGCCCAGATGGCGGTGGGAGGGGGGATGTTCCGTCGCCTATAAGAATGAGCAATGAACTGTCGCTATGATCATTCTTCTGGTGCGCGGAATCACCAGCTGAAAAGAAGTATATCTGAATGATGCCTATCCCCACCTCAATACCAGGACGTCATATGATGGCGTGCGGTATTGAGGTGGTTAAATAACATTTCTAATCATATGAAGTTAATAACAAGAGTTCCCCTTAACATCAGAGTCCACAGAGTTCCCCTGTACATCAGAGTCCACAGAGTTCTCCTTTACATCAGAGTCCACAGAGTTCCCCTGTACAGCAGAGTCCCCATGTACATCAGAGTCCACAGAGTTCTCCTTTACATCAGAGTCCACATAGTTCCCCTGTACAGCAGAGTCCACAGAGTTCCTCTTTTACATCTGAGCTCGCAGAGTTCCCTTTCACTGTAAGGGGGTACTCTGCAGACTCTGATGTAAGGGAGAACTCTGGCACTCTAACATAAGGGATGCTCTAGGAACCCTGATCTAAGGGGGAACACTGAGAACTCTGATGTACGGAGAAGACTCTGATGTAAGGGGGAACACTGTGGCTTCTGGTGTAAAGGGAACTCTGATGTAAGGGGTGCTCTGAGAACCCTGATTTACCTTAGTGTACTCACTCAGAGGCAGGAGAGAGAAGGGGAGACTTTAGTCAAAGACAGGGATGGATAGTGAGCTCACTTACCCCTTGGCAGGCAGCTTCTTCATCCAGATGTATCTAAGGCTGCTGGACCTCATATTTCAGGCCCCCCACTATCCTTTTCTGAGGCACAGCCCTGGGGATTGGAGTGTAAGCAGACACAGAGGGGTAGGGGCGGAAGGATGAGGTGCAGACCGAGCCCCCCTCCTCCCCTGTCTGTGAGTATATGGAGGGGGGGGATTGCTAGTGATGGCTTTGGGTAGTGTTAAAGAAAGTGTAACAGCCACTCTCAGCTTAGACAACTGCAGCCAGCAACCCTGCTGGGAAGCCATAGCCTGGGTTGAATAATATGTCCGGGTTTCAGGCAGTCTGAAACTGGACACATGGTTCCAAACCTGAACTGTCCGGGTGAATCCTGGACAGGTGGCAACCCCTAAGTAAAGGTAGGAAATTAGCAACAAGAACAATTTTTCTATGGAAATCAGTATACTACAAATCCTTAAACTGCCCGTTGTGGTTTTCCTCCAATATCCTACACACCAAGCTGCAGGAATAATGAGGTTATGTTGGAAGGCAATGCCCTCCCATAATGTTACTCAGCAATTCAAATATTAGCTTCCACTCCTTCCGAGAGTCCCTTCTGTATGGAGACACAGATGATAGTAATCACGCAGGGCGTCACACAAGGGAGATAGCAGGGGATCATGGGTGACAGCTGGGGAATAGGACAATTCGTGTGTGTAAAAAAATCTCCCCCGGAAAGTGACGTCATTCAGAAGCTGAGGTTTATGAGTGTACATTACATTTTATACGATTATTGTATTGTTACCTAGAAGCAAAGCAAAAGTGCACAACACAAAACACACTTTCAACCTGAAATGTTCACATTAACCGCTTGCTGACTGCCGCCTGTACCTATACTTCGACAGAATGGCACGGCTGCACAAAGCAAGGTACCTGTACGTTGCTTTGAAATTGCTGCCGTGCGGGCATGTGCATGCCTCCGGCGGCGCTCGCACACCCTTGCCGCAAGCTCCGTGACCATGCCCGCAGGACCCGCGGACTCGATGTCCACTGGTGTCCCGCGATCGTGTCACCGAGCTGCAGAATGGGGAGATGCAAGGCATTTCCCTATTCTGCTTAGTGACAGGACACTGATCTACTGCTCCCTGTAATCGGAAGCAGTGATCACCCCCCCCCCCTCCCACAGTTAGAATCACTCCCTAGGACACACTTAACCCCTTCCCCGCCTGTCACAGACTCAGACCCTCTTATGTCTAAAATCATCCTATGTCCACTAGGAGCATAGGATGACTGAGAAATTATATCTTGGACTACCTAAGAGGGGATTATTATGTAATTGTTATCCACAATATATTCCAGGATATCTGTAGAGACCTATTTGCTGGTTGTTGATTCTGAACTCAAAAAGTTGGTTGTAAGAGTGACTCATTCATAGATGCTAATGTCCTTGCTTCCAGCCATCTTTGTTCTCTGTGCTAATTGACCTTGCTATTGTGTGAACATGTCCTGTGTTTACACTTATGATAATGTGTATTGTATAGCAGGTGAGAGGAGACGGGATGTCTACCTTGAAAGGTTATAACTCGGAGTCACCTCGTCTGGGTAAATGATTAGTTAATTAGCTCATGTTAATTTATGTTCTGGTTACCTCCTCTTTAAACTGTATATAAGGCTCTATTCTTGTTGTGTGTTGAGAGCAGTTGGAATATCCGATATCTATATCCAGACTGATAGGAAGTGGTATATGACGGAAGCACTCAAACGGAGTGTGGAATGTTCTGTTACACCGCCCCCTAGTGGTTAACCCCTTCCCTGCCCGTGTTATTTACACAGTAATACAGTAATCAGTGCATTGTAATAGCACTGATGGTCCCAAAATAGCATCAAAAGTGTCCGATGTGTTCGCCATAATGTCGCAGTCACGATAAAAATCGCAGATCGCCATCATTACTAGTAAAAAAAATATTAATAAAATGCCATAAAACTATCCCGCTATAACTTTTGCGCAGACTAATAAAAAAAATTGCAATAAGCGTATATTTAAGAAAAATATGTACATAAATACATATCGGCGTAAACTCGTTTTTTTTTAAGAATTATTTTTGGGGAATATTTATTATAGCAAAAACGAAACAATATCGTTTTTTTTTTTCAAAATTGACACTCTTTTGTTTGTTTATAGCGCAAAAAATTAAAACCACAGAGGTGATAAAAAAAAAACACCAAAAGAAAGCTCTACTTGTGGGGAAAAAAGGACTTCAATTTTGTTTGGGAGCCACGTCGCACGACTGCGCAATTGTCAGTTAAAGCGACGCAGTGGCGAATCGCAAAAAATGGCCCGGCCATTGGGCAGCCAAATCCTCGGGGGCTGAAGTGGTTAAAGTGACTTTGCAAAAATACATCCAAACTGCAGAAACTGTGGTGTGAACCAGCCCTAAACCCCTTTATAACTAGACCAAAATGTAGCTTTAGTATGTGCTGTTTAATTTGACAAATACCCATGTGACTATTTCACCTACTTAAATAATGTTTACCTTGTTTAACCACATCCTGACTGCTCGCCGTTGTTATAAGGTGACAGTATGGCTCTTCTGCGCGAATCACTGTAGCTATACGGCGTCTCGGGCGTGCGCCGGCTCCCGCTGCGGAGGCGTGCCTGCAGGTCAGGTGGACTCTATATCCGCCGGCGACCCACGATTGCCTTGTACAGGGGCAGAATGGGGTACTGCCTATGTAAACTGGTCTGCCTAGTGACATGACAGAGATCTACTGTTCCCTGTCATCAGAAACAGTGACCCCCCCCCTACAGTTAGAACACAACTAGGGAACACAGTTAACCCCTTGATCGCCCCCCAGTATTAATCACTTCCCTGCCAGTGACATTTATACACTAATCAGTGGCTATTTATAGCAATGACGGAAGATCGCTGTATAAGTGTCAATGATCCCCAAAAAAATGGTTCAAAAGGGTCCAATCTGTTCGCCGCAATGTTGCAGTCCCGCCTAAATATCACAGATCACCGCCATTAGTACTAGTAATAACAATAAAACATAAATAAAAGCCCCTAAATCTATCCCCTATTTTGTAGATGTGATAACTTTTGTACTTAACCAATCAATATACGCCTATTGCGATTTTTTTTAACCAAAAATATGTAGAAGAATACATATCAGCCTAAACTGATGAATACATTTTTTTTCGCTTTTTTTTATATCTGTATTATAACAAAAAGTTAAAATATATATATTTTTTATTGTTGCTCTTTGCTTTAACCGCAGAGGTGATTAACCACTTCCCTACCGCCCATTGTCATATGACGTCCATAGATGGGATCTCCCATCCTGTGTGGACGTCATATGACGTCCTGTGCTTCCCGGCAGTCTGGGGGTGCGCGCAGCATTGCGTGTTACCCGGCGATACAGTAATCAGTGCAGTTTTATAGCACTAATCGCTGTATAAATGTGAATGGACCCAAAAATTGGTCAAAAGTGTCCGATATGTCGGTCAAAATAAAAATCGCAGACATCTGAATTAACGAAAACCAATTTTAACAAATTTTTCCAAATATTGGTAAATTTAAATATTTGAAAAGTAGTACATTTGTAAACCCAAAAAAATCTGAAATAATAACTACTGTATTTGCCTGTGTATAACTTCCCCCCTCACTGTGCCATTGCCTCACTTCACTGTGCCATTGCCTCACTTCACTGTGCCATTGCCTCACCTCACCTCACTGTGCCATCGCCTCACCTCACTGTGCCATTGCCTCACCTCACTGTGCCATTGCCTCACCTCACTGTGCCATTGCCTCACCTCACCTCACTGTGCCATTGCCTCACCTCACTGTGCCATTGCCTCACTTCACTGTGCCATTGCCTCACCTCACCTCACTGTGCCATCGCCTCACCTCACTGTGCCATTGCCTCACCTCACTGTGCCATTGCCTCACCTCAATGTGCCATTGCCTCACCTCACTGTGCCATTGCCTCATCTCACTGTGCCATTGCCTCACCTCACTGTGCCATTGCCTCACCTCACCTCACTGTGCCATTGCCTCACCTCACTGTGCCATTGCCTCACCTCGCCTCACTGTGCCATTGCCTCATCTCACTGTGCCATTGCCTCATCTCACTGTGCCATTGCCTCATCTCACTGTGCCATTGTCTCACCTCACTGTGCCATTGCCTCATCTCAGTGTGCCATTGCCTCATCTCACTGTGCCATTGTCTCACCTCACTGTGCCACTGCCTTATCTCACTGTGCCATTGCCTCATCTCACTGTGCCATTGCCTCATCTCACTGTGCCATTGCCTCACCTCACTGTGCCATTGCCTCACCTCACTGTGCCATTGCCTCACCTCACTGTGCCATTGCCTCAACTCACTGTGCCATTGCCTCACCTCACCTCACTGTGCCATTGCCTCACCTCACCTCACCTCACTGTGCCATTGCCTCACCTCACCTCACTGTGCCATTGCCTCACCTCACCTCACTGTGCCATTGCCTCACCTCACCTCACTGTGCCATTGCCTCACCTCACCTCACTGTGCCATTGCCTCACCTCGCCTCACTGTGCCATTGCCTCACCTCGCCTCACTGTGCCATTGCCTCATCTCACTGTGCCATTGCCTCATCTCACTGTGCCATTGCCTCATCTCACTGTGCCATTGTCTCACCTCACTGTGCCATTGCCTCATCTCAGTGTGCCATTGCCTCATCTCACTGTGCCATTGTCTCACCTCACTGTGCCATTGCCTTATCTCACTGTGCCATTGCCTCATCTCACTGTGCCTTGCCTCATCTCACTGTGCCTTGCCTCACCTCACTGTGCCATTGCCTCACCTCACTGTGCCATTGCCTCATCTCATTGTGCCATTGCCTCATCTCACTGTGCCATTGCCTCATCTCACTGTGCCATTGCCTCACCTCACTGTGCCATTGCCTCACCTCACTGTGCCATTGCCTCACCTCAATTTGCAGATCTTCATTCCTTTATGTCTGGCAGAGTGAATCAGACTGCGGGCGTTCATTTTTTAAAAGCAGCGCCTCCTCCTTGTGCCGTTCCGTTCCTATCACAGAAGAGCCTGCGTTCAGTGTTCCGCCTATCACGGACGTCCTCTCGTCCAAGGTCGAGACAATGTTCCTGATAGCGGAACACCAAACACAGGCTCTAATGGCAAAACTGAGTGTTCCGCTAATCACGGAACACCATGAGGAGGAGGAGCGGCTTTTAAAAAATGACCGCCCGCAGTCTGCATCCGGCGTATAAGACGACCCCTGATTTTTGAGCCATATTTTTAAGTGTAAGGCCGCGTACACACAAGGAGATTTATCCGATGAAAACGGTCTGACAGACCGATTTCATAGGATATGTCTCCTGGAGATTTTGGTCTGATGTGTGTACACACGATCAAACCAAAATCCCCGCAGACGGACAGCGCGGTGACGTGGCGGTGACGTTGACACCGCCACGTCACCGAACCAGGAAGTGAAATACTTCCACGCATGCGTCGAATCCATTCGGTCCATGCGGGGGATTTATGTCCGCTGGTTAGGCGTACTAACCAGCGGACAGACGGGTTTCCAGCAGACAAGTTTTAATGCATGCTTTAAAACTTGTCTGCTGGAAAAACCTGTCTGCTAGCCCGTACACACGGTCGGATATATCCGCTGAAACTGGTCTGTGGACCAGTTTCAGCAGACAAGTTTGATCGTGTGTACGCGGCCTGATACGCCAGCAAATACGGTATTAAATTATAGGTATTGGAATTTCCTTTAAAATTTGTCTGTTAGTGAATATAACGAATACAAATTTATCCGAAGTTACAAATTATCCGAAATAACAAATGCCACATCTAAATGAATGGAATGTAACAAATGAATAATAATTAACAATAATAATTAAAAAAATAATTATTATTATTTATTCATTCATTCTGTTCCATTTGTTTTAATGCGGCATTCGTTATTTCGGATAATTTGTAACTTCAGATACATTCGGAAATTCCAATGCCTATAGTTTAATACCGTGTTTCCCCGAAAATAAGCCCTACCCTGAAAATAAGACCTAGCATTATTTTCGGGGATGGCTGCAATATAAGCCCTACCCCCGAAAATAAGCCCTAGGTAAAGTTGTCGTAAAAACATGTAATCCGTTTTGTAAAAAGATTATATCATGTGCTTACTTACAGTGCCACTGGGCGCTCACGTGACCAGCTGGATATCATCTCCTTTCCGACGTCAGCGGCCCCTTCCTCTGCAGTGCTCAGAGTGGAAAAGAAGAGCTACAGCGGGTCACTGTGCTGGCTATCATGCTTTAAAAGATCAGGATATATTTTTTTCTTTTTGGGGTTACAACCAGATTGTCATGATGACTGTATTTGAATAAATGTAGATTATTGTAGATACCGTCAATAAATAAGAAATCCTGTGAAAATAAGCCCTAGTGTGATTTTTGTAGCCAAAATTTATATAAGACCTGGTCTTATTTTCGGGGAAACATGTGGTAGTTATCCATAATCTTTATACTGTCCTCACTCTGTCCATGCTACCAATACAGATCTGTATACTCCTATGTTTGCTCATTGACTCTGTATATTTTTGTTGATAAACCCTTCAATAAACCTTGCACCACCTCCACCAAAAAACAATGTTCCACCTACGTGGCTGATATCTTATCTCATATCAGTTCTTAACAAGGGAGGCACAGTGATTGCAAATTGAGTGTTTGCTTGTTCTAGTGGCTAATCTACAAACAGATATATTTCATATATTTCATACAATAATGAAAATATGAAAGCGGAAGCAAGAAAGAAAAACCATGAAACTCAAATAAAAATGACTTTAAATTGGACTTTCCCTGAGAAAGGCGTAAACTTAAGTCCCCTTTCACACTTATACGACTTGTCTCACGATTTTTTACTGCAAAATCGTATGACAAGTCATTCTCCATGATTTTCAATGAACACCATTCATACTGGCACGACTTTAGGTAGTGCCGACTTCAAAGTAGTCCCTGCACTACTTTGGTCCGATTTTGATGCCACTTACACAGGCATTCATTGAAATCGCGGCCGCGAATCGCGGCAAAATCGCGGTAAAATCGCGGCCCCAAATCGCGGCAAAATCGCATTACTTTAAAGTCGTACAAGTGTGAAAGGGACCTTAAGCGGAGTTCCACCCAAAATTGGAACTTCCGCTTATACCACTCCTCACCCCCTTACATGCCACATTTGGCATGTAATTTTTTTTGGGGGGGGGGGGGGTGTGGGGGCTTCAGGAGGAGTGGGACTTCCTGTCCCACTCCTGTCCCACTTCCTTCTTCCGCCGAGGGGCTGATAAGGCGATTAAGATTAATCGCCTTATTGCAGCCCCTTCCTGTAGGCGTTCGCCTAGGACACTGACAGGTCCTAGGCGATCGCCTGTCCAATGGGACGGTGTAGCGCCGCGCCGCGCGCGCAGGGCCGCTCGCGCATGCGCAGTGGGTGCCTGGCCGGGAAGCCGAAAGCTGTCATGGCCGGGTGGCCACAGTATCAATGAGGAAGCCGGCCAGGGAGGGGGGGAGAGGAGCGGAGCCCCGGCCGGCGCGTCACTGGAACGCTGGAGCAGGTAAGTGTCTGTTTATTAAAAGCCAGCAGCTACACTTTTTGTAGCTGCTGACTTTCAATAAACATACATTTTGGCTGGAACACCCCTTTAAACCCCATCAGGCTCTGTTATAGGGCAAGTGGAGCTAAATGATAGGAAGTAATGGAATGACCTCATCGATATGTTGCTGCCTCTTCACTGTCCAATCACAGGCTGGGTGGTCTTTGACCAAACCATATGGACTCGAACTGCAGTAGGAATAGAAGTGGTCAAAAGTTGACTGTGCTGCCTGAGAAGGATGACTCAACTAAAAATCTAGAATTCAAGCTGGCCATACACCAGAAACATAGAAGAGCGACGGCAGAAAAAAACAAGTGAACCATCGAGTCTGCCCAACTTTTTTCCATTTATTGAATTTGTTTTTTTTTTAGAAACGTATCTTTCTCCCAAGCATGTTTGAACCCATGTACTGTTAACTGGCTCACAAGTCTATTTCAAGCATCAACCACTCTTTCCGTATAAACATATTTTTTAAGATTGGCTTGGAACTTTCCTTGTGCTAGTTTTAGGTCATGTCCCTGAGTTCTTGATACCAGCTTCATATTAAAATACTGCCCTCCTGAACCTTATTCAACCCCTTCATTTATTTAAAGATTTCAGTCATGTCTCCCCTTTCCATTCTTTCCTCCGAACTGTACTGTATATATTAAAGGAGTTGTAAAGGCAGAGGGTTTTTTATCTTAATGCATTCTATGCATTAAGATAAAAAAAATGTCTGTGTGTAGCAGCCACCCCAGCACCCACTAATTATCTACCTGAGCCCCTTCTCTCTCCAGCCATGTCCCCTCCGCCATCCAGGACACTCCTCCTGACTGACACAGAGCAGTGGTGCCATTGGTTCCCTGCAGCTGTCAAGCAAAGTAATCCAATCAGAGGAGAGAGGGGTCAGGGCTCTGTGTCTGAATGGATACACAGAGCTCTGACTCAGCTTGGGTGCCCCCTGTAGCAATCTGCTGGCTGAGGGGCACTCAGAAGAGGGGAGGGGCTAGCAGAGCAGAAAAGGGACCTGAAAAGAGGAGGATCTGGGCTGCTCTGTGCAAAACCAACTGCACAGAGGAGGTAAGGTAAATATAACATGTTTGTTATTTAATCGTTTGCCGACCGGCTCAGGCCGATATCAGTTGGCAGAATGGCACTCCTGTGCAAACTGATGTACCTGTACGTCAATGCGCAAAAGCAGGATAGCGGGGCGTGGACTCGATGTACGTCGGTGACCCGCGATCACGGCAAGGAGAGGCAGAACGGGGAAATGCATTTCCCTGTTTTGCCTAGTAACATAACAGAGATCTTCTGTTCCCTGTCATTGGGAACATCGATCTCTCTCATGTCAGTGGTAGCCCATCCCCCCTACAGTTAGAACACGCTGAGGAAACAAAGTTAATCTTTTGATCGCCTCCTAGTGTTTAACCCCTTCCCTGTCAGTGACATTTATACAATAATCAGTGGCTATTTTTAGCTCTGATCGCTGTATAAATGTCAATAGTCCTGAAATGTCAAAAGTGTCCGATCTGTCCGCCATAGATCACAGTCATTATTAATAAAGAAATATTAATAATAAAAATGTCATAAATCTATCCCCTATTTTGTAGATGCTATAACTTTTGTGCTTGGTCTAGGGATGCACCAGAACACTTTGTAATAACTCGAATGTCCAGACAGGCAATAAAGATCTTTTCAAGCTTTAATTCCAGAGCAACATCGCCAAACATCAACTTCAATTAGGAAAGGACAGGACAAGTTGAGGTATAGAGATTCTTGATGTCAGGCCTGGATAAACTCGCAGCGGAACTCAGCCATAGGTAGCACCATTCTTTTCACGTGTCACCGCTACAACGCAGGCTAGGAGGAACGGGTCTCTTCTACTGACCCGGCTCTAGGCCACTGTCACAGGCCAATGCAATCTGAATAATGTGTCAGTATTCGAACAGAGCGAATCCTCCCAGCTACTTTTCCGTGCATCCGGCACCATGCGACAGCGAAGCATACCTGTTAATGGCTTGGGTACCAAATCCTCCCGGCGACATTTAAGAGCCCAGCCAACCACTGGGGTCCCTTCAGATCCGTCCCCGGTCGAGACTCAGCAAAGCCTGGATCCTGGCCAGGCGAGCCACACCAACGGGGTCCCTGGGTGCGCACACCCTAAAGGTGGATGCCGCACCCGACTCCCCGCAGGAGAGCGCAAAAGGCAAGACCCCGAACACCTGACCTCTAATCCTAAATAAATACCCCTCCCCAGCATGCCCAGCGAGAGAGGAAACTCTCCAATTGGCTGCTGAGGAAGGTTTGATCCGTCAGGAATCCCTCTAGCTCCCACTGCCGGCCAAGGATGAACTTACATCCCCAGAATGCAGTCCGAGCCAGTGGACCTTCCCAAATTGACACAGGCCATTAACCTTAACAATCACGGTTGAGAGCAAAGTAACTCTCCCAATCAACTATTCTTTTAAGCGCAATACCCGTGCTAAACACAGGGGGGGGGGGGGTATACAGGTACAACGTTGCACGTCCGCACAATTCTCAGTTAAAGCGATGCAGTGCCAAATTGTAAAAAGTGCACTGGTCAGGAAGTAGGTAAAATCTTCCGGGGCTCAAAAAAAAAACAAGCCTTTACAATCACTTAAAGTTCCTGAAATAGATTTTCAAATGAAGGTTCGCACAAATTTATTGACGAAAGTCGTTTGAAAATACTTCTAAATTTAATTTGCTTCTAACATTTGATTTTGGAATGAATGTCATTTCCCAAATGAAAACCACATTCACTGTTAAAAATGTGTTTAATTTTCATGCTGCTCCTTTGAATGTTCTCATCACTATGGCCAAATTTGACCACACTAATGTCGCGTACACACGGTCGGAATTTCCGACAACAAATGTTCGATGTGAGCTTTGTGTGTAGACTCCATCGGACATTTGCTGTCGGAATTTCTGACAACAAATGTTTGAGAGCTGGTTCTCAATTTTTCCGAAATTCCAATCATCTGTAGCCAATTCCGACGCACAAAAATCCTACGCATGCTCTGAATCAATTTGACGCATGCTCAGAATCATTCAAATTCATTTTTCTCGGTACGTCGTAGTGTTGTACGTCACCGCGTTCTTGACATTCAGAATTTCCGACAACATTTGTGTAACCGTGTGTATGCAAGACAAGTTTGAGCCAACATCCCGTCGGAAAAAAATGCACGGTTTTGTTGTCGGAATGTCTGATCGGCATAACAATGGGAAAACTGAACGAATAAAAAATGTTGATCAAAATTCTCTAACTTAACCACTTAAGGACCCGCTCATGTACATTTACATCAGTACTTTAAAGATGGATATCTCGGTAAGGGCAGCAGCTGCTGCCACAACCGAGATATCTAGCTTTAGTGTGAGTGGTCCTGTAAACGATAACGGTGGTCTCCGCGGCGGATTCGCCGCGAGATTACCGTTATCGGAAGCGATCGGGTGCTGTCTCCTGCTGTGTGGGGATGCGAGTGAGGGCAAGATGGCCCCCACCCATCCCCATAGCATAGCAGGGCGGAAATGACGTCAAAACGTCAGTTCCGCCCATGCTTCTTAAAGAAACATTTTCTAAATGTCATTTTTTTAAATGACAACATTTCCTTTTCTTTTTGCATTTAAGTCTAAATATGAGATGAGGTCTTTTTGACCCCAGATCTCATATTTAAAAGGACCTGTCATGCTTTTTTCTATTACAAGGGATGTTTACATTTCTTGTAATAGGAATAAAAGTGATAAAAAAAAAAAATTCAGTGTAAAAATAATAAAATAAATAAAAATAAATAAGAAAACAAAAAAAAATGTTTAACGCGCCCCGTCCCGACGATCTCGCGCTCAGAAGCGTACGTATACGTGAGTAGCGCTCGCATATGAAAACGATGTTCAAACCACACAAGTGAGGTGTCACCGTGATCGTTAGAGCGAGAGCAATAATTCTAGCCCTAGACCTCCCCTGTAGCTCAAAAGATGCAACCTATAGAACTTTTTAAAGGTCGCCTATCGAGATTTTTACATTTTATTTATTTTTTATAAGTAGTTGATGCGTATCTATGTCATATATGCATTTACTTTAAAGTTTATGTGAAACAAATAATTATTTTTTCGTTCTGGATAATGTAGAGTGTCTATTTCAGTTTGTGTCTTATCAGAGAGATTTCTCGTTTCTTCCTATCCTAGAGACACATAATGAAGTAAAAAAGGAGATCTTTCCTGAAGGAGGAGATGCCCCTTTTTAGACAATTGTAACCATAACAGGTTCTGCCCATTGGAAGATGTTCCCTCACCTCTTGGTTTGATGACAACTCCAAAATTTTGGATTTTCCATCACTTTTTTTTTTACCAGACAATGGCCATTGGGACCAATAGTGAAAATGAGTCTCCACCGTAGAGACATATATAGCAATACAAAGCTGTCAGAGGTTCTTACCCTTGCACACCCAATCCAAAACTTCAAGAAACCGGGGTAAGAACTATATATCAGTTATCGTCTGCCTCAACTCAAATGTCCAAACTCAGCCATGAAGATCGGAGAACCTTACCCCTGTACCAGGGGTAAATGGATGGATTTCAAGCAATCCCCGGTTTACTTAGGAATTATGGGGAATGAGCAGAGTATATAGAGGTTACCTCATATATCACTCTCATTCTGTGGTAGCTCTCCTGTCCCCCTTGCCCCCCCTTTTTTTTGTCTCTTTCTCTCCTTTAGAAAGTAAGAGGCATATAAACACAAGCGTGCACATAGATATAGAAAGGGCATACATATAAGGGGGGTGACCATGTGTGGAAGTGCGTAAAACTGCACCTCCGGATATGCTCTCCCCCCTTCTTACCACCCCCCTCTCACTAGTAAAAGTCCCCTTTTTTTAACACAATTTGAAGAGGTATAATGGGGATAGAGGGATACGATTTTCCCTCTCCCCTCTCGAAAATAAAGACATATATTTAGATGTATAAATATATAAGCACAGGTATAGAATTGGGATGCACTTAGTCGGGTAATTATGGGTGGGTAGTGTTAAGATACGGGGGGAAGGGGGGGTTGGTTGGATGGCCCGGGATTTCCATCTCCCTTTGGACTTCCGATCCCTTTGTTCCCGAGAGGTCGTGGAAGAGAGAGAAAATGTGCCAGGGTGTAGATCAGGTGGCTTCAAACTGTGGCCCGGGGGCCGGATGCGGCCCTTTGCTTGCTTTTATCTGGCCCTTGGGCACTATTTCTCCCACTGACACCGGTAATGGGTCCCAATTCCTCCCTATGATGACCACAACAGGCCACTATTCCTCCTACTAATACCAAATGTGGTTATATTTGCTCCTACTGATGCCAGGAAAATTTTAATCCCATTGGTTAAAGTCCGGCCCTTCTAGAGTCTGGAGGACAATAAACCGGCCCTTTGTTTAGAAAGTTTGAGGACCACTGGTATAGATAGAAATACTCAAAGCGCATGCTTCGGAGGTTGGATCCTTCTGTGTACCCGTATATATGTTTTATTGTATGTTTTTATGAATGTATTTATGTGAATTTGAGAATTTTTTGTAATCTCCTAAAGGTTCGTAAAGTATGTAAGTTTTTATGTGAAAAATAATAAAAATAATTTAAGCACTTACCCCTGTACCAACGGCATCCATCACCAGCTTTTTGCGGATCATTATTATATATCTATATGATGTCACCATAGGGTGCATCTCATGCCAGCAGAACCCAAATACATTTTGTGCATCTTCAGTTTGCTGATCTGTGGGCCTGTGATGACATATGACGTGTCCTCTATGGGAACTCCATTCATCATAGAGAAGAGCAGTTTACATACAGAAAACTACAGCTGTCAAATTTGCCGCAGGAAAGCAAACACAAAAGGTCTCGGATTTTCTTAAGCATGACGCCATATTTACAAATTAAGGCTAAAATTGCATTTGGCTCCTAAAATCAAATGCCAATGGCAAAAATCCAATGCCAAAGGCCAATCCAAATGCATAACATAAAATAGTAGTAGAAAAAACGTAGCTACTTTACTTTGTCTTTGCCTCCTTATCCTGGTCTTTGCTCTTCTTCTTGCCGAAGTCCATTATCTACACAGCCAAGGAAATCTCATGTTTTCAGCATTACACCTGCTGGAGAACTGTGTGCTTTATTGCTACCTGTTAGATTGTGTCCAGCTTTTACAGGGTGTGGTTGTTTAAACACATCGGTTCACCGGCTCCCCTTCTCCCACACTAAAAGAATGTCATCTGTCATAGTAATTGTAGACTGAAAGGTGATTAAGTTTAAACCAAACATTGAGATGTATCATTCTGGAGAGAAATGTACACAGCAGCACACCTTTTGTTCCTGCCAGCTTACCGCCACATTGTGGATATAGGTGATGGAGTAATACACTATGGTAGTAGCTCACCTTTTCCTAGGTAGATATTAGGATTAACTGGGTACAATATGTAATTAAGGATTGTTTCTCCTGATTAGTGCCAACCATTACCATTGTGGTGTTGTTCACAATGTGGTTTCTAGTAGACGACATGGGTTTGGCAATTTTTGTATGTCTTTTGGTAATTGGGCATAGGTAGATTTAAAACGTATAAAAAAATGTAGACAATTTGAATTTTTACGGTATGAGGCATTATTCAGTATTATGGTTGTCCCGATACCACTTTTTTAGGACCGAGTACAAGTACCGATACTTTTTTTCAAGTAGTCGCCGATACCGAATACCGATACTTTTTTTAAATGTGTCCCCAAATGCAGCCATGTCCCCGACATATGCAGCCATGTCCCCCACATATGCAGCCATGTCCCCCCAGCCATGTCCCCCACATATGCAGCCATGTCCCTCCAGCCATGTCCCCCACATATGCAGCCATGTCCCCCACATATGCAGCCATGTCCCCCCAGCCATGTCCCCCACATATGCAGCCATGTCCCTCCAGCCATGTCCCTCCAGCCATGTTCCTTCAGCCATGTCCCTTCAGCCATGTCCCCGCGGCCATTTGCCCCATACCTAGCAGCCGCTCGGGGAACATGACAGCTTTCATTTGAATAGCTGTAGTGTTCCCACGCATATAGACACTCTGCCTTGCTCGGGATTGGATGGGTGATCATGATCTGTCCTATCCCGAGCATGGGGGAGTGTCTATACGCGCGGGAACACTACAGCTATTCAAATGAAAGCTGTGATGTTCCCGCACGCTTTAACCATGCGGCAAGTGCGGTGGCTTTCATTGCGGCGTGTGCAGCGGCTTTCATTGCGGCGTGTGCGGCGGGGGCGGGACAAGTATTCTATTTAGGTATCGGGGGTATTTGCGGGAGTACAAGTACTCCCGCAAATACTCGGTATCGATCCCGATACCGATACTGGTGTCGGTATCGGGACAACCCTATTCAGTATATTAATTGTCTATTGCAGCGTTTCTCGAACTTTGTCTTCTGGCGCACCAAAAAGATCAAAACATTTTTTGAGAGCAGGGAAGGGGGCTTGGGATGAGAGCAGAGAGAGGGCCCTGGAATAAGCACAGAGAGTGGCAGGGGGCATCTCTTTGATTTGAGGGAGAGGGGGGTGCAAGAGAATGTTTTGGGGGGTGCTTTTGGAGGAGAGGACTTGTGCTAGTAGGGGGGGTCAGATTTGAAATGCAATGCAATTTTTTAAATTGGTCATTAAAACCGATCGTGTGTAGGCTCCAGAGCATTTTTTTGGACGTAAAAAATGGGCATTAAAAATTTAAAAATGCTCTAATTTTTCTCGTTGTGAAAGTGTAAGCTTTAACAATGGGAAAAAAACACGCATGCTTAGAAGCAAGTTATGAGACGGGAGCGCTTGTTCTGGTAAAACTAGCATTTGTAATGGAGATAGCACATTTATCACGCTGTAACAGACTGAAAAGAACGAAGACTGAAAAGCGTGAATCGTCTCTCGCCAAACTTTTACTAACACAAAATCAGCAAAAGCAGCCCAAAGAGTGGTGCCATCCGAATGGAACTTCCCCTTTATAGTGTTGTACGTCACCGCGCTTTGCTCGAGCATTTTTTTTTTCACAAACATGTGTATGCAAGGTGGGCTTGACAAGAATGACGTCGAGAAAAAGTTGGTTTTTCCCAAGACATGAAAAATGGTCGTGTGTACGCGGCTTAAGATCTCTCCTCCCCAATTCTCCTCTTTGTGTACATCAGAGCCCAGGAGGAGGATCCTTGGTGAGCTCTGTGTGGTGTGCAGGCTCATGGGGGAGAGATGCCAGTGATGGCTGCTACAGAGGGCGATCGCTGCATGAGGGGACCCGGCAAACCCTCAAGAGATGCAGGGATGGTGTCCCAAAGGCCAGATGCTAACGCGCCCCCCACTTAATAGTCAGTCCGCCCCTGCCGACAGCACACCTGCAAATCTTTTGTGGCACACTATTGTTCCATGGCACACAGTTTTAGAATCACTGGTCTGTTGTCTTTAACCTCCTGCCACCCACATAACGCTTGAAAGAGCATCAAAGCTTACACGCTTCCAGCACAGTGACAAGATGTCTAAGACAACTCTTGGTCTCTACTAATGATCAGGAGCCCGCAAGACCATCTCCTGATCATGTGACCAGCATCACAGTGGTCATGGTATCAGACAGTCCTTCCCACCCCCTGGGTGTAAAGACCCTGCTAAAGCGACACTGGTGTTGGGCAGTTGTTGGGGTTTTAACAGAGGACCTAAACATATGTGCCCTAAAAGGCAAGCAGAGTACAAAGGACTAGTCACCAGTATTGTTGGTGGCCTCTCCACAGCTGATCTTTTTCCCATTATTGACTTAAATCCAAACTCTATGAATGGTTTTCATAGCGTAGTTATATTGGTCCAACTTTGACCATACCATTCTATACCTTCAACTGCAGCGTGAAAGAAGAGAATCACTGCAGTCTTCTGGGTCATGTGCCAGTACACAGGGGGCCGCTTGCTTGGCAATGTCACTATTTAAAGGAGAGGTGGGGTGGTGTCATCATCCATCATACACCTCATCCAATCAGAGAATTTCTTGTATATTACAAATACTTTTGTTGATGGCAGTGGTGCTTGTGTTCACTATGTACTAATACATGTCCGAGGGGAGAGGGGGGATAAGCCTGCCCCTATAGAACACCTCCCATACAGGAAGTACCTCAGTTTTGTAGCAAGCACTGAATCATCAAAAGGAGGGAGGGACCTCTGTGTCCCGTGATGTATTCAAAGAAAGGGATTTTAACGGGTAAGCATGACAAAAAAATCCTATTTTCTTTATCATACATCACAGGACAATGTTAGGCTAATATTCATTACCTACTGAGATGTCCCAGAGCAATAGACTTGAGGGGAGGGAGACACCCAACAAAACAGCCATCAGACTTTAAACGTCAGCCTATAGTACACTTTGGCTTCTCTAACATCTACCTGATAACATTTTGTAAACGTATGTACTGGAGACCAGGTAGCAGCCCTACAAATTTGATCCACAGATACCTGATGGCGAAAAGCCCAGGAGGTTCCTACACCCCTGGCAGAATGAGCTCTGACCCTAAAAGGGAGGAGCCTTACGTTTCAGATCATAGGACTGAATGACCAACTGGCGGACCCAATTGGCAATGGAAGCTTTGGAAACTGCCTGCCCCTTCTTGGGTCCTTCTGGTATAAAAAAAAAAAAAAAAGTCTGATCCTCGGATCTCCACAGATCTAGACAAATAAACTCTGACTGCCCAGACAACTTCCAAGGAATGCCGTCGCCTCTCTTCCGCTAAACTAGACTGGGAGAAAAAAGAAGGCAAAACAATGTCCTTATTTACATGAAAGGCCGACACCACCTTTGGCAAGACGGATGGAATAAGACACAACACCACCTTGTCGCGGTGAAGGATTAGGATGCTTCCACAATCAGATGCCCCTGACATCATCAAGACTAGGGATGAGCCGAACACCCCCACGTTCGGTTCGCACCAGAACCGTCGAACGGTCCGATCGTTCGCACAAACATTTAGAACCCCATTGAAGTCTATGGGACTCGAACGTTCGAATTCAAAAGCGGTCGTTTTAAAGACCAATTTTCAAGTTATTGTTGGAAAACGTCTTTCAGAACCCGGGTCTTGCCCCAGGGAACATGTATCAATGGAAAAAAGTCTTATAAACGGTCGTTTTTTCAGGAGCAGGACTCCTGAAAAACGACCGTTTTTAAAACTTTTTTTTCTATTGATAGTAGTATCAATGGAAAAAAAAAAGTTTTAAAAACGGTCGTTTTAAAGACCAATTTTCAAATTATTGTTGGAAAAAGTCTTTCAGAACCCGGGTCTTGCCCCAGGGAACATGTATCAATGGAAAAAAAGTCTTAAAAACGATTGTTTCGTTTCACTCGAATTTGCCGCGAACGATCGTTTTTGTTCGAAATTCGGCAAACGATCGAACGGACAATGTTCGAGTCGAACATACGTTCGTTTCGAACGAGAACCTCATCCCTAATCAAGACTGAGGAGGGCCCAGGCTTAGAAATGAGGATGCCAAGGAACAGTCCACTGTTGGAGCATAGGGGAACACTGTCTGTCGAGGGAATGGTAATTCTTGCAAGTTAAATCTAAACAAGCACTGCATGACCAGCTTCACAGCTTCTTCTCCCATATATTCTTGTCAGACAGATGCCCCAGACATCATCAAGACAGATGGAGGGCCTATAGCTCTGCCGTGGACATGAAGATGGAACAGTTTACTGCTGGAGGATAGGAAAACACCATCTGCCAAAGGAGTAAAGTATGGTAAGGTAACCTTAATCAAGCACTGCAAGGCTGGTCTCTGCAGCTTTTTCCCCCATATTCTCCATCAGTCAGACACCTCAGACATCAAGACTGATGTAATGTAGGGTCTATAGCAGTGGTCATAAACCCAGTCCTAAGGGCCCACTAACAGGCCAGGTTTGCAAGATAACTAAAATACATCACAGATGATATAATTTGCTGCTCAGTGATTGCAGTATTCTAGTCTGCATCTCTCCAAGGTAATACATAAAAATCTGGCCTGTTAGTGGGCCCTGACAGGGTTGATGACCACTGGTCTATAGCCCTGCATTAAACGTGAGGATGCCGAGGAACAGTCTACAGCTGGAGCGCAGGGAGTGCAACTGACAGGGGAAAAGAGGATTAGAAGATATTCCATGAAGAAGCAGCCAGTCACGTCACCAGCACATGCACTCTGAAGAAACGGCACACCGTGCCATTCCTTCAGAAGTTTGTGGCAGAAACCGTGACGTCATCAAAACTTGGCCAGTCAGATGGCTGGAGCCGACGAACCCGGAAGGAAGACCTGGTGAAGATGGAAGCCCTGTCAGTGGAGACAGCACATCACTGGAGGGCTTTGTTTTAAGGCGTGTCTCTCATAATGTGCTAGTAAGCGATGCTTACTAGCACATTATGACATTGCCTTGCAGGGTGATTTTTTTGGGAGTTAGGCTTTAAATTAGAAATTTGTTCCAGCAGGTAAACAAAGATCATATGAGACATTTTCTTCTTTGTGTCATGCTGCTCCTGGTTTAATGTTATTAAACAAGAGAGTGACAGGTACATAGAGTTGTCAGGCAGATATATGGAGGTGCCAAAGGATTTGATGGCCCTCATCACTGACAGAGGGAATAAAAGTGACAGTTGGAAGAGCAAGAAGAGTAATGGCTATGGAGAGACACTTCTCCGACATGCCTTATTTATCGTGTTGCCAACACTAACGTCTGTCATATCTACAGGCTGTCTGATTGCAGTAAATCACGTTGATGCTATGGTGGGATCTGTCTTTAAAAGGACCACAATTCAAAATAAAACAAAACGAACAATTTCAAATATTTGACTAATCTACTGTGGGTAACATTTACCATTTTAAAGTCGGCACATCTGTACATAAGAATGAGATAAAGGATGTGAGTGAGCTGACTTTCCTAGCAAAGATGTCATTTCCTGAAATCTGATTGTTTTCAGAGACTTCAAGAAGTTATAAAAACAGAGGATAAGAAAAAATGAGAAGAGGAAGGATGGAAGAAAACAAAAGATAAAGGAAAAAGGAGAAACAAGGAGGAAAGAAAATAAGGAAAGAGAGAGACATGTAGGAAGGTGTAAAAGAACGGGAAGAAAAAGACAGGAAGAAAGAAAGAAAGAAAGAAAGAAAGAAAGAAAGAAAGGAGGGGAAGAGAGAAAGAGGACGGAAGGGAGAGAGGAAAGGGGAAGGGAGAGAGGAAAGGGGAAGAGAGAGAGAGGAAAGGGGAAGAGAGAGAGAGAGAGGAAAGGGGAAGAGAGAGAGAGAGAGGAAAGGGGAAGAGAGAGAGAGAGAGAGAGAGAGGAAGGGGAAGAGAGAGAGGAAAGGGGAAGAGAGAGAGAGAGAGAGAGGAAAGGGGAAGAGAGAGAGAGAGAGAGAGAGAGAGAGGAAAGGGGAAGAGAGAGAGAGAGAGAGAGAGAGAGGAAAGGGGAAGAGAGAGAGAGGAAAGGGGAAGAGAGAGAGAGGAAAGGGGAAGAGAGAGAGAGAGAGAGAGAGAGAGGAAAGGGGAAGAGAGAGAGAGAGAGAGAGAGAGGAAAGGGGGAGAGAGAGAGGAAAGGGGGAGAGAGAGAGGAAAGGGGGAGAGAGAGAGGAAAGGGGGAGAGAGAGAGGAAAGGGGGAGAGAGAGAGAGAGAAAGGAAAGGGAAAGAGAGAGAGAGGAAAGGGGAAGAGAGAGAGAGAAAAGGGGAAGCGAGAGAGAGAGAGAGAGAAAAGGGGAAGAAAGATAGAGAAAAGGGGAAGAAAGAGAGAGAAAAGGGGAAGAAAGAGAGAGAAAAGGGGAAGAAAGAGAGAGAAAAGGGGAAGAAAGAGAGAGAAAAGGGGAAGAAAGAGAGAGAAAAGGGGAAGAAAGAGAGAGAAAAGGGGAAGAAAGAGAGAGAAAAGGGGAAGAAAGAGAGAGAAAGGGGGAAGAAAGAGAGAGAAGGGGGGAAGAAAGAGAGAGAAAGGGGGAAGAAAGAGAGAGAAAGGGGGAAGAAAGAGAGAGAAAAAGGGAAGAGAGAGAGGAAAGGGGAAGAGAGAGAGAGAGGAAAGGGGAAGAGAGAGAGAGAGGAAAGGGGAAGAGAGAGAGAGAGGAAAGGGGAAGAGAGAGAGAGAGAGAGGGGGGAAAGGGGAAGAGAGAGAGAGAGAGAGAGAGGGGAAAGGGGAAGAGAGAGAGAGGAACGGGGAAGAGAGAGAGAAAAGGGGAAGAGAGAGAGAAAAGGGGTAGAGAGAGAGAGGAAATGGGAAGAGAGAGAGAGAGGAAATGGGAAGAGAGAGAGAGAGGAAAGGGCAAGAGAGAGAGGAAAGGGGAAGAGAGAGAGAGAGAGAGAGAGAGAGGAAAGGGGAAGAGAGAGAGAGAGAGAGAGAGAGAGAGAAGGGGAAGAGAGAGAGAGAGAGAGAGAGAGGAAGAGAGGGAGAGAGAGAGAGAGGAAAGGGGAAGAGAGAGAGAGAGGAAAGGGGAAGAGAGAGAGAGAGGAAAGGGGAAGAGAGAGAGAGGAAAGGGGAAGAGAAAGAGAGAGAACGAGTGCTAGAGGAAGGGAGCTGGGATGGAAGAGAGAAGGGAAGATGGAGGGCAGGGAGGAAGGGAATAAGAACAAAAGAAAGGACAGAAGAAAGGGGTAAAAATTGAGGGGAAGAAAGAGGAGACAGGAGGTGATATGGCAGAGAGAAACAGGGGATGAAGGCGGGAAGAGAGTGAGAGAGGATAGAAAAAGAAAAAGGAGAGAAAGAAAAAGGGATAAAGAGCGAGAGGGGGAAAGAGGGAAGTTAGGAAGGTAAGAAAGGGAGGGGGGTAGAGAAGAAAACAGATGAGAGAGGGGGAAGTCAATCGAGAGATGGGAAGAAGGCAGGCTGAAATTGAGATGTTGGGAAGGAAGGCGGAAGAGGAAGAAGAATGGTATAGTATGGGAAGGAAAGCAGGGAGAGCATGCGGAAGAAGAAAGGAAGTAGGGAAAGGAAGAGAGGAGAAGAAAAGGAAAAAAAGGAGGGAGTGAAGGAATGGTGGAAGGCGAAGGAAAATAAATAAGTGAACAGGAACACAGCTAGAGTGAAGGAGAGAAGGTATGGAGGGAAAAGAGATTGAGGAAAAAATGGAGGGTGGGAAGGGAGAGAGAAGGGAAGAGGCAAGGAAGGAGCCAGGTAACAAAAAAAAAAAAAAAAAAGAGGAAAGAAGAAATAAAGAAAAAGAAAGGTGGTGGTTGTTTAGTGGTTCTCAATCAGCAGTTTGAGCAGCCCAGGAGGTATTCCTCAAAGGTTCAGGATTTGGGGGAGTTTTACCTATTTTACAAAATCACACATCACATAAGAGATTTTGATCAGCCAGCTTCTTTAGCAATAATCTTTTGTGACTAAAGCCCTGTACACACGATCGGTTTGTCTGGTAAAAATGGACCGATGAACTGTTTTCATCGGACAAACTGATCGTGTGTAAGCCCCATCGGTTTGTTTTCCATCGGTGAAAAAAAAATAGAACATGTTTTAAATTTTTCCTATGGATAAAAAAACGATCGTCTGTGTGGAAGTCCATCAAAAATCCATGCATGCTCGGAAGCATGGAACTTATTTTTTTTCAGCACGTCGTAGTGTTTTTTACATCACAGCGTTTTGGCACGGTCGGATTTTTGACTGATGGTGTGTAGGCAAGACTGATGAAAGTCAGCTTCATCGGATATCCGACGAAAAAATCCATCGGACTAGATTCCATCAGATATCCAATCGTGTGTACAGGGCTTTAACCACCTTGGAGGGTGTCAATGACTGTCTTCTGGACACTCTGTGTGTAATGAATCAAACTTTTTTTCATTTTATGAGATGCACCTGTATTCGTGGCCCGGAAGAAGGCCCACCTCCATGACACCGCATATATGTGGACACCAGTGGTGACGGGTTAAATGTCATTATACAAGACGCAAAACACACAAAAACAAAGCATTTTTACTTTGTACAAGGGAAATTTAATAAACTATTCAACGGTTTTCCTTTCAGATTTACAGTATTATTCGACAAAAAGCACATGCCTCTTGTGTATTTTCATTTTTATTTTCATTGAGAACATCCATTAAATGGAAAGTGACCAAAATGTACATGTAACCATTTTGAGGAGAATACTTCACAATCATTGTAATAAATTTACAAAATATCATTAACATATACCGTCAATTTCCTTCAAATGTTAAAAATCTTATTATCGAGAATCGAGATCAATGCTTTTGATTGGCTTGAACAGATAAACTTTTGTTGAAAGGGTTTTTAATAAATAACCATACATTTTTAATTTTTAACAAAATCTTTAGTTTACGATAAACTTAGGTACTCGGTGACTCTGGTAGAACTACAAGGCCCAGCAGGCATTATGAACAAAAATAACAAAAAATAAAAGATAAAAGATTTGGTCCTTGGATAAGTGGCATTCACAAGTGGTTCTTGCAAGACGTTTAGTCATAACTTTATGCACTCTTACTGGGCCTAGAAAGGATTCCAATTCTACAAAAAGCATCCTAGGAATGTAGAAGAGTTTTGGGACGTGCCACGGGACAAAGAGTGACCAGCCACTGACTCTAGAGTCACGCTGCTAAAGACATAACCTACACAGCAGCAATAAATACAAACACCAACAGGGCAAAGGTTTGACAAGATGGCTTGAGTTCTTGATCGCCGTCAGGCCTGCTTGTTTGGCATGTGTACGTGGTGATTGGAGACCCGGGCTCGCCCATTCCACTCAGAGAGGATGCCATCTTGAAAGATTAAGTTCTTGGAAGGCAGTGGTACTCCAGCCTCTGTCATGCCTGGTTGTCCAATCAGGCTTGATGTTCCAGTCTCTGAGGTATACTCCATGGCAGATCCGATTTCCTATGAAAATTAAACAACAAACAGATTCAGTCCAGTTTTATATACACAACTGATAAGCTGTCAAATCTGGTTAGCGGGTCCAGTCATTTTAAGCCTGTGGAATACATTTTCACTTTAAAGTTGAACTCCAGAAATTCAGTCACTTTGTACAATGTGCTGGATTACTATAGGTTAACCACTTAAGCCCCAGACCATTTGGCTGGCCAATGACCAGGCCACTTTTTGAGATTCAGCACTTTAACTACTTCCCGACCGCCCACCGTCATATTACTGTGGGACGGTGGCGCGGTCTCGCGGGAGCACGTAGCTCTACGTCCTATACTTTTCGGCCACTAGGGGGCGCGCGCGCCACCGGCTTGCGCGCCCCCCGCACGCCTCCGAGTCCCGCGCGCGTGCCCGGCGGGTACGATAGCCGCCGGTCACCCGCGATTGCTCGTTACAGAGCGGGGAACGGGAGGTATGTGTGTAAACACATACCTTTCATTCCTGTCAGCGGGGGAAACGCTGATTTTCTGTTCATACAATGTATGAACAGAAGATCAGTGATTTCCCCTAGTGAGTCCACCCCCCATACAGTTAGAACACAAATAGGAACACACTTAACCCCTTCCCTGCCCCCTAGTGTCAACCCCTTCACTGCCAATGGCATTTTTATAGTAATCCAATGCATTTTTATAGCATTGATCGCTATAAAAATGCCAATGGTCCCAAAAATGTGTCAAAAGTGTCCGATGTGTTCGCCATAATATCGCAGTACCAAAAAAAAAAAACGCTGATCGCCGCCATTACTAGTAAAAAAAAAATATTAATAAAAATGCCATAAAACTACCCCTTTTTTTGTAAACGCTATAAATTTTGCGCTAACCAATCAATAAACGCTAATTGCGATTTTTTTTTTACGAAAGATATGTAGAAGAATACGTATCGGCCTAAACTGAGGAAAAAAAATGTTTTTTTGGGGATATTTATTATAGCAAAATGTAAAAAATATTGCATTTTTTTCAAAATAGTCACTCTATTTTTGTTTATAGCACAAAAAATAAAAACCGCAGAGATGATCAAATACCACCAAAAGAAAGCTCTATTTGTGGGAAAAAAAGGACGCCAATTTTGTTTGGGAGCCACGTCGCACGACCGCGCAATTGTCAGTTAAAGCGACACAGTGCCGAATCACAAAAAGTGCTCTGGTCTTTGGACAGCAATATGGTCCGGGGCTAAAGTGGTTAACTGACAATTGCGCGGTCGTGCGACGTGGCTGCCAAACAAAATTGACGTCCTTTTTTCCCCCCACAAATAGAGCTTTCTTTTGGTAGTATTGGATCACCTCTGCAGTTTTTATTTTTTGCACTATAAACAAAAACAGAGCGAAAATTTGGAAAAAAAAAACAATATTTTTTACTTTTTGCTATAATAAATATCCCCAAAAATATATATATATAAATAAAAAACGTTTTCATCAGTTTAGGCCGATACGTATTCTTCTACATATTTGATAAAAAAATAAATAAAAAATAAATAAAACATGTTTATTGATTGGTTTGTGCAAACGTTATAGCGTCTTCAAAATAGGGGATAGTTTTATGGCATTTTTATTATTCTTTTTTTTTTTTACTAGTAATGGCGGCGATCAACGATTTTTATCGTGACTGTGCCATTATGGCGGACTCATTGGACACTTTTGACGCCATTTTGGGACCATTGTCAATTTTACACTGCGAACAGTGCTATAAAAATGCACAGATTACTGTAAAAATGGCACTGGCAGTGAATGGGGTTAACCTGTAGGGGGCGCTGAAGGGGTTAAGTGTATCCTAGGGAGTGATTCTAACCATTAGGGCGCGTGGCTACGAGTGACACGTCACTGATCGCTGGTCCCGAGGACAGGGAACAGACGATCAGTGACATGTCAGTAGGAAGAACAGGGAGATGTTGTGTTTAAACTGACATCTCCCGGTTATTCAGCTCCGTGACACGATTGCGGGACACTGGCAGACATTGAGGGCACAGTGGCGGCGGCACATGCGCAACCACACAGCGGCAAATTAAAGAGGAAGTACCTGTATGCCCATTTGCCGTCGACGTAAATGATCGTGCGGCGGTCCTTAAGCGGTTAAGTCCAACAAGGTGCATGTCAATGTGAACCAGAGCTAAAGAATATCAGAATTCACCTCAAAAGGTCAACAAGTTTTATACTTACCGTATACACTCAAGTATAAGTCGAGTTTTCCAGCACATTTTTTTGGCCTAAAAATGCCCCCCTTGGCTTATACTCGAGTCAACTTTTTGCGCCTGATCTCCCGGAATTTGGGGACCCGGTGTCGGCCGGCCGTAGTTCCCCTGGACCCGAAAATTGGCACACATGTAGCCCCATTTCTCCTCTACAAGTGTGCAAAGTTTTATGTCCAGGGGAGCAGCAATTTTTCAAAGTCTGGCACCCCTTCCATAGACTCCCATGTTAAACGTCAGTCTAGTCATGGACACAGTAAGGGCATGGGCACAGTAAGGCACGGGCACAGTAAGGCACGGGCACAGTGAGGCACATTGAGACATGCAGATGGACACCCTAGGCCAGTGATGGCGAATCTTGGCACCCCAGATGTTTTGGAACTACATTTACCATGATGCTCATGCACTCTGCAGTGTAGTGTAGCATTATGGGAAATGTAGTTCCAAAGCATCTGGAGTGCCAAGGCATCACTGCCCTAGGCTTATACTCAAGTCAATACGTTTTCCCATTTTTTTGTGGTAAAATTAGGTGCCTCGGCTTATATTTTGGTCGGCCTATACTCGAGTATATATACGGTATATTACCAATTTAGATATTACTAGAGTTTACTGGAGTTCTAGCCATGCTACAGTCCGGTGTCTAGGAGAACGGAATGGATGGTAAACACTAAATATTTGATGATGAAGAGAATAGAAGAGCTTACCTGCAGTGATTGCACAAAGCTGAGGACTTTCAAAGCCAGTTTTCGGCTGGAATGGAGGAGATGCTGAAGGCTGTAAGAGACACAGTGAGGGCAAGAAAAAGCTTTTATTCCACATAAACCTTCATCTCGTCTTTAAATGTGCCACAATAAAACATGCCCATGTGCAGTATGGGACAAGCTTGGTAATTTCAACATCAAAGTCAGCAGGAAAAGGTTATGTTATGTGACGCACTATTACTGAACAGTGGACAGCAGTGGGGGGGGGCTTTACCTGTCTTTGCTGCACAGGCCATGACCGGCAATCTTCTTGCACACGGTTTGATTGAGTCTGGAGCCGAAGAGAGGGATTCCATAACACAGTTCCAGCGGGACCCAGTCTGACTCCACAGCTGGTACTACAAGGAATGCAGTCCATTAATGATCACTGTTCACAAATGTTAGGAAGAATATCACATGATTTGGTTATTTTCTTAGTAAAAGGGGAACAAACTTAAAAGGGGTTGTAAAGGTTCATTTTTTTTTTTAAATAACAAACGTGTCATACTTACCTCCACTGTGCGGTTAGTTTTGCACAGAGTGGCCCTGGTCCTCCTGTTCTGGGGTCCCACGGCGGCTCTCTTGGCTCCTCCCTGCAATAGCTAACCCCCTCTGGGAAGCGGTTTTCTGAGGGGGGTACCTTGCAGGTGCGCTCCCGTCTAATGCACTCTGCGTCCATAATGCATGACTCGTTCCCGCCCCCGGCGGCCGTGTCATTAGATTTGATTGACAGCAGCGGGAGGCCAATGTCTTCGCTGCTATCAATCTATCCAATCAAGGCAGAGACGCCGTGGAGAATAGGACGCCGGGGATGAGCCGAGCAGGTGAAGGGGCTCAGGTAAATAAAACGGGGGGCGGGGCTGGGGGGCCCATCATTGCCAGGTGTTTTTTTACCTTAATGCAAAGGATGAATTAAGATGAAAAAACACAAACCTTTACAACCCCTTTAAAAGCTGAGCTCTGGCCTGGCCTAAAACAATGTTTTTCTCAGACTCCAGATATCCGTATATTCAGGATATAATGCATGTTTTGTCTAGGGTTAGGCAACCTCCAGATTCCAGCTTTTGTGGATCTACAATCCCATGAAGCCATTGCAAAGACTGACAGCAACAGGCAGGTATCCAGAAGCAAAGGCCTGTTAGGATTTGTAGTTTCACCACAACTGGGGTGCTTAGGTTTCCTACCTCTGGTATAGAGAAATGTATTAGAAAAAATAAATTATTTAAGGGAGAAGAGGTCCATCACTAGCAAAAAAACAAGGACTTATGGAATGGGGTTAGGGTTATAGAGGGACACCCAGGCAGGAATGTCCTCAAAAGCTATGAAGGAAGACACTGCTCCAGGTGAGGCATTGACAGCCTTGTATTGTCCACACGTGGGTGCTCACCAGGGTGCGCCACCACAACACTGTATCGCCAAAAGAAATAAGGGCACACAACATCCGTATGAACTATGTATTGCAGGCATGTCCAAATTCCGTCACGTGGGCCAATTGCGGCCCCCGTTCTGGTTTAATGTGGCCCCCCTGGTAATTTGGATATCTATATCTTTTGTTGCCCCCAAGAGGCAAAAAAGATATATACTGTATTTATCGGCGCTGCATCAGGGAGGGGAACGAGTGCCGTCAGATTACCTACAGGAGAATCTCCCGTTTACTCGGCAGCATCTGTAATAGGAAGTCCCGTCTCCTGGACTGCCATTGGACGACTCTTCTGTCTATCAATGGAGGCGGGACATTGTATTACAGAGGCTGCTGTGTAAACAGGAGATTCTGCTGTATGTAATCTGTCCCGCCCACCCCCCGTCCCCTCCGAGAGCCGAGAGGCTGCATTCATGGCAATGGAGAGGCTGCATTCATGGCAATGGAGAGGCTGCAGATGGGCACTGACTGTTATTTTACTTCACAGTTCTTTATTTAAAATGTTATTTTTTTCCTGAAACTTCCCTCCTAAAGTGAAGGTGCGTGTTATACGCAGATAAATACGGTATATATCCAAATAACACACCCGATCTCATCCTTAGTCCTGAGCGGCGCTCAGGGATTCGTTGGGGGCCACAAAAGAGATTATATATATATATAAAATCTATCCAAATAACACGCCCAACCTCATCTCTTCACCATACACAGCCACAAAGGCAAGGAAATTCTTGTTGGGCATTGTGTATTAGTTGCTCGGAGGAACACACTTAGACCGACTTTTAATGGTTCAAAGAATGTCGGGCAAAATGGTCGGCCCTCACGCATGTTCACTTCATCAAATCTGGCCCTCTTAAAAAAAAAGTTTGGACACCCCTGAATTATTGCCTCGATCTTCAAAGACAGACAGCAAATAACAGGACACAAAGTAGCTGCTGCAGACGCTTTTCACACAAAGTTGTGCTTAATCATATCCATCCTCCATGGGTTCTCAGGTTTTCATTGGACAGATTGATAGCAGCACAGCCATTGGCACCCAGTGCTGTCAATCAAATCCAATGATGTGGTCGCCGGGCCGAGTGTATGACACAGAAGCGCGCCCGTAAGGTAATCCCCTCGGGAGAGAGCTTCTCAGAGGTGACTACCTAATGCGAGGTGGAGCCGCCGTGGGACCCCAGAAGGAGGAGGATAAGGGCCACTCTGTGCAAAATGAACTGTACAGTGGAGGCCAGTATGACATGTTTGTTATTAAAAAATAAAATAAAAGCTATAGTGTCACTTTAAAGCCCGCCATGCATGTACCAAAATTCGGTATAGAATGTGGTTTGGTGTCACCGGCGCAAAAGAAAAATGTGTTTTTAGTGATCTGCTGCATTACTGTGTATACCTTAAAAAGGAATAGATGTATAAAAGAGTAAAGGTGTTACAGTCGCTGTAACATCTTTACTCTTATGTACCGAAATTCAGCCGGTTCAGCAGGGAGCGGATGAATTTCGATCCATGTATGGGCAGGGTGGTTGTACAGAAGTCAATCCAATGACTGATTTTTGTATACCTGCCTTGTCGGATTTTTGCTGACAGAGCTGATCAGCGTAAAGTCTCCCAGACGATGATTGAGAAAAATCCATGACACTGGCAGGTCTCAGGTTTGCAAAGGGGGGCAGTACAAGATATTAACTCTGCAGGGTGCCCAAACTTTTGCAGACACCATTTTTTTTTTGTTTTCTGTAATTTTGAAAGTGTAAATGATGGAAATAAAATCTAACTTTTTTTTGACATATTATAAGAATGTCTAATCTGTAATTTGATGCCTTTTGGAGATTTTTCCATCTTTCCTTGGCTTCGTTATACACATTAAAGTGGAGGTTCACCCCAAAATCAACTTTCTGCCATTAGATCCAGCATACTGCTGACATCTGCAGTATGTTTTTTTTTTTTTTTTTTTACTTATCGTTTTAGCAGTCTTTCTCATCTGGCACAGAGCGGGGATTCCTGCGGGGGAGTAGGCGTGCCTAAGGCAATCGTAGTTGATTGACGGGCTTGGATAGCACTTCACACCTTCCAAAAATAGCTGAAGGGACACTCGGCTGTTTACGGCGCTATACGGCGCCTGCGCCTGCCGTGTAGAGCTGACTGCGCAGGCGCCGTAAATTGCTCAGTGGCACTTTGGCTATTTTTGCCTATTTTCGGAAGGCGTGACGCGCTATCCAAGCCCGTCAATCAACTACGCTTGCCTTAGGAACGCCTATACCTGGAAGGAATCCCCGCTCGGTGCCAGATGAGAAAGACTGCTAAAACAATAAGTACAAAAAAAAAAACCCCAGCATACTGCAGATGTCAGCAGTATGCTGGATCTAATGGCAGAAAGTTGATTTTTGGGTGAACCCTGCTTTAATACAAATTTTTACCTGGGGTGCCCAAACTTTTGATCCCCGCTGTAGCCCCTAGCAATAATCACTGTCTTCTCCCTCTCGCCCCCCATCCCCCTGTTGGGAGAAGACAATTGCTGGTTCCCCTGTCAGCGCTGACTGTGTTAATGGGAAAATTGTGCAATTTTTTTCCTCGTATTTGGCAAATCTGTTATAGGCTGGATCTCCTGAAGTCATGCTGGAGGGGTGTCAGGGACCCAAAACTGCCTGTATATGTGCAGCTTTACGGTCACACAAGACTCACATTTTATGCAAGACTCATAAATAAAGGGCCAGATTCAGGTAGAGTTAGGCTGGAGTATCTGTGATACTCCAGCCTAACTGTCACTTTAAGCCGGCGTTTCTGTTTTCTGTAACCAGAAAACAAGAAACGCCGGGTTGGAGTTCCGATGCGATCGGCGCAATTGAATTTCGCCATCGCATCGCAACTTTAATTTAAAAATGGCGCTGGGGGCGTTCCCGCTGATTTACGCTGAAAAAATATGTTAATCAGCGGGAATCGGCAAGTCACGATCGTATTCGGGCGCGACGCAGTGACTTTCCGACGTTTCCGTAAGCGATACGCGGCGTAAAGATAAAGCAGCCCCCTAGTGGAGTATCCTATGTTAAGTATAGGCGTCGTCATCGCGTCGGAAAAAAACAAAATCGCGTCGCTTGCGTAAAACTTTCATGAATGGGGATGTGACGTCATTGACGTTCACTGACAGAATTTGGAGCATGCGCACTGGGATGCATTGACACTCGACGCATGCGCAGTACGTTCGCCGCGGGATCGCGCTTAGTTTAAATAATACACGCCCCGTACCCGCCCAATTTGAATTCCGCCGGCTCATTTGCGATGCGCTGCCGCAACTTTAGGAGCAAGTGCTTCATGAATAACAGCACTTGCTCCTAAAATTTCGGCAGCGTAACGTAAATGAGAAGCGTTACTCCAGAGCAAAGATGCTCTCATCTACCTGAATCTGGCCCAAAGTGTTTAGATCTGATATTTACCATCGATGGCCTTCTGTCCCAGGTCTGCAGCTGCTTCTTCTACAACAAGCTCGAATGATTCGGTGCTACCATTTACATCAGGGCCCAGCACCAGGCCAGATTCATCTGTATTAGACACAATAGCAAGAAGAAAAATATGAGAAATCACTCTATCAACTGAAAAAAAAAAAAAAAAGAAAAAAAAAAGGCAACAACATTCACCAGAATTAGTTTCCCTTTTAACGAGTCATTAGGAACGCCCCCCAGTGCATTACAACACACAAAGGCCTCTTTCACACAAGCAGCCTGGATAGGATGGGATAGATAAAAGTGTAAAATACTGCCAAAAGAAGGCTGTTCTCGCCGTGGTGCTTTGCGTTGCAACGGAGACCAGTTTAACGTAGCGCATTAAGTTGACAGGCAGCACCGCCTGTCAAAACTAAGCCATTGAAGTCAATAAGGCCACGCTGTTGCAAGGCAAACAGTTGTATGCATCGCATAGTAACCCATTATGTGCCACTTACCTGCAATCAAGGCCTGCGCTGTCCCCGCTGGAGGCCACGTTCATCTTCACCCCTCTTGCTTCCGTATTTCGTAACATTAGTTAGATGCTCAGAATAATCTGTCTTTGATTACCGCTCTTATTTGTAATACATACTTCCACATACGTAGGACCTACTGGGGCTTGTTCACACCTGCATCAGTTGTATAGCTTTTCAGAAGGCAGTAGAACAGCGACTGCCAGGCATTCAGGTAAAAATATTATCTTCTGAACGCGTTTTTTTTTCCGACCCGAAGAAAAAAAAAAACAGGGGGGGGGGGGGGGTTGGGGGATTGTAGGGTATGAGAAAGAAGGGGTAGGTGGGGAAAAGGTATATCACGCCTCATGAGAGGGCCCAAGGGAAAAGGTAGGAGCTGTATCCAATATAAAAGAGTCAAGATCAGCAGCAAACCTGAAGTGTAGCCAAACGGTCCACATAATAGTGTGGGCCTTACTCACTTATCAGCATCCCACGCTAACATCCTTTCAATACGTTCGATCCTGTCCATTTCACAGGCCCAATCAGCTACAGAGGGGACCACTGGTTAACGCCAAGATCTAGCATTAACTGAACGTGCAGTCGTCAGCAAATGGTGAAGGTTTTTTTTTTCCCCCCTAAATAGCTTCCTTTACCTTAGTGCAGCCCTCCTTCACTTACCTCATCCTTCCATTTTGCATTTAAATGTCCTTATTTCTTCTGAGAAATCCTCACTTCCTGTTCTTCTGTCTGTAACTCCACACAAAAATGCCAGGCTTTCTCCCTGGTGTGGAGTGTCATGCTTGCCCCCTCCCTTGCACTACAGGAGAGTCAGGATGCCCACTAACACACAGCTCCTTTATCTGCAACGTAGAGAGCGTCCTGGCTCTCCTGTAGGCCAAGAGAGGGGGCGAGGACTACACTCCACACCAGGGAGAAAGCCTCGCATTACTGTGTGTAGTTACAGACAGAAGAACAGGAAGTGAGGACTTCTAAGAAGAAATGAGGACATTTAAAGGCAAAATAGAAGAATGAGATAAGTGAAGAAGGACTGCACTAAGGTAAAGGAAGCTATTTAGGCCCTTTTTACACTGGGGCATTTTTCGAGCGTTATTACAGCGTTATTCGAGCGAAGCCTTATCTGCAATCCCAATGTGATGGTAAAGCATCGATAAGACCCTAACGTTTTAGGGCGTTTTTGCAGTGCCTCAGTGTGAAAGGGTAAGGCGTTTTTACAGCGCTTTTCAATTCATTTCAATGGAGAGCGGCGTTTTTGGTGCGTTTTTTTCAGCGCTCAAAAGCTGCTCCAAAGATGCTGCTTGCAGGACTCTGTGTGAAAGGGTCCATTGAGATGCATGGAGAGCGCTTTAAGAGCGCTATTTTTAACGCTAAAGCGCTGTAAAAACGCTTCAGTGTGAAAGGGGTCTTAGGGAAACATAATTTTACCTTTACAACCCCTTTAAGCTCTCCTTGATTTGTTTGTATGACCCCCGGTAACATAGATAGAACCGTTAAGCGGGTTCATTGGGATATTTGTCACCTACAAGTTTGTCATATAGCTGGAGAATCTTGTCCCAAAAGGGTGTAACACGTAGGCACGTACCCAGTGCCGATCCTGACCTCCCTGGGGCCCTAAGCAAAATGAGATGTCACATTAAATTTGAGAAGTCGGGGGGGGGGGGGGGGGGGGCTGCCGAAAATGACATGTCACTGCCGACGGGGGTGTTCTGGAAATGACATCTTACATTACAGTGAGAAGAGGGGGCTGCTGACTTCTTACCTCTTCTCCCATGCAGCCAGCAAGTTGAGGGGACGAAAATGACTTCTCACCAGGCGGGGCCTCTAGTAATTTGGGGGGCCCTTTGCAGCTTTGCGGGGCCCTAAGCGGCTTGCATAGTGAGCCTATAGGGCGGATCAGCCCTGCACGTACCCTAAAGGTGTGTCATATTACCCGGGGCCTGCAAGCATCTCCAACATACGTCCAAAACATTAGGATCAATCTTGTGTAGGTTAGTGGGGCAACAGTACTAACTAGAGAAAATACGGTAATTCCGTTCTTGGGCATGAGGTGAGATGGATAATTTAAAAAGAAAGTGCCATTGTTTTGCCCCATTCCATATCCTCTGGAGATATATTAATTTCCCCTTCCTGCATGTTATCTTTTAGGTGGGAGGTCTGAAGGTGGTGACACTGTGCCTCAACCTCCTGTTTTTACCACCCTGGCCACCCATGATAGCAGATCTCTTTCACAGTTTGCTAGAGAGCATCTTAAACCACAGGAACAAACCAGCGAATCACCTTTCCCATCAGACGCATCGCTCAGTCTCCTCTGGATGACATGTGGGCTCTTGGGGTTCAGCATGGTAATGTATCCACAGAAGTGCTCCAGGTCTATCCTTTCCCTCAAGACCTTTAAGGCTTTATGGGCTCCCATATTGAGGCTGGAGAAGTCTGATGACAAGAAAAAAAAGTATTTTATCATCTGCAAATTTGTGAAATTTAAAGAGGAACTTCAGTCAAAAAAAATGTCAGCAGCTACAAATACTGTAGCTGCAGACTTTTAATAAACACACTTACCTGTCCAGCCATTTCCTAGATCAATCCAAGGCTGCATCTGTCCCCCGCCGGCTCTACACCCAGAACTGAGAGATCAAAGACCGCCAATCGCTCAGTTCTCAGGTCTTCTTTTTTTTTATTTTTACATCAGCGAGTACCAGTACGCATATTCTCAAATCAAGTACCGTATTTATCGGCGTATACCACGCACTTTTTCCCCCTGAAAATTAGGGGAAAATCGTGGGTGCGCGATATACGCCGATCCCGCTTTCCGCGCTGTGTTTGAAAGCCGTCGCCGACATATACCGAGCACAGTACATTAGGGTACACTCGGCCAGGCTCGGCTCCCCTCGCGCTCAGTATATGTCGGCGGCGACTTTCAAACACAGCGCGGGAAGCGGGGATCGGCTCAGAGACAGCGCGGGAGAAGCGGGGAGAACACCACCAAGGCCGCAGATGGACGCCGGACCAGATAAGGCCGCTGATGGATGCCGGGCAAGACACCGACGAGGGGGATTCAAACTAAGTATTTTTTATTTATTTTTCTAAAATTTTCCTTCTAGGTTGGGGGTGCGCGCTATACACCGGAGCGCGCAATACCCCGATAAATACGGTACTCGACGATACCTTTGCGGTACAATTTGGGCTCATATAAAATGAATGAGCTCAAATCGCACTTGCAAAGAACCACATGTGATATGTGATTCCTGACCCAATCGCATGCGATTTCTCCCACTCAGGGCTTTTTTTCTGGGGGAACTTGGTGGAACTCAGTTCCACCACCTTTGGCTCAGACCCTTTGGTGCCCGCTCACCACAATCACTTGTGAACACAGAAGTCTGGTTTCTGTGTTTACAAGTGACTGCTTTGTAACCCCCTGAACTCTGCACACTGTATGTAATGCAATTCTGGTATTTAATGCCCCTTAAAGACCCTTCTACTGTTTGTGAAATCTGAACGGGTCGTGGTTGAATCAAGTTCCTGCACCTATTTTCTGAGAAAAAAAGCTTTGCTCCCACTGCTCCTGTATGAACAGAGTATAGAAAGGGGAATGCCATCTAGTGCAGCAATAGGGAAAAGGAACCCAAAGATTATACAAGGTAGTTATATAAAATAAATACAAATTTTTAAGGAAATTGCATAAAAAACATGGACAACAACAAGACACAGATATGGCTGTTGTGTACAGGCATACCCCGCTTTAAGTACACTCACTCGCAAGTAAGGACATACCCCCGAGTGTATGTAAAGTGCCTTACAAGTACTGTACAGACATTTTGAAGCCGCAGTAAAAGGAGCTGAAGCTCCGAGAGCATAGCCCGCCCTGTTCCAGTGTGCCTCTGAAATACCCACTACATCCCCTGAGACCTCAACTAAAGCTCCTGACACCCCCACTACAGCCCCTGACCCCCCCACTACACCCTAGAAGTGAAAAAAGGTATTGTTTCACTTTAAGTACATTTTCGTTTTACATACATGCTCTGGTCCCATTGTGTACTTAAAAGTGGGGTATGCTTGTATAGTTCAATTGAATTCACAATTAAAAAACATAGAACCCCACTGATGTAGGTTCAAATGTGGTCCTTTACATGTTTCACAACATGTGTCGGACCCACATTTATAATAATCATATCTTCTCCATAATATTTTAGTCCGTCCCTTAACTACGGCCTCCTGTGTCCGCCTCGTGGGGGGGGGGGGGGGGGGGGGGATGTCAAATCACTCGGTTAGGGTGTCTCTATTGCCGTCAGATGCCCCATTGTTCATTAATAATCCAATAAGTCACTGCTATATTGGTAGCTTCGCTACAATACTGTTTTTAGCTGGGGTTTTTTTATATTGTAATTATGAGATTGGATCTCTTTATAGATGTTTTTGGTTGATGCCTCCTGAAGAAGTGACACACGTCATGAAACGTGTAGAGGACCACGTTTGAACCTACATCTCTGTACTTCCACACATCAGTGGGGTTCTATGTTCTTTAACCACTTAAAGGGTCACTGAAGGAAAACATTTTTTTTGCTGAAATGACTGTTTACAGGGTATAGAGACATAAAAGTTAACTGATTCCTTTTAAAAATGATTAAACATAGATAAAAATCAATCATATAATATGCCGGCAGTTTCACTTTAATTTTTAAACTGGTTTCATGTTTCTGTGAAATAGAGAGACACACAGAACAAAAACAAACAAATCCAGGGCAGTGTTTTGTTTTTAAAATGAATCCGATTGGTTCTGGGAAGTTTTAGACACACAGTAATGACAGATTAGACCACAGTGAAAAGCTGCCATGAGATTTTTCAAAATTAGCCAGACAAGCAGGAAGTGTGGAGATCAGAGCAGAATTACAGCAACTTCAAAGCAAAAAAGAACAATGAGGACATGAAACCAGGACTGCAGTAAGGTAAAGGAAGCCATTTAGCTAAAAAATAAATAAAAAAATAAATAAAAATCCTTTAGTGATCCTTTAACCACTTGCGGACCGCCACATGTACATTTACGTCGGCAGAATGGCACGTACAGGCACATTGGCGTACCTGTACGTCCCTGCCTAGACGTGGGTCGGGGGTCAGATCGGGAACCCCCCCCGGTACATGCGGCGGTCCGGTTTGCTGTGCGAGCGATCCTGGATGAGGGGGCAGCGGTTCGTTTTTGTCCACCCCCTCCGGATCGCTCCCAGCCAATGTGCGCGCTCCCCCTGCAGTGCACTTCCTCCTCCTGTGTAAACACAGAAAGGGGGAAGTGATGTGATCTCTCCTCTCAGCGGTATTTTCAACCACCGCTGAGGAGAGATCACATCACACAGTAAGTCTGCACAACACTACACTGACACACACTACACATAGGCACATTAACCCCTTCCAATCAGCCCCCCCCCCACCCCCCTGTCACAGTGTCACTGAATGCAGTGATCATATATGTACTGATCACTGTATTTAGTGTCAGAGTGACAGGCAGTTAGTGTTAGGTCCAGGGTAGCCCCCGTACCCCCTCATAAAGTTTTAACCCCTTGATCACCGCCCTAGTTAACCCTTTCACTCCCTAAGCGATAATTTTTCTGATCGCTGTATTAGGCCGCATACACACGATCGGCCCGACCGTCCCAGCAGACAGATTCGATCGTGTGTACGGGCGAGCAGACGGATTTGGCCAGCCGACAGATTTTAAAGCATGCTGTAAAATCTGTCAGCTGGGAATTCGTCCGCCCGATATGTCTGCTGGTTAGTACGCTAACCAGCAGACATATCTTCTCGCACATGCGTCGAATGGATTCGACGCATGCGCGGAAGTAATTTACTTCCTGGTGCGGTGACGTGGCGGCGTCATCGCCACGTCACCTCGCTGTCTGCTGGCGGGGATTTTGGTTTGATCGTGTGTACAGCGATCAAACCAAAACGGCCAGCAGACAGATTTTTTCAAATCGGTCGGTCCGACCGATTTGAACAAATCTATTTGCTCGTGTGTACGGGCCTAAGTGTCGCTGTTACCGCTAGGTAGCTATTTTTTTTTTATTGCAATTTTTTTTTACTGAAGACATGTGGCTGAATAAATTTTGGCCTAAATGTTTGACTAAAATTTAGTTTATTTGATTTTTCTTATAACAAAAAGTAAAAAATATAAAAAAAAAATTAAAAATGTCGCAAAAAATAAAAAAATCGCAGAGGCAATCAAATACCACCAAAAGAAAGCTCTATTTGTGGGAAGAAAAGGACGCAAATTTTGTTTGGGAGCCACATCGCACGACCGCGCAATTGTCTGTTAAAGCGACGCAGTGCCGAATTGTAAAAACCCCTTGGGTCATTTAGCAGCATATTTGTCCGGTCCTTAACCACATTTACGTCGGCAGAATGGCACAGCTGGGCACATGCACGTACAGGTACGTCCTGTGCTAGTGCCCAGCCGTGGGTCGCGGGCGCGCGCCCACGACCCGATCGCCGCTGGAGTTCCGTGATCGGTCCCCGAAGCTGAAGAAGGGGGGAGAGCCGTGTGTAAACACGGCTTCCCCGTTCTTCACTGTGGCGGCAGCATTGATCGTGTTATCCCTTTTATAGGGGGACACAATCAATGACGTCACACCTACAGCCACACGACCCAACAGTTGTAAACACACATAAGGTCATATATAACCCCTTCAGCGCCCCCTTGTGGTTAACTCCCAAACTGCAATTGACATTTTCACAATAAACAATGCATTTTAAATGCATTTTTTGCTGTGAAAATAACAATGGTCCCAAAAATGTGTCAAAATTGTCCAAAGTGTCCGCCATAATGTCGCAGTCAAAATGCAATAAAACTATCCCCTATTTTGTAAACGCTATAAATTTTGCGCAAACCAAACGATAAATGCTTATTGCGATTTTTTTACCAAAAATAGGTAGAATACGTATCGGCCCAAACTGAGGAAACATTTATTTTTTTTATATAATTTTGTACACACATAGCTCCCGTTCCCCGCTCTGTAACAAGCAATCGCGGGTGGCCGGCGGCGATTGGGCAGACGAGCGGGGGCGTGGGCTGCCGGCGGCGCGCGCCCCCTAGCTGCCGCAAAAATGCGGACGTATAGCTATGGCTCTCGCCCAGGAGAGCCACCGTCCCGCCGTATAATGACGGTGGCCGGTCGGCTAGTGGTTAAAGCGACGCAGTGCCGAATCGCAAAACCTGGCCGGGTCCTTTAGCTGCCTAAAGGTCCGGGTCTTAAGTGGTTAATAATCATTCCAAAACTACAAAAAAATAAAAAATAATGTTTTGGCTTTAGATATACTTTAAGATTCCATGCAATGAAATGTTCTCAAAAAATTACCTCCTTGTAGTTCTGCTTCATCAAATGGAAAAGGAACATGTGTAGTCTCTCCCATCCCATGTATGCCATGACCCTGTGGAGGAAGAAAGAACAGCGTGAGTGCCACCTAGTGGCTACAAAATGTCATCACAATTTATAAAGTAGTATTTTGAGGATACTAGGGAAGAATCTAAAAATGAATGCAGACAGCAGAGCCCAAATTTATGGATACTGAAGTCATTGCACAGCCTGTCTGGGTGACACCTCATTCTAGGGGAGCTATAACAAACCTCGGAAAAGAGAAGCAGACACTGTATGTGGTAACTGTGTATTGGGGAAACTACTGTCTATTTTCTCATATGTTTTAATGATCTCTATTAATTTTATGAATTAATACAGTTTAAAACATTTACGCCAAAACTTCTCCACCCATAAAACAGTCATACGGACACACACTGGGGTTAATTTATCAAAACTGGAGAGTGCAAAATCTGGTGCAGCTCTACGTGGTAACCAATCAGCTTCTAATGGCAGCTTGTTCAATTAATCTTTGACAAAAAAAACTGGAAGCCGATTGGTTTCTATGCAGAGCTGCACCAGATTTTCCACTCTCCCATTTTAGTAAATCAAACTCATATACTCTATGGACAGTCTGTGGGTGGATTTTCCATATACCTGCTGTTCGATCAGGAATTATGGGGCCCCTTACACAGCTTCAGGCATGGGCCCCCTGGAGCAGAGAACCCCTGCTTCAAATTGAGAAGCAGGGGGGCTGCTGCGAATTGAGAAGGGGGGCGTGAATAGAGAAGCGGGGGGGGGGGGGGCGTGAATGGAGAAGCGGGGGCCACAAATTGAGGTCGGGGAGCTTTGGGTGCCGATGAAAAATAAAAAGGGGGGGTTGTCCTGGGGACCTCTGGGCCCCCTTACAAAAACATTTAAAAAAAAATTATATACACTATATACTGCCCTGGGACCTTTAATAAAAACAAAAAAAATAATAATAAAAAAAAAACATGTAATATATATATATATATATATATATATATATATATAAAAATTACACATTTTTTTTTTTTTTAAAGAAAAAGAAAATGGGGGGGGGGGGGGGGGTGGCGACCTTTGGGTCCCTTACAAAAAAAAAGGGGGGGGAGTTGCTATCAGGGCCCCTTACAAAAAAAAAAGAGGGCTGCCATCCTTACCTTACAGGTGTACTGCATGTACCCCCCCTGATGGCGGCCCTGGTAATAGGTACCCTAAGACCCCATACACACTATTAGATTCTATGCAGATTTTTGTCTACAGATTTACCAAAACCATGTAGTACAAGGACGTTGCATACAAATTGAAAATCTTACGGTTTGACCTCATATTATATAGTTTTGGTAAATCTGAAGACAACAATCTGCCTTAAATCTAATAGTGTGTATGGGGTCTAAGGCAAGCCATACACAATGTGATTTTCTTTCCTGCAAAATCACTTGATTCCCCAATCAACACATTTAATGTTGATTGGGGGGGGGGGGGGAGAGTGTATCCCTCTTGCAGCACTAGTGTTGTTCTGCTGGCAGGGAGCCTTCCCTGCCAAATGAACACAATGATTACTGCTGGCAGCTATAGCGGCCACCGGTAATCGTCTGCAAAAAAAACAGGCTGGTTGTACTGAAGCTAATCAACTGATTGACTTCAGTGAAACCAGTCTGCCTATAGATGGATTAAATTTTGGCTGGTCAGTGCTTAATCGACCAAGATTCGATGAATCTATGAATGGCTTTACATATGTACCATATATGTATTACATATACAAAATCTGTGTCTCTATCTGCATCCTTGCTGAGTGACTGACAAAGACAAAAAACTGCACTACAGAAGAAGCTGTGCAGAGATACCATTCATCTCTATAGTGACTCTTTGTATTTCATCACTATTACTTGTTCACTAATAAAATTTCAGCCACAGAGTGTTTATTGGTTCTAGTCATTGACATGACTGTGTGCAGAAAATGTATCGCGCCAATATTTTTGACATGACTGCTGAACACACACTGAGTGAGAAGCAGTAAGACTCTCCTAAGCAGAAAGCTTTCACAAATACTACAAGAAAAAAGACATTTTGGAAAGCAGTTCATCATGAGGCACATTTCACCAGAACCAAACCAGACTTACCTGAATAAGGACAGCGGAATGAGTCAATGCATCGTTCAGCATAACCAGTACATTGGATGTTGGAACGACTCCTGGATCATGACCCCATGATGTAATCAATAACCGGTCATAGGCCTAGGAAAGGAACATCTGATCAGTGTGACTAAACAAGCAGCGCTGACAATGCGTTTACAATATTAGGATGGTTTACTTAAAGCTGAACACCAGGCAGATGTTAAAAAAAACACAAATATTGCAGTTCAATATACAATATTACTGTATATACTCGAGTATAAGCCGAGTTCTTCAGCAATTTTTTTTGTGCTGAAAATGCCTCCCTCGGCTTATACTTCGAGTCGCCTTTTTGCGCCTGATCTCCCGGACTTTGGGGACCTGGTACTGGCCAGCCGTTGGACCCCAAACTTGGCACATAGAGCCCCACTCTTCCTCTACAAGTGTGCAAAGTTTGTTGTCCAGGGGACCCAAGGCCAGGGAGCACCAATTTTTCAAATTCGGGCACCCCTTCTATAGACTCCCATGTTAAACAGTAATTTCTCCAGTAAATTTGGGGACCCGGTACCGGCCAGCCGTAGCCCAAGTTCTCCTCTACAAGTGTACAAAGTATGCTGTCTGGAAGACCTAAGGGGAGCACCGATTTTTCAAAGCCAGGCACCCCTTCTATATACTCCCATGTTAAACGGAAGTCTAGTCATAGCCACAGTGAAACATGGGCACAGTGAGGCATGCACATGGACACCCTAGGCTTATACTCGAGTCAATTTATTTTCCCATTTTTTTGTGGTAAAATTAGGTGCCTCGGCTTATATTCGGGTCGGCTTATACTCGAGTATATCCGGTACATCCTTAAGGCTGGGTTCACACTATAGTGAACACAGAAATTGCATGTGATTCGCACCCGCACTGCAGTCTGTGCAATGCGAGTTCAGCCACACAGTTGTATGGCTGAACTCGCATTTGATTCACACAAAAAAGGTGCAGGGTGTGTCCGTCCCTCCCCCGCACTGGAATCGGATCGCGTTGTACGTGATCCAGCCTGCCTGTACCAGAGTAAATATACTGTGGTTGGGCAGCAAGCGGTTGATTGTTATGCAAAAGCAAATCCTGTACCTGGAAATAAAGTACTTACTAGGAAAGCATCAGGCAATTTCCGGAGTCTGGTTCCCTTTGACAGCAAGAGAGACGGGGGTCCATATCCAGAAATGTGGTAAATGTAGAGTTTGAACCAAATGGAACTCACTTCTGGGATGGCTGGGCCGATGTGCTATGTAAAAGAAAAGAACACCTTCACACTTACATCTGGCCTGGAATGAATGCAAATAAATTATATATATCTATATATACACACACACACACAGTGCTATTATAAATTATTTAGACACCTTTCACTTTCAATTTTGTGATGTTTAACCACTTCAGCCCCTGACCATTTTGCTGCTAAAGGACCAGGCCACTTTTTGCAGTTCGGCACTGCGTCGCTTTAACTGACTATTGCGCGGTCGTGCGACGTGGCTCCCAAACAAAATTGGCGTCCTTCCCCCCCCCCCCCCCACAAATAGAGCTTTCTTTTGGTGGTATTTGATCACCTTTTTATTTTTTGTGCTAAAAACAAAAATAAAGCGACACTTTTGGAAAAAAAATCTGTATTTTTTTACTTTTTGCTATAATAAAATACCTCCAAAAAATGTATAAAACATTTTTTTTCTTCAGTTTAGGCCGATACGTATTCTTCTACATATTTTTGGTAAAAAAAATTCACAATAAGCGTTTATTGGTTTGCGCAAAAGTTATAGCGTCTACAAAATAGGGGATAGTTTTATGGTATTTTTATTTATATATATATTTTTTTTTACTAGTAATGGCAGCGATCAGCAATTTTTATTATGACTGCGACATTATGGCGGACTCATCGGACACTTTTGACACTATTTTGGGGCCATTATGATTTTTACAGCGATCAGTGCTATAAAAAATGCACTGATTACTGTGAAAATGACACTGGCAGTGAAGGGGTTAACCTGTAGGGGGCGCTGAAGCAGTTAAGTGTGACCTAATAAGCAATTCTTACTGTGTGGGGGCGTGGCTTGGCGTGTCATGTCACTGATCGTCGTTCCCTATGACAGGGAACAGACGATCAGTGACAGTCTGACTAGGAAGCACGGGGAGAGCTTTGTTTACACTTACCTCTCCCCGTTCTTAAGCTCTGTGACCTGATCGCAGGACACCGGCGGGGATCGGGTCCTGCGGGCGCAGTCACGGAGTACCCGACAGGGTCGCGAGCGCGCCGCCAGCGGTACACATTCGACCCACAGCTGTGCACATTAAAGGGGACGTACCTGTACGCCAATATGCGCAGCTGTGCCATTCTGCCGACGTACATCGGCGTGTGGCGGTCGGCAAGTGGTTAAAGGGGTTGTTGAGGTTCAATATTTTTTTTTTTAAATAACAAACATGTTATACTTAGCTCCACTGTGCAGTTCGTTTTGCACAGAGTGGCCCTGACCTTCGTCTTCTGGGGTCCCTCGGCAGCTATCTCGGCTCCTCCCCGCAAGAGCTAACCCCCCTCTGGGAAGCGCTCTCACAAGGGGGTTAGCTTGAGGGTGCGCTCCCGTGCGATACAGTCGGCGGCCATAGCCGTCGAGTATATCACTCGGCCTCGCCCTGCCCAGCGCGCTGTATCATTGATTTGATTAACAGCGAGGAGCCGATGGCTGCGCTGCTATCAATCATCCAATGAAGAGCCCACAAGAGCTGGTGGAAAGCAGCGCAGGATTGCGCCCACAGAGATTTGGGGCTCAGGTAAGTAAAAACGGGGGCTGGGGGCGCCGGAGCATGCAAGGTGTTTTTTTACCTTGATGCATAGGATGCATTACGGTGAAAAAACACAAAGCTTTACAACCCTTTTAAAAAATCATTTTTTGTTTCCCTCATTAGTCTGCACTCAGTACCCCGTAGTGACAAAGGGGAAAAAAGGATTTAAAAAAAGTTTGTGAATGTATGAAAAAGGAAAAACTGAAATATGGGCCCTTTCACACCTATAAATGTATGCTGCGTTTTTACTCTGCAAGAAAAACGCTACCCTTTAAAGTGGTTGTACACCCTGTACAACCACTTTTACCTACAGGTAAGCCTAGATTAGGGCTTACCTGCAAGTGCTGGAAATATCTCCTAAATTGCCACGATTGCATCGCAATGTATCGTGTGACAATTGCAGCAGCCGTGCTTAGGTGCCCTTCAAAATGAACGGCACCTGAACAAGTGTGGTGCGATTTGTCAGGTTTGCAGAGCGTTTCAGGAACGTAGGCGGAATGACGGGAATTCCGCCAGAGATCGCAAACGCCCAGATGTGTTCCCAGAAACGTTACGTCTGGAGGAAACCAGGCGCCGATCATGACCTGACCAATACCATCACAACAGTGAAGCATGGTGGTGGCAGCATCATGCTGTGGGGGGTGTTTTTCAGCAGCAGAGACTGGGAGACTGGTCAGAGTTGAGAGAAAGATGAATGCAGCAAAGTACAGAGATATCTGCAATGAAAGCCTTTCACAGCACGCAGGACCTCAGACTGGTCCTACATGACAAAAATCCTAAGCACACAGCCAAGACAGCACAGGAGTGGCTTAGGGACAACTCTGTAATTGTCCTTGAGTGGCCCAGAGCCGTAACTTGAACCCTATTGAACATCTCTGTAGAGACCTGAAAAACGGCTGTCCACCGACGGCCCCCATCCAACCTGATTGAGTTTGAAAGGATTTGCAAAGAGGAATGGCAGAAAATCCCCCAATACAGGTGTGCACAGCTTGTCGCGTCGTACCCAAAAAGGCTCAAGGCTGCGATTGCTGCCAAAAGGAGCTTTAATAAAGGGCCTGAATACTTACATGATATTTCAGTTTTTTTTCTTTTTAATAAATTTACAGACATTTCTAAAATTCTGTTTTCACTTTGTCATAATCAGGTGCAGATTAACCACTTGATATCCTGCCTATTGTGAAAAGATGGCCACAAGGTGGCTCTCAATTGCCGGGAGGACGTCTATAGACGTCCTCGGTTCCTCCGGTCACTGGGGGGGGGGGGGGGGGGGGGCGCGTGAACGCCTGCTGCATTGCTGAGATGCCGATGCGCGTGCCTGGCGGCCGCGATGTCCGCTGGGCGCCCGCGATCGGCAGTTACACAGACAAGGACGTCGATCTGTGTGATGGGGTGTAAACAAAACAGATCCACATCCTGTCAGGGAGAAGAGACTGATGCTGTGTCCCTTGTACATAGGGACACAGATTGGTCAGCTCCCCCAGTCAGTCACCTCCCCCCACAGTTAGATACACTATGCAGGGTACACATTTAACCCCTTCCTCGCCCCTAGTGTTAACCCCTTCCCTGCCAGTCACATTTATACAGTAATTAGTGCATTTTTATAGCACTGATCTCAGTATAAATGTGAATGGTCCCAAAAACGTGTCAAAAGTGTCCGCCATAATGTTGCAGTTCCAATAAAAATCGCAGATCGCCGCCATTACTAGTAAAAAAATAAAATAAAAAATTCTGTCCCCTATCTTGTAGGCACTATAACTTTTGCACAAACAAGTCGCTTATTGCAATATTTTTTTTTTCTTACCACCAAAAGTATGTAGAAGAATACGAAGAAACTAAAAAAACCTGGGACATTTATTATAGTAAAGAGTAAAAAATAGTTTTCGCTCTATTTTTGTTTATAGCGCAAAAAATAAATACCACCAAAAGAAAGCTCTATTTGTGGGGGAAAAAAAGACATCAATTTTGTTTGGAAGTCACGTCGCACGACCGCAAAATTGTCAGTTAAAGCAACGCAGTGGCGGAAGCTGAAATTTTGCCTGGGCAGGAGGGGGGTATATGTGCCCATTAAGCAAGTGGTTAATATAAAAAAATAAACAATTACTGTATTTATCAGCGTATAACACGCAATTTCCCCCCCTGAAAATAGGGTAAAAATGACGTGTGTGTGTGTTATACGCCAAAAGTGTACCCCAAGGTACACTTTTGGCGTACAGAGGGAGGAGGGGGAAGAGCGCCGCCAGAATTCACGGAGCTGTAATCTCCGGTTTACTCGGCTCTTAAGTCGCACACACAGCCCCACCTCCACCACCGGCATTTGACCAGTGTTCTGTCAATCACAGGAGCTGGTCCAATGCGGATTGTGGAGGCAGGACTGTGTATGTGACTGCCGCCATTACCAGTAAAAATAATAATAAAAAAAAAGTCCATAAATCTATTCCATAGTTTGTAGACGCTATAACTTTTGCACAAACCAATCAATATACATTAATTGGGATTGTGTCTACATTTTTTATTGGATATGTTTTATAGCAGAAAGTAAAACAAAAAGGGTGGATTCACGTACCTCGGCGCATCTTTCTTCCGGCGTAGCGTATCTTCTTTACGCTACGCGGGCGCAACGTTGAGAGGCAAGCATGAAATTCACAAAGCAAATGCTCCCAACGTTGCGCCGGCGTAGCATATAGTCGATGGCGTAAGCCGACGTAAGTCAAAGTAGGTGGAAGTGGGCGTGTAACATTTAAATGAAGCGTGACACCATGCAAATGATGGCCTGAGCTTCAAACCAGTACTAAAAAAAACGGCGCATGCGTCGTATCTTGGCGCATGCTCACAGTCACGTCAAAATAACTGCCTAAGATACGTCAAAACACTGCCTACGACGTGAACATAACCTACGTCCAGCCATATTCACGTACTACGTAAACGGCGTAAAAATCTACAGCGGTCGTTCCCTGGTCCATACCTTTGCATGGGTTGCGCCTCCTATATGAGGAATAACTTTACGGCAGATGTAACCCTTACGCAAATCACTTAAAACATGCGCCGGCCGCAAGTACATTTGTGAATCGGCGTATCTTACTCATTTGCATATTTAAAATGTGAACGCCGAATGCGTTCAGCATAACTATGCACCCACGATACGCTGGGGTGGGAAAGTTACGTCGGGTGGCTGAAGCCTTATTTTTCGACGTATCTAGCTTTGAGAATCGGCACAGAGATACGACGGCGCACATTTGTACTTACGACAGCGTATCTCGAGATACGTCGGCATAAGTCCTACGTGAATCCGGGCCATAGCGTTTCTTTCATAATTGTCGCTCTTTTTTTGTTTATAGCGCAATAAATAAAAAAACTGCAGAGGTGATCAAATCTCCCCAAAAGAAAGCTCTATTTAAGGTGAAAAAAAAGGACATACTTTTTTTTGTGTACAACATCACGCGCCTGCGCAATTGTTAAAGTAACACAGTGCTATACCGCAAACAACAGCCTGGTCATTAAGTGGGTAAAACCTTCCAGGCCTAAAGTAGTTAAAATGGAGTTCCACCCAAAAGTGGAACTTCTGCTTTAAGACCTCTTCCCCAATTCCTGATTGTGAAAACTGAGCATTTGGGGAGGAGGGGGGCCGCAGGTACCCAAATATGACAGGTACCCGCTCCCACTCCCTCCCAAAGTCTTCTGGGACATATGACAGGTCCTAGAAGATTTCGGGGGCTAGTCACAGACCACAGCATTGCTCACGCAGTGGGCACCCAGCTGTGAAGCCGCAAGCTGTCACAGCCAGGTGCCCATTGTAGAGATGCCGATGCCGACAAGAGAGTACTCAGGGAGAACACTGCAGGACCGTGGGAAAGGCGAGTGCCTGTTTATTGAAAGTCAGAAGCTACACTTTTGTAGATGTGGACTTTGAACAAACAAATGTCTAGAACTCGGCTTTATTCTCTCCTAGAGAAACCCAATAAATATTTAATAGACTTTTACCTGTGGAGTGCAGCTGCTGATGGGTCGTATTTCGTTGGTGAGAGGTGCCATAGACACCAACAGAGAATAGTTCTTATTTAATACTCGGCTGCAGGTTGCTGGGTCCAGACCCAAAAGGCTTTCACATCGCAAGAGGTCCAGTTGTAGGCCTGTTTATACAACAGAAGATCGTCAGCATCATCCAAAACTGAAATCTTGCTACTAGAGGTCACTGAAGATCACCATTCATGGCACTAAAGTACCAAACAGAGCCTTTAACCCTTTCAATGCCAGAGCCGTTTGCATTATTTTTCACACGTTTTGGGCCAGTTCACACCAGATGCAGTTCTGTGTGCTTTTTTTCTGCACAAAATGCATGCACCGTGTTTTCCATGTATTCCAATGGCTCTAGTTCACACCATGCAGTCAGTTTCCGGTCAGTTTCTGCACGGGAATCACTTGTCTATGTATATTCTGCTGGCTGTTCACCGCACCATACATTTTTTTGTCTCACTAAACTGTGGATCACACCCCATATTATGATAAACATCCAGGAAATGCAGCCAATCCTGGGAGAGCTGGAGGGGAGGGGAGTTTGACTTTGATTGACAGCTGCAAAAGCCAAAAGGCGCCACTGCTCTGTCTCAGCCAGCCAGGAGAAGTGTATTGGATGGCTGCGGGGATTGTGGACATTGTTGGAGAGAGAAGGAGCTCAGGTAGGTAATTGGGGGGTGCTGGGGAGGCTGCTACACACAGGTTTTTTTATCTTAATGCTCTAAGATAAAAAAACCTTCTGCCTTTACAACTCCTTTAATTTAAAAGCATTAGGCGGAAGTGACGTTTGGCATCGCTTCTGCCAGTCAATGCTATGGAGCCGAGTGAGGGCCTTCTTATCTTCACTCGGCAGCCAGCCAAGCAGAGGAAAGGACCCGATCGCCTCTGCCCCTTACCAGAGGCCGCCGGTAGCGGCGGAAGGCGAATGTCGCAGAGACCACTTGTATCTGAAAGAGGACCGCCCACTGACAAAGAGAATATCGGGGTTATAGCAGCTAGCTGCTGCCATAACAATATTCCCCTTCAAAATGCGAACATATGACGGCAGGTGGTTCGTAAGGTCGCTTTCACACCGAGGCGTTGGCAGTAAAGCGCCGCTATTTTTAGCAAAGCTTTACCATAGTTTTTGCGGCGGTATTCGGCCGATAGAGGGGCACTTTTAACCCCTGCTAGCGCCGAAAAAGGGTTAAAACCACCCACAAACCGGCGCTGCCCATTCATTTCAATGGGCAGGAGCGGTATACACACCGCTCCTTCATCACTCCAAGAATGCTGCTTGCAGGAGTTTTTTTTAACGTCCTGCCAGCGCATCGCCCTCGGGCTTGCACACAGACTGCAGGTGAGCTTTTTTGCAGGCGCTTTACATGCGCTATTTTTAGCCCAAAAGTGCCTTAAAAACGCCTCCAGTGTAAAAAGGGGTCCAACACCTTTCCATGTGACCTCGGAACCTTCAAGGTATGTTTTAGGTGGTCAGATGAGACTAAAATGTAATGATTTGGCCTCAAAACCAAACGATAAGTCGATAAGTCAAATCAAACTCACCATCCAAACACCATTCCTACAGTATGGAGGTGGTAATATCCAGTTATAGGGGAGTTTCTCTGCAGTAGGGACTGAAGAACTTGTCAGGATAGAAGGAAAAATGAATGGGCTAAAATATCATCAAATTCTTGAGGAAAATCTGCTGCCCTCCGCCAGAAAGTTGTCAATGGGAAGAAGGTTTACCTTCCAACATGACAATGACCCAAAGCACACAGCAAAAATAACCACACAGTGGTTGAAAGAGAAAAAAGGTGAATGTCCTTGTATGGCCTAGTCAGAGCCCAGACTTGAACCCCATTGAAAATCTGTGGAATGACTTAAAGACTGCAGTCCACAAACAGTCACCGTCCCCCTCGGGGCTTTCACACTGGAGAGACAGCAGCGGCTGTTTCAGGGCGCTTTACAGGCTCTATTTTTAGCGTTATAGCGCCCCAGTGTGAAAGGGGTATTACAGGAGAGAATTTCCTTTCCTAGAGGTAGATTTCCTCTCACTTTCTGTTGTCTTTCTCAGTTTGTAAGTAGGAGTCATTTGTAAGTCGAATGTTTGTAAGTAGGGGACCACCTGTACCTGCAAAAGGGGGCAGCCTGCAGTCACCTATCAGGACTTCATTTTCTGACTTAAAGTTCTAAATTTGAATACAGCATATTATTGTAATGCCCCCAAATGTATGTTACTTGTAATGTGAATGGAGAAATCAGTCATTCAGCCCCAGGAGTCAGCTTAAAGTGTTTGTTATCCCACTTATATCACTTTACATAATCCTGCTGGTTCCCTACTGAAAGCTGCTCCTGTGTCTGTTTTATTTAAAAAAATGCCTCCTTTACTGGATTTAAGAGCGGTTCATTGCAATCACGTCACCGGCCATCTCTCTCCTCTGCCCAGCTGACAGATGCAGTGGGCGGGGCCAAGATTCCCCCACTGACATCAGCCGGCATGTGAGCAGGAGAGAGAGCCAGCCAATCATATGATCGCGGGGAGCCGATCTGAAACCCGGTAAAAGGAGACATTTTTTTTAATGAACCACAGACATGAGCCGCTTTCATTAGGAAACCAGCAGGATTATATACATTTAAAAACAGTTATGAGAGCATGAGAAACGGCGGGGGCAGGCACTGACACAGGGGCAGACAGGCAAGGAGGGGAGGGGGAGGAGGACACAGGAGAACAGAGGCACGTAAACTGACCACGGCGTCAGGGCTCAGCAGCCCCGATGAGTCGTGGTCAGTTTACAGGGGGGAGGGCAGAATCAGACAGGTATTTCGGGTGGTACAGCGGGCCAAATGACACAACACAAGCACTGTGCTGTGCTGGATACTTTTCTTTTTGGGTTAACAAATGCTTTAAGAATAGGAAAAGTGCCAGACCTCCAGAAATGATAATTCTAGAGTTCAATAATATACATGTCTTTAATGCCCATGGTAAATGAACAGGAACTGTACCCCAGATTCTGTACATGCTCAAGCCGGGCATACATAAATTGAAATTCAGCTGGTTCAACAGGGACCGGCTGACATTCGATCTATGTATGGACAGGCCGATTGTACCAAAGTTAATCCATCAAATCGAGTCGGGGTCAACCAACCTGTTGGATTTATATAGCTGCTAACAGTAATCATTGTATTCTGCCAGCCATTGAGCAGGGAATTGAGCAATTTTCTTTCCCCCTAGTGGAAGGAAAGAAAATCTAATCATCTTTGGGCTGCTTAAAGGTGAGTTCCAGACCATTTTTATGTTTATTAAATGTCAGCAGCTACAAAAAGTGTATCTGCTGGCTTTTAATAAACATACACTTACCTGCTCCAGGGTTCCAGCGACACGCCAGCCGGGGCTCTGCTCCTCTCCCCCCTCCCCGGCGTCTTCATTGTAAGTGAGCGGCACTGCGCGTGCGGCGCTGCGCCGTCCGATTGGACAGACGATTGCCTGGGATCTGTGACGTGTCCCAGGCGATCGCCTACAGGGAGGGGCTGAAGTTAGGCGATTAAGCTAATCGCCTTACCAGCCTCTCGGCGGAATGAGGAAGTGGGACAGGAAGTCCCACTCCTCCTGAAGCCCCCACCCCCCCCCCCAAAAAAAAATTACATGCCAAATGTGGCATGTAAGGGGGTGAGGAGTGGGTTAAGCGGAAGTTCAATTTTTGAGTGGAACTCCGCTTTAAGACTGGATTTGCCTGCAGCAGTGATCACTGGCTTATCTTTATAGATTTTTGTACCTGCAGCAGCCTGGTCAGGTTGTGCAAGAAGCTCCTTGTTGTTCCGCAGGAAGATGATGGTGTTCCGGAGGGTGAGTGCGTGATCAAAGTACCTCTGAGCCTCTCCTTCCCCTGTGCTTTGTACCTAGGCAAAACAGACAATTACATCATGTTTCTATAATCAAAAAAAATTAGGCTTGTACTGATACAACTTTTCTTTAGGACCGAGTACAAGCACAAATACATTTTTTCAAGTACTCGCCGTTACTCGGTACCGATACTTTTTGTTTTATGTCACGTGACAGTGGCACTGATAGGTGGCACCGGTGAGGCGTGTCAGTTGTTTTTTTATTTTTTTATTATTGACACTTATTATTTTTTACAATTAATTTTTTCATTATTTTAATAAAAAATTAGATACACATTATTTAATATATATATATATATATATATATATATATATATATATACATACATATAATTGTAAAAATAATAAAAAATAAAATGAAATAATGTATATATATTACAATGCTTTCTTTTTTGAGGGGAGAGAGGGGCGTCCGTGTTTTTTTTATTTTATTTTTTATTATTTTTACAGTTTAATCTTTAAATATTTATTAATTACAATTCTTTCTTTATTTTTTTTTATCAGCTCTGTTGGGGGGGCTTTGGTGAGATATCATGAGTCTAAACAGACCCCTGATATCTCCCCTTTGAGACAGGGAAAGAGACTAAGGACACAGATTCCCCACTCCCTTTCTCAGCTGCACTGGAAATGAATGGAAACACAGTTTACGATGCTCAGTTATGAATGGACAGCCAAGTGATCACTGACTCTGCATTCAGAAAAGGAAGGAGTCGGTAAAGGACATATTTACTGGCTCCTTCCTTCGCTCTCCATCCTGACAGATCTGGAACGAGGGGGGATCGGAGAAGGACACGGGGGGCTGGTGTCCCGGAGAGTGGGAGGTGGACACAGGGGACAGTCGGGGGTGATCGGTGGGGGCAGTTGCAATCACTGATCTCCCTGTATAGCTTTCAATAAAAGCACCTGACAGCCACGGGAGCGAGAGTAAGAGAAGCATCTGTCAGCTTTTTTTTTCCTGAAGGCTATTACAGGGAGATCGGTGCTTGTAACTGCCCCCACCGCCGCACCGATCATCTGTGAGGCTGTCGCCCCCCCCCCCACTGAGCTCAGAATACCTGGTACAACAGGCAGTGGATCAGGCATCGGAGCATTTGTACGAGTACGGATACTCATGCAAAATGCTCTGTATCGGTGCAACCCTAAAAAAAAAAAATGTACCTGCTCACAATCAATACATTTTACAGTTGCAAATCTAGCCGTGCACGTTGGCACAAATGGCCAGAACACAAAGTTTTCCTGTTACACATAGAAGCTATAATGGCGCGTACACACGTTTTTAATGGTGTAGAAAAAATTACGTTTTTTTCAACCCGATCATTAAAACAGCCTTGCCTACACACGACTGTGAAAAAAAGTTCTAGCAAAGCGCGGTGACGTACAACACATACAACGGCACTATAAAGGGGAAGTTTGAATGCGGATGGCGCCACCCTTTGGGCTGCTTTTGCTGATTTAGTGTCCGTAAAAGTTTGGTGAGAGTGGATTCGCGCTTTTCAGTCTGTTACAGCGTGACGAATGTGCTATCTCCATTACGAAAGCTAGTTTTACCAGAACGGAGGAGTAGACAGCGGCGCTGGCGGCTCACACTTTGCAGAGCTCTGGCCACCATGTTCGGGGGTGCTGGGGAGGAGCAGTGTGGAGACAGAGGTCCCAGCGGCTCACACTGTGCAGTCCGGCCGCCATGTTTGGTGCTGGGGAGGAGGAGGAGTGCGGAGACATCGGTCCCGGCGTGCACACTGTTCAGAGCTCCAGCGGCCAGCCGCAATGTTTGGTGCTGGGGACTGGGAGGAGGAAGAGAAGACAGCGGCCCCGGCAGGCGGCAGCTTTCAGTTTGCAAAACTCCGGCCGCCGTGTTCATGATTTCCCGCTGCACTGTGATTGGGCGTAATGGGGGTCACGCGATCACGGACAGGCCAGCCCCACGCCGCACATGACGCCCATATGCTCAATCACAGGGCGCTGGATACTGAAAATGACGACCGGAGCTCGGGGACACAGGAGATTAAAATTAAAGAGGTGGCAAGCATGAAAATTTTGCCCCCTTAAATGTGGCGCCCGGGGCCACGGTTCCCCCTGCCCCTCCCCCCCCCACGCTATGCCACGGATTGTTTTTAATGACATTTAAAAAAAATATATATATATATTTTTACAACCTGTACAACCTGTACGTGGCATTATTCTTATTTTTTAACACTGGAAAAATATAAGCTGAAAAAAAAAACCTTGTGGATATAAGCAGAGGCTGCACTTTCTTTCCAATCACTTGGACCACAAAAAAAGGATTTTGGAGTCGGAAAAAATAATAATAAAGTTCACCATTAATGCTGTGTTAGAGCAGACATTGCACTGTCCATTTCTTACCTTTTCAAGTTCTACTAAGAAACTGTCCAAAGACTCGTCTGATAGTTTGCCCACTTCAAACATGGTCACCGCATGGCTCTTCAGGTTCTAGTACACAGAAATAAAGGCATAACAATGACACGCCGGTTACAGCCAATTCTTTTATTCTCTGTATTATTGTTCCTCAAAGCTAATTAAAGGGGTTGTAAAGGAATTTTTTTTTTTTTTCATAATAAGCATCCTTTCCCTGCAGACATTCCTCTTTTCACTTCCTCATTGTTTGTTTTTGCTCAGAAGTTGCTCTATTTCTTCTCTGTTCTGTTCACTTCCTGCTTGTCTGATTGTTACTCACCACCGTGAAGGGAGGTTTTACTGCGGTGGTCAGTGACGTGGTCGCCCCCTCCTGGGAACTACATCTGTGCGGCAGGACACTATCTACGTGTTAGGCCTCGTACACACGATCAGACATGTCCGATGAAACATGTCCGACGGACCGTTTTCATCGGACCAGGCTGAAGTGGTCTGTTGGCCTGATGTGCGTACACACCATCGGACCAAAATCCCCTCGAACCAGAACGCGGTGACGTAGAACACAACGTGATGAAAAAATGAAGTTCAATGCTTCCAAGCATGCGTCGACTTGATTCTGAGCATGCGCGGGATTTTGGTCCGATCATTTAGTGTACTAACCATCGAACCTGTCCGATGGACAGGTTTCCAGCGGACAGGTTTCAAAGCATGTTTTGAAACTTCTGTCCGCTGGAAAACGGTCCGATAGGCCGTACACACGATCAAACATGTCCGCTGAAACTGGTCTGCGGACCAGTTTCAGCGGACATGTTCGATCGTGTGTACGCGGCCTTAGAGACTTCAAGGAGGTGTGAATTACTGGGCGTGCCGCAATGCATACTGGGAAATGTAGTTCTTACAGGAACGAGCGCCGCAAACAGGAAGTGAATGAGAGAACAGAAACTAGAACCTCGGAGGTGATATAGATGAAGGAATTTACCAAACTTTTACCTTTACAATCCCTTTAATGTGAACCCCATAGAAGTCAATAGAGGATAAATCTTATGCCGCGTACACACGATCGTTTTTCGGCATTAAAAAAAAAAAAACGTTTTTCAGCATGTAGAAAAAACAATGTTTTTCCAATTAAAAACGCAACATTGGATGCGCCGCATCATTGGATGAGATTGACAGCAGCGCCAGCCAATGACTGCACTGCTATCAATCCATCCAGCCTGGCCAATCAACGGCCATGCTTTGACGCGAAGAGGATCACATGGACGCGCGGGGCATTTTCGAGGGGTCAGGTAAGTAAAACGGGGGTTCGGGGGTGTTACCATTGGATGTTTTTTCACCTTTACAACCCCTTTAAGGGAGATCAGCGAATGGGTGTTTGCTGGTCTTCCTCCTCTCCACACAGAGACACCCGCCATGTAAATCCCAGGAATGCAGGTGGGACAGAAAAGCCCGGGAGGTATGAAGAGGGGGGGGGGGGGAGGGGCTGTACAGCTATCAGACTGCATTCATTAGGAATACAACTACAACCCATACACACACACACACACACACACACACACTACCACAGCCAAAAGGCATACAGTGGTGTCAGTAAAAGGGTTAAACAGCTTCTGTTTGTGTTGCTGTAGTGAGGGGGATTGCTGGTCACCACCATCCTGCAATGTGCGAGCGAGACAAAAAAAACAAAAAAAAAACAACAACACAATTGATTTCCAATAAGAACTATGAAATTTAAGAAAACAAAACTTTTGTGAGATAAAACCGTGTTGACAGAATAAATCCCTTGTGATAAATAAGAGATGTTCACCTCCGATGTCTCTGTAATGAAATGTCAGCCTAGAGAGAAGACGATGAGACATATAAAAGGCAATAAATGTCTTACTGGTGACAGATTTCCCATCATCAGGAAGGCGGTGAGCGTGGAATCGAATAGGAAGGCGATACGTTTGGTGTGTCCGGTGATGAGGTTCAGGCTGCTCACACTGCAGGTGTCCGCTGTCACAACAAAGAACGGTATAAAAACTCAAAAAGAAGATTTAAAACGTGTATTTGAACCCAAAAAACACAAATTTAATATACTGAATTTTTTCAGGTTTTTAATCCTATATTTTTACTGGCTGGCCCTGCTAGAGTGACAACGCTGACTGTACTAGGTTTATGGTGGAGAAGTATTGTCACCATAGCATGTTAGAACTACAGAACACCTTCACCCTCTCCTCTGCATAAAAAACAGGGGGGGGGGGGCTGGGCAATATGTAGTCCACAGAGAAGGGAGAAGGTGAAAAAAGGGACATTAAAGAGGAAGTTAACCCAGATGGGTTTTACTTCCTCTTTGTTCCCCTGCAAAGTAAAAGCATTATGGGCTACTATGCATCACATACTAGTCCATTATGTGCCACTTACCTGTAAATGAAGCCCGCGCTGTCACCGCTTGTGGCCGTGTCCATCTTCACCTCTCTTCGTTCTGAGGCCGTGGACTCCAGCTCTGTGACTGGCCGGATTTGTGGGACCCGCTGGTCATGGCACGGCCCTTTAGAAAACGGCACAATTGTGCCCCCTTCATATAGTCAGTTTTTTAGGCGGACCTGAACGGACGTGCCATGCATGTCCATGGAGCGACGGATGTCAGCGGTGATTTGTCTGCTGACATCCGATCCACTAAATTCAGATGGATAGAAACCCTATTTTCCATCCGTCTGGCGAATCGGATCGGATGAAAACTGGCAGGCAGTCCATTTTCATCCGATCCCCCATAGAGGAGAGTGAAGCTCTGACTGGTCCACCCCGTCACAGTGAGCAGAGACGGACCTATCATTCGCCCGCTCAGCGTAGGATTAACGAAACGATCCCCGCTGAGCAAATTGGAGTCCATGTGAAAGGGGCCTAAACCGTGCAGGTTTAGGAGATATTTCCAGTGCCCACAGGTAAGCCTTATTATAGGCTTACCTGTAGGGAAAGTTGTGTAATTAAAGTGGAGTTCCACCCATTTTTTATGTTTGTCTGTGCTGCATGCCCTAATCTCATAGTGTTCAGAATGGACAATTTTTATTTTTTTTGTTGCTTGTAAATACCTTTATTTTGTAGTCCTTCATTACTTCCTCCTCCTTATTAGCCTAGGCTATTAAGTCACAAGGCTATTTGCAAGGGTTTCTGGGATAGGCATCATGTTTCCCAGTAGTCCTTGCAAACCTGACTGAAACCTATTACATTGCTTGTGCAGTACTGAGCATGTGCGAGATATGCAAAGCTGAAATCCAGGAAGTCATACAGTCTGGCTTCATCATGCCCACACTTAACATGGCCACTGTCTATTTCTAGATTATAAACAATCTAAATGCTGTAACAACCTAACAAAACGGACCTTAGTTTACAGACTAACTTTACTAGAATACTACATATTCTACATATATAGAATATTACAGGGGTATTTATATTTAAAAAGTGAAATTGTGGGTGGAACTTCCCTTTAAGTTTACAACCACTTTAGAGGTTCAGCTTTTTATTTTATTTTTTATATCAAACATGTCATACTTACCCTCTCTGTGTAATGGTTTTGCACAGAGCAGCCCCGATCCTCCTTTCCTCAGGTCCCCCACCGCCGCTCTTGGCTCCTCCCCCTTGACCAGTGCCCCCAATAGCAAGCTGCTTGCTATGGGGGCACTGATGCATGCTCGGTCCTGAGCCCCGCTCTACGAGTTCATAAGACACATAGAGCCACATCTCGGCCTCACTGGCTGTGATTGACAGCGGTGGGAGCCAAGGGCAATGAGGAGAGCGAGACCTGTGACAACTGAGGCTCGTTGGTCTCAAGTAAGTATTAGGAGGGGGGGGGGGGAGCAGTACACAGAAAGTGTTTTACCTTTATGCATAGAATGCATGATGGTAAAAAATCTTCAGCCTTTACAATATGATGGAAGAAACTGATTGGTTGTTCTCAGTGACACATTTCTGTATGTATATGGTATCTTAGGTTCTTTCATCATTCATAGACTTTAATAAACAATGGGCCTTCTTACCTTGGTCCTCCTGGCTGGCGGTATCCGTATCGGTGGCTGAAGATGCCAGATCTTGTACAGGACTTTTGTTCTCTGTACTATCCCAGGACAAAAGCATCTTCTGAGGGTCTAAAGTGCTTCTGTGAATTATAAAGTGCACACTGTAGTTCTGATCTCAGTGAACAGACATTGGGGGGTGGATTTAGTAAAAGCAAATAGACTGTGCACTCTGCATGTGCAGTTGCTCCAGATCTTAGTAAATGAGATGAAGCTTCACTTTGGAAATGCCCAATCATGTGCAAGAAAACTAAAAAAGAAAACCCCAAAGAATTTTTGCTTGCACGAGATTGGATAAGTCATTTACTAAGCTCTGGAGCGGGGGGGTCGGCAACCCGTCGATCGCAGTTCACCTGTTGACCGCCAGCAGGTGCACCGCAAACAGGTTCCTGCGACTCCGACCCCCGCCTTCTATGTGCCGATCCTGGTCTCCCCTAAAAGGCCTCCTCCATGGCTGTGCCACGCCATCTATGTCCCGGAGTCTCTCTCCCCCTCCTGCCTCCATCCTCCTCCACCACGGCTGTGATCAGTGAACAGCGGTGACCAGTAGGAAGCACAGTTCAGGATGGAGAGTGGGAGGATGAGCTGGGCAAAAAAACGTATGTTAAACCGCTGGTGGTTGGTTGCTAGCACACAGGGTGGTCCTAAGCAACCAATCATCAGCTTGCTAATATGAAAAGTTCTTGTGCCAGCTCCCACCCCCTCTGCCCAGAACTGTGCTGCCTCCCTGACTCCGCTGTGGTAGGACACGGTTCTATGGGAGAGGAGGGAAGGGGCGTTGCTGCCATAGGGTAAAGGGGGGGGCAGAAGATACCACTGTGTGCGTGTGTGGGGGGGGGGGGGGTTGATGTAAAGGGTGCAGAGGACACGGTTATGGGCAGGGTCACCCCCATTGCAGTGTCCTCTACCACCCTTTACATCAAACCCCTCCCCCCCCCCGGGCGCAACACACTCTCTATCTCTGCATTCTGAGCGTAATGCACTGGTGGACCGTGCATTCTCTGCATAATGCTCTCCTAAATTCTGCACTCTCTTGTAATACTTATTTTTGCTCTGAGTAAAAAAAAAAAAAGTCAGTCTTACTGTTTTTTTTTTTTTTTTTTTGGAGGGGGTGTCCACAGTGATCTTTGACTTCATCAGTGTAGTTCAGGCCGGATTCACACTTGTGCGGTGCAAATTTCAGCTCTTGTATCTCTGTAGAGAGATTAGAGAACTGTTCAGCAGATCAGCTCCGTTTTAGCTGCAAAGTTGGAGACCTGGAAGGGGGAGGGGGGAAGTGTATTCAGATGAATGAGAGAAATCCTGAAGAGAAATCAACACATCTGTGAATCAGATGCGTGCCCCTAGAGATAATGAGCCTGAATTTTCACCTGAGCCGCACCGCAATGCCTAGAAAACGCACACGTTTTTTCGGCAATGCGCAGTGCGAATGCATCGCACATATGTGAACCAGCCTCATTGAAATCAATGTATTTCATAACGTTCTGCAAATTGGATGCGGTTTAAGCCGCATAGGTGTGAACCCGGCCTCAAGGAGATCTATATCTCTCGAAGGTTGCCTACCCCTGCTCTGGAGCAACTGCACTTGCAAAGTACACTATTTGCCTTTAGTAAATCAACTCCACGGTGTCAGTTTAATAACATGTGCAAAATAAGATCAGTCTTGCATTGTAGAGCAGGCCAAAGCAATTCTACCAATGATCCAATGCCTTGATTTCAAGTGAACCTGTCTGATCCATCAAGGGTGTTCAAGCAAATGACACTTCTCTAGTACCAACACGTTATATTGTCTGCTAGTACCCACAGTGATACATAAACTTGGTGACAGGCACCACCTCTCCCAAAGCCCTACCATTTACCAATACAATGTAAAGTTGGCCATAGATGATCATAATGCGGCTGGTTCAGCAGGGTCCAGCCCAATTTCAATCCATGTGCGACTGCTCCCGTTCCACAAAAGTCGATCAAATGATTGACTATCGAATGCGCTTGTTGGAATTTTTTTTACGGATCAACGACCGCAACTGCTGCATTCTGACAGCAAAGAGCCCCAGCAGTCAGAAAACAAATGTCTCAGCGAGAAGGATCTATCCGCCTAGGTTGTGTGGCTGATTAAAAAAGAAGAAAAAAAAAAGAAAAATGCATCATCCATGGCCAGCCTTAAGCAGAATTTACATTATACAATGAAACGCAGGAAAGAAAATTGATTCTCCCATCATCAGTATTGATAGGGGAATCCCTCCTGCAGCGCTATGGTGTTCTCCTGGCAGGGAGCCTTCCCTGCTGGCAGAACACAATGATCACTGCCAGCAGCTATAGCTGCCGACAGGCCCATAGATTGAATCTCGGACAGTCCCTGCTGAGCCAGCCGAGATTCAATCCATCTACAGTGCCTTGCGAAAGTATTCGGCCCCCTTTGAACTTTGCGACCCTTTCCCATATTTCAGTCTTCAAACATAAAGATATAAAACTGTCATTTTTTTGTGAAGAATCAACAACAAGAGGAACACAATCATGAAGTGGAACGAAATTTATTGGATTTTTCAAACTTTTTTAACAAATAAAAAACTGAAAAATTGGGCGTGCAAAATTATTCAGCCCCTTTACTTTCAGTGTAGCAAACTCTCTCCAGAAGTTCAGTGAGGATCTCTGAATGATCCAATGTTGACCTAAATGACTAATGATGATAAATAGAATCCACCTGTGTGTAATCAAGTCTCCGTATAAATGCACCTGCACTGTGATAGTCTCAGAGGTCCGTTTAAAACGCAGAGAGCATCATGAAAAACAAGGAACACAACAGGCAGGTCCGAGATACTGTTGTGGAGAAGTTTAAAGCCGGATTTGGATACAAAAAGATTTCCCAAGCTTTAAACATCCCAAGGAGCACTGTGCAAGCGATAATATTGAAATGGAAGGAGTATCAGACCGCTGAAAATCTACGAAGACCTGGCCGCCCCTCTAAACTTTCAGCTCATACAAGGAGAAGACTGATCAGAGATGCAGCCAAGAGGCCCATGATCACTCTGGATGAACTGCAGAGATCTACAGCTGAGGTGGGAGACTCTGTCCATAGGACAACAATCGTATACTGCACAAATCTGGCCTTTATAGAAGAGTGGCAAGAAGAAAGACATTTATTAAAGATATCCATAAAAAGTGTCGTTTAAAGTTTGCCACAAGCCACCTGGGAGACACACCAAACATGTGGAAGAAGGTGCTCTGGTCAGATGAAACCAAAATCAAACTTTTTGGCAACAATGCAAAACGTTATGTTTGGTGTAAAAACAACACAGCTCATCACCCTGAACACACCATCCCCACTGTGAAACATGGTGGTGGCAGCATCATGGTTTGGACCTGCTTTTCATCAGCAGGGACAGGGAAGATGGTTAAAATTGATGGGAAGATGGATGGAGCCAAATACAGGACCATTCTGGAAGAAAACCTGATGGAGTCTGCAAAAGACCTGAGACTGGGATGGAGATTTGTCTTTCAACAAGACAATGATCCAAAACATAAAGCAAAATCTACAATGAAATGGTTCACAAATAAACATATCCAGGTGTTAGAATGTCACAAACGCTCTCCATCCAACCTCACTGAGCTGAAGCTGTTTTGCAAGGAGGAATGGGCAAAAATGTCAGTCTCTCGATGTGCAAAACTGATAGAGACCTACCCCAAGCTACAAAGTATTAACTTAAGGGGGCTGAATAATTTTGCACGCCCAATTTTTCAGTTTTTTATTTGTTAAAAAAAAGTTTGAAATATTCAATACATTTTGTTCCACTTCATGATTGTGTCCCACTTGTTGATTCTTCACAAAAAATTACAGTTTTATATCTTTATGTTTGAAGCCTGAAATGTGGCGAAAGGTCGCAAAGTTCAAGGGGGCCGAATACTTTCGCAAGGCACTGTATGTCCAACTTTAGAGTCTCTACTGCCAATGGAGGTTCTGGCACTGAACTGCTGGAATAGCTGGGGAGAAATTTCGTTTTAGCAAATAGGTGGCTCTTTGCTCAAAATTAGGCCTAAGTTGAGGCCACCTGTCTAGTATGTAGCTATGACCCGTCTCCAGATTTAAAAAAAGATATAGGATTATTAAAAATATTTTTAGGCACCATAGGCATTTGTAATATGATTTGTTTGAGCACATTTTTCACTTTAAAGTATTACTAAAAGCACAACAGTACAATCGGTCTGTATATGCGTTAAGGCATGCTTGTTATACTCACTGTGGAACCTAAGGGGTTAATACTGCACATTGTGTAAAAAGGCTGTGTGATCCTGTCTTCCTTGATTCTCCCCTTCTTCCACAGTCCCCAATCCATCTCTGCATAAAAAATAGCCTTGAGGGCACTCTGCACATGTTCAGTTTGCTGTATCGCAAAAAATGGCCTGGTCATGATGGGGGTACACCTTCCGGAGTTGAAGTGGTTAACAGAAGGCATGCCTAGGGGCCTGCAGGTCAGGCATCCCCGCCTAGGTGACTGCAGGTCAGGCATCCCCGCCTAGGTGACTGCAGGTCAGGCATCCCCGCCTAGGTGACTGCAGGTCAGGCATCCCCGCCTAGGTGACTGCAGGTCAGGCATCCCCGCCTAGGTGACTGCAGGTCAGGCATCCCCGCCTAGGTGACTGCAGGTCAGGCATCCCCGCCTAGGTGACTGCAGGTCAGGCATCCCCACCTAGGGGCCTGCAGGTCAGGCATCCCCGCCTAGGGGCCTGCAGGTCAGGCTTTCCCGCCTAGGTGACTGCAGGTCAGGCATCCCCGCCTAGGTGACTGCAGGTCAGGCATCCCCGCCTAGGTGACTGCAGGTCAGGCATCCCTGCCTAGGTGACTGCAGGTCAGGCATCCATGCCTTTTATACATTTAAATTTTTGAAATGAAATGCATAGAAACAGAGAGAAGGATAAAGTTTATATGAAGTGTAAGATAAATATAACAATAGTTACTTCAGTCTATTTACAGATGGGAAAATCCTCCAGGATGGGTGCAGCTGATCCGGATTTATCACTTGCCCCTTTTTAAGGGCGAACCCCAACCGGCAATACATGGAGACGGCGTTCTAGAAACAAAAAAAAAAAAAAAAAAGTTTTACTCTGGAGAATGCGGACATTTGTAAAGGGATCTGCCCAGAACAGACATCAGGCGGCCTTTTTGCTCTGAAAGTAGCGCTAGTTCAGGGCAGGAACCCCACTGTATACAATACAGCACAAGCCCCATCTACCATGCAGCTAGCACAGCTTTTATGAGCCAGGATGGGAGTGCCGGGTAAAAGCCATATTAAAGTGTATTGCATAAAGTGTAAGTGCATTGGATATTCAAACGTTGCCTACAGTAAAAAAGGGATTTTTAAATACAGCTTACCTGTAAAATCCTTTTCTTGGAGTACATCACGGGACACAGAGCGGCATATTCATTACTATATGGGTTATATGGAGTACCTTCAGGTGTGGACACTGGCAATCTCAAACAGGAAGTCCCCTCCCTATATAACCCCCTCCCCTAGAGGGAGTCCCTCAGTTTTGTAGCAAGCAGTATGCCTCCCAAAATGTTCCCCAAAAGAGGGGTGGGAGCTCTGTGTCCCGTGATGTACTCCAAGAAAAGGATTTTACAGGTAAGCTGTATTTAAAAATCCCTTTTTCTTTCTCGTACATCACGGGACACAGAGCGGCATATTCATTACTATATGGGATGTCCGAAAGCAATGCTTTAATGAGGGGAGGGAGACATCTTCCAAAGAAGGATTCAATTTAGAGGTATACTCAAATAATAATAATAATAATTCCAACTTAGTCAAGAAAAAACTTTTTTTTTTTCCTTTTTACAACCAAGGGTGCCTCTGATCCCGAGGATCTTAAACTGCAGCCTGTAGTACTGCCTGTCCAAAGGCAGAATCCGCATTCCTTCTCACGTCTAGTTGATAAAACTTTGTAAACGTGTGGACTGATGACCACGTCGCCGCCTTGCATATCTGAGCCATAGAGATCTGATGGTGTGCTGCCCAGGAGGCGCCCATGGCCCTGGTAGAATGGGCCTTCACCGACAAAGGAGGAGGCAACCTCTTCAAACCGTAGGCTTGAATGATTAATTGTCTAATCCATCTCGAGATGGTGGATTTTGCAGCTGCCTGCCCCTTCTTGGGGCCATCTGGTAAAATGAACAACACATCTGTTTTACGGATCTTTTCTGTAGCTTTAAGATAGGCCTTCATGGCCCGGACAATATCCAAGGTATGCAGCAACCCCTCCTTTCTAGATGTGGGTTTCGGAAAGAAGGATGGAAGTACCAAATCCTGGTTCAAGTGAAATTTCGATATAACCTTTGGTAGAAAGGAAGGATGGGGCCGGAGAACTGCCCTGTCCTTATGTAGAACGAGATATGGTTCCTTACACGATAAGGCTGCTAATTCTGACACTCTCCTGGCCGAAACTATGGCGACCAAGAAAACCAACTTTCTTGTCAGTAAAACTAAAGGAATCTCAGCCAACGGCTCAAAGGGTTGTTTCTGTAGAGTGGACAGGACAAGATTTAAGTCCCATGGACAAATCGGTGACTTGACAGGAGGATTAATACGCAAGACCCCCTGTATGAAGGTCTTTACCAGCGAGTGGGTGGCCAGCGGCCTCTGAAACCACACTTACAGAGCTGAAATCTGTCCCTTGATTGTGCTTAATGCCAGGCCTTTATCCACTCCTAGCTGGAGAAAACTTAACACCCTATCAATGGTATATTTGCGGGAATTCCATCTTTTGGATTCACACCAGCCTACGTAGTTCCTCCACACCCTGTAATAAATCACCCTGGAGGCCGGCTTTCTAGCCCTAATCAGGGTAGGAATTACCTGCCTAGACAGACCTCTACCCCTGAGAATCAGGGATTCAGCCTCCAGGCCGTCAAATTTAGACGTTGTAATGTAGGGTGGAGGATCGGGCCTTGTGAGAGTAGGTCTGGTTGTAGAGGAAGAGTCCAAGGGTCTCCTACTGCCATCTTCAGGACTAGTGAGTACCATGTCCTCCGGGGCCAAGCTGGAGCTACTAGAATGACCGGCTTGTGCTCCACTCTGATCCTGCGCAACAGGCGAGGAAGTAACTGTAGCGGAGGGAATGCATATAGAAGTTTGAATTGATGCCAAGGGCAAACCAACGCATCGGTTCCGCAGGCCATAGGGTCCCTCGCTCGAGACACGAACCTGTCTAGTTTCTTGTTGAACCTGGATGCCATTATATCTACGTCTGGCATTCCCCACCTCTGGCAGATTGTCTGAAAGACCTGGGGATGCAGAGACCACTCCCCTGGCAACAGACTCTGGCGACTTAAGAAGTCTGCCTGCAGGTTGTCCACTCCGGGAATGAATATCGCCGAAATGCAGGGTACATGAACCTCTGCCCACTGAAAAATCAAGCTCACCTCCCTCTGAGCGGCCTGACTCCTGGTTCCCCCTTGGTGGTTTATGTATGCCACCGCTGTGGCATTGTCTGACTGGATTCTCACCGGGAACCCCTGTAATCTGGAGGTCCATGCCAGAAGGGCTAGGCGAGCAGCTCTGATCTCCAAGATATTGATGGGGAGCTGCCTCTCTGTTTTCACCCAAGTTCCCTGGCGAGAGAACCCCTCGAAGACCGCCCCCCAGCCTGCCAGGCTGGCGTCTGTGGTAACTACCTACCAGACAACAGGGCTGAAGGATCTTCCCTTTAGAAGATTCTGAGGGTTCAACCACCAGGCCAGGCTTTGTCGGACCCTTGATGATAGCGTCAAAGGGGACTCTAAGGCATGTGCTTTCTTGCCCCAGGCTGCTAGAATGGCTGCCTGTAGGACGCGAGTGTGGATCTGAGCGTATGGTACTGCCTCGAACGTGGCCACTAGCTTGCCTAGTAATCGCATACACAGGCGAATAGTTGGTTTTTTCTTGCTTAGAACCAACTGAACCAACCCCTTGATAGCCTCGATCTTTACAAGGGGCAGGAACACCCTTTGCTGTTCTGTGTCTAACCTCATGCCGAGGTATTCCAACTGCTTTGTAGGTTGGAACGCTGACTTTTCCCGGTTTAGGACCCAGCCGAATCCTTCGAGGTACCGAACCGTGAGGTTTACTGCCTGTTGCAGACACGGCCGTGAGTGATCTATGATTAAAAGGTCGTCCAAGTATGCTAGGACTGTGACCCCTTGGATCCTTAAATTGGCCAGAACTGGGGCTAGGATCTTCGTGAATACCCGGGGGGCCGTGGCCAGCCCGAAGGGGAGCGCCCTGAATTGGAAGTGTCGCTGCCCCACCGCGAAGCGTAAAAATCTTTGATGCGACTGAAAGATTGGTACATGAAGGTAAGCATCCTTTATGTCTATGGAGGCCAGAAAATCGTCCCTCTGAAGCGCGGCGGCTGCTGACCGGATGGATTCCATCCGGAAGGAACGAACCCTTAGGTAACCGTTTAACCTCTTTAGGTCCAAGATTGGCCTGACATCGCCGTTGGGCTTTGGTATGACAAAGAGATTGGAATAGAAACCTAGCCCTTGCTCTTGGGCTGGCACCTCTATTATTACGTCCTGGCAAAGCAGGTGATCCAAAGCTGCCAGCATTGAGGCCTTCCTTGCTGGATCCTTTGGTAGCCTTGACTCTTGAAAATGAGGCGGAGGAAAGTTTAGAAACTCCAGTCTGTAGCCTGCGGTTACAGACGCCCGGACCCATTTGTCGGGGATCTTGGCTTCCCAAACTTCTGAGAAGAAACGAAGCCTTCCCCCCACCCGCGAGAGTGGGGGCGCCCCTTCATAAGGCAGACTTAGGGGCTGCCTTTGTCGGCTTGCGATACCATGGCCTCTTACCCCCAGGGGCCTGTCCCTGCGATCTACTGTTAACGTTGGATCGTGCAGGCGGCCGTCGATACTGCCTGGAATTTGAGGGCCCTGAGACAGGAAAGAGCTGCCTTTTAAATGTAGGACCCGGAATGTCTTTTTGACTGGTAAAAGGGTACTTTTGCCACTTGAAATAGTCTGAATGTATTTATCCAGATCCTCTCCGAAGAGTCGTCCTCCATGGAAGGGAAACCCTGCCAGAAGCTTTTTGCATGGGGGCTCCGCCGCCCAGTTCTTCAACCATAAGAGCCTTCTCATGTGCACCAAAAATAGTGATAAACGAGAGGCCTGCTGGATGGAATCCTTTATAGCATCTACAGCAAAACACAGAGCTCTGGGAATGTCAGAAAACTCTTCTGCTTGTTGGGTAGGCATGTCCTTTAACATTTCTTTTGTCTGGTCCTTTAACGCCTGACAAACTCCAATTGCAGCCACAGCTGGCTGTACCACTGCTCCTGCCGTAGCAAAGGATGCTTTTAAAAGTGTCTCTAACCGTTTATCAACCGGATCTTTAAACATATGTATGTTTTCCACCGGGCAAGTTAGTGATTTATTCACACATGAGATGGCTGCATCCACCACTGGGAGCCTCCACCTCTTGGAGAATTTTTCCTCCATGGGGTAAATGACCGCAAATCTCTTCGGTGGCAGAAAAATCCTGTCCGGCCGTACCCAATCCCGAAAGATCAATTCCTCCAAGAGAGGATGGACCGGAAAAACTGCGTTGCTTAACGGAGCTTTCAAAGAGCCCAGAGAGGATACCGGAGGAACCTGAGGCTCTGGCAATGGTAAACTAAATGCCGAGCGGACCATGTCCGTCAAAGACTGTACCCACAGTCTCTCTGTCTGGGAGTCTGAAAATGGTTCCTCAGAGGTAGATCCCTCAATCCCTGAACCCTCTTGGTTCAGGTCTAGTTGATCCTCCTGCGATTCCAATTCCTCCGGAGAGAGAATCTCAGCATCTGAGGATACACCTCTTGGTGATGGGGATCTAACCCGTTTCTTGCCAGGAATAGCTCTAGCGATCAATGCTGCTATTCTCTCTTCTAGCCCCCCTAGGGATACGGCTAGCATCTCCTCTGTGATAAACACAGGGCTGGGCTGATCTGGGCCAGCCTCCGCACCAGACCCCCCTAATGGCTCATCCAAGGCGCCCTTTATGGGAATAAGTTGCGGGGAAAGTATCGGCATATCATCAGAATCAGAGGGGGAACCCCTTTGTTTTTTGGTCTTTTTTGTACCCTTTGACCCCGAACCTTTGGAAGCCATAATACAAAATCGAGGGACTCCGCCAACAACAACAGACTGTAGTGGCCAGGAGTACAAAACTAGAGCTTAGGGGACAATAGATCACTAATGCCCAAAAACTGATGGGGCCCCGTATGTTTTTTTTTTTTTTTTAAATATATATAAGTCTCTTTCTTTTTTTTTTTCAAACATACAGTGACCCCAAACTTAGTTTGCCAGCCTCCAACCTGCTGCAAAAAGGGGAATTTCTTGGCTTAACAAAAAAGGCATTGGAACAAAGTCCAGCATGTACTACCCCTCTTCCGCCACCGGGAGTCACTGTTCTGCCGCTCTGCGTCCTCTCCCTCTGAGATCAGCCTCAGACTGAGCACTGACAATGCCTGCTGATCTATAACAGCACAAGGCGCGCCCCTGTATGACGCTGCAGGCACGCCCCCCCCGCCCTCCTCTCCGAACGGCGCGAAAAACGTCTATAAGACGTGCGCGCGCACGTGCGCGCGCGCGTATGCCGGAGCAGGAGGAACATGGAGGAGCCGCGCTGCTGGAGACCCAGGACTGCAGAATCAGGCGGCAGATTCAAACCCCCGGCCAGGTAGGACTCTTCAAAAGGCCCCATAGGGATCCTTACCAGTCCTAGGAAGAAAGCAGCAGGTAGCTAGCAAAACCATTCTTAGACAGGGGAACCTAGTGATGGGGGAAAAGGGATCATCCTGTCTTTCTCAGACATAGTGAGCAAGGTTGCCAATGCAGAGCATACTTAGGCTACCCCCCTTTTAGGTTACCCCGGAGAGCCTGCTGTCGAACCAAGTCCCGCAGGCTCCCCTCTTACCTGCTCCATGCTGCAGGATGTTTGTCCAGCAAAACGATCCAATCTTCTCCCATCTCCGTGGGTAGCGTAGTAGACCTTCAGGCCCTGGGGTCCTATGAAGGTACCCACTGTCCTGGACCTATATAGCACCCTGGCAAACAGGAACTTTATGGTTTTTACAAACTCCAAGTCCTGGGCCCAGGGTCCAGCCCTCCAAAGAGGAGCATTATAGGCAAAACCCCACGGTTTGGGGCCCGGGTACTGTCCACTTTGGCACTGAGGCTCCTTGGACAGATCCGGTTAGCCCGCCCTTAATCCCAAGGATGTGGAGCAAAGCTATTCCGTGACCAACACCTAAGACACTGGCGAAAAAACTGAGGGACTCCCTCTAGGGGAGGGGGTTATATAGGGAGGGGACTTCCTGTTTGAGATTGCCAGTGTCCACACCTGAAGGTACTCCATATAACCCATATAGTAATGAATATGCCGCTCTGTGTCCCGTGATGTACGAGAAAGAAAAGGTAATATATATATACTTGAATAAGAACACAAGAAAAACACGCCATTGTAATCATTTATTCAACAAAAAATATTAGTAGATGTGATGGTGTAAAAAAAAAGTTAAGTCCTGGGGACAGAGAGGGAGTGACATGTGATCAGGGAAGTGATCACCAATGCTGGGGGTTCAATTTCACTGTCACTGACCACCAATGTGGGAAGAAATCACTGTCAAGCAATTAAGGGGGATGCACAATGTACAGTATTTACCGAGCACTAGTGTGGAGGGGGGGGGAGTATGGGTCAATAGCACTGACACCAATGATGGGGGTTATTATTGTGCCCAGTAACACCAATGCTGGGGGGTCATTACTGCATGCATTGACACCAATGCTGGGGGTTATTACTGCATGCACCAACACAAATGCTGGGGGTTATTACTGCGTGTACTGACACCAATGCTGTAGGTTATTACTGCGTGTACCGACACCAATGCTGGGGGTCATTACTGCATGCACCGACACCATTGCTGGTGGTTATTACTGCATGCACCAACACAAATGCTGGGGGTTATTACTGCGTGTACTGACACCAATGCTGTAGGTTATTACTGCGTGTACCGACACCAATGCTGGGGGTCATTACTGCATGCACCGACACCAATGCTGGTGGTTATTACTGCATGCACCAACACAAATGCTGGGGGTCATTACTGCGTGTACCGACACCAATGCTGGGGGTTATCACTGCGTGTACCGACACCAATGCTGGGGGTTATCACTGCGTGTACCGACACCAATGCTGGGGGTTATCACTGCGTGTACCGACACCAATGCTGGGGGTTATCACTGCGTGTACCGACACCAATGCTGGGGGTTATCACTGCGTGTACCGACACCAATGCTGGGGGTTATCACTGCGTGTACCGACACCAATGCTGGGGGTTATCACTGCGTGTACCGACACCAATGCTGGGGGTTATCACTGCGTGTACCGACACCAATGCTGGGGGTTATCACTGCGTGTACCGACACCAATGCTGGGGGTTATCACTGCGTGTACCGACACCAATGCTGGGGGTTATCACTGCGTGTACCGACACCAATGCTGGGGGTTATCACTGCGTGTACCGACACCAATGCTGGGGGTTATCACTGCGTGTACCGACACCAATGCTGGGGGTTATCACTGCGTGTACCGACACCAATGCTGGGGGTTATCACTGCGTGTACCGACACCAATGCTGGGGGTTATCACTGCATGTACTGACACCAATGCTGGGGGTTATTACTGCGTGTACCGACACCAATGCTGGGGGCTATTACTGCGTGTACCGACACCAATGCTGGGGGCTATTACTGCGTGTACCAACACCAATGCTGGGGGCTATTACTGCGTGTACCGACACCAATGCTGGAGGTTATTACTGCGTGTACCGACACCAATGCTGGGGGTTATTACTGCGTGTACCGACACCAATGCTGGGGTCTATTACTGCGTATACCGACACCAATGCTGGGGGTTATTACTGCGTGTACCGACACCAATGCTGGGGGTTATTACTGCGTGTACCGACACCAATGCTGGGGGCTATTACTGCGTGTACTGACACCAATGCTGAGGGTTAATACTGCCTGTACTGACACCAATGCTGGGGGTTAATACTGCCTGTACTGACACCAATGCTGAGAGGTTAATATTGTATTCACTAAGACCAAGGCTGGTGGATTATTATTGTGTCCACTGACTAAACAAGCACATTTTTAACCATCTAGCTAGAGGAGAATCAGAATATTAAAAGCAATCCCCTTGTGGTGTCCTGAAAATAGGGAGGGGGGGAGTTAGATGAAAAAATGCCCCCCTTGCAGTTGTTGTCAGAATACCACCCTTACAGACAGCTAAAAAGGGATTATTGGTGTCATGCTGATGGCTCTGCCAAGTAGCTTTGGACGGAATTATGGAGACGCCATCAGAGGAGAGGTCAGTCAGCCACATCTCAAGGAACCCCTAGCAATCTCTGGAGGAACCATGGGGTTCCGTAGAAACCCATTTGAGTTATTTGAGAATGGCTGGTCTAGAGGGTATATGCTATGGCACTTTTTATCAAGTCTGTTCAAAAACACACTTCTATCTGAAAACGAGCAGTTAGCGAGTCAATTAAATAAATGAATCCAGCGACCCGCTTACTGGACACAATATAAGAATCGCCTAGAGAAAAATCTCCAACAGAAATGTGTTGCTAGCAGGCTTAGATTTCTGAAGAGTTCATTCTACAAACTGTGTTTGGACGAAGACAACGGGTAAAGTTAGTGGGACTCCTATTTTGTTAAATAAAATAATTACCTTTACAAGAGACAGGTCAATCTCCAGGACATTTGCAAGCTAGAAAACAAATCAGAACGTGCAATTAAAAAAAGGCGCCAATATGAATACAGAAGGCTGTATATTATTTAAAGCTGAAGACCAGGCAGATATAAAGAGACACACATTCAAAGGATATGTAAAGGTCCATTTAAAAAAACAAAAACAAACACATCTCATACTTCCCTCCGCTGTGCAGTTGGTTTTTCATAGAGTGGCCCCAATCCTCCTCTTCTGGGGTCCCCCAGCGGCCCTCCTGGCTCCTCCTCTTCTCGCGTGCCCCACAGAGAGGGCTCCCCCTCGGGGCACTCGTGCGGGCGCGCTCCTGTGTCCTGCTGCTGTGTCTATTGACAGAGACAGCAGGACTTGTCCCCGCCCCCGGCATCATTGGATTTGATTGACAGCAGTGGGAGCCAATGGCTGCGCTGCTATAAATCTATCCAATCAGGACCCGAGACACTGGCTAGAGGTGGTGTGCTCATCCCCGTCGCTGGAAAGACTAGGGGAGGGAGTAGCAGCACAGGTAGCTAATTGGTTGTGCAGCAATGTTCACATGCCAACAAGGCAAAGCAGGTTGGAGAAAAGGGAAAAGTGGCAAAGTCATCAGTCTGCTGCTTTTCCTTTCATGGTCCAGTCACAGACGAGGGTGAGGGGCAAGACCTGTAAGGCCACGTACACACGATCACATTTATCTGCTGAAACTGGCCCGACGGGCCGTTTCAGCAGACATATCCAATCGTGTGTACGGGCTAGCGGACTGGTTTGTCCATCGGACAAATTTCAAAGCATGCTTTGAAATTTGTCCGCTACAAACCTGTCCGTCGGATCCGTCCGCTGGTTAGTACACTAACCAGCGGACAGAACTGTCCGCGCATGCATCGAATGGATTTGACGCATGCGCGGAAACATTTTATTTCCGGGTTTGGTGACGTGGCGGCGTCAACGCCACGTCATCGCGTCCTCAGATCGAGGGGATTTTCGCCCGATGGTGTGTACACACCATCGAACCAAAATCCAATGAGACATGTCCACTGCAAACGGTCCGTCTGACATGTTTGAGCGGACATGTCTCATCTCGTGTGTACGTGGCCTAAGTATCTTAACTGCAGCAGAGAAGAAACAGGTGTCTGTTGCCCAGACTTAGCAGTGTGGCAGAGCTGTGCAAGTCCCAAGTTTGGATGGCCAGAAACAAAAATCCTTGTTGGGTTAAACAGTTCCCAAATACAGTGTAACCTTGGATTGCGAGTAATGAGCATTTCACATTACGAGGACTGTAATTTTAAAAATCGTAACTCGGTTTACGAGTGTTGTCTCGCAAAACGAGCATGAACAAATGATCCCTGTTGCTTCCATCCCAATCAAACCAAGAGGGTGCTAGGTGTGCACAATTGGCATGGGATGAAGGAAAAAATCCTGGATCGCCGCACTCCTCGGAAAACGATGTCTTTATTTAAGCATTAGCAAACAAAATTTCAATAGAAAAAAACAGCCAAAATGCATGCAGTCAAAAACGGTGAGTGGAGCTCGGCAAACCTCGGAAAGACTTTGTTCCCGAGATTCGCAGAGGTCAGCCGAGCTGTCCTTGGGCCTTTCCGTGCATTTCCAAACGGCGCTGATCGGCTGCGTTCGGCTCCGGTGCTCCCCCACCTCAGGCCAAACGCGGTACTGCGCACTGCTTTGGCCTGAGGTGGGGGAGCACCGGAGCCGAACGCAGCCGATCAGCGCCGTTTGGAAATGCACGGAAAGGCCCAAGGACAGCTCGGCTGACCTCTGCGAATCTCGGGAACAAAGTCTTTCCGAGGTTTGCCGAGCTCCACTCACCGTTTTTGACTGCATGCATTTTGGCTGTTTTTTTCTATTGAAATTTTGTTTGCTAATGCTTAAATAAAGACATTGTTTTCCGAGGAGTGCGGCGATCCAGGATTTTTTCCTTCATCCCATGCCAATTGTGCACACCTAGCACCCTCTTGGTTTGATTGGGATGGAAGCAACAGGGATCATTTGTTTTATGGAGCGGTACACTTCTCTTTGCCGAGCTCAACTGAGGTATCCTCGGGCTTTTTCCGAGGCTCTCCGGCACCCCCTCCCCACCCCTGGCTGCATGCGGTATTGCATGCCATTGAAGTCAGCGCAGGACAAATTATTTTAGTTTTCATTGACTTCAATGGGGAAACTTGCTTTAAAATGCGAGTACTTTGGATTACGAGCTTTCTCCTGGAAGGGATTATGCTCATAATCCGAGGTTCCACTGTATGCAATTCACCTGTATATTTAGCTGTAAGCCGCAGTTAAAGTTGAATCTGAATGTGCCAAAGAAAGATCACAATGGGCTCAAATCGCACCAAAAATAGTGCATGCGGGGACGGACCTGTTATCCGTCTGCTCAGCGGATCGATCCGACAATCTTGTGTGAAAGGACCCTAAAATGTAACTGTGTTTTATTTATAAATTGCTGGGAATACATTAGGGTTAAAGAAAAAAAAAAAAACACTTGGGGTTTAGTACTATGCATTTTAAAAATGAAAATAGTAGAGTCCCCTTACCTCTGCCACATTAGTATGTTCATCAATAGACACAAATATCTTATAAAGAAGAGTTTCAAAATAGTCTCCTTGCAGCCGGTTCATCACAAACCCTTCAAGGGGAGGCACTGAAAAGACATCATCTCTGAATTATTATTCTGAAGGAGGAGACACTTGGCGTTTCACGTAAAAGAATTCATCTAATTTCTCAAAAACCACAAGCTGTGTGCGAGTTCCTTAGGCCTGGTTCACAATGACAAAAACACCAACACTGCTTGCAATGGTGCCCGTTCACATCAATACAGTGCAGCTGCGATGCAACTTTGGGAAGATGACAACGGCGGGCAGAGCCGGCGGGCAGCTGCGGGACATCGCAGCACTGCAGTGAAGGCGAGCATAGTTCCACTTTAGCCACTTAAAGAGGAAGTAAACCCTGCACTTTTTTCATATTTTTATAAATATTACGATCCAACAATACATTTGTAAGCCTTAAAGGAGTTGACGCTTTACAGGGTATAGAGACATAGGGCCGGATTCAGGTAGAGTTATAACTCTGACTTTGCGCCGGCGTATCTGTTTTTTGTATTCAGAAAACAAGATACGCCGGTTTGCTGCAAAGATCCGACAGGCATAATTGTATTACACCGTCGGATCTTAAATGCAGTTTTAAAATTGCCGCCAGGGGCGTTCCCGCTGATTTACGCCGAGAATATGTAAATCAGCGAGATACGCCAATTCACGAACGTACGCCGGCCCGACGCAAGCACTTTACGCCGTTTACGTAAGGGTTTTCCCGGCGTAAAGATAAAGCTGCCCGAAGCAGGCGCATCCTATGTTAAGTATGGACGTCGTGACCGCGGGCATTTTGATTTTTTTTTACGTCGTTTGCGTAACTCATCCGTGAATGGGGATTTACGTTGATTACGTTCACGTCGAAAACACCGTCATAATTCGGAGCATGCGCACTGGGATTTTTCTACGGTCGACGCATGTGCAGTACGTTCGTCGCGTGGACGCGCCTAATTTAAATAGGAAACGCCCCCTACCTGCCTATTTTGAATTAGGCCGCCGAATTTACGCTACGCCGCCGCAAATTAACACGCAAGTGCTTTGTGAATACAGCACTTGCGTGTTAAGTTGCGGCGGCGTAACGTAAATAAGAAAAGTTAGGCCGCCCTACCTGAATCTGGCCCATAATAGTTAACTGATTCCTTTTAAAAATGATTAAAAATTGATAAAAATCAATCATATAATGTACCTACAGTTTAGTTTCGTTTTTGACTGTTGCTTCCTGTCTCTGATGTACAGAGCCAGAGAGCCAATAGAGGGCAGTGATGGTTTGTAAAACTAAACTGATTGGTGCTGAGGGGTTTTAGACACACAGTAATCACACCTCCTTGATTAGAGACTACAGAGAGAAAGCTCCCAGTACTGTGGTTATCAGGAAACAGACAAGCAGGAAGTGTGGAGATCAGAGAAGAATTACAGCAACATCAAAGCAAAAACCAACAATGAGGACATGAAACCAGGACTGCAGTATGGTAAAGGAAGCTATTTCGCTAAAAAATTCCTTTAAGCGAGAAAAATGCAATTTTTTAAATCGGCTGTTAAAAAAACGACCGTGTGTAGTCTCCACAGCATTTTTCTCGTCGAGAAATATGGCCATTGAAAATTTAGAACCCGCTCTATTTTTTCTTGACGTTTTTCACGCCGTCGTTTTTCTCGACGTGAAAAACAGTCGTGTGTGGGCTTTAACGACGGGGAAAAAAAAATGTGCATTCTCAGAAGCAAGTTCTGAGAAGGGAAATTTGCATAATCAGCCCAAAGGTTGGAACTTCCCCTTTATAGTTCCGTCGTATGTGTTGTACGTAACCGCGCTTTTCTCGAGCATTTTTTTTTCACGATTGTGTGTATGCAAGGCAGGCTTAAGAGGGATCACGTCAAGAAAAACGTTGTTTTTTTCCATGACATTAAAAACCGGTCATGTGCACGCGGCATTACACATTGAAAAGTGACTAAATCAAGTTTTGTAAAAATTCTCTTCTTCCGGGTATCGGCCGTGCCATCTTTACTAGTGGTTGCTGGCTCTTGTAAGTACGTCATTTCCGCCCTTCCTTTCCTTCGCTGTCTAAATCCTGCGCATGCGCGATCACGTCTAAGCCAAACTCGATGTATGGAAGTCTCTCTGCTGCTATGGTTCACTCCCCTTGTGTGACGTCTTATAAAGTCACAAGGGGAGAACCAGGGAAGTGAGAAGGAGAGCACAGCATCGCGAGGCATCCTCTGTGCCGTTCTCAATGACAGTCAATGAGAGAGCATGCAGAGGATAGTGAAACGGCACACAAAGCATGCCGTTAAAGAAGCTATGGACTACGCAAGCACGGCTGACGTCACTACAGATTGCAGGACAGATAATGAAACAGAAAGAGCTAGTTATATATAAATTAGAATGAGCTATAGAGAAGGGATTACAACCACTTTAACCTACAGAAAATGTACCCCCCCCCCCCTTCACGACCAGGCAACAAATGTCATTTTTTTTGTCCCGCAAATAGAGCTTTCTTTGGTGGTAGAAGTCACCTCTGCAGGTTTTTAATTTTTTGCGCTATAAAAACAAAAAAAGTCCAACAATTTTGAAATAAAAATAATATTTTTTACTTTCTGTGATAAAACATTATCGAATACATTTTTTTTTTTAATTTCTTAATAAATGCTTTTGGTAAAAATACAAAACCCAATAAGCGTATATTGATTTATTGTTTATGCGAACACGATAGTGTCTACAAAACTATGGGATATGTTTATGGAATTTGTTTTTATTTTATAATTTTTTTACACTAGTAATGGCGGCAACATGCGACTTATATCCGAACTTCAATATTGTGGCAGACAATTGGACACCAACTGACACTTGACACTGTGCAGGAACCAGGGACATTAATACAGTGATCAGTGCTAAATATATTCACTGTACTAATGACACTGGCTAGGAAGGGGTTAAACATCTAGGGCGACCGAGGGGTTAACTGTGTGCCTAGTTAGTGTTTTTGTGTACACTTTGTGCTGCTGTCACCAGGGAAAGAGATCTATTCTAGTCCCTGCTTTGCAGGAACACAGAATCCATCTCTCCCCCGCTGTCAGAACAGAACTCTGCCTTGTTTACATTGCCTTCAAAAAGTATTCATACCCCTTGACTTTTTCCCAATAAAATACATTTACATTTTTGGTTGTAACATAACAAATTGTTGGGTTATCGGCCAAAATCTGCACGCCTTGGGTTACAGCACAAAATCTGCGCGCCTTGGGTTACCGCCCCAAAATCTGCGCGCCTTGGGTTACCGCCCCAAAATCGGCACGCCTTGGGTTACCGCACAAAATCGGCACGCCTTGGGTTACTGCACAAAATCGGCGCGCCTTGGGTTACCGCACAAAATCGGCGCGCCTTGGGTTACCGCACAAAATCGGCGCGCCTTGGGTTACCGCACAAAATCGGCGCGCCTTGGGTTACCGCCCAAAATCGGCGCGCCTTGGGTTACCGCCCCAAAATCGGCGCGCCTTGGGTTACCGCCCCAAAATCTGCGCGCCTTGGGTTACCGCCCCAAAATCTGCGCGCCTTGGGTTACCGCCCCAAAATCTGCGCGCCTTGGGTTACCGCCCCAAAATCTGCGCGCCTTGGGTTACCGACCAAAATCTTTTCTGTTTTAGCATGACCGTACCCCTGTGTACAAAGCCAGCTTCATAAATACATGAATTAATGAGTAAGGTGTGGAGGAACTCAACCAGCCTGCACAGAGCCCTGACCTCAATCTATATACCAACCCTAAACATTCCCTAATGTGCATGACTTGAGCATTTACTTTATTACTGACCATAGAAGAAGGTTATACTGTATATTAGCAAGAGCATTACATTATTCATGTAGAGGAAGAATAGAAATACATTCCTGATATAATTGGATACTTACCAGCTATACAACTGTCATCGGAGATTGGAACGTCAAGATATACGAATCCTTTATTATAAAGGCCTAAAAGACATGGAATAAAGTTTGTTAACACCAAATAAGAGGGAGTACAGACTACAAATCAAAGAAAAGCAAGATTTAGCACAGGGCTATTACAGACCGCAGTCGCCGTTCACCTCCTGCTGCGCGGCCATGTTTGTGTCCCCTCTCCCAGCTCCTCCACCCACCCGGCCGACAATGTCATCCCATCAGCAGGGTAGGGGGCGGGAGGAGCTGCAGACTGGAATGGAGTTGGAGTGCCTCCAGAGCAGTCCCCTTTATATCACAGTGCCCCCTTTACAGAGCAGTCCTGAAGGATTTGCCCCTTAAAGACCAAAGCATTTTTTGCGATATGGCATTTTTTTCCCACAAATAGAAATTTCTTTTGGTGTTTTTTAATCTTTTGCCCTATAAACAATTTTTTTTTTATATATATTATATATATATATAAATAATATATATTAGGGGTGCAACGGATCGTCACCGATCCGTGATCCGAACGGGTCACCCTGTTCGAATCGGCAGACACCGCGATCCGCAGAGCGCTCCGGAGCCTCGGCCTAAGAAAGTCCCCGGCTTCGGCCTAGCTGCGGAGCGGCGGCCATCTTGGTACACCCGGCGGCGGCCCTCCTCTCTGTTCACACCCACAGAGGAGGAGGAGCCCGAGCTCGAGGGAAACACGCCGCTGTCTGAGGTCTGCACTACTGTGGGGGTTACCGTCTGAGGTCTGCACTACTGGGGGGGTTACCGTCTGAGGTCTGCACTACTTGGGGGAGGTTACCGTCTGAGGTCTGCACTACTGGGGGGGGTTACCGTCTGAGATCTGCACCACTGGGGGGGGGTTACCGTCTGAGGTCTGCACTACTGGGGGGGGGGTTACCGTCTGAGGTCTGCACTTCCGGGGGGGGGGGGGGGGGGGGGGGGGTACCGTCTGAGGTCTGCACTACTGGGGGGGGTTACCGTCTGAGGTCAGCACTACTGGGGGCGCTACCGTCTGAGGTCAGCACCACTGGGGGGGGGGGTTACCGTCTGAGGTCTGCACCACTGGGGGGGGGTTACCGTCTGAGGTCTGCACTACTGGGGGGGGGGGGTTGGGTTACCGTCTGAGGTCTGCACTTCCGGGGGGGGGGGGGGGGTACCGTCTGAGGTCTGCACTACTGGGGGGGGGGGGGGGGGGTACCGTCTGAGGTCTGCACTACTGGGGGGGGTTACCGTCTGAGGTCTGCACTACTGGGGGCGTTACCGTCTGAGGTCTGCACCACTGGGCGGGGGGGGTTACCGTCTGAGGTCTGCACCACTGGGGGGGGGGGGTTACCGTCTGAGGTCTGCACTTCTGGGGGGGGGGGGGTACCGTCTGAGGTCTGCACTTCTGGGGGGGGGGTACCGTCTGAGGTCTGCACTACTGGGGGGGGGTACCGTCTGAGGTCTGCACTACTGGGGGGGGGGTACCGTCTGAGGTCTGCACTACTGGGGGCATTACCGTCTGAGGTCTGCACTACTGGGGGCGTTACCGTCTGAGGTCTGCACCACTGGGGGGGGGGGGGGGGGGGTTACCGTCTGAGGTCTGCACTACTGGGGGGGGGGGGGGGGTTACCGTCTGAGGTCTGCACTACTGGGGGGGGTTACCGTCTGAGGTCTGCACTACTGTCAGGTGTCTGTACTAAGGGGGGGGGTCTGTACTGAGGGGGGACCATAGTGGGTGGGGGGGGGGGGTGACACAATTTTTATTATTTTTTTGCACCGAGTGACGCCACTGCAGTTGGGGGGGGGGGGGAGATGTGGATATTACAGTGGGGCTAATGATGGCCACATACATTACAGCCTGACCAGTGATTAAGAAGACCCCTTTCACACTTAGGGGTTTTTCAGGTGTTTTAGCGCTAAAAATGGCGCCTCTATAGTGCCCCTCATGCCTCCCCGGTATGAAAGCCCGAGTGCTTTCACACTGGGGCGGTGTGCTTGCGCGATGGGATAAAAAAAGTCCTACAAGCAGCTTCCTTTTTTCCCTAAATAGCTTCCTTTTCCTTAGTGCAGTCCTCCTTAACTTACCTCATCCTTCCATGTCCTTATTTCTTCGGAGAAATCCTCACTTCCTGTTCGTCTGTCTGTAACTACACACAGTAATGCGTGGCTTTCTCCCTGGTGTGGAGAAAGCCTCTTGAGGGGGGAGGGGGCGAGCAAGAGACTCAGGACACTCTCTACTTTGCAGATAGAGAAAGGAGCTGTGTGTTAGTAGGTGTCCTGACACTCCTACTCGGCCCCTCCCCCTCAAGAGGCTTTCTCCACACCAGAGAGAAAGTCTCGCATTACTGTGTGGAGTTACAGACAGAAGAACAGGAAGTGAGGATTTCTCAGAAGAAAAAAGGACATTTAAAAGCAAAATGGAAGGATGAGGTAAGTGAAGGAGGACTGCACTAAGGTAAAGGAAGCTGTTTAGGGAAAAAAAAATAAGCTGCTTGTAGGACGTTTTTTTATCCCATCGCGCAAGCACACCGCCCCAGTGTGAAAGCACTCGGGCTTTCATACTGGGGAGGCATGAGGGGCACTATAGAGGCGCCATTTTGAGCGCTAAAACGCCTGAAAAGCGCCTTAGTGTGAAAGGGGTCTTCTTAATCACTGGTCAGGCTGTAATGTATGTGGCCATCATTAGCCTTCAGATAAGTAGGATACTGTAGAACAGCCCTCAAAATGTTAGCATTTGGCGAGTGGAAATTAGCTGAGGGCGAGTGTGGAGCCACATTGGGGGGGGGGTGCCAATTCTCCTCCCATCGATCGGCCAGGAAACCGTGGAAAAAGGGTGAGGAGAGCTGGCCAGATTACACAGAGGGAGGAACTCCGCTGTTAGCCTCCTGGACCGCCTCTTCCTATGATAGACAGCACACTGGTCCTATACCAGGAAATTGAATTAGTGCAACATCTACCATAGGAGCTGGTCCAGGAGGCGGGACTTTGACAGCAGAATTCTCCTCTCTGTGTGATCTGGCTGGCTTTACTCTTCCTTCCCCAAAGTTTCCTGGCCGATCGCTGGGAAAAGGATCGGCTCCCATAAGACTGCATTGATGGGCACTGATAGGCTGCATTGATGGGTACCAATGAGGCTGCATTGATGGGTACCAATGAGGCTGCATTGATGGGTACCAATGAGGCTGCATTGATGGGTACCAATGAGGCTGCATTGATGGGCACTGATAAAATTGTTAATATTTATTTTTGTAACATAATTCTACATAAACATTTAACCGTGTCTTTTTGTGAGAACATTTTTGAGGGCGCGTTTTGTGGCAAGGCAGAATAGGTGTTGGGTGGGGCAACTGGTGGGGAGTAACTCTTAAGGCCTGGCTAGTAGCTTAGGACTTGAAATTTTGAGCCCTGCTGTAGAAGATGTTGAAGTTGTGATGCCAATACTTACTATGAACAACGTTATACTCCAGAGAACCAGCCAGCTGAGGCCCCGAGTCAATGATCTTATCAATAGCTCTTTTCTCTGGTGTGCTACAGACCTAGAGAAAAAGTGCAAAGTTAGGGGAAAATCTGCAATAAAGGGCAATAAGAAATACATGAGCAGCCATAATTCTTAGAATCTACTGTGTTTATAAGGGCAATTTCAAAGCTGAAGCGTTCTGTATGAATATCTTTATCTCCCTTTGTGTCTCCCACTCTGAACATGAAATTAACATTTTTCAATCACTTTACCCACTTAAAGACCCAGGGCCAGATTCAGAAAGTAACTTCTAAGAAGCGCCGGCGTATCTTTTTTCTGTATTCAGAAAACAAGATACGCCGGAATTTAGCTAAGATACGAGCGGCGTAAGTCTCTTACACCGTCGTATCTTAGTTGCATATTTACGCTGGCCGCTAGGTGGCGATTCCGTCGATTTACGCGTCGAATATGCAAATGAGCTAGATACGGCGATTCACGAACGTACTTGCGCCCGGTCGTCGTATTTTACGTCAGCGTAAGTCCGGCGTAAAGTTACCCCTGCTATATGAGGAACAGCCAATGTTAAGTATGGACGTCAGGACAGCGTCGTATTGTACGTCGTTTGTGTAAGCCGATTCAGAATGGGGCTGGGCGTAAGTCACGTTCACGTCGTTTTCAATTACTATTTGCGACGTGATTTGGAGCATGCGCACTGGGATACGTTCAAGCGTCAATTGTGCGGGGTCACGATTCATTTACATTCATCACGCCCCCTACCTGCCTATTTTGAATTAGGCGCTCTTACGCCGGCCCATTTAAGCTACGCCGTCGTAACTTTGGGCGCAACTTCTTTCTGAATATGGCACCTGCCTCTCAAAGTTACGCTACACCCGCACAAAGTTACGGCGGGCTACCTGAATCTGGCCCCAAGCCTTTTTCTGACACTTGTTGCTTACAAGTTAAAATCTGTATTTTTTGCTAGAAAATTACTTAGAACCCCCAAGCATTATTGTCGTTGCAATATTTTACGTCACGCCGGGTCTGTGCAGCGGTCTTTCATACAACATTTTTTTGGTGAAAAAAAAAATGCACTTTAATGAATAAAAAAAAAAAGTTAGCTCAATTTTTTGGTATAAGGTGAAGGATAATGTTACGCCGAGTAAATAGATACCAAACATGCCATGCTTTAAAATTGCGCACACTCATGGAATACCAGCAAACTACCGTACTTATAAATCTCCATGAGCTTTGCATGAAATTTTTTTCTTTAACAGTCACCTGTTTAGAGTTACAGAAGAGATCTAGTGCTCCCGCTCTAACAATCGCGGCGATACCTAAACAATGTTTACATTTGCAGCCGCGACTTACGTATGCGTTCGCTTCTGAGCACGAGCACAGAGGGATGGGGCGCTTAAAAATTATTATTTTTCTTACTTTTTTTTTCTTCACAGTCCTTTAAAAAAAAAAATTTACTTTTATTGCTGTCACAATAGTTACGTGTCAGGTATTTTTTAAGGGATCTGGGGTCTATAAGACAATAATAAACAGTAGCATAATACTACATTAGGTCTCTGCACAGTGGCATAATACTACACTGTGCAGAGACCTAATGTAGTATTATGCCATGATTTTACACCGTCTCTGCACAGTGGCATAGTACTACACCGTCTCTGCACAGTGGCATAGTACTACACCGTCTCTGCACAGTGGCATAGTACTACACCGTCTCTGCACAGTGGCATAGTACTACACCGTCTCTGCACAGTGGCATAGTACTACACCGTTTCTGCACAGTGGCATAGTACTACACCGTCTCTGCACAGTGGCATAGTACTACACCGTCTCTGCACAGTGGCATAGTACTACACCGTCTCTGCACAGTGGCATAGTACTACACCGTCTCTGCACAGTGGCATAGTACTACACCGTCTCTGCACAGTGGCATAGTACTACACCGTCTCTGCACAGTGGCATAGTATTACACCGTCTCTGCACAGTGGCATTGTACTACACTGTCCCTGCACAGTAGCATAATACTTTTGTATTTCTGGATGTCCATGTGGTCACTGGCATTTATCCAGTATGGAAACCCCATATACCGTGCACGAGCACTCAAGCTTGGGGGTAACTTGGAAAAATTATAAGATCACATGGCCAAAAGAGCCAGACTAAGCGATGGCCTTCTCAGGTCTTTAAATACCTTTAGGTTTTTCGCTAATGTTCGGAAAAGCTGGTCACACAACATTTTTATTTCAATGCCATTTTATACATAAAGAACTTAAATTAAGCCTTCAGCCATGGTATTTGTAGACCATACCTTGATGTCATCCTCAGTGATGTACCCAGACTGCACCACCCACCATGGGTCTATGGTAATCTCTACAGGCTTCACTGGCAGCAAGTCACGAGCGGTTTTCCTCCTAAAGAATTTCTATTGTGGGGGAGAGACAAACAAAATAGAGATTAAATTAAGGATTAAATCAATCGCTCTGTGGTCCAAAACAACTAGGTGGAAACAATTTAGAATACTTATTTTTACCTTCATAGCCCTGCCATTCCATTCACTGCTGATCTCCCGAATTCTCAGTACCTCAGAGTATACAGAAGTGTTACCTTACTCCATACTACACAGTGCTTGTGGTTAATGAGTGGAGCAGTCAAATGGGAGCGTGCTACTCACCGTTCACAACTAAGGATGAGCTCTGGCGTGTTCGCATGGTACACGTGCAGAGCCCGCCAGGAAGTGTGCGCGGCGCTGCGCTAATCACAGCCAGGGAGACATTTCCTGATGCTCGGCTGCAGAGATCGGGACAATGTCTCCCTGCCTGTGATTAGCGCAGCTCCATGCACACTTCCTGGCGGGCTCTGCACGTGTACCATGCGAACACGCCAAAGCTCATCCTTATTCACAACACTGTGGGGGAGATTTACTAAAACTTGTGCATGTAAAATCGTATGCAGCTGTGCATAGAAACCAATCAGCTTCCAGCTTTTATTGTCAAAGCTTAATTGAACAAGCTAAAGTTAAAGGCGATTGGCTACCATGCACAGCTTTAATAATCAGGGGGCTTCTGAAGGCAATTGATTCCACTAGATTTTAGTAAGGGGAGTAAAAGGGGGCGGAATACAAAAAGCACAGAATACTTTTCAAATATTTATTTGCAAAAAAAATGTTAAACATTTATCATTTTCCTTCCACTTCACAATGGTGTTGCTCAATCACGGCCCGCGACCCACGGCTGGGCACTTAAAGAGGACGTACCTGTACGTGCTTGTGCCCAGCTGTGCCATTCTGCCGAGGTATATGTGCAGGAGGCGGTCCTTAAATGGTTAAAAAATGTCATTTAAAATAGGGCATAACATCACCTTGGTTGTGACCGTTCGCAATACGCGCCATATATTTAATCGGGATCTACAGCTACCTGGTTTTAATGTCAATTAGATTTTCTGTATTTGTTATAAGGTGTACTGTATATTATGTTTTGTGATAAACTATTTTAATAAATTATTAAAAATTATCTCTGTATGTTGTGAATAAGCACCGCGATAGTCCCTTTTCGTCCACACAATACATTTTATCATTTAAAATGGTGTGTGGGCTTCACATAGATTTTCGGGTTCTGAAAAACAACCAATTTTTTTTCGAACATGCTGCATTTTTTGTAGTTTTTCGGGTTGTAAAAAATGATCGTGTGTGGGCTAACACGACGTAAAAAAACCTGCGCATGCTCAGAAGCAAGTTATGAGACGGGAGCGCTCGTTCTGGTAAAACTACCATTCATAATGGAGTAACCACATTCATCACGCTGTAACAGAAAAGCGCGAATCGTCTTTTACTAACACAGAATCAGCTAAAGCAGCCCAAAGGCGAATAGAACTTCCCCTTTGTAGTGCCGTCGTACGTGTTGTACGTCACCGCGCTTTGCTAGAGCATTTTTTAAAAAGGTTGGGAAAGCTTAATTTTTTTTTCATGCCGAAAAAACGATCGTGTGTACGGCATTACTCATTTTTCTGGTATCTAACCTTGGCCCACAAAATCCCTGGGGCATTCCTTCTTTTTCTCCTTTGTATTTGGGATGTGACCTGGTTCTCTATTATCTAGCGGTAGTCACCATATAACCTTTCAAAGTAAAACATTTTTTTTTTTTTTTGGAAAGAAAAATTAAAAACGCAGAGGTGACCAAAAGCGACCAAAAAATAAAGCTTTTTTTGTGGGAAAAAAAGGGATTTTTAATAACAGCTTACCTGTAAAATCCTTTTCTTGGAGTACATCACGGGACACAGAGCGCATAGTCATTACATATGGGTTATATGGGTACCTTCAGGTGTGGACACTGGTGTAATCAACTTCACAGGAAGTTCCTCCCTATATAACCCCCTCCCACTGAGAGTGCTTTAGTTTTGTAGCAAGCAATTTCTCTGAGGTTACACAATGTTCCCCAAAAAGAGGGGTGGGAGCTCTGTGTCCCGTGATGTACTCCAAGAAAAGGATTTTACAGGTAAGCTGTTATTAAAAATCCCTTTTTCTTGATCGTACATCACGGGACACAGAGCGCATAGTCATTACATATGGGATGTCCCAAAGCAATGCTCCATGAAGGGAGGGAGACCGTAAGGCCAAAAATAGCCAAACAGAAAATATATCAGGAGGTAAAATAGCTCCACCAACAGAAAAAAAGGGGGCGTGAACCGGGCCAGAGGATTCTATACTGCTGCCCGTAGGACCGCCTGCCCAAATGCTGCGTCCGCAGCCTTTGTGACGTCCAACTTATAAAATTTAGTAAACGTATGTACGGAAGACCAGGTTGCCGCTTTGCAAACCTGTGCCATAGAGATCTGATGGTGTGCCGCCCAAGAGGCACTCATGGCCCTCGTAGAATGGGCTTTAACTGATAAGGGAGGTGGAATGCGCTTCAGACCATAGGCCTGAAAAATCAGCTGCTTAATCCACCTAGCCAAGGAAGACTTGGCAGCCGGCTGACCCTTCTTGGGGCCATCCGGAAGAACGAAAAGCACATCTGTTTTCCGAATCTTTTCTGTAGCCTTGAGATAAACCCTCATGGCTCGGACCACATCCAAAGTATGAAGCAATCTTTCCTCTCTGGACTGGGGAGTAGGAAAGAAGGATGGTAGGACTAGGTCCTGATTCAAGTGAAAACTGGATATGACCTTAGGAAGGAAAGAAGGCTGAGGCCGCAGAACCACTCTGTCCTTATGCAGAATCAGGTACGGTTCCCTGCAAGACAAGGCTGCCAGCTCGGAGACCCTTCTGGCCGAAGCCATAGCCACCAAGAAAACCAACTTTCGGGTTAGCAGCACAAGAGGGATTTCTGTCAGAGGTTCAAACGGCTGCTTTTGTAAAGCTGACAAGACCAGATTTAAATTCCAGGGGCAGAGGGGAGCTCTAATAGGGGGATTTACATGCAAGACCCCTTGCAAAAAGGTTTTCACAAGCGAATGTGTGGCCAAAGGCCTTTGAAACCACATCGATAAGGCAGACACCTGCCCCTTTAGAGTACTAAGAGCCAACCCCTTGTCAACGCCAACCTGGAGGAATCGCAAGATCCTGTCAATAAAAAACTTGCGAGGATGCCCTCCTTGAGACTCGCACCACTCCACATAGGTTCTCCAGACTCTGTAATAGATATTTCTAGAGACTGGCTTTCTAGCTTGAATTAACGTAGATATGACTTGGGCAGAGAGGCCTCTGCCCTTAAGAATTAGAGATTCAGCCGCCAAGCCATCAAATTTAGCTGCTGTGAAGCAGGGTGGTAGATCGGGCCCTGAGACAGCAGATCTGGGCGCAGGGGGAGTGGCCACGGTGCCCTTACTGACATCCTCACGATGAGTGCGTACCAAGCCCTTCTGGGCCAGGCTGGGGCCACCAGGATCACCGGCCTGCGCTCCACCCTGATCCTTCGTAGAAGGCGGGGAATCATCTGTAGTGGAGGGAACGCATACAGGAGAGAAAACTGGTGCCAGGGGCAAACCAACGCATCGGTCCCGTAGGCCGAGGGGTCCCTGGCTCGGGATACGAATTTGTCCAATTTCTTGTTGAATCTTGTTGCCATGATGTCCACATCGGGAACTCCGAATCTTTGGCAAATCTCTTGGAATACCTGGGGGTGAAGAGACCACTCTCCCGGGAGTAACTGTTGACGACTCAAAAAATCTGCTTGAGAATTGTCTATCCCTGGGATGAACACTGCTGAGATGCAGGGTACATGGGCTTCGGCCCATGAAAAAATCAGGTTTACTTCCCTTTGAGCCGCTAGGCTCCTTGTGCCCCCCTGGTGGTTTATGTATGCCACCGCCGTGGCATTGTCGGACTGTATCCTTACTGGCAGACCCTGCAGGGGGAGAGTCCAGGCGACCAGGGCCAACCGAGCAGCTCTGATCTCTAGGACATTGATGGGAAGCAGACTTTCTGCCTCTGACCACTGTCCCTGCTGGGTCCGTTTTCCTAAGATTGCCCCCCAACCTGTTAGGCTGGCATCTGTGGTTACTATTTTCCACGAGATGGGGCAAAAGGTTTTCCCTTTTGATAATTTTTGAGGGATCAGCCACCAGTACAGGCTGTGCCTGACTCCTGGGGAAAGAACTAATGGACGGTCTAATGCCTGTATGGACTTGTTCCAAGCAGAGAGAATAGCTGCTTGCAGAATTCTGGTATGGATCTGGGCATAGGGCGCTGCTTCGAAGGCGGCCACCATTTTTCCCAGCAGTCGCATGCATAGGCGAATAGTCGGCTTCTTTTTGCCTAAGACTATTTGAATCGTTTGAATCAACGACCTGATCTTCTTTTGAGGTAAAAATACCCTCTGGCATTCTGTATCTAACCGAAAGCCTAGATATTCCAACTGTCTTGTGGGTTGTAACCTTGATTTTTCTTGGTTCACAATCCACCCGAACTCTTCTAGATGCCGCACTGTGCGGACTACTGCATGATTGAGGTTGGAAGCTGAACTGTCGATAACCAGGAGATCGTCCAGGTATGCTAGGACCAAGATGCCTTCTGTCCTTAGGACGGCTAGCACCGGGGCTAACACCTTTGTGAATACCCGTGGAGCTGTTGCCAACCCGAAAGGGAGGGCTACGAACTGGTAATGACTTTGATTTATCGTAAAACGAAGAAACTTGTGATGTGCTGGGTAAATCGGCACATGCAGATATGCATCCTTTATGTCTATAGATGCTAGGAAGTCGCCCTGATGCAGGCTGGCTGTCACTGAACGTATGGAGTCCATACGAAAGGTCTGAATCCTTAGAAAGCGATTTAGGCGTTTGAGGTCTAATATAGGCCTGACGTCGCCATTGGGTTTTGGTATAACAAAAAGGTTGGAGTAGAATCCCAGACCCCTTTCTTGGGTTGGTACTAATACAATTACTCCTTGGAGCAAGAGGCGATCCAACGCCTTTACGAGAGAGGCCCTCTTTAACGGGTCGCTTGGAAGACTTGACCCCTGAAAATGAGGAGGGGGGATTTCTCGAAACTCTAGTTTGTAGCCTGAGGCTACTACGGACCGAACCCAAGCGTCGGGAATTCTGGCCTTCCAGACTTCGGAGAAAAACTGAAGCCTCCCCCCCACCCAAGAGAGTGGGGGCGCCCCTTCATGAATCTGACTTGATGACTGGTTTAGCCGGCTTGCGAGACCAGGGCCTCTTGTTTGCCGCGGCTTGTCCCTGTGGGCGGCTATTAACTGCTGAACGCCCGGGAGGCCGTTGACGAGAAGTCGAAGGGGCCGAGCCTACAATGGCCTGTCGTTTAAACGTGGGCCCACGCGGTCTTTTCTTGACCGGTAAGGAAGTACTTTTTCCACTTGATATGGTGTGGATATATTTATCTAGGTCTTCCCCGAATAGTCTTCCCCCATGAAAGGGAAACCCTGCTAAAAGCTTTTTGCAGGGTGCCTCTGCTGACCAGTTCTTTAGCCACAAAAGACGACGCATGTGAACCATCAGTAGAGATGAACGGGATGCCTGTTGGATGGAGTCCTTAATAGCATCTATTGCAAAGCAGAGAGCCCTAGGGAATTCTGCTAATTCATGAGTATGCTGAGCCGGCATGTCCTTTAATATATGTTTTGCCTGATCCTTCAAGGCCTGGCAAACACCAATGGCTGCTACTGCTGGCTGAACCATGGCACCTACTGAGGTGAAAGCTGCTTTCAGTAGGGTCTCGAATTTCTTGTCGACCGGATCCTTGAACATATGGACATTTTCAACCGGACAAGTCAGGGATTTATTCACACAGGAAATGGCTGCGTCCACTGTAGGGAGAGCCCATTTCTTTACATATTCCTCTTCCATAGGGTAGAGAATAGAGAATCTTTTAGGAGGGACAAAGATTCTATCAGGTCGGGCCCAATCCTGGTAAATCACGTTCCGCAGAAGGGGGTGCATTGGAAAAGATGCACAAGTTAATGGAGCCTTTAAAGAACCCAATGAGGATACCTCCGGGGCTACTAGTTCTGGCACTGGAAGTTTAAAGGCAGTGCGAACCATATCTGTCAAAGACTGGATCCACAGGCCCTCTGCTTGAGAGGCCGAAAAATATTCATCTATAGTGGAATTTTCCCTGTCTGAACCGTCGGGACTTGGGTCTGCCTGATCCCCTTGTGGGTCCCGTTCCTCTGAAGAGGAGACTCTAATAGAATGTATCAAATAACTGACTCCATTTTAAGTAGAAATTAGCTTTTCTATATGTTTTGACATAATTAGCTTAGCTAACAGTTTGCATAGAGTCACACCCTGCTACTGTTAAGTCATTGTGATTAAGCATGAAGCAGCCTGATTGTATAGCAAAGTCATCTTTTAGCCATTGTTAAAACTAAATTCAGCTGGTTTAAATCTTGATAAGAATATACTGAGTTTTGTGTAAAACTTACAGACATATGCAATAATATGCAGCCCCTCCTATCTTTCATCTGTATATAAGTATGTTGAGAGAATACAGTTTTAGAGATCTTATGAACAGCACATCTATCTCTGTGTCATTTGTCTCTCCGGATCCGTGGGTCATTGAAGCTCTTCTTTCATTAACTGAAATACACCTGGGTGGCAGTACCTGTTTACCTCTACAGAATGGTGGCAGCGGTGGGATGAGATAATCATCTTTGGTAAGTAAAAACTTATTTGTCTTTTAGACAGACTGTTTTCTCTTGCCTTAGCTCTGATTTAAATTTCATCTTAAACTAAATTTATGTAGAAGAGGTGTATGATCCACGCCTTGGTGTATAGGGGATTTTTGGGGGAAATCCGCCTTTGAAAGTACCTTTGAGAAGGTCTTAATTGAAAAATACAGTACTGTACAGTCCTTCTTGGGGAAGGAGCTGAAATAGTTAATGAGGATTATGCTTCAGTGACCCAACCTACTTTCGCTTTTCTTTCTTTCGCATAAAGTATAAGAAATATTTGTTTGTGTGGGAGGAGGTCTGTAAGGTAAGACAGACAGATTCTCACTTTCACTATTTTTGATATGGGTCAAGAACATAGTAAAAAAACTCCCTCATATCCTAATCCTGGGGAAAATTGTAAAGATTATGTAGCCAGGGTTTGTGGTTCTGACTATGAATTTATAAATCCCTGGGTTTCTAATTTAGCCGGGTGGACAAAATCCATGCATAGTTCTGACCCCTTCCCCAGAGATGGAGCCAACGATGAATTCCATATGGACATGGTAAAAGGCCTTTGTCTTGGTGACAAGAAGGCTTTTCCATGGTTTGAGGGAGACCCACAGTGGGACATAGAATACATGAGAAAGGGTGGTGAAAATTGGCTACGATATGCACCCTATTTTTTTCAGAGGGATAATAAGAAACAGAAGAAAGCAAAGAATTGTTTAACTAAGGAAGAGTATGATCTTAAACATAAGCAGGAATCTGAGGTCAAGAGACACGATCCCACGGCTCCACCTTTGCCTTTTTCTCATGTATCCCCACCACCATATATTAGCCAGATTTATCCCAGTCTCACAGAAGAAGAAATAGATCTTCTTGCTGGTCATCATGCCGTACACCAGCGACCCACAAACCCTGCTTCTGCAGCTGCCCCTGTAGCTGCCCCTGTGGCGGCAGCTGCCCCTGCCGCTGCAGCTGCCCCTGTGGCGGCAGCTGCCCCTGCCGCTGCAGCTGCCCCTGCCGCGGCAGCTGCCCCTGTAGCTTCCCCTGCCGCTGCAGCTGCCCCTGTAGCTGCCCATGTAGCTGCCCCTGCAGCTGTAGTTGACTCTGCAGTTGCCCCTACCCTCCTGGCACAACAACAGGCACCTAGACAGGTCCAACAGGAAGACATCAGTGAACAAGAAGGGGCCACGGGAGGAAAGGTATCACCACCCCAATCATCCTTCATTGAAATAGAGGATGCAGATGAAGATTTTGATCTCTCTGCACTAGGAAGGGGAATTGCGGGAGTCATTAGTAATATATTTAGTCCTGGGAAAACCAAAAGTGGGAGGGCATATGGCATTAATGGCGTTGAACTAAATGCCCCTTTTTTGACTATAGGAAATGACATGTTGAAAAAGGTGATTGATATTGAAGATATTAATCGCATTATTAAACATTGTCCAAAACCAACTCAGTCTGCCTCTGCAACCTTGGCTTATTTAAAAAAGGCTTGTAAAGGGAGAAATTATACACAGGAAGATATGCGATTGATTGTGGATGGTGTCATTGGACACACATCCGCATTTGATTGGACTAAAGTAGCATCCATAAATGATATTGAAGATCCAAAAACAGTAAAGGCTGATACATACAAATTAAATACTGAAGGAGGGAGAACTACCATGTGGGGCCAACTCGAAGCAGAATTAAACAGTACTTTTAAAAATAAAACTTCTCTCCCTACTGCCATAGCCTGTAAACAAAAATCAGGAGATAGTGTATTAGATTTTTGGAAGAAGTTTATGGATGTGTGGACACAGGAAGCTGGATTATCAATACTACCAGATATGCATAGTTTGATGATTCAGACTTTCATTAGTAACCTAAAACCACAACATGGTTTAATGGTTAAACAAATGATTTCTGATTGGCCTACAAAGACCATACCAGACTTTCAGAAAGCAGTAACAGAGAAAGATGCGGCAGGATGTTTTGAGATACCAAAAAGTTCAGGTATAAATTTCCAGCAAGGACTGCCACAACAGCAGCAGTCCCACCTGGGGAGTGGTACACAGCAGAATAGAGGTAGAGGCAGAGGGAGAGGAAGAGGTCAAGGCCGTGGTTTCCCCAGGACACAGCCCTCACAAAGAGGTTGTTTTAACTGTGGGGACTTGGGTCATTGGAGAAACCAATGTCCATATGGCATACCTGAACAAAATATCACACAAGTCATACAACCCCCACAAACCCAACAACATCAAGGGCCAAAATACCCAATCCAATGGAAGCAACCCCAACCCCAATGAAGATGCCCGGAAGGTAGTATCCCAGCATTTCCCCTGGTTTCATCCTCCTATTCAGAGCAACCAATTATCATGTTGCATGTGAATGGAATGGAAGTACCATTTCTCCTCGATACAGGTGCTACAAGGAGCACCCTGAGTGAGGATTTTTATAGAGGTGAAACCACAAATGCTGAGCCTTCAATGGGAATTAATGGGATACTTACCAAAACCTGGAAAACACCCAACCTTATTGTCATAAACCCATCATATGGTGACCAACCAGTACTTAAACACTCTTTCAGAATTATCCCAAATTGCCCTGTTAATCTTTTGGGAAGAGACCTTTTGGGCAGACTTGGAATAGTTATGAAAATGACAGAGGAAGGAGGAATCATAGTGCACTCTAAAAAGGTTTCCATTCAAAGGCAATTTTTATTTTCAGAACCTGATGATGGTGACCTACCTGGTCCCAATCATAAAGTCTGGTCTATAAATAGCCTAGATGTTGGTCTCATCTCATGCACCCCGTATAAAGCCACACTGAAACCTGGAGCCCAACCTATTTATCATAAACAATATCCTCTTTCTAAAGAAAAGGAAGAGGGGATTGTTCCTATGATTGAACATTTCCTGAAACATGGCATAGTGAGAGAAATCACTGGAAACAAATGGAATACACCAATTAACCCTGTAAAGAAGCCTGATGGTTCTTATAGATTTGTGCAAGATCTTAGAGCTGTAAATAATTTAATTGTCCCTATAGCTCCTATAGTGCCTGATGTGCCATGCCTTCTTACTTCTATACCATCCGATGCAGAATATTTTTCTGTTATTGACCTTACAAATGCATTTTTTTCCATCCTTGTGGACGAAGAGACACAGCCGATTCTTGCATTCTGTTTTCGAAACCGCCAAATGACATGGTGTAGAATGCCTCAGGGCTATGTGGACTCCCCTGTAGTCTACTCAGTTGTGCTCCAGGCCACCTTGCGGTCCTGGACTCCCCATCATGGTTCTGTCCTACTCCAATATGTTGATGACTTGTTGTTATGCAGTCCAAGCCAGGTAGCCTGCAAGGCGGATGGTTTAGATCTGCTACATTGGTTGGCAGATAATGGTCATAAAGTTTCCAAAAAGAAACTTCAGTGGTGTCAAGATACTGTTGAATACCTTGGTTTTACACTCACAAAAGGTGAAAGGAAAATCAGTCACAAGAGAGCTGCGGCTCTCGTGGGTCTAGCCCGCCCACAGACCAAGAAGGATATGCTGTCCTTCCTTGGCATGATTGGTTACTGTCGCCAATGGATACCTGACTGTTCCTACTATGATAACATTTTGAGACAAACCACAGGTACTGACATGCCAGATTGTATAAAATGGAATGATGAAATGTACAATGCCTTTGTTTACCTTAAAACATCTATGGTAACAGCTCCTGGACTTGGCTTACCTGAGTACAGCAAAGGGTTCCACCTATTTGCTAGGGACAACTGTAAAACCATGGCGGGAGTCCTAGCGCAAGAACATGGGGGCAAACTGCGCCCTATCGCTTTTTTCTCAAGAGTAGTGCCTATGCCGGTTCAGGGTATGCCGGCGTGTCTAAGAGCTCTTGCATCCTGTGCTATGGTTGTGGAGATGGCTACATCTTTCACTTTAGGCCATCCAACTACCCTTCATACCACCCATAATGTGTCCATCCTCCTAAAGAATATCCACACCCAACATATGTCCGCACAGAGGCTGAGTGGGTACGAGGTAATTTTGCTCTCAAACCCTAATTTGGAAATAAAATATGCCTCCCCCACCTCAGGCCCAGCCCCAATCTTGAATGCTCTCCTAGGACTCAAAAATGAGGAGGATGAGGTAGCCCCGCAACATGAATGTATTGAAGCTATACAGCAGGACACCTCGCCCAGGGAGGATATGTGCTCGAGTGCAATTCTGGGAGCTCAAAATGTGTTTGTAGATGGGTCTTGCTCAAGACCAAATGACCACACTTATCATGCTGGATATGCTGTGGTCCAGCTCCCTGACATTGTACTCGAGGCAAATCCAGTCCCATTTCAGTCTGCACAGGCAGCTGAATTAATTGCCCTCACCAGAGCATGCCAACTTTTCGATGGCCAAGATGTAAACATTTACACAGATTCCAAATACGCATTCGGGGTGGCCCATGATTTTGGGGTTATATGGAAAAGAAGGGGATACATTGCAGCTGATGGGAAATCAATTTCCCATTCCTCACTTGTATCTAGTCTACTGGAAGCCATTAAATTACCAAAATCTATTGCAATATTGCATTGTAAGGCACATACGGGCCAACAGGATGATATTGCAAAAGGAAATGCCCTTGCAGACAAAGTGGCAAAGGAGGTGGCTTCTCAGAATGTAGCTACCCTCCAAATGCCTACTCTAGCCCCTGAAATACCTTTACTTGATCAAACACTCTCAGATTTACAAACATATGCCACTGAAACCGACATAAAACAATGGAACATTGCAGGTGTGCAGAAAAGTCCAGAGTCTGGGCTTGTCTGCCAAGAGGGGAGACCGTGTATACCTATAGCTAGTGCCCCATTGTTTATCTCTCAGTATCATGGGGTGGGACACAGAGGCTGGCAGATGACATGTGAATTACTGGATAAAGATTTTTTCATCCCAGGTCTTCCCTCTCTTGTAAAATCATATGTCTCTAGATGCATCACATGCATCCGGAACAACCCAAGAAATCCACACAAAGCAAAACATGAACACTTGATATATCCATCCTCACCATTCACTCATTTACAGATTGATTTCACCCACATGCCCAAATTAGGCAAACGACAGGAATATCTACTTGTAATAGTAGACATGTTCTCAAGATGGGTAGAAACATTTGTAACTACAAGAGAAGATGCTCAAACAGTGGTAAAAATCCTCACGCAAGAAATCATCCCTAGATGGGGATGCCGGCTCCAAATAAATTCTGACAATGGTCCTGCCTTTATTTCAAAAGTGTGCCAAGATTTAGTGAAGAAAAAGAAAAAAACAGAGGGCGTCTCCAGGTTAAGCGTTGCAAAGCTTTATTACAATACAGATGATAGTGTAGACTTACATTAAAAACAAGTGGAATCCAACATGTAGATTCGATCGGTAAGTTCTTGAATGGGGGAGATGTGGCGTCTTTCCGGGCTAGATGTATTGCTGATCGTGCTGCCGGGTGAAAACTCCTAAGTCTCACCGTCCATAGAGCAGGTTTAGTGAAAGCACTTAAAATTGACTGGAAGTTTCACATTCCTTACCATCCTCAAAGTTCAGGGATTGTAGAAAGAATAAGATCAGGAAGGCTACAGGTGGAACTTTTACCAACTGGAAAACTGTGCTGCCGACAATTCTAGCAGAGGTAAGAATGACCCCAAATAACAAGACAGGTTATTCTCCCTTTAAAATTCTTATGGGCAGACCATTTCCCACTCCCTGGGCCAGATAACCCTTAATGTTAGAAAGAGGGGATCTTGATCTTATTCAGGAAGAATATGTAAGAAAATGAATTGAAAGAAATGTCGCTCGCACCTCTCCTTTTTCTTCACAGGAACCAACACACCCCTTTAAGGTCGGTGACCTCGTAGTGGTCCAGCAGCTGAACCGAACAAGAAAAGCAGGAATATCCTTTTGGACCTCCAACCACCATGATCGCAGTGACCAGGACAGCCATCCTCGTGGAAGGACAACAGTCTTGGATCCATGCCAGTCGGGTAAAGAAGGTCAACCAGGACCCTAAGAGGCAAGGCAAAGATAAAGACAAAGGAGGTGAAGAAAGTAGTGAAAATCCTCGAATACTGAGTGAAGAAAGTGGTCAAGTCTCTGAAAAAGATGACCTCGCTTATTTCATCAAAGACTTCTCGGGAGGCATTTTGTCTCCTGTTCCTAATCTCTCTGATAGTGTTCCTACCTACATGGATTGTAACTCACTGTATTTATCATCCTGAGGACTTGGGAGCCCTTAAAGTCATATGTGGGTCACGCAATAACACCATCAATAATACACATATCAGACACAAGAGAGATACACAATCACATAATGAAGGAGTTAAAACAAATAGTTTTACAGACAACATGTTGCTACTGAAATTTAAATATAGCTATGCCCAGAAGTCTGGATATGAAAAATGTTGGATATGTAGTAAACTCCATCCTAGCACTGCTAGGATCCCCCTAATGGCATTACCTCTAAACTTCACCCCCCTCCTAAATGGTACACCTTCTGTCGTCCTTACAAATGTCACAAAAACGCTTTCAAATAATACCCTTATTTTCCAAATTATTGGTAGAAGTCATTCCCCAGACTGGTGTTTTAGGTTGGGAAACTTCACAAAGGGAGCTGAAGTGTGTCAACAATCTAAAATTAACTTTTCAATGACTTCAATTGAAAACCCTTTCTTCCACACTTCAGAACCTGCCCTAAATACCACTCTAATAAACTTTCTTATCTCCAGTTCCACTTCCACAGTAGGAAAATTATTGTCAAGTTTAACCTTTTCCAGTCTTTCTGATGAAATGATGACAATATTCAAATAACGATCCTTAGCTCTAGGAAACAGTATTTATATTTGTTGTGGAAAAATCTGTCACTGCCCCTCCCCCTTTGTATTCCATGGACAATTGCTATGAAGCTGAGATTATCTGCTTATTGTTCTATAGTTTTATATGCTTAGGATAATGATACATTTATGGGAAAGTAGCCCAGGTGAATGTAGGGGGTTTCAGGGTTTGTGATTATCACCTTCGTGATAAAAGAGGGGATTCTAATAGAATGTATCAAATAACTGACTCCATTTTAAGTAGAAATTAGCTTTTCTATATGTTTTGACATAATTAGCTTAGCTAACAGTTTGCATAGAGTCACACCCTGCTACTGTTAAGTCATTGTGATTAAGCATGAAGCAGCCTGATTGTATAGCAAAGTCATCTTTTAGCCATTGTTAAAACTAAATTCAGCTGGTTTAAATCTTGATAAGAATATACTGAGTTTTGTGTAAAACTTACAGACATATGCAATAATATGCAGCCCCTCCTATCTTTCATCTGTATATAAGTATGTTGAGAGAATACAGTTTTAGAGATCTTATGAACAGCACATCTATCTCTGTGTCATTTGTCTCTCCGGATCCGTGGGTCATTGAAGCTCTTCTTTCATTAACTGAAATACACCTGGGTGGCAGTACCTGTTTACCTCTACAGAGACCTCCGCATCTGAAAACCCCACACTGGGTGAGGGGGATCTAGCCCGCTTGCTACTTGGGCAAGGACGGGAAAGCAACGCAGTTAACCTTTTCTCTAGCCCACACATGGTGGCTGCTAGCATTTCTTCCGTCACGTAAACGGGAATGGGTGGATCGGGGGCCGCCTCTGCCCCCAGCACCCCCAATGGCTCTTGTACTATGCCACTCGGTGTCCTGACCGGCGAGGGTGGGGCCGTAGAAGCCTGGCCCAAATCCTCTGACCCCGATGGAGACCCCTTTTGCTTTTTGGCACCTTTAGCAGCCTTGGCTGGTCCAGATCCCTTTGGAGCCATTGTACAACCTTGGGTCACCCCTATAGCCAACACCTGACTGTTGCAGCTAGGAGTAACCAATATGAGGGCAGGTATGAGGAAAATGAAAAAGAACTAATTTCTCTCTTTTTCTTTTTTTACCCGCCTGGGAGGTGGCAATACTGAGGAAACCTGTGAGTATTGACACACCAATGCCCGTTAGCCGGAGTCCAAGGTAGACTCAGATACTGCTGGATCTAAGGCTGAGTCCCTTTAAGCAAAAAAACTTTTTTTTTATTTTTTTTTATTTTTTTCTGGTCAATAGTGGACCTAAGTCCTAGACCTGAAGATCCACAAAACCGCCACTAGGTGTCCCTGTGTGGCCAAAAGACCCAGCTGCACGCTCTGTATCCTTTCTTCCTCTGCCTCCAGGAGGAAAGACCAGCCAGAGAGAAGTTTTCCCTTTATACAGACCCTGACGCTGCTGGCCCGCCCCCCCGACGCACGCCGACGCTATAAAAGGCGGCGTGCACGCGCGCGCGTATGCGCGCGCACACACGCGCGCACAATCGCGCGCACAATCGCGCGCACCACGCTGAAACCACATGGAGGAAGCAGAGCAGAGGAACAACATGGACCAGCGTTTATGCAGCACCAACAGACACCAGGTAAGCACTAATCTTATTGTAGTGCACACATAGCGAGGAAGCTGTCCCCTTGGGCTTCCTAAGAAACAGGAGTTTTTACCAGCAATTTCCTCTTTAAAACATGTGGGGTTGCAGTATCAGTGTTAACAGGCAGACCTGGGGTGAGTAGCAAATATATAACTTACACAAGTATACATATATCTACATGTTATCTGGGTAAACATTAGAATCCCATCCTGCCTCAACAGACATAGTGGAGATAGTGGCTGATGCACCAGCATACTGTTAGCCAACCCAGAACCCCCAGGGGGATACCTACTGTCGAACCAAGTCCCGCAGGTTCCCTCTTACCTGCTCCACGCCGCAGGGTATTGCAAAATGCAAGAGGCCCAATCTTCCCCCATCTCCGTGGGTATTGTCTTGGACCTTCAGGGACCGGGGTCCTGTGTTAAGGAACCCACACCCCTGGACCTATATAGCATCCTGGCATCAGTAGCGTTTAGTTCTTGGAAGAGACTAAGGCACTGGAGCCCAGAATCCAGCCCTCCAAGGAGAGGCATTATAGGCAAAACCCCACTCCAGCAGGGCCCGGGTACCGTACATCTTGGCTCTGAAGCACTTCGGACGGATCCGGCTAGCTATCCTGGGTCCCGAGACCTCCGAGGGACAGCTAGACGTGACCAACACCTAAGACACTGGCGAAAAAACTAAAGCACTCTCAGTGGGAGGGGGTTATATAGGGAGGAACTTCCTGTGAAGTTGATTACACCAGTGTCCACACCTGAAGGTACCCATATAACCCATATGTAATGACTATGCGCTCTGTGTCCCGTGATGTACGATCAAGAAAATTACATACCGTATTTATCGCCCTATTACGCGCAGCGGCATATAGCGCGCACATCTAATTTAGCCTGACATTCCTGGAAAAAAAAATGTTTTAATACTTACAGTTTTGGTGTCTTGCCCAGCGTCCATCGGCGGCCTTGTCCGGTCCGTCGTCCGTCGTGGTGTCCTCCCGCGCTGGTCTCTGTGCCGATTGCCACTTCCCGCGCTGTGTTTGAACGCCGCCGACATATATCGAGCGCAGTACACTCGGGTACACTCGGCCAGGCTCGGCTTCTCTCACATAACCGCGATGGGAGCCGAGCCTGTCCGAGTATACCCAAGTGTACTGCGCTCGGCGGCGGATTCAAACACAGCGCGGGAAGCGAGTATCGGCGTATATTGCGCACCCACGATTTTGCCCTGATTTTAAGGGCAAAAAAGTGTGCGGTATACGCCGATAAATACGGTACATTTTATTTAGGTACAGTGTCGCATGACCGTGCAACTGTCAGTTAAAGTAACGCAGTGCCATAATGTCGTGGTTGTGAAGTGGTAAATCTTCGGGAAATTAAGTGTTTAAAGTGGATGTCCGCTCAAAAAAAAATATATAAAAGCCAGCAGCTACAAATACGGCAGCTGATGACTTTTAATATTAGGACACTTACCTGTCCTGGAGTCCAGCGCCGTCCGCAGTAGAGGACGAGTGATCGCTCGTCACTGTGCTGCCCCCCCCCCCGCCATCCACGGTGAGGGAACCAGGAAGTGAAGCGCTCCGGCTTCACTGCCCGGTTCCCTACGGCGCATGCGCGAGTCGCCCTGCGCCCACCGATTGGCTCCCGCTGTGTGCTGGAGCCAAGTGTTCCCAGCAAACAACAGAGGGGCGACGGGATGTGAAGAAATGCCCGTATTCTGCCCGAGAATGCTGGGCCGGAAGTGGGTGCAAATACCTGTCTTTAGACAGGTATCTGCACCCCCCTCCCCCTCCCCCCTGAAAGGTGTCAAATGTGACACCGGAGGGGGGGGGGGTTCCAATCAGCGCAAGTTCCACTTTAGGGTGGAGCTCCGCTTTCAACCTGTTCCAGGTGTACATGCAAAGTGCTTTGAACTGACTCAATTCAGTGCTAAATAGGGGAAGGAAAACATCTTACCTTTGATGATCTACATTGGTTCATCAGGTCTATGTACTGGTTCCTTCCAATACCGAGAAGCCTGAGACCTTTGTGAAAGAAGAACAGCCAGTTAAACTTCATTTGAAAACCCCACAATTCTTTTATTAAGTCCTTAACCACTTGCTTACTGGGCACATATACCCCCCTCCTGCCCGGTGAAATTTCATCTTCCGGCACTGCGTCGCTTTAACTGACAATTGCGCGGTCATGCGACGTGGCTCCCAAACAAAACGCCTTTTTTTCCCCACAAATAGAGCTTTCTTTTGGTGGTATTTGATCACCTCTGCGGTTTTTATTTTAAAAAAGCAACAATTTTGAAAAAATGAATATTTATTACTTGTTGCTATAATAAATAGCCCCATTTTTTTTTTTTTTTTTTCTTAGTTTAGGTCGATACGTATTCTTCTACATATTTTTGGTAAAAAAATTAAATTAAAATAAAAAAATAAAAATAAAAATCGCAATAAGCGCTTACAAAATATGGGACAGAATTATTATTATTTTTTATTTTATTTTTTTACTAGTAATGGCGGCGATCTGCGATTTTTTTATTGGGACTGCGACATTATGGCGGACACATCGGACACTTTTGGTGCCATTCACATTTATACAGCAATCAGTGCTATAAATATGCACTAAATTACTGTATAAATGTGACTGGCATTGAAGGGTAACCCCTTCAATGCCAGTCACATTTATACAGTAATTTAGTAGGGGGTGAGGAAGGGGTTAAATATGTACCTGCATTGTGTTCTAACTGTGGGGGGAGGGGGGTGACCGATTGTGTCCCTATGTACAAGGGACACAGATCGGTCTCCTCTCTCCCCTGACAGGACGTGGAGCTCTGTGTTGGATTTTCAGAGCCACCGTGAGGCCGTCAATTGACAATGGCCCGGGGCTCAGGTGGTTAAATAAGCAATCCAATATTCAAAATGTGATGAAAAGGGACAGTTGTATCACGATAAACCAGAATTACAGAGGCCCGTAGGACCTGTGTGTCTCTCAGAAGACAGCCGGGGGTTGCAAATACCTGTATTAGACTGGCATCTGCTCCCCCTTACTCTGAAAGGTGCCAAATGGGACCGGATAAGCGAAAGTTCAATTTATGGGGGGAACTCTGCTTTAGACCCCTTTCACACTGGGGAGTTTTTCGAGCATTATTCAAGCGTTTTCTCGAGCGTTATTCAAGCGTTATTACAGCGTTATTCGAGCGAAGCCTCATCTGCAATCCCAATGTTCTGGTAAAGCACCACTAAGACCCTAAAGTTTTAGGGCGTTTTTGCAGTTCCTCAGTGTGAAAGGGTAAGGCGTTTTTACAGCGCTTTTCAATTTATTTCAATGGAGAGGGGCGTTTTTGGAGGGTTTTTTTCAGAGCCAAAAGCTGCTCCATAGATGCTGCTTGCAGGACATTTCTCAACACCCCGCAGGTTCAGCGCCTCAGTGTGAAAGGGTGAGGCATTTTTACAGCGCTTTCAATTCATTTTAATAGGGAGGGGCGTTTTTGAAGCGTTTTTTCATTGCTCACTCAGTGTGAAAGGGTCCATTGAGATGCATGTAGAGCGTTTTATGAGCGCTATTTTTAACGCTAAAATGCTGTAAAAACGCTTCAGTGTGAAAGGGGTCTTAAGGTCGTGTTACTTTTTTTTTTACAGCTTCTATGAAAAGATCTGCTGGTGTTTGTGACGATTATGAAGCATAACTGCACATCATATCCTTTTTTCTTGCAACACTGTAAAGGGCGTGTTCCTTTTTCTGTGGAAATAAAAATTCACTCTTCCAGAACATCTTTGTGATGGTTCAATGAACTTCCCCTTTTCTGCAGAGGAAAGTCGCACAGTTCTTTTTGCAAAGTCCAAATTAAATCGTGAAATAGCAATCACAATGATACATGGACAAATCAATTCCGTTCCAGTCAAAAAAAAATAGTTTTTGTTTTTGTTGGTAAACTGAGAACTATGAGAACGTCAAGGCTGCATTCACACCTAGGCGTAGGCGATTTTCGGCGATTTTTATCGCGATTTGCCGCGACAAATTGTGGCGTTTTTCCCCGCGATTTGCCGCGACAAAACGTGGCGTTTTTAACCCCGGTTTTTTAACAGGTCATTGTCTGCTATGCCGAACGCCGCCTGATACCGCGCGACAAAAAAGGGTCCGGGACTTGATTGAGCTTCACGCGATCGGCGTTGAGAGGTGAACCATCTCCATAGAGATTAATGTTATTTCTCCCCTCCAGCATATTCTAGCATCGCGCTTCAGGCGACAAAACGCCTAGGTGTGAACGGAGCCTAAAAAGTGGATGTAAACCCCCCATATACCCAGTGAAGTGAACAGCCTCAGATGATACACAGAAAGAAACCAAATCTCCCTATATAGGTTTTATATGTATATCTGCGGTCTTCACATTTATATACTGTTTAGAAAGTTCAGATCTTGTTAGGAAAATGTTCTCTTCCTGTTTAACACAGAATGTGATGTCTGGGAAAACAGCCAAGATAGCCAACATTGCTGATTGGAGGAAAGGCACACACCCCCTCTCATCATAGGCAGAGACTCTCATGCCGCGTACACACGGCTGTTTTTCATGACGTGAAAAAAAATTTTTTTATGTCATTAAACCGAAGCTCCACCCTAAAGTGAACTTCCGCTGATCGGAACCCTTCCCCCCCTCCGGTGTCACATTTGACACCTTTCAGGGGGAGGGGGGTGCAGATACCTGTCTGAAGACAGGTATTTACATACAGCGCGTCACGAGTAGCTGAAAGAAGCCGAACATCAGTGCGCAGGCGCCGTACAGAGCCGCACAGACGTTCGGCTTCTTTCGGCTACTCGTGACGCGCTGTATGCGTCAGTCAGGATGCTGTCAATCAATTAGGAGCGCCCAGCCTCGACCATCATACCCGGAAGCCGCGGTGAACATACGCATGGAAAACGGTATGTACCGCAAGTATTTTTTTTAAAAAAACTGCCGATTCTCATTAAAATGAATAGCCGAAATGCAAGGTTAAATTTTTTTTTTACGTGAACCTCCCCTTTAACCACTTAAGGACGGCCGCACGACTATGTACGTCCACAACATGGCTCGTACAGGCACAGGGGCGTATATTTACATCCTCGCCTTTGTGCGGTTCGGGGGTCCGATCGGGACCCCCTCCGCGGCGTGCGGCGGTCCCCCTGGCTCTGGGAGCGATTGCCGAAGAGCGGGCGGATGTCCGTTTTTTTTTCGCGCCCCCCCCCCCCCCCCCGTGCGCCATCGCTCCCAGCCAATGGGAGCGCTCCCCCTTCGTGTCACTTCCTCCTCCTGTGTTTACACAGGAGGAGGAAATTATGTCATCTCTCATCGCAGCGGTGTTTCCCACCGCTACTGATGAGAGAAGACATCCACAGTAAGTGTGCACCAACATAACACTGACACACACTCACATAGGCATATTAACCCCTTGTGATCACCCCCCACCCCCCTGTCACACTGTCACCGAATGCAGTGATCTAATCACTGCATTTAGCATCAGTGTGAAAGTTAGTTAGTGTTAGGTTCAGGGTAGCCCCGTACCCCCCCTAATAAAGTTTTAACCCCCTGATCACTGCCCTAGTTAACCCTTTCACTCCCTATTGCCAGCGTCACTAAGCGATCATTTTTCTCACTAGGTAGCTATTTTTTTTTTTATTGCGATTTTATTTTATTTTTTTACTAAAGACATGTGGCTGAATTAATTTTGGCCTAAATGTTTTACTAAAATTTAGTTTTTTTGATTTTTTTTATAACAAAAAGTAAAAAATAGTGTTTTTTTTCAAAATTGTCGCTCTATTTTAGTTTATAGCACAAAAAATAAAAATTGCAGAGGCGATCAAATACCACCAAAAGAAAGTTCTATTTGTGGGAAGAAAAGGACGCAAATTTTGTTTGGGAGCCACGTCGCACGACTGCGCAATTGTCTGTTAAAGCGACGCAGCGCCAAATTGTAAAAACACCTTGGGTCATTTAGCAGCATATGTGTCCGGGTCTTAAGTGGTTAAGGACCGCCTCCTGCACATATACGTCAACAGAATGGCACGGCTGGGCACAAGCACGTACAGGTACGTCCTGGTTAAGTGCCCCCCAGTCCGAAGCTCCGTGACCGCGGGACCCGATCACCGTTGGAGTCCCGCGATCGGTCCCCGCAGCTGAAGAACGGGAGAGCCATGTGTAAACACAGCTTCCCCGTTCTTCACTGTGGCGCCATCATTGATCGTGTGTTCCTTTTTATAGGGGGACACAATGGATGACGTCACACCTACAGCCACACCCCCCTACAGTTAGAAATACAAATGAGGTCACACTTAACCCCTTCAGCGCCCCCTTGTGGTTAACTCCCAAACTGCAATTGTCATTTTCACAGTAAACAATGCATTTTTTGCTGTGAAAATGACAATGGTCCCAAAAATGTGTCAAAATTGTCCGAAGTGTCCGCCATAATGTCGCAGTCATGGAAAAAAAAAAAAAACGCTGATCACCGCCATTAGTAATAAAAAAAAAAATAAAAAAAATTTGATAAAACTATCCCCTATATTGTCAACGCTATAAATTTTGCGCAAACCAATCGATAAACACTTATTGCGATTTTTTTTACCAAAAATATGTAGAAGAATACGTATCGGCCTAAACTGAGGGAAAAAAATAAATATATATTTTTGGGGGATATTTATTATAGCAAAAAGTAAAAAATATTGCATTTTTTTTTCAAAATTGACGCTCTATTTTTGTTTATAGCGCAAAAAATAAAAAAACGCAGAGGTGATCAAATACCACCAAAAGAAAACTATTTGTGGGAAAAAAGGACACCAATTTTGTTAGGGAGCCACGTCGCACTACCGCGCAATTGTCAGTTAAAGCGACGCAGTGCCAAATCGCAAAAAATGGGCAGGTCCTTTAGCTGCCTAAATGTCCGGGTCTTAAGTGGTTAAGAAACAAGAAAAAACACCTATAGACTAGAGAGAGTTGTACTCACAATCTGCAGCGGTAAAGTTTGGCAAGGAATCATAACTTTTTTCACTGTTCATAATGTCCTGTAAAGTAGAGGAAAGAATTTTTTTTTAAACAGTGGCTCTGAAAATAAGAAACCCCCAACTGTAGAATTAAAAGGACCCCAATCAATCATGCAAATTAAATTCACTTTTGCGAATCTCAATACTGCACCTAAAAATGTACATAAGGCCAGAGCATGTTTAGCTGAACACGCGTGTACAATGCAGGTGAATAAGTAAATGCAGATGCTGTTATCGCTCTTTGGGCATAACAGCCAATTGGCTTTTAAAGGGGTTGTTAAGGTAAACATTTTTTTCCCTAAATAGCTTCCTTTCCCTTAGTGCAGTCCTCCTTCACTTACATCATCCTTCCATTTTGCTTTTAAATGTCCTTATTTCTTCTGAGAAATCCTCACTTTCTGTTCTTCAGTCTGTAACTCCACACAGTAATGAGAAGCTTTCTCCCTGGTGTGGAGTGTCGTGCTCGCCCCCTCCCTTGGACTACAGGAGAGTCAGGACGCCCACTAACACACAGCTCCTTTATCTGCAACGTAGAGAGTAGTCCAAGGAAGGGGGCGAGCACAACACTCCACACCAGGGAGAAAGCCTCACATTACTGTGTGGAGTTACAGACAGAAGAACAGAAAGTGAGGATTTCTCAGACGAATTAAGACATTTAAAAGCAAAATAGAAGGATGAGGTAAGTGAAGGAGGACTGCACTAAGGCAAAGGAAGCTATTCGGGGAAAAAAAATTGTACCTTTACAACCCCTTTAAGCAAATTCATTTTAAAAATTTGTTGGACCACTTACTTTGCCAGCTTTTTGTTGTCCTGTCCCAACTTATTTGAGACGTGTTACTGCCATCAATTTCAAAATGATCTTATTTTTTTTCCTAAAGTTTTATATTTTCTCAGTTTAACCACTTCCCAGCCAGTCAATAGACAATTGACGCCTGGAAAGCGGTTCTGTTATCCTGACTGGATGTCTACTGACATCCAGCAGGGTAACATGCCGGCGCGCCAATCCGTGTCAGTCTAACACCCTGCATCTCCGATCTCGGTAAAGAGCCTCCGGCGGAGGGTTTTTACCACGTGATCAGCCATGTCAAAGCAAAAAAAATTGTGAGCAGCTCTATTATATATTATACATTATATATATATATATATATATATATATATATATATATATATATATATATATATATATATATATATATATATATATCACACACACATATACACACACACACACTGGAACCTCGGTTTAAGAGTAACTTGGCTCGAGAGCGTTTTGATTTGCAAGCAACTTTTTTTTAAATTCTGACTCGGTTTGTGAGTGACTCGCAAGACGAGCAGAATTCAAGCCAAATAGGCCTGCAGTACCTCATTTGGCCTAAGGCATGGAGGCGCAGAAGCCGAGAAAAGCCGAGCATTGGCCTGCGGTACCTCATTTGGCCCGAGGTACGGGTGCACAGGAAACAAGCCAAAGTGTCTTCTGGCCTTTTCGACGCTCTCTGGCGCCCCCCACCTCTGGCTGCATTCGGTATTGCATCCCATTAAAGTCTATGCGGAACGAGTTATTATTTGACAATGGAAAAACTTGCTTTGATATGCAAGTACTTTGGATTACAAGCATACTCCTGGCACGGATTATGCTCTTAATCCGAGGTTTAACTGTAATAAATATAATGTACACACACACACACACACACACATTATATATATACACACACACACACACACATACATACACACACACACACACTGTACACACACCTACCTCCATTATTCCTATATAGTAGGAGAAGGGTGTTATCCGGAGCCCCTTCACCATGATGTCAGACAGATGGTAAGGATAGAGCATTAAATGCTCCCGGCTGTATTTCAGGAGCTCTTCGTAGTATTTTCGTTCATCTTTCTTCACATGTTTTACTGTACACAAAAAAAAACAAAAAAAAAAAACTGTTATATATCATCATTATTAAGAAAAGGGCAAGACCACGGTATAGACACTGGGGGTCACAAAAGTAGTTACTTACACAGACTACATGCTTTTGACACAGGTTTAGAAAAAAAAAAAATAATATATATATATATATATATATATATATATCACAGGGGTCGACAATATCCGGGTGCAAGGTCGCAATTGCGACAAGAGATTGTGACCTGGCACCCGCACCCACCAGTAATTGAGGCCGCGGCCTTAATTACCGGCCGCCACTGGCCTGGGGCGCACGGAGGCACAGGATCCGTATTATGCCAGTAATCTGGAAGTGACGTCATGACATTGCTTCCGGATTACTAGATCCGAGACCCGAAATAAGCATCGTCTTTGTTCGGGTCTTCTGCCAGCTGGAGGACGTGCCGGCTGGTTGCTCGGGCCGCCCGATGGAAGGCAGGGGGGGGGGGGGGGCCCTTACTGCTGCTTCCCACCCAACCTCTCCCCTGCCTCACCCCTAAGTCCGCCCCTAAACACGCCCATGTAAATTATCTCATGAAATTACACTGTTAAATGTTTTCAGCAGAATTAAGTTCCAAAAATAAATAACAACAACTTTAAAAATATTAACATAAAGTACATCAGTACCCATCAAATGCAGCCTCTTGTGCCCATCAAATGCAGCTTTACAGTGCCCATGAACACACACTCACTGTGTCCATCAATGCGGCCTCACTGTGCCCATCAAATACAGCTTTATGGTGCCAATGATTGCAGCCTCACTATGCCCATCAATGCAGCCTCACTGTGTCCATCAATGCAGCCTCACTGTGCCCATCAATGCAGCCTCACTGTGCCCATCAATGCAGCCTCACTGTGCCCATCAATGCAGCCTCACTGTGCCCATCAATGCAGCCTCACTGTGCCCATCAATGCACTCTCACTGTGCCCATCAATGCACTCTCACTGTGCCCATCAATGCACTCTCACTGTGCCCATCAATGCACTCTCACTGTGCCCATCAATGCACTCTCACTGTGCCCATCAATGCACTCTCACTGTGCCCATCAATGCACTCTCACTGTGCCCATCAATGCACTCTCACTGTGCCCATCAATGCACTCTCACTTCAGAGGGCCCATGTGTCACAACTGTACACCTGGATAGGAAGAGGGCCGGGGGCAGCATACAAAAAAACTGATCCCCTCCATTTTCCTATCCCCGATCCCACGGCTCACTGTCACTCATCCCAGCCCCATGCTTCGGGGGGGCCCATGTCTCACCCATGTACACCCGGATAGGAGAAGCAGCGGGCGGCATATAGAGGAACCAATACCCTCCATTTTTCTCCTGCAGTCACGGCTATTGGTTCCTCTATATGCCGCCAGCTGCCCCTCCTATCCGGGTGTACAGGGCTGAGACACGGGCCCCCTGAAGCATGGGGCTGGGATGAGTGACAGTGAGCGGTGGTAGCAGTGATGGGGGAATGGCATAGGATCAGTGGTGGTGGGTTGGATGGGGTGAGTGGCAGCAGTGGTGGGGGGATAGGATCAGTGGTGGCTGTGATCGCTTCAGCCAGGAAACGATCAGCCTGGTCCACCCCCGCTCCTCACTCGCCCTGAATGAAATTCCACTCACAAATCACGAGCAGGCAAGTGGAATTTTTGAGGGCCGATATAGGGTACCGATACTTAAAAAAAGTGAATACTGGCCGCATCGATTATCAGTTGATCCCCAATTTGCATAGGAATGTGGTGCAATTCCTGTGCAAAGGACATGCGGTGTGCAGCGTGATCCTAGCCATAAGGTTTATTTGGGGAGTGGGGGGGATTTTGTCAGCTGAATCAATGGGAACAACACACTCCAACCACGGTCCTATCGTTTGGCTGTCAGTTGCGAAGTGGTCCCATTTACCCCAATAGGTCACGTTTGGAAGTGGTATTGTCCACCGAACGCAACATGGGATATAATTTTTGGGGAAGCATTCTTATAGCCCCAACCGCTCGCTACCGCAGCTAAAGGGGGGCAGTCGGGAGGCTATAAAACCTCAACTCGACCCCCCTATTTTTACCACCACTGCGGTCGACCCTGTAAATGAGCCCTAAATGTGAGCACATAGGCAGTATACAGGCTTGTCCATCTGATAAAAATACTCCAATGCTTTAAAAAAAATTGTATTTTTGTAATCCTTTTCTCCGAGTTCATGGACGGCCTTAATCTTGACAAAGTGGGTATTAGCCTTCATTCAGGAGTGACTAGGCAGAAACTTATAGAAAGTGTTAAACACATCACACACCGTACAGTAATGCCCAGGGAGCAGTCCCTCTGGGTATAACCCCTCTCTCTGCATCTCGCAGATCAGTTCGTCAAAAAGCAGTACAAACATAAAAAGGAGGGGTGGGTGCTGTGTCCGTCCATGAACTCAGAGAAAAGGATTTTACGGTGAGTATAAAAATCCTATTTTCTCTTTCGTCCATGGATGGACACAGCCTTAATCTTGACAAAGTGGGATGTTCCAAAGCAGTATTAAAAAATGAGGGGTGAGAACAGCATAAAAATAGATCTCCAGGGCTATGGGCCCGAAGGGAGCCGTATCTTCTCCTTGGCTAGGCAGAAAAAAAAAACTGATCTGCGAGATGCAGAGAGAGGGGTTATACCCAGAGGGACCGCTCCCTGTACTGTATGGTGTGTGATGTGTTTAACACTTTCTATAGTGCCTAGTCACTCCTGAATAGGGATGAGCTCCGGCGTGTTCGCACACTCCACGTGCAGAGCCCGCCAGGAAGTCCGAACGGTGCTGCGCTAATCACAGGCAGGGAGACATTTACCGATCTCTGCAGACTAGCATCTGGGACAAAGTCTCCCTGCCTGTGATTAGCGCAGCGCCGTGCCGACTTCCTGGTGGGATCTGCACGTGGAGTGTGCGAACCCGCCGAAGCTCATCCCTACTCCTGAATGAAGGCCAATACCCACTTTGTCAAGATTAAAGGGGTTCTAAAGGTACAAGTTTTTTTACCTTCATGCATCCTATGCATGAAGGTAAAAAAACATCTAGCAGCACCGCCCCCCCCCGAGCCCCCGTTGTACTTACCTGACCGTTCGAATCTCCCGGGCGCGTCCACGTCGTCCTCTTCGGTTCCCAGCCTGGCCGTTGATTGGCTAGGCTGGGCGGATTGATAGCAGCGCAGCCATTGGCTAGCGCTGCTGTCAATCAGGGCGAATGACGCGGCGCGCTGGGGGGCGGAGCCGAGTGATACAGTCGGCGGCTATGGCCGCCGCTGTATCACGGGAGCGCGCTCGCAAAAGCTTTCCTCCATGCGAGCGCCCTCGCATGAAGAAGGAAAGCTTTTGCGAGGAGGAGCCCAGACAGCCGCCGAGGGACCCCAGAAGACAGGTTTCCGGGCCACTCTGTGCAAAACGAACTGCACAGTGGAGGTAAGTATCACATGTTTGTTATTTTTTAAAAAAAAAATCCCTGACTTTAGTGACCCTTTAAGGCTGTGTCCGTCCATGAACAAAAGAGAAAATTACTCTGCAAGTTCCAAATAAAAAGAGGCCCATACTTGTGCAATCTTTGCTCTGAAGGTTTCCTTTCAACCCCCCCGGCTGAAGTTCCAGGCAAAAAAGCAACACTCCAGCTTAAATGTCATCACTTGCTGCATATTGTAGTTCCTCAGCTTTGTCCCTGGCTCTACATTGTGAGATCAAACTATAAAGAAGCAGATCTTTGTCAATTCGATGTGCGATCAGCCTGCTGCATGGTCCTTCCCCGAGGCAAATCACGCTCAGGAATTTAGCACGACGACAACATTGCTTCCCTCTTTATAGACCAACCACAGAGCTGGCAAAAACACAGCTTAATTGTCTGGCAACAAGATCAGAATGCCCCACAGATCCTCTAACACTGCAGAACATAATCCTCAGGCAGGTGGTACATTAAATGGGTTTTTGGTTGGCTGTTCTATTCAGAAATGGGGAGGAGGGGGGTGATCCGAAAGGACAGATTACTGGGGGCTGCTGTGAGCACAAGCTGGAAGAAAGCCCATACTATGCTGGTGATCGCAGGCTGGGCAGGACAGCAGTGGCGGCACTATATTATCAAATGCAACATGAAAAATTGTGCCAGTCGTAGCACAGGCTAAAAGATGAAAGTGTAAAGTACTGTATATACTCGAGTATAAGCCGAGTTTTTCAACGCCTTTTTTGTGTGCTGAAAATGCCCCCCTCGGCTTATACTCGAGTCACCTTTTCGTGCCTGACCTCCCAGACTTTGGGGACCCGGTACTGGCCGGCCGGCCGTAGGTCCCCTGGACATTGGCACACATGTAGCCCCACTCTCCCTCTACAAGTGTGCAAAGTTTGCTGTCTGGGGGACCTACGGCCAAGGAGCACCGATTTTCAAAATCAGGAGCCCCTTCCATAGACTCCCATGTTAAACAGTAATTTCCCCGGTGACTTTAGGGACCCGCTACCGGCCGGTCGTAGGCCCCCTGGACCCAGAACTTGGAACACATGTAGCCCCATTTCTCCTCTACAAGTTTATTGTCTGGGGGGCCTACAGCTGGGGAGCACCGATTTTTCAAAGCTGGGCACCCCTTCCATAGACTCCAATGTTAAACGTCAGTCTAATCATGGACACAGTGAGGCATGGGCACAGCGAGGCATGCACATGGACACCCTAGGCTTAAACTCGAGTCAATACGTTTTCCCATTTTCAGTGTTTTGCATTTTTTTCCGCCTAAAAACTGCACTTTGAACACAAATTTCAGGCGTTCAGAAAAAAGCCAATAAACTCCAAAGGTCATTAACGCTGAAAAACGCCCAGGTGTGCATGGGCACATAGGCTAACATAGAGTTCAGTTTATGGGCTTTAAAAAAAAAAGCCAAAATGCCAATAAACTGCAGTATATCAGCTTCAGTGTGCATGGAGCCTAAACAGAGGTCAAGATGGATACATTGTAATACAAGTAAAAAAAATGTTTTTGTTTATAGAGAACAGGCACTAGGATGCAGCTTTTTATGTGATAGAGGGGATGAACAGATTAGGGATGGTGAGAGATGACAGGCAGGGAGGGTAAGGGTGAGGGGGGAGGAGACACAGGGAGAGCTGCAGGTAGTAGCGTATGATGGAGACACGTACAGGGAGGGTGAGGAGACAGGGAGAGCAGGGAGGGTGAGGGGGGAGGAGGAGACACAGGGAGAGCTGCAGATAGTAGCTTATGATGGAGACACGTACAGGGAGGGTAAGAGGAGGGGGAGGAGACACAGGGAGAGCTGCAGATAGTAGCGTATGATGGAGACATGTACATGGAGGGTGAGGAAACACATGGAGAGCTGCAGATAGCAGCGTATGATGGAGATCCATACTGACTCCAGTGTCAGAACTCTGCAGCCCTGATACATGGGGGTCAGAGTAGAGAAATAGATATTAATTAGAGGTCACCCCCCCCCATAGAGGCTGGGTGTTTAATAATAAGAAGCACTGCAGATTACTCCCCCGCACATGAAAATTAAGAATCAGTTCCCTTTCTGACTTCAATCATTTTAGTGGGTCGGCATAACTGCCAGGCAACCAGAATTTTTATCGGAAGGCCACCATAAGTGATCCCTGTGTCCCTGTCATGTTGGGTTTATTTATTGTCCCTGGCATTGGAATTTTGAACTTTTCTCTGTATAATTATATATATATACAGGGAGTGCAGAATTATTAGGCAAATTAGTATGTTGACCACATCATCCTCTTTATGCATGTGGTCTTACTCCAAGCTGTATAGGCTCGAAAGCCTACTACCAATTAAGCATATTAGGTGATGTGCATCTCTGTAATGAGAAGGGGTGTGGTCTAATGACATCAACACCCTATATCAGGTGTGCATAATTATTAGGCAACTTCCTTTCCTTTGGCAAAATGGGTCAAAAGAAGGACTCGACAGGCTCAGAAAAGTCAAAAATAGTGAGATATCTTGCAGAGGGATGCAGCACTCTTAAAATTGCAAAGCTTCTGAAGCGTGATCATCGAACAATCAAGCGTTTCATTCAAAATAGTCAACAGGGTCGCAAGAAGCGTGTGGAAAAACCAAGGCGCAAAATAACTGCCCATGAACTGAGAAAAGTCAAGCGTGCAGCTGCCAAGATGCCACTTGCCACCAGTTTGGCCATATTTCAGAGCTGCAACATCACTGGAGTGCCCAAAAGCACAAGGTGTGCAATACTCAGAGACATGGCCAAGGTAAGAAAGGCTGAAAGACGACGACCACTGAACAAGACACACAAGCTGAAACGTCAAGACTGGGCCAAGAAATATCTCAAGACTGATTTTTCTAAGGTTTTATGGACTGATGAAATGAGAGTGAGTCTTGATGGGCCAGATGGATGGGCCCGTGGCTGGATTGGTAAAGGGCAGAGAGCTCCAGTCCAACTCAGACGCCAGCAAGGTGGAGGTGGAGTACTGCTTTGGGCTGGTATCATCAAAGAAGAGCTTGTGGTGCCTTTTCGGGTTGAGGATGGAGTGAAGCTCAACTCCCAGTCCTACTGCCAGTTTCTGGAAGACACCTTCTTCAAGGTACAGGAAGAAGTCTGCATCCTTCAAGAAAAACATGATTTTCATGCAGGACAATGCTCCATCACACACGTCCAAGTACTCCACAGCGTGGCTGGCAAGAAAGGGTATAAAAGAAGAAAAACTAATGACATGGCCTCCTTGTTCACCTGATCTGAACCCCATTGAGAACCTGTGGTCCATCATCAAATGTGAGATTTACAAGGAGGGAAAACAGTACACCTCTCTGAACAGTGTCTGGGAGGCTGTGGTTGCTGCTGTACGCAATGTTGATGGTGAACAGATCAAAACACTGACCGAATCCATGGATGGCAGGCTGCATGAGTGTCCTTGCAAAGAAAGGTGGCTATATTGGTCACTGATTTGTTTTTGTTTTGTTTTTGAATGTCAGAAATGTATATTTGTGAATGTTGAGATGTTATATTGGTTTCACTGGTAAAAATAAATAATTGAAATGGGTATATATTTGTTTTTTGTTAAGTTGCCTAATAATTATGCACAGTAATAGTCACCTGCACACAGAGATCCCCCTAAAATAGCTAAAATTAAAAACAAACTAAAAACGACTTCCAAAAATATTCAGCTTTGATATTAATGAGTTTTTTGGGTTCATTGAGAACATGGTTGTTGTTCAATAATAAAATTAATCCTCAAAAATACAACTTGCCTAATAATTCTGCACTCCCTGTATATATATATATATCGTAGGTGAAAGTGCTAAACCTGATTCTTCTTTTTTAATTTCAGATGTACGCAGTATTTACTGCAGAGACAGCTCACAAGGCAGGACTGCCCTAGTGAGTGAGACAGAATATGAATGCTACATTGAGGCTCCACCAGCATGCGAGGTTCAAACAGAGACTCCACCAGAATGCGCGGTTCAAACAGAGACTTCACCAGCATGCGAGGTTCACACAGAGACTCCACCAGCATGCGAGGTTCAAACAGAGACTTCACCAGCATGCGAGGTTCACACAGAGACTCCACCAGCATGCAAGGTTCAAACAGAGACTTCACCAGCATGCAAGGTTCAAACAGAGACTTCACCAGCATGCGCGGTTCACACAGAGACTCCACCAGCATGCGAGGTTCAAACAGAGACTTCACCAGCATGCGAGGTTCAAACAGAGACTTCACCAGCATGTGAGGTTCAAACAGAGAATCCACCAGCATGTGTCATTGACATGGAGACTCCACTAACATGTGTAGTTCACACAGAGACTACACGAACATGTGATGTTCACATTGAGACACCACCTGAATGTCACATATATGTTGAAACTCCAGTACAATGTTACATACATGTTGGCAACCCACCAAAAAAACAGGGCAGCCATGGGAATATCTCCTCCCATGAAGATAAGGGCAAGCTTACAGAAAAGGATAGGCAGATCCTGGTGGTAGGGGATTCTGTTATTAGAGGGACAGAAAAGGCAATCTGTCAGAATGATGGTGATCGACGAACAGTATATTGTTTCCCGGTCGCACAAGTTCGGGACATTGCAGATCGGATGGCTGGATTGCTGGATGCAGCTGGGGAGGACCCAGCTGTCATGGTACATATTGGAACCAACAACAACATTAGAAGAAAATGGAGCTCCCTACAAAATGATTTCAGGGACTTAGGAGCTATACTGAAGAAAAGAACCTCCAAGGTAGCATTTTCAGAAATAATGCCTGTACCTCGAGCCACACCAAGGAGGCAGCAGGAGCTTAGGGAGCTTAGCAGGTGGCTGAAGAACTGGTGCAGGAAGGAGGGGTTTGGCTTCATGGAGACCTGGACTGACTTTTCAGTTGGTTACTTGCTCTATAGCAGGGATGGACTGCACTTAAATGAACAGGGTGCAGCTCTGTTGGCAAAGAAAATAGCCCAAAAGTTGGGAATTTCTTTAAGTCAACCACGTGTCATTCACACGAAGACTCCTTCAGCGTGCAATGATTCATTTGAGACTACGGCAGAATGTGACGTTCACAACGAGACTACGGCAGAATGTGACATTCACAACGAGACTACGGCAGAATGTGACGTTCACAACGAGACTACGGCAGAATGTGACGTTCACAACGAGACTACGGCAGAATGTGACGTTCACAACGAGACTACGGCAGAATGTGACATTCACAACGAGACTACGGCAGAATGTGACGTTCACAACGAGACTACGGCAGAATGTGACATTCATAATGAGACCGCTCAAGAATGTGACAATCGCGTAAAGAATTCACCAGCATGTGACGAAGATGGAGGCAAGGTTACCAGAAAGGATAGGCACATACTAGTGGTAGGGGATTCCGTTATTGGAAGAATACAGAGGGCAATCTGTCACAAAGACCATTATCGCCAAACAGTATGTTGTTTACCGGGCGCTCGGGTTCGGAACATTGCAGATTGCATGGACAAATTATTGGATGGCGCTGGAGAGGACCCAGCTGTCATGGTATATATCGGTACCAATGACAAAGTTAGAGAAAGATGGAGCGCCCTACAAAATGATTTCAGGGACTTGGGGGCCATATTGAAGAAAAGGTCCCTCAAGGCAATATTTTCTGAAATACTGCCTGTACCTCGAGCCACACCACAGAGACAGCAAGAGCTTATGGTACTTAACAAGTGGCTGAGAAACTGGTGCAGGGAGGAGGGGTTTGGCTTCATGGCGAACTGGGCTGACTTTTCAGGCCGTTACCATCTTTATAGTAGTGACGGATTGCACTTAAATGGGAGGGGTACAGCTTTCTTGGGATTGAAGATGGCCAAAATGTTGGAAGAAAAGTTAAACTAGGTGATGAGAAGAGGACGATTTGTTAGTGAATATGAGGGAGAGGATCTTTATTTCAAGCCATCATGACAGGAATCCACTACGTCATCAATCTCTTAAAAGATTCTCATAAGCAGCTTCTAAATCACCAACTATCAATCTAGATGGACAAACAAGACAATTGGCTGTTCCTAAAAGAAGACTCAACAAAAAGTTAGAGGGACCCTCCTAGGGGCCAGGTACGGCTGTACCAACACAGGTCCCTACAATGGTGGCGGCTGCCACTCCAGTAACTGGAGGGTCTTCCCATCAGTCCTCTATTTATCTTTCTGCAGCTTCTACAGAAGCTTTAAGGTTCGACAATACATTGCCCAAACATAATCACCTGTAAAAAGTGTCTGAGATGTTGATGGTAAACATCCTGCTAAGCCCAAGGGGAACTGAACCAAGCCCTCCAAAAGTTGCCAAGAGTGTAAATGTAGACATTAAGCTTTAAGGTTAATCAAAAATATAACACTCTAAGGCCTCGTACACACGAGGGGATATGTCCGCTGAAAACGGTCCGATGGACCGTTTCAGCAGACATCTCCGCTCGTGTGTATGGGCTAGCGGACAGATTTCTCCACCCGACAGATTTCAAAGCATGCTTTGAAATCTATCCGGTGGGAATCTGTCCACCCGACATGTCTGCTGGTTAGTACACTTACCAGCAGACATGTCGTCCCCCACCGCCGCCGCGCTGCCGCCGAATGGATTCGGCGCATGCGCGGAAGTGTTTAACTTCCTGGTGCGGTGACGTGGCGGTGACGTGGCGGCGTCAACGTCACCGCCGCGTCACCGCGCCGTCCGGCGGCGGGGAATTTGATCCGATGGTGTGTACACGCCATCGGATCAAACTCCAGATCGGACATATCCGATGGAAATGGTCCGCGGACAGTTTTCATCGGATATGTCCGATCGTGTGTACGAGGCCTAAGGGAAAGGTAGAACAAAGGGGGGGTATGGAAGAGGGACTGAGGGAGGAAAAGGGGGGAGAAGGGAAGGTTGGAGGAAGAAGGGGGTGAGGGTTGGGGGGAACCCCCACTCCCCTTTCTTACCCGGAACCTTCCATCCCCCCTACTTTCCTCCCTCTCTGCCTCTTCCATACTCCCCCTCCCCTTGTTCTACCTTTCCCTTTAGAATGTAATATTTTTGATTAACCTTAAAGCATTATGTCTACATTTACACTCTTGGCAACTTTTAAATATGAGGTAGCTTTTGGAGGGCTTGGTTTGGTTCCCCCGGGCCTAGCAGGCTGTTTATCACCAACATCTCAAGCACGTTTTTACAGGTGATATATTTGATCTATGTATTGTCGATCAACATAAACTAATTGATTATGTTGTAAAGTTTGGAGGTTTGGAGGATGTTTTTAAGGCGTGTGTTGGATCGGCTATAAGAGGAGGTTGAAGGCCGGTATGTTTTTGAGGCGTGTGTTGGCCAGGCTATAAGAGGAGGTTGAAGGCCGGTATGTTTTTGAGGCGTGTGTTGGACCGGCTATAAGAGGAGGTTGAAGGCCGGTATGTTTTTGAGGCGTGTGTTGGACCGGCTATTAGTGGAAGTTGGAACTCTTTGTCTTCAGAGGTGGGAGGAGTCTTTCCAGCTTTCTTTAGGCTTTCTCTACTGGAGAAATGAGAACTCTTCCCGCCAGTGAGGTCCTTCATGGAGAATTCCAAGGCCTCACACGGGGTGTAGGAATCTGTACCCTATGTGGGGGCTACATTAACCCCAAAAAGGACATCCATGTGGGTGCAGTTGTGCGGACGCACCCTAGGTGCGTTCGGGGCCGTGCACCGGGACCCACACAGATGTCACATTGGGTACAGTCACTGCACCCCAATTGACAGCATTGGGACTGCCTACACAGCATGCTGGAAACACCTGTGCATCCTCATTCCGGCAAACATGGTCCTCCCATGGGGTACGGATTCATACCCCCAGTGTGAAAGAGGCCTAAGGGTGAATGGAATATTTAGCTCCATTGTGTTGCTAATTTGGGGACCACTGTACCCCTCTTTGTTATTTGGGTGTGTTTTATTATAGGAGTGTTATATATTGTAGTTTAGGATAAGTTGGGATTTCTTGTGAAGGAACTTTTAGTGAACATAAGTAATTTACCCCATTCAGCGGGGGCGGGCCTTAGAGAACAGAGGCCCCATATGGGCAGCACAGAGGCTTAGGGGTTAGCCTTGCAGCACTGGGGTCCTTGTTTCAGATTCTGACCAGGACACTATCTGCATGGAGTTTGCATGTTCTCCTTGTGCTTGCGTGGGTTTCCTCCGGGTACTCCGGTTTCCTCCCACACTACATGCTACTTTTGCGTTGGTGGTGCAGTGGTAAGCATAGCTGCCTTCCAAGCAGCTGACCTGGGTTCGATTCCCGGCCAACGCCATCTCCAATACTTGGAGTCCTCAGAGAGAAAAGCGTTATACAAGGTCAATGCAGAGTATATATTAGCAGTGGAATAAAGAATATAGAGAATGTGTGGAATGTTTGAGGAAGAAAACGTTCCCCCAGAATCTATAGAAGGAGAACCCAGCAACTGATAGAAGATGCTTAGCTTTGGCTTTGATCACACCTAGGCGTTCCGGACTGCGGGCGAAATTACTGCAATTTCGCGAATTGCCGCAAAACGTGTCACACGCTTGTGATCCCGTTACTTTCAATGGCACCCCAATCACTGGACAATATTGTCACCTGACAAATCACACAAACAAAATGACGGGACGCCAGTTTCCCAAAAGCAGTCCTGCGATTTGTCATGCGACAATCGCGGCAAAAATCACGCCTCGATTGGAGCGATATTGAAAGTAAGGGGATCGCATACTCCACCCAGCGGGAATATTACACCCCTCAACTGTCTAGATTTACATTAAAGTTTCAAATACAAAAATTCTTAATTCCTGCAGACCTCAACACACGCCATGTGTGATGTCACCACTTATAGAGCACAATAAATATATACAGCATCTCACAAAAGTAAGTACACCCCTCTGTGTGCGGGAGCTCACATACAGTATGTCACAAAAGTAAGTACAACCCTCGCGATTGTGTAAATCTTTTCTTGCCATCTGTTCATTTGACAACTGAAGAAATTACACTTTGCTACAATGTTGTGTAGTGAGTGTACAGCTTGTATAACAGTGGAAATTTGCTCTCCCCTCTAAATAACTCAACACACAGCCATTAATGTCTAAGGCTGCATTCACACCTATGCATCAGCGATTTTGGGCGACAAATTTTAGGTGTTTTGTATCGGCGATTTGCGGCGACAAAACGCGTTGTTTAAAAATCCCGCTTTTTGTATAGCCATTTTCGGCTATGCAGAACGCCAAAGCCGCCCGATACGCACGTCGGAAAAGGGTCCGGGACTTTTTTCAAAATCGGCGTTCGACGTTCTATCGACGTACGGCATTCGGAGATGTGAACGATCTCCATAGACAATAATGCAAATTCGACGGTACGGCGTATTGTAGCGTCGCGCTTCAGGCGACAAAACGCCTAGGTGTGAATGCAGCCTAAATCTGAAGAATTTTATACAGGACAGTCAATGGAAGAAAGTGTAGAACTCTTGTCATTTGGAAGCTCAACCATCCAAAAGTAAAAGGTGTATCACAAAACTGAGCACATTGCCTGAAACTAGACAAAAATACCTACGATGTATAAATTGTGAGAGCAATTTAAAGAAAAGGAACAAAAGATATTTTTTTTTAAAGCTCTGTGCTCTAGTTATGACATCATCCACTCTAAGCAACCCCATAGACACTCTGTTTAAATCGCTAACATTTCCTGAAATGATCACTAAACTTAAAACAGCTTTTTCACAAAAGTTTGTTTGGTGTCTGTAGGTGAAAGTATGAAGGAGCTGAAACTTTTGGGAGCGGAAGGAGATTTTAAGGATTTGAAGCATGTTCTTATTGACTTCAGTGTCTAAAAGCTTAATATTTTAACCACTTGCGGCCCGCGCTATAGCCGAATGACGGCTACAGCACGGACCCAAAAAAAGCCAAGCCGCTGTCTTGACGGCCGCCCCTTTGGGCGTTCCCCACGCTCGCTCCAGAGCACGCAGCGGGGAAACTCTGTGTTGGCCGTGTCCTTTGGACACAGCCAATCACAGATCGCGGCGAACGGCCAATTAGAGTGGCCGTTTGCTATGCGATCTGCGCGGCCAATGAGAGATGATCTCATATGTAAACATATGAGATCATCTCTCATTGCCGTTTTACACAGAGACAGCGTCCTGTCTCTGGAGAGGAGGAGACCGATCTGTGTTCCTTGTACATAGGGACACAGATCGGTCACCTCCCCAGTCACCCCCCCACAGTTAGAACACACCTAGGATACACATTTAACCCCTTCCCCACCCCCTAGTGTTAACCCCTTCAATGCCAGTCACATTTATACAGTAATTAGTGCATATTTATAGCACTGATCGCAGTATAAATGTGAATGGCGCCAAAAATGTGTCAAAAGTGTCCGACATAATGTCGCAGTCCCAATAAAAATCGTAGATCGCCGCCATTTCTAGTAAAAAAATAATAATTCTGTCCCCTATTTTGTAGGCGCTATAACTTTTGCGCAAACCAGCCGCTTATTGCGTTTTATTTTTTTACCAAAAATATGTAGAATACGTATCGGCCTAAACTGAGGAAAAAAATTTTTTTTTTTTTTTTTTAATTGAGTTATTTAATATAGCAACAAGTAAAAAATATTGTATTTTTTTTCAAAATTGTCGCTCGTTTTTGTTTATAGCGCAAAAAATAAAAACCGCACAGGCGATCAAATATCACCAAAAGAAAGCTCTACTTGTGGGGAAAAAAAAAGGACATCAATTTTGTTTGGGAGCCACGTCGCACAACCGCGCAATTGTCAGTTAAAGCGACGCAGTGCCGAAAGCTGAAATTTCACCAGTAAGCAAGTGGTTAAAAAGTATAAATAGTAGAAAAAAAGTTGAAGAAGTCCCATCATTAGCTGAAAGAAATTTACGTTTTAAAAGTTGAATGGTCTTAATAGCTGAAAGTATGCAGAAGTTACTCGGAGCCAAAAAAAATTACGGAATAAAATTAAAATTAATAAGAATAATAAAAAACAAACAACAATACTGGGAATGCTATAGAGCATTCCTACTAATACAAAACGAATAACAATACTGGGAATGCTATAAAGCATTCCCACTAATAACTAGAAAATGCATTTCCTGCAGAAAATGCATGGGAATGCTGAATAGCTGAATTGCTAAGCCCACACCAAAGTCATTCACCATAACCACTATACTATCTTTATGACATACATGCAGTCAGTGTTCCTTCAGTACTTATAAAGCCTCTCTTTGATCATTAATCCCCACACCTAAGGAATGAGAGAACCCTTTAAACAAGCCTTAATAAATCCACAACAGTATATGCTATCAAAACAGCAACTTCACTGTTAGTCTCACTGTTCACAAAGGCTGTGTGTCTCACACAGCCTTTGTGAACATATCGATATATAATTTATGTTGATAAACTTAAAGGGGTTGTAAAGGAAAAAAATGTTTTCCCTAAATAGTTTCCTTTACCTTAGTGCAGTCCTCCTTCACTTACCTCATCCTTCCATTTTGTTTTTAAATGTCCTTCTTTCTTTTGAGAAATCCTCACTTCCTGTTCTTCTGTCTGTAACTACACGCAGTAATGTGAGGCTTTCTCCCTGGTGTGGAGAAAGCCTTGAGGGGGCGAGCAGGAGTGTCGGATGCCCACTAACACACAGCTCCTTTCTCTGACCCTCCTGCTCGCCCCCTCCCCCCTCAAGAGGCTTTCTCCACCAGGGAGAAAGTCTCCCATTACTGTGTGGAGTTACAGACAGAAGAACAGAAAGTGAGGATTTCTCAGAAGAAATAAGAATATTTAAAAGCAAAATGGAAGGATGAGGTAAGTGAAGGAGGACTGCACTAAGGTAAAGGAAGCTATTTAAGGGAAAACATTTTTTACCTTTACAACCCCTTTAAAAATGTGGGCATGTCAGCGATTTAAAAAATAAGTTTGCTGTGCGTTTCGCTGGGAAACGTAAAGAATTTTATACAGGACAGTCACTGGAAGAAAGTGTAGAACTCTTGTCATTTGGAAGCTCAACCAGCCTTCGTTTGATGTATAAATTGTGTACGACAAGTTGATCTTGTGGGCATGAGAGCAAATTTATAGAGAAGGAACCAAGATCATTTTTTTAAAGCTCTGTTCTGTAGCGATGACATCATCCACTGTAACCAGCCCCATAGACACTCTGTTTAAATCGATAACTGTAACGGTCAACACCGTTTACGATTTTCCCATTCCACCAACCCAAAACAGCTTATCCGACACTCCGACAATCCATCAGGCACGACCCATTCCATTTCCCAGAATAACGAGACACACAGCTCTCTTTCTGGTTCCAAAACAAATGAATGCTTTAATAGTAAAACAGCCTTTTATACAGTTAGAAACCAAGTGAACAATGAATCAACTCCACCCACCACACTACACAAGGAACTTCAATACACATTCTCTTGTAGACGTAATTGACATGCTAATCCACTACACCTAAGAAGTCAGACTGCCAACACATATCTATCATCAATAGAACTTCCACACAATACATTGTCATTAGCATCCCACAATAGACAATGAAATATCTTAGGAGCCCGACTCAATTAACACCTCAAAAGTATGTGTCCCCACATGAATGAGTCACAACTTCTAATATTCTTTTAGTCATTAAGGAATATATTGCGGATTACTGTTCCATGCTAAAACAATTCAAGATATGTCCATTATTAATGTCCCATCTCATGTAATTCATGATATAATTTCTCAGTCATCCTATGCCCTGGGTGACCCTAGACCAAAGAGTCATTAACCACTTGCCGCCTGCCCATGACAGATTGACGGCGGCAAAGTGTTTTCAATATCCTGACTGGACGTCATCAGGATATTGAGCCACTGTGCGCCCCCGGGGGCACGCATCGCGGCGATCGTTGTTGCATGGTGTTAGTTGGACACCCCGCAACACCGATCTAGGTAAAGTGTCACTCACGGAGACACTTTACCACGTGATCAGGAAAAGCCGGTAATCGGCTTTTCCTCACTCGCGTCTGTCAGACGCGAGTAGAGGAGAGCCGATCGGCTGCTCCTCTGACAGGGGGGGTTTGTGCTGATCGATTATCAGCACAGATTATCCACATGCCCACCCCCCCCCCCCCCCCCGAGGATGCCCACTGGACCACCAGGGATGCAAAACAAAGGTATGCCACCCTAGACCACCAGGGATGACACATAATGGATGCAAATCAGTGCCTGCAATGGATGCCAATCAGTGCCCAAAATGGGCATCACTGATTGGCAGGCATTGATTGGCATCCATTAGTACAACACATACGATAGTGCCCATCTATGCCGCCTATCCCTGCCCATCCATGCCGCCTATCCCTGCCCATCCGTAACGTCCATCAGTGCCGCATATTGGTCTGGGCGGGAAGATGTATAAGTGCCCAGTATGGAAGTGGTTAATGAAGCTGGCACAGGAGTACCCCGCATCCTTCAAACGTCTCTGGTTCCCACGGGCCATACCGTTACAATAACATTTTGATTTCTTTTTTTTAATCAATAGATTTTTATTGAGTTTTTGAATTACACATAGTGACAAACATTACATTTCCTCCGAAGAGGTAGGACTAATAGATCTTAGATATATTCAAAGAACATTGCGGCGGTAGAACAACGCCTTATATATAACAGCTTAATATCAAAAACAGTAACCAGGTTGACTAATTTGTACCCAGAGGATAGAGTGTGTGAATGTATAGATAGAGTGTAGAGAGACTTATTTGTGGGGGTCAGAGGTTGCTTCTAGCGGGTGGGACCCGCTCTTGCCTCGGCCACCCCACGTGGGGACTAAACTGTGGCCAAGGCTCGGCATGGTCCCCCTCCAAGTGTAGTTCAGGCAGTCATTTCAAGGTAGGACAATTGGAGTTAGGCAATGTTTATCGTACCAGGATGTCCACCTAAGCCATTTCTTACGAGCATTATCTCTATTTGCATCCTGGAGCGCCAGTGTGGTCTCGTATGTGTAGTGCAGGTGAGTAGTTTGTATAACTTCCCCAATGGTGGGTGGTAGGGGGTTTTTCCACTTTCTTGTTATGGACAGTCTAGCTGATAACAGAATATGCAGGACAGTGTGTCTCGACTCATGAGGAAATTTATCTAGATCAAGCGATAGAAGGGCTAGGTCAGGTTGGGGGTCAGCTATTAAGTGGGAGGTTTCTGAGATTATTTTGAAGGTTGACGACCAGAATAGTGCTAGTTTGGGGCAACTCCAGAGCGTGTGTAGCAAGGTCCCCTGGGAGCCACAGTTTCTCCAACATCTGTCACTTTGCAATGCACCAAATTTGGACAGCTTTGCTGGGGTCAGATACCATCTTAACATGATTTTTGTGGATAGTTCCCAAAGGGTAGAGCAGCTGGTAACAGAGTAAACAGATTTGCAAGCTTTGGACCACTGTTGATCTGAGTAGGAGCTTCCAAGATCTGATTCCCATTTAAGTAGGGGGGGTGATTTTATGAAAATTGATTTCTGCTGTAAAGTATTATAGAAAAGTGATATGCCCTTCACCCTTGGGGAAGGGTTTTGTAGGAAGAGCCAAGTGGACCGATCTATGTGGCGTTCCCAGTGGGGGTATGTAGATAAAAAGTGTTTGGTTCTAAGATAGAGGTAAAAGTCGCTATCTGGGAGATTGTACTTTTTTTGCAGGATTGGGAACGGTTCAATGGTTCCATCAACCAGAATGTCGTTGACATGGAGTATACCATGTTCGTGCCACTGCTTGTAGGAAATCAGGTCTATGTGGTGTTGCAGGGACTCAATCGGGATTTTCAGTTTAACATTATCAGGGTGGTCGTGGGTTAAGGAGATAAATTTGTGCCATGACTTAATGGTAGCTAGCATCGTAGGAGATATTGATGAAGGGGTCTTAGTGGATGAAGTGGTGGAGAGTAACCATGGAGAAAGGCCCTTGCCAGGTGCTAGGGCAGTTTCCATCTGTGTCCAGGTAGTTCGTGGTGAGGTCATGAACCATTCTCTAGATTGGGTGAGAACCGAGGCTAGGTAGTAATGGTGGAAGTCTATGTATCCCGTGCCACCCGCCTTACGAGTTTTAACAAGGGTGGTAAGGGCACATCTAGCCCTCTTGCCTTGCCAGATATAGGAAGATAAGATTGATTGGAGTGATTTAAAAAAATGGACGGGAATGGGGATTGGCAAAGTCCTGAAAAGATAGAGGAGTTGGGGCAAGTGGAACATTTTAAACGCCGCTAAGCGGCCTGTCCAAGACAGTTCTTGAGATCCCAAATGTTGGAGTTGGGCCTGAAGTTTATTCCGGAAAGGGACGTAATTTTGGTGGAAGAGCTGCTCGGGTGATTTGGTCAGTTGGATACCCAGATAGGTGATGCTTAGATCAGCCCATGTAAACGGGAATTGGCCCTGTAGCAATAATCTGGTGGGGGTGTTGATTCCTAGGTCTAAGACATGACTTTTAGATTCGTTAATTTTATAGTAGGACACTTTGCTAAAGTAAGCTAGCTCTCGTTGGACCACTGGGAGTGATGTGGATGGCTCAGATAGTATTAGTATGACGTCATCAGCGAATAGGCTGATCTTGTGTTCACAGCTTCCCATAGTGATACCTGTAATAAGCGGGTTTGATCGTATGGATTGTGCCAGGGTTTCCATCAGTAAATTAAAAATTAGGGGGGAAAGGGGGCAACCTTGTCTAGTTCCGTTCGTAATATCAAAGGGAGGTGATAACGAGTCTGCTGAATATACTTGGGCCGAGGGATTGGAATAAAGGGCCATGATTGCTCTATGAATCTGTCCAGTAAAGCCAAATTTCAAAAGGACCGAGGATAGAAACCCCCAATGTACTCTGTCAAATGCTTTTTCAGCATCAAGGGACAGGAGTACAGAGGGGGTGCCTGAGAGATTCGCCTGGTGTATGACATTGATCATTCGCCTTGTGGCATCTGAAGCCTGCCGGCCTTTGGTGAATCCCGATTGGTCCCTGTGTATCAGTGTGGGAAGGATATCATTCATTCTAATCGCTATTAACTTGGCATATAATTTAGCGTCCACATTCAGGAGAGAGATGGGGCGGAAGTTTTGGGGAGTGGTTGGGTCTTTGCCCGGTTTCGGGAGAGTGACAATTACTGCTCTTAGCATGTCAGAGGGGAATGATGAGTTAGATGCGGCCGAATTAAAAACTTCGCAGAGGGTAGGGATCAGAATGCGTCGAAATTTCTTGTAATATTCCCCAGTGAACCCATCAGGTCCCGGGGATTTAGAGTTGGGGAGATTGGTTATAGCTCTGTCCAGTTCAGTCTCTGAGAAGGGTAAATTAAGAGATTTCAATTGGTCGTCAGATAAAGAAGGGAGGGTAATCTTTCCTAAAAAGGTCTCAATGTCCTGTGGTGTCGGTTGGTGTGTGGAGAGATCGTCGCGTATGTTATATAACCCAGCATAGTAAGTACTGAAAGCATTAGCTATCTCCTGTGGTTTCATTAGTTTTTCTTTTGTGTGAGGGTGATATATGTAAGGGATTTTGGATTTGATCCTCCGCCCCTTTATCTTTAGGGCTAGTAGCTTGCCCGCTTTGTTCCCTGTAGCATATGTGGTGGCCCTAACCTTTGTACACGCCCTCTCAAAGGAGTCTAATAGGAGCAAACGGAGTTCGTGTCTTAGGTTAAATATAGTGGCTTGCAGTAAGGGCGAGGGCCGAGATTTGTTTTGTGAGTCAAGAAGGGCGATTTCAGCTGTAATTTGGTCAATTTTTTTCGTTCTGGATTTTTTGATCCTAGCCCCTAATTGGATAAACTCACCCCTGATGACGGCCTTGTGGGCGGCCCACACCACCCCCGGGTCGGATACGGAGTTTGAGTTTATGGAGAAGTATTCCTCCAATCGTTGATGTAAGAGGGTTGTTGTGGATGGATCCCTAATCAGGGCATTGTTGACTCGCCAAAGGTACGAGTTAGATTGTGGGGTAGTTGCATCTATGGAGATGCTAACAGGGGCATGGTCCGACCAGGTGGTGGGGTGGATCACCGAGGCCGAGATCCGTTGTAGCAATGGCCTATCTGTTAGGAACAAATCTATGCGTGAGTAGGTATTGTGGCGCGGCGAGAGAAAAGTGTAGTCTCTCTCGCTAGCGTGACAGCACCTCCACACATCATATAGGTCACTGTTGGAGATAAATCTGTTCAGAGGAGATGTGTGTCTCCTAGTGTATGCTGTGGAATCTAAGTCATTGTCTGGTACAAGATTGAAATCACCACACATTAAAAGATACCCTGATTGAAGGGTCTTAACTTTTTTCATAACACATTTAAGAAAAGGCATTTGGCGTTGATTCGGAGCATACAAGGAAACAAGTGTGTATGGAACATTATTAATCAAGCAGACCAAAATGATATAGCGACCCTCCGGATCAGCCACGAGTGTCTGTAGTTGGAAAGTTACCGTGTTCCGGACGGCTATCATAACACCCCTCTGCTTTTTCTTGTATGAGGATGTGAAAACATGGGGGAATTGGTGGTTCTGGCAACGGGGGTGAGAGTCCTGCTGAAAGTGAGTCTCTTGAACGCAGAGGATGTCGCATTTGAGCGATACAGCTGATTTCCATAAGGACGAACGTTTAACCGGATGGTTTAAACCTTTAGCATTTAGGGTCAGAACGGTAAAGGACATGGTGTGGTGAGAGGTGTGCAAGGTGTATAGATACAACTCACAGTTAGGAGAAGTAGTCTCAACGGATTGTCACTAAGCGGTAGATCTCCTGGTAGGATGGTTGAGGAAGCGGAGTGCTTGGGATCTGGATACGTGTAGTTTGTGGTGAGTAGATCTGAGTCTTGGCGTGCGGAAAAGTATCTCTGCTAGAGCTCCATCCACTGGGTGGTCAGAATAACAAAAGAATAAAAGAAAAGGGTTAACGTAAAACAATATCAATAACAATCAGCAAATCGGAGGATATCCTGATGCTGAGCAAACTTGGGGTACAGTTCAGGCTCAAGGAGCAGTGGTGCAACAAATGGAGCATAACGAGCAGCCAGCCGGATTAAACGGTGGGCTACTGTAGACAGGAACAGGCATATGGAATCAGCGCGAATTATCTGGGTGGTGGTCATCAGTATGAGGATTGTTCCGGGGGTTCCTGCGGGGCAGGGGAGGTTTACCCCGTGGATCAGCGTAAGCATTTGGAGGATCTGGAATGATGCCCCATGACAGTAGCAATTTGGTGCCCCCTTCCATAGTGGATATGGTATGCGGAATGCCATTGTGAGTCACTAGAATAGTGGCAGGGTGACGCCATTTGTAGACTATCTTGTGGTTTGATAAGGCTTTGGTCACGGTACTCAGCTTCCTTCTCATCTGGAGTGTAAATTGGGACAGGTCTGCATACAGTTGTATGTTCTGATAAGGAGCGGGAAGGTCTCTAAGTTCACGGGATTTGGCCAGGATCTGTTCTTTTGCTTGGTAGAAATGAATGCGCAGCAGTACATCTCTTGGAACTGTGTCAGCAAGATGGCGCGGCTTAGGTAGTCTGTGGATGCGGTCTATGGTCAGTTCTATGGGGGACAGGTCAGGCAGTAAATTTGAAAACAGAGTATTTGTATATGAGCGGAGGTCAGCTGGGAGTACAGATTCTGGGACGCCGCGTATTTTTATGTTATTGCGTCTGGATCTATCTTCAAGGTCCGCTAGTTTAGATTTGATCCAGTCAGTGTCTTCCCTTTGAACCTCATTGGCGTCAACCAGACTGTTAACAACATCAGTGCATTCCTCCATTTTCTCTTCCATGTAAGAGACCCTGTCCCCCATATGTTGCACATCAACAGAGACTTTGTGAATCAGAGATGAGAGGTTAGACATTAATGAGGACTGGAGGAGCATCAACATGTCCTTCATTGTGGTGTCTAAAACTGGCTGGCCCGTGGTTGGGAAGGCTGCGATAGAAGATTGCAGTGAGGAGATGGCGTCAGTGCCTCGTGCAGTGGTACTCACATTTGCGGCGTGGTGCTGGACATCCAAGCGCATCCGCGCTTTCGCCGGGCTCCGTGTGTCAGGGGATAGCGGTGGGGTGCCGACCAGGGGTGGGGACGATAGACCCTCCGTGCATCCATCAGGATCGCTGCTGGGGAGATCTGTATAGGCGGCGCGCCGCGAGGTGCCGTCGGCGCCATCTTGAGGTTCTCCCCTCAGCGCCGGCCTGAACGAGAAGGCCGTAAGCTTCTGAATGAAGCGATCGTCTTTTCTTTTTCGGGACATCGCTTCTCCACGTTCCCAGGGTAACCTCCGTGTGGATAGGAGTCTCGGTAGGGCCGGAAAACTGTCCGATGGTCGTCGCTTTGTCTCCGGCTGGCTGGAGCTCAGTGTCTAGGCTGCCATCTCGCTCGCGCGCAAGCCACGCCCCCAACATTTTGATTTCTGAAATCACTAAACTTAAACAGCTTTTTCACATAAAATGTAAAAAGATATCAAACTGAAAAGATATACCCGGATAGCTGAATATTTTGTGAACATTTTAAAGTTTGGTATCTGTAGGTGACAGGTGAAGGAGCTGAAACTTTTGGGAGCGGAAGAATGTTTTAAGGGTTTGAAGCATGCTCTCATTGACTTCAATGTTTAAAATAAAAATAAAAAAGCGTTAAAAAGCTTAATATTTTAAAAAGTATAAATAGTACAAAAAAAGTTGAAGTCCCATTATTAGCTGAACGAGCTGAACATTTTAAAAGTTAAATGGTCTTAACCACTTAAGCCCCGGACCAAAATGCAGCTAAAGGACCAGGCTCCTTTTTGGAAATCGGCACTGCGTCGCTTTAACTGACAATTGCGCGGTCGTGCGACGTGGCTCCCAAACAAAATTGGCGGGTTTTTTTGGTGGTATTTGATCACCTCTGCGGTTTTTATTTTTTGCACTATAAACAAAAACACCTATTTTTGGTAAAAAAAAAAATGTATATTGGTTTACAAAATAGGGGATAGTTGTATTGCATTTTTATTAATTTTTTACTACCAATAGCGGCGAGCAGCGATTTTTTTCGTGACTGCGACATTATGGAGGACACTTCGGACAATTTTGACACATTTTTGGGACCATTGTCATTTTCACAGCAAAAAATGCATTTAAAGAGGAGGTTCACCCTAAATATTCTCTCTCCCATGCGATCCAGCATACTGCGCAGTCAGCTCCTAGGTCTGTGCGCAGGCACCGCATTGCGCCGGAAATACCGGAGTCCTAAATCGGGTATTTTCGGAAGCTGTGACAAGCTGTATAGGCTTATATCCACCGCGGGGGAAATAAATAAAAATGAAAGATTTCACAGGAAGTGGGGGATTTAAAAAAAATAAATAAAAAAACAGCATACTGGCGCTGACGCCAGTATGCTGGATCACATGGGAGAGGGTATATTTTAGGGTGAACCTCCGCTTTAAAATGCATCGTTTACTGTGGAAATGACAGTTGCAGTTTGGGAGTTAACCACAGGGGGCGCTGATGGTGTTATGTGTGTGTATGAAGTGTGTTTCCAACTGTAGGGGGGTGTGGCTGTAGGTCTGACGTCATCGATTGTGTCTCCCTATAAAAGGGATGACACGATTGATGCAGCCGCCACAGTTTACACACGCTCTTCCCGTTCTTCAGCTAAGGGGACCGATCGCAGGACTCAATCGGCGATCGGGTCCGTGGGTCCTGCGGTCCCGGAGCTTTGGACCGGGTCGCGGGCGCGCGCCCGTGACCCATGGCTGGGTACTAGTACAGGACGTACATCTGCCCAGCTGTGCCATTCTGCCGACATATGTGCAGGTGGCGGTCCTTAAATGGTTAAAAGCTAAAAGTATGCAGAATTTACGCAGAGCCAAAAAACGTACGGAATAATACATTTTAATTTAAATTAAGAATAATAAAAACGAATATCAATACTGGGAACGCTATTGAGCATTCCCATCAATAGGAATGTAGCAGTAGTGGCAATGGAGGCTTTCGGCCTGTGTGGATATACTCAGGATATTGTGTGAGCCGTTTGCAGGGTGTTCAAAGCAGCAAAGTAAATACGGCCTGCCCTTGAACATGTTGATTCAGGTTTGAAGCAAACCTGTAATGGGGACAATGCCAAGCTAAATTCCAGCTAGACACCAAGATTCTCAATCATACCTTCTCATGTTACATAGAAAACGGAGTTCTATCTGTGATACTTTTTTTTTTGCACCAACATACAATTTTTCAGTACAAGCTTTCCCTTCTTTAACCACTTCAATACCGGATATTTTCACCCCCTTCCTGCCCAGGCCAATTTTTAGTTTTCAGCACTGTCGCACTTTGAATGAGAATTGCGCGGTCATGCAACACTGTACCCAAATAGAGCTTTCTTTTGGAGGCATTTTATTACCTCTGTGGTTTTATATTTTATTGTAAAAAAAAAAAAAATACAAAAAGCGTTTTATATTTTGTTACAAAAATTTTGCAAACGGGTAATTTTTCTCCTTCATTGATGTACGCTGATGAGGCTGCACTGATGGGCACCGATAAGGCTGCACTCATAGGCGGCACTGAAGGGCATTGATAGGTGGCACTGAAGGGCACTGATAAGCACTGGTAGGTGACATTGACAGGCAGCACTGCTAGGTGGCACTGACTGGCACCACTGGTGGGCATTGATGGGTGGCAGTGATGGGCATTGATAGGTGGAACTGATTGCCACTGACAGGTGGCATTGGTGGTCACTGTGGGCACTGGCGGGTAGCACTTGGGGGAGCAACATCCGTTACATAGCAGCCGGTGATCGGCTTTTTTTCTCCTCACACTGTCAGTGCGAGGAGAAAAAAAAAAAAAGAAGGGATTACCAAGCTTTGTTTAGATCACGTGATCAGCTCTCATTGGCTAACAGCTGATCATGTGGTAAGGAGTCGGGACCGGCCCCTTACGTGGATCCGTGATCACCTGAGTCTCAGTGACTCAGTGATCACAGGGGGCGCATGCAAAGGGGAGGACTGATTACTGTATAAATGTCACTGGCAGGGAAGGTGTTAACACTAGTGGGTGATCAAGGAGTTAAATGTGTTTCCACAGTCCTGCTCTGTTATCGGTAATGTTGTGTGCCCGGGGGACATTGCGGCCGCTGAGCACACGCACCGGCTCCCAAGTGACGCGGCGGAGGGCACCCCCTAGACGGCCGGGAAGCCCAGAACGTAATATGACTATGGGCGGGTAGGGAAGTGATTAAGGTCCAAGCAGTACTGATTCACATGCTACAGTGAGCCTCCCACAAGCTTGCTTGGAACCCCCCTGATCCCCCCCCAAAAAAAATTAAATTTCTGGGGTAAAGGAAGAGTATACTAGGAGATTTCTACAAGCTCTGTATAGTGGGGGGGGGGGGCTGTGGGCAGCTGAAGCTACTTACTGTTCACTTCCTGGATTTACACAGAGGCACACCTCCAGCTCTCATTTGCGCCCTTATGACTCATCCCCCCTCCCTTCCTGGCAAAATCTAAAGAGAGTGAGAGAGAGAGCTCTGCATGATGTCATACGCCTAGGCTAATGACCAGACAAGAAACATAAAGTGTGGTGTATACGTTATTTACTGGCAGAAAAAAATAATGTTTTACTATCCAAAGTAAAAACAACAGGCAGAACATTTATTAGATGGAAAGTTGAATAACAAGGCTGACCGTTCCGGTCTGCCTGTCAGTTTTTTGGGCAGACCCGAATGGACCCTCCATGAAGGTCTATGGAGCAGTGGTGACATGTCCGCTGACATCCGATCCGCTATTTTCAGACAGATGGAAACCCTATTTTCCATCCGTCTGGTGGATCGGATCGGGTAAAAACGGACTCTACGGTCCGTCTTTATCCGATCCCCCATAGAGGAGAGCAGAGCTCTGACAGGTCCGCCCCTGCACAGTGTGTAGAGACGGACCTGTCATCTACCTGCTCAGCGGAGACCAATGGAGCGATCCCTGCTGAGCAAAGTGGAGACTGTACACTGAAGGTCCGCTTTAACGACTTAAGTACCGAGCCTCTTTTTGAGATTTGTTAACAAGTTAAAAAAAAAAAATAGGTTGTGCTAGAAAATTACATAGAACCCCCAAACATTATAAAAAAAAAAAATTCTAACACCCTAGAGAATAAAATGGAAAACTTTACGTCATACCCTATTTGTGCAGCGGTCTTACAAGGGCACTTTTTTTTGGAAAAAAATACACTTTTTGGACTTAAAAAATAAGACAACAGTGAAGTTAGCCCAATTGTTTTATATTGTGAAAGATAATGTTACGCCGAGTAAACCGATACCCAACATGTCACGCTTCAAAGTTGTGTCCGCTTGTGAAATGGAGACAAACTTTTACCCTTAAAAATCTCCATAGGCCACATTTAAAAAAATTCTACAGGTTGCATGTTTTGAGGTACAGAGGAGGTCTAGGGCTAGAATTATTGCTCTCGCTCCGGCGATCGCAGCGTATGCGTTCGCTTCTGCGCATGCGTTCTCACGTATGCGTTCGCTTCTGCGTGCAAGCTCTTCAGGATGGGGTGCGGTAAAAAAATAAATTAAAAAAAAAAGTTATTTTCTTATTTATTTTGCCTTTTATTTTTACTTGCTCTTCGCTCTTTGAGTGAACATGTTGCTGTTTCAAATTCAGGTACATTATAAGGAAAAGGGGACTTTGCATTTACCATTAAGTGCCCTTTGAAAGGGAACAGGAAGCAGCAGATTCAATTATGAAAACCATTTCAGGCATTCGAATCATTTCATTCTGTTCAATAAAATTAGAATCAGCGTCTTTATTTCTGCATTTGTGACTTGAGCCGGACCCGGCACAGAATGTTCTGTCTTCTCCGAGGACATCATCTCCTTACCTAGATTACTGCGGTACCTCAGCTGGTTCCGGATACTGTACAGGATGACGTGCTTCTCATAGTCCTTCTGGGAGTTTCCCAAGCTCTGCAGAAGACAAAACATTTAGATAAAGGATGGATTTGATATAATATTTTATATTCTAAAAAGATATAGATGTGAGTTATAGATTCAGATTGGATCTGACAGCTGTCACTGAAATGATCGGAGGAGACCGAAGAAGATCTAATAAACAGAAAAGGAGGAAATACTCGATGTGCAATATTTTATTCATTGATATGGTGCCAAATGATCTCTCAGCACTCTGCAGTGTACACCAAACTATTCCCACCAGTCCCCGTCAAAGTACAATCCTCCGCAATGTACACCAAACCATTCCCACCAGTCCCCGTCATCAAAGTACAATCCTCCGCAATGTACACCAAACTATTCCCACCAGTCCCCGTCAAAGTACAATCCTCCGCAATGTACACCAAACTCCCACCATCCCCATCCAAAGTACATCCTCCCAGTACACCAAACCACTCCCCGTCCCCATCATCAAAGTACAATCCTCCGCAATGTACACCAAATTCCCACCAGTCCCCTCCAAAGTACATCCTCCCAGTACACCAAACCACTCCCCAGTCCCCGTCATCAAAGTACAATCCTCCGCAATGTACACCAAACCACTCCCACCAGTCCCCATCATCAAAGTACAATCCTCCGCAATGTACACCAAACTATTCCCACCAGTCCCCATCATCAAAGTACAATCCTCCGCAATGTACACCAAACCACTCCCACCAGTCCCCGTCATCAAAGTACAATCCTCCGCAATGTACACCAAACCACTCCCACCAGTCCCCGTCATCAAAGTACAATCCTCAGCAATGTACACCAAACCACTCCCACCAGTCCCCGTCATCAAAGTACAATCCTCCGCAATGTACACCAAACTATTCCCACCAGTCCCCGTCAAAGTACAATCCTCCGCAATGTACACCAAACCACTCCCACCAGTCCCCATCATCAAAGTACAATCCTCCGCAATGTACACCAAACCACTCCCACCAGTCCCCATCATCAAAGTACAATCCTCCGCAATGTACACCAAACTATTCCCACCAGTCCCCATCATCAAAGTACAATCCTCCGCAATGTACACCAAACCACTCCCACCAGTCCCCGTCATCAAAGTACAATCCTCCGCAATGTACACCAAACCACTCCCACCAGTCCCCGTCATCAAAGTACAATCCTCCGCAATGTACACCAAACCATTCCCACCAGTCCCCATCATCAAAGTACAATCCTCCGCAATGTACACCAAACCATTCCCACCAGTCCCCGTCATCAAAGTACAATCCTCCGCAATGTACACCAAAACCATATCCCAAGTCCCCGTCCAAAGTCAATCCTCTGCAATGTACACCAAACCACTCCCACCAGTCCCCGTCATCAAAGTACAATCCTCCGCAATGTACACCAAACCATTGCCACCAGTCCCCGTCATCAAAGTACAATTCTCCGCAATGTACACCAAACCATTCCCACCAGTCCCCATCATCAAAGTACAATCTTCTGCAATGTACACCAAACTATTCCCACCAGTCCCCGTCATCAAAGTACAATCCTCCGCAATGTACACCAAACCACTCCCACCAGTCCCCGTCATCAAAGTACAATCCTCCGCAATGTACACCAAACCACTCCCACCAGTCCCCATCATCAAAGTACAATCCTCCGCAATGTACACCAAACCACTCCCACCAGTCCCAGTCATCAAAGTACAATCCTCCGCAATGTACACCAAACCACTCCCACCAGTCCCAGTCATCAAAGTACAATCCTCCGCAATGTACACCAAACCATTCCCACCAGTCCCAGTCATCAAAGTACAATCCTCCGCAATGTACACCAAACCACTCCCACCAGTCCCAGTCATCAAAGTACAATCCTCCGCAATGTACACCAAACCACTCCCACCAGTCCCCATCATCAAAGTACAATCCCCTGCAATGTACACCAAACTATTACCACCAGTCCCCATCATCAAAGTACAATCCCCTGCAATGTACACCAAACTATTACCACCAGTCCCCATCATCAAAGTACAATCCTCCGCAATGTACACCAAACCATTCCCACCAGTCCCCATCATCAAAGTACAATCCTCCGCAATGTACACCAAACCACTCCCACCAGTCCCCGTCATCAAAGTACAATCCTCAGCAATGTACACCAAACCACTCCCACCAGTCCCCATCATCAAAGTACAATCCTCCGCAATGTACACCAAACCACTCCCACCAGTCCCCGTCATCAAAGTACAATCCTCCGCAATGTACACCAAACCACTCCCACCAGTCCCAGTCATCAAAGTACAATCCCCAATGTACACCAAACCATCCCACCAGTCCCCATCATCAAAGTACAATCCCCTGCAATGTACACCAAACTATTACCACCGTCCCCATCACCAAAGTACAATCCCCTGCAATGTACTCCCACAAACTATTACCAGTCCCCGTCCCCATCATCAAAATCCTCCGCAATGTACACCAAACCATTCCCATGTCCCCATCATCAAAGTAAATCCTCCGCAATGTACACCAAACCATTCCCACCAGTCCCCGTCCAGTCAATCCCAGCATACACCAAAACTCCCACCAGTCCCCATCCAAAGTACAATCCTCCGCAATGTACACCAAACCACTCCCACCAGTCCCCGTCATCAAAGTACAATCCTCCGCAATGTACACCAAACCATTGCCACCAGTCCCCGTCATCAAAGTACAATCCTCCGCAATGTACACCAAACCATTGCCACCAGTCCCCGTCATCAAAGTACAATTCTCCGCAATGTACACCAAACTATTCCCACCAGTCCCCACCAAAGTAAATCCTCCCATACACCAAACCACTCCCACCAGTCCCCGTCATCAAAGTACAATCCTCCAATGTACACCAAACCATTGCCACCAGTCCCCGTCATCAAAGTACATCCTCCCATGTAACCACTATTCCCACCAGTCCCCGTCATCAAAGTACAATCCTCCGCAATGTACACCAAACATTGCCAAGTCCCCGTCACAAAGTACATCCTCCGCAATGTACACCAAACCATTGCCACCAGTCCCCGTCATCAAAGTACAATTCTCCGCATACACCAACTCCCAGTACAATCAATCTTCCGCAATGTACACCAAACCACTCCCACCAGTCCCCGTCATCAAAGTACAATCCTCCGCAGTGTACACCAAACCACTCCCACCAGTCCCCATCATCAAAGTACAATCCTCTGCAGTCACACAGCCATAGACTCCTAAAAGTGAACATCCAGGATAAACTGAAAGCGGAGTTCCACCCAAAAGAGGAATGTCTGCATTAAGCACTCCTCACTCCCTTACATGCATGTCATTTTTTGGGGGGGGGGTACCTAGTTGACAGGTACCCAATTCCCACTTCCTGCTTTCGTCGCCTCACCGCCTAAGCGACTCCTCCTCTCTCCCACTAGGCAGTGACTCCTCCGACTCCTCTCTCCCACTAGACGACTCCTCCAACTCCTCCTCCTCTAGGCGGCAACTCCTCATCCTCCTCTCTCCCACTAGGCGGCGACTCCTCTCTCCCACTAAGCGGCGACTCCTCCTCCTCTCTCCCACTAGGCCACTCCTCCTCCTCTCTCCCACTAGGCCACTCCTCCTACTCCTCCTCCTCTCTCCCTCTAGGCGACCCCTTCTCCTCCTCTCTCCCTCTAGGCGACCCCTCCTCCTCTTCTCCCTCTACCCCCTCCTCCTCCCGTCTCCAACTAGGACCCCTCCTCCTCCCGACTCCTCCTCCTAGGCACTCCTCCTCCACTAGGCGACTCCTCCTCCCGTCTCCCACTAGGCGACTCCTCCTCCTCCTCTCTCCCACTAGTCGACTCCTCCTCCTCTCTCCCACTAGGTGACTCCTCCTCCTCCTCTCTACCACTAGGTGACTCCTCCTCCTCCTCCTCCTCCTCTGTCCCTCTAGGCGACCCCTCCTCCTCCCGTCTCCCACTGGGCGACTCCTCCTCCCGCTCGTCTCCCACTAGGCGACTCCTCCTCCTCCCGTCTCCCACTAGGCGACTCCTCCTCCTCCTGTCTCCCACTAGGCGACTCCTCCTCCTCCCGTCTCCCACTAGGCGACTCCTCCTCCTCCCGTCTCCCACTAGGCGACTCCTCCTCCCGTCTCCCACTAGGCGACTCCTCCTCTCTCCCACTAGTCGACTCCTCCTCCTCCTCTCCCACTAGGTGACTCCTCCTCCTCTCTCCCACTAGGTGACTCCTCCTCCTCTCTCCCACTAGGTGACTCCTCCTCCTCTCTCCCACTAGGTGACTCCTCCTCCTCTCTCCCACTAGGTGACTCCTCCTCCTCCTCTCTCCCACTAGGCGAGGAGCACGGTTTGTTTTTGGGTTGAAGTTGGTTTGCTTGCTGTGCCCACCCCTCGTTTTTTGACACTACTTGGGGACTTCCCTACTGTCAAGATTATTTAAAGCTGAGTCCGTTCATAAACGAAAGAGAAAATAGGATTTTTCTACTCACCGTAAAATCCTTTTCTCTAAAGTTCATGGACGGACAGCACCCAACCCTCCTTTTTAAGTTTGTACTGCTTTTAGAAGAACCGAGGCGGCCGACTGTAGAGTGAGGCGTTATGACCAGAGGGCCCGTCCCCTGGGCGGTGCTGTTCGGCTTTGCTGCATTACATGTTTTTTAACCATTTAACATGTCTGCCTAGTCCTCTCCTGATAGACGGAACAGAACCCTACTGTCAAGAGTATTTGGAGCTGTGTCCGTCCATGAACGAAAGAGAAAGAATAGCCCCGGAGGATTTGGCTGCCCAATGACCGAGCCATTATTTTTTGCGATTCGGCACTCCATCGATTTAACTGACAATTGCGCGGTCGTGCGACGTGGCTCCCAAACAAAACTGACGTCATTTTTCCCCACAAATAGAGCTTTCTTTTGGTGGTATTTGATCGCCCGTGCGGTTTTTATTTTTTGTTCTATACACAAAAACAGAGTGACAATTTTGGAAAAAAAAAGCAATATTTTTTTACTTTTTGCTATAATAAATATCCCCTAAATAAGATATTTTTTTTTTCCTCAGTTTAAGCCAATACTTATTCTTCTACATATTTTTGGTAAATGAAAAAAAAAAAAAAAAAGAATAAGTGTATAGTGATTGGTTTGTGCAAAGGTTTTAACCTCTACAAAATAGGGTATAGTTTTAAGGCATTTTTTTTTACTAGTAATGGCGGCGATCTGTGATTTTTATCGTAACTGCGACATTATGGCGGACACATCGGACACTTTTGACGCTATTTTGGGACCATTGTCATTTATACAGTGAACAGTGCTATAAAAATGCTCCGATTACTGCGTAAATGACACTGGCAGGGAAGGGGTTAACCACTAGGGGGCAAAGAAAGGGGTTGTTTGTCCTAACTGTGGGGGGGGAGTGGCTTACTGTGACATTACACTGATCACTGCTCCCAATGACAGGGAGCAGTAGATCACTGTCCTGTCACTAGGCAGAACAGGGAGATGCCTTATTTACATAGACATCCCCCCGTTCTGCAGACATCGAGTCCATGGGTCCTGCGGGCACGGAGCTTGCAGTGGGGGCGTGCACACACCCGCACGGCGGACTTTTCTGCTGACGTATAAATGCGTGAAGTGGTTTACCGGTAAAGGTGAGGACTTAGTGTGGGGTTCACAAGCACCGGTGGGGGGGGGGGGGGCATGTGGTGGGCTTTAATTTTCACATCTATCCTTGTGTTCCAATGTCTGGATTTCAGGCCCTGCAAAGCGGCAATATTACCCACTAAAGCACTGCGCCGCTCAATGCATTATTTATACATGCCTCTCAAATTCTTGCAGTGCTGAACAATTTACAAGCTGAGAAAACAAATCCTAAGTGTCAGCTAATACCTAGAAGAAGAAAAAGAAATTACAGATGGTGGCTAAAGCCTCGTATACAGGAGAAGGGTGCAGAGGTACATCCAGTGCGATTGTTTTTGTTCCCCCTGACCTTCCATCCCTCATCAGAGAACTGGGCAACAATGCAAATTACAGCCGTATTAAACCCAAAAGCAAATATTTATTATTTTGCAGCTTACCAATTCTTAAAGGGTCACTAAAGGAAAACATTTTTTTTAGCTAAATAGCTTCCTTTACCCTAATGCAGTCCTGGTTTCATGTCCTCATTGTTCGTTTTTGCTGTAATCCTTCTCTGTTCTGGACACTTCCCGGTTGTCTGTTTCCTTAGGAAAAAAGTACTGGGGGCTTCTCTCGGTGGTCTCTAATCAAGGAGGTGTGATTACTGTGTGTCTAAAACCCCTCAGAGCCAATCAGTTTCATTTTAAAAACAAACACTGCCCTGTATTGGCTCTGTGTCTCTGTCCTTCACAGAAGCATGAAACTAGAAACTGCAGGCACATTATATGATTTTTATCTATTTTTTATCATTTTAAAAGGAATCAGTTAACTATTATGTCTCTATACCCTGTAAACAGCCATTTCAGCAAAAAAATGTTTTCCTTTAAGTCCATCACACACAATCGGTTTGTCCGATGAAAACCGACCGATGGACTGTTTTCGTCGGACAAACCGATCGTGTGTGGGCCCCATCGATTTGTTTTCCATCAGTGAAAAAAAAAATAGAACATGTTTTAAATATTTCCTATGGATAAAGAAATATAGAAAAAAAAACGATCGTCTGTGTGGAACTCCATCGGTCAAAAATCCACGCATGTTCAAAAGCATTGAACTTAATTTTCTCAGCACGTTGTAGTGTTTTACATCAGGATTTGACAAATTTCCTTGGAATCTAGGAGCCAGCTAAAAAAGTTAAGAGCCAGAAAACGTGCCCCGTCTCGGAAGCGAACACATACGTGAGTAGCGCCCGTATATGAAAGTAGTGTTCAAACCACACATGTGAGGTATCACTGCGATTGGTAGAGCGAGAGCAATAATTCTAGCCCTAGACCTCCTCTGTAACTCAAAACATGCAACCTGTAGAATTTTTTAAACGTCTCCTATGGAGATTTTAAAGGGTAAAAGTTTGTCGCCATTCCACGAGCGGACACAATTTTGAAGCGTGACATGTTGGGTACCAATTTACTTGGCGTAACATTATCTTTCACAGTATAAAAAAAATTGGCTTACTTTACTGTTGTCTTATTTTTTGATTAAAAAAAGTTTACCAAAAAAGTGTGCTTGTAAGACCGCTGCACAAATACGGTGTGACAGAAAGTATTGCAACGACCGCCATTTTATTCTCTAGGGTGTTAGAATAAAAAATATATATAATGTTTGGGGGGTTCTAATTAGAAGGAAGGAGATGGCAGTGAAAACAGAGGGGAAGCTCAATTAGCATTGCTGTCTATCTTGTGATGGCAACCACAAGATGGCGCCAGATCACAGAAGAAAGCATAGGCATGCCAAAGGCCACAAATCCGCGGCCTCAATTACCGGGCCGCTGCGGCCCAACGCGATCGCGGGGCGGAGTAGGTGGGGGCGCACAGAGACACAAGATGGGGTATACTGTGTTTCCGCGCGCCCCCACCTCCCCAGCAGCGTGATTGCGTTGGGCTGCACGGCCAGTAATTAAGGCCCTGGCTTACAAGGGCCTTCTGCAGGCCTATCCTTCCTTCCCCAGGCGCCAGGTCGCTAATTCTAGTCGCAATTGCGACCTCGCGCCCGGACTTTATGGAACCCTGGCTTACAAGGGTCAGCTTTTATTTATCCATGAAAAACCTTCATCCCAAAGGAAAAAATAAAAATAAAAAAAGTTTTCTATAACTGATTATACAGTGTAAGCTGGACTTCAACTTCTTAGTGTATCTAAACCTGCTAATACATTTAACACTCCCCTGACAATGTGGCTCTCCAAATGTGCCCCTTTATCCAGAGTGAGGGGCACTCTAATACAGGAGGTGCGTTACTGAGCAGATCACCAGGTAAAAACAGAAGAGGGGGGGGGGCAGAGGAAATAAAACGCACTCTCCTTAACCACTTCCCTACCGCACTATAGTAATACGACGGCGGCAGGAACCGCCCTTTGTCCCTCCGGGCCGCCGTCATATGACGTCTTTTTTTCTTGAGCCTCTAGGGGGCGCATAAACACACAGATCCATGTCCTGTCAGTGGTGAGGAGACCGATGGGGTGTTCCCAGTACAGAGAAACAGATCAGTCTCCTCCCCCCTACAGTTAGAATCACTCCCTAGGGAACATATTTAACCCCTTCAGCGCCCCCTAGTGTTAACCTCTTCCCTGCCAGTCACATTTACACAGTAATCAGTGCAGTTTTAAAGCACTAATCGCTGTATAAATATGAATGGTCCCAAAATAGTGTCAAAAGTGTCCGATGTGTCCGCCGCAATGTCACGATAAAAAAAAAACGCAGATCGCCGCCAATAATAGTAAGTATAATAATAAATAATAATAAAAGAAAAAATAACACTAAAAATGGCATAAAACTATCCCCTATTTTGTAAACGCTTTAACTTTTGCGCAAACCAATCCATATTCGCTTATTGTGATTTTTTTTAACCAAAAATATGTAAAGAATACGTATCGGCCTAAACTGAGAGAAAAAAATAAAAACATTATATATTTTTGGGGGATATTTAGTATAGTAAAAAATCGTGTTTTTTAAAAAATTTACGCTCTTTTTTGTTTATAGCACAAAAAATTAAAACCGCAGAGGTGATCAAATACCACCCAAAGAAAGCTCTATTTGTGTGGGGGGGGGGATCAAAATGTCAAATGGGTACAGTGTTGCATGACCGCGCAATTGTCATTCAAAGTGTAACAGCGCTGAAAGTTGGTCTGGGCAGAAAGGGGGTGAAAATGCCTGGTATTGGAGTGGTTAATGGCTCACCGGCTGTGCTTGGGCACCAATAGCTCCTGCTGCTGTGTGCGCCAATAAGGAGAGAGAGATGGGGGGGGGGGGGAGAGGCGCAGCTCTGATTGGATGGAGATGGGGCTCAGGTATATATAAGGGGGAGCTGCACCCGGGAGGTTTTGTGACCAGTTATAATTTTCTATCCAGGTACAAACATTCTCATTAATGCCAAAAGACATTGATTCATAAAGAGTAACACAGGTCTTGTCCCTCCCCCACCCTGTTACTGGACTGTGACAGGAGAAGAGTGATAAGGTCGCCTCTCTGCTCTCTCCTCCAATCAGATTAGCACTGTGGTACATCTTCTCCCCTGTACTCACACCTCGAATCTCTGACCTCTCCATCTGCTTGTAATGGGATCTCATTCATTCCTAAAGACTCACAGATCACAAGAAAGGCGAGTCTGTTTCTAGCACCCTCTGAAAAGAGATCTGTGGTGGACTGCTTTTCATAGGGTGGTAGAGTGGTGTCTTCCAGGTGATCTGAATTCCTCTTGAATGCCTTTTGTTGTTTGTGATGGAGGTGGAGGGGGAGGGGGAGAACAGGGACCTGGGTGATGGATGTGATGACAGCAGTCATGGGCAATCACAGGTGATCGGGGAGGGGATGACAGGAGATGGAAGGGTGACAGATGTAAGTAGAGGCAGATGATAGGGGTGGGGACACGTTAGGAGGAGGGGACACATGTTGAAGGAGGGGATTGGTTGATGGGGATGGGGACTGGTGATAGATGCGGGGACACAGATTGGGGTAGGGTATTGGTGATAGGGATAGAGGAGACATATGTTAGGGGGAGGAAATTGGTGATGGGGGAGGGGACTGGGTGACAGGTATGGGACTGGGTGATGGGGGTGGGGACACCGGTTGAGGGGGGGGGCTGGGTGATGGGGACACAGGTTGGGAGAGGGGACTGGGTGATGGGGGTGGGGACACTGGTTGACGGGGAGGGCTGGGTGATGGGGACACAGGTTGGGGCTTGGTGATTGGGGTGGGGACACAGGTTGAGGGGGGTGATGGGGACACAGGTTGAGGGGGGTGATGGGGACACAGGTTGAGGGGGGTGATGGGGACACAGGTTGAGGGGGGTGATGGGGACACAGGTTGAGGGAGGGGCTGGGTGATGGGGACACACGTTGGGGGAGGGGGCTGGGTGACAGAACTTGGGGGAGGGGACTGGGTGATGGGGTGGGGACACAGATTGGGGGAGGGGACTGGGTGATGGGGGTGGGGACACAGGTTGGGGGGGCTGGGTGATAGGGTCACAGATTGGGGGAGGGGACTGGTGATGGAGGTGGGGTCACAGGTTGGGGGGGCTGGGTGATGGAGGAGGGGACAGAGCATTGATGAGGGGACTGGGTGGGGACATGGGCCTGGGTGATGTGGTGGGGTCACACAGGTTGGGGGAGGGGACTGGGTGATGGGGTGGGGACAGAGCTTGGGGGAGGGGCCTGGGTGATGGGGGTGGGAACATAAATCAGAGGTGATAACAGGTGATAGAGTGATGACATTTGATGGAGGTTGGGGACAGACACAGAATATGGGTGGGGATCAGATGATGGGGGTGGAGTTATGTGATGGGGTGGGGCTAGTCTCAGGCGATAGGGGTGAGAACAGAGCATGGGGGAGGGGCCTGGGTGATAGGGGTGGGGATAGAAATCAGAGGTGATAACAGGTGATGGAGTGATGACACTTGATGGAGGTTGGGGACAGATGATGGGGGGTGGGGCCAGACACAATATGGGGGTGGGGATTAGATGATGGGGGTGGGGTTATGTGATGTGATGGGCCTAGTCTCAGGTGATAGGGGTGAGAACAGAGCATGGGGAGGGGCCTGGGTGATAGGGGGGTGGGAACAGAAATCAGAGGTGATAACAGGTGATGGAGTGATGACACTTGATGGAGGTTGGGGACAGGTGATGGGGGTGGGGCCAGACACAGAATAGGGGTGGGGATCAGATTATTGGGGTGGGGCCAGACACAGTATGGGGGTGGAGATTAGATGGGGTGGGGTTAGATGATGGGGGTGGGGTTATGTGATGGGGTGGGGGTAGTCTCAGGTGATAGAGGTGAGAACAGAGCATGGGGGAGGGGCCTGGGTGATAGGGGGTGGGGATAGAAATCAGAGGTGATAACAGGTGATGGAGTGATGACACTTGATGGAGGTTGGGGACAGGAAATGGGGATCAGATGATGGGGGTGGGGTTATGTGATTGGGGGGGGGCTAGTCTCAGGTGATGGGGGTTGGGTGATGTGATGGGGCTAGTCTCAGGTGATAGGGGTGAGAACAGAGCATGGGGGAGGAGACAGGGTGATAGGGGGAGGGGGGGTGGGAACAGAAAACAGAGGTGATAACAGGTGATGGAGTGATGACATTGGATGGAGGTTGGGGACAGGTGATGGGGGTGGGGCCAGACACAGTATGGGGGTGGAGATTAGATGATGGGGGTGGGGCTAGTCTAAGGTGATAGAGGTGAGAACAGAGCATAGGGGAGGGGCCTGGGTGCTAGGGGTGTGAATAGAAATCAGAGGTGATAACAGGTGATGGAGTGACGACACTTGATGGAGGTTGGGGACAGATGATGGGGGGTGGGGCCAGACACAGAATGGGGGTGGGAGCAGATGATGGGGGTGTGGCTAGTCTCAGGTGATGGGGGGGGAGGGGACAGTAGCTCCTCACCTGTCTGACGTTGGCCGGTAGTTTGGCCCAGGGGTAGTTGTGTCGGATGTGAAACTCCACGTCAATATTCATGGTGTCCGATGTGACCCCCGGCCGGTCGGCCTGCACATACCGTGTCACCGCCTCATGTCCCCGGACCCCGCCGCCCCCTCCTGTCTCTCCCGAACTTGGCCTCAGTGATAAACTACTTCCTCATTGGCTGAGGTAGTCTGCCCGAGTCCTATACGTCATTTCCCGTCAGACGAAGCTTCAGAGAAGAAAGTCTGTCGGCCAGAGGCCGAACCTCCCCCGAACACATTGTCTCCTTTCCCGTGGGCGGCCATCTTGTTGTAGACCGCAGAGTGACAGGACCGTCCAGCTGCAGAGAGTTCTTTATCACTACATGTTAGGACAAGGAATACAGGAGTGACAACATTCATATAGGAATACTATAGTGGTTGTCACCATTTCTGCATGAAAATAAAGAGGTTTGATTGGTCATCAGCCTTTAGGCTCCATTAAACATATGACTCCATAGTGTACATTCATGGAGCACATGAAGATGTGGGTCATACTTGCCGTGACGTTCATTGTAAATGGCCCCCCAAATGCGGCCAGCAGACGTGTACTCACACATGTCAGAACATTTCTTGCGCGCTTTCTGTACGTGTTTACGACCAACGTACCAAAGAAGCTCCCGCATCTTTTTTGGGCATTGAGTTTTGTGCACGTTTTTTAATCGTGTGATTTGAAAAAACCTTGTATCTGCTGGCCACATTTGGGGTTCCGCTAACAACGAATGGCACCACAAGTGTTTTCTACATGTTCTGCAAATGCGTGGCTTTGAGCGCATTTACGGGAATGCTTAAAGAGGTACTAAGGGCCGCTTCACACCACAAAAACGCACTCCAGATCCGTTCATGATGCGTTTCTGCATACGTGTGTAGCACCACCCCCGCAAGAGCTGCTGAGTATTTTTGGGTGGCACGTTATCTCTATCTTCTCGCTGTCCAGGGTAATAAAAGAAAGTGAGAAATTCCAATGTCCACACAATACGCTTATTTTTACGTGGTTTATTGTAGAACTTGATAGCAAAAATAAGTTAAAGGGGTGAAAGGGTAGGTAGGTAGGTAGGTTCAGGTGTATAGTTTCAAATATGAAACACTCCTGCTTCCAGCATACACAGTTCCTTTCATCACCGATGTATCCAGATGAAATAGGCGCGTTCCCGCGGCGATCGAACTGCGCATGCTCCGTTCGCAAATTTCCCACCCTGCATTGCGCGAAAACACGTCGTCACGTCGTAGTAGCGTCGTTTACGTACATTCCTATTCCCGAACGAGTTACGTTAAAAAAATATATATATTTTCAAATTGAGGCGGGAACGACGGCCATACTTTACATGGGTTATGCACTGTTAGACCTGCAAAAAGCTCCTCTAACATTACGTAGCCAAAAAATGACGTAGGCGATTGCGAGGGACACTCGTACCTTTGTGGATCGCCGTAAAAACTCATTTGCATATCCCGACGCATGAAAACGACGCAAACTCCTCCCAGCGGCCGCAAAAATATCGCGGTGTAGATCCGAAGGCTTACGAAGACGTAAGCCTCTCGGATCGAAGCCCGAAGCCGCCGTATCATGGTTTGAGGATTCAAACTAGTGATACGGCGCGCAAAATTTGAAATTACTCCTGTCTAACACCAGTTAGACAGGCGTAATTGCTCTGTGAATCTGGGCCAATGTTTCTCTCTCTTTGCCTTGAGTGACAGGTTATTTACATATCTAGCTTGGACATGTTTATTATATGTTATGTTTATCATAATATAAAGTGAGAAATCCACCCCTCCCCCACATAACAGATTCTGGTAATATACAATGAACTTTGGATCACCTCATGTTATGATAAACATGTCCAAGCTAGATATGTAAATAATCTGTCACTCAAAGCAAGAAGAGAGAAACTGACTTTTTAGTTAGACAAGTTTTTATCTGGAATTCTGTTCATTTTCACTGAACAATAAAAGAGGATTGCTCAGCGCTGGAATAACTCTGTGTGGCAAGACTGGGCACAGATGATAGGAAATTTTATTCTCTACATTGTGACATCAAAAAAATAATAATATTTTTTTGGGTTTACATCCAGCCAGTGCTCTCCGCTTGTATCATCCCCGACCCAGCTCAGCCACACTCCAGCCACCTCGAGGCATGGGCCGCAAAGCCGTGGCCTCAATTAGCGGCACGACGCGATCGTGGGGGGGGGAAGGGATGCGCGGCGATGCTTACAGGATACCCCAGCTCTGCTACCCATCCCGGCCAGCCTGCTGCTTGCCTCACTCCAGCCCCCTCGAGGCACAGGCCGCAAAGCCGCGGCCTCAATTAGCGGCACGACGCGATCGCGGGGGTGATGCGCGGCGATGATCACAGGATACCCCAGTTCTGCTGCCATGGGCGCCAGGTTGATAATTCTAGGCGCAGCGGCGACCTGGCGCCCGGAATTTGTAGATTAAAGCTTACCTGTAAGCAGGGCTTTTTTTCAGTAGGAACGCAGGGAAATGCAGTTCCGGCACCTTCTGGACTGACTGTATGTAATGACAAGGGGTGCTGGGGTGTGCTGAGGGGTATTGATGATCACTGCTGGGGCATCTATTCTAGCTGGAAGGCATCTATTTTTGCAGGGGGTGGTCTGTTGTTGCTGAGGTCTATTGTTGCTGGTGGGAGATCTTAAGTTGATGGGGGGGTCAGTTGTTGCTGAAAGAGATCTACTGTTGGGGGGAGGGGTCTATTGTTGGCTGATGGCTGCCGGAGAGTCTGTTAATGCTGGCTGTGCAGAGATCTGTTGATGCTGCTGGGAATCTATTGTTGCTGTGGGAGGGGGATTTTATTGTGGGTTGATCCTTTGCTGTTAGCAGGGTCTATTGTTGCTGGCTGCAGGGGATCCGGCTTTTCTTGATATTATTACCAAATTCCATACAAATTACTTAAAAAAAATTATACTTGGTTCTGTATTGTCTAAAAGGGTCGGTACTGGGAGATGGGTAGGGGGATGGAACCAAGGGACAGTGCTCGGAGGTGGGTAGGGGGCGGAAAAAGGGGTGACTTGGAAAGGGGGAGTTCCTGCACCTATTGTGTGAGAAAAAAAGCCCTGTCTGTAGATAAAACATGTCAGAGAGGGTTTACAACCACTTTAAAATAGTTTATTGATATGAATTATTTATTTTTAAGCCCCGTACACACGATCAGACTTTCCGACAGGAATTGTGTGATGGCAGGATGTTGTCGGATAACCTGACCGTTTGTACGCTCGGTCGGACAATTACATACCTCCCAACATTTTAAGCTAGGAATGAGGGACACCTACTAACAAACGTATGTAGACATAGAACACCCCCTTAAAGGAGAATTAACCAAAAAAAAAGGTTGATTAAAGCGGAGCTCCACCCTTAAATTGACCTGACTCTAATATTAATCAAGCTGCTCACTAACCAAGAATCGGCTATTGTAACTAAAATCGCGTTACAGTACCTTATAAACGCCGATGCTTCCTGTTTAGCCTGTCTCGGGTTTTCCTCTGGTTTTTTCCTTGTTCCGGTCTGTCGCTGTGCATTTTGGGGGCTTTTGTCTGAGGTCCTAATTTCCTGTATGAGCCGAGATCTCGCGAGACTTCGTTATCATCACAACGGGGCGGATACGTTTCATTCATTCGCCTGCCGTTGCGATGACAACAGAGACGCTCCGCCGCCGGACACCTTTGGCAGTGAGCATGCGCGAGATGTAGCGGTGGATGCTTGGACAGCATCCACCGTAAACAGGAAATTAGATGCTGGCTTCCTCTTCCTACCCAAACCCAAGATGGCAACGGGAGACGGTGCTGAATATAAGTAATTATTTGGGACTGCTAACGAGTGGAGCGGCGGGGGAGAACGAAAACAGTGAGTTTATTCAAACACAGCGCTTAGTAATTTAAAGAGCCCCTCATTAAAAAATCGATTTTTCGGCGGAGATCCGCTTTAAATCCACAATGGGCTTTTTTTACAACTACTATTCCTTAATATTGGCTTTTAACCACTTGACCACTGGGCACTTAAACACCCTTAATAACCAGACCAATTTTCAGCTTTCGGTGCTCTCACAGTTTGAATGACAATAACTCAGTCATACAACACTGTAGCCAAATGACATTTTTGTCCTTTTTTCCCCACAAATAGAGCTTTCTTTTGGTGGTATTTGATCACCTCTGCGGTTTTAATTTTTTTCGCTATAAATAAAAAAAAGAACGAAAATTTTGTAAAAAAAAATGAATTTTTCTTAATTTCTATTATAACATTTTGCAAAAAAAGTTATTTTTCTTCATAAATTTGGCCTAAAATGTATACGGCTACATATCTTTGGTAAAAATAAATAAAAAGATTTGGTTATTATATAGTCTGGATGAAAGTTATAGGGTCTACAAGCTATGGTACCAATTACTGAAAATTGATCAATTTGATTATACCTGATGTACTGACAGCCTCTCTCATTTCTTCAGACCCTAACAAGCCAGAAAAGTACAAATACCCCACAAAATTTTCATATTAGCAGGTTATTTCTCACACACGGCATATTGCATACCACAAATTACACCCCAAAACACATTCTGCTATTCCTCCCGAGTATGGCAATAGCCCATGTGTGAGACTTTTACACAGCGTGGCCACATACAGAGGCCCAACATGCAGGGAGCACCATCAGGCGTTCTGGAACACCCAGACCAATTCTGACATTCCTCTCCTCATCATACATAGAACCCCAAAACATTATATATGCTTTTTTAGCGAAGACCCTAGAGAATACAATGGCGGTCGTTGCAACTTTTTATCGCGCATGGTATTTGCACAGCAATTTTTCGAACGCGTTTTTTTTGGAAATAAAACAGTTTTGTGCTTTAAAAAAAAAAAAAATAAAGTTAGCCAATGTTTTTGCATAATATGAAAGACAAAGTTACGCAGAGTAAATAGATACCCAACATGTCACCCTTCAAAATTGCACACACTCGTGGAATGGCGCCAAACTTCGCTACTTAAAAATCCCTATAGGTGATGCTTTAAATATTTTTTACTGGTTACAACTTTTTAGTTGGAGAGGAGGTCTAGGGCCAAAATTATTGCTCTCGCTCTAACGTTCGCAGCGATACCTCACATGTGTGATTTGAACACCGTTTTCATATGTGGGCGGGACTTACGTGTGCGGTCGCTTCTGTATACGACAGTGTTTCTCAACTCCAGTCCTCAAGGCCCCCCAACAGGTCAGGTATACGAGCACGCGGGAACAGGGGTGCTTTAAAAAAAAATAGAAAAATGTATTGTTCATTTTACCTTATTTATTTTAGTTTGACATGTTTTTCCCCAAAAATAAATGTTTTTATCACTTTTATTCATATTACAATTTTTTTCTCCCAGAGTATTTTTCGGGTATTGCAGAGTATTGCACGGGGGGGTATTGCGCAGGGTGTATTGCAGAGTATTGCGCAGGGGGTATTGCAGAGTATTGCGTAGGGGGTAATGCAGAGGGTAATGCAGAATATTGGGGCGGGGTTGCAGGTATGGCTGAGCAGGGATGGATGGATCTGTGACTGCAATAGTCACAGATCCAGCCACAGCGCTGCTGCCACCCGCTTTCCCCCTCTCACACTGTACCGATCTGTACAGAGAGAGGAGGGAGGAATAGGCGTCATCAAATGATGCCGGTTTGTTTACATGTGATCGCTCCGTCATTGGACAGAGCGATCACGTGGTAAACGGCCGCTATCAGCAGCAAATTACCGCGATTCGTGATGCCCGCCGCATGTAGCGGGGGGGTCCCGATCAGACCCCCGACCCGCAAGAAGGCAGGGACATACATGTACGCCCATCTGCCTGTACGTGCCATTCTGTGGACATACATATACATGCGGCTGTCGTTAAGCGGTTAAATGTAGAATGTCTGTCACGTACCTAATAGGTGAGCCCGACGTGCAAGGAGTGGCTGCCCTTGCTCCTCTGATCCCGAGATCCCTGATAGAGCAGACAGGGGGTGCGGGAATGCAGAGTCGCACGAGCGCCGGTTGAAGCGCAGGTGCTGGGCTGGAAGGCTTCAGGAGGTTCCAGTGCTGCGTGGAGGAGCCGGTAAAGACTGGAAGCTGCAGGCGGCAGGCGGAGGCACTGAAAGCAGAGAGATCACCAGAGCGTGGGAGGTGTACTGTAGTACAGCGGAGATAAGTCCCAGCAGGAGAGTCCGCAGCAGACTGGTGGGCCAGGTACAGGTGCGGCAGACAAAGCAGAGTCAGAGTTCAGACTGGGTCGGCAACAGGCGGGCAACTGAAGGTACAGAGGGTCAGGCGGATGGATCGTCAACAAGCAAAGGTCAGGGCAGGTGGCAGGCAAGAGGGATCAGGAGCAGGCCGGGTTGTCAAGAACAGGTGCAAACAGAAATGGGTACAGGTAACCTTAGGAACTGCTGTAAACCAGACAGCAAGAGGCAAAGGCTCACAGCAAGTTTAAATGCCCTGTTTTGGCGCTGGAGTGAGGCTTGCACGTGCCCGCGCGGCGTTACCGCCGGTGCGCGTGCACGAGCCCGCCACGGTGCCGTGATCGCGCGTGCACGCGCGCCATTGCCGCGAATGCGCCGCTAGTGCCATCTGGTGGTTGAAGTTGTCCATGACAATGTCCAAGGCAGTCCAATGTGGTAAAAGATGTCATGTAGCCAAGGTCTAGACCAGTGATAGCAAACCCTGGCACCCCAGATGTTTTGAAACTACATTTCCCATGATGCTCACCTACACTGCAGAGTGCATGAGCATCATGGGAAATGTAGTTCCAAAACATCTGGGGTGCCAAGCTTTGCCATCACTGGTCTAGTAGAACTCAGTTAGCATGGGTACTAATGAACTGGAAATTAGGAGCAAGAAAGTACACTGACCTGGCACGTTACCACTAATAACCCTTTTATAATAAAAACATTGTTGCTTTGATATGAAGCAAAGGGGTGAAAAGCTCTTGAGGGGTCCAATGAAGCAACCAGTACTGTGGCCATTGGTTTGTCTCTCTAATGATATCCACAGCTCTTCCAATGCCAGCCTCTCATGTCCTTGACAAAGCAGCGTGAATCACTCCAAGACTTCAACAAAATGCTGTCAACAGAAATTCCCTCTCTATGTATTCTCAGGGTAAATGGAAACCCTTCCAAGTCCCTGGCAAAGTAGTGTGGTCCACTTCACAACTCCAACACAACACTATCACCAGAAACCGTTGAAGCCGGTCACTTTATGTCATCTCAGGGTAGATGAAAACCCTTCCCAGTCCTAGACAATGTAGTGTGGTCCACTACTCAACTTCAACACAACACTGTCACCAGAAACTACTGAAGCTACCTCACCCTATGTCATCTAATGCCCTGTACACACAACCGGTTTTCCTGACATGCCAAAACCTGAAGTTTTTCCCGACGTGATTCCTCTCAAGCCTGCCTTGCATACACATGTTCAGTCCAACACGTACAACGGCACTATAAAGGGGATGTTCCATTCAAATGGTGTCACCTTTTTGGGCTGCTTTTGCTGATCCTTGCCTTGTGTTAGTAAAAGCTTGGTGAAAGACGATTCACAGTTTTCAGCCTTGTGCTTTTCAGTCCGTTACAGTGTGACGAATGTGCTATCTCCATTACGAGCGATAGTTTTACCAGAACGAGCGCTCCCGTCTCACACTTGATTCTGAGCACAAGCATTTTTTTTCCCTCGGAAAAGCATACACACAAGCAGTTTTCACAACGAGAAAAAGACTGACTGGAAACACGAGTAGAAAAAAAGAGAGCTGGTTTCAATTTTTTTTCCATTGAGAAGCATACACCCGCCCCCTCTGACGCACCCTCGGCTACGTCACTGGGAAAGCCCGGCCTTTCCCCTTGCGTCAGAGGGGGCGGGGTCACGTGACGGGTGGCCTCGCCTCCCCTATATAAGAAATGTCAAAGCTCCGCCGTGTCATTGTAGCTCGCCTGCTGTGCTCTGGATGGATGGATCTTCTCATCGCTGGACCGGACCGCTGATCACCCGTCACTGCAGAGATCACCCGTCGCTGGATAGAAGACAACGCTGGAGCAGGGAGCCGCATCGAGAGTGGATTGCCACCGCTGGATTTTTTATTTTATTAATAAAGGAATTTTTTCTACGGTGTCTGTGTTTTTTTTTTTAAACTATTTACACTTCCTTCGTGAAATGGTAGGGGTACAGTGTACCCCATTACCAATTCACATAGGGGGGCCAGGATCTTCCAGATTCTGATAAGCCCCCCGCCCACAGACCCCCACAACCACCGGCCAGGGTGGTGGGGATGAGGCCCTTGTCCCCATCAGCATGGGGACATCCTCCCCATGTTGAGGGCATGTGGCCTGGTGCGGTTCAGGAGAGGGGGGGCCGCACTCTGTCCCCCCTCTTTTCTGCGGCTGGCCAGGTTAACGTGCTCAGATAAGGGTCTGGTGTGGATTTTTGGGGGAACTCCACGCCATTTTTTAAAAATTTGGGGTGGAGTTCCCCTTAAAATCCACACCAGACCTGAAGGGTCTGGTATGGATATTTGGGGGGAACCCCACGTCATTTTTTTTTTAAATTGACGGTGTGGTTCCCCTTAATATCCATATTAGACCTGAATGGCCTGTAATGGAATTTGGGGGGACCCCCGCGCTTTTTTTTTAAATTTTTTATGAATGAATCCTCTCTGAATTGCCAGAACCGACAATTCATTATAGCCGCAAAGCCGGTTTTAAATGACTTTTTTTCTTTTAGAAATTACACTTTGTGCAGGGACAGTTCTATGTACTGGAAACATGCGCTTTTTTACATGCTAACTTTACACCCCCCCTAGGTACGAAATTTAAAGTAATATTCCACTTTTATTGTTTCACTTTTAGCATTATTAAATTCACTGCTCCCGAAAAAACGGCCGTTTTTAAAACTTTTTTTTGCATTGATACATGTCCCCTGGGACAGGACCCAGGTCCCCAAACACTTTTTAGGACAAAAACTTGCATATTAGCCTTTAAAATGAGCACTTTAGATTTCTCCCATATACTTTACCAGGGTGTTCCGCGGCTTTTCGAATTTGCCGCGAACACCCCTAATTGTTCGTTGTTCGCCCAACAGGCGAACAGGCAATGTTCGAACTCGAAGCTCATCCCTAGTCACCAGAAACTGCTGATGCCTGCCAACTTTCTTCACCTGGAAGAGTTTATAATAGGCATGAAATATACATTTTATTATCTTTACTAAATACAGTACATAACATAAATACACACATAAGGTGTTCTGCCTAGGTCAGCAGTAATTACCAACCACCTGTAAGTTAATGACACTCATTCATACATTCCTGCAACTTTCACCTTCTCTGATAACAGATGATTTTGTCTCCTGATTAATGTCCCTTTGACTCCAGTAAAAATAAAGATAAGACTTGATGTATACTAGAAGCAAGACAGCTTTTATGAATGCTGGAGTTTGTCAGAGTTCAGCCATCTTTTCTTCCCTTTCAGTATGGGAAGCAAGAGTGAGCTCCGATATGGTTTGCACCTCATGGCCAAGACAAGAAGCCACATGGGGCTTGAGATGTACCAGAGATCTACTCTCTTCCTGCTCGATATGTTTCCATCCACTACATTGACAAATGTTGTTAATTACATTTCATTATCATTTTAACCACTTGCTTACTGGGCACTTAAACCCCCCTCCTGCCCAGGCCAATTTTCAGCTTTCAGCACTCTCACTCTTTGAATGACAATTGCGCGGTCATACAACATTGTACCCAAATTAACATTTTTTAACATTGAGGTCTTTTTGACCCCAGATCTCATATTTAAGAGGACATCTCATGCTTTTTTCCAAATACAAGGGATGTTTACATTTCTTGTAATAGAAATAAAAATGATGTAAAAAGGGCAAGTATAGCCTCATTTAAGGGGGAGTAGTAAAATTAAAAATGTACCATCATCCCAGTTACAGTAGAAAAAGGAGGGAGTGGGAGTAGGGGAATAGTTGCTGAAGCTATACCCAGTGTGACCCGCTCGATTGGTTGGAGGGGACTGTCTTGGTACTGATAAAATAACAATAAGCAAAGTAGTGTAAAAGGTTTATTTAAATATAAAATTGCAAAACAATTGTACAAATCCAGAATTAGTCGAAGTCTACTAGTTTCGCGGGATTGCCGCTTCATCAGGACAGCCAATCTATACAAAAAATGATGCAATAAAAACATGTAACATACATCAGCAATGCACTAAGCAATAAAATAAATAATAATATATATAAACTTACCCAATGGATCAATTGTTAGTGTGTGGAACCAGGCAACCAAAGGGGGGGGTTCCCTCCAACCAATCGAGCGGGTCACACTGGGTATAGCTTCAGCAACTATTCCCCTACTCCCACTCCCTCCTTTTTCTAGAAATAAAAATGACCCAAAATTATAATTTTTTAAAAACAGTGGAAAAATAAAGTAAAATAAATAAGATATTTTTTTTTTAAAGTGTCCCGCCCCGACGAGCTCACGCGCAGAAGGGAATACATACGTGAGCAGCGCCCGCATATGAAAACGGTGTTCAAACCACACATGTGAGGTATTGCCACAATCATTAGAGCAAGAGCAATAATTCTAGCCCTAGACCTGTAGACGTTTTTAAACATCGTCTATGGAGATTTATGAGGGTAAAAGTTTGTCACCATTCCACAAGCCGGCGCAATTTTAAAGTGTGACATGTTGGGTATCAATTTATCTGTATATGTAACATTATCTTTAACAATACAAACAAAAAATTGGGCTAACTTTACTGTTGTCTTATTTTTTAATTTAACCACTTTAGCCCCGGGCCTGTTTTTCAGATTCGGTGTTTACGAGACTAAAATATTTTTTTTTGCTATAAAATTACTTAAAACCCCCAAACATTATATATATTTTTTTTCTAACACTCTAGAGAATAAAATGGCAGTCATTGCAATACTTTTTGTTACACCGTATTTGCGCAGCGGTCTTACAAGCGCACTTTTTTTGGAAAAAATTCACTTTTTTAAATAAAAAAATAAGACAACAATAAATTTGGCCCAATTTTTTTACATATTGTGAAAGATAATGTTACGCCGAGTAAAATGATACCCAACATGTCACGCTTAAAAATTGCGCCCGCTCGTGGCATGGCGTCAAACTTTTACCCTTAAAAATCTCGATAGGCGATGTTTAAAAAATTCTACAGGTTGCATTTTTTGAGATACAGAGGAGGTCTAGGGCTAGAATTATTGCTCTCGCTCTAACGATCGCGGCGATACCTCACTTGTGTGGTTTGAACACCGTTTTCATATGCGGGCGCTACTCGCGTATGCGTTCGCTTCTGCGCGCGAGCTCTTCGGGACGGGGCGATTTAAAAACATTTTTTTTTTGTTTTCGTATTTATTTGGATTAATTTTACCAATTTTTAACACTAAAATAAAAAAAATAAAAAAAATTATCACTTTTATTCCTATTACAAGGAATGTAAACATCCCTTGTAATAGAAAAAAGCATGACAGGTCCTCTTAAATATGAGATCTGGGGTCAAAAAGACCTCAGATCTCATATTTAGGCTAAAATGCAAAAAAAAAAAAAAAAATTTTAAATGTCATTTTTCAAATGACATTTAAAAAAAAATGTCTCTTTAAGAGGCTGGGCGGAACTGACGTTTGACGTCACTTCCGCCCAGCAGAGCTACGGGGATGGACGAGGGAAATTTTTTCCCTCACTCGCATCCCCGCTGACCAGACGAGCGCACCCGATCGCCTCCGCCGCTACCGACGGCTCCGGTAAGCGGCGGAGAGCGCGGGAGCGCAGCGGGAGGGGGGGGGGACGCTCGTCCGCCACCGATAACGGCGATCTCGCGGCGATTCCGCCGCGGAGACCGCCATTATCGTTTACCCGACCGCCCACAGAAGAGATGGATATCTCGGTTGTGGCAGCAGCTGCTGCCGTTACCGAGATATCCATCTCTAAAGTGCCGACGTATACCTGCGGTGGGCGGTCGGGAAGTGGTTAACAAAGTTTATTTTTTCCCAAAAATGTGCGCTCGTAAGACCGCTGCGCAAATACAGTATGACATAAAGTATTGCAATTACCGCCATTTTATTCTCTAGGGTGTTAGAAAAAAAGTATAATGTTTGGGGTTCTAAGTAATTTTCTAGCAAAACAAATGTTTTTAACTTGTAAACAACATATCTGAAAAAAAGGCTCAGTCCTTAAGTGGTTAAACAGTAATCTTATTAACAGCTAGGCACCTAGACAAGTCTTATCGGTATGACTAGCAGTTACAGGAATTCCCTCATTTCCCTTTGGGATCAATAAAGTATTCTGAATTCCCCACCCCAGAAAGTCCGGCAACAGCTCTCCAGCATTTGAGAAGACCCGGGCTGTCCAAATTTAATTAACCAGCTTTCTTTTCACAAAAATCAATCACTGAGTTTCAGCCCTGGTTCACACTGGGCTGCGGGAGTGAAGCCGTGCGAGTTCCACACTGGGCTGCGGGAGTGAAGCCGTGCAAGTTCAGCTGAACTTGCACGGCTTCACTCCCACAGCCCAGTGTGAACCAGGGCTGAAACTCAGTGATTGATTGTTGTGAAAAGAAAGCTGGTTAATGGATTTCACTCCCGCTGGCAGTCCCAATTTCGGCCGTGATTTAAGAGACATCTGCGCAGGTTTCTTTTTGAAATTGGTGCAGCGCCGCAGATGTGGCGTTGCACCGATTAGGACGGTGTCATTGCCGACAATTGCCCGGCAAATGCCGTCAATTAGAGATGCGATTTCACATGTGAAATCGCATCTCAAACCGAAGCAAATCGTACCCAGTGTAAGCTTGGGCTAAAGTTGACAGAGACCATCATGGCTTCCTTGATTGTTAAATGTGGTGATAACATGTCATCTTGCATTATATAACAGGACATCTTCCTGAACGCTCTTAGCTCTCTCTCAAATGCCAGGGTCCATAGTCAGTAGGCAAGGGGCTACCCTGCAGTCCCCTCCAAAAGCCCCTGTCCTAGTTTGGTCTGTCACATTACTTACTCGGAAAAGACAACTTTTTAATTCTTCCACCAGGATCCACAGGCCTACTGTGTTCAATATTAAAGTGATTGTTGTAAGAACAACAACATGTGATGCAAAGCAGCTTTCTAATGTGACTATAAACTATATATGTATGCATTATACCTTTCTATCCAGCAGATGGCACTGCAGTGTTAAAATGTGTATTCTATGGTAAGGTAACCAGAGGAAGTGCTTGTCTTTCCTCAATATATGTACTTGTATTGTCCTGTTTCCTGTAAGACATGCATTGCTAATTCTCCATAAAAGTAAATTATTCTCTGCATACAACAAGCTTCCAAGCATATGATTCAATAGCCTGCTAATAGGTTATGGGACCCAGGCTTTGGAGAAGATATCCCAGTCACCCAACTGCACCCAGAGGCACTGAAAAGAATACTTAGTGAGTACAGCAACATACCTCCCAACTTTTTGAGATGGGAATGAGGGACATCTTGTTGAGCGGGGGGTTCCGCGGTTCGGAGTTGTTGTGTTGAGCAGAGGGGGGTCACGGATCGAAGTTGTTGAGCGAGGGGGGGTTCGCAGATCAAAGTTGTTGAGCGGGGGGGGGGTTTCGTCGCGGATCGGAGTTGTTGATGTTGTTGTTACAGGGGGGTTCGATCTCAGGTGGTGTTGAGCGGGGGGAATTCCGTGGATCTGAGTTGTTGAGCGGGGGGGTTGGCAGATCAAAGTTGTTGAGCGGGAGGGGGTTCGCGGGACCGTTGGGTGTACTGCGAATCGCGGGGGGGGTGCCACGAATCGCGGGGGGGTTGGCGCGGAATCGCAGGACTCATGTCCTGTTCGCGGGACCACGGGATTTACCGCGATTCGCGGGACATTCCGGTGAAATCCGGGACGGTTGGGAGGTATGCAGCAAGTCAGTGAATACTGTATACTACTTGCTACTAAAACATGACAAGTGGTTCAGATGTGAAATTTGCAATTGCAAAGTTGAACAATGTTAATTACCAGCTAACTGGAAAAGTTTCTTAACAAGGATGACTTTTGGCAAGTGCTGAATACAGACAGACCCACAAATTGAGGGACAGAGAACTGGGGCAGGAAAGATAGGCAGGCAATTATAAGCTTACTAGTGGAAGATGACCAGTCTATCCACATAAAAAACAGAGGAAATGGCCAAAGGTATGTGGACTTTATTACAGAAACTGCATAAAGTTCAAGTCTAAACAGCAAACTGTGTTTGCTAAGAAAGTTGTACAAGGTGAGACTAAATGAAGGCCAGCAAATGTATGACCACATGAATGCTATGCTAGGGATCATAGAGAAAGAAAATATGACAAAGCTCTTAAGATATACAAAGGCACAAAGCACAACAAAGAAAGCAGAGTCTGTTTTCACTGTAAGAAGACCGATCACTTAAAAAAGGACTGTTCTATCTGAAAAGCCGAGCAGCGAAAGCTAAAGCTATCCACAAAAGAAAGAGTCAAAGCAGTCACAAAGGAAACTGAAGACATTTCATGGAGTGGCACCTTTAAGGTAACACAAAACAGCAAGCCACGCGGCTGGTGCATAGACTCAGGTGCGACAAGTCACATGACTAACGATTAGACCTTCTTCACAAACATTCACAAAAATTTCCCTTTAAGAGCATTGAGCGCAAGTGACATTTTAACGTCACTTCCGCCCTGCAATGATATAGAGACGAGTGGGGACTATCTTCCCCTCACTCATGAGTGGTGGACTATCTTCCCCTCACTCTTGTCCATGTCACACAAGGGAACAGACCTGGTCGCCTCCGCCGCTACTGAGGTCACCGGAGAATGGTGGGAGGGGGGGCCCTCTCCCGCCGCCGATAAAAGTGATCTCACAGCAAATCCACCACAGAGACCACTTTTATCTTGAAGCGGACCACCCGCTCTTTAAGAGGATACCGGGGTAATGGTAGCCAGCTGCTATCATAACAACAGCATTCCTCTTCAAAGTAGCAATGTAAAATGACGGCGGACGGTCTGGAAATGGGTAATGACGTTGTTTGTTCTATGTCTATATTCTGTGCTCAGAGCAGCTTCTGTAACAGAAGAGGGTTTTTATTTTTTAATGATGATATGATATGATATGATGTGTACAGTATATGATAATATGTGTTTGAACATTGTATGTATGTACTGTTATTAACTTTTTATTATAAAAAAGTTTGTATTATTCCCATTCAGGTTTGTATCTATATATTTACTGTATGGTTAAAGTTATAGGCTGGTTTGCAGTAGTTCCCCTTCTCTCAATTACTTTGATTGGATTATCTTGGATTACATATATTATCAATACCAGTCTTCCACTTAGCGAAGATTGTTGTTCTCTTATTTGCCCACAGACAGGGCTGGATTCCCCACAAGGCCACCAAGGCCAGGCCTCTGCGTGACAGTGGGTGCAGGGGCGGCGCCGGTTGTAACACACAGTGGGAGACTGCTGTGTCACATAGCTCGCTGTGATAAAAGTCCAGCCCTCCTCCTAGACCAGCTTGTGTGATAGAGGCAGTGTTCTGTCTATCACACGAGCTGGTCTAGGAGGAGGGCGGAACTTTTATCACAACGCGCCCAAACTTTTCACAGAGAGCTCTGTGACACAGCAGGAGCAGGAGATGCCCGATGTGCGTAATGCACACACTGACTGGTGAGGCTACAGCGTTTGGCACAGTAATGCTGCAATGATGGTGAGGGGGGCTGCAATGATGGTGAGGGGGGCTGTAATAATGGTGTGGGGGGCTGTAATAATGGTGTGGGGAACTGTAATATGACAGCAATGATGGTGAGGGAGGCTGCAATGAGGGCACAGTAAGGTGGCAGTGATGGTGAGGCTGCAATGATGGCACAGTAAGGCTGCAATCATGGGCACGGGTTTGGGGGACTTTCAGTTTTATTTTTGGCAAGGGGGGGGCATTGAAGGGCCCGGCCTTGGGACGGCAAAGAGAGTAAATCCAGGACTGCCCACAGGTTTAGTGCCATATCTTGTTTGGGGAGGGTCATTTCTTATAACCCCCTCCCCAAAAGAGGGCTACATGAGATTTTTGATGATTGGGTTTATGTCTATTGTAAAGGAAAGTTAATTATTATTATTGTTTAGGTCTGCAAACCATGGGGAATACCCGAGACCTATTACACATACACGATAACGGGCGCGATAAGAACAATCCACATGATGACATCTGCAACCCATCAGTGCTGAGCACCCAGATTGCCCCACCTATTTGTATTAAAGTACAGCGAGTGATATATGGGAAAAGATCATTTATAGTTTAACTATTATGTGATTCTGAGGAGACAAATGGGAAGATCGATTGCAGCAGTCATAGCAACTGTCACAAAGTACAGCAGGTTACCTGGTACTGTCTGTTTGCACAGCTAGATAAGCGCAATAATTTTAGCTTCCTGTTACTGATAAGTAAAGGTAACACACCTACCTGTCTGTATTATGCTGATTACTTGGAATTCTGTGTTTTCTACTGATATTCTTAATCTGGTGGTACTTGGAGTAAATTTTGTCCTGCTCCTATCAGCTGCCTTCCGCCCGGCATCCCTCAATTTTAAAATTGAATGAGCCAAATTAAAATTCATGCAAAATGCGTCTGATCAGACAAAGGAACTGTTTGGGTTTTTTGACAAGTAGCAGTTCCTGTCTGCCAGGAAAAGCTTTTTAAGGCTGGGTTCACACTACGATTTTCCCGTCCGTCAGCCGCATACGATTTATATGAAAAAACATATGCGGCTGAAACGGATTTATACGTATGGAACCGCACATATGTACGTTTTCCATCGACTTTAATGTTAAAAAAAAACGTATGCGTTTGCCATACGGTTTTGCATACTGTTAAAAAACGTTTTGCCAGCAAATCGTACGCACCCGGATGCATCTGAGTACATACGATTTGCAATGCATTGTCTATGTATGCGTTTTCCCGTACGGGCCCGTACGTTTTCAAAACTGAAATCGTATGCGGCTGACGGACGGGAAAACCGTAGTGTGAACCCAGCCTAACCTTTAAATAATTTGTATTAGTGTTCTCCACTATCACAGCTGGAGGGCCCCAGGTTGCCTACCACTGATCTAGAGTTTGAAAACATTTCCCCAGTGCAATTTCTGCTGAGAGCAAAACTGGAACTTGCAAATATTGTGAGAAGAAATATTGTTTTCCAAATGCTACAAGGAGTATAAAACAAATACTGGCATGCCAGAGGTGCCCTAATAACATTAAAATATACTTTATGGAATTAAATGATGAGGACCAGAATGAAAGTGCAAGTGGCTTTTCCTTCCAGATCATTCCAGAAACACTCTTCCTTCTGCTTCTGGATCATCACAAAGTGTTTCTTCACCGGCAACATCTTCAAGTAAGGAAGTGTTGCAAACCACAGCCTCCCAAAAACAAACCAAAAATGAAACTTCATTTATAGATAAAATTACTCCTGAAAATCAAGAGAAAGTCGATCAAGCGCTTGCAAGAGCAATATATGCTTCTGGATTAGCATTGTCATGCATATTGGCAGGCAGCTTATAAATTATTATGAAAGGAAAAGGGGAGTGGTTACCTGTTCTCATGTATAGTTGAAATGTTCTTAACATATACAGTCCTTGTTGTTCCATTTGTAATAAAAAAAATAACATTTTAAAAGGCAAGTTTTGTTTATTTATTGAATAAACTGTACATTTATTTCAAGCATAAAACTTTTATATACATTGCATTTCACCTTCCAATTGTAACAAAATGACTTTCCCAGTGTAACAAAATCAATTTCTAAAATTACTCCACTCCAAATTTCAATTACTTTGGAAAAAAAGAACAGAAAAAAAAAAAAAAAACGTTTTCTTTACCATGGCTTTAAAATTTCAGGAAAATTTTACATCTCTGGATGTAGAACTGTATAGCATGAATGGAAGAACCGATTCGATTTTTTCCATTCAATCCTGCGGGAGGAATGCAAAAACCCATTTGTGCATGACCAGCCTTATTTATCTTATTTAAGTTGCTATAGGATAACACAAAATTGAAGCCTTGGATGGGGACTCAAAATACATGACATATCATCCAGATTTTACCCCTATAACTACTGACCATGAACATTCGCCTGTATGGTTCCTTACTCTGCCTGCAAAGCACAGTCAGATATGGCCACTTTGCAATGTCTTGTGGCTTAGCTTCAGCCGTAAACAGACATGCTCAGGTAATACAAGCATTCACGTTTGGACATAAAAGGGGTTGTAAAAGAATATTCGGCAGGTTCTCGGGCATCAAAATTAATTGGGGGAAGTCGGTGCTCTTTCCCCTTAAACCGATGGCTCGCCCTGTGGGGATGCCGGCCCCCCTCCAATGGGTAGACCAATTTAAATATTTGGGTGTTCTTGTTCAGAGGCACCTGCCGGATTATCTGGATGCCAATGTACGCCCGGTCCTACAGAGTTTCCACAGCAGATGCACGGCGTGGAAGATCCTGCCCCTCACACCGGTGGGCAGAGTGAACCTTGTGAAGATGTCCTTTCTTCCTAAGTTCCTCTATGTTTTTAGGCATACCCCTGTCCCTGTCCCCAATTCCTTTTTCGATACGTTGGATCGGGCCGTCGGGGGGTTCGCTTGGCGTGGAGAGGTGCCCAGAATTCCCAGATCCACGCTCCAGCTCCCAGTGTCGGGGGGTGGCCTAGCGTTACCCAACTTCAAAAAGTATTACTGGGTGGCGCAGGACCGATCTAATCCTGCTATAAACCTGGGGTTGTACGCTGAGCTCAGTAACCTGGTATATAGAGGGCCCTGCTCGAGTGCAAATATTACTACCCCCATGAGGACCACCGTTGGGGTGTGGCGGAGGGTCTCGGGGATCCTGATGGAGCCCTGGACCTTCTCTCTCCATACTCCATTGTGGGGCAATCCTGTGCTGCCCCAGCTGCGGACCGTGCCTGACCCGCAGGCTTGGGGGAGCCGTGGGATCAAAACTCTCCAGGACGTTATGCCCGGGGGTGGACTCCTCACTTTCAGCGAGCTTAGGGCTAGGTTCTCCCTGCCCCCGTGGATGTATTTCCGGTTCTTGAAGCTCCGGCATGCGGTTAGGGCCCAGTTCCCAGATCCGATTACCTTGGCTCCACACACAGTTGAGAGACTCTTGACGGCCTCTATTGTAGATAGAACGCTCTCCTCCATATACCTTAGACTCGCCTGTGCTGGCAATATGGGTGTTGTACGGGCGTTCAATGCCTGGCAGAGGGATATACCTACTCTAACAGAAGAGAACTGGTCTGAGGGCCTCCAACAATGTGTCCCATTGATGATTGCAGCTAAAGACAGGTTCATCCAGATGAAATTTCTTCATAGGGTATATTACACGTCGCAGAAATTATCGGTTATCTATCGTCTGGATGATGACCGGTGCTCGCGCTGTAGAGGGGCTGTTGGTAATTTCAAACATATGGTGTGGGAATTCCCCTTAATTGCAGGGGTTCTGGAGGGCGGTGGTTGCTGACATTGATTCACTTGGGCTGTGGGCTGAATCCCATTGTCCTCCAGTTGGGGGGTGACTGATTATCTGCCGACCGCCACACATACAAAACTTTTTATCTTCTACTGTGCATTCCACGCCAGGAAAACTATTCTGATTCACTGGAAGAGGCCAGACCCGCCTGGGGTTTTTGCCTGGAGGGAGCTAGTGAATGCGGCCCTTCCCTTGTATAAGCTGACATACATGGGACAAATTCCATATAAAAGAGGCCAGACATCTAACGGTGTAACATGCCTATGTAGGCCCTGACCCCTGGTGTTGGGTTCTCTCCCTTCTCCCCCCCTCTTCCTCCCTTCCCTATCCCCCTCCCCCTTTTCCTCCCTTCCCTTTCCCCCTTCTCCCCCCCCCGCCCCGGTGGAGTGATTTTATGGTTGATCTATTGTGCTGGGCACGTGTCTGCCCTTGTTACCTTTGCTCTAGTATTCCTGCCTATCGCATAACCTTGAAGAGAGATTCTAGATGTTTTGGTTTCATTGTATTCTGACCATGCAAGTAGTGACTTTTTATGCTTATACTTAGCGACTGTTGTCTTTATGCTACTGTACCATTTTGATGATATTCACATGTCCATTGTACCATTTTGTTGTTCTCTTCTGAGAAATCCTCACTTCCTGTTCTTCTGTCTGTAAGGGCCCTTTCACACGTGCGGACCGTATGTCCGTATTTTATCCATCCGTTTTCGGATGAAATATGGACATAAATGTATCCCTATCATAGGTGTGCGCAGCATATTGCATTAGGGTGTGCACCCCAAAGCAATAGGGCAACGGACAGTGTCGGTAGAGCAGTGGACAACGTCTAAAGGGCAGAAACTGGTGTCAGTTTATTTTTTATTATTATTTTTTACATTTTTTTTTTTTACAATATTATTTATTTTTTTACTTTTTATTTTGGAGCACCATGGGGGCCTAGGTGAAATATTAGGGGTCTAAATAGACCCCTGATGTCTCACTTTTGAGACAGAGAAAGGGATTGAAGACAAGAATTCTTCAGTTCCTTTCTCTGCAGCCAAGTAGCAGGGGAAATCTGCCCAGCACAAGGTTATTAGGGTGTGCCCAGGCACACCTGGCACACCCTGTGCGCACGCCTATGATCCCTATGGGAAAGCGGGTTTCAGCGGATGAAAATTGAAGGAAAAGGTAAGTGAAGCAACAATGCGCTAGCTTAAATGAACCTATTTAGAAAATAATAAAACAAACCTTTACAACTCCTTTAATCTTACCTATACAACAATTGTAGACATGAAGCAAAACAGAACATTGATCATGTATGATAAGCACAGTCCATTAACACATAGCAGCAGATTTTATCAGTAAACAAGCAAGCACTGATGGTAGCAGGTTACTGAACTTACTCTTTGACTTAGTAAATGTATCACATTTGAGTTTCAGGCAACAAATACAGTCATTATTTCAGGTACTTAGATACACGGGAACCTGTACCCTTTACACTTGTTTATCTTGAAAGAAGAAGGGCTTCCATACTCTAAAGGTTATTCCTCAGGTTAGGTGATGGATTATAGATATATAGTTCTTTATCTATATAGATAATGCACAGGAATGTATGAAAGCATGATATGGATTGAAAGGCTTGCAAGTATCGGGGAATGTCCGGAATGAGACTGATCCTTGGGCGGTGAATTCAGAAGAGGTGAGAAGGAAGTTAAGGGTCAATTTGCGCTGTTCTTTCTTGGTGCGTTGCAATAATACTGAGGGGCGCATGTGCACTGTGTAGGGGCTGTCCATTCATTTGAATGGGCTGCCAATGCACTAAGAATCAAACGTGCAGCATTTTTTTTAAAGGTGATACACCACAAAGCATGTGTAGCGCTACACCCGCAAAAGTCTCTGAAGAGCTGCCTAGGGTTCTTTTCTGAGCAATTGTACGCAGTCAGGTACACAATTCTGGTCACTCTTCAGCAGGGCTTTTATTCTCAAACAATCGGTGCTGGAACTCAACCATGATTCCCCCAAAACCCCTCCCCCACACACACCCTCCAAATCAAATCAAATAGTGGGTGTGGTCAGATTTCACAAACAGTAGGAGGGTCTTAAAGGGGCAATAAATACCAGAATTGCATTACATACAAAGTGCAGAGTTCAGGGTTACACACAGAGTGCAGAGCTGTCACTTGTAAACACAGAAATCGGACTTCTGTGTTTACAAGTGATTGTGGTGAGCAGGCACCAAAGGCTCCTAGCCAGAGGTGGTTGAACTGAGTTCCACCAAGTCCCCCCTAAAAAAAAAGCTCTGCTCTTCAAACTTATTAACAGACAGTCTAGAGGTTCCTGTATGAGGAGAGCTATGATGTAATCGGTATTGCTGAAACTTGGCTTCAATCCTCACATGACTGGGCTATTAATATTCCTGGCTATGCTCTCTTTCGGAAAGACAGGGTAAAAAGGAAAGGTGGAGGGGTCTGTCTCTATGTGAGAAGTGACCTCAAAGCAAGCGTGAAAGAGGACCTGGTTGATGGAGAGTGTGTAGAAGTTGAAGCATTATGGGTGGAACTGCATACAGATGTGCGTAGTTCAAAGCTAATCATTGGAGTTTGTTATAGACCACCCAATGTTAATGAGGAGGTGGAGACTCAGCTCCTTGCACAGATGGAAAGGGCTGCAAGGGCAGGGACGGTGATAATAATGGGGGATTTTAACTACCCAGAAATTTACTGGAATAATGGAATTTCTGGGACAGTTAAAGGACAAAAATTTAAAAACCTATTGCAGGACAATTTTATGGTCCAGTTTATTGAGGCCCCAACTAGGAATGATGCTCTGTTGGACCTGGTAATCTCAAACCATGCAGAGCTCATTACTAATGTTCAGATAAAGGAACACCTGGGTAGCAGTGATCATAACATGATTTCGTTTAATGTAAACTATAAGCAAGAAATACATACAGGAAAGATAAAAACACTTAATTTCAAGAGAGCAAATTTTCAAAGCATGAGGACTGCTCTCCAGGGCTTGGACTGGGAGGGAATATTGGCACCGATGAACACAGAACAGAAATGGGAATTCTTCAAAAAGACTCTTTGGAACCTCACTGCAAAGTATATTCCCATGGGCAATAAGTTTAAAAGGCTACAGATAAAACCTATGTGGCTCACGGTTAAAGTTAAAAAAGCTATAAACAATAAGAAAATAGCTTTTAAAAAATATAAAAATGAAGGAACATTAGTGTCGTTTAAATGTTACAAAGAATATAATAGAATATGTAAAAAGGAAATCAAGGATGCAAAAATTCAAAATGAACGACAGATTGCAAAAGATAGTAGGACAAACCCCAAAAAATTCTTTAAATATATTAATAGTAAAAAGGTCAAGTCTGAGCATGTAGGCCCTTTACAAAATAATCTAGAGTGGGTGACTGAGGACATAGAGAAGGCAAATTTATTAAATGCTTTCTTCAGCTCTGTGTATACAATGGAGAATGGGGGAGCTCATGTCGATATAGGGGGTGGGAGTGACACAGCCCCAAATCCACAATGGCTCAAAAGTGATATGGTCCAGAAATATTTAGACAGAATAAAGGTGGATAAAGCACCTGGACCAGATGGCATCCACCCACGGATCCTAAAAGAATTGAGCTCTGAAATTTCAAAAGCCACTGTATCTAATATTTAGGGACTCATTAATGACAGGAATAGTACCACTGGATTGGCATAAAGCCAATGTGGTGCCCATATTTAAAAAGGGAACAAAGTCTTTACCTAGTAACTATAGACCTGTTAGTTTAACTTCTATAGTTGGAAAGATACTGGAACGTTTAATAAAAGACCACATGGATGAGTTCTTGCTGGAAACAAACTATTTAAGCAGCAGACAGCATGGATTCATGAAGGACAGAAGTTGTCAGACAAACCTGATTTCCTTTTATGAAGAGGTAAGTAAAACCCTGGACAGAGGCGTGGCAGTGGACGTGGTATACTTGGATTTTGCAAAAGCGTTCGATACAGTTCCCCACACACGGCTCATGTGTAAGGTAAGGTCTACAGGATTAGATATATCAGTTTGTAAATGGATAGAAAACTGGCTAAAAGACAGAATTCAGAGAGTTGTGGTTAATGATTCTTACTCTGAATGGTCCAAGGTTATCAGCGGTGTACCCCAAGGTTCAGTGTTGGGTCCCTTACTTTTCAATATATTTATAAATGATATTGGGTCTGAGATCAAAAGTAACATTTCTGTTTTTGCAGATGACACCAAGCTATGCAGTGGAATAATGTCCTTACAGGATGTCTCCAATTTACAAGCCGACCTCAATGCTCTGTCTAATTGGGCGACTAAGTGGCAGATGAGGTTTAATGTTGATAAATGTAAAGTTATGCACTTGGGGGCTAAGAATATTCATGCATCATACATGCTAGGGGGAGTACAACTGGGGGGATCTGTAGTGGAGAAGGATCTGGGGGTTTTAGTTTATCATAAGCTCAATAATGGCATGCAATGCCAAGCTGCGGTTTCCAAAGCGAGCAAAGTCCTTTCTTGTATTAAGAGAGGTATGGACTCCAGAGATAGAGATATCATTTTGCCCCTGTACAAATCATTAGTAAGACCTCATCTGGAATATGCAGTCCAGTTTTGGGCACCAGTTCTCAAAAAGGATATCGGAGAACTGGAGAAAGTGCAGAGAAGGGCAACCAAACTGATAAGAGGCATGGAGGAGCTCAGCTATGAGGAAAGATTAGAGGAACTGAATTTATTCACTCTTGAGAAGAGGAGAATAAAGGGATTTTTAATCACAGCTTACCTGTAAAATCCTTTTCTTGGAGTACATCACGGGACACAGAGCGCATAGTCATTACATATGGTTATATGGGTACCTTCAGGTGTGGACACTGGTGTAATCAACTTCACAGGAAGTTCCTCCCTATATAACCCCCTCCCACTGAGAGTGCTTTAGTTTTGTAGCAAGCAATTTTTCTGAGGTTACACAATGTTCCCCAAAAAGAGGGGTGGGAGCTCTGTGTCCCGTGATGTACTCCAAGAAAAGGATTTTACAGGTAAGCTGTTATTAAAAATCCCTTTTTCTTGATCGTACATCACGGGACACAGAGCGCATAGTCATTACATATGGGATGTCCCAAAGCAATGCTCCATGAAGGGAGGGAGACCGTAAGGCCAAAATAGCCAAACAGAAAATATATCAGGAGGTAAAATAGCTTCACCAACAGAAAAAAGGGGGCGTGAACCGGGCCAGAGGATTCTATACTGCTGCCCGTAGGACCGCCTGCCCAAATGCTGCGTCCGCAGCCTTTGTGACGTCCAACTTATAAAATTTAGTAAACGTATGTACGGAAGACCAGGTTGCCGCTTTGCAAACCTGTGCCATAGAGATCTGATGGTGTGCCGCCCAAGAGGCACTCATGGCCCTCGTAGAATGGGCCTTAACTGATAAGGGCGGTGGAACGCGCTTCAGACCATAGGCCTGAAAAATCAGCTGCTTAATCCACCTAGCCAAGGAAGACTTGGCAGCCGGCTGACCCTTCTTGGGGCCATCCGGAAGAATGAAAAGCACATCTGTTTTCCGAATCTTTTCTGTAGCCTTGAGATAAACCCTCATGGCTCGGACCACATCCAAAGTATGAAGCAATCTTTCCTCTCTGGACTGTGGAGTAGGAAAGAAGGATTGTAGGACTAGGTCCTGATTCAAGTGAAAACTGGATATGACCTTAGGAAGGAAAGAAGGCTGAGGCCGCAGAACCACTCTGTCCTTATGCAGAATAAGGTACGGTTCCCTGCAAGACAAGGCTGCCAGCTCGGAGACCCTTCTGGCCGAAGCCATAGCCACCAAGAAAACCAACTTTCGGGTTAGCAGCACAAGAGGGATTTCTGTCAGAGGTTCAAACGGCTGCTTTTGTAAAGCTGACAAGACCAGATTTAAATTCCAGGGGCAGAGGGGAGCTCTAATAGGGGGATTTACATGCAAGACCCCCTGCAAAAAGGTTTTCACAAGCGAATGTGTGGCCAAAGGCCTTTGAAACCATATCGATAAGGCAGACACCTGCCCCTTTAGAGTACTAAGAGCCAACCCCTTGTCAACGCCAAACTGGAGGAATCGCAAGATCCTGTCAATAAAAAACTTGCGAGGATGCCCTCCTTGAGACTCGCACCACTCCACATAGGTTCTCCAGACTCTGTAATAGATATTTCTAGAGACTGGCTTTCTAGCTTGAATTAACGTAGATATGACTTGGGCAGAGAGGCCTCTGCCCTTAAGAATTAGAGATTCAGCCGCCAAGCCATCAAATTTAGCTGCTGTGAAGCAGGGTGGTAGATCGGGCCCTGAGACAGCAGATCTGGGCGCAGGGGGAGTGGCCACGGTGCCCTTACTGACATCCTCACGATGAGTGCGTACCAAGCCCTTCTGGGCCAGGCTGGGGCCACCAGGATCACTGGCCTGCGCTCCACCCTGATCCTTCGTAGAAGGCGGGGAATCATCTGTAGTGGAGGGAACGCATACAGGAGAGAAAACTGGTGCCAGGGGCAAACCAACGCATCGGTCCCGTAGGCCGAGGGGTCCCTGGCTCGGGATACGAATTTGTCCAATTTCTTGTTGAATCTTGTTGCCATGATGTCCACATCGGGAACTCCGAATCTTTGGCAAATCTCTTGGAATACCTGGGGGTGAAGAGACCACTCTCCCGGGAGTAACTGTTGACAACTCAAAAAATCTGCTTGAGAATTGTCTATCCCTGGGATGAACACTGCTGAGATGCAGGGTACATGGGCTTCGGCCCATGAAAAAATCAGGTTTACTTCCCTTTGAGCCGCTAGGCTCCTTGTGCCCCCCTGGTGGTTTATGTATGCCACCGCCGTGGCATTGTCGGACTGTATCCTTACTGGCAGACCCTGCAGGGGGAGAGTCCAGGCGACCAGGGCCAACCGAGCAGCTCTGATCTCTAGGACATTGATGGGAAGCAGACTTTCTGCCTCTGACCACTGTCCCTGCTGGGTCCGTTTTCCTAAGATTGCCCCCCAACCTGTTAGGCTGGCATCTGTGGTTACTATTTTCCACGAGATGGGGCAAAAGGTTTTCCCTTTTGATAATTTTTGAGGGATCAGCCACCAGTACAGGCTGCGCCTGACTCCTGGGGAAAGAACTAATGGACGGTCTAATGCCTGTATGGACTTGTTCCAAGCAGAGAGAATAGCTGCCTGCAGAATTCTGGTATGGATCTGGGCATAGGGCGCTGCTTCGAAGGCGGCCACCATCTTTCCCAGCAGTCGCATGCATAGGCGAATAGTCGGCTTCTTTTTGCCTAAGACTATATGAATCGTTTGAATCAACGACCTGATCTTCTCTTGAGGTGAAAATACCCTCTGGCATTCTGTATCTAACCGAAAGCCTAGATATTCCAACTGTCTTGTGGGTTGTAACCTTGATTTTTCTTGGTTCACAATCCACCCGAACTCTTCTAGATGCCGCACTGTGCGGACTACTGCATGATTGAGGTTGGAAGCTGATCTGTCGATAACCAGGAGATCGTCCAGGTATGCCAGGACCAAGATGCCTTCTGTCCTTAGGACGGCTAGCACCGGGGCTAACACCTTTGTGAATACCCGTGGAGCTGTTGCCAACCCGAAAAGGGAGGGCTACGAACTGGTAATGACTTTGATTTATCGTAAAACGAAGAAACTTGTGATGTGCTGGGTAAATCGGCACATGCAGATATGCATCCTTTATGTCTATAGATGCTAGGAAGTCGCCCTGATGCAGGCTGGCTGTCACTGAACGTATGGAGTCCATACGAAAGGTCTGAATCCTTAGAAAGCGATTTAGGCGTTTGAGGTCTAATATAGGCTTGACGTCGCCATTGGGTTTTGGTTTAACAAAAAAGGTTGGAGTAGAATCCCAGACCCCTTTCTTGGGTTGGTACTTCTACAATTACTCCTTGGAGCAAGAGGCGATCCAACACCTTTACGAGAGAGGCCCTCTTTAACGGGTCGCTTGGAAGACTTGAGCCCTGAAAATGAGGAGGGGGGATTTCTCGAAGCTCTAGTTTGTAGCCTGAGGCTACTACGGACCAAACCCAAGAGTCGGGAATTCTGGCCTTCCAGACTTCGGAGAAAAACTGAAGCCTCCCCCCCACCAAAGAGAGTGGGGGCGCCCCTTCATGAATCTGACTTGATGACTGGTTTAGCCGGCTTGCGAGACCAGGGTCTCTTGTTTGCCGCGGTTTGTCCCTGTGGGCGGCTATTAACTGCTGAACGCCCGGGAGGCCGTCGATACTGACGAGAAGTCGAAGGGGCCGAGCCTACAATGGCCTGTCGTTTAAACGTGGGCCCACGCGGTCTTTTCTTGACCGGTAAGGAAGTACTTTTTCCACTTGATATGGTGTGGATATATTTATCTAGGTCTTCCCCGAATAGTCTTCCCCCATGAAAGGGAAACCCTGCTAAAAGCTTTTTGCAGGGTGCCTCTGCTGACCAGTTCTTTAGCCACAAAAGACGACGCATGTGAACCATCAGTAGAGATGAACGGGATGCCTGTTGGATGGAGTCCTTAATAGCATCTATTACAAAGCAGAGAGCCCTAGGGAATTCTGCTAATTCATGAGTATGCTGAGCCGGCATGTCCTTTAATATATGTTTTGCCTGATCCTTCAAGGCCTGACAAACACCAATGGCTCTACTGCTGGCTGAACCATGGCACCTACTGAGGTGAAAGCTGCTTTCAGTAGGGTCTCGAATTTTTTGTCGACCGGATCCTTGAACATATGGACATTTTCAACCGGACAAGTCAGGGATTTATTCACGCAGGAAATGGCCGCGTCCACTGTAGGGAGAGCCCATTTCTTTACATGTTCCTCTTCCATAGGGTAGAGAATAGAGAATCTTTTAGGAGGGACAAAGATTCTATCAGGTCGAGCCCAATCCTGGTAAATCACGTTCCGCAGAAGGGGGTGCATTGGAAAAGATGCACAAGTTAATGGAGCCTTTAAAGAACCCAATGAGGATACCTCCGGGGCTACTAGTTCTGGCACTGGAAGTTTAAAGGCAGTGCGAACCATATCTGTCAAAGACTGGATCCACAGGCCCTCCGCTTGAGAGGCCGAAAAATATTCATCTATAGTGGAATTTTCCATGTCTGAACCGTCGGGACTTGGGTCTGCCTGATCCCCTTGTGGGTCCCGTTCCTCTGAAGAGGAGACCTCCGCATCTGAAAACCCCACACTGGGTGAGGGGGATCTAGCCCGCTTGCTACTTGGGCAAGGACGGGAAAGCAACGCAGTTAACCTTTTCTCTAGCCCACACATGGTGGCTGCTAGCATTTCTTCCGTCACGTAAACGGGAATGGGTGGATCGGGGGCCGCCTCTGCCCCCAGCACCCCCAATGGCTCTTGTACTATGCCACTCGGTGTCCTGACTGGCGAGGGTGGGGCCGTAGAAGCCTGGCCCAAATCCTCTGACCCCGATGGAGACCCCTTTTGCTTTTTGGCACCTTTAGCAGCCTTGGCTGGTCCAGATCCCTTTGGAGCCATTGTACAACCTTGGGTCACCCCTATAGCCAACACCTGACTGTTGCAGCTAGGAGTAACCAATATGAGGGCAGGTATGAGGAAAATGAAAAAGAACTAATTTCTCTCTTTTTCTTTTTTTTTTTTTTTTTTTCAAAACATTTTTTTTTTTTTTTTTTTACCCGCCTGGGAGGTGGCAATACTGAGGCCTGTGAGTATTGACCCACCAATGCCCGTTAGCCGGAGTCCAAGGTAGACTCAGATACTGCTGGATCTAAGGCTGAGTCCCTTTAAGCAAAAAAACTTTTTTTTTTTTATTTATTTTTTTTTCTGGTCAATAGTGGACCTAAGTCCTAGACCTGAAGATCCACAAAACCGCCACTAGGTGTCCCTGTGTGGCCAAAAGACCCAGCTGCACGCTCTGTATCCTTTCTTCCTCTGCCTCCAGGAGGAAAGACCAGCCAGAGAAAAGTTTTTTCTTTATACCGACCCTGACGTTGCTGGCCCGCCCCCCCGACGCACGCCGACTCTATAAAAGGCGGCGTGCACGCGCGCGCGTATGCGCGCGCACACACACGCGCGCACACACGCGCGCACAATCGCGCGCACAATCGCGCGCACCACGCTGAAACCACATGGAGGAAGCAGAGCAGAGGAACAACATGGACCAGCGTTATGCAGCACCAACAGACACCAGGTAAGCACTAATCTTATTGTAGTTCACACACAGCGAGGAAGCTGTCCCCTTGGGCTTCCTAAGAAACAGGAGTTTTTACCAGCAATTTCCTCTTTAAACATGTGGGGTTGCAGTATCAGTGTTAACAGGCAGACCTGGGGTGAGTAGCAAATATATAACTTACACAAGTATACATATATCTACATGTTATCTGGGTAAACATTAGAATCCCATCCTGCCTCAACAGACATAGTGGAGATAGTGGCTGATGCACAAGCATACTGTTAGCCAACCCAGAACCCCCAGGGGGATACCTACTGTCGAACCAAGTCCCGCAGGTTCCCTCTTACCTGCTCCACGCCGCAGGGTATTGCAAACTGCAAGAGGCCCAGCCTTCCCCCATCTCCGTGGGTATTGTCTTGGACCTTCAGGGACCGGGGTCCTGTGTTAAGGAACTCACACCCCTGGACCTATATAGCATCCTGGCATCAGTAGCGTTTAGTTCTTGGAAGAGACTAAGGCACTGGAGCCCAGAATCCAGCCCTCCAAGGAGAGGCATTATAGGCAAAACCCCACTCCAGCAGGGCCCGGGTACCGTACATCTTGGCTCTGAAGCACTTCGGACGGATCCGGCTAGCTATCCTGGGTCCCGAGACCTCCGAGGGACAGCTAGACGTGACCAACACCTAAGACACTGGCGAAAAAACTGAAGCACTCTCAGTGGGAGGGGGTTATATAGGGAGGAACTTCCTGTGAAGTTGATTACACCAGTGTCCACACCTGAAGGTACCCATATAACCATATGTAATGACTATGCGCTCTGTGTCCCGTGATGTACGATCAAGAAAAGGGGGGATATGATCAACATGTACAAATACATAAGAGGTCCATATAGTGAACTTGGTGTTGAGTTATTCACTTTAAGGTCAACACTGAGGACAAGGGGGCACTCCTTACGTCTGGAGGAAAAGAGATTTCACCTCCAAATACGGAAAGGTTTCTTCACAGTAAGAGCTGTGAAAATGTGGAACAGACTCCCTCCAGAGGTGGTTCTGGCCAGCTCAGTAGATTGCTTTAAGAGAGGCCTGGATTCTTTCCTAAATGCACATAATATAACTGAGTACTAAGTTTTGTAGGTAAAGTTGATCCGGGGTAAATCCGATTGTCTTTCGAGGGATCAGGAAGGAATTTTTTCCCCTCCGGTAGCAAATTGGATCATCGCTCTGCTGGGGTTTTTTGCCTTCCTCTGGATCAACTGTGGGTATGGAGTTGGGTGTATGGGAGGATATACTGTGTTTTACTTTGTTTTATTTTTATTTATTTTTTATGGTTGAACTGGATGGACTTGTGTCTTTTTTCAACCTGACTAACTATGTAACTATGTAACTATGTATGCTCTTGATGCTTTAATGAAACCTGGAACTTGGCTAGGTAGGGGGTAATTATGGGATCCTTCAGTAATTCCTAGCAACAAACCTGAGAGCACTTAATCTTCCTCTTAGGAATGTAAGCATGAGTTCTTACTTGCAGCAAATGTTGGACTGAGCTTATCAGGAACACTATCATAGGGCATTCCCTTCAGGTAGAATTGATTCTATTACAAGAGATTTATCAGCAGGAGTAATGTGAGCAAAAGTCCTTGTACAGGTAGTTAATGGATAAAGCTCTTCAGGATACCACAGACAATGTTCCCTTTGCATAACACTGACTCATTGCATAAGGTGGACACAGTCTCAAGGATCACTCACACCAGTCGGGACTCACTACTGTCGATTGATAATCAGTTGCCTCCTTCCAACATCTTCTAGACACTTTCCCAGTGGTACCAGACTAGATCTTCATATTAAAAAAATCCCGCTGTCAGTTTCAGCAACTTTTAGTTGAAATGGCCCCAGCTATCAGCTGGATCGCTGATAAATCAAAGACACAGGCTTGCCTAGTGGACAACCCCCCCCCCCCCCCCGGGCTGTGATCTCCTTCTCAGGGACAAGACCCCTCTGCTCTAAGTCTCAGAGTATTTATACACACTTCCAGCCACTATCTGGGCACCTCTTCCCAGAGCTGCAAACATATTCATCTGCTGATTAGGCTCACCCAGCCAGGGCCGGTACAAGGCATGCGGATGCCCTGGGTGGGACTATTTACTGGAGCAAGGGGGGATTAGGAAAAGTGCCAGCAGTGTACACGTACACAGACAGCACCGTACTACATAGATGTACACACCAGCCACGCTGAAACATGTGCCCCGCCCTGCCCTTTACTTCCCTGTCAGAAGGGGGCTTCCTAGTCCTGGGCGGCGTGACATCACTGAAATGCTGGCTGGGAGGTGGGATGGGAAAGAAAAAAAGGAGTGTTGCCGCCTCCTGGAGCTGTGACATCCATGACATCCAAGTGCGATCAAGGAGGAGAAACCAAGCAGGGCATCACTCAAGTAAGCAGATTACCATCTGCAGATGGCATAATTACCTCTTTGAATGGGGGGGCAGTGGTTGAGGGGAATTTGCTTAATTAACAATGGTATTTGTAATATGCAGCAGGAAAGGGGTTAATGTACTGTCACTGATGCATTAGTGACCGTGGCAGATAACTAACCCCTTTGTGCTGCATTCGTGGCACCAGTGGGTTAATTAACACTGACACTGGTGCCACTAATGCAGCACAAAAAAGGTAATTAACTGGTCACTAATGCATCTGTGACAATGCGTTAACCCCCTTCTTGCTGCATATTACAAATACCATTGCTAATTAACCACTTGCCAAGCCACCGCAGGTGGCAGCTACAGGAACCGGGACATACACAGGGGACATCAGCTCTGTCCAATCACAGCTGATCACAGTGTAAACAGGATTTGCCGTTTATCACGATGACAGCACATAAGGAGAGATTATTGCCACTTATCAATGCCCGTCAATGATGCCTATCAGTGCCACCTATCATTGCACATCAGTGCAGCCTATCAGTGCACATCAGTGAAAGAGAAAAATTGCTTGCATTGCATTATTTGCAACATTTTATAGCAGAAAGTTAGAAATACGTTTTTTTTTGTCTAAATTTTTTGTAAACATTTTCTGTCTCTTTTTGTTAGTTTAGCAAAAACTAAAAAACCAAGTGGTGATTAAAAATCACCAAAATAAAGCTCTATCTGTAAAAAAAAAAAAAAAAAGATAAAAATGTTGTTTGGGTACAGTGTTGTATGACCCCGCAATTGTCATTCAAATTGTGAAAGCACTGAAAGCTGAAAATTGGCCTGGGCAGGAAAGGGGGTAAAAGTGCCCAGTAGGCAAGTGGCTAGGAGCCCACTTCAACATCCTGCAGAGCACAATCTCCTTACCAGGAATGAATGTTTCAGTCATCAGAAGGAACAAAGCATTAGCTCTCCGTGTATTGTTCCTGCAAGTGAAACAATGTTCCAAGATATTGGGAACATTAACAGCAATTCCCATGATAAAGTGGGTACAATGGCAATGTGTGCCCTTTTCAGCATCTGTTCCTGTGAACGTCATTTTATTTGCACTAGATAATTTAGATCGACCAGCGAATTACACAACACTCAGATGGAGAAAATCAGTTTTAAATCATTCTGGGTCACTCTGGGTCACTATTTACTACCCATTCCATGGGCCAAAGTTCCAGCAGATGCCAGTGGTAAAGGGTGGGGAGCACACTACCAGTATACTACAAAGAATATTGTGTTCAATACGTTTGATTTAAAGTGGATGCAAACCCTCAAATTGGGTCAGAATGTACACAATGTAGAGTATACAATTTCCTATCATCTGTCCCCAGGAAATGATATCACGGTAGGTTCATCAAATTAGCATAGCAAAGTTTAGTATAACATCACATTGTAGCTGCAAAAAACGAGAACCAAAAACAAACAATAATAATTTATAATTAAAAACAAAGAGTGAAAAATAATAATAACAAATACATAAAATAAGAAATAAAAAAAATTTGGATTCGAATTGTATAAAATAATCTTTTAATTAATTTTCACTTTTATTCATTTTTAGTATTTGTTTACTATTATTATGATTCACATCATATCTAATCTAATACATTCTTTAGCACTACAACACACGATCCGTAGTCAACGGATCTTGTTTAACCACTTCCTTACTGGGCACTTAAACACCCCTCCTGCCCAGACCAATTTTCAGCTTTCAGCGCTCTCACACTTTGAATGACAATTACTCAGTCATGCAACACTGTACCCAAATGATTTTTTTGTCCTTTCTTTCATACAAATAGAGCTTTCTTTTGGTGGTATTTAATCACCTATGGGTTTTTTTTTTTTGCCCTATTAATGAAAAAAGACTGAAAACTTTGAGAAAAAAATGTTTTCTTAGTTTCTGTGATAAAATTTTGCAAATTATTAATTTTTCTTCATAAATTTTGGCCACAATTTATACTGCTACATGTCTTTGATAAAAATAACCCAACATTTTTGGAAATTATTTGGTCTGTGTGAAAGTTTTAGAGTCTACAAGCTATAGTGCAAATCATAAAAAATGATCACATGATGTACTGAAGGCCTATCTCATTTCTTGAGACCCTCTTGAGCCAGGAAAGTACAAATGCCCCCCAAATAACCCCTTTTTGGAAAGTAGACATTCCAAGGTATTTAGTAAGAGGCATGGCGTGTTATTTGGAGATGTAATTTTTTCCCACAATACTTACATTTTTTATTTTTTATTTTAAAAAAATCTCAAAATTGTCATTGTAATAGCTTATTTCTCTCACATGACATGTGCATACCACAAATGACACAATCAAAATACATTCTGCTACTCCTCCTGAGTAAAACGATACCCCATGTGTGAGACTTTTTCACTGCCTGGCCACATACAGAGGTCCAACATGCAGGGAACACCATCAGGGGTTTTAGGAGCATAAATTGCACATCTAACTAGTTGACTACCTATTACACTTTTGAAGGCCCTGGAACACCAGGACAATGGATATACCCACAAAGTGACTCCATTTTGGAAAGTTAACACCCCAAGGTATAATCTATGAGGCATAATGAGTATTTTAAACAGTTTAATTTCCCCCAGCAGTTTTTGGAATATGTGGAAAAAAATGAAAATGCAATTTTTTTTTACACAAAGTTGTCAATTGATAAGATATTTCCAACACATAGCATGTACATAGCAAAAATTACACCCCAAAATACATTCTTCTACTCCTCCCGAGTAAAACGATACCCCATGTGTGAGACTTTTTCACTGCCTGGCCACATACAGAGGCCCAACATGCAGGGAGCGCCATCAGGGGTTTTAGGAGCATAAATTGCACATCTAACTAGTTGACTACCTATTACACTTTTGAAGGCCCTGGAACACCAGGACAATGGAATTACCCACAAAGTGACCCCATTTTGGAAAGCTAACACCCAATGTATAATGAGGCATAATGAGTCTTTTGAACGGTTTGTTTTTTCTCAGCAGTATTTAGAATATGTGGAAAAAAAATGAAAACACATTTTTTTTTACACAAAGTTGTCCGTTTATAAGATATTTCCAACACATAGCTTTTAGATAGCAAAAATGACACCCCAAAATACATTCTGCTACTCCTCCTGAGTAAAACGATACCCCATGTGTGAGACTTTTTCACTGCCTGGCCACATACAGAGGCCCAACATGCAGGGAGCGCCATCAGGGGTTTTAGGAGCATAAATTGCATATCTAACTAGTTGACTACCTATTACAGTTTTGAAGACCTTGGAAAACCAGGACAATGGAATTACCCACAAAGTGACCCCATTTTGGAAAGCTAACACCCAACGTATAATGAGGCATAATGAGTCTTTTGAACGGTTTATTTTTTCCCAGCAGTATTTAGAATATGTGGGAAAAAAAAATTAAAACACATTTTTTTTACACAAAGTTGTCCGTTTTATAAGATATTTCCAACACATAGCTTTTAGATAGCAAAAATTACACCCCAAAATACATTCTGCTACTCCTCCTGAGTACAGCGATACCACATGTGTGAGACTTCTACACAGCCTGACCACATACAGAGATCCAACATGCAAGGAACACCGTCAGGTGTTCCAGAGATACATAGCATGCACATACCAAGAATTACACCCCAAAATACATTATGCTGAGCAAAGAGTAAACAAAAGATTACCTGTGGTAATAGTAGCGCAGTTCTACACAGCAGGACAGCACTGGTCCAGGCAGCAGGCAGGGACTTTGTCAGCAACGGCATAGACAATTGTTCAGGCAGGGATACTGTCCCATCAGGGTTAGTGCAGGCAGACATATTATCAGCAGTGCCAAAAATATTGGTCCTGGTAGTAGGCAGGTCCATGTCGTGTGGTCAGTTCATGCAACAGGCAGAGGCATGATGGCATAGGTCCTACAGGCAGCAGGCAGAAGTAGGGCCTTGTTCAGGACAGAATGGGGACAGGGGTAGAGGCTTCTCCCACCCAAATCTCTTTGAAGCATTTTGAGTCTCCAGACCCTAATCTAGGATGATAAAACAAAAAAAATGGATTTCTTCATCCAGAAAAACTTTTCTGGAGCTCCTCACATATGTGAGACCCCTGTTTTGAATCCCACTAGTCCAGTAGCAGGGTTAAAGATCAGTCCATGAGGCAGGCAAAAGGCATGGTCAAACAGTCCAAGGTCAGTTCCAGATCAGGCAGAGGCATTACAGAATCGTTAGGCAGAAGAGTGGTCGAAAAACAGTCCAGGGTCAGTTCCAGATCAGGCAGAGGTATTACAAAATCGTTAGGCAGAAGTGTGGTCGAATAACAAGCCGTGGTCAGTTACAAAGCAGGCAGTGGCATAAGGTGTGTGAAGGCAGGAACGGAGGATTACGTTTACCATACTAAACAAATAATTTAGTTTAGTATGTGTAGCGATACCCCCGGAGGAGCCGCTGATTATAAGTGGGATCGGCGTATTGAGTTACCTTTCATGTGTCTAGGGGTGATACTTGTGAGTTGAGATAGAGAGTGAATGTCCAGTCTTTAGTTGGGTTTTCTTCAATGCCTTATTCCAAGGCCCAACATGGCCAACATCACATGGTACAGGACAGGAAAGGTTGATGAGCAGGGAGAGAGGACTTGAGTATCATGCCTTGGATATGAAGAAGAGAGAGCAATCTTGCTCTCAGCAATGATGAGCTCAGTTCGTCGCCACTCCAGTCAGAGTGGGTAAAGTGCCCCCGGACAGACCTCCGCCACAAGCCTGGCAGCCGAAGCGTCACTTGCAAAAGCTGGGAGGATCGGGCCTCTGCCACAGGCCTAGTACTTGAATGAGCGTGATTTGGAATGAGCGAATTCTCCCAGTGAATTTAGTCAGGGTCACCGGTTGACAGTTGAAGTGTACCTGTCAATCTCCCGGTCACCAGATCCCCGATGGTTCGTTCAAGCCCTATTGGATCACCTGCCTCCGGGTTCTCCTCAAGCCGATCCCCCACCGTACAGCTCCCAGCTTGGGATCCTTTTAGGAAAGGTTTGGGTCCCAGCAGCTACTACTATCGCCAACTGCCGCCCAGGGGTGGGAACACACCCCTGGAGCACAGACTGACCTACAGGACAGTTCTAATAAGACAGCAGCCTAAATTTGACAAATTGTGAATGAGAGCAGCATTACCTCCCCATTCCCTACTAACTTTAGTGTAACGCCCCTACAGAAAGTAAGGAGGCGCTACATATGGTAACGGCGAAAACAGTCAGTTACACAGAGGCCTGGTTGGGAAGGACACCCAACACAATGATAAACTGTGTCTCGTCTGACTCCTTCACTGGCACACACCTTACATCTTTTTTGACCTCGTCGGCCTGATGCTGTGGGAGGGACTTTATATGGGAAGTGACGTTCGGAGAGTCGACTTAGAACATCTGATCGGATGTTTCGGGGTAGGTCGTTCTGGAATATCAGGGCAGTGGTGATTTCCTCCTGGTAGCCAAGGAAGGGTAGGGGGTTTTGGGTGGACTTACGATAAGTAATATATGAATTGTATACAGCCAAATGAAAAAAATAAATTGCTACTTTTTTGTACCAATGGTACCTGCGCCTGGTGGCAAGGTAGGGTTCCAACATTTGGTCGTTAAAGTCGACTCCCCCCATTGTAGTCCCGAATGCATGTGGGCTTTTGGATGGTGGTGCCACGCCTTCTGCAGGTTTCCACAAAGGAATTGTTGTGGATGGAAGACAACATATACACATCTCTTCTGTCCTTCCACTTCACTGCCAGAACCTCCATGTTGCGCAGACTTGCCGATTCCCCTTTTCTGAGCTTCTTATTTACAAGGCTTTGAGGAAAGGCTTTCCATGTCTTTCTTACCGTGCCACATGCTGGGGTCTGCTTCCGGTGAAGGTTGTGGAACAGGGGAAGAGAGATGTAAAAGTTGTCCACGTACTGGTGGTAGCCTTTATCCAGTAGGGGGTTAATGAGTTGCCAAACAACTTTTCCACTTGATCCCAAGTAGTCTGGGCAATTGGGGGGATCCAGCTGGGTCTCCTTCCCTTTGTAGACTAAGAAGAAATACAGGTACCCTGTGACTCGTTCACATAGTTTGTAAACCTTCACCCCATAGCGGGCCCTTTTGCTGGGTATAAACTGCTTGATTTTAAGTCGGCCACAAAATTTAACAAGGGACTCATCCACACATATGTGTTGTTCCGGGGTATATAATTGGGGGAATAATTCTGAAAAATTATTTAATAAGGGACGAATTTTGAAAAGCCTGTCAAAATGTGGGTGATTTCGGGGAAGGCACTGGGTATTATTATTGAAGTGGAGGAACCTCATGATCATAAAACATCTGGTTCTGGGCATTGTTGGCATATGGTAAATGGGGCGTTTTGACCAAAAGGAATGCTTTTCAAAATGTGAGGCCTAAAAAAAACTAAACTCCTCCACCGTTAGGTCTCTCCACTGGAAGGGATGGGCATAGGAAGATGTTGGATTATTGGCAATAAATTGTTCAGCATATAGGTTGCACTGGGCCACACTGCTAGATAGCAGTTCCTCAGAAAATAAAAAATCAAAAAAATTCATTGGGGAAAAATTTTCCGTGTCCACCTGGACTCCTGGCTGGGCAGTGAAAGGGGGAATGTTGGCTTCTCCTGAATTTGGAGGAAGCCACAAGGGGTTCTGAAGGGCATAGGGAAGGCTGGCATGGGTCCTTGGCTTTTGTTGTCGAGGTACTGCGGTGCTGGTGGATGGCACTTCGGTATTGGTGGACGGCACTTCGGTATTGGTGGACGGCACTTCGGTATTGGTGGACGGCACTTCGGTGCTGGTGGATGGCACGGCCGCGCTGGTGGATGGCACGGCGGTGCTGGTGGATGGCACTGCGGTGCTGGTGGATGGCACTGCCCCCTCACCAGAGCGCCTTCGTTTGGCGGGCTGACTATCTTCCCCCTCTGAGCCTGTCACTGTTCCACTACTGTAGACTGGTTCATAGTCTACGTCTGACTCAGAATCTGAATGGGAATTCCAAAAAGAGAGCTCCCCGTTGCTCTCGTCAGGCGCGGAAATAAGTTTATATGCCTCCTTGATGGAAAAGCAATGTTTTGACATGGTTGCTGGCGACTTCACAGGTGTGTGGCACAGATGTGCACTGAGGCGGCACAGATGGGCAGAGATGGGTACTGAGGTGGCAGAGATGGGTACTGAGGTGGCAGATATGGGTACTGAGGTGGCAGAGATGGGTACTGAGGTGGCAGATATTGGTACTGAGGTGGCAGAGATGGGTACTGAGGTGGCAGAGATGGGTACTGAGGTAGCACAGATGGGTACTGAGGTGATGAAACAGATGTACACTGATGAGGCAGCACAGATGTGTACTGATTGCACAGATGTGCACTGATGAGGCGGCACAGGTGGCACTAATAAGGCGGCACAGGTAGCACTAATGAGGCGGTACAGATGTGCATTGAGGCGGCACAGATGTGCATTGAGGCGGCACAGATGTGCGTTGAGGCGGCACAGATGGGCACTGATGAGGCGTTACAGATGGGCCCTTATTGTTTGCACAGATGGGCACTAATAAGGCAGCACAGATAGGCACTAATGAGGCGGCACAGATGGGTACTGAGGTGGCACAGATGGGTACTGAGGTGACACAGATGGGTACTGATGAGGTGGAACAGATGGGTACTGATGAGGTGGAATAGATGTGCACTGATGAGGCGGCACAGATGTGCACTGATTGATTGCACAGATGTGCACTGATGAGGCGGCACAGATGGCACTGATGAGGTGACACAGATGGCACTGAGGCGGCACAGATGGCACTAATGAGGCGGGACTGAGATGGGTACTGATAAGATGGGTATTGATGTGCACCGATGAGGCGGCACAAATGTGCACTGATTGACTGCGGCACAAGTGGGCACTGATGAGGTGGCACAGGTGGGCACTGGTGGGGTGGCACAAGTGGGCACTGATGGGGTGGCACAGGTGGGCACTGATGAGGTAGCACAGGTGGGCACTGATACGCACTGATTGCAGATGTGCACTAAGGCGGCAGATGGGCACTGATCACAGGTGGGCACAGGTGGTACCCGTGGCACAGGTGGCACAGGTGGTACTGGTGGCACATGTGGTACTGGTGGCATAGGTGGCACATGTGGTACTGGTGGCACAGGTGGGCACCAAGTGTTTCCTGGGCACTGATTGGGCACTTTATGTCACTTTACACTTTACAACTTTGTTGCAAAACTCACAGATTCTCTCTCTCTCCTCACACGTGGTGTCTGTGTAAGGAGGGAGAGCCGGCAATAAGAGATGATCGCATATGTTTACATTTGAGATCATCTCTCATTGGCCACGTCGATCGCACTGTAAATAGCCGCTGTGATTGGCTATTTACCACAATCTGTGATTGGCTGTGTCCAAGGGACACGGGCAGCACAGAAGTTCCCCGATGCGTGCTTGGGAGCATGCGTGGGGAACGAGGAAAGGGGCGGCCGTAAAAAGACAGTGTCCCAGAAATTCAGAACCACCCTGCGGCCGTACATAGTCGTACGGCCGTCGGGAAGTGGTTAAACTCACTTCTTTTTACATATGAAAATACCCGTTTTTTGGTCACCCTATGCATGGTTTCCATATCTTGGCTCCCTTTATTTTTCTATTTTTCTGTTTTGTTTTGCTTTGTTTATTTTGTTTTGTCTTATTCCTCATCACTTTATCCACAAACAACACATATCAACAGTGGTCCATGGATACCACAATATACACATTCACACCTCGCTGCATTATATATTATGCACAGCATTCATCACTCCATTATTATTATTTTAAAACATTATTCCTTTTTAAACATCTTTTAGTTCTTCTAAAAAATATTCACCACATATATCTTCACTCATTCATCTATTTTTATATTCATAAGTCACTTTATACAACACATTTAGATACAATTCACACACATATTATATATATATATATTTTACTTTTTATTCTCACTTTTTGTTTTCCTATAACATCCAAACAAACAATACATATAGATTTGTAGAAAGTATATGGGTGTGTGAAGGGGAAAAGGTTTCTCAATCACATGTCTTAATTCACCTGGGTTCACAGGAGACACCAGTTTACCAGTTCATTGCTCGTTTACTGGGCCTCCAATCATCATCTCGCTGATCATGTGACCAGTGAGGTAAAGTATATATATTCTCAATATTCATTTGGTGTGTGTGTGAGCAGTTACTCTCTTTTCCTATCATCTGTTCCCAGTCTTGCCACACAGAGTTAATCCAGCTCTGAGCAATCCTCTTTTATTGTTCAGTGAAATAAAACAGACTTACAGAGGAAAACCTTAGTCCTTTCCGCCCCCCTGCTGTGAGTGACAGGTTATTTACATATCTCATGCACTAGCCTGGAGACAGGCATTATTTTTTAATTACCATCCCCACTCCTTTTCTGAAGTCGTGTGGTTACTTTTCTGGATTTTGACTGGATGTTAGTGATCAAATTTAGTGTAAGGGATACATAGTAAAAAATGCATGTTGACAAGGGGAGTGTAGAGGAGGGCGGGGAGTCGACTGACATCACGACTCCACCCACCGAGCTCCAGAAAACAGACCCACCCACAGAATCTGCAGTTTTTCAGGTCTCATAACAGACAGAGGGGAGACATTTGACAGGTAAGGATACATGCAGGAGACATCTATATGCTTATAGATCAGCACTATGGCAGTAGTTTAGAAAGGATGAGAGTGGGTTTACATCCACTTTAAGGGCGACATTCTGCATCCTGAAAGCTTTTAAACACCTTCTGGGTCAGCAACTTGAACAATAGCCTATATCAAGAAACAAGGGGCTTGAGGAGTTCAACCCTGCTACAAGATGTGTAAGCTGTAGTGATATGGGCACAGGTATGGGATGCTGCAGAACATAAGGTAACAGCGGTATACACTCCAGGGAATCAAAATGTATAAGCGGCTCTCCTCTCTAATCCAGTTCTAGAGAACAGTGAATGGTCTTTACACACAGAGGCTTTTCAGTAGATAGCCTAAATGTAGTTCTTCCCAAAATTGGACCTGTTCACCTCTGCAATAAAAAGCTGAACAAGTTCTATTTCAGATTTCCTTGCACCCAAGTGACATGATGTGGGGCACTGACCATACAGTGGAACTTCAAAACAGCTTACGCCAGTGGTTCTTAAATCCTGAGGGAGGCCCTCCTAAAAAGCGGAGGGCCTCCCAAATTTTTTATTTTTTGAGGAGATGCAGACTAGAATACTGCAATTACTGAGCAGCAAATTATATCACCTGTGATGTATTTCAGTTTTCTTGCTTGTTAGTGGGCCCTGAGGACAGGACTTGAGAACCACTGGCTTACGCCTTCCCACCAGTGCCACTGATTACAAAGTTTCTTTCCAGAATGTGCCAGGTGAAGCCGCTGATATTGTCCGTGATACCATTTTGGCCAAAGAGGTCCTGATTTTCACTCCAGTTGCACCTACCATAAGTCAAATGCCCCTAGTATGTATACCTCTAAGTCCAGATATCTTGATACAACAGATCTCATGTCATCTATGCAGAGCACATCTACAATTAAAAATCCATTTATTAAAGGGAGAGGTTAATGGAAGTTGGATGATTTCACCAAATCATCAAAATACTGTTGAGTGCTAGGAAGCCCAGCACAACAATGACTACATGAAAATCTAGGCAAAGTATGTCCATTTTGCTGCCAGAGTAGGTTTTAACTTGGTAAAACTTCAAGTTCAGAACATCATGGCATTCCTACAGTTTGATCTGCATATGGCCCGCCCCCAAAGTTCTAGATCTTTGCATTATCTGTCTTCTCAAACCTTTGGTGAGCCACAAAAATTATAGTGGATCGGTTTCTGCGAGGAGCGAAGAAACTGAGACTGCAAAGGCACCTACTGCTCCAAAAGTGGGACAGGCCTTTGGGTTTCAATTATCTATCTGAACCTCCTTTTCCGGGTGCAAGTTTATACCTTATGGAATTTTACTCTTAAAGCCCTGTACACACGATTGGGATTCCCAGCGGTATAAAGTCCATCAGGAATCCCTATGGGAAAACTGAGAACCTGCTCGGTAACTTACCCCACACGGGAGGGTTTCCCATTGGGAAAACTACGATGAGAGCTTTGGCCGGGAATCTCGGCCGTGTGTATGCTCCCTCGCAGTGTTTTCCCTAAGGAAAACTGCCGGGTTTAAAACCGCCGGGAATCCCAGTGGGAAAATAGAGAGCGGGTTCTCTATTTTCCCGCTGGGATTCCGGGCTGTTTTCCTGTTGGGAAAACTGCGAGGAAGCATACACACGGCTGGTTATCCCGGCCAAAAGCTCTATCCGCAGTTTTCCTGGCAGGAAAACTGGTCGTGTGTATGAGGCTTTAAAGCAGAATTCCTGAAACTGGACAACTCGGTTTCGGAGTTTAAAGCTTTGGGATGTAGAGAACCAAATTGCAGGGTTTCCCTGGTACCTTTGTTAAACTTCATACCAAAAGTCTCTTCAAATTCTAATTGAAATCTGATTCCATTCTTATCTGTATCATTATATCCTCTCTCTGTAGTCCTGAATGAAGGGAGGGGTACATGTTGACTTTTCTATGTTGTCTTGTTGCCATTACTTGAATGATTAAAGACTTTGGACTTTCAGGACTTTTGTTTGGCACTCTCATTGACCAAATCAGCACACACATAATGAAAATCATAATGTTATCTAACACAGTGGTCATCAACCCTGACCTCAGGGCCCACTAACAGGCCAGATTTTATGTATTACCATGGGGAGATGCAGACTAGAATACTGCAATCACTGAGCAGCAAATATATTACATGTGATGTATTTCAGTTATCTTGCAAACCTGGCCTGTTAGTGGGCCCTGAGGACAGGGTTGATGACCACTGGTCTAACATACATTGAAGAGATAGTGCAGCAGAACCTCCCACTCTGAGGTCATCATTCACTGAAAGTAAATCAGCCACATGACAAGTACTCACAATTCGCAATACTACATTATGAAATACAGTGTGACTCTACTACTGGTTAAAGTTCACACACAGTATGTCTTTTCATGTGTTATCAATGATCATGCATTTTCCTACACTGCCATTGTCGTGAATGGAACATAATGTGTGTCAATGCCTCAAAAAATGGGCAATGCCCCTTAATGCATCATACAGAACCAGTGTTTTTGTATTAGGGTTCACTAAGAGCTGAGTGCTCCTTTCATGCCTTATGCCCCATACACACTGAAAAACCTTGGATCTTTTTATTGACGGAATTCCGCTCAAGCTTGGCTTGCATACACACGGTCACACAAAAGTACTCTGAACTTTCGTCCGTCAAGAACGCGTGACGTACAACACTACGACGAGCCGAAAAAAATTAAGTTCAATTGCTTCCAAACACGTCGGAATTTTGCGCATCGGAATTGCTACAGACGATTTTTTCCGTTGGAAAATTGAGAACCAGCTCTTAATCTTTTGCTGGCGGAAAATGAACTGCACAGTGGAAGTAATCAATGAAGAGCCGACCGCCCGCTCTAGAGTCTTGGGCCCAGATTCAGAGAGAATTGGATTCTCGTAGCGTATCAGAAATACACTACGCCGACGTTTTTTACCTGGCTCTACGTGGAATCCAGGTAGATTTTGTCCAGTAAACGACGGCGGCATAGTGTATTTCTCCCGTCGCAATCCATCTACACGAGTAGGGGGCGTGAAGGATTTAAAATAGGCGCGTTCCCGCGGCGATCGAACTGCGCATGCTCCGTTCGCAAATTTCCCGCCGTGCATAGCGCGAAATCACGTCGTTACGTCATTCGTTGTTTGAGTAGCGTCGTTTACGGACATTTCTATTCCCGAACGAGTTACGTTAAAAAAAAAAAATTTAATTCGACGCGGGAACGACGGCCATACTTAACATGGGCTACGCACCGTTAGACCAGCAAAAATCTGGTCTAACAGTACATAAAAAAAAACAGACGTAAGCGATTGCGAAGACCGCTCGTATCTTCGTGGATCGCCGTAAAAACACATTTGCATATCCCGACGCATCAAAACAACGCAAACTCCTCCCAGCGGCTGCAAAAATATCGCAGCGTAGATCCGAAGGCTTACGAAGACGTAAGCCTCTCGGATCGAAGCCCGAAGCCGCCGTATCATGGTTTGAGGATTCAAACTAGTGATACGGCGCGCGAAATTTGAAATTACTCCTGTCTAACACCAGTTAGACAGGCGTAATTGCTTTATGAATCTGGGCCTTAGTTTTTGCCTCGATCTTGGTCTTCTGGGGTCTCTCGGCGGCTGTCTCGGCTCCTCCCCACGAGCGCTAACCCCCTTAATGGGAAGTGCTCTCCCAAGAAGCTTAGCTTGCGGGGCGTTCCTGTGTGCTTGCCAGCGGTTATAGCCGCTGACTATATGACTTGGCCCCGCCTCCGGTGCGCCGTGTCATTGGATGAGATTGACAGCAGCACGAGCCAATGGCTGCGCTGCTATCAATCTCCAATGGTGAGCCGCCTCAAGCAGGGGGAAACTATCGCACGAACGAGCCCAAGGAGTTTTGTGGCTTAGGTAAGTAAAACGGGGGGGCTCGAAAGTGCAAGGTGTTTTTTCACCTTAATGCATAAGATGCATTAAGGTGAACAAACGCAAAGGTTTACAACCCCTTTAAGGCTCCATACACACTGGGCTTAAAAAAAAAAAAACGTCTGTTCTCTCGGGAGTAAAACATGCTCATATAGTGCATTTTTTGTGCAAAGTCTAGAGCAGTTTAGGAGAGTTTTACATTTTTTCTGCCTCCAAGCTCAAATCAGAAATACAAACCAGAAGGTTTTTTTTTTTCTGGCTCTAAACATTAAACTCAAAATATGCCTCTTAACGTCCAAGGACTAGATTCACGTAGCCTGCCGTAACTTTGTGCGGGCGTAGCGTATCTTGTTTACGCTACGCCGCCGTAAATTAGAGAGGGAAGTTCTGTATTCACAAAGCACTTGCTCCTTAAGTTACGGCGGCGTAGTGTAAATGGGCCAGCGTAAGCACGCCTAGTTCAAATGTGTTTCATGTGGGCGTGTTTTATTCAAATGAAGTGTGACCCCACGTTTTTTTAAACGTTTTTTTAAACTGCGCTTGCGCCGGCCGTGAACGTATCCCAGTGCGCATGCTCCAAATGACGTCGAAAAGATGACATCCAGCCCTATTCACGGACGAGTTACGCAAACGCTGTAAAAATTAAAAAAATTCCACGCGGTCCCGACGTCCATACTTAACATTGGCTGCGCCATCTTTTTGTTGGAATATCTTTACGCCGGAAAACGCCTTACGTAAACAGCGTATCTGTACTGCGACGGCCGGGCGTACGTTTGTGAATCGGCGTATCTAGCTAATTTGCATATTTTCGGCGTAAACCCCTCTAGCGGCCAGCGTAAATATGCAGTTAAGATACGACGGCGTAAGAGACTTACGCATGACGTATCTTAGCAAGATTTAAGCGTATCTCGTTTCGAGAATACGCTTAAAGATATGGCGGATCAGATTCTGAGTTACGACGGCGTAAGAGACTTACGCATGACGTATCTTAGCAAGATTTAAGCGTATCTCGTTTCGAGAATACGCTTAAAGATACGGCGGCTCAGATTCTGAGTTACGACGGCGTATCTACTGATACGCCGGCGTAACTGTACATGAATCTGGCCCCTAATGTGTATGGACACATAGGATAACATTTGGCTGCTTATACAGGCAGAACACAAAACGCCCGTAGAAGCAACATTTTTTTAAGCCAGTGTGCATGGAGCTTTAGTAGGTAAGATTAAAAAGAAAACAATTGAGATACATTTTCAACTGATGAGCAATATTAGCAGTAAGAAAATGCTAGATTAGGAAAGAATCCCTTATTTCTAAAACTTAGGCAAAATTACAATTACAATTAAGGTTAATGTAGTTGAATCTGTAAATAGAAAAAAAAATCCATAATTAAATGTACTCACTTATTAGTTCATTTGTTTAATTTGTTCTTTGAACTGTCACAAAACTATGTCCCGCGATCATCCTGAATAGTCATAGCTGATAGGCCACCAAAACTATGTAGAAAGACCAAGCAGATAATAAGAGGAGTTACTTATTAATCTCGCCCATCCAATAAAACTGGATTGTAAGATTTCCCTACAGACAAAGCAGCAAACTCTTAGACGGACTGCATTACCCCGACCAACATGGGCAACTTCCATGTAAGACCTTTAAATACATTGTAAACTGTTGTTATTGCTATTGTTATTGTTGTGGTCACTATCTTTATCTATATGTTACCATTATAGGCGTACTTTTAATCTTTGATAAATCTTTGTGTCTCTTTCTATGTGAATGATTTAAATTACTGTTTGGTTTTGTATCATATTTTTTATTTAATTGGGTAGCACTCTTTCCTTTGTGCTCATGTGTTTTAGGACCACTGCCTTTTTGCAATTAGCTGCCACGTCTCTCCTCTATTCATCATTATGATGTGGCCTATTCATGGTACGGGGACCACTCTATCTTTTATTATAAGCATTTATTTAGTTATTTATTCATTTATTTTCCATATTTTATTTTTGTTTTGTTTTGTACAAACAAAAGGTTATCATACAGCATGTGTCAAATAACGCTTATATTGCCATTTGGTTATGAACGTTAAACGGTGTCTGCAGGGTCTACAGAATGCCTGCGGATTTACTTTTACCCAATGAAGCTGTTATATGGCAGATGGGTTGTGCTTGGATAGCCTGAAATATTAAAATATACCCACTTGATATAATATTGTTAAGTGAAATGTCTCCTTTATCCTACCTCTGTCTATCTATACAATCCTTATATTATATAATAAGCAAAGTTCATACAAAGCAACAATGCCTTTTCATTAGGCATGTGCATTTCGTTTCGTTCCGAATCGAAATTCGGACGAATTTTCCATTATTCGGACATTCGGATGCATACAAATTCCTGAATTGCAATATTAGCGAATTTACCGAATCAGAACGAACGTTTTCGATTCCGAATCGAAAACCCGCGGACTAAATTCGATCGGAATTTGAAAAAAAAAATTATATTCGAATTTAATTTGAAAAAAATTATATTCGAAAAGAGACTATTTGTTTTCTAATCCGGTTGAAATATTTTCGATTTCGACCGGATTTTTTCTAAATTCGGTCGAAAACTAACAAATTCCAAAAACGGTCTAAATATTTTCGATTTAGACCGGATTTTTCGAAATTCGTTCGAAAACGAACGAATTCCGAAAACGAATTCAACACATGTAACGAACCTAACTTAACGAAATTAATTAAATGACGAATTGAAACGAAACGAAACAAATTTTTCACTTTTGCACATGCCTACTTTTCATTGAATTTTTCATCATGGCTCAAGGGGACTGATGCCGCGTACACACGACCATTTTTAATGGTCTAGAAAAGACAACTTCAACAACTTTCAACCCGATTATTGTTAAGCCGGCCTTGCCAACACACGATCGTGAAAAAAAATGCTCTAGCAAAGCGCGGTGACGTGCAACACGTACGACGGCACTATAAAGGGGAAGTTACATTCGGATGGCGCCACCCTTGGGGCTGCTTTTGCTAATTTCATGTTAGTAAAAGTTTGGTGAGAGACGATTCATGCTTTTCAGTCTGTTACAGTATGGTGAATGTGTTATCTCCATTACGAATGCTAGTTTTAACAGAACGAGAGCTCCCAACTCATAACTTGCTTCTGAGCATGCGCATTATTTTCACGTCGTTAAAGCCTACACACAACCATTTTTTTACGAGATGAAAATTTAGAGCATTTTTTAACACACGACCATTTTTTAATGACATTTAAAAAAAAAAAGGTTTTCACATTGCAAAAAACAGTCGTCCATGCCCCACACTATATACGGCTTCTTACAAAGCGGCCGTGTATAGTGTGTGGACGGAGATAGTTTGAGCTAGATTAGGCAGGCAGGTTAGTAAGTGGCAGTGTGTTGAAGTGGTTAAGGGGAATCCTGTGCCAAAATTGAAAAAAAAAATGGCATTGGGGGTCCACACCAAAATCCATACCAGGCCCTTCAGGTCTGGTATGGATTTTAAGGGGAACCCCGCCCCAATTTTTTTTTAAAAAAAGGCATGGGGTCCCCCCAAAATCCATACCAAAACATGCAACCTGGCAGGCCGTAGGAAAAGGAGGGGGACGAGAGAGTGTCCCCCCCCCTGAACCGTACCAGGCCACATGCCCTCAACATGGGGAGGGTGCTTTGGTGTCCCCCCCAAAGTACCTTGTCCCCATGTTAATGGGGACAAGGGCCTCATCCCCACATTCCTTGCCCAGTGATTTAGGATATCTGTGGGTGAGGGCTTATCAGAATCTGGAAGCCCCCTTCAACAGATCCAGCTCCCTCTATGTGAATGGGTATGGGGTACAAAACCTACCCATTCACCAAAAAAGTCTCAAAAAAGTAAAAACGACAGGAGTTTTTGACAAGTCCTTAGTTAAAAAAAAAAAAAAGTGTCCGGCGATGTCCATCCTTAGTGACAGCTGTTATATAGGCAAGGGCCGGGCCACCCAGTGACGTAATCAGGTGACCCCGCCACCTTCTGATGTCATGCCGTGGTGTTCCCCTTAATATCCATACCAGACCCAAAGGGCCTGGTATGGACTGGGGGGTGGGGGGGGGGCAGACGCCAATCTTTTAAATAATTTTTTATGTATACTGCTGGAATCCAGCAATACATTACAGCCGCCAGCAATTTAAAACTATGGGCCAGATTCACATAGAATTAGATTCGCGTAGAGTATCAGAAATACTCTACGCCGCCGTATTTTACCTGGCTCTACGTGGAATCCCGGTAGATTTTGTCCAGTAAACTACGGCGGCGTAGTGTATTTCTCCCGGCGCAAGCCATCTACGCAAGTAGGGGACGTGAAGCATTTAAAATAGGCGCGTTCCCGCGGCGATCGAACTGCGCATGCTCCGTTCAGAAATTTCCCGCCGTGCATTGCGCGAAATCACGTCGTTACGTCATTTTTTTTGAGTAGCGTCGTTTACGGACATTCCTATTCCCGAACGAGTTACGTAAAAAAAAAAAAATTAAATTCGACGCGGGAACGACGGCCATACTTAACATGGGCTACGCACCGTCAGACCAGCAAATAGCTGGTCTAACAGTACGTAGCAAAAAAATGACGTAAGCGATTGCGAAGGCCGCTCGTATCTTCGTGGATCGCCGTAAAAAGTCATTTGCATATCCCGACGCTGAAAACGACGCGGACTCCTCCCAGCGGCCGCAAAAAGTTTGCAGCGTAGATCCGAAGGCTTACGAAGACGTAAACCTCTCGGATCGAAGCCCGAAGCCGCCGTATCATGGTTTGAGGATTCAAACTAGTGATACGGCGCGTGAAATTTGAAATTACTCCTGTCTAACACCAGTTAGACAGGCGTAATCACTCTCTGAATCTGGGCCTATATTTTTTCCTTTAGAACTTTTAACTGCTGCACTGTTAAAAACATGGGACAGATGCTCTACTTTACAGGCAGACTAAGAGACCCCCCCCCCCAGGCACGATATTTAAAGGAATATTTCATTTTTTATTGTTTCACTGAAAAAACTGCCGTTTTAAAAACTTTTTTTTGCATTGATACATGTCCCCTGGGGCAGGACCCGGGTCCCCATACACTTTTTTATGACAATAACTTGCATATTAGCCTTTCAAATTAACACTTGTTTTTTCACGTTTGTGTCCCATAGACTTTAACGGTGTTCGCATGTTCTGGTGCAAACCAATCTGGGGGATGTTTGGCTTATCCATAGTCACAGGTATTCTTGGATGGTTTTTGCCTTGGTTACTCAAGAATCTCATTTGAAAACAGTCTCTTTTTTGGTTGTCTGGTTTGTTTTCTCGATAGTGTTATATTGGGCAAGGACTCAACACGTGTTAAAGCGGATCTCAATTCTCTGAAATTAATTCCCTCCAATTCACCCCTCCTCCCCTCCACTACATGAATAGCACTGTCTTTTTTTTTTTTTACCTTTTTTTTGCAAAAATGTGCAGCCCAAGTAAGTAACTCGCCCAGGCGAATGATGTGCACATTGTTTGCTGTGCCACTTGGCATTTGTATGTTACATATCACAAGAGGCATTGCCCTTCCTAAATCATCTGGAGGCACGTTGGCTAAACCTGGAAGAGCCGACGGACTTCTAGATGATCTAACAAGCAACATGGTGGTGGCAGAAGGCAGGACAACACTGGATACTGTGTGTGGATGAGTATCAGAAATGTGCACAACAGATTACCCTATAAGCGGGGGTAAAAAAAAAATTGGGAAGTTGGCGAAGACCTACAGACAGGTGATACCCAAAAGCTGCAGAGCCACAATAATGAATGGTAAAGTCAACAGTTGGTTAGCCAGAATGAATGGGTGAGTAACTTAAGGTGGACATGTAGCAGAGTTCAGCGGCAGCCTAATATGCAAGTATGCATAGAATTGTGGTAGAGTTACTAGTTGCCATTAGTGTTGCCTGTAGTCTCTCTGCAGGTGAGCTTTTACTGACTTACCATGTCTTCTACTGGACTACTGTATGTCTTTGCATTAAAGCTGCAATTTTGGGGCAGTGCTGTGTGTTTTCATGCCAACTTCAGTACAGCCAGTCCATAGATAGATCAAACTTTGGCAGGGTCATTCTGAACCCTCTGAATTTCAATCCATCTAGAATATATGTGCTTAAATTTTGAAAAAGGCAAACAAAAGGTTAAATAAATGCTGTACAGTGGTTTAAATGTAACAGTAGCTGCAGAAGCCAGTCTTGAACCCTGTCAGTTGGTCACCTCTGTTACTCATTGTGGATTTAGATTTCTAGATAAGCTGCGGCAGGTTCTCCAGAAACAGACAGAGGCTTAGGCCAGTGTAACAAGGTTCAGGTAGAGTTCAGTAATAGTGGTGGTTCCCAACTTGTGTGTCATAACATATGATATGTGTCAGGGCAGAACAGGTGATGTGCCACCTGTTTACTACATACCAACCATTTACATTGACTGTTCCAGTTCTAATCTTTTGCTTTTCTGGCATGCAGAATGTGATAGGAGGATAAGCCTCCAATCTTTTTCTCTCTGCCATCCAGTCCACATGGGTTACTGCCATGTTTGATGTTGGTGGAGTATGAAGTCCGCATGGGTTACTGCCATGCTTGATGCTGGTAGAGTATGAAGTCTACATTAGTTATTGCCATGCTTGGTGCTGGTGGAGTAGGAAGTCTACATGGGTTACTATCATGCTTGGTGCTGGCGGAGTATGAAGTCCACATGGGTTAATTGTAGGGTAAGATAAAATATGCCCACCTTGGTAAAAGGACCCCTTCGGCACCGGGAGAATGAGTTTAACCTTGCAGTAACAAGACACACGGTATTAGGTTAAAGTCACTCTGGTTTAATATGGCACGGACAGTTTCTTTTATAAAAACATACAGAGATTCAAAGGAAATACACAAATACATGTCTTAACATCATTGGTTAATACACTGTTACTGGGCGGACGCCCCCCTTTTGGGTGATGCTGTTAAAATATCATTGGTTAAAAGTTACCGTTATTTATTGCTTAAGTTAGAACTCGTCTCATGATTAAGGCTTGTATATATGTCAACCGCCACAAACTGGTTATAGAAACCACAAAACTTAGGTCACAAGACATTCAAACTGACTACTACTATATATGGTCATCACAAGAATTGCTCATGTCATTCTGATATACAGACAGCATATATGCAATATATGGACAACTTATGTTAACCCTTACAATCCCCTCTTAGAATCCAAATAATTCTAAATTATGTGGTTCTCCTTCTCCATCCTTCTTTTATCATGATACATGTTCAGATAGATTCTATTCGCAGCTGCTGGGTCGGGTGTTCGGGACATTTTAACAACTATGCACATTATAAGCCTATAGCAAGCATATAAGAGTAAAACCAAAAAAAAATGGAAAGGGTTAAACTCATCAATAACTGTCCCACTGGGGAGGTCACGGTTAAGAAAGTTCATTAGAGTGGTGTTTAGGGCAGGTTCTGAAGTGTGAAAATAAGGGCTCTCAATTGAAGTCATTGAAAAATTAATTTTAGCTTGTTGGCAAACTTCAGCTCCCTTAGTGGAGTTCCCCAACCCAAAACACCAGTCTGGGAAATAACTTCTTTATAGATATATATATCTCAACATTATCAGTACCCTATTGTGGGGTCACTTCCATATCTTCTCTACTTAGTATGACACCAAAGGGTCCACAGTACTACTTCACATCTATGTGGAGCAAAGATCTTCTTAAGGTGTATGTGGATACATATCTTTACTCATTCATATCACCCATCTTGGCATCATACGAATCTACTAATCTGACAATCTGATAACACTCTATCTCTTCCCTGGGGTGATCTTCCTCAGTTCTAATTGTCACTGTAATAATAATTGTATTTTAACAATAATAGAACATTTGTGATATTTAAAAGTACAGCCATATCCAACATTTTTCATATCCAGACTTCAGGGCATAGGCATATTTAAACTTCAATAATAACATTTTATCTGTAAAACCTTCTGAGTTCTCATTTCTCTTGTGTCTATTATGTGTGTTATTCATATTGTCCTGTTGTGGAGTGTTGGAATTTCCACAAATGCTCTTTATATGTCCCAAATCTTCAGGGTGATAGATACAGTTCGTTATCAGCCAAACTGGCAGGAATACGATCAGGACAGTCCAAAATAGGAGGCACAAGGCTTTCCCAGAAGTCTGTGGTGAAATAAGCAACGTCATCTTGTCGGAGGTCAGGGCTGTCTGCCCCCGTTAGTACCTCACTTGTACTTGCTTCTAGTCGGAGGCCAGGGCTGTCCGCCCCCGTTAGTACCTCTCTTTGTCTGGCTCTAGGCACCAGTTTTACTCGGGTGGCATGGATCCATGTTGGGCTCTCTTCCGTCAGTATTGCGGTCCGGGTAACGGCTACCACTATCATCTCTGGACCATAAGCGCAGTCTTTGGCTCTTTTATCTTTGGTCAATCGTTTTACAACTACAACATCTCCTGGTATAAAAGGGTGGGTGTTTTCCTGTGGAAGAGAAGGAAACTTACAGACAACTTTTTGTTCTATCTCATCTAGTTTTGTTATAAGTGACCTGACATAATGATCCTGAATCTGCTCTAAATCTCCTTCTTGTAGAGTGAGGGGTTTCTTGGCCCAAGGTGTGGGGAATGGCCTTACCATTAAAATCTCGAATGGCGAGAATTTTAAAGATTTGTGGGGTGTCATTCTTATTTCTGCTAGAATAATTGTAGCACCTCCTTTCATTTATGAAAGGTACCTCCTGTGGCCTTTCTCAGTTTTAGTGGGATATATCTCTGGCCATCGTGAGAACATATCCACAATTACCAGGGCATATTCCTGCCTACCCTTATCACAGGGAATGTGTGTAAAATCAATTTGGAGGTGTGTTAATGGAGTTGTTGGATATTTGAGGTGTTGGTGGACTGCCCGATTAGGGTTGTTAGGATTTGCCCGGAGGCATGTAATACACCTCTGTACAAACCCAGCTACTAACTTATCAAACTTAGTAATGTAAAAATCATTTTTTTTAGCAGTAGTAGCGTTGTGGCTTTACTGTTGTGGCCTACCCCATGGTGCTGGGCTATAAAAAGTGGTGCACTAGCCTGTGGGATACATGGTTTCCCCTCTTTGCAAATTAGTCCACTCTTTGGACTCTTTTGCAACACTGGATAACACCAGTCATTTAGATCTGTGTCACTTGCCGAGTACTGGAGTTCCACTATCATTTGTGTGTCATCTAACAAGGGTGGTGTTAGTACGGCCATTTGTAAGGTAGCTAATTGTTGGAGTGCGGCTTCTTTCGCTGTTCTATCTGCCAAGGCATTGCCCCTGGAAATCTGATCACTGCCCACCGTGTGTGCCCTACAATGCTAGTAGATCATTGATCAACTGGGAGTGAGAAATTCTTTTCCCATCCGCTCCTATGAACCCTCCTCTGGCCCAGATCACTCCGTGGTCATGGACCACGGAGAAGGCATACTTTGAATCTGTGTAAATGGTGACAGACTGTCCCTGACAACTGGCATGCTCTGGTCAAGGCTATCAGCTCGGCAGCCTGAGCCGACTGATAGGGGATGGGTTCTGCTTCATGTATGCAGTCAGGTAAACTTACAACGACATATCCTGCGTTGTATGTGGTGTCATTTGGTCTTGTGCATGACCCATCCACAAACACAACATGTGAATCTGGTATGGGCAGGGTTGCCATGTCTAGTCTAGGGGAAGTCTCTGTTGTTACAGAAGTCAAACAGTCATGGTATTGTGGAATGTCATCTGCCTCACCTTTCAATCCCAATAATGCATTTAAGATAGGGGCAGGGCCTGCATTTGGGGAACAGTATCTGACAAGGATGTGTTTCCTAAGAGGATGACTTTGTATCCACTTAGATGTTGGGCTGACATATGCTGGGTGTGTACCCCTCTTAGAAGATGGATGACATGGTGGGTAGTGTAAAGTGTGGTGGGGTGGCCCAGGGTGAAAACTACTGACATTTTCACCACCATTGCACATGCCGCTAGGGCTCTCAAACAAGCGGGCATACCTTGTACAGAAATTGGCATTACCTTTGAAAAAAACTACGGGTCTAAACTTTCCTCCGTGTTCTTGTGTCAGTACCCCCGCCATGGTTTTACAGTTGTCCCTTGTATATAGCTGAAATGGCTTTACATATTTAAGGGAGGCCCAAAGCAGAACTACACATCATTGCTAACTTCAACTTTTCAAAAGCGTTTAACATTTCTTGTGACCATATTATATCTTTTGGTTTGTCTGACAGTGTACATTGCCTCAAAATGTTGTCATAGTAAGAACAGTCCGGTATCCACTGTCTGCAGTAATTTATCATACCCAGAAAAGATAGCATTTCCCTCTGAGTATTTGGGTTGACCAGGCCCATGACAGATTGGATACGGCTAGGACTGATTTTCCTACTCCCTTGATTGAGGACAAAACCAAGATATTCAATTTACACCATTGTAACTTTTTGGGTGAAACTTTGTGCCCACATTCATGTAACCAACCTAACAACGATAAACAATCTTCCCTGCAGGCCTCCCTTGATAGACTACAAACGAGGAGATATCCACATATTGTAGCAGGACAGAACCTTGGGGGGGGTGCCAGGGTTTTAATGTGGCTTGGAGGACTATGCTGTACACAACAGGTGAATCAGCATATCTTTGGTTCATACGGCACCAGGTGAGTTGTTGACCCTCAAAGGAAAATGTAAACAGAGGCCTAGTGTCCTCGTGTACAGGTATACTGAAAAAAAACGTTCTTCAAATCAATTACAGAAAAATAGGTGGCCTGTGCAGGGATGGAGGAAAGGAGAGAGGTGACATCTTGCACTATCTTGCACTATCGGGGAAAGTGGGATGATTAAACTATTGATAGCCCTTGGGTCTTGAACAAATCTGACACTACCGTCTGGTTTGGAAACAGGGTTGATAGGGGTACTATATGCAGAGCAGATAGGGGTTAAGATTCCCTCCTCTAAAAAAGTCCTGTATCATGGGTCTGATTCCATCTAGTTTCTCTTTTGACAAAGGATATTGTTTATGAAACACTGGTTGAGCACCTGGTTTCAGGGTAGCCCGATAAGGGGTACAATCAATGAGACCTGTGTCAAAATCGTTCTGTGACCATATGCCGTTATCAACAGTGAGTAGTTCATCAGAAACCGCTAAACTGACAAAAATGGGACGGGTTATAGGTATCACCCTAGATTCCATACTGAGTCCATCCGGACCCGAGTGGATCCTCCGGGCCTCGTCACCGTGGGTGTTGAGTCCATTCTATGTCAAATCTATGTTGGGTATTTGTCTTGGGCAGGCCAGGGTTCTGGTCTTGGGAATTGGCCCTTCTGTCAGGTAGGGGGCAATTTCTGGCCCAATGGCCGGAACGGCCGCAATTGTAACAAGGTTGGTCCTGTGCGTTTCTATTCATGTGATCCCTGTCCATCCTGCTATATTATCCACCCAGGGATTAATAAGAAAATAATCCGTGCCTCCTACTCGGGCAACGTATTCTTTGCAGGTTTCTTGGACGTTGGGACATGGGTAGGAGGTAGGTTTACTATGTCTGGTCCCCATTGATCCAAGCACCGGAGTTGGTCAGTATAATATACTGATCCCAATTTTCTTCCGACAGTTGTATCAATGCAAAAATCTTCGTGCCACACACACTGGAAACAGGATCCCGGTTTGATCGGATCCCACACAGTACAGATTGTGTTGGGCAATTTAACTATGGCTTGGATAATACAATTCTTATAAGTAAAGTCTGTGTTTTGCAAAATGAAAGTAACTTTGGCATTTTGCGCTGACACAGGAAGCAAGTCATTGGTTTACACAAGACGACAGTAAGCTATCTATATGCTATACCAATTAAGGAAGTGTCGACTTCACAATGAAAGTTTTTTTTTTTTTTTTTTTTTGTATGTGCTGTCCACTTTCGGGTTATTAAACTATTAAATTAATAAGTGACTTCTGTGTACTTCTCATATCTCTGGAGAGGTTATTGTATTTTAGTGTCTAAGTGCTCAATCTATGTTATGTGTCAATCGGTATGCAATTTCACTGTATGTTGCTAGATTGCATGCTGATTGTAAGCTAACAGATCTGCCAGACGGAGATCTGTGTGTGTGTGGGGACAGTGGAAAGAGTGATTAACACTGGGATTCAAGCTTACAGGATAGCTGGAGGAACCCTAGAAGTGTGTAGTAATTGCTAGACTGTTTCCCAACCCTTAGCGTGCAGCAGATTGTATGTAAGATCTGTATCTGCCTGTGTGTGGTCAGCTAGTTGGATTGGAGTGGAGTCTCCCTCTAGAAGTGGTTAAAGGTAATGCGGGCTGTGAAGCATCACAGCCAGTCTTACGTGCTTAGTAGAAATTCCTTCTTATTCTTTTAGTTCCTCATACAGCCTCGTCACGAGACGCTCGCTCGTTGTGGTTAGTAATTCACCACTGGCAAGACAGATTGTGAAAAGTACAACCTTATTGTCTATCTGGAAAATCTACCCTGCGACCTAAATACTCTGTACTTTCTTTGGGAGAGATTATTAAAACTAACTTTGGCAGATTTTTTTAAATTCCACTCAGTTATATTAAATACTAAACAAATTTTACATCAAGGACACATCATACAATATTACACAGACGATCGGCTCGGTATCACTTGCTTTCATCAACCGTGGGTCATATAGCTTTCGCCTAGCCACGGAGATGGGGCGTCTTATACGTTTGCCACAAAACGTCTCAAAGTGGCCCTGGTCTAGCTCACCTTCTAGACACTTGTACCACACAAACGGATAATCTTATTACTCTAAAATTCTTAATACTTTAAACATATACTTCTAAACAGCAATAATTTTAAGCAGCAAATAATATAAGCAGCAGTAATGGGTAATTGTACCAAGGTGATTTCTATGCCTCCCCGAGACACTTGATTCTTAGTTATCCCTGATAACCTATATTATCTGGACATCCCCGATGTCTATATATGGCGCCAACCACTCTTACCCGTATCTAAAGCACAATTAATTTACAGTCCCTGACTGCCTGGATTCATAAGGAATTCAGGAATTGATCGAGCCCCGCTGACCGAATGAACGGTTTACAGGGAGACCACCTAAATCCCCGGACGAGCCTCCAAATTGTAGGGTAAGATAAAATATGCCCACCTTGGTAAAAGGACCCCTTCGGCACCGGGAGAATGAGTTTAACCTTGCAGTAACAAGACACACGGTATTAGGTTAAAGTCACTCTGGTTTAATATGGCACGGACAGTTTCTTTTATAAAAACATACAGAGATTCAAAGGAAATACACAAATACATGTCTTAACATCATTGGTTAATACACTGTTACTGGGCGGACGCCCCCCTTTTGGGTGATGCTGTTAAAATATCATTGGTTAAAAGTTACCGTTATTTATTGCTTAAGTTAGAACTCGTCTCATGATTAAGGCTTGTATATATGTCAACCGCCACAAACTGGTTATAGAAACCACAAAACTTAGGTCACAAGACATTCAAACTGACTACTACTATATATGGTCATCACAAGAATTGCTCATGTCATTCTGATATACAGACAGCATATATGCAATATATGGACAACTTATGTTAACCCTTACAACTGCCATGCTTGATACTGGTAGAGTATGAAGTCTACATTAGTTATTGCCATGCTTGGTGCTGGTGGAGTAGGAAGCCTACATGGGTTACTATCATGCTTGGTGCTGGCGGAGTATGAAGTCCACATGGGTTACTGCCATGCTTGATACTGGTGGAGTATGAAGTCTACATCGGTTACTGCCATGTTTAAATTGGTGGAGTATAATGTCCACATGGGTTACTGCCATGCTTGTTGCTTGTGGAGTATGAAGTCTACATTGGTTACTGCCATGCCTGATGCTGGTGGAGTATGAAGTCTACATGGGTTATAGAAAATTGAATACCTCTAAATTGGTGGGATTTTCTAGGCAACAGTAATTGGGGGTGACAACTAAGTCATAAAAAATATATTAATTTATTACAAAATAATTGATAGACAGACTAAGTATCGCAATTTAAACAATATCAAAATACATTAATTCTCAGGAAAAAATCATCTCTGCCCTTAGCCTTGCCCTGGGGCATGCTGTGATCTACAGTACTTTTCTAGAATCATGTTTTTATAATGTATTTTGATATTGTTTAAATTGCAATACTTAGTCTGTCTATCAATTATTTTGTAATAAATTAATATATTTTTTATGACCTAGTTGTCACCCCCAATTACTGTTGCCTAGAAAATCCCACCCATTTAGAGGTATTCAATTTTCTATTGATCAAGGGATGATTGCAACGTCATGCCACTACACATGAGCCAACTTTTTCCGTCTCCATGGGTTATTGCCATGCTTGATGCTGGTGGAGTATGAAGTCTACATGGGTTACTGCCATGCTTGATGCTGGTGGCGTATGAAGTCTACATGGGTTACTGCCATGCTTGATACTGGTGGAGTATGAAGTCTACATGGATTATTGCTATGCTTGATGCTGGTGGAGTATGAAGTCTACATGGGTTACTGCCATGCTTGATACTGGTGGAGTATGAAGTCTACATGGATTATTGCTATGCTTGATGCTGGTGGAGTATGAAGTCTACATGGGTTACTGCCATGCTTGATGCTGGTGAAGTATGAAGTGAAGTCCACATATCCCCCCCTAATGTGGAGGGATCTATACTAGACTCTACCATGCCCTCTACCCTGTTTATTCCCCCTTTGTCCCAAATCAAACATGGGGGCTGCACAATAGCATAATTGGGACTTTAAAGTGGAACTGTGGATAGGCTATGGACATTTGAATATTTAGATATACTTAACAAGTTGTAGATTAATTTTAAACAAGCCATCCCTGACCTCTGTACCTGCAACCGCTGCAGAATTTCATCCTCACAATAGCAGGAGAAACGATTTGGTTATACTGCCACTGTAATAATGGCCAGCCCATTTATGGCTCCAATTATTAGATAAAATACATCTTTGATCAAGAAGGGAGTGCACTTGATCAGATACCAGACACATATCAGCGGGCAAAACAGATGGGATGCACAGTGTTATTAGCAATAGACAGTTTAACGCCAGATGGAGCAGGTACAAACACAGGGGGGTTGATTTACTAAAGGCAAATAGACTGTGTACTTTTGAAAGTGTAGAGCCTGGCTACTTTTATAGCAGATGCTGCTGTAAATTTAGAGGGGGGTCAGAGAGTTAGTTGCCTCTGATCATCTTTAACCACTTAGCAACCACCTGCCGAAAAATAACGGCGGCAAGGTGGTTGCTTAACTCTGGGATCACGTTATATAACGTGATTCCAGAGTCGCGCTCCCCCCGGGAATGTCCGTGACCGCCGGGTCCTCTGGACCCGGCGGGTCACGCATCACGGTAAATCGCAGCTGATGGCGGCGGTTTACCACGTGATCGCGCCGTCATTGGCGCCGTTAGATGTAAACAGACCGGCGTCATTTGATGACGCCGGTTCCTCCCTCCTCTCTCTGTACCGATCGGTACAGTGTGAGAGGAGAGGGGAGGGAGCGGATGGCAGCGGCAGTGCTGTGGGCTGGATCTGTGACAAATGTAGTCACAGATCCATCCATCCATCCCTCCCTGCTCAGCCATCCCTGCTGCACATACTCTGCAATGCTGGGCAATACTCTGGGGGGGCAACACTCTGGGGGGCAATACTCTGCAATGCTGGGCAATACTCTGGGGGGCAACACTCTGGGGGGCAATACTCTGCAATGCTGGGCAATACTCTGGGGGGGGCAACACTCTGGGGGGCAATACTCTGGGCATACTCTGGGCATACTCTGCAATACTCTGGGGGGCAATACTCTGCAATACTCTGGGCATACTCTGCAATACTCTGGGCATACTCTGCAATACTCTAGGCATACTCTGGGCATACTCTGCAATACTCTGGGCATACTCTGCAATACTCTGGGCATACTCTGCAATACTCTGGACATACTCTGCAATACTCTGGGGGGCAATACTCTGCAATACTCTGGGCATACTCTGCAATACTCTGGGCATACTCTGCAATACTCTGCAATACTCTGGGCATACTCTGCAATACTCTGGGCATACTCTGCAATACTCTGGGCATACTCTGCAATACTCTGGGCATACTCTGCAATACTCTGGGCATACTCTGCAATACTCTGGACATACTCTGCAATACTCTGGGCATACTCTGCAATACTCTGGGCATACTCTGCAATACTCTGGGCATACTCTGCAATACTCTGGGCATACAGCGCCCCTGTCCCCGTGAGCTCGCATGCAGAAGCGAACGCATACGCAAGTCCCGCCCACATATGAAAACGGTGTTCAAATCACACATGTGAGGTATCGCTGCGAACGTTAGAGCGAGAGCAATAATTTTGGCCCTAGACCTCTTCTCCAACTAAAATGATGTAACCAGTAAAAATATTTAAAGCGTCACCTATGGGGATTTTTAAGTCGCAAAGTTTGGCGCCATTCCATGTGGCCACGCTGTGTAAAAGTCCCACACATGGGGTATCGCCATACTCGGGAGGAATAGCAGAATGTGTTTTGGGGTGTAATTTGTGGTATGCATATGCTGTGTGTGAGAAATAACCCGCTAATATGAAAATTTTGTGGAAAGAAAATAAAAATGAAAAAAATCTTGATTTTGCAAAGAATTGTGGGAAAAATTACAACTTCAAAAAACTCACAATGCCTCTTTCTAAATACCTTGAAATGTCTTCTTTCCAAAAAGGGGTCATTTGGGGGGTATTTGTACTTTTCTGGCATGTTAGGGTCTCAAGAAATGAGAGAGGATGTCAGTACATCAGATGTGATCAAATTGATCAATTTTCAGTAATTGGTACCATAGCTTTTAGACCCCATAACTTTCACCCAGACTAAATAATATCTAAATTTTTTTGTTTTGTTACCAAAGATATGTAGCCGTATACATTTTAGGCCAAGTTTATGAAGAAAAATTACTTTTTTGCAAAATGTTATAATAGAAATGAAGAAAAATTAATTTTTTTACAAAATTTTCGTCCTTTTTTCATTTATAGTGAAAAAAATAAAAACCGCAGAGGTGATAAAATACCACCAAAAGAAAGCTCTATTTGTGGGAAAAAAAGGACAAAAATTTCATTTGGTTATAGTGTTGTATGACTGAGTTATTGTCATTCAAAATGTGAGAGCACCGAAAGCTGAAAATTGGTCTGGTTATTAAGTGGGTTTAAGTGCCCAGTAGTCAAGTGGTTAATTGGCTAAATTTAGGGCCTCTGCTCCAGCTCTGGCTGTACTGTGTGTCCATAGTTGCTGTCTGGGGAACCTCACACCCCCAGACAATGGGTGGCAGCAGTGAGGTCAGGGTCGTGTGGATACTTCTCCTCGGCAGCCAATGGGGATGGTTGGTCACCTCGCTGTGCATGCTGGGGAGAGGTATTTCGTGGGGCAGACGCCATTGGTTCGGGGTTGTCGTCATTCTCGCCGCCATCCACCTGGGCAGACGTCCCACCACCCCCATGTGTGGCTCTCCTGGCCGGGGTGTGTGTTAGAGTGTTCCTGGCTCCGGGACCACGTTGGTCTGGAGCAAATGATCTACCTTATAGACCCGGTGGGTAGACTGGGTCTGCAATTTGCAAGTGGTCTTGTGCTGTCCGTCCCGTGGGAGGAAGCCGAGCGATGAAGAACCTGTTTGGGGGAATACCGAGCACGAGGCTGGTATCTCAGGAAAGGCCTGTTGCTTCATCAAAGGACACATCGTTTCTGATCAGTCCCGAAGTCACTAAAGCTGTTTGAAGGAGATCCGGGTGCTAAATCCAGTTTGAGAAGGTTTTCGGACCGAGAATATCTCCACCCTTTGGAAAAGTCTGTGGCAGGGACTTTGCTAAAGCTCCGAGTGACACCCTGGCTGCTAGGCTGGTGAGGGAGGCCTATCCAGGTGCACTATACCCACTCTGGCTAGAGTGGCAACGAAAGTTGTTTTTGGAAGCCGGACTGTTTCATGAAACCAGTTATACCTGAATCTGTCATCTTCCATTTCTTCTATCCCTTCCCCCATTACTATTTTTACCATTTTACTTAGTTGGGTAATAAAGCACAGAAAAGACATTGACAGTTGGGGAGTATTTGTGCTAAAAAGGGAGTTTTTTTTCAGGGGGGGGGGGGGGGTATTGTGCTAGGAGGGGGAATTTGTGCGGGGAGGGGGGATTTGGGGGGCAGAAGGGGGTAAAAATTATTCTGGGGGGGGGGGGGGGTGGAACTGCTGGGAGTGGTGATTTAGAGGGATTTGTGTTTGGATGAGAGATAAGAGAAGAAGATTTCTGCTAGTGGGGGGATTTGGGGGTTTATGATAGAGGTAATTTTGGGGGGGATTTGTGCTTGTAAGAATAATTAGAGAGTATTTGTGCCAGCATGGGAATTTTATTTTGGGGTGGAGTATTTGAGCTAGGAGGGGGATTTGTGCCCATTTTTTAGGAGGGGGGGGGGGTTGCTAACATAAAATATGCATACATCTTTGGGGGGGGGGGGGCGTTTTGAATGTTCGTCTTGGCCTCTAGATAACCACTTGTCCCGCAACTGTGTGTGGCAGACTTTAGAAAAACTGCTGCACATATTCTGCATTCAAACTGGCATTATAACCATTATAACTGGTGTGGTGGAAGATTACAAGATTTACATTCACTTATGAGTTTTTGCTTTATCACTTTATTTATTCAGGGGTTCATTTATTTATATATATATATATATATATATATATATATATATATATATATATATATTTTCCACTTGTGTGGTTCACACACACATCAGCACTGCTTTTATATATTTTTGATATTTAAATTGGATGTAAACCCCATTGGTGTTACAATGTAGAGAATAAGATTTCCTATCATCTGTGCCCAGTCTTGCCACACAGAGTTAATCCAGCGCTGAGTAATCCTCTTTTAATGTTCAGTGAGAATTAACAGAATTCCAGATAAAAACCTGCCAAATTATAAAGTCCGTTTCTCTGTTCTTGATTTGAGTGACAGGTTATTTACATATCTAGCTTGGACATGTTTATCATATGTTATGTTATGTTTATCATAACATGAGGTGATCCAAAGTTCATTGTATATTACCAGGATGTGTTATGTGGGGGCTAAGCTAGATATGTAAATAACCTGTCACTCAAAGCAAGAAGAGAGAAAACTGACTTTTTATTTAGGCAGGTTTTTATCTGGAAGGCTGTTCATTTTCACTGAACATTAAGAGGATTACTCAGCGCTGGATTAACTCTGTGTGGCAAGACTATGCACAGATTATAGGAAATCTTATACTCTACATTGTGATATCAAAAAAAATAAAAAAAATTGGGTTTACATCCACATTAAATTACATTGTTTGAATACACCATATATATCATTTACACTGGCATTAGAACCTGTATGCAATTTCAGAGACCTGAAGCTGTTTCTAATTCACCTGCTTCCAATGAATATACAAAAATAAATAAAAAATAAAAATAAAAAATAACTTGGTGCAAGCTGCTATATGCTGCAGTTTTAGGCCCCCATCACACCTGAGCATCCCAAAAGAACATGCCAGAACACAAAAAAAACAACACATTGCACACAATCCTCAATGGCACCCTAAACGTAGCTAGCAGACACATGTCTTGTCGCGCAGACAAAATGCACAATAAAAACTGAAAAAGGTGCAGGAGCTTCTTTGGTACAATTGTCACACTTTCTGCACCCTATATTCAGTTGAATGGTCTGCCCTAGGCTGTTGCGTAAAAAACGCACAAAAACGCACAAAAAAGCGCATTAGCGCAACGTACAGATGGGAATGAGGCCCGTAGTTCTCTTTTGCTGAGCAAAATCAAATAGAACTTTACTTTTGTCTAACAATACAGTTTTCACCAATATAATAATTAATTTTTTACCCTATTTTCTGATTGAGATCAATTCACCCACTATTATCTGTTAAAAAAAAAAAAAAAAAAATATTTTAAAGCTTTTAATCCAGAGGAGTCAGTAACTTGTATTGTTTCTGCCAATAAGCACAGCCACCAGCCGCCAGCCGCCAGCAAGGGTTATACTAGTTATTTATTAATGATATCCATATTGTGTCGGATGAGATTAATTGTAGAGAAGTATGCTATTGACCACACAGAGAGACCAGACCTCTATGTTGATTTATTACTCATGTTTGCATATGATTAGCCCATTATGTTCATTATTCCATAAACACCGAGTTCTATGTTAACTATGTAACCTGCGATAACTGCGGCGAGCTGACACTGAGGAGTATCGCACTCTACAGGTTATATTTATGAAGTGGAAAGCAGGAAAAGTTTCAATGGCTCTGTAATATGTTCCATTGGTTGTACAGCATGGTATGACTTGGCTATTAGTTATCCCAAACCAAAAAAGCAGTTATGTTAAAGTAGTCAAATTGGTCCAACCAATAGGAAGGTGGGTGGAACTTGATCCCCAGAATCAATGCAATTTCTTGCAGTTGTATCAGTAGATTTGAGTTCTCTGCTCTTTCCTCAGTCCTAAGGCCCCTTTCACACCTGTGCGACTTGTCCTGCGACTTGGGACTGCAAAGTCACAAGACAAGTTGTACCACATGAGTACCATTCATATCTGTGTGTCTTCAACTTGCACTGACTTCAAAGTAATCCCTGTACTACTTTGGTCCAACTTTGATGCAAGTTGAGGTCCATAGACCTCAAGTTTACACAGGCATTCCCTGAAATCGCAGCAAAATCAGGCTTGTGGTGAAGTCAAGTGACTTTTAAGTTGCAGCAGTGTGAAAGGAACCTTAACGGAGATCCCCTCGAGCTGACACTACCAAAATACCTTGACCCGGAAATCTCTCGGGAACTACACAAGAAAGATTCACATAAAAAATTGGTTCTTCTGCCGGCTTAGTTGGGGCCCTTGTGTTGGTGTGCAATGCAAGATGCTGTCCCTTTAAGATGTGGAATGAACAGAATAGTTCCTTTAAGAGGCAAAGTTGTTGGTACAGGTCACCTTAAGAGATGAGGCTGTTGACACAGTTCACTGTAAGGTATAAGTTTGGACTTACACAGCAAAAGTGCCTTCTTTTATTGACCTAGGCCGAAGTGGATGCATAGAAAAGATTCTGCCTAGCAGGGAGCAAATGGTTAAATCAGTTCAGCAACCTGCAGGCAGTGGTCACAATGGAGGGTTGGCAGTATGCAGAAATAATGGGAACTGGTTTATTTGTCTCTGCTAGAGTCCAGCGCTGAAGTATGTTTCTAACCTTGAAAAACCTTGCTGGCAACAAACTAGCTGTAACTGGTAGTAATAATGCATGGGTCAGTGACTCTCTCACCCAGTCCTATTACATCTATCAGAGAAGCGACAGGCATTTTGTGGCGGAGGGGCCCCCTTTTTATTGAAAATGAGGCTGTGGTGGCTGTAGCAGGCAGGTCTCCTCAAAGCAGCTCTTTACATGCAGTGTTTTGGTTTACAGTCACCTTCTCAGCTTCCCCGGCCTTTTCTGTACTCTCCCGATCCAGTCCAGAACTGCATGGCTCGACACAAGATTTCATATACTCCTTCCTCTTGTAAAGTCTCTCTCTAACTCTCCTGTGTCTTCCCGAGCTTTTTCTTTTATATACTGGCGTCCTTTTGTGTTTGCTTATGGGCTTTGTAGTCTACTTTCAGCTGAACAGTGAATAAAGTTCTGCTTTCAGCCTACAATTCCCAGAAGTCCATGGATACACGCATTAACAGCAGCTGCTAATGCGTTAGATGTGGAGAGGCATGATTGGATGGTGGTGGGTGTCAACGGACATGAAGGGGTGGCAAGTAAAAGTGCTGAATGCCGATATCTTGTGGATGAAGTTCTAAAATTTTAAGTATCAACGTGTAGAGTGTTACATGGTACTGATGAGAAAATGGATCAAAATGCGCTTGGACTGAGCAGGCAGCTTGAATGTGCAAAAGAGTCCTAGAAGCCCTTCAGGTCGGAAACCAGAAGGAAAAATCTGAGTGTATAACTTAGGAAGTAGGAATTCAAAAGATATTTATTAGAATAAAATAATCCACTAACATTCTGCAACAGTAGCCCATGCACTTGGACGCTCCCTTTCTTAGAGAGTGGTAGTGTTGCTCCATGGCCCATTCCTCAGCAACTGGTCAATTAGCATCTGTCTTATATGAGTGGTGTTCCTAATGTGATAGTGCTGTGCCCAGCCATGGTTTGGGAAGGGTTTTGTATTACACAAGGTTCTCATACAGAGAAGTTGAGGGACTCCAGGATGCTGGTCTCACACAGAGAAATTTGGATTTTCAGTATCCTCAATGCTTGTGTAGCGCCCCCTTACTTTCAGTATGGGCACTACGCTAAAGTTAGTTGGAATGGAAGAGCTACGTTGCTCCTATTCATGATTTATCTAAAATTTTGACCTCTGTCGCTCCAGAAAGGTCTCCTGGCCCAATCTGCATTCTAGGGATGTAGTATCATCTCTGGCCAGCAGTTGGCGCCAGCGAGAGTTCCTCCCTCGCAGGGCATGCTGGGGAGGAGTATATCTGTGACAGGTGTCATGTGTTCAAAAACTTTTGTGGGGTCCCGGTGCTGGGTGCGGCATCCACCTTCAGGGTGTGCGCACCTATGGGCCCTCCTGGCCAAGCTTGCAGGCTTTATCGAGCCTCAATTGGAGGCAAAAGAGGACCCCAGTGATCCACTGGGTTCCAGGTTCCATTGAAGCGGACCTCAGGCCGAGTGCCGCCCTAATCGGGGATCTGGTGACTGGAATGCTACATTACTGTCTCCCGGGGACCCGGGCTGGAGTCCATTGGAAGGATTCGGCCCTTATTCATCCATTACAGATCGTTGTTACTAAGGGCTGGATTGCCCATCTACATCCAGGTCTGACACTGCAAGTTCACCCTTTACTCTCATCAACCTTTTCCTTCATAACTGAAGTTGATGTTGGCTGTGTTGGCCTGGAAATAAAGCCTTGGAAAACTTTATTGAATGTCTGGACCTCCGCTCACTACTTTTTTTCCTTCATCACACCCCTAGACAATGGAAGAGTCATGTAATGTGCCGGACCCAGCAATCGACCAGCGGCTCCTCCAGGGGTAGTGCTACACTTGGTAAAACTCAATTTGAAACCTGGAGTGCAGAAGCTTTGTAAAAACCTGGGAGGAATTAGGTCTCCAATCCTGGGTCCAGGTTTTGTGAACAACCAGCACACTAATTGAGATGGTGTGCAGGGTTTTTATTGGAGCCATAACTGTAGTTCAGGGCTTCACCTCAGGGGACAGAGGAGGTATCTGCCCAGGAGTCAGGAAGGTTCCACCCAGGGGCGTATCTGCCACGAGGCAAACAAGGCATTTGCCTAGAGCGGCAGTTTTCAGGGGGGCAAACCGGCATCCATAGAAGGATCGGTTTGTCCAAATAGATCCTGCTCTGCTCCTCCGATCCTCCCTTTAGCGCTCCCACCTCTCTGATTCCCAGGCGCCCCTTTCATGTAACTACTGACCGAATTTCCCACTTCCCCCTCTCGCAGCTGCTAATGCGTTAGATGTGGAGAGGCATGATTGGATGGTGGTGGGTGTCAACGGACATGAAGGGGTGGGAAAAATGTAAATGGGGGGTGCTCGATTTCAGTCTTGCCTAGGGCAGCACAAAACCAAAATACACCACTGGCTCCACCTAGGAGACAGGTGGGTGCCAGTACAGCAAGGAGCTGCTGGGTGCATGCACAGCTTGTGTGAGAAGACTGTCAGGAGGATACACACAAAGGGCCTAAAGTGTGAAGCCAGAGCAGCAGTGCTGCAATTGCAAGCCTGGAGACTGACAAATAGTTTAATGCACGGAAATTACAAAAAAAAACCTGTGAACATAAATCATGTGCTGTATTAAACTTTTGTTTTAAAAAAGTGAGCAAGAAAAGCCCTTATAAGGGCTCTTTCACATTGGACGGATCTGTGATGATCCGACCTGTGAACCTCCGCTTGCTCAGAGGCACCACTCTGTTAGATCTCTACCAGTGGCGGCCCATCCATAGGGGGCACCCGGGCGCCGGCCCACCACCTGTAGGCATAAAAAAAAACATTCGTTTTGCAGCGCCGCACAAATAACATACACTCATGCATATAAGTGTATTTTATTGTGGCCATCCTAGTCAGATAACCGGACATAGGGCGCCGATTATCTGACTAAGGACAGCTGGTTGGCTGTGGGGAAGTGCCTGTCAGAGCCAGCGGCTCTGATAGGCTTTCCCAGTACAGCCCTTCAGCTCCCGGATGTCTTATCTCGGAACGTAGTGGGCTACGTCCCTTGAATAAGACTGACGGCCGTCTTAGCCAATCAGGTTTCAGCGATTCTGTTTATCCGTAACCTGATTGGCTGGAGCATCATCGAGGGCGGCAGAAGACATCGAGGGACAGTGGAAGGCACCTGGGGTCAGCCGTGCTTCTTCTTCTGTCCCTCGATGTGTTCTTCCGCCCTCGTTGATGCTTCAGCCAATCAGGTTACCGGTAACCTGATTGGCTGAGACGCCTGTCACTCTTATCCAAGGAACGCACACACCATGCGTCTAGAGGATAAGCATCCGGAAGCCGACTACAGCCTAAGGGCTATAATCGGAAAGCCTATCAGAGCCGCCGAGTCTGATAGGCACTTCCGCAGCCGCCGTTATTCAGTTTGCCGGCGCTCACCAGGGGTCCGGCCATCTGAATATTCGGTGGCAATACATAGATTCATGCAATGTAATGCATGAATCTATGTATATTGTCAGTGGTGTGTGCGGTAGCCAGAGGGGGCGGCGCTCCAGCGCCCTCAATGGACGCACCGCCACTGTGGCCTTCCCTTATCTGACTCTCTGTTTTTTAGCCTCCCCAAAATAAAGAACCCCTTGGTCAGGGGCCTTAAAATCCCTCTTGCTGTCCGTGTGTGTTCTGTTCTACCCACACCTCGTTCACATTCACAAACTGCAAATATACAGTCATGAGGTTACAGAACAGGATTGTGCTGATGTTTTTCTAAAGGATGGGTGTAATGTAATGTAATGTTTTATTAAAGTGGTTGTAAAGTCTAAACATTTTTTACCTTAATGCTTTCCTTGCTCCCCCCCCCCTTACCCCCCTTGTACTTACCTGAGCCCTCACTCGATTCAGCGTCGTGCACATCTGCAGCTTTTCTCTCCCCCCACTCTCCGGGTCTCCCTTGATTTGGCGGGGGAACGGGGAGCCATTGGCTCCTAGTGCTCTCAATCAAAGCCAGTGACGAGGGAGCAGGGGGCGGAGACGAGTCCCGCTGTCTGTGTCAATGGACGCAGCAGTGGGGCCCGGGTGAAAACACACACGAGTGCCCCCATGAAAATCAGTTTTCATTGGGGGCACTGGACAGAGGGGAGGGGCTAGGAGCACCGGCGGGGGACCCGAAAAGAGGAGCTTTGTGGCCACTCGGTGCAATTCCATTGCACAGGCAGGTAAGTATGGACATGTTTGTTATTTTTATTTATTTTTGACATTTACCTTTACAATCACTTTAAGTTCAGGTCAAGTTTAATGTTGTCTGTCCATTGACCTATTTTGGCAGTTTTGCTACAATGTTCAGATGTTTTAACACGTTTTTAGGAAAATAAAATAAAAATTAAAAACTCTTTTTTCAGATTTTTAAAACAGCTAAAATGTTTGACATTGCTACAGATTACAACATGTTATATTAATTATTTCCATTCTTTTTTTTTTAGCCAACCATTCGGACTCATCATGATTTTAATGCAGAACGTGATGCCAAAAAAATCCACAAGGCCTGTAAAGGAATGGGTAAGTGTAGCCAATGGCTTTCTTGGCTTCCAGTGCAGTAACAGACACCCCCACTAGATGATCTCCCTGCGAGTGAGAGATGCAGAGTTACCTACAGTATATGAGGAAGTGCCAGGGTACTAGATCCAGCTGGGTGCTTCAACTTAAAAAGGCAACAAAGGAAAAACATGGGGAAGATAGTGGAGCTTTTAGGAGGGGAAGAAGATGGGGGTAGTGGAGGGGTGAAAGTGAGATGTAGATGGGCGACATAGGGGTAAGTAGCTGTGGAAGAAGGCTCTGCAGTCTGTATGCAGACCACCCCTAAACTCTACTACACTGTGTACATAGCGAACCTCCAAACTCTGCACGTAGCGCATCCCTAAACTCTGCACTCTATGTGCAACCCCCACCCCTGAACTCTGTACTTGGTACCTAATGCACTCCTGGTATTTCGTGCACCTTTAAGATCCTTCCACCAGAGGTGTATTTAGGTTTGGTGCTGCCCTAGGCCTGACTAAACTCGTGCACCCCCTAATTAAAATATGACCCACCCACGTCCTGTCACGGCCACACCCCTTTCTGTTTAAGACCCACCCTGACATTTTCGAGTGGGGACACTAGTTCTCAATGCCTGGGTGGGGGGAATGGATTACCTTAATTTGCATAGATTTCCTATCACTTCCTGTTTAGCTATGGGACAGAAAGTGAAGGGAAATCTCTGCAATGGGACATGAATGGTAAAAAATAAACTGACAGGGGCTATAACCCTCCCTTACTCTATCCAAAATAAAAATAAAATGTTGCCTATAGTTCTTCTTCAAGCACACATTTCTGATAATTTTATGGGGAGGACTAATAAGATATAACCATGCCAATTGTACAGCAGAAAACATAGCACAGTGAGGAAGGTTTGTGGTCCAGGATGATAGGACAGTCAAAATTAGAAACAGCTTGCTTTACACCAACAGTGTAGCACAAGCCAGCGGGGACACTTTCCGTGCTGCCCCCCTGCAAACTGCTGCCCTAGGCCTAGGCCTTGTTGGCCTAGGCCAGGATACAGCATTGCCTCCCACTGTTAGAAAAATGATTAGGTCAAGTGATTAGGCCAGTCACACCATATGATCTGTTTGTACAATATTCTTTACCAAAAGACACATAGTACAAGGACCAACTTACCTGAATATAGTTTAGTTGGCCACTAACGTGGATTGTGGCTTACTTTAGAGAGAAATATCAGTTAGAGCAGCCATTTTCAACCAGATCTCCTAGGGTTCCCTTAGAGTTCACAGAAGGCTGATTGACCTCCTATTTGATGGTGTCGGTATAGTTCCAGGGTCAAAGCTTAGCAAAGTAAGTGGGATGACACCATTGATCTTTTTAGATATTTATAAGGGTGACATTCTGACCATCAGAGTAAAGGAGACATTCTTCTTACTGACTAGCAATGTAAGGAGCATTCTTCCTACCAACCACCAATGTAAGGGGCATTCTAGCTACTGACCACCAATGTAAGAGGCATTTTTCCCAATGATCACCAACATAAGGAGCATTCTTATCACCTATCACCAATGTAAGACATTCTTCCCACTGATCACCAACATAAGGAACGTTCTTAACACCTATCACCAATTGAAGGATTATTCCCTTTGGTCACCAATGTAAAAGCCACTAACCCTGGACGAACTGGTGTTGGTAGGGGTTCACCGAGATCTGAAAATTATTTAAAAGATTTCTTTAGGGTAAAATGGTTGAAAAAGGCTGGGCAAGACTTATGTCAGAGATTTACAATGTCTCATATGATGTGTAGTTCAACAGCTAGGTAGCCGTAGTTTGGAGATCCCTGGGCTAGAGGAACAGAGAGGCATTACCAACTTCCTGCTGACCCCTATAGATTGTTGACTGGTTGTCAATTTTTTTTTTTGTTCCCAACCCAACCTAATCATTTCATATGATTACCATTAAAAAAATAGATTGAGAATCTACTCAGTGGTGAGACACAGAGCAACAGAAACATAACCAGTGTAGATAAGATGTCCCACCTTGTTTTGTGTCTGCCCCACCATGAGTACTCACCATCCCCCTTGCTATTAACTAAATGAATGAGACCACACATGAATTGGAGTACAAATGGCCATAGCAGCCTTTTTATTAACAAAAACAACTTATCAGTCTGTTGGTCTTATGACGGCACCCAGAGTTCCAACTTGTTCCACTTGTAACACTGTGAGACCTTTTACCATACCAGGCCTCCCGCAGTGCAACCATTACCGTATCCAGCTAACCTTAGTAAGTGGAATACACCAGAGGGGCACATACTACAGATGATCCCCCCATGAACCCCCCACACTTCCATCTCAACCGTATTTTCTTCCACCGTCAAAAGACCAACCACCGTCACACGATCAGTTGCTCATATTGCACCTGCAAAGAGATAAAGCAAAGCAACCAAACAAAACACAGGGAGGGTGGCGGAAAACTGCCTGCTTGTCACCTGTCCCTTCTTTACTGTCCAGGAGACCCCACCTATCCCATAACTAACTACCACAAACGCCTCCTCATCCTGTTGCTCCAACCAATCCACCTCTCCCCCATTCTCCACCTACAATCCTTAAAGGGTCACTAAAGGAAAAAAAATGTTTTAGCTAAATAGCTTCCTTTGCCTTACTGCAGTCTTGGTTTCATGTCCTCATTGTACGTTTTTGCTATGATGTTGCTGTAATTCTTCTCTGTTCTGGACACTTCCTGGTTGTCTGTTTCCTGATGAAAAAAGTCATGGGAGCTTTCTCTCTGTGGTCACTAATCAAGGAGGTGTGTCTAAAACCCCTCAGAACCAATCAGTTTCGTTTTACAAACCATCACTGCCCTGTATTGGCTCTGTGTCTCTGTACATCATAGAAGCATGAAACAGCATGCAAAAACTAAACTGAAACTGCAGGTACATTATATGATTGATTTTTATATATTTTTAATCATTTTTAAAAGGAATCAGTTAACTTTTATGTCTATTACCCTGTAAACAGTAATTTCAGCAAAAAAAAAAAGTTTCCTTTACAACTCATTTAACCCCATAGTTGCTTCCCCTTCTCACACTATTATGCCGGCCCTGCATTATGTTTTATTTTATTTTCTCTCACTCCAGCCTTATTTAAGATTTGTTCCAACCTTTCTTTGCTGTATCCACATTTAGAAACAAAATGCTACATACACTTTGCACCCCTTAGCTTCTGTATGACTTTGGTTAATTTTAAATAAAAATAACAATTTTAGACTTTCACATAATGCAAACTTTTTTTTTAATTTCGGGTTTTCTCTATTTTCCTATTTATTTTTTTCCAATTAAAGTGTTTTGTCTTCCATCACAGGAACTGATGAAAAAGCCATTATTGAAGTGCTGGCAAATAGGTCCTCACAACAGCGGCATGAACTTAAGCAGAAGTACAAGGCAATGTATGGAAAGGTAGAGTAACTGTCTTTTACAGTTTACCAGAGATATTGTTCAGAGTTATCTTCAAAGATGTTATAAAAGTTATCTGCAAAGGGTACCACTCAGGGAAGACCTGTAACCTCTGGCTGGGGTGCTGTCGATGAGGGCTGTCCTTGCCCCAGGAATCCAAACTTGTAATAAAAAATGCATGCTGCACTTCTGCCAAATCCTTTTTTTTTTCTTATTCAACCTTTTATCCATATGTCCTGTAGATAGAGCATAATGCCTCCGCCCAGACCCTACTATTGCTTCTAACGCATTTCACCCCAATAGTTTGTCAGGGATAAGCAATTCGCGGACCTCCAGCTGTTGCAAAACTACAAGTCCCATCATGCCTCTGGGTGTCATGCTTGAGTCTTGCTATGCTTCATGGGACTTGAAGTTCTACAACAGCTGAAGATACAAGTTACAAGATTGGTCAGTTTACAGCCCCACTTTGCACAATAATGGACTGCTACGTCACTCTGGGAATTCACTAAAGGAGAAGTACTGTGAATGGTCAGTGAACACCTATGACAGGGGTGTCCAAACTTTTTTCAAGGAGGGCCAGATTTGATGAAGTGAACATGTGTAAGGGCCGACCAATTTGCCTGACATTCTTTGAACTATTAAAATTTGGTCTAAGTGTGTTAGTTCGAGCAACTAATACAATGCCCAACACAAATTATCTTGCCTTTGTGGCTGTGGGTGGTGAAGAGATGAGAGTGAGAGTGTTATTTGGATATACCATATTTATCAGCGTATAACACCTTCACTTTAGGAGGGAAGTTTCGGGGGGGGGGGGGGAATGTAAATAAAAACCTGTGAAGGAAAATAAGGGTCATTGCCCATCAATGCAGCCTAATCAGTGCCCATCTGCAGCCTCACCATTGCCATGAATGCAGCCTCTCCATTGCCATGAATGCAGCCTGATTGATATCCATCTGCATCCTCGGAGGGAGGAGGGGGGGGGGGCGGCATGAGCACCAACAGATTACATACAGAAGAATTTACACAGCAGCCTCTTTAACTCAATTTATCCCGCCTCCTATGATAGACAGAGGAGTCATCCAATGGCAGCCCAGGAGACAGGGCTTCCTATTACAGATGTCGCTGAGTAAACAGGAGATTCTCCTGTATGTAATTTGACAGCACTCATTCCCCCTCTCCCTGTCCCCTCCGAGGCAGCACCGATAAATACAGTATATATCCAAATTACCAGGGGGGCCACATTAAATTGGAACGGGGGCCACAATTCGCCCCCGGGCCAGACTTTGGACATGACTGACCTATGATGAACTAATGTTTCAGCATTTATCTTAATTTAATATGACACTTACATTTATACAACCTTTTCCAATTGATATTTTTGTCATTATCTTTAGGGTCTATTCATACCATAATGCAGTATACTGCAGTGTCTGAGTTTTTACATAGTCCATTTTGAATGAGCTCTTAACACACTTGAAAACACAAAAAAATAGGCCCTGCATGATTTACTTTATAGCATTTATAGCAAATACATCTGTGTGTTGTGGTGTGCTATAAGGCAGGAGCATCACAATGCACTGTAGATGAGCAATGACCTTTAAATGGCAACGCACATCAATAGTGCATTACCACCATGCATTACTATAACACATGTTATAATACGTGTCATTACACATGTTATAATGTGTTCTGGTGTGAATAAGCCCTTGAAGCGGAGGTCTGCCGATTTTTTTATTTTTTAAAAGTCAGCAGCTGCTACACAACAAATGCTGCAGCCGCTGACCTTTAAAATAAGGACACTTACCTGTCCAGGGCACCCGCAATGTTGACACCCGAAGCCGATATATCCCTCAGCTGTTGGGTGCTGCCGCCACCATCTTCGGCAAGGGAAACGGGAAGTGAAGCGACTCGCACTGTGCAACCCCACTGGTCCCTGCTGTCTTCTGGGACCTGTGTGTCTCAAAAAGACAGCTTGGGGGGACAGAGAAGAGGCCGGAAGTGGCGTAGATACATGCGGGTGGCCCGGAAGTGGAAGCAAAATAACTTTATTAGACTGGTATCTGCTCCCCCCTGGAAGGTGCCAGATTTGACACAGGAAGGGGGAGAGGAACCGGAAAAGCGGAAGTTCCATTTTTGGGTGGAACTCCGCTTTAAAGTGACTCTGTCATAAGAAAAGTATGGAGCCTGCCATTGCTGCCCCTCTTTTTAAAACTCTAGTTGCCTGGCTGGGTCTGGCTTCAATTCTTTCAAACCACAGGCCCAGAAGTGCTGTAAATAATCAGACAAAGTCACTTTAATGTAGAGAAAAAAAGGGAAAAGGGTTTGAGACTTTATATGAGGCCAAATGAATGTACCTCCATCCCCGATACTTGGAATTATAAAGCAGCAAGATTTGGGACTTTGAATGAAACATGCGGCCAGGGAGGCATCACAGCATACCACCATAGTAGTGTCTGGTGAGTATACCATAGATTATGACCATATATCTTAACATGATAACATAATAACCAGCATAGTTAAATAGGAAAGCTTTATTCTATGACATAACACAAAGTAATATGATAGCATAATGGCATAATAACACAATAGTAGCATAATAAAAACACCAGACTAATTGCTGCGTAGCTCTACAGTAAAACATAATATAAATTGGTATGATCCAATGAAACATAATATTGGTAACAGCTGTAAGATATATAACAGGGGAGGGAGCATCTAATAGCTTGACGTGTTTTGTGACTGTAGTGCCACTCTTCAGGAGCAGATGCAGGATAGATCTAGGTCTGAAAAATGTTCGAAATAGATATTAAATTGGGTAATTATATAGAAAAATGTATATAGAGGAACGAGTCCCCCATTCACTTACAAACCAAATATAAGTCTGGGCATTTGCAACTCATATTTGGTATGTAAGTATGAGTGGAGGACTCATTCCTCTATATCAATTTTTTCTATATAATTACCCAATTTAATATGTATTTTTACAATTTTATAGACATCTATCCTGCATCCGCTCCTGAAGAGTGATATTACAGCCACGAAACGCATCAACGCTATTAGATGCCCCCCCCCCCCCCATTATACATCTTACAACTGTTGCCAATATTATGTTTTATTGGATCATACCAATTTATATTATGTTTTACTGTGGAGATATGCAGCAATTAATCTGGTGTTTTTATTATGCTACTATTGTGTTATTATGCCATTATGCTATCATATTACTATGTATTATGTAATGGAATAAAGCTTTCCTATTTTACTATGTTGGTTATTATGTTATCATGTTAAAGCAGAGGTCCACACAGAAATGGAACCTCCGCTTTTCGTAACACTCCCCGCCTACGGTGTCACATTTGGCACCTTTCAGGGGGAGGGGGGTCACAGATACCTGTCTAAGACATTTGCACCCACTTCTGGGAATAGACTCTTGTGGGGGACACGCCTCTCCCCCCCTGCTGTCTTCTGGGAAACACACAGGTCCCAGAATACAGCGGGGACCAGTTAGGACGTGCCGCCGCAACGCTTCACTTCCTGATTCCCTCACCCAGGATGGCGGCGGCAGCATCCGAGGAACAAGGAATGGGTCGGCCTGGGCTGCCGACATCGTGGGCACCCAGGACAGGTAAGATGCCTCCCTGGCCGCATGTTTCATATAAAGTCCCAAATCTTTCTCCTTTATACTTTAATGTAGAGATTTGCAGATTGCCCATTAAATGGAGTTCTCAGTGTTATCTGTCTGTGTGTGGCACTACTCCTCCTCCTATTGACCACCAACCCTGAGGCCATATTTATTCTCACTGATGCCAGGCCTGGGACATTTTCTGCCGCCCGATGGCCACAATCTGGTCCTCCTAAAGTGTAAAGGACAATAAGCTGGCCCTTTGTTTGAAAAGTTTGTAGACTCCTGCTCTACAGGATAAATCTCCCTAATTGAATGATCATAAAAGTTTAGCAACTCACTGAATTCCTTAGATATTACCTGCAGATTTTGTTTGAAATAGTTCTTGATTTTCTAGGAATTAGAAAGCGTGTTGAAGAGTGAATTGAGTGGAAACTTTGAGAAGACAGTCCTGGCACTGCTGGACCGGCCTTGCGAGTTTGATGCTAGAGAGCTGAGAAAAGCAATGAAGGGGGCTGGAACAAAGGAGTCTGTGCTGGTTCAAATCCTCTGTACAAGGGACAACCAGGTACGGTATGGACCCAACTACTGACTTTTGTCAAAGAGCTTGTGTTGATAGGCAAAATTTTTCCGGCTTTCAAGTGCATTCTGTTTATGTTTGAGATTGGTTTACTATGTGCCCTGTTGGTGACTGGTGTTTTTCCAGTTTCGCACCACACTAGAATGAACAAGTCCTAAGTCCATTTAAAATATGTCCATCTAAGAATACCCAATTTCCCTGTAGAATGAACAGTGGCCAATTTAGACAGAACCAGTGGCGGCCCTCTCCTTAGGGGCACAGCCCCCCTAATCCGTGCACCCAGCCCCTAATCACCTTGCAGGGTGCCGGGCGCATGGATTTCAATGTGTTTTTTTTTTTTGGAAGCACGTGATAAGAGCCTGTATGGTTTAAAAAAAATTGGGACATTAGCAAATAAATTTTAGCTAATGTCTTCCTGCTTCTCCTCCTGGCCAATCAGGAAGCGGTTCCTGGGACCCGATTGGCCAGGGAGTCATTAGGACTCCCGGCCAATTGGGTCTCAGAAGATAACAACAAAAACCTGGGGAATGCCCAGGGAATAACTAAGCCTACTTACCGACCAGCTAGCAGAACAACCTGGGTCTCAGAAGAACCCACTCCCTGTTCACCGGAAGAAGAAGCAACGGCCCCGGTTCTTCCCTCCGCAACCTTCTCCTCGCACCTCTACTGCAGCACAAGGTAAGGCCATGGATCACCGCCTTCCTGATCGTTTGATTGAGCACCGGGGGGGTGGGTGGTGCGAGTGGATCGCCGCCTTCCTGATCTTGTGAGCGCCAGGGGTGGGGTTTAGTGTAAGCAAGTGCGGGGGGGGGGGTTTCATGCGAGTGCCGGGGGGGAAAAATGAGGGGACCAGGTTTGTTTGCCGCTCCCCTCAAAATTTCGAGCACCAGCCGCCACTGGACAGAAGTTAATTCACCTACCAGCATGTCTTTTTTTTAGATCATCTTTAAGTTCTGAAAATGTCAATCTCTCTCTCTCTTTTCCAGCAAATACGCAACATAAAAGCATCCTACAAGATGCGTAAGTACATTTTTCTTAGTTTTAAATGACAGCAATTCTATTTTTTTTTTCATATTTGACACATTTTTTATTTTTCTTTAGTGTTTGACAGAGACTTGGAGGACGATGTAAAAAGTGATACCAGCGGATACTTCAAGAAGATTCTCGTGTCACTGCTGCAGGTAAATTATAATAAAACCGTTTTAAGATGGCAGAAAATTGCCAGCATGTAGGAAAGTTTCTGTGAGTAGCACTACAAAAAGTCTTTGTTCTAAACATGAATCTTTACTAAGTTAACATAAGTCCAGGCACATTATGGTGCCTACATCTTCCATTTGATCATAAGGAACCCTTGGATTCTTGGATTCTAGGCTAGGGCTATTAATGGAGTCTTAACTTTTACTCAAGCCAGGATTAAGCCCTACTGTTTGGTGCTAAGCTCCATTCATTAACCTAACGCCTAGTACACACGGGCCCGAATGTTGGGCGTCATCGGCCTGTTTAATAAAAACAGGCTGACATTCGGCCTGTGTATGGCAGCTGGTCCAACAGAAGCTGGCCATTTGGCTGGCTTCTGTCGGACGAACATGCTAGAAAACCAGGATCTGACCATCTCCCAATCAACGACCTCAGCCAATTGCTGAGAGCACTGACCGGAGTGTTCTGGTGGGGGAGCCGGAGCCACCGAATACTTCATGCTGCTAGATCAGTCCGCACAGTGTCTTCTCTCCCATACTCCATTGATCTAAGGTCCTGACATCATCAAGACCAAGCAAAGAACATAGTCCTATACTGGACCCGATGACACCAAGTAACAGTCAGTCCAGTATAGGGAAGCGCTGTCTACTGAGGGAGCACGGGATCAGGTAAGTAAAATATTTTTATTATTCCCTAGACTAGGGGTGTCAAACTCAATTTAATTGTAGGCCGCATCAACATTATGACTGCTCTCAAAAGGGCCAGTTGTATCTTTAAAGCGGAGCTCCACCCAGAAAAACAACATTTTACAATGTTGTTTAAAAAATAAAAATAAAAAAAACCTGAAAAAAATAAAAAATAAATACTCACCCGAAATAGCTGTTGCTATGCGGTAGTCCGTAATCTGCCTCTTCCTGAACCGCGGTGTGTTTTCTTCTTGTTCTTCTCCTTGTGAATGGGGCGCGCTGCTTCCTGGGAACTGTGTGTGTTCTCAGAGAGCAGCACGCCCATTCACAAGCCAGCGTGAGACTCACGCAGGCGCAGTAGGAAATGGGCAGTGAAGCCGTACGGCTTCACTGCCTGTTTCCCATAGTGTGAATGGCGGCGTGGGACCAGGAGCGATCGTGGGACCGGCATCGGAGGGGGGGGGGGGGCATCAGCGCGGGCGCCTAGGACAGGTAAGTGTCCTTATTTAAAGTTAGCAGCTACACTGTTAGTAGCTGCTGACTTAAAAAAAAAAAAATTTGCGGCCGGAGCTCCTCTTTAAGATTAGATGTCCAGCGCATTGCTTCCCCTTACATTAGATGTCAAGAGCCACCCCACCATCAGAAATTGAGTCCCCCTACTCTCCCTTACATCTCAGTGCACTCCCCTTTCCTTATGCTGTTGCTGAGAAGAAGATGGATGCATTGCTTGAAAGCAGAAAGTAAGGGTCTGGAGTAGGACCAGAGGAGGGCTGGAGCTCTCCTGCAGCTGCAGGAGAGGTACAAGGGCAACATAAAAAGGCCTGGAGGGTCGGAGTCGGCCCGCAGGCCTTGTGTTTGACACCTATGTCCTAGACAGACACAAGAAGTTAAACCTTCAAAATTGTGGCATATCGCCATTGCAAGGTAGAATTTTCAGATTTCCCTGGGGTTTAATGCAACTTGAGCAGAATTTAAGCTAATGGGGTGTACAGTACCGCATTTGTCCAGAGGTGCGGGGCTCCGGTGACACTCGGAACGGTTCAGAGCCATTCATAAATACTCAGAATCACTTGTAAATACTCGTAAACACTTGGAAATACTCAGTTCCGATTGTTTCAAAACCTTTCCGAGGGTTTCTGAGATCAGCCGAGCTGTCCTTGAGTATTTACGAAGCTCTCCGGTGCCCCCCCACCTCTGGCCACATGCGGTATTGCATGCAGCAGAAGTCAATGTGGAACAAATTATCTTTGTTTCCATTGACTTCTATGGGGAAACTTGCTTTGATATGCCAGTGCTTTGGATTACGAGAATTCTCCTGGAACGGATTATGCTCATAATCCAATGTTCCAATGTACTCTACAGACACAGTGACATGGAAGCACTTTGTAATAAATTTCTATTTCTAACAAAGATTGTCCACTGGTTTTGGAAAAATATTCTCTATGTAAGCCTATCAGTTATATACATATTTAATTATACAATTGACTACAAACCATTCTAATTTCCCTTAAAACAAAAACTGCGTGTGCAGAATTTTGCAGCTTGTTTTACCAGAAAAAAATGTTCTGTGGTTTGTATCATTGACAATCTCAATAAAGACAAGAATAGGGAAAGAAGTTCTATTAAAAACATCCCTCCAGACAGATGAGTCAGGTCCCTTTGCCTGTATTATAAGGGATATTTGCTTTACTCTCAGGCTTTCAGTCTCAATACCTAAAATAGCTGTGGTTACATTTGTCGGCTATGTCACTGTTTTGGTAAGAGAGGTGGTAAATGCGCACTGGGGAACGTCAAACATTAGTGACCTGAATTTTTGCAGCTAAATTTGCTGTGAACTCTGTGAACTCCTCTTGCTGAATTCTAAAGGCCCGTACACACGATCAGACTTTTTGACAACAACGGCCTGAGGGACGTGTTTGATTGGACAATCCGACCGTGTTTATGCAACATCAGACAATTGGGTTTCCGTTTTTCATCGAACAAATGTTTGCTGTGAATGCTCTCAAACTTTTCGACAACAAATGTCAGATGGAGGATAATCCAATCGTGTGTACACAAGTCCATCAAACTAAAGTCCAAAGTACAAACACGCATGCTCAGAACCAATGCTTAAGATCAGACAACCATAGCAGAAGTTGCCCAAAGGGTGGCGGTAAAGAGCTGAAAAGCCACGTGATTTGGTGAAAGTTGGCTGAAAAGGTTCTGCCGTGTGTATGCAGAAAAAGTTCATGGCCAATGCCCATTTGGACCAAAATCCATGGAAAAGTCATATGGAAGTCCGATCGTGTGTATGTGGCTTTAGTTTTTTTTCTGTACAGTGAAATGGGGAATAAAATGCAAATTAAACATTAGGGGTCAGATTCTCAAAGGAATTACGCCGGTGTATGTACACATACACCGGCGTAATTCGAAATTCCCGCCGGCGTATCATTGTTTTCTATTCTGAAAACATGATACGCCGGTTTTAAGCTTGGATCCGACTGATATAAGTCATTTACACCATCGGATCCTAAATGCAATACTACGCCGGCCTCTAGGTGGCGTTTACATCGATTTCACCGTCGAATATGCAAATGAGCCGATACGCCGATTCTCAAACCTTTTTTGCGCCGCGGCGACGTAGTTTACGTAGGTTGCGTACGCGTAAGGTTACCCCTGCTATATGAGGGGTAACCTTACGTCAGTCCGCCGTATGCCATGTTAAGTATGGCCGTCGGGTTAGCGTCGGCTTTTTCCGTCGTTTACGTTGTTTACGTAACACGTCGTGAATAGGGACGTGCGTTAATTACGTTCACGTCGCAACCTTTTAACAACCAGCTGTCGTTACTGAAGCAAGAACGCAGAAGGGCAGAATCTGCCTGGAAAAGATGTTCTTCAGAGCTAAACCTATCCATCTACAAGGCGACTACAAGAAAATACCACAAAGGAATTTTCCAAGCCAAGAAAAAAATTTTTTTGGAGGCTATCAACGGTGCCCTAAACCGCCCCCGCAAACTTTTCAAGATGGTCACCCAGACCATGAAACCAGGATGCATTGAAGCCCCCAGTTCGGACACACAAGAATTTTGCAATGAACTATCGGATTACTTCATTGATAAAATCAAGGCAATCCGTGAAACCATTCAGCAAAACAATTCCCCCTCAGCCCCCCCTGCAGCCCCTCACACAGCACCCATAGTAATTCTCCTATATCAGGTAAGTTTACCCTGGGACCCATCTCCATTGAGACCACCAAGAATATCATTGGCGCTTTGCGTAATGGCACAGCGCCAAATGACATTATCCCCACAAAACTGCTGAAGGAATGCGCCTACATCCTGGCTCCTCCCATCACGCAGCTTATCAACCAGTCTTTCTTGGAGGGCATAGTGCCCTCACAGTTGAAAGAGGGTATAATCCAACCCATCATGAAGAAACCCTCCCTGGACCCCAAGAACCCACTCCACCGCCGTCCCATAACAAGCCTCAATGTACTCTCAAAGATAATAGAAAAAGTAGTGGTACAACAGCTGCAACAGCATCTAGATACCTACAAGCTACTTGACCCATTGCAATCAGGCTTCCGTCCCGAACACGGGACGGAAACAGCATTGCTGAAAGTATGGGACGATGTTCTCAAGGCCGCAGACGAAGGAGAATCTTGTCTTCTAGTTCTGTTGGACCTAAGTGCCGCTTTCGACACTGTAGACCACAAACTGTTACTGACTCGGCTTGCTGAAGTAGCCAGAGTCGCAGAAGGCGATTTATCTTGGTTCTCCTCTTTTCTGGAAAACCAATCGCAAACAGTGAAGTTAGGACCTTTTACGTCTGAGAAACGCACAGTAACATGCGGAGTCCCTCAAGGATCGCCTCTGTCACCAGTGCTGTTTAACATATATCTTCGTCCTCTTTTTGAGATTATCAGCAGCCAAAAACTGCTCTACCACTCATATGCAGATGATACGCAACTGTATTTCCGCATCTGCAATAGACAGGATCACCACCTCAATCTAGAGACATGTCTCTCTTTGATAGAGGACTGGATGACAAAGAGTTATCTTAAACTCAATGGAGCGAAAACAGAACTTCTCCTGTTTCACGCCAAGCGTAGGAATCAACTTTCAACAGCGTGGACCCCCCCGCCTATTTTGGGCAAGCTCATCACCCCTAGTGCCAAAGTCAAAAGCCTAGGGGTCATTTTTGACTCCTTTATGACAATGGATGCACAAATAGGGTCAGTAGTCAGCGGATCTCACCATCTACTACGCCTACTACGCAGACTCACTCCGTTCATCCCTAAAGAAGATTTAGCGGTCGTGGTGGAAGCAATTGTAAACTCCAGGCTGGATTATGCAAATGCCCTTTACCTCGGACTCCCCAAGTACCAAATCGCTCGTCTGCAAGTCGTTCAGAATACGGCCACCAGACTTGTGACAGGGATAAAACCCTGGGAATCTATCTCACCTTCACTGCGAGCCCTTCATTGGCTGCCAGTTAAAGACAGAATTGCTTTTAAAGCTCTGTCTTACGCATAGATGTGTCCATGGGAATTCCCCCCTCTATTTATGCAAAATAATAAAAGCGCATAACCCCAATCGCGTTTTGCGATCCACGAATCAGAACCTGCTCCAGGTTCCGAAAGCCAACTTCAAGTCCAAAGGAGAAAGAAGATTCGCGATCCAAGGTCCCAGACTATGGAACGCTTTACCAACCAGCATTCGGTTGGAGGAGAACCACCTAGCATTTAGGAAAAAGGTCAAGACTTTTCTCCTTTGATATCAAAGGAGACAGGAACAACAAGCACCCAGAGGCGATTCAGTTCGCATGTGCCGCGCTATACAAGTTTTCATTCATTCATTCATTCATTCAACCTATGTATTTGCGGCGTATTACGGAGCATACGTGGTGGCCTACGCTTAAGGCCTGCGCATGCGCAGTTCGTTCGGCATGGGGGCGCGATTATTTTAAATACAGCACGCCCCCTCCTTCACTATTTGAATTACGCGGCCTTACGACATCGCATTTACGCTATGCCACTGAAAATTACGGAGCAAGTGCTTTGAGAATACGGCACTTGCTCCAGTAATTTGCGTAGGCGTAGCGTAAATGCGATACGATACGCTACGCCGCCAGATACACAATTTTTTAAGAATCTGGCCCTAGATCTTGAGAAAGCGGGGCATGGAGATGACATGCAACACAACACCTTGGCTACCTGCTTCTACAAGTGGCATCAGCATTTGGACTATGCAGGAAACCATGGCATAAGATTTTCCCACCAATAATGTTGACATCTGGTGACGGGTAATGGACTATGCATTCTGGCACACACCACTAGCACTAGACCTCAGTATTGTGCCTTGTGGGATCCAGGATGGTTGGGTGGGCCTCTACTTTGCCAATTTTCTAGTAGTGTCAACCATTTTTGACCAGCTATAGATCATAAAAATGACCACATGAATAAAGGAAACCTGCCACTATCAGTTCCTATATCTTGGCTTTTTACATTGTAAACCGCTGCGCAAACTGTTGGCTATATAAATACTGTACAATAATATTCTAAAAAAAAAAAAAAAAAACAGCATTTTTGCTTGCACATGATTGGATGATAAAAGTCAGCAGAGCAGTGGCGGCTGGTGCTCAAAATTTTTGGGGGGGTGCAAACAAACGGAAAAAAACCCCATCAATTACAGCCTCACTGTGCCCATCAAACGCAGCTACTGTGCCCATCAATTGCCGCCATTGTGCCCATCAAACGCAGCCACTGTGCCCATCAAATGCAGCCACTGTGCCCATCAAATGCAGTCACTGTGCCCATCAATTGTCGCCACTGTGCCATCAAAAGCAGCCACTGTGCCCATCAATTGTCACCACTGTGTCATGCCATCAAACGCAGCCACTGTGCCATCAATTGTCGCCACTGTGCCATGCCATCAATTGTCGCCACTGTGCCCATTAATTGTCACCACTGTGCCATGCCAATTATTGTCGCTACTGTGCCCATCAATTGCCGCCAGTTTGCCCCCTCAAAAACCGCCAGTTTTCCCCGTAAAATGCCACCAGATTGCCCCTTCAAATACCACCAGAGATATGACTGTAATGTCTCCTCTCCTGCAGGCTTCTCACCTTCAAACTTCCTAAACAGGTTGTAATAGAAGAAACTTTGGTTGTACCTCGTATGCCGTAGTTTACCTTCCTCACTGCAGCCAATATACCATGCCAAATCACCAGAACAGCGGGGTCCTGCTCACTGTTGCAGCAGCATAGACAGTGTTTCCTGCATAAATGAAGGCTGCAAACAGTTATAAATATATTTTAAGTATAATGCCGTGTACAGACGAAGGACATTCCGACAACAAAACCTGCAGTTGCTTCAGAGATTAGTAAATGGGGTAAGGCTTTACTTTGCAAAGAGTACACAAGTACGTGCAAGGAAAAACATTTTTTTTTTTGCTTGAATGCACATTGCATTTTGCTTGCACATGATTGGATGATGGAAGTCAGCAGAGTTCCTGCTCATTTATGAAGCCCTGGAGCAACTTCACTTGCAGAGTGCAACTGAACTTTGCAAAGTGTCTTTTTCCTTTTAGTAATTCAACCCTTTAATGTTTACTAACTTATATATGTTGGTTTATTATTATTATTATTATTATTAAACAGGATTTATATAGTGCCAACAATTTGCGCAGCGTTTTACAACATGAGGGTAGACATTACAATTACAATACAATACAATTCAATACAGGAGGAATCAGTGGGTCCTGCTCATTAGAGCTTACAATCTTGCGGGGAACGTCAAGCAATACAAAAGGTAATAACTGTGGGGGATGAGCTGATGAAGAAAATGAAAATCCAGTTGTTAGGTGTGGGTAGGATAGGCTTCTCTGAAGAGGTGGGTTTTCAGGGATCATCTAAAAACTAATAGAGTAGGAGATAATCGGACAGATTGGGGTAAGGAGTTCAATAGGATGGGAGAGGCTCTGGAAAAGTCCTGGAGGTGAGCATGGGAGGAGATTAGGATAGAGCTAGAGAGCAGGAGGTCTTAGGAGGAACGAAAAGAACGATTAGGATGGTATTTCAAAAGCTAGATTAGTGATGTAGCTGGGGGCTGAGTTGTGGATGACTTTATAAGTTGTTGTTAGTATTTTTTATTAAATTTGTTGAGTGAGTGGAAGCCAATGAAAAATTGCCAAAAATAAGTAGCAGACACAGAGCAGTTGGTAAGGTGGATGAGTCTGGGAGCAGCATTCATGATAGATTGAAGGGGGGATAGACTATGTAGAGGTAAGCCAATCAGAAGGGAGTTGCAGTAGTCGAGTAAAGAGATGACCAGGGAGTGAGTTAAGAGCTTTGTTGTGTCATTTATTAGAAAGGGGCGTATTGTGGAGATGTTGCGGAGGTTGAGGGGGCGGCAAGATTTGGACAGTCAGTGATTAGGCATGGGGCTTAAAGGATAGACTAGAGTCCAGGAATGGCAGAATGGGCTGATAGTTGTGCCATCAATTTGGACAGAGAGATCAGGGGAAGGGGCACGTGGGAAGGAATAATTATGTTAGGTTTTGGATAGATTGAGTTGCCAGCAGCTAGAGGCATCATTCAGATACCATTGTGTTCCGGCGGGGATCCTGCACACCAAAAGAACGATCATAGCGGCGGTTCCACCGCTTCATCGTTCTTATAGGCGTCGGGAGGGGACATCCCCCCCTCCCGCCGCCATCCGGTGCTTCTCCGGGCTCTCCCGTGCCATTGGGGGTCCGAAGAAAGAATCGTCCAGCGCCGGATAGGAAGCATAGAGATGACTGGTGACCAGGTGGTCACCAGTCATCTCTATGACCGTCGGAGGCCCGGGCGTGATGTGATGACGTCATGCCCGGGTACCCGGAAGTAAACAAAGCCGCAATTGCGGCTAGTAAGCATGAGATCGTGACATTTTTTCTCATGCTTTCCAGCCTGGAGGAGAGATGTGGGTCCTAATGACCTCGCATCTTTCCTTGAAGAGGACCTGTCACACACTATTCCTATTACAAGGGATGTTTACATACATTTTTAAGTAACAAAGTTTGACGCCATTCCATGAGTGTGCGCAATTTTAAGTAACATCATCTTTCATATTTTACAAAAAAATTGGGCTAACTTTACTGTTTTGTTATTTTTTAATTCATGAAACCATTTTTTTCCCCCAAAAAATACTGTGCAAGATAAAAAGTTGCAATGACCGCCATTTTATTCCCTAGGGTGTCTGTTAAAAAAAAACATATATAATGTTTGAGGGTTCTGAGTAATTTTCTAGCAAAAGAATGATGATTTGTACATGTAGGAGAGAAGTGCCAGAATAGGCCCGGTATGGAGGTGGGTATAAAAGCCCAGTATTGAAGGGGTTAATTAATTGTCAAGGAAACATAAGTTTCATTAAGGCTAATAGTCATTTTATAATTGTCCATTTTGTTTCTTGATAGGCAAATCGGGATGAAGGTCTTGAAATTAATGAAAAACGTGCTGGCGAGGATGCCCAAAGGTTATATGAAGTAAGTAATAATTTTATGTCGCTGAAATGACAGTGTCCCACTATGAATGTATTCCATTTAAAGAAACATTTCTGATGACATACAAATCAAACAATCCAGTTCCCTCTTGCTCGCTGTTTATCTATTTGTATTTATTTTTGCTTTTTTTTGCCTCTAAATACCTTTACAATAATTTTATTGTGACTGACGGTCACATGATTTTGATAACTCAACCATCCACCTATGCAGCTCTAGCAGAAGGAGGGAATGAAACACAATAGTAACATGCACTGCCAGACTACATGTCCCAAAGGGCACTGATTGCCACAATGTTGGGGGTGGGTGGAGGTATTGTGTACGGACCTAGCAAGTCAACCTTTATCGCTGAGTGACCCGATCGCTGCCGGTGTCCTCCGATCGGGTCACAGAGCTGAAGAACGGGGATAGGTAAGTGTAAACAAACCTTTCCCCGTTCTTCCTAGTGTGGCTGTCACTGATCGTCTGTTCCCTGTGTTCGGTAATGACGATCAGTGACGTCACATGCACAGCCACGCCCCCCCCTCCCACAGTAAGAACACTCCCTTAGGGCACACTTTACCTCTACAGCGCCCCTTCCTGGTTAACCCCTTCACTACCAGTGTCATTTTCACAGTAATTAGTGCATTTTTATAGCACTTTTCGCTGTGAAAATGGCAATGTTCCCAAAAATGTGTCAAAGGTGTCCGATGTGTCCGTCATAATGTCGCAGTCACAAAAAAACTCACTGATTGTCGCCATTACTAGTAAAAAAATAAATAATAATAAAAATGTCATAAAACCATCCCCTATTTTGTAAACGCTTTAAACTTTTGTGCAAACCAATCAATATACGCTTATTGCGATTTTTTTTAACCAAAAATAGGTAGAAGAATACGTATCGGCCTAAACTGAGGAAAACATTTATTTTTTTATATATTTCTGGGGGATATTTACTACAGCAAAAAGTTAAAAATATTGCATTTTTTTTTCAAAATTGTCGCTCTATTTTTGTTTATAGCGCAAAAAATAAAAACCGCAGAGGTGATCAAATACCACCAAAAGAAAGCTCTATTTGTGGGAAAATAAGGATGCCCATTTTGTTTGGGAGCCACGTCGCACGATCGCGCAAATGTCTGTTAAAGCGACGCAGTGCCAAATCGCAAAAATACCTCCGGTCTTTAAGCTGACAAATGGTCCGGGGCTTAAGTGGTTAAGCTAGTGCATTGTTGGTTCATTTACCTTTTCCTTTTATTCCCCTTCTAAAAAAAATGTATATGTTTTTTGGGGATATTTATTATAGCAATATATATATATATATATATTTTTTTTTTTTAAATTCGCTCAATTTTTGTTTATAGTGCAAAAAATAAAAACCGCAGAGGTGATCAAATACAACCAAAAGAAAGCTCTATTTGTGGGAAAAAAAGGACGTCAATTTTGTTTGGGAGCCACATCGCACGACCGCGCAAATGTCAGTTAAAGCGACGCAGTGCCGAATCGCAAAAAGGGGCCAGGTCCTTTACCTGCATAATGGTCCGGGTCTTAAGTGGTTAAGATTTTTCTTCACTTCCTGTCACGTAAACAGGAATGAGAGTAAATCTCTCCAAAGTGAGGGAAACCACGTCTTGGACAGATGTCACCTGAACAAGTCTCACCATTGGAAGACTTCCTTCTATTCCTGTTTTGTAATGACAACTCAAAATTTCCTATTACTTTTAGTCCCTGTGAAAAATGGTACCAGGACAAATAGAATTGGTGAATCTTCCTTGCTGGGACACAAATGGCAATACAAACCTGAGAGGGGCTTTAATCCTTCCTTACTATATCCAAAACGTAAAAAAATAAAGTTTAATTAAAGTTGGGTACAATGAACAACAATGTTATTGTGTAACCAGGATTGGATGCACTTATCAAAGAGAAACTGTCAAAGTAAGGCTGGAGTTGGAATAATAGTTACGGTATCTAGTGGTGGTCAACTTTGGGAATGTAGGGGACCTCAAGTGTGGCTCCCAACATCCAAAGGGCCACACAGTACAATTTGTACCTAAATTAAATAAACCAGATAAAGAAACAGATACACATATTGAATGTTGCACAGATAAGAGCATTCCATTTGTTGGAGCAGAACACATTGGCTTATCACTATGAACTTTTCATTTGCTTTCTTGTAAACAATTTGTTTACTTATTTTGCTTTCCTCTATTTAGGTTACTTTGTGTTATAAGCAAGGAAGCTCAGACTTCTGCAGTGTATCAAAGTGCTTTTATTAAACAGCTTGTGCAGCATTTTTACTTAGCACAAGCTACGTTGTACACCACAGAAAACAGGTCTGCTTCAGTTGAACTTTAGATCAAATCCCGGACAAGCCCCCCAAATGTTTTGCTTGTTGTTTATTAAGGTCACATTGCAATAAAGCCAAGGAAGCTTAGACCTCTGTTGTGTATTAATACATTTACTAAACAGAAAAGCCACACATAACTGCAGGATACACAATTCATAGGCCTCGTACACACGACCGAGGAACTCGTCGTAAATGAAACATCGTTTTCTTCGACGAGTTCCTTGTCAGGCTTGTCGAGAATCTTGACAAGCTATCTTTGCGTACACACTGTCAAGACAAAATCTCGTCGTTCTCAAACACAGTGACGTAAAACACGTACGACGGCACTATAAAGTGGAAGTTTGATTCCACTGGCGCCACCCTTCTGAGCATGTGCAGGTTTCTAAGCATACATACGAATGTGTTTCTCGTCGAAAACCAGCCCGACGAGGAACACGATGATGTTCTCTTTTTTTCTCATCGAGTTCCACAACAATTTTGAAAAACATACACACAACCGTTTTCCTCAGCAAAAAAGCTCTGCCACCAAGTTTCTTGATGGATTCTGTCAAAGAATTGGTCGTGTGTACGAGGCCTTAGCATGGAAAGTATAACAAAATATGCCTACAATATATACAAGCTTACTATACTCCTATCAAATAAGCATGTACAATATGTATGCAATAAATATACTAAACAGCTACTCAACTTTGCAATGTAATCTTCTTCATGATTCTTTGCTTAGAGTCCAACAGCTTTCTCCAAAGTCCTTCAAATTCCAGCACACATGTTGCTCCTTTGTGTTCTCAAAACAACTCTGTCCTTTGTCTGACCACGTGCCTGTTCAAAGTCCTCCCCTCCCCCTAATTTTCTCTACTTCAGAGCTTATTCTGCTAAGTTCATGCACCAGTCCAACTAGTTCATTTGCATATATATATGGGGAGCCTTAGCTTCTTAAAACAGGTGATGGACTTAAAATCTAACAAATAACAAATAAATATGCTATAAAATCATCCATAGCAACAGATCAGTACAAAACAATAGAACAATAAAAAACAAAATCAGTAAAGCCGCGTACACATGGTCGGAATTTCAGATGGAAGCTTTTCATCGGATATTCCAACCGTGTGTATGCCCCATCATACTTTTTCCATCAGAATTTCCAACGGACTTACATAGAGAACAGGTTTTCTATTTTTTCCTCTGAAATTTCAACAGAGTTTTGCCCGTTCAAAAGTCTGACTGTGTGTACGCAGCATACAATTGGGAAATAGGCAATTCTAGAAAGATGGATAAAGCAGACATTTTGGAAAATATTTTAATAAGGATAATGTCATTGGAACTTTAGGGAAACCATATTTTCTGTCAACTTTCTTTAAATTGGGGAAAGGCTAAAGCAAGCACAATACAGCTGTACAGATACATTTTGATTAATATGCCTTATTGCTTTCTGATTTTTTATACTCACGTGTATATGTGGAGCCCAGCATTGATAGATTGTTTGCAGAAAACTGATGAAGAATTGCACCCAGGGCCACCATCAGGTTGGTACAGGCAGTACACCTGTAAGGGGCCCGGATGGCTTCTCATGTCCCAGTTTAGGTCACATTGTCCGAATGTTGCTAACATCAAACTGCAATTGCTTAGTCAATAAAACCATGAAGGGTCTCTTGTTAGCTAAAAAGAAAACACACCTTGAGCTCTTATATTATAGAAATGTATTATGAGGGATCCAACTCCTCCAGGCAGGCATCAGGCCGTGTACACACGGCAGAGAACCTCGACGGGCAGAACACATCGTTCCGCCCGTCGAGGTTCTCTGCCGGCCGTCGAAATCGGCGACCCGCCCGTCGGGAATGGCAACCAGCCATTCATCCAGGTGGGCCGTCGTGCAAATAAAGAGCGTGCTCTCTATTTCTGCTCGACGGGCTTCCCGACGGGATGCTCGCCGAGAGCGTACACACGGCCGAGGTCCTCGCTGGAATGCAGCTTCCAGCGAGGTTCTCGCTGGTTTCCAGCGAGAACCTCGGTCGTGTGTACGCCGCCTTAGAGTTTAAAATATCTTTAAGAGGAGAATGTGTGCAATACTTTGTTTCAGGGCCAGGCAGAGGAAGGAAAGGCACCAGCCTTGTGCACCATGCAGCCTCTGCATCGCCCACCCTTCTATTGCACTATGCAGGATTGAGCTGTCAAACTGTTAAAACCTCATCTTTTATATTTTACAAAAATACTGGGTAATATATTGTGTGCACTAAAAATAAACCTCTGTTTTTTTTTTTTATTCTTTTACAAAAAATATTATTTTTTGAGTAGTATTACGATGGACCAGTTGCCTACCTCTAATCTTTAGTATTCCCCCTTATTTGCTAACAAGTTGAGATGCATGTTGCAAGTCAATACAAAATAACCTATGGAAAGGAAGAATGTTGCAAGTGAGTATTTAAAATACAATGCAATATTTTAAGTTGGTGACAGGGCATCTTTAAATATTCCCTGTGTGGTCATTTTCTAGATCTAAAGGTTCCTTGCTCTTTAAGGCACAAACATTTATCATTATTTTAGGCAATCGTCTTAAAAAACAAAGCAAACAACTGGGGTTATTTAATTTATTGTGCACTACATTTCCTTGGAAATATAATAATTTAAGTGTCCTGGATGTGATAAAATTGGACTAAAAGAAATAGAATGTGTTTATTATTTCTCTGTTAGCATCTTATTTGTTTTATTAGGCTGGACAGTCTCGATGGGGTACCGAAGAATCAGAGTTCAATGTTATCTTGGCAACAAGGAACTACATGCAGCTTAGAGCCACATTTAAAGCATATGAGATTGTAAGTATTGAGTAAGCGTAGGTTAACCACCTGTCCATCCATTGTATGTTTCAACAAAAAGGCATGTGTTTTTTTTTTAATTCTTTGCTCTTCTGGGTAAAATAGAGGAAAAGGACTTTATAACCACGGACACACCAACTTATTAGCACCACATCCCTTGGTTAGATAAATATAAGAGGATACATTTGGATTTTCAAGGTGCAGAATGAGATAAAATAATATCAACTATGATATATAAAAGATGTTTTATTTATTTTTTGTATACAAACGGCTTATTGAAAAATAAGTCTCAATACAGTTTAAAGTGGATGTAAACCTCCCCAATTTTTTTTTTGTGCACTTTTTACAGAAGCTGTGCATGTCTGCAAGCTAGTGCACGAGATATGTAAATAACCTGTCACTCAAGCAAGGACTTTGGTTTTTATCTGGAAGTCTGTTGTATTTCACTGAACAGTAAAAGAGGATTGATCGGAGCTGGATTAACTCTGTGTGGCAAAACTGGGCACAGATCATAGGAAATCTTATTCTCTACATTGTGACATCAAATTTTTTTTTTAAATTTGGGTTTACATCCACTTTAAGCGTACATTGGTAAGAAGTACATATATATCGATGGGAGTACTAAACATCCGTAAAATATACAAAACAGCGGATGTATAATAGAATCATTGACATCGAATTACAGAGGTATAGGAGCCTAGTGGATTTATTTGATGATAAAAAAGTCAACAGTATTATATTGTAGATCAATAAATCAACAGAGATAGATTCCAAGGTTTCCATTTTTTATCGTATGTGTCCATAGTATCAAATAAAGTGTGATGAATATGTTCTAATAGCTTGATGGCAAGCATGCGGTTCATAATCTGAGACCATGGGGGGGAACGCCAGTTAATGATCTATAGCCCAGTGTATTGAGCTGGGCAATGTGTGTATTAGCCTAGTGTGGGCTATAGGAATATCTGGAATAGGATCGAAAAGGAGGCACATTTTAGATGTCAGTTCTATTCTTCTACCGGTTATTTGTTCTATTTTGATTTTAGCCTGTTGCCATGTAGATTTGAAAGATTTTTTATTTAAAGAGCAAATAAAAAATTGTTAAAAGGTAACAATTGGCAAGTACATATCAATAACGTTTTATGGATACAGCACTGTGAAATGGAGTTCCCAACATGTTTCGCCCATATGTGGGCTTCTTCAGTGGATTCTGTCCTATTAAAGGTACAAGCCTTCCAGGTCTCTTGAGATGTTAATCAAATCACTAGGAAAGGTCACAGGTGTCTGTCTGGATCAAGAGAATCGTGTGCTATGGATGACCATAGGGGGCATTCAAGGACCAGAAAAACAAGGTTTTGCAGTAAACTCAATACCAAGGGATATATGCTGTCTGTATAAGCCGATACTTATCTCTAAGCATCTGAACCCATGTGTTTGCTTCTGGAAAAACGAGGGTAAACTCAACTGCCTAAAATCGAGATTGTGTGCATGGACACACAGGATAACATTGAATGTGTTCAGGGGCAGTTGAACAAAATGTCCAAATGCCTCTGAACTCGAGTTTACCAGCGTCCCATATGGAACCTTTGGGAAATATGTGCTGTCCCCAAACACCATCCTTAGAGATAATTATCGGCTTGTACAGACAGCATACGTCCTTTGGTATTGAGTTTGGTATTGAGTTTACTGCAAAACCTTAAATGCCCCCTATGGTTACCCATAGCACATGGTTCTCTTGATGCAGACAGACACCTGTGACCTTTCCTAGTGATTTGATTAACATCTCAAGAGACCTGGAAGGCTTGTACCTTTAATTGGACAGGATGCCCTGAAGAAGGCCAACATATGGGCGAAACATGTTGGGAATTCAATTTCACGGTGCTGTATCCATAAAACTTTATTCATATGTACCTGCCAATTACCTTTTAAAACAATATTTGTTTATTTAAATATTTATTTGCTCTTTAAATAAAAAATCTTTTATATATCATAGTTGATATTATTTCATTTCATTCTGCACGTTGAAAATCCCAATTTATCCTCTTGTATTTATTCTGGGTAAAATAGTTTGCAATGCAAAGTGAAACCACCTATTAAGTTTAAAATCCATCTATGGGCAGGATAATTTTACCATCTTTAGATATGTTATATCCTTACCTCTGCTGTAAAGTAATTTTCTGCAGGTTTTCATCCAAGAAATGTAAAAAGTTTCTTTAGGTTGTCCAGAATAGTACAGTTCCCGCTTTACTTCATCTCACTCTAGACAAGTGCTGTAAGTTTCATAGACAACCCCGGCCATCCATTTGACATTTCACACAGCACTCATGTCTAGAGAGGGCCACAAGTACAAGCGTACATCTGCATGGGACATTGGGAGGGGTAAATGTTAGCCTTTTCAAATAGTGACAGTGTCACTTTATATAACTTTGTGGACCCTTTTCTTTTCCAGCTGCATGGCAAAAACATTGAAGACGTGATCAAAAGTGAAACATCTGGAAATCTGAAATCAGCTTATCTGACAATAGGTAAGTTCTGTTGACGAAATGTCATAAATGTTTTCTTATATTTGGTAAATCAGTTTGGGGTGGAGGAACTTGACTGGCCTGAGTCCTAACCTCAACCCGATAGAACACATTTGGGATAAATTAGATTGGAGACTGAGAGTTAGGCCTTCTTGTCCAACATCTATGCCCGACCTCACAAATACGCTCCTGGAAGAATGGTTAAACATTCCCATGGACCAATGGTTCTCAACCTGGGGGTCGGGACCCCCTCGGGGGTCAATTGATGATTTGCCAGGGGTCACCAAATCCTGGCCTGTTCCTGAAGCCCGCACCCCTCTCCCAGCCTTTTTGCGTCTGCCCAGCTGGGCTGTTTCTGGAGCCCACAGCTGCCCACTCAGCCTCTTTGCAGCAGCCCATTCAGTTCACGGCATGGCTGGGGGGCAGAGACTAGAGGCCCACTGACTGGTGAGGATTGTGAGGTGGGAGGGGCTGGTGGAGACCCCATCTCCTGATTTCTGCATAGGTGTCACTTCTACGAGAAACCACAAAGTCGGAGACAGTGGGTAACACTACCTGTGATTAGAGCTGCCATTAAAATGCCCCACTACAGTTCTCAGATCAGCAGATGACCGTGATCAAGAGCACCCAAGGGTGATCAGAACAACCCCCAAGCATTGCCATTCATCCCACCCCCCCCCCACCAATGAGTAGGAGAAGGAATAAAAATAGAGAATACATGGAAGGGAGAGGAAAAGAGGGGGGGGGGGGGAAGAAAAAGGGAGAGAAAGAATAAGAGAAAAAAAAATGGCTAGAGAGAGATAGGGGAAAGACAAGAAATTTGGATAGCAAGAGATAAAAGGGAAAGAAAGGAGAACAAAGAGACAGAGTGGTACATCCTAAAATGTACCATATGAGGTTTTAATACTGTACGAGTGGAGGGGCTCAGGACCACTAAATTTCCATTGGTTAGGGGCACAAATTACCTGTCTTGCCTTGGGTGCGGACAACCCACGCTACGAAAATAATTTTACTGTTGGGGTCCCCACAACTTGGGAAATTTTATCAAGGGGTCACGGCACTAGAAGGTTGAGAACCACTGCAATAGACACACTCCTAAACCTTGTGGACAGCCTTCCCAGAAGAGTTGAAGCTGTTATAGCTGCAAAGGGTGGGCCAACCCTACAGGCTAAGACTGGGATGCCATTATAGTCAGGGGTCAAGTCCTGGGGAAAAAAGTGTGGGAACTCCCACCCAAGATCCATTCCCCCACCAAAAAAAAAAAAATGATACGCTCATATGCATAATTACTAAACCGCATGTTTTTTTCTAACTCCCGTGATAACTCGCGGCAGACCTCCGGAATGTCTCTTGGGAACAATGACAAAAGCTCCCAGGAGACATTGCGGCATCGAGGAAGTGACGGAATACCCGCACACTACCCGATGAATCCATATACAGTGTCACACTGATGTACACCCTGGGACACGGACGCTTGTATGAGTCATCCCCCTGACCGACGGACTCGTATCTAGAAGTTTAGACTACATGCATTGACTGTTAATCTGATACCCCTAGTGTACCCGAAGCTTAATACAACAAACGTTTGGCTCTGTGTCCCAGTTTGCCATACGGTCCTCTATTAACCACTTAAGACCCGGACCAATACGCTGGTAAATGACCCAAGGTGTTTTTGCGATTCGGCACTGCGTCGCTTTAACAGACAATTGCGCGGTCGTGCGACGTGGCTCCCAAACAAAATTTGCGTCCTTTTCTTCCCACAAATAGAGCTTTCTTTTGGTGGTAATTGATCACCTCTGCGATTTTTATTTTTTGCGCTATATACAAAAATAGAGCGACATTTTTGAAAAAAAAACACTATTTTTTACTTTTTGTTAAAAAAAAATCAAATAAACTAAATTTTAGTCAAACATTTAGGCCAAAATTTATTTAGCCACATGTCTTTATTAAAAAAAAAAATCGCAATAAAAAAAAATAGCTACCTAGCGGGAACAGCGACACTAATACAGCGATCAGAAAAATGATCGCTTAGTGACGCTGGCAATAGGGAGTGAAAGGGTTAACTAGGGCGGTGATCAGGGGGTTAAAACTTTATTAGGGGGGGTGGGGGGGCTATCCTGAACCTAACACTAACTGTTTTTTACAGTGCCTGTCACACTGACACTAAATGCAGTGATTAAATCACTGCATTCAGTAACACTGTGACAGGGGGGTGGGGGGGGCGATCACAAGGGGTTAATATGCCTATGTGAGTGTGTGTCAGTGTTGTGTTGGTGCACACTTACTTGTCATGTCTTCTCTCATCAGCAGCGCTGGGAAACAGCGCTGCGAACAGAGAATACATCATTTCCTCCTTCCTGTGTAAACACAGGAGGAGGAAGTGACAGGCTGGGAGCGCGCTCCCATTGGCTGGGAGCGATCGCGGGGGGGGGGCGGATATCACGGACATCCGCCCGCAGATCCCGGATCGCTCCCAGAGGTAGGGAGACCCCCGCACGCCACGGAGGGGGTCCCGATGGGACCCCCGAACCACACTCAGGCGGGGACGTAAATTTACGCCCTTGTGCCTGTACGAGCCATGTTGAGGCCGTATATGTGCGTGCGGGGGTCTTTAAGTGGTTAAGGAATGACGGCTGCTAACAGCACCATATTATAATTTCTTCCTTTTTATGCTGGAAATACCCTCATCTTTGACTTTATTGTCAACTAACAGATCCATATAAAGCCTTGAAGATCTTTCTGAATTCAATATATTGCATAATATCGAATATTCGACTGTGGTATGTGTCCTATCCTGCATTGATTGCAGAGTCATCGGCCATACAACTATTGTTACACATCTCTTTACAAAAACCCTCAAACATCTGCCCTGAAGAAGCCTCACGGCGAAACGCGCGTCGGCGACTTTGGTTTTTTTGTATATAAAGTGATTCATCTGTATATATGTATCAATTCTATTTTTATGTATATGTTTAATTGTTTTATTTTTATGACTATATTAAAATTATATTTTTATACTACTTCCTTGGCCTCGATAGTCCGACCTTCAATACTTCTCCACAGTTATTGTTTTTCCATTTTTGATTCCATATACAGGAAGCGGCCAGTAACATAAAGGATTACTAAGGTTCGCCTGCCCCTGACAGTGACTCGAGCTGGGCATGGCCGCTTAGTGGAGGATTGGCTTGGGCGGCTCGGCTGCACTAGTCCTGCAAAGGGAACTGAGTTCCTGCTGTGAAAAAAGTGCAGAAACGCCGTTCCCACAGGACTTGAGCCCTGATTATAGTTCATGTGTGTGTAAAGTAAAGCGTCCCAATACTTTTGAAAATATAGTGTGTGTGTGTGTATGGCCAGCTCAATTTTGAGGTTTTGTAAATAATGGCATTTCTCTGCCATCCTTTTCACTTTTCTGTTTACCCTTGTATCTCTTCCCACTGGCTTTCACTGCTTCATGCAATCGCGAGGTGCTATCAAAACGTTTTGAGGCTAATTTTGTAACACGCCAACAGATGGCAGCACAAGGCTGCATAGACAGTCACAGGGAGCGCCAACCTTCCTAAGTCAGTGTGCCAAAAAACATTGGGGTTTATTTACTAAAGCTAGAGAGGGCAAAATGAGTACAAATTCTGCAGAGAAACCAGAAACCAATCAGCTTCCAGGTTTTATTGCTAAAGCTTAACCAACTACTTGCTGCCCGCGCTATAGCCGAAAGACGGCTACAGCGCGGGCCTTAATTGCCGGAATGGCGTCCATGGATTACATGCGGTGCGCTCTGTGATTACAGAGTCTATCCCTGCCCCTTACCACGTGATTAGGTGTCAATGTCAACCAATGACGGCTGATCATGTGATGTAAACAGGACCACCAGGGATGGCCACCACTGATGTCCACCAGATATGGCATCCCTGGTGGTCATGGGTGGCAATGTGTGCCCACACATAATGCCAATGTGTGCCCACAAATGATGCCAATCAGGGCCCATCAGCAATACCTGCCAGTACCTCCTAATCAGTGATGCCCATCAGTGCCATCAATCAGTGTCAAACAGTGCCACTCATCAGTGCCCATTAGTGCCTCCGCGTCCATAGCATTAGGATAGGCCGCGGCTTCGGCCTAGCTCCGGAGCCGCGGCCATCTTGGTACACCCGGCGGCGGCCCTCCTCTCTGTTTACAGCCACAGAGGAGGAGAAGCCTGTGCTCGAGGGAAACACATGCCGCTGTCTGAGGTCTGCACTACTGGGGGGGTTACTGTCTGAGGTCTGCACTACTGGGGGGGTTACTGTCTGAGGTCTGCACTACTGGGGGGGTTACTGTCTGAGGTCTGCACTACTGTGGGGGTTACTGTCTGAGGTCTGCACTACTGGGGGGGTTACTGTCTGAGGTCTGCACTACTGTGGGAGTTACTGTCTGAGGTCTGCACTACTGGGGGGGTTACTGTCTGAGGTCTGCACTACTGGGGGGGTTACGGTCTGAGATCTGCACTACTGGGGGGGGTTACTGTCTGAGGTCTGCACTACTGGGGGGATTACGGTCTGAGGTCTGCACTACTGGGGGGGGGGGGTTACTGTCTGAGGTCTGCACTACTGTGGGGGTTACTGTCTGAGGTCTGCACTACTGTGGGGGTTACTGCCTGAGGTCTGCACTACTGTGGGGGTTACTGTCTGAGGTCTGCACTACTGTGGGAGTTACTGTCTGAGGTCTGCACTACTGTGGGGGTTACTGTCTGAGGTCTGCACTACTGTGGGAGTTACTGTCTGAGGTCTGCACTACTGGGGGGGTTACTGTCTGAGGTCTGCACTACTGGGTGGGTTACTGTCTGAGGTCTGCACTACTGTGGGGGTTACTGTCTGAGGTCTGCACTACTGTGGGAGTTTCTGTCTGAGGTCTGCACTACTGGGGGAGTTACTGTCTGAGGTCTGCACTACTGGGGGAGTTACTGTCTGAGGTCTGCACTACTGGGTGGGTTACTGTCTGAGGTCTGCACTACTGTGGGAGTTACTGTCTTAGGTCTGCACTACTGGGGGGTTACCGTCTGAGGTCTGCACTACTATGGGGTGACCATAGTGGGTGGGGAGGGTGTGACACCAATTATTTTTTTGCACCGGGTGACACCAACCCTAGTGATGCCACTGCAGTGGGGGAGATGTAGATATTACAGTGGGGAGGGTGGAATGTGGATATTACAGTGGGGGAGATTTTTTCTTTTTTTTTGCTGATCCGAAAAATGATCGGATCTGTGACTCCTGATCCGAGGAACGATCTAAACCGTGAGTTTTTTGATCCGTTGCACGCCTAGTGGCCATCATTAGATCCACCTCATTGGTACCACCTCATCCGCGTTCATCAGTGCCACCTTATCAGTGCAGCCTCATCAGTGAAGGAGAAAACGTACCTATTTACCAAATTTTATAACAGAAACAAAGAGAAACTTTTTTTTTCTTCTATTTTTTTCGAAAAAAAAAAAACAAAAACAAAAAAAACGCAGAGGTAATCAAATACCACCAAAAGAAAGTTCTATTTGTGGGAACAAAATGATAAAAAGTTTGTTTGGGTACAGTGTAGCACGACCGCGCAATTGTCATTCAAAGAGCGACAGCGCTGAGAATTGGCTTGGGCAGGAAGGGGGGAAAGTGCCCGGTATTGAAGTGGTTAAGTTTGCCTGCCCCTGCCCTAACCTTTCCTCACTCTAAAACGAAAATAAAGAATTTTGGTTGGCGTTTGGCTTTAGCACAGAACAAACACCAAGCTTTATCGGGCTTCGGTACAAGGTGCAGTGACATGTGAGTCATACACAGATATCACACTTCTCTGGGATTCGGATTTTGGGAACGGATTTGTTAATATGTCAGCACAATCTCACGCATGTCCTGCCCCCTGCCTGACCCAGTGCCTTCTCTGGAAATTCCCAGAGGAATTCCACTCCTGTCTGACTGCAAATAAATTGAATTATCCAGTTAGGAAAGAATAAAAATAATTCATGCTCATGATGACATGATTGGGCCGCAGTAACCGCAGCATCAATGGCGTAACAGTGCAAGGAGCAGCCTGCATGGGGGTGGAAGGGGGGCGTGTTAGGGGGTCCTTGATGCAAACTAAGTAAAGAAAATCTGTACATTGTGGTATTGTATCACCACTTGACCTAGGAAGATTTACCCCCTTCATGACCAGGGCATTTTTTACATTACGGCACTGCGTTACATTAACTGACAATTGCGTGGTCATGCAGCGCTGTACACAAATAAAATGTCTATCCCCTTTTCTCCACAAATAGAGCTTTCTTTTCATGGTATTTGACCACCACTGTTTTTTTTTTTTGTGCTATAAACAGTGGCGGCCCATTCATTAACTGGGTCGCGGCAGCACGCCCGCGACCCAATCCGAAGCTCCGTGACCTGTGGATCCAATCGCCGCCGGTGTCCCGCAATCTGTCACAGGATCTAAAGAACGTTCTTCCCCGTTCTTCGTTGTGGCAATGTCAAAGATCATCTGTTCCCTGATACAGGGAAAGACGATCACTGATGTCACACATCCAGCCCCGCCCCCCTACAGTTAAAAAACACATATGAGGTCACACTTAAACCCTACAGCGCCCCGAACTGGTTAACTCCTAAACTGCAATTGTCATTTTCACGGTAATTAGTGCATTTTTATAGCACTTTTCGCTGGAAAATACCAATGGTCCCAAAAATGTGTCAAAATTGTCCGATGTGTCCGCCATAATGTCGCAGTCACGAAAAAAATCGCAGATCGCCGCCATTATTAGTAAAAAAATATTAATAAAAATGCCATAAAACTAACCCCTATTTTGTAAACGCTATAAATTTTGCGCAAACCAATCAATAGACGCTTATTGCGATTTATTTTTGACCAAAAATATGTAGAAGAATACGTATCGGCCTAAACTGAGGAAAAAAAATGTTGTTTTATATCTTTTTTGGGGATATTTATTATAGCAAAAAGAAAAAAATATTGCATTTTTTCACAATTGGCGCTCTATTTTTGTTTATAGCGCAAAAAATAAAAACCGCAGAGGTGATCAAATATCACCAAAACAAAGCTCTATTTCTGAAGAAAAAGTACATTTTGTTTGAGCGCCACCTTGCACGATCGCGCAATTGTCAGTTAAAGCGACGCAGTGCTGAATGGCAAAAAATGGCTCATTGGGCAGCTAAATCCTCCAGAGCTGAAGTGGTTAACCTCACAGCAGTAGCAACAGCTCTGGCATCCCTTTACCCTTAAAGGGTTGTAAGGGTACAATTATTTTAGCGCAGTCCTCCTTCACTTACCTCATCCTTCCATTTTGCTTTTAAATGTCCTTATTTCTTCTGAGAAATCCTCACTTCCTATTCTTCTGTCTGTAACTCCACACAGTAATGCAAGGCTTTCTCCCTGGTGTGGAGTGTCATGCTCGACCCCTCCCATGGACTACAGGAGAGTCAGGACGCTCTCTACGTTGCAGATAGAGAAAGGAGCTGTGTGTTAGTGAGCGTCCTGACTCTCCTGTAGTCCAAGGGAGGGGGCGAGCACGACACTCCACACCAGGGAGAAAGCCTTGCATTACTGTGTGGAGTTAGACAGAAGAACAGGAAGTGAGGATTTCTCAGAAGAAATAAGGACATTTAAAAGCAAAATGGAAGGATGAGGTAAGTGAAGGAGGATTGCATGTTAACCACTTAAGGACCGCCGCATGTACATTTACGTCGGCAGAATGGCACCGACAGGCACATCAAGGTATATATACGTTGGTGCCTTGGGGGGGGATCGGGGGTCCGATCGGAACCCCCCCTAACATGCGGCGGTCCGCACAGCTACAGGAGCGATCCGACAAGAGGGGGCGGCTATTCGTTTTTGTCCGCCCCCTCCGGATCGCTCTCAGCCAATGCGCGCGCTCCCCCTGCAGTGCACTTCCTCCTCCTGTGTAAACACAGGAAGGTGGAAGCGACGTGATCTCTCCCTCGGTGTTTTTTTCAACCACCGCTGAGGAGAGATCACAACACAGTAAGTCTGCACAACACTACACTACACCTACACTACACAAAAAACACATTTAACCCCCGCCCCCCTGTCACAGTGTCACTGAATGCAGTAATCATACATGTATGATTACTGTATTTAGTGTCAGTGTGACAGTCAGTTAGTGTTAGGTTCAGGGTAGCCCCCGTACTCCCCCCGTACTCCCCCTAATAAAGTTTTAACCCCTTGATCAGCGCCCTAGTTAACCCTTTCACTCCCTATTGCCAGCGTCACTAAGCGATCATTTTTCTGATCGCTGTATTAGTGTCGCTGTTCCCACTAGGTAGCTAATTTTTTTTTTATTGCGATTTTTTTTTTTACTAAAGACATGTGGCTAAATAAATTTTGGCCTAAATGTTTGACTAAAATTTAGTTTATTTGATTTTTCTTATAACAAAAAGTAAAAAAATATTGATTTTTTTCAAAAATGTCGCTCTATTTTTGTATATAGTGCAAAAAATAAAAATCGCAGAGGCGATCAAATACCACCAAAAGAAAGCTCTATTTGTTGGAAGAAAAGGACGCAAATTTTGTTTGGGAGCCACGTCGCCGGACCGCGCAATTGTCTGTTAAAGCGACGCAGTGCCGAATCGCAAAAACCCCTTTGGTCATTTGGCAGCATATTGGTCCGGGTCTTAAGTGGTTAAAGGAAGCTATTTAGGGGAAAAAATTTCCTTTACAATAGGGTGACCAGACATCCCCAGTTTCAGGGGACAGTCCCCTGATTGAGGACACTGTCCCCGGACCAAGTCTGTCCCTGGTTTTGTCCCCAGATTGGCTTTAATAGGGGGCAGGGGCAATTTCAAAGACAGTCAGTGCAGAATTAAAATAAAAATTTCTTCCGTTTCGGGTGCATGCCCATTCAGCTTCACTGAGGCCGTGTACACACGGCAGAGAACCTCGACGGGCAGAACACATCGTTCCGCCCGTCGAGGTTCTCTGCCGGCCGTCGAAATCGGCGACCCGCCCCTCGGGAATGGCAACCAGCCATTCATCCAGGCGGGCCGTCGAGCAAATAGAGAGCGTGCTCTCTATTTCTGCTCGACGGGCTTCCCGACGGGAAGCTCGCCGAGAGCGTACACACGGCAGAGGTCCTCGCTGGAATGCAGCTTCCAGCGAGGTTCTCGCTGGTTTCCAGCGAGAACCTCGGTCGCGTGTACGCCGCTTCACATGTTCTTCTGCCTTGGCTCAAATTCTGGCCAGCCGCCTGCCTATCTCCTTGCCTTCCCTGGAGGAGTGATTTTCCTCCGCTCCCCATCCAGTAGTAGCCGGGGGCGGAAGAGTGTGGGCTCATTTCCACTGGCGTTTTTACAGCCACTTTCTGAGCGTTTTTTTGCAGCTTAAAAACGGCTCTCCATGTTAGTCTATGGCCTCATGCCCACCATGACGTTTTTGAGCTGTAGATGGCTGAGACGTTTTTAAGCTGCAAAAAAAAAAAAAACGCAGGACCAATGCGTTCTGAAGCTCCAGCAATAGAGCTGTAAAAACGCCAGACATTAAAAAATGCTCAAAAACAAGCAAAAACGGTACAGCGGCGTTTTTGAGCTCCAAACATGGACAGGCGTTTTTACCCACTTTAGCCCCGGACCATATTGCTGTCCAATGACCAGAACACTTTTTGTGATTCGGCACTGCGTCGCTTTAACTGACAATTGCGCGGTCGTGCGACGTGGCTCCCAAATGCAATATTTTTTACTTTTTGCTATAATAAATATCCCCCAAAAATATATAAAACAATTTTTTTTCCTCAGTTTAGGCCGATACGTATTCTTCTACATATTTTTCATTAAAAAAATCGCAATAAGCGTTTATTGATTGGTTTGCGCAAAAGTTATAGTTTTTACAAAATAGGGGGTCGTTTTACGTCATTTTTATTAATATTTTTTTTTTTACTAGTAATGGCGGCGATCAGCATTTTTTTTCAGTACTGCGACATTATGGCGGGCACTTCGGACACTTTTGACACATTTTTGGGGCCATTAGCATTTTTATAGCGATCAATGCTATAAAAATGCATTGTATTACTTTAAAAATGCCATTGGCAGTGAAGGGGTTAACACTAGGGGGCGGGGAAGGGGTTAAGTGTGTTCCTGGGTGTGTTCTAACTGTATGGGGGGGTGGCCTCACTGGGGGAAATCACTGATCTTCTGTTCATACATTGTATGAACAGAAAATCAGCGTTTCCCCCGCTGACAGGACCAAGAGCTGTGTGTTTACACACAAATCTCCCGTTCCCCGCTCTGTAACGAACGAGCGCGCGTGCCCGGCGGCAATCGTACCCGCCGGGCACGCGCGCGGGACTTGGGGGCAAGCGGGGACGCGCGCGCGCCCCCTAGAGGCCGCTAAAGAGCGGACGTATAGCTACGGGCTCTCGCCCAGCAGTGCCCCGCAGTAATATGACGGTGGGCGGTCGGCATCTAGTTAAGCTGTAAAAAAGGCTAAAAAAAGTGGCTGGAAATTAAGCCTTAGACTTGAGAGGCTGTGAGGTGAGCGGCGGTGGGCAGAGATTAGCTGATTGTTGCCATTACTAGTAAAGAAAAAATATGTCCCTGGATTTCATTTAAAAAATCTGGTCACCTTACTTTACAACCCCTTTAAGACTGAGTTGACGTGGGCAGCCAAAGGGCAAAAACATGTTGATTTGTAGTTTTACCAACCCCAACAAAATAACAGCTGCTCAGGTTTTATCACACTGCTGCGTTTGCAATACTTTGTTCTGCGTTGTAGTAAACTTAACTCAGCGTGTCATGCTTGGAGGTGGTGCCGCTTGCCACATGAGCCCATAGAACTCAACGAGACCGTGCCATAGACATGTGCCAACTGCAGGTGTTGCAATGCAAAATCTCCCTTGGTATCAGGAAAAAAAACAGGAATTCAGGAGGTGCCTGCAAACCACCACTGAATCGCCTCTGAAAAGTGACTCGCCACATATCACTTTTCAATGGGGCATTAAACTCGCCACCTGTGTGAATAAGGCATAAGGATAAATTTGTTGCTTGCAGTGTGAAGAACTTTTACTGATGTGTTAATAAAGCAGCTATGTATGTGTTCTCTTTGCAGTACAATGCACTAAGGATTGTCAGGCCTACTTTGCCAAGAAACTTTACAAAGCCATGAAGGGCGCCGGGACAGATGAGGACGCACTGATCCGAATTCTGGTCACCAGGGCAGAGGTAAGTGTCCATAAATTATGTGCACATAAGTGATCCCACATGCCATTCATAGTATTTATAACAGCGACAACTCTTTACAACATTCACCAAACTGTCAGCCTTGAGGCCATACAGATTTATTATTTCAAGGGGACAGATTTTTTGAATGCTTAGATGTGCGTTTACAAATCTGCGATCGGGGCTGCCTTTACACATCGCGGCCCTTTACCACATTCGAAGCTCTCAGAGGGAGCCCATTTATTTTGCAATTCCCTGGTTGAGAAGAGAAGTGAATGGAATATACAGTGCCTTAAAAATTTATTTATACCCCTTGAAATTTTCCACATTTTGTCATATTACAACAAAAAATGTAAATATTAATAAAAATAAAAATAAATAAAAGTAAATATTAAATAAAATAAATAAATAAATAAATAAAATTAAATAGAAGTAAATATTAAATATAATAATAATATACTGTATTTATCTGGCTATAATGCGCCCCGGCGTATAGCGGGCACCCTCAACCTAGAAGGAAAATTCCTGTAAAAAAAAAAATACTTACAGTTTGGATGCCCCTCGTCGGTGTTTTGCCCGCCGTCCATCGGCGGCCTTGTCCGGTCCGGCGTCCTTCTGTGGCCACCGTAGTGTCCTCCCCGCTCGATCCACGCACTGTGTTCGAACCACTCCGCCGACATATACCTAGCACAGTACACCCGGGTATAGTCGGGTAGGCTCGGCTCCTCTCATGTAAAGGACGTACAGGACGAACAGGACATGACCGCGAGTGCAGCCAAGCCTGCCCAACTATACCCGAGTGTACTGCGCTCGGTATATGTCGGAGCAGTGGTTCAAACACAGCGCGGGAAGCGGGTATCAGCGTATATCGCACACCCACGATTTTGCCCTGATTTTCAGGGCAAAAAAGTGCGTGGTATACGCCAATAAATACGGTAATATAATATTATATTTATTATATTATATTATATTTAATAGTTACTTTTATTTATATAGTTTTATTTATTTTTATTTTATTTTATATATTTTTTTGTTGTAATATGACAAAATGTGGAACATTTCAAGGGGTACGAATACTTTTTCAAGACACTGTATATTCCATTCACTTCTCTTCTTAACCAGTGAATTGCAAAATAAATGGGTTCCCTCTGAGGCCTCGTACACACGAGGCAATCTATTTGTTCAAATCGGTCGGACTTTGGTTTGCTCGCGTGTACACACGAGCAAACCAAAATCCCCGCCAGCAGACGGCGCGCTGACGTGTCGATGACGTGGCGGTGACGTTGACGCCGCCACGTCACCGCACCAGGAAGTAAAACACTTCAGCGCATGCGCCGAATCCATTCGGCGGCGGTGCGGGATGACATGTCTGCTGGTAAGTGTACTAACAAGCAGACATGTCGGGCGGACGGATTCCCACCTGATAGATTTCAAAGCATGCTTTGAAATCTGTCGGGTGTCCAAATCCGTCGGCTCGGCCGTACACACGATCGAATCTGTCTGCTGGGACGGTCTAGCAGACCGTTTCCAGCAGACAGATTTGATCGTGTGTACGAGGCCTGAGAGCTTCGTATGTGTAAAACCATGTAGTGAAAGGGCCTGCCTGATTGCATACAAATTGAAACTCTTGAGGTTTGACCTCATATTAGATGGTTTTGGTAAACCTGAAGAGAAAACCTGCAGGAAAACTGATAGTGTGTGGGGGGCTTTAGAGTCTGCAAAAGACTTGAGACTGGGGTGGAGGTTCACCTTCCAGCAAGACAATGACCCTAAACATACATTTAGAGCTACAATGGAATGTTTTAGATCAAAGAATATTCATGTGTTAGAATGGTCCAGTCAAAGTCCAGACCTAAATCCAATTGAGAATCTGTGGCAAGACTTGAAAATGACTGCTCACAGACGCTCTCCATCCAATCTGACAGCGATTAACCCACGCCGAGTGAGATGTCATCTTGACTCGGCGTGTCTTCTGGGTATCGCCACTCCGGCGCTGTGATTGGCTGGAGCGGCGATGACGTCACTCCCGCACGTGTGCGCGGGAGATTTCAAATCGGCATAGTCCGGCGGATGTCGGTCCTTTCGTCGTGGATTCCGAGGGGAATATCTCCTAAACCGTACAGGTTTAGGAGATATTCTTTATACCTACAGGTAAGCCTTATTATAGGCTTACCTGTAGGTAAAAGTGAAAAAGTGGGTTTACAACCACTTTAAAACCATTTATCATTTTCTTTCCACTTTACAATTATGTGCCACTTTGTGTTGGTCCATCACATAAAATCCCAATAAAATACATTTACGTTTTTGGTTGTAACATGACTAAATGTGGAAAATTTCAGGGGGTGTGAATACTTTTTTCAAGACACTGTATGATGAATGGCCATGTTGTGCGGTGTAAGTGAGATTTGAGCCCATGATCCTCCGAGAAGTGTGAAATGTAAAAATCGATAAAATAACAATTAAGAAGTAAAATTAGACAACACGTAATTGTGTTTTTATATATATATCAAGACATTCCTGTGACACTTGATAACGAGTTTATTTGTATTGCCAGAAATGCAATCCTACGAGAAGATATGTTTATAGAATTCTTTACGCTATTTCTTTGGAGAACACAAGAGGGCACCAGGAGTACAAGTATTTTAACATCCAGGATTTGAGCGTAGATAAAAAATGAGTGCACTTTTAGACAGCGATGAACTAAAACTGGTGCATACAGAATCTGGTGCAGCAATGCATAATTACCAATCAGCTTCTAAGTTTAGAGCTGTGTTCACACTAATGTGATGCCAGACATCGGATGTGATTCGCACCTGTATTGCCGTGCACATCACATGTGATGTCGGTGCGATGGGAATTCAACCATACAGTTTGTATGGCTGAAATATAATAGCATTTGGAGCAAAATGGTGCAGGACTTTTTTATTGGTCCACACTGGAATCAGATCGCATGGGTGTTCAGACCCATGTAATCCAATTCCCGTCCGATTTTACAGTTCGCACTGCATTCTGCAAACACATACCTCCCAAAATCCCGCGGTCCCATCCAATCCCCGCGGCACCCCCCCCCCCATGCTCAACAACTTTGATCCCGTGGAAGAGGAACCCCCCCGCTCAACAACTTTGATCTGCAAAACCGCCCCCCCCCCCCCGCTCAAGAACTCAAATCCGCGGAACCCCCCCAACAACTTTGATCTCAACAAGGTGTCCCTCATTCCCATCTCAAAAAGTTGGGAGGTACGCAAACTAATTTGGGGGTGTCATTACCTTTACATTGACACCTGCAGAAGTTTGCAGAGAGCAGTGTGAACTTCCTGCAAGTCAGATGCAATGCAGGAACCCACACAGGAATCGTGCTGGTCCCCACATCGCACAAGTGTGAGCCGTGTCCTAGGCTTCATTTCCATGGACGTTTTTACAGCCTTTTTTTTGCCTTTTTTTTGCCTTTTTTACAGCTTAAAAACGCCAGTCCATATTTATTTATTTATTTTATTTTTATTTTTTGAGTTGGAGCTCAAAAATGCTACCGCTGCGTTTTTGAGCGTTTTTTAACGTCTGGCGTTTTTACAGCTCTATTGCTGGAGCTTCAGAACGCACTGGTCATGTTTTTTTTTTTTTGCAGCCATCTACAGCTCAAAAACGTCATGGTGGGCATGAGGCCATAGACTAACATGGAGAGACGTTTTTAAGCTGCAAAAAACGCTCAGAAAAGTGGCTGTAAAAACGTCCATGGAAATTAAGCCCTATTGTCAAAGCCTAATTAAAGGGTTTGTAAACCCAATAAAAACAACAAAAAACAACAAACATATCATACTTACCTCCACTGTGTAGTTTGTTTTGCACAGTGTGGCCCCAATCATTGTGTTCTGGGGTCCTCGCATCGGAGAAGCGCTCTCCTTGGGGGATACCTTGCGGGCGCGCTCCAGAGTCCAGCATTTGCGTCTATAGACACAGACTGCCGGACTCGGCCTCGCCCCACGTCATTGGATTTGAGCAGCGGGAAACAAAGGCTGCGCTGCTATCAATCTATCCAATCAAGAGCCAAGAATCCCAGGCAGAGAGGTACAGCACATCTCCGCTGAGGGATCGAAGAGCTCAGGTGAGTAAAACAGAGGGGCTGGAGACCCGGTCACTGTCAGAAGTTTTTTCACCTTAATGCATAGGATGCATTAAGGTGAAAAACCACAAAGCTTTACAACCCCTTTAACCTCCCTGGTGGTGTTCCTGTGCTACGATCGGTAACCCCGAGTCAGACTCGGGCTCGCTTCACAGCATCCACAGAGACTGTTTACTTACCTTCTCCGTGGATCCAGCGATGCATCCGCGCTGTGTGAGCGAGCGGTTGCTCGCTCGATTCACACAGCGTCCCCGCTCGCCGACGTTACGACGCACGGGGACGGAGAACGGCGCCAAATTCAAAAATGTAAACAAACACTATACATACAGTACACTGTAATCTTATAGATTACTGTACTGTATGTAAAAAATACACACCCCCCATGTCCCTAGTGGTCTGCCCTGTACACTACATGTCCTTTTATATAATAAAAACTGTTCTTTCTCCCTGCAAACTGTAGATTGCCCATAGCAACCAAAAGTGTCCCTTTATGGCAAAAATTGTTTTAGAGCAGCTAAAAAACAGCGATAATAAATCAGAATCACTTGCAGAATTTAGCGATAGCGATTTGTGGGGAAATTCGTCATAAAAAATAAATAAATAATGACAGCAAAAATTCTGCAACTGAGCAAATTTCAGTGATTTTTATTTGATTACATTATTGAATAATTTTTACTATTTTTTATAATTTTTTATAATTATTTATTATATTATAATTTTTAATAAATAAAAAAAAAAAAATCATACCCGGATGCCTATTATGCCGCGTACACACGGTCGTTTTTTGCGATGAAAAAAAACGACGTTTTCTGTGAAATAAAAAACGACGTTTTTGAAACGTCATTTTATCAAAGACAATTTTGCATACACACCATTGTTTTTTTACAAAAAGCGAGGTTACGTTCACCACTCCTTTCCATTGAAGCTCGCTTCATAACTAGCTTCTGGGCATGCGCGGGTTGAAAAACGTCGTTTTGAACGACGTTTTTGCTACACACGGTGACTTTTTGTGAAACAAAAAACGACGTTTTGAAAAACGACACAAAAAATTCAAGCATGTTGGAATTTTTTTTTGGTCGTTTTTTTGAAGACAAAAAACGACGTTTTGCCCACACACGATCAATTTAAATGACGTTTTAAAAAACGTCGTTTTTTTCATCGCAAAAAACGACCGTGTGTACACGGCATTAGACTCTTGTTTGGATAGATTTAAGTGAGTTATTCCTAAGAATTACAAGCCTACAGTATAAAACGCCAAATTCCCTTGCAAATAATGGTACCGCATTCAGCACCTAAAATCTGAAAGAATCATACCGCCAGGGAGGTTAATCAAGTTAGAAGCTCATTGGTTACTATCCACAGCTGCACCAGGTTATGTGTGCACTAGTTTTCGTAAATCTTGCCCAATGCCTCCCAGACTTAATGTACCCTGGTCCCCGGGTGATCACACTGATTCCTATTACAAGGAATGTTTACATTCCTTGTAATAGGAATAAAAGTGATCAAAAAAAAAAAATGTAAAAAAAAGTGTAAAAAATGAAGTAAAATTATTATTATTTTTTTTTTTAAACGCCCCTGTCCCCGTTAGCTCACACGCAGAAGCGAACACGCATGCAAGTCCCACCCACATGTAAACGCCGTTCAAAGCCCACATGTGAGGTATCGTCGCATGCGTTAGAGCGTGTGCAACAATTCTAGCACTAAACCTCCTCTGTAAGTCGAAAATAGTAACCTGTAAAAAAAATTAAAGCGTCGCCTATGGAGATTTTTACGCACCAAAGTTTGGTGCCATTCCATGAGTGTGTGCAATTTTAACCACTTAACGACCGCCCACTGTATATATACGTCGTTTTTTTAAAGCAGCTGCTGCCATAACCGAGATATCCATCTTTACAGTGGGCGGTTCTGTCAACGATAACGGCGGTCTCCGCGGCGGATTCGCCGCAAGATCGCCGTTATCGGTGGCGGGAGAGGCACCCCCCCTCCCGCACCCTCCGCCGCTTACCGTTGCTGTCGGTAGCGGCGGAGGCGATCGGGCCCGCTCGTCTGCTGTCCGGGGATGCGACTGAGGGAAAAATTTCCCTCATCCGTCCCCATAGCTCTGCTGGGCGGAAGTGACGTCAAAACATCAGTCCCGCCCAGCGTCTTAAAGAGACAATTTCTTTGTTTACCTTTTTTTCTTTTTCTTTTTCATTTAAGCCTAAATATGAGATCTGAGGTCTTTTTGACCCCAGATCTCATATTTAAGAGGACCTGTCATGCTTTTTTCTATTACAAGGGATGTTTACATTCCTTATAATAGGAATAAAAGTGATAATTTTTTTTTTTTATTTCAGTGTTAAAAATGATAAAATAAATAAAAATAAATCCGAAAGCAAAAAAAATTTTTTTTTAAAGCGCCCCATCCCAACGAGTTCGCGCGCAGAAGCGAACGCATACGCGAGTAGCGCCCGCATGTGAAAACGGCGTTCAAACCACACAAGTGAGGTATCGCCGCGATCGTTAGAGCGAGAGCAATAATTCTAGCCCTAGACCTCCTCTGTATCTCAAAAAATGCAACCTATTGAGATTTTTAAGAGTAAAAGTTTGACGCCATGCCACGAGCGGGCGCAATTTTTAAGCGTGACATGTTGGGTATCATTTTACTCGGCGTAACATTATCTTTCACAATATGTAAAAAAATTGGGCCAAATTTATTGTTGTCTTATTTTTTAATTCAAAAAAGTGAATTTTTTCCAAAAAAAGTGCGCTTGTAAGACCACTGCGCAAATACAGTGTAACAAAAAGTATTGCAATGACTGCCATTTTATTCTCTAGGGTGTTAGAAAAAAATATATATAATGTTTGGGGGTTTTAAGTAATTTTCTAGCAAAAAAAAATGTTTTAGTCTCGTTAACACGAAATCTGAAAAACACCCTCGGTATTTAAGTGGTTAAAGCGTGACATGTTAGGTATCTATTTATTTGGCGTAACATCATCTTTCACATTATGCAAAAAAATTGGGCTAACTTTACCGTTTTGTTATTTTTTAATTCATGAAGTGCCAAAATAGGCTCAGTTGTCAAGTAGTTAATATGGTAATATTTTCAGCCCTTTTAATTCTAACTTCCAACAACAGAATAGGGATTGATAATAATATTTTTAGAAAGTTTCTTTCATAGACTATAGCTCTGCTTTAATTTTATTTTTATTTTTTATTTTTTTGTAACTCTTATTAAAAAAAAAAAAGGACAGTAAAGTAAAACAGTAGTCTTTTATTTTTAGTAAATTACATTAATGTAACTAATCTTCCTGTCTGGAAAGTTTTTACAATGAATGTGGCCCACTCTCTCTCAATAAAAACAATACACTTTGGAGTTTGCATGGTAGTTGAATACTTTTAATCGTCTTTCAGTTTCAAACAAAAGAAAACCTGAGTTTGCAGTGGAAATCAATAGAAGGTCAAAAGGGATTTCTAATTTCCCTTCTGGTTTAAATCACTGGGTTACTAGAACATTAGACAACAGTTAAAACCATTGGGCCAGATTCAGAAAGAATTAGATTCCCGCAGAGTATCAGAGATACTCTACGCCGCCGTACTTTACCTGGCTCTAGGAGGAATTCAGAGAGATTTTGGCCCGTAAGGTACGGCGGCGTAGTGTATTTCTCCCGACGGAATCAAACTACGCGATTAGGGGGCGTGAGGCATTTAAATTAAGCGCGTCCCCGCGGCGATCGAACTGCGCATGCTCCGTTCAGAAATTTCCCACCGTGCATTGCGCAAAATCACGTCATTACGTAATTTTTTTTTTGCGTAGCGTCGTTTACGGACATTCCTATTCCCGGACGACTTACGCAAAAAAAAAAAAAAAAAAATTGAAAGTCGACGCGGGAACGACGGCCATACTTAACATGGGCCGCGTAACGTTAGACCAGCTAATAGCTGGTTTAACTTTACGTAGCGAAAAAATGACGTACGCGATTGCAAACGACGCTCGTAACTTCGTGGATCGCCGGAAAAATCTCATTTGCATACCCCGACACTGAAAACGACGCGAACTCCACCCAGCGGCCGCAAAAAGATTGCAGCATAGATCCGAAGGCGTACGAAGACGTAAGCCTGTCAGATCGAAGCCCAACGCCGCCGTATCATGGTTTGAGGATTCAAACTAGTGATATGGCGCACGTAATTTAAAAGTACTCCTGTCTAACACCAGTTAGACCGGCGTAATGGCTCTCTGAATCTGGCCCATTGATTCCTAATTGTTATCACTGAAATCTAATGGAAAGCTTTGACAACCCAATACATTTCCTAACTTGCAAGTCTACCAGGCCAGACCTGGCTGAAAACAACAAAGGTACATTGTAAAATATCCAATAGACATAAGATAACAACTTTTCCATAAAATGCTATACAGTAAAACCTTAGTTTGCGAGCATAATTCGTTTCAGAAACATGCTTGTAATCCAAAGTACTTGTATATCAAAGCATTTTTTTACAGGGTATAAAAGAGAAGAGAGGCACCTCTAAGGGTCCTTTCACACTAGCGGACCGTTTGTCCGCTCATTACAAGTCCGTTTACGGACTTGTAATGGGCCCCTATGGGAGCGGATCCGCTAGATCCGCATCCGTTTTTGCGGACGGAAGAATGTCCTATTTTTCTTCCGTCCGGCCAAACGGATCGGATGCAAACGGACAGACGGTCCGTTTCCATCCGACTCCCCATAGGGGAGAGCGGAGGAGAGACGGGGCGGTCCCTGCACAGTGTGCGGGGACCGCCCTGTCCGCCGACAGCTGAGACCCCCCGCTGAGCTAACGGGCACACGGAGCGGACCGAAAAACGGTCCGCTCCGTGTGAAAGGACCCTAAGTGTAGCAATGAGTTGCTAACTGTTGTACCTTCATTAAATGTAACCATATTGCTACACTTAGAGGCTCCTCTCTTCTTTTTTATACTCAGTTGTGACATGACGCTACTCTTATATCAAGACATCGCTTGTATATCAAGTCAAAATGTATTAAAACATTTTGCTTGTCTTGCAAAACGCTCTCAAATCAAGGTTTTACTGCATTTCAAGGCAAACACACAAAGTTCTAGCAATCTCTAGTTCTTACAAGAATTATTTTATTCCCTTTAGATTGATCTCGAAACTATCAAGCAAAAATACTTTGAGTTGTACAAGAAGAACTTAGCGGATGCCATTAAATCAGACACATCTGGAGATTTCTGTAGATTACTGATAGCTCTGCTGCATTAAAGAGAACCCAGAAGCTGTCAAATTTGTTCCTTCAGACTAAGAAGATGGTACATGTTAACAATATGTTTTGATAGAACCCATGGTACATGTTTATGATATGTTTTGATAGAACCCTTGGTACATTTTTATGATGTGTGTTGATAGAACCCATGGTACATGTTAACGATGTGTGTTGATAGAACCCATGGTACATCTTCATGATATATGTTGATAGGACCTATGGTACATCTTCATGATATATGTTGATAGAACCTATCTATGTTCACTACAAACCTTTCACTCATTGCTAAAACTGGAACCTTTAACTACCATATTTTAGATCCAAATAAAGGTTTTTAACAAATTTGGTGCTGTTTTTTTATTACAGTTTATCATTTTTTTTTAAGTGGATGTAAAGCCACTCTCATCCTTTCTAAACTCCCGCCATAGTGCTGATCTATAAGGATATAGATGTCTCCTGCATGTATTCTCACCTGTCAAATGTCTCCCCTCTGTCTGAAAAACTGCAGATTCTGTGGGTGGATCTGGTGTCCGGAGCTCTGTGGGTGGAGTCGTGATGTCAGTAGACTCCCCGCCCTCCTCTACACTCCCCTTGTCAACATGCATTTTGTTTTGTGAATTCCTAACACTAAATTCTGCTATGATCACTAACATTCAGTCAAAATCCAGAAAGGTAACCACATGACTTCAGAAAAGGAGTGGGGGTGGGAATTGAAAAATAATGCCTGTCTCCAGGCTAGTGCATGAGATACGTAAATAACCCATCACTCACAGCAAGGGGGCGGAACGGACTAAGGTTTTTCTCTGTAAGTCTGTTATATTTCACTGAACAATAAAAGAGGATTGCTCAGAGCTGGATTAACTCTGTGTGGCAAGACTGGGCACAGATGATAGGAAATCTTATACTGTACATTGTGACATCAAAAAATAAATAAAATTAATTCAGGTTTACATCCACTTTGAATATAAGAAGTAAAGCAACATATTATAACCAGCTGCGAACCCTTTCTAAAGAAGGAACATTGGTTGTACCTCGTATGCCATAGTTTACCTTCCTCACCATATACCTGTCCAAATCACCAGAACAGCTGGGTCCTGTTCACTGTTGCAGCAGCGTAGACAGTGATTCCTGTGTAAATGAAGGCTGCAAACGTTTTTAGGCTTCATTACAACAACACTTTTTTTTCCCTTTGTTATATTTTAAGTATTATGCCTCGTACACACGACCGGGTTTTCCGAAGGGAAATCTGCGATGAGAGCTTTTGGCCAGGAATCCTGGCCGTGTGTATGCTCTCTGGCAGTTTTTTCGACGGGAAAACTGTCAAAAAATGCCGGCAAATAAAAGAGAACCATTTTATTTTCTCATCAGAATTCCCGACTTTTTCCCGTTGGAAATCCCGAGCATGTGTATGAGACATAGGAGTTCAGGTTAGGAGATAAGGTTTAGGTAGAAGGTTTAATCAAAAACAATTTAGTGTGGACACCCAGTTATATTAAAGCACCTCATCCCGTGTAGATGAATTTGAGAACAAAAACTTGGGGAGAGGGGGGGGTACCTAAGGACCCTGGGACTAGGAGGCGGTGCTGATAAAGTGTACCGAAACACTGATAAAATACAAAAGACATTTTATTGGGTTTATACAAAGATAAGTAGATAAAAACCATCCATTATGTTAAATATCACATGTATCACAGGCTTCAATAGTCTGGGAAAAGTTCTTTGGTAGTTGTAGTAAACGGGGAAAAGGAGAGTAGTAGTGAGATGTTATAAAGGTTTCACACCACTTATAAATGCATACAATGTATAAATCAATAATGAAATGGAAAATAATGATAATTTTAAGAGTAAACTGTGTGTCCACTAGGAGGTGGTGGGTTGGTAAAACCCGGGAATAGCAAAAACAATTTAGTGTGGACACCCAGTTACTCTATATTAAAGCACCTCATCCCGTGTAGATGAATTTGAGAACAAAAACTTGGGGAGAGGGGGGGTACCTAAGGACCCTGGGACTATGAGGCGGTGCTGATAAAGTGTACCGAAACACTGATAAAATACAAAAGACATTTTATTGGGTTTATACAAAGATAAGTAGATAAAAACCATCCATAGTAACACTACAACTACCAAAGAACTTTTCCCAGACTATTGAAGCCTGTGATACATGTGATATTTACCATAATGGATGGTTTTTATCTACTTATCTTTGTATAAACCCAATACAATTTCTTTTGTATTTTATCAGTGTTTCGGTACACTTTATCAGCACCGCCTCATAGTCCCAGGGTCCTTAGGTACCCCCCCTCTCCCCAAGTTTTTGTTCTCAAGTAGAAGGTTTAATGTTTAGGGGTGCTTTAGAACTTGACCTGGAAAAGTATAAAGGTTAGGTCAGGCATGCTCAATCCGTGGCCTGCGGACCAAAATGTGGCTCGTAGAGCTGTCTGATGTGGTCCGCGACCTCAAACCTATGGCAACTAGACATGTGCATTCGTTTTCGTCCGAATGCAATTTCGGTATTTTTGCGTTTGTTTTAACAAACAATAAGGAATGTCGAAAGTCCGAAATCCGAAAGATCCGACATAAATTTTTTTTATTTTCGTTTCGTTGCAACAACAGTTTGATATAGATAGAATTTTCAACATGACGGTGACAATAGCGATCTGTGTCTATCGAATCTGCGGTTGAATGTGCCTAACCTAACTCCGAGATTATTCGACAAGATTCTACATTATAGAGACATTAAGATTTGACGAAGCACCTAAAAACATACGATTTATGGTCAAATGCTCCACCCATAGGCTATAGAAGAGTTCTAATATTGGTTGACTAGTAATAATAATTAATAAATATAATTGTTACTAGTCATACAACATTAGAATTCTACTATAGATTGTGGGCAGAGCATTTAACCGGAAATGTATGATTGCGACGTCGTACAGTTTAGCTGCTTAGAACATTCGACAGACACCATAAGCCTTCAATGACAGATTCGACCTTAATTAATTCAGATTTTTGGACAAATGCTTTTTAACGAAACAAAATAAATAAAAACGAATTTCAGAAGTAACTACATTTATTTTATTTTTCGGACGAAAACTAAATTCCGAAACAAAATATTTCAGTGTGCACATGTCTAATAGCAACCCACCCAGCATCTTTTGGGTACACGCCTGTCTACTGAATGATTACCGGTCCTCCATAATTCTGAGAGTTGTCATACACAAGCCGCTATTGTGACCATCTCTTCCCTTTCTTTTCCAACACACAGACACAGGTAGAGTGAATTACATCTAGTGACAGCTATACAGTGATTCTGAAGGTGGATTCTCAAAGTTGTGTGTTGAGCTTGGTGTCATTCCGGGAGCATGTGACTGCATTATGTGCCATTTTATCTTTTCTTAATATAGAAGTTTATTGCAATACTGGGGCATGCGCTTCCCTGGTCTGTTGATTTTTAGATTGTCTGCAGTCATTGTTTTGGCAATTCAAGGGAAGGCTGCAAAGACCCTGATATAATGAAGGCTGCAACACTAGTTCAGAGCATTTTTGGCTGGTCACACCTGAGAGCGAAAGTGGAATTAATGGTGATCTGGTTAATAAAAAATTAGATTTTTGTGATTATGGGTAAGATGCTTTCCCCGACTTGTTTATTCCCCAACTTGTTGATTCCCCGACTTAGTTGGGGTGGGCGGTACACTTTGGTGGGGGTGGGTCAGCCACGCCCTGTGACCTTTGACCTCTGGGAACTGGCCTTCTGACCTTTGACCTTTGGGGGAGGTCCCTGTTCCAATTCCTGGGTCCTAACCATATTCTTCAATGGAAAACCCTAACCCTAACCCTAACCTTAAGCCTAACCCTAAGCCAAACCCTAAGCCTAACCCGAACCCTAACCCTAAACCCTAAACCCTAGCTGACCTTTGACCTATGAACTTTAACGGAGATTGTACCAAAACATAGAAAAAATAGGGACTTTGGAGGTGCTAATTACCACACAATTGTTTACAATTCATTTTATACATTTTGGTTAAAAGGTTTTCCTTATAAAATCAATCATAAATGGATTTCGTTCCATAATAAAACACTGAGTTTACAAATTCCATGCTACAGCAGGTGCAACAAACTCAACATGTTTCGACAAGTTTACGGTTTCTTCAGGACTATATGTAGCAAACTGGGCTGTATAGCAAGCAGTCTACAGGAAAATATATACATAGTAAAAATGTGTACATAACAATATAGTAGTAACATACAGCATCATTTTTTTAATTTTTTTAACAAGAAAATACAGAATCATTTTTAAATACACATTTTTTTTGCACCTATATCATAATGCTGGCTGCACATTTAACTCTGCCACAAGTACCTACCTATTAGGTTAATGTTAGAAAGGAGTGTTGTTTGTGTGTATATATATATATATATATATATATATATACACACACAGTATATATATATATATATATATATATATATATATATATTTATATATTTATATATCTTAATCTGGAACCAATGTGCTGATGAGTACAGGGATTCGTCCCACGGGATATGATGATCCTGATTGTTGTTTAAAATCTTATTATGCTATGCAAAATCAAAAGTCTGAATCAATCACTTAGGAGGCCCACACTCTTCAAAAGATTGCACACCCCCTGGGTTAGGCCCTCTGACCTCACTCAGCAATGGAGGCTCCCCTTGATCCTTTCAGTACAATTTTAGTTTAAAGTTTAAATCCAATCAAAACGTATTTTTATATCTGGATAGAGTGGGAAAAGGTTAGAAGTCTTTTTTATTTTTACTGCTATCCAGGGCTCTAGTATAGAGATATTCCCCACACTCGCCGTGGTGACAATGGTAAGAACTCTCTATAAAGAAGCCCTGAAGAGCAATAAAAACCCAACATGGGTTCCTTCCCTATTTAAACCTAAAAAGTTTTGTCCAGACTCTGTAGAACAGTTCTGGTGGTTTCTGAACCCACCACTCTGCGTCACATAAACACAGCTCCGTGTTTACTGATCTCTCCTGGTAGAGTCATTAAGGACAGGGAGATCAAGATGTTTCTGTAACGAGGCCAAATCCCCATCTCTATAAACACTTGCTGGAAAAACAAGGCCCCGGAGCTGGGCTTACCTCACTGCCAAGGGCCAGTCACATGTGACAATACTGAGAATAACACGGGCACATGGCTAATATTAGTATCAGCTCGCCTGTCAAACTGTTGCACAGGAGGTTTAGGAGCTGAATTCAGAGTAAACACAGTTACTGGAAGACAAGTGTAGAGGCGTGAACATGGCGTCCTCCCTACTGAAGAGCAGAAGTCGATGAGACTGCAAAGAGGAAGCATTTATCAAGGTACATCGTGTCTGTGTCGTCTATTTGTACTACAAGGTCTGTCTCTGTTTTATGTTAGAGGTCCATTTAAAGTTTACTTCATGCATATTAAGGCTTCAAAGGAAAACTTTAATATATATCCATAACAAATTATGTTATTCTGATTTGCCCATGCTTGCTGTACTGTATTTACATACAGATTGTAGGTTTCATGGCATTTGATGCTCTCAATCTTTGCAAACTATTGCCAAGATAAAATCTAGAGAGTGAATTGTTTTAGGCAATCAGACCTGACCGGTAGCCTTTCACTGAGAAGAAAGAACAGGAAAGCTGGTCATATACCAGTAGAATTTCCTTAACTTTTTGTATTCAAAACATTCCATCGATTAATGGGATCAAACCAATGATCAAAAACTAGAAAAATGTAATTGAAATAAAATTAAAACATTTTCTTGAATAAGCAAACAAAAATTCCAACTGGGAATGTTTTTAGTTCGGGAAGAGTCATACTTTTTTTATAATGAGCATGTGCATCTTGAAATCGAACGCTGAATTCGAAACATTGGTATGGTAATTGAACAATTTTTTTGCAGGGATTTCCTACAGTGTGTACATTTACTAAAACTGGAGAGTGCAAAATCTGGAGCAGCTTCCCGTTTTTTTGTCAAACCTTAGGGCCCTTTCACACGTGCGGACGAACGGTCCGCTTTTTCTAAGTCCGTAAACGGAATTAGAATGGGGCCCTATGGGAGCGGATCCGTTAGCGGATGATGCATCCGCTAACGTCCGCCTATGATCCGCGTCCGTCTGGATCCGTTTTGCGGATGGAAGAAAACCCTATTCTTCTTCTGTCCGGTGGATCGGATCGGATGAAAACGGACAGACGGTCCGTTTCCATCCGATTCCCCATAGGGGATAGCGGAGGAGAGACAGGGCGGTCCCTGCATAGTGTGCGGAGACTGCCCTGTCCGCCGACAGCTGAGCAGAGACCCCCCCGCTGAGCCAACGGACACACACGGAGCAGACCGAAAAACGGTCCGCTCCGTGTGAAAGGAGCCTAAGCCACGTCAAAACAGGGCACTTTCGCTCCTTCCTGCCCAGGACAATTTTCAGCTTTCAGTGCTGGCACACTTTGAAATACAATTGCGCGGTCAAACTAAATTTTTATAATTTTGTTCACACAACCAGAGCTTTCTTTTGGTGGTATTTAATCACCACTGGGTTTTTTATATTTTGCTAAATAAACAAAAAAAGAAAGAAAATGTTGATAATTTTTTTCTTTGTTCTGTTAATTCTGTCGAATTGTTTTTCATACATTTTGGCCATAAATTGTATTCTGCTACATTTCTTTGGTGTAAATAACCCAAATCAGTGTATATTTTGTAGTCTGTAGGAAAGTTATAGAGTCCACAAATGATGGTATATATCTGCAAATTGATCAATTCTCATTTCTCATTTCATGAGGCCCTAAAATGCCAGGACAGTGCAAATACCCCACAAATGACCACTTTTTGGAAAGTAGACAGTCCAAGTTATTTAGTAAGAGGCAAGTTTTGTCATCATTTTTTGGAAAATAAAGAATAAAAAAAAAACATACATACATACTGTAACAGTGCAGTACAGCGTCATCGTATAACTGGTGTAGTGGTGCTCAGGTACACTGACTGGTGACAGTACGAAAAATAAAATGGGCTAACTTTCCTGTTATCTTATTTTCTTATTAAAAAAGTGTATTTTTCCGCCAAAAATTGCGCTTGTAACACCGATGCGCAAATACGGGTTGACATTAAGTATTGCAACGGCCGCCATTTTATTCTCTAGGGTGTCTGAAAAAATATATATAAATAATATATATAATGTTTGGGTTTGGAGTTCTAAGTAATGAAAAATCAACCAAGTCTGAAAAATAGGCCCTTAAAGCGGAGTTCCACCCTTTTTTTAGTTTATTAAATGTCAGAAGCTGTCACGGAGAGTATAGACCACTCCATTAGATATCATTTATGTGAATGATCTTATTTGTATGAGTGTACTGAAACCTTCTAAATAAAACTATTATTGATAAATGTCAGAAGCTACAAAAAGTGTAGCTGCTGACTTTTAATAAACAGATACTTACCTCCCTCCTCTCCCGCTCCTTTCTGCTTTGCGGCCGGGCACTCACTGTGCATGCATGAGTTGCACTGTGCTCTGCTAGTGGCCAGGCAATCTTCGGGGACCTGTGACCAGGGAGGCCATGAGCAGGAAGGAGGAAGTGGGACAGGAAGTCCCACTCTAAACCATGTATGCAACCCCCCCCCCCCCAATGGCAAGGAGTGCTTAAAGTGGAGTTCCACCCAAAAATGGAACTTCCGCTTATCCCACTCCTCACCCCCTTACATGCCACATTTGGCATGTCATTTTTTTTGGGGGGGGGGGGGGGCTTCAGGAGGAGTGGGACTTCCTGTCCTCCTTCCTTCCGAGGGGCTGGTTAGGCGATTAAGCTTAATCGCCTACAGCAGCCCCTCCCTGTAGATCAGGGATCCTCAAACTACGGCCCTCCAGCTGTTGCATCCCATTGCTCATCCCATGAGGCATTGTAAAACACTGACATTCACAGACATGACTAGGCATGATGGGAATTGTAGTTCCTGAACAACTGGAGGGCCGTAGTTTGAAGACCCCTGCTGTAGACGATCGCCTGGGACACATGACAGGTCCCATGCGATCGCCTGTCCAATCAGCGGCGGGCCGCGCGCACATGCGCAGTGCCGCTCGCGCATGCGCAGTGGGTGCCCGGCCGTGAAGCCGAAGGCTGTCACAGCCAGGTGCCCACAGTTACGATGAGGACGCCGGCCGGGGAGGGGGGAGAGGAGCGGAGCGGAGAAAAATGAAGTTCAATGCTTCCAAGCATGCGTCGACTTGATTCTGAGCATGCATGGATTTTTAACCGATGGACGTGCCTACAGACGATCGTTTTTTCTATCGTTTTTTTAACCATCAGATCATTTTAAAACAAGTTCCTATTTTTTTCACCAATGGATAAAAAAACAATGGGGAACACACACGATTGGTTTGTCTGATGAAAACGGTCCATCAGACTGTTTTCATCAGACGAACCGATCGTGTGTACGCGGCATTAGACTTGTTTAATCAGATGAACTAAGTAACCTATGAAGGAAAACCTCCAACAAGCTAAATAGCTTTGGTGAGACATCTCCCACACTTCAAGGCTTCCCTTGGTCCAGCCAATAGTAGCTCAAACCACAGAAATACAGAAAGAAGCACCAAGCCAACACCAGATAAGAGTCCAAGATTATTTTAATTGTTTGTAAAAAAAGTCATAGAAAAACATCCAACTCCTTTCAGGGCCACACTCGTTCTTCATCAGGGCTCAATACCAGATACAACTTAGATGGACTCAAAGAAAACAATCACTTTACAGATCTAAATCAGAACCAGTATTGAACTCTACATGGAGGAACAACTTGGCAGAAATGGATTGCTGCTCAACAACTACCTTTGGTGGCCAGTGGTCATGCCTACCATTGTTGGTCAGTGGAAAACATATCTATATAATGCATTTACCTACACTGCTGCAGGAGAATCCTGAATCAATAAGAATAAGCAATTCTGAATATATACATTTGTAGCGAGAAATTACAGTATGTGCTTCTATTCTCTGACCCCCAACATCACTTTATGTACGATAGTAATGTAGGGGGTCAGTGGAAGGAACAATGGCTAGCGGTGGGTCAGTAGGAGGCCTGGTTGCTATTCTAATGAAAATAAAAAAATAAAAAGGAGCAATTAAATGCATGCCAAACCCACTCTTAGTGTATAGTACAAAGTAGCAAAAACTTACCACTACTTGACAAAAACATTGGCCTCAATAAAGAATTGCGGCCCCAAGAAAGCGGTTACTTAAAGTGGTTGTAAACCACTTTTTTAACTTTTACCTACAGGTAAGCCTATAATAAGGCTTACCTGTAGGTATAAAGAATATCTCCTAAACCTGTACGGTTTAGGAGATATTCTCCTCGCAATGCGCCGCTGATTGCAGCGGCGCATGCGCAGGGGGAATCAACGGCGAAGTTCCCTACACCTCGTTCCGAGGTAAGTATTGCATAATGAGCTAATATGCGGTGCATATTAGCTCATTATGGCTTTTCCCTTGCAGGTCTAAAAAAAAAAAATGGACTTATTAGCATTAACACAGGACAATATGTATAAGAAAAATAGAAATGTATTGATAAGCTATCAATACATTTCTATTTTTCTTATACATATTGTGCTGCATCAAAGTACTATTTTGAGTAACCACTTTCTTGGGTCACGATCAGTGGCGGTGCGTCCATAAGGGCGCACGGGTGCCACCCCCTCTCTCCAACAACCCCCTCTATCACCAATAGATAGATTCATGCATTGCATGAATCTATCTATGGCCTCTGCTGCCACCCCCTATTCAGTCGCCGGCCCTGAATTACAGCGGCGGAGGGTGTTTTTGAAGCACCTGATTAGAGCCATAGGCTCTAATTAGCGTTAAAAAAGGTGAACAGTGAGCGCTATGCTTGGCACTCGCAGTTCACCCAGTTGTGTTACAAAAAGAAATTAATATTTGCTTTTCTAACACTGAACTGCCTCTCCGCCAATCAGGTGCTCGGGTCTGTTTTTGGACAAGCATTGTGATTGGACACCTGCATTTGATGGGCACAGCGGGAGCGTTTGATGGGCACAGCAGGAGCATTTGATGGGCACAGTGGCATTGTTTGATGGCATGGGGCAACTTTGATGGCACAGTGGCAGCGCTTGATGGGCACAGTGGTAGCGTTTGATGGGCACAGTGGCGGCATTTGATGGCACAGGGGCTGCGTTTAATGGCACAGTGGTTGTGTTTGATGGCCACAGTAGCAGAATTTGATGTCACAGTGGCTGCGTTTGATTGCACAGTGGTGGCATTTGATGGGCTCAGTGGCTGCATTTGATGGTACAGTGGCTGCGTTTGATGGGCACAGTGGCTGCGTTTGATGGGCACAGTGGCTGTGTTTGAAGGCACAGTGGCTCAGTTTGATGGGCACAGTGGCTGCGTTTGATGAGCACAGTGGCTGCGTTTTATGGCACAGTGGCTCAGTTTGATGGCACAGTGTCTGTGTTTGATGGCACAGTGGCTGCGTTTGATGGCACAGTGGCTGCGTTTGATGGTACAGTGGCTCAGTTTGATGGCACAGTGTCTGTGTTTGATGGCACAGTGGCTGCGTTTGATGGCACAGTGGCTGCGTTTGATGGCACAGTGATGGGTTTTTTTTCAGAATTTTTCAATTTGTTTGCACCCCCCCAAAAATTGAGCATCAGCCGCCACTGGTCACGATTCTTTATTGAGCCCAATGTTTTTGTCAAGTTGCCACTCCCGATTATCTGTATTCAACACTAAAACTTCTGATCCCCAGTCATTTAGTGGGTAGGCTCTGTCTTAGGGCAAGTTTAGACACAAAGGGCCAGATTCACGTACATCTGCGCATTATTGGACCGGCGTAGCGCACCGCCTTTACGTTAGACTGCCGCAATGTAGCGGCGCAATCACCGTATTCTCGATTGATTTGCGCAGAAAATAGCGCCTGTGCAACTTAATTTCAGAGGCGTAAGGCGGAGTAATTCAAATTGGGAAGGATGTGGGCGTGTTACATTGAAATGAGCTGTGACCCCATGCAAATGAAGGGCCGGCCGGCTCGCGCATGCGCACATAAAGCAGACCATGGTCAGCACCTCTGTGCGCATGCTCACAACTCGGGAACGGCGCAATCAGTGAAATTGGAAGTGGACCCGGGCAACTTAGTGAACTACGCAGACAGCATAAATAGACAGACACAAATGGCTTCCTTTGCAAAAGTACATCCCTTTGTATCCCTTCCTATACAGCAAGGTGCTTTTGTTCTGTTGTTTATTAGCGTTTGTTTGTTTGTGACGTGTCTTTGAGATATTTGGGGACTGTTTTGCAGAGTGATTTTTGTCTTTTATGTGTTTTCTTTGTTGTTATTTTGTTTAAATTATATTTTTGCTGGGCATTTTATATTTTTGCTGGTCAATTTTTTTTTTTTTGGTTCTGTTTGTGTATGATTTGGGAATGTGGGGGTGACATTCCTGCCGGAAAAGGGGTGTCACCCTCATTTGAGGTGGAGAAGTGATCCCCAGGTCCGTGTGAATGGTGTATGAATGTACAGTGACATAACTGGAGCCGTGGCATGGCGTTGCTGCTCACAAGTCCTGCATGGTGGGCTTGTGCCAATCCAATGTGATGAGGATGTGGGGTGTGTGTGCTAGGGACCACAGTGGTGTGCATGCATGCATTCTCATTGTGCCATGATTAATGTGTGTGTTTAACGTGCAAAGATGCCTAATGTGAGCTGGCTCCTGGCTGCTCTTCCCTCAGAAGACGGGGTAGCCTTGGTTAGGGGGGTTCCGTATAGGAGTCATGAGATGGGGTCCCAGTGCATATGCAGAGTCACCCTGAAGGGATAAGACAGGAGGATGTTAGTAGTGCATGTGCCCCTTGTGATTTCAGCATCATGGGGGGGACAGTCATGCCTGCCACCCATGTCACTCACCAACCAGCCAGCTGTCCCCATACATGTTCTGTTCGAAATCTGTGGGGATGGGGCTAGGATTGTATATGTAGCTGTCATGGGTGTCATGGGTGGTGTCATGTGTTGGGCTCCTGCAGGGTTGTGGTTAATTCCAGGATGGCATGAGGGGTGAATCTGAAGATGCGAGACACCTCAGAATCACTCATGCCAAAGATGTCTATGTGTGTGATATATCAAGTGAAGAGTGAGGGGCTTGTATCAGATTCGATTATTATATCCATCAAGGTTTTAAAGGGCTATTGAAAGATAGTGAGACCGTGTTTGTAATTTGTATGTATGTTATGTATTGATGTATATATGTATGTATATTTTTTGTAAAAATGTTTCTTCAAGCAAAGAAATTTTTTTTGTAAAAAAAAAAAAATCCTCTCCCGTGCCCTCCTCCGTGCCCTCCTCCGTGCCCTCCTCCTTCTTTGCTCATCTAAAGTCAGTAGTATAGCTATGAGCATGGATGCCACTGGCATGTTGGCATACAGATTGTTGTGCAACACGTGTGACTGCTCAGCTCCTCACTAACAGTGTTGCTTTCTCTGACATGTATCTCGTTTTGGGGATGCGGCGCATCGAAACGCATGCGCAAATTTAGACTTACGAATGCGCAAATTTAGACTTACGCCGCGCATCTCCTGTTACGCCGGCGTAATCGCTCTGTGAATCTGGCCCAAAATCCTCATGCTTGTCTAAATTGTACCCTCTCAACTTTTATAGCATAGGCAGCATTTTGCAAATCCATAAATAAAGCATTGCACAATGGATGAAAAGTAAGTTCTATGGAAACTAAATGTAAATTCTCTGAATGTTTAGAAAAATGTAAGAAACATTGAAGATGGATGGAGAAATGTGAATTTCACAACTTTATAGTTAAGAGTTAAAGTAAACTTTTAATAAATTGCCTCGCAAAATATTTTACTGCAGTCATAATGTTAAGCAAATAAAGAAGTGGATTTCTCTAGTAAAAGGAAGTGGATATTTGTTTTACAGCCAATGAAAGTGTACATAAACCAGTTTTGTAGACATTTTAATCCATTGCTTACCACCATATTTTTTTTCTTAGCAAGAGCTCTAGCCAGCATAGAGCCATAGAATATTTGCATCTGTGAGTTCCTTTTAAAGAAGAACATTTTCAGCAAATACAGAAAATACCTGTTGATCTCACCAGAAATGTTGCATCTTTGTCACTTCCTGAGAGCTGCATGGAAAAATATCTTCTTTCCTAGCTATCTTCTCTATATTAACCACTTCCCGCCCGGTCAATAGTATATTGACTTCCGGGAAGTGGTTCTGTAATCCTGACCGGATGTCTATTGACGTCCAGCAGGACAACATGCCTGCGCGTGGCGTTTGGTGATGCGGGGTGTCAGTCTGATACCCTGCATCTTTGATCTCGATAAAGAGCCTCCGGTGGAGGCTCTTTTCCATGTGATCAGCCGTGTCCAATCATGGCTGAACACAATGTAAACAGGAAGAGCCGTTGATCAGCTCTTCCTCACTCGCGTCTGACAGACGCAAGTAGTGGAGAGACGGTCTGCGGCTCTCCTAACAGGGGGGGTTCGTGCTGATTTTTTATCAGTGCAGCCCCCCCTCGAATGCCCACACTGGACCACCAGGACCCAATAAAACAACAATAAAACAATAGGCAACAATAAAAAAAACAAATTAGTACAAAATATGCCAATCAGTGCCCACAAATGGGCACTGACTGGCAACATGGGCACTGACTGAAGTGATGCCCAGCAATGTCATCAGTGCCACCCCTCAGTGTCCATCAGTGCCACCCCTGAGTGTCCATCAGTGCCACCCCTTAGTGCCCATCCATGCCCAGTGCCCACCTATCAGTGCCCATCTGTGCCACCCATAAGTACCCATGATTGCCACCCATAAGTGCCGCCCATGAGTGCCCATCAGTTGCGCATATGAGTGCCCAGTGCCACCTTTGAGTGCCCATCAGTGCCGCATACCGGCGCCACCTATCAGTGTCCATCAGTGCCCATCAGTGCCACCTCATCGGTGCCCATCAGTGCCGCCATATCAGTGCCCGTAATTGAAGAATAAAACTTACTTATTTACAAAAAAATGTACAGAAAAAAATAAAAACTTACATTTTTTCAAAATTTGTTGCGCAAAAAAAAAAATAGCAGAGGTGATCAAATACCACCAAAAGAAAGCTCTATTTCTGGGAACACAATTATAAAAAAAATAGTTTGGGTACAGTGTAGCATGACCGCTCAATTGTCATTCAAAGTGCGACAGCGCTGAAAGCTGAAAAATTGCCTGGGCAGGAAGGTGCGTAAATGCCTGGTATGGAAGTGGTTAAACTACCGTTTTCCCTGCCCTCGATGTAATGAGGACAAAAATATACAATCAAGTTTGTAATCCATATCAAAGGGCAACCTAGGTTGGGTAGATCCAAGTTTTACAATAGATAATCGATCTCTGCTATAGATAGTGTACCTATCTGAGTAATAAAACAATATTTTTTTGTAATAATTTTTATTTTAACCACTTAATCACCGGGCCTATTCTGGCACTTTTCTCCTTCATGTAAAAATCATAATTTTTTTGCTAAAAAATTAATCAGAACCCCAAAACATTATATATTTTTTTTTAGCAGACACCCTAGGGAATAAAATGGCGGTCATTGCAACTTTTTTTCTTGCACGATATTTGCGCAATCATTTTTCAAACGCCTTTTTTTTTAGGGAAAAAAACATTTTATGTTTAATGAATTAAAAAATATTAAAACAGTAAAGTTAGCACAATTTTTTTGTATAATGTGAAAGATGATGTTATGCCGAGTAAATAGATACCTAACATGTCACGCTTTAAAATTGCGCACACTCATGGAATGGCGCCAAACTTCGGTACTTAAAAATCTCCATAGGCGACGTTTAATTTTTTTTTACAGGTTACTATTTTTGAGTTACAGAGGAGATCTAGTGCTAGAATTGTTGCTGACACTCTAACGCACGTGATGATACCTCACATGTGGGGTTTGAACGGTGCTGACATATGTGGGCGGGGCTTGCATGCGAGCGACCAGGACAGGGGCGTTTTATTATTATAATTATTTTTTTTACTTCTTTTTTTAATTTTTACACTTTTTTTTACTTTTTTTTTTTTTATCACTTTTATTCCTATTACAAGGAATGTAAACATCCCTTGTAATAGGAATAGTGTGCGACAGGTCCTCTTTATGGAGAGATGTGGGGTCAATAAGACCCCACATCTCTTCTCCAGGCTGGAAACCATGAGATCGTGAAAATAAATTCACCGATCTAATGCATTCAGCCGCGATTGCGGCTGTGTTTACATTCCGGGTACCAGGCGTGATGTCATAACCTCGCGCCCGGTCCTCCGACGGTCATAGAGATGACCGGCCGATTCGCTCTCCGGGCCCCGATGGCACGGGAGAGCCCGGAGAAGCACCGGATGGTGGCGGGAGGGGGGGGACGTCCCCTCCCACCACCTATAAGAACGATCAAGCGGCGGTTCCGCCGCTTTGATCGTTCTTATGGTGCACAGTGGGCACTGCACAGGTGGGCTGCATTCAGTGAGCACTGCACAGGTGGGCTGCATTTTATGGGTGCTGCAGAGGTGGGCTGAATTAGGTGGGCGCTGCACAGGTGAGCTGCATTCAGTGGGCACTGCACAGGTGGGCTGCATTTTATGGGTGCTGCAGAGGTGGGCTGCATTAGGTGGGCATTGCACAGGTGGCCTAAATTTGCTGGGCACTGCACAGGTGAGCTGTATTAGGTGGGCACTGCACAGGTGGGCTGAATTTGCTGGGCACTCTAAAGGTGGACTGCATAGTCTAGGTACTGCACAGGTGTGCTGCATTTACTGGGCACTGCTCAGGTGGACTGCATTTTCTAGGTACTGCACAGGTAGGCTGCATTTGATGGCAACTGATAAGGCTGCATTTGATGGGCACTGGTAGGCTGCATTTGATGGGCACTGGTGAGGCTGCTTTGATCTCTTGCACCTGAGAGGAGGTCAGTATCAGTGCTGCCAAGACAGTCTGAGGGGTGTCACTAATATAGGGGGGGGGAGTGAATAAAATAATATAAGGGGGCACCGATATAAAGGTTTCCCCCTTAAATCAGTAAACCCCCCCCCCCCCCCCACCTTAGTGTATTCTTTCTGCGGAAAGTGGTCTCTGGTCACCAGAGGCCCCCCACATTCACAGAGTCCCTGGGGTCCCCCTTAATGATTGCTACACTTTTATCACTTTTAACTGAAATGTGCTCTTATATATGTATATATAAATATGAATCCCTATGGGCTTTCATATCTGTCTTATCTATATATAATACACTCTTCAAAATGTGTTTTAAAATGCATGCTTTTCCCTTTTATGAATAAGAAAATAATGATGTTGGGAAATTTTTTCCAGGGCTGATATTTATTCCCAGTTCGGCCCTGCCCCCTCCTGCTTCTACCGACAACGCTACGATCGAAACCTGGATTGTTTTATTTTATTTTTTTCAGGCTTCCCAGCCTAGAGGTGAGATGTGGGGTCTTATTGACCCCACATCTCACTGTAAAGAGGACCTGTCATGCCATATTCCTATTACAAGGGATGTTTACATTCCTAAAAATAGGAATAAAAGTGATCAACATTTTTTATTTTTTTGCGGAAAAACATGTCAAACTAAAATAAATAAATTAAAATGAACAATAAAATATATATTTTTTTAAAAGCGTCCCTGTCCCCGTGAGCTCGCATGCAGAAGCAAACGCATACGCATGTCCCGCCCACATATGAAAACGGTGTTCAAACCACACATGTGAGGTTGCGAATGTTGGAGCAAGAGCAATAATTTTAGCCCTAGACCAGTGATGGCGAACCTTGGCACTCCAGATGTTTTGGAACTACATTTCCCATGATGCTCCACTACACTGCAGAGTGCATGAGCATCATGGGAAATGTAGTTCCAAAACATCTGGGGTGCCAAGGTTCACCATCACTGCCCTAGACCTTCTTTGCCTAAAAGCATGTAACCATTAAAAATTTTTAAAGCGTCGCCTATGGGGATTTTTAAGTAGTGAAGTTTGGCGCCATTTCACGAGCGTGTGCAATTTTGAAGGGTGACATGTTGGGTATCTATTTACTCGGCGTAACTTCATCTTTTACATTATGCAAAAACATTGGGCTAATTTAAAAAAAAAATATGTTTTTTTTTTTTTAGGAAAAAAATATGTTTTTTTTTTTGTGTAAAAGATAGACATGTGCAGACTGGAATATTTTGTTTCGTTTTTTCGTCTTCGTTTGGGAAATAAATTTATTTAGTTACTCCCGAAAATCGTTTTGATTTACTTCGTTTTTCGTTGGGGAATAGCTTTCGTCCGAAAATCCAATAATACTTGGTTTCTGTTGAATGGTCAAACGAACATTCGACAGAACGTCGAATGTTTTTGGTTGGTGGTGAAAGATTAAAGAATATTCGACGGAACGTCTAATCTTTACGTCTCAAAAATCGAAATCTATTCTCTGTATGTCGAATCTATTATTTCTATAGTGTCAAATCTTTTCCCTATAATGTCGAAAACGAAAATAAAGCATTTTTTATGTCGGATCTTTCGGACGAAAATGCATTCTAACAAAAACGAATGCACATGTCTAGTAAAAGACACGTTAGAAAAATTGCTGCGCAAATGCTGTGCGAGATAAACAGTTGCAATGACCGCCATTGTATTCTCTAGGGTCTTTGCTCAAAAAGCATATATAATGTTTTGGGGTTCTATATAATTTTCTAGCAAATAAATGATGATTTTTCCATGTAGGAGAGAAATGTCAGAATTGGTCTGGGTGTTCCAGAACGCCTGATGGTGCTCCCTGCATGTTGGACCTCTGTATGTGGCCACGCTGTGTAAAAGACTCACACATGGGGTATCGCCATACTGGGGAGGAATAGCAGAATGTGTTTTGGGGTGTAATTTGTGGTATGCATATGCTGTGTGTGAGAAATAACCTGCTAATATGAAAATGTTGTGAAAAAAAAAAGAAAAGAAAAAAAATCTTGATTTTGCAAAGAAATATGGGAAAAAATTACAACTTCAAAAAACTCAGAATGCCTCTTTCTAAATACCTTGGAATGTCTTCTTTCCAAAAAGGGGTAATTTGGGGGGTATTTGTACTTTTCTGGCATGTTAGGGTCTCAAGAAATGAGATAGGCCGTCAGTACTTCAGGTGTGATCCATTTTCAGATATTGGCACCATAGCTTGTGGACTCTATAACTTTCACAAAGACCAAATAATATGCACCAATTTGTACTTATTTTTACCAAAGATATGTAGCAGTATAAATTTTGGTCAAAATATGAAGAAAAAATACTAATTTGCTAAATTGTATAACAGAAACCAAGAAAAATTCTTTTTTTTTACAGAATTTTCAGTCTTTTGTCTCTTATAGCGTAAAAAAATAAAATAAAAACAACGGTGATTACATACCACCAAAAGAAAGCTCTATTTGTGTAAAAAAAAGGATGAAAATGTAATTTGGGTACAATGTTGTATGAGTAATTGTCATTCAAAATGTGAGAGCACCGAAAGCTGAAAATTGGTCTGGTTATTAAGGGGCTTTAAGTGCCCAGTGGTCAAGTGGTTAAAACAAATAGAAAAATATTAAAATGTGTGTTTTTTTTTTCTAGGATGAAGGTGAAGCATCTGACCCACTTTGGCTATCCTCACATTCATCGCATTCCTCTTCTTACTCTGTATTACTGAGAAAAAAAAAATCAAAGCATCGATATGGATGGCAATTCTTGTAACTCACTGCTCTTCCATGATAAAGATCTTTCATGCGACTTACTCAGAGATTTGAACAATTTGAGAGAAGCGGGTTTATTAACAGATGTTATCATTTGCACTGATGATTGTGAGTTTCCATGTCACCGCAATGTGATGGCTTCAAGTAGCCCCTATTTCAAGGCCATGTTCTGCAACAATTTTAAAGAGAGTATCCAAGAAAGAGTGACTCTATTGGGCATTGATTCAGACACATTTCGCCAAATAATCACATATGTTTACACTGGAGGTATCCTTATCACAGTCAATAATGTATTCCATCTCATTCAAGCAGCTTCATTGCTCCAGTATGATAAATTAATAGGAACATGCTTGAAATTCCTCCAGGACCAAATGACTCCTCAAAACTGTTTAAGCATGATTTGTCTTTCTGAATTATTTAGTTTGAAGAGCCTTAAAGAGAAAGCTAGACACATGGCTTTGCAGTGTTTTAAAGAAGTGTCCCTTTCAGAAGACTTGAAGGAGCTCTCTGTGTCAGAATTGTTGGACTATCTTGGAGATGATGACCTTCATGGGGAAGAGGAACACGTATATGAGACCCTAATGTCTTGGATCAGACACGATGTCCAAGGGAGAAAGTGCTACTTGCAAGAACTATTTAAAAAAGTCAGACTTGAATATGTTCACCCAATGTTCCTCTTCCATTTCATTGCAAATGACCCTCTTATTCAGTCATCTATGTTTTGCCGAACCATGTTGGAATCTGCCTGTACAGTCATTTTTTCTCTAAACTCAAATACTTCTCCAGATGTAAAGCCCACGTGGCACTCTCCACGTCGTTTTTCTCATCAAGAATTCCTTATAAATGTTGGAGGCCGAAAAGACAGCCAGCAGACCACCAGAGATGTTTTGTTGTACAATGAAAGGTCCAACCAGTGGCTTAGACTAGCCAAGCTTCCACTACGTCTGCACAAGGCTACTGCAGTAGGTCTGCATGGTAGTATCTATGTGCTTGGTGGGCTGTCTATGGCCAACAAGGACAAAACCGTTACTTCAGGTGTGTATATTCTTTCTCTCAAATTAAACCAGTGGCGGATAGGAGAACCTATGCTTGTTCCAAGATATTCTCACCAAAGTATTGGATACCGAAACTATATATTTTCAATTGGAGGAATTGGTGAGAAACAGGAACTACTCAACTCAGTGGAAAGGTTTGATAGCATTTATAATACTTGGGGGGGCATGGCTAACATGCCAGTTGCTGTCCTTCATCCAGCTGTAGCTGCTAAAGACCAAAGAATCTACCTCTTTGGTGGAGAGGATGTTATGCAAAATCCTGTTCGACTTATACAGGTAAATTATAAAGAAAAAAAATGTTTGTTGTTGGGACTTTGTATGAGGCCATGACTATACACTACACAGGTCTCCATCAGTGGTGTATTAAGGTTTTGTGCTGCCCTAGGCCTGACTAAACTCATGTAACGCCTAATTTTAATATGATCCCCCCGTCCTGTCAAGGTCACACCCCTTCCTGTTTAAGACCTTCCCTAAAATGTTCCAGTGGGGACACTAGTTCTGAGGGCCTTGGGATTCCTTTAATCTGCAGAGATTTCCTCTCACTCCCTGTTTGGCTATGGGGCAGGAAATGAAAGGGAAATTAACGGGTAGCAAAAAAATTAACAGGGGCGATAACCATCCCTTACTCTATCCAAAATGGAAAAAAAATGTTGCCTATAGTTCTACTTTAAGCACAAATTTGTGCAAAAAAAAGAGGATATACCATGCCAGTGGTGCAGCAGAAAACATGTAGCACAGTGATGAAGTATGTGGTCCAGGCAGTGAGCAAAGGAAGGATTGGGGGCAGGAACAAATAAATCCATCTGTTTATTTTTCTCATCAGCAATCAACAGAAATAAAATTAAGATTCCTTAATATGTACAACTGACACAAGCAAAGGATTGCAGGAGAGTCCTACTACCAACCTGCCAGGTATAGGTGACCATGTCAGTGTCCCTTGTGTCTGCATCATCCCTATTATACCGACAGCAGTGCAGCCGCTTTATGGGGGCACCAGACTGATTCGTCTTGTGGACCAGACCATCTCATAAGACTGGCGCTACACTAAAAGTGTAGTGTAAGCCATCGGGGACTTTTTTCATGTTGCACATCTGAAAAGTGCTGCCCTAGGCCTGGGCTTTGTTGGCCTAGGCCAAGATACAGCATTGGTCTCCAATTATATGAAAAAAAAGGGGAAAATTAGAAAAAAGGTGGTAATGGGACTTTGTATGAAACACAACACTAGGGTAGAATGAATCAGTCAATAAAAGGTAAATATGATATTTATTATTAACACAATTGAGCATACTGCAATAGATTCAATCTAAATCAATAAGTATGATACAGAGTAAGGTAAAACACGATTAATAAATCACATAATAATAACAACATTTATTGTGTAATATACATAGAAGCACATTAAAGGTAATTAATTGATGATTCAAACAAATAAAACCCATAGTAGACACATGATTACTGTGACATGGCATTAAATATGAAATCTTGACGCGTTTCGTGGATTGTCTCCATTTATCAGGAGCAGCTATACACTGGGAGTACCTATAATAGATTGTAAATTCATAATCAATGGTAATTAATTATAAAAGTAAGAGAGGAAACAAAAAAACGATGGTCCTAGCACTCTTACCTATGGGTAAATAATAAAAGAACATAGATGATGGTAATGATGATTGGAGGCACTAGCAGATGTTGAACATCCCCCACAGGAGCTGAGGTGGTAATAATGCGGTGCGGGGGGGGGGCCCCGAGAACCATGGGTGAAAAACAATGCATTAGAAGAATCTCCCTTCATAATTATTATTTGTTACAGAAACCCATTGGGCTCATACCAATCACGAAAGCTGTGGAAGGGGGATTCTTCTTATGCATTGTTTTCCACCCATGGTTCCCAGGCCCCCCTGTCACCGCATTATTAAAGGGACACTAAAGGTTCCTATTTAAAAAAAAAACATATTATACTTACCTCCAATGTCCAGCCCGATCTTGGTCTTCTGGGGTCCCTTGGCGGCTGTCTTGGCTCCTCCCCGCATCAGCTAACCCTCTTCATGGGATGCGCTCTCCCAAGGGAGTTAGCTTGCGGGCCATGGCCAAGGACTGTATTACATGGCCCCGCCCCCCAGCGTGCCACATCATTGCTATCAATCTAGCAAATCTAGCCAATCGACGGCCAAACTTTGAGGAGAAGAGGACGCCGGGGAACGTGCACAGCAGATTCGGGTTTAGGTAAGTAAAACCTTACCTGTCATTGCCAGGTTTTTTTCACAAACCTTTACAACCCCTTTAATAAATATCATATTTACCTTTATTGATTGATTCATTCTACCCTATTGTTGTGTTTCATACAAAGTCCCATTACCCCCGTTTGTCCCATTTGCCCCTCCTTTTCTTATACAGGTAAATGATAATCAGGCAGATTATTGATGATGTTTGTAAAGGTTTTTATTGATCTTAGTCCTCATGATACAGTTAGTTGTAGCTGGGCACACTCAACAGAATTTGTTCTACAACAATGTAGACATTTCACCCTCAGAAACACACCCAAACATTTATAGCCATATAGGTAAACCAGTCACCTTAAAGTATAACTGAAGGTAAAACTTTTTTTTTGCTATGTTATGGACAGAGTGGAGATGAATTAGTCAGGTTGTATTGCTCTCTGTGCCCCGATTAGGGAGATTCATCTATCTTCCAATGGGGACACTAGTTCTGGTGATCAGGGGATTTCCTTAATTTCCAGGAGTTTCCTGTTTTGGCTATGGTACAGGAAGTGAATGGAATGCATAGGATGCATTAAGGTGAAAAAACAGGAAGGTTTACAACCCCTTTAAGTGGTTAGGGGAAATATTTCAAAGAGGATATCTATTCCAGTGACAACTGTCTAAGGCTCGATCCACACTTGTAGGGCTCCAAAGTTGCGCCAACTTTGGAGTGCAACTTTGGTGCACCTTTGACGCAACTTTGGATGGGTGCAACTTGCATACAACTTTGGCTTTGCCAGAAATTAAAAGAGTTAACATTAAAGTCTAATGTCACATACACATGGTCATTTTTCGGCATGTAGAAAAAACTTTGTTGTCCACACATGATCGTGAAAAAAAATTCTCTAGCAAAGCGATGTGACGTACAACACGTACTACGGGACTATAAAGGGGAAGTTCCATTCGGATGGCGCCACCCTTGGGGCTGTTTTTGCTGATTTCCTGTTAGTAAAAGACGATTTGCGCTTTTCTGTCTGTTACAGTGTGATGAATGTGCTTACTCGCTTCTGAGCATGCGTGGGTTTTTAACGTTGTTTAGCCCACACACAATCATTTTTGAGCATGTTTAAAAAAAAACATTTTGAGCCTAGGTTCACACTAGAGCGATTTGTCATGCGATTTGAGAAATCAAATCACAAGACTAGTCGCAGCCTACTGGAGGCAATGACACTGTTCCAATCGGTGCAAAACCGATTTTGCAGCACCGCACCGATTTGCAAAAGTAGTTCCTCCACTACTTTTGCTGATTTCAGGTGCGATTTCAATAGACATTTATGCATGAAGCCACACAGATGTAGCAGCTGAAATCGCCGTGACCTTGCTACTTTGAAATCGATTTCAAAGTAGCATCAATGTAAACCACGGCTTAGGCCTGAATATTACAACACGAAAAACGACAACGTTTAAAACGTTGTTAAAAAATGCAGCATGTTTGGGGGAAAAAAATTGTCATTTTTCAGAACCTGAAAAATGATGTGAAGCCCACACAAGGTCATTTTAACCACTTAACCCCTGGACCATATTGCTGCCCAATGACCAGAGCACTTTTTGCGATCCGGCACTGCGTCGCTTTAACTGACAATTGGCTCCTAAACAAAATTGGCGTCCTTTTTTTTCCCACAAATAGAGCTTTCTTTTGGTGGTATTTGATCACCTCTGCGGTTTTTAGTTTTTGCGCTATAAACCAAAATAGAGCGACAATTTTGAAAAAAAATAATATTTTTTACTTTTTGCTATAATAAATATCACCCAAAAGTTTATAAAAAAACATTTTTTTTCCTCAGTTTAGGCCAATACTTTTCGTAAAAAAAATACGCAATAAGCGTTTATTGATTGGTTTGCGCAAAAGTTATAGCATTTACAAAATAGGGGGTATTTTTATGGCATTTTTATTAACATTTCTTTTCTACTAGTAATGGCGGCGATCAGCATTTTTTTTCGGTACTGCCACATTATGGCGGACACTTTTGATACATTTTTGGGACCATTGGCATTTTTATAGCGATCAATGCTATAAAAATGCATTGGATTACTATAAAAATGCCACTGGCAGTGAAGGGGTTAACACTAGGGGGCGAGGAAGGGGTTAAGTATGTTGCCTGGGTGTGTTCTAACTGTATGGGGGAGGTGGACTAACATGGGGAAATGACAGATCTTCTGTTCATACATTGTATGAACAGAAGATCAGCATTTCTCTCCCTGACAGGACTGGGAGCTGTGGGTTTACACCCACAGCTCCCGGTCCTCGCTCTGTAACGAGCGATCGCGTGCACCCGCCGGGCACGCGCACGGGAGTCGGGGGCGAGCGGGGGGCGCGCGCCCCTAGTGGCTGCTTTTAGAGCCGACGTTATTGTACGGGCTCTCGCGCAGGGGAGCCGACCTGCCGCCGTAAAACTGTTTTACGGCGGCTGGTCGGCAAGTAGTTAAATGACATTTTTTTTAAACGTAGTTTTTTTTCATGCTGAAAAATGATCGTGTGTACGCGGCATAAGGGGACATTTTTCTGACTTTGAAAACATTTCCTCACACTTATTGTGTCTACAGGAAGAGGATGTGAATAGAAATCTCCCCAGTTTGACACAAATGGCAAACAAAAAAATCCTGGCAGGGGTTTAATTATTCCTTCACTATCTAAAAATAAAAAAAAATAAAGTCTTGGCTTTAGATATATTTAAATTTTGCCCCCATATTACTGTTTGTGTGGGTGTTTTGCCGTCAGCGCTACAGTACTAGAACAATATGTACAGTTCATGCATTGCTTTACACATTTACTTGGAAAAAAAAATGGCTAATTAAAATTCTTGGAAGTGAGAAACAATTGTTCTCCTGTTGAGGCAAGATCTGAGTGTCCAACCAGCTCCCCTGCACATCCTACACACGTACGCTGAAACCTTCTAATTAAACAGATTAGATGCTGGTAACGAATGTAACTAACATTGGAAAATGGTGAAATGCTGAGTGAGAAATGTTGCGTAATTAAAAACGATTGTGTGTGGGCTCCAGAGCATTTTTCATGACGTGAAAAATGGGCATTAAAAATGTAGAACATTCTCTATTTTTTTGCGTAGTTTTTTACGTCGTAAAAAATGGTCATGTGTAGGCTTTAACGGCGTGAAAAAAACTTGCATACTCAGAAGCAAGTTATGAGACGGGAGCGCTCGTTCTGGTAAAACTAGCGTTTGTAATGGAGATAGCACATTTGTCACGCTGTTAACAGACTGAAAAGCGCGAATCTTCTCTCACCAAACTTTTACTAACACAAAATCAGCAAAAGCAGCCGAAAGGGTGGCGCCATCCGAATGGAACTTCCCCTTTATAGTGCCGTCGTACGTGTTGTACGTCACCGCGCTTTGCTAGAGCATATTTATTTTTCACGATCGTGTGTAGGCAAGGTAGGCTTAACAAGAATCGGATTAAAAAAAACATATTCACGTAGAGCGACGTATATTTGTGCGGGCATAGCGTATCTCAGATACGCTACACCGCCATAAATTAGAGAGGAAAGTGCTGTATTCACAAAGCAATTGCTCCCTAAGTTACGGCGGCGTAGCATAAATGGGCCGGCGTAAGCCCGCCTAATTCAAATGTGTTTGATGTGGGTGTGTTTTATTTAAATTAAGTGTAAATGACGTGTTTTACTAACGGCGCATGCGGCGTTCGTGGACGTATCACAGTGCGCATGCTCCAAGTTATGCCACTAAGGCGGCCGTACACACGACCGAGGTTCTCGCTGGAAACCAGCGAGAACCTCGCTGGAAGCTGCATTCCAGCGAGGACCTCGGCCGTGTGTACGCTCTCGGCGAGCATCCCGTCGGGAATCCCGTCGAGCAGAAATAGAGAGCACGCTCTCTATTTGCTCGACGGCCCGCCTGGATTAATGGCTGGTTGCCATTCCCGACGAACTGGTCGCCGATTTGGACGGCCGGCAGAGAACCTCGACGGGCGGAACGATGTGTTCTGCCCGTCGAGGTTCTCTGCCGTGTGTACGCGGCCTAAGTCTCATTGGTTTCAACGTGAACATAATTTACGGCCAGCCCCATTCACGCACGAGTTACGCAAACGACGTAAAACGTGAAAAATTCAACGCGGCCCCGACGTCCATACTTAACATTGGCTGCGCCATCTTTTTGTTGGTTTATCTTTACGCCTGAAAACGCCTTACGTAAATGGCGTATCTTTACTGCGGCGGCCGGGCGTACGTTTGTGAATAGGCGTATCTCGCTGATTTACATATTCTAGGCGTAAATCAGCGTACACGCCCCCTAGCGGGCAGCATAAATAGGCAGCTAAGTTACGACGGTGTAGGAGACTTACGCCGGTCGTATCTTAGCAACATTTAAGTGTATCTCACTTTGAGAATACACTTAAAGCTACGACGGGGCAGATTCTGAGTTACGACAGCGTATCTACTGATACGCTGTCGTAACTCTTACTGAATCTGGGCAATAGTTTTTTTTAGACCATTAAAATTGGTTGTGTGTACACGGCATAAGGCTGGATATTTACCTATAGATTTTGCAGATTTGCACTACAGAACGTGTTCCATAGAAAACCATGTTAAATGGACCGTAGTGCAAATCTGCAAAATGCAAAAAGTACTAAAACTGCATAGATGTGAATCCAGCCTAAATAAGTGTAGCTGTAGTCCTGCTTGTCTGTTTCTATTCTGGGCACAAAAAAGGTTAATTTAGCTGAACTCCAGACTTTTTTTTAACCCTTTAGCTGCAAGCGCTGTTTTGGAACTGTTTTTGAACATGTTTAAAAAAAGAATTTTGAGCCTGGGTTCACATTGGAGCGATTTGTCATGCGATTTGAGAGATCAAATCACATGACTAGTTGCAGCCTATTGGAGGCAATGGCACTGTTCCAATCGGTGCGACACTGATTTTTCAGTAGTTCCGGCACTACTCACAGAAGCATCAATGTAAACGACGACTAATGCTGCGTACACACGGTCGTATTTTGTGATGAAATAAAACAACGTTTTAAAAAACGTCATTTAAAATGATTGTGTGTGGGCAAAACGTCGTTTTACATCTTCTGAAAAACTACCAAAAAAGAATTTGAACATGCTTCAATTTTTTATGTCGTTTTTCAGAATGACGTTTTTTGTGTCATAAAAAATGATCGTGTGTGGGCAAAACGACGTTTAAAATTAAGTTTTTAAACCCGCGCATGCTCAGAAGCAAGTTATGAGACGGAGCTTCAATGGAACAGAGTGCCGTCGAACGTGGTGTACGTAACGGCGCTTTGCAAGAGCATTTTCAGAAAACGATGGTGTGTAGGCAACGTTTGAAAAACGTTGTTTTGTTTCGTGAGATAAAACAATGTTTTTTTACATCACAAAAAGTGATCGTGTGTAAGCGGCATTAGGCCCGAAGATTAGTTGAAACCCCCAAACATTATACATTTTCGGAAAGCAGACACCCCTCAAAGCTTCAGTGCAAAAGTACATTTTAGGTCACATAACTGCAATATATCACTCAATTTTTTCGGTAAGAACTTCAAGATTGGACACGCCCACAATATGATAATGAATGTCAATCATACTGTACTTTACTTTTTAAAAGCCCTTTCAGGTCATCTGTTTAGAGTTACCCATAAATATTGGCCCTAGAAATATTGCTCTCACTCCAGCATGTGTGGCGATATATAAAATGTGTAGTGGAAGGGACATTTTCGTATGTAGGTACCCCCATAGCTCCCAACTGTCCCTGATTTCGAGGGACTGTCCCTAGAGCAAAGTCCCTCTGTCCCTCATTCCTCCTCATGTGTCCCTCATGTTGGTCTGATCCATATAGTTGTATATAAAATGCACTTTTTATCTTTCAATAAGTGTTTTCCAGTGCTAAACGTTTCCTCTGATTTCTAAATTGCTGCATGTGTAAATTCCAAAAGCCAATAAAAGGAATAGTAGTGGTAAAAAGGCACTTGTGGGTTTAACCAATCGTGTTTTTTTTGTACAATTCTCCTTTAAGGGGACGTGGCAAGGGGTGTGTCCTATGTCTGCATACTTTTGCTGATAGGTGTCCCTCATTCCCATCTCAAAATGTTGGGAGGTATGGGTGAACATGTTGGGAGGTATGAGGGGGAGAGCATGACTGCAGGGAGGACTGTGATGGGGGGAGAGCATGACTGCAGGGAGGACTGTGATGGGGGGAGAGCATGACTGCAGGGAGGGCTGTGATGGGGGGAGAGCATGACTGCATGGAGGGCTGTGATAGGGGGCATGGCTGCAGTGTGTTTATGCTTGTGTGCAGGCACATAGGGGTGGGAGTGCTCCAAAATTTGGGAGAGGTTTAACTTTTTTTACACTTCTTTTTTCACTTAAACTTTATATCACATAGGACAGGGGTCCCCAACCCCTGGGCAACGGACCGATACCGGTACTGGTCCGTGGCCTGTTGTCGAGTGGGCCGCCGAGTGGGCCGCCGTCACAGCAGGAGGTGAGCCCTGTCATGAACCGTCCGACTGGCTGCTGATGTTAGCCTATTAGCAAGGCAGAGGACGGGAATGGCTGCAGATTGTGGCAAAGAGCGAGAAACTCTTCATAATAACAAGCGGGTAATCGTTCACATGTTGATATAATTTTGGAAGCTATCGCTCTCTGTCCTGATCTGCAGCCGTTCCCACCATCTGTCTTGCTAATAGGCTTATATCGGTGGGTGGTCGGGAGACATGACAGAATACACATAGGCTGCTAACTATCCCACGGTCCATGACAGGGCTCATCTTCTGCTGAGGCATGAGAGATCACACTAGGTGCAGGGGAGGCAAAGATTAAAATGGGGGTGGGAGCATGACTGCAGGGAGGACTGTGATGGGGGAGAGCATTATTGCAGGGAGGACTGTAATGGGGGTCTATGACTGCAGGGAGGACTGTGATGAGGGCATGACTGCAGGGAAGACTGTAATGTGGGCCACAACTGCAGGGAGGACTGTGATGGGGGCATGACTTCAGGGATGACTGCAATGGGGAGCATGACTGCAGGGATGACTGTGATGGGGGGCATGACTGCAGGGATGACTGTGATGGGGGGCATGACTGCAGAGAGGACTGTGATGGGGGGCCATGACTGCAGGGAGAACTGTGATGGGGGGCCATGACTGCAGGGAGAACTCTGATGGGGAGCCATGACAGCAGGGAGGATTGTGATGGGGGAGCAGTGACTGCAAGGGGCATCGTGATATAAAGGAGGCTGTATATATTACAGTGCAGTCCCCTTCATATCACAGTGCCATTTTACAGTGCAGTGCTGGGGGTTGTAAGGCTCCGTTGACTGCCCTACCTTCCCCGTATGCCACTTGCCGCGCCCCTCACCTAAAAAAAGTGGCTGCAGCAAAAGATACAAATGAGGTAAATAAGAAGCATAACATACACTCTACATGTAAATAAATTCTTTGTGACAAAAAATTTAATTTGTAGTAAATTATACCCAATAGGTTTACCACATTGCCAGGAACACATGGTTCAGGATGGAGACCAGGGTTGTGAAGAATGTCTGTGCTCCAGCGGTGGTAATTGGCGATAAGATTATAATAATTGGAGGTAAGTTCACAAGTCCAATACTTCCATATGCAATTACAGTATTCACTAATGGAAATACCTACTTTACTGAGGTTCGAACTGTAGTACTACTGGGAAATGTAGTCGGTAACGATTAAAGATATATTGTTTCATCCAGTTGCCCGCCTCTAGATTAGACAGTACTGAGATTCTTAAAGGGTCAGTTCACCCTCGTGCCCAAACACACATGCAAAAAAAAAATGCTCTAGTTTGCTAGAAAATTACTTAAAGTGATTGTAAAGTCTTGTTTAAAAAATAAATAAAAAATAACAAACATGTTATACATACCTCCTCTGAGCACTTGGTTTTGCAGAGAGCAGCCCAGCTCCTCATCCTCTTCTTGGGTCCGTCTTCTGTGAGCCTGGCCCCTCCCTCCTATCGAGTGCCCCCACAGCCAGCAGCTTCTTATGGGGGCACTGGAGCCCAGTCACAGCTCCTTGTGTCCATTCAGACACAAAGTCCCAACCTGGCCCCTGCCTCCTCTCTCCCCTGATTGGCTGACTGACTTTGATTGCCAGCTGCTGTGTCTCAGACAATTAGGAGGAGTATCACAGATGGCTTAGACATTCGTGGACATCGCTGGAGAGAGATGGGGCTCAGGTAAGTAATTAGGGGGGTGTTGGGGCATCTGTTACACACAAACAGTGTTTTATCTTAATGCATAGAATGCAGTCAAATAAAAAAAAAAATTCTGCCTTTACAACCTCGTTAACCGCTTGCCGACCAGCCAGCCGCCCCCCGCTCGCCCCTGACGCCGACATGCGTGCCCGGCGGGCGCAATCACCGCCGGGCAACCGCGACCGCTGTAAACACACAGCTCCCGGTCCTGTCAGGGGGAGAAAATACTGATTGTCTGTTCATATAATGTATGATCAGCGATCAGTAATTTCCCCTAGTCAGTCCCACTCCCCCTTCAGTTAGAACACACCCAAAGAACATAATTAACCCCTACCCCCGCCCCCTAGAGCTAACCCCTTCCCTGCCAGTGGCATTTTTATAGTAATCAATGCATTTTTATAGCACTGATTGCTATAAAAATGCCAATGGTCCAAAAAATGTGTCAAAAGTGTCCGAAGTGTGCGCCATAATGTCGCAGTACCGATAAAAATCGCTGATCGCCACCATTACTAGTAAAAAAAAATATTAATAAAAATGCCATAAAACGATCCCCTATTTTGTAAATGCTATAACTTTTGCGCAAACAAATCAACAAACACTTATTGCAATTTTTTTTTTTTTACGAAAAATATGTAGAAGAATACGTATCGGCCTAAACTGAGGGAAAAAAACTTTTTTTTATATTTTTTTTCAAAATTGTCGCTCTACTTTTGTTTATAGCACAAAAACCGCAGAGGTGATCAAATACCACCAAAAGAAAGCTCTGATGTCAATTTTGTTTGGGAGCCAAGTTGCACGACCGCGCAATTGTCAGTCTTTGACCAGCAATATGGTACGAGGCTTAAGTGGTTAAAATCCCAAACCAGCAATATTTTTCTCTAAAAGTAGACACCCTGTAGAATAAAAAGGTAGCAGTCACAATTTTTTTGCTGTATGATATTTGAACAATTCGTCCGAAGCAGCAACTGCCCCTGCCGACTCTAACACTGAGAACCAAGCAATCTAACACTGCCGATCGCTCGGTTCTCACAGCTCCCCGAGCAGAGAACTGATGACTTTCAATCACCGCTCTCTGCCCATCCACCTTGCTCACTGGAGTGGCCGGCTCAGGCTCAGGCTCTAAGTAGCTCACTGAGAGGCTGAGCCTAGTGCTAGGCCAGGAATGTGGGCGGATCCCAACTTCCTTGCCGTCCTCTTGCCTGAGCCTGGACCAGCTCTGTGACGTCAGCCAACAGCAGGCTATAGTGATCCTCAGGATAAGTACAACCAAATGAGCTTTGGCTGTACTTCTCCTTTAAAAGCCTTTGCAGGTAATCAATTTTTTGCTCCCACTCTGACACAGCGATACCTAATGTGACACAATCGCTGTTTACGCACACTAACACCCTACGCACGCGTTTGCATTTGTATGTGTGTGCGAAGTGACAAGGTTGCTTATTTTTAGATATCCTATTATAGCTCACATTTTTAATGCTTTTTTTTTTTACCTAACTTTATTGCTATCACAAGGGGGCTAACTAGCCTCTTATGTGATATCATTGGGCAGGTTCTTTTTATGGAAATCAGTATGTACCCAGTTAGCACAAAAACAAATACACAGTAATTTAAAAAATGAAGATATGCAACTGCACTAGAGAAGGGTCTGTGTCTATGGGCTTTGGGCTTGTGTTGGCATCAGTTTGACATCAATTTGAGACCCTTCTGAGGTCATTCAATATTTATTAATGGGTGCATATGACTTGCAGTTGACCTTATTTTGATCTGCTTTAACCACTTAAGACCCGGACCAATACGCTGGTAAATGACCCAAGGTGTTTTTGCGATTCGGCACTGCGTCGCTTTAACAGACAATTGCGCGGTCGTGCGACGTGGCTCCCAAACAAAATTTGCATCCTTTTCTTCCCACAAATAGAGCTTTCTTTTGGTGGTATTTGATCACCTCTGCGATTTTTTATTTTTTGCGCTATATACAAAAATAGAGCGACATTTTTGAAAAAAAAAACTATTTTTTACTTTTTGTTAAAAAAAAATCAAATAAACTAAATTTTAGTCAAACATTTAGGCCAAAATTTATTTAGCCACATGTCTTTAGTAAAAAAAAAAAATCGCGATAAAAAAAAAATAGCTACCTAGCGGGAACAGCGACACTAATACAGCGATCAGAAAAATGATCGCTTAGTGACGCTGGCAATAGGGAGTGAAAGGGTTAACTAGGGCAGTGATCAGGGGGTTAAAACTTTATTAGGGGGGGTGGGGGGGCTATCCTGAACCTAACACTAACTGATTTTACACTGCCTGTCACACTGACACTAAATGCAGTGATTAGATCACTGCATTCAATGACACTGTGACAGGGGGGGTGGGGGGGCAGATCGCAAGGGGTTAAGTGTGCCTATGTGAGTGTGTGTCAGTGTAATGTTGGTGCACACTTACTGTGAGGTGTTTCTCCCATCGCAGCGGTTGGAAATACCGCTGCGATGGGAGATTACATCACTTCCCCCTTCCTGTGTTTACACAGGAGGAGGAAGTGACACAAAGGGGGAGCGCGTGGCTGGGAGCGATCGCGGGGGGGCGGGTAAACGCCGACATCCGCCCGCTCGTCCCGGATCGCTCCCGGAGCCAGGGGGACCCCCGCACGCCGCGGAGGGGGTCCCGATGGGACCCCCGAACCGCACAAAGGCGGGGATGTAAATTTACGCCCTTGTGCCTGTACGAGCCATTCTGTGGCCGTATATGTGCGTGCGGGGGTCCTTAAGTGGTTAAGCAGGATTTGCACTCCCATAGACTTATATGTGAATGCAAAATCAACTTAAAGTGAACAAATGTCCATTGACAGGGGCTTCTAATTTATCATGCAGTAATTAATGTATTCTGTCCCTGTCCTAATAAGAAGGTAGATAACACATCCTTACCTAAAAGTAGTACTAAAGGCTTGCCATTGTTTTATGTTAATGCATTCACAGCATTAAAGTAAAAACTGCTCCAGTACATGTGCTACTCCCATCCCCTAAATCTTGCTCTCCTTCTCATGCCGCTGCTTCCATCTCCAGGATCCTTCAGTGCCATCCTTCGAACTTCCTAGTTCTACAGGATGTGTATTGGGGAGCACTTGGTTGAAATACTTATTTCAATTGAAGGACTTTTGAAACATTTAATTAAGAGCATCAAACACATCCAACGCTTTTTCAGGGGGGGGGGGACATTGGGGGTTGTGGCCCCTCGTTCTTCAGGGCTTGAGCAGTTAATGTTAACAAAATCATAACAGAATGCAGTAGGGCAGTGATGGCAAACCTTGCCACCCCAGATCTTTTGGAACTACATTTCCCATGATGCTCATGCACTCTACAGTGTAGTTGAGCATCGTGGGAAATGTAGCTCCAAAACATCTGGGGTGCCAAGGTTCGTCATCACTGCACTAGGGAATCTGTGTTAACCTCCCTGGCAGTATGATTAATTCAGATTTTAGGTGCTGAAAGTGGTACCATTATTTTGCATGGAAATTTGGCGTTTTATACTGTAGGCCTGTAATTCTTGGAAATAACTCACTTAAATCTGTCCAAACAAGAGTCTAGTAGACACTCCGGGTATGATAAAATTTGAAACACAAAATCATAAATTATAATATAATAAATAAATATAAATAATGATAACAAATAATATAATAATAATAAAAATGATTACTTTAATTTTTTTGATGACGAATTTCCCCACAAATCGCTATCTCTCAATTCTGCAAGTGATTCTAATTTATTATCGCTGTTTTTTAGCTGGTCTAAAACCACTTTTGAAAAGTGAAAAGGGACACTTTTTGGTTGCTATGGACAATATCCAGTTTCCAGGCAGAAAGAACAGTTTTTATTATATAAAAGAACATGTAGTGCACTGGGCAGACCACTAGGGACAAAGGGGGTGTGTATTTTTTCATACAGTACTGTAATCTTAAGATTACAGTATACTGTATGTATTGTGTTTATTTACTTTTTTAAATTTGGCACCGATCTCTGCCCCCGTGCGTCGTAACGTCACAGGGAACGGAGCTCGGCGGCACTGTGAATCAAGCGAGGACGACACCGCTCGATCACACATCGGGGAGGCATCGCAGGATCCAAGGACAAGGTAAGTAACTTGTGCCTGTGGACACTGCTAAGCGGGCCCGAGTCAGGCTCGGGGTTACCGCTTTTGGTCCTGAAATTCCACCCCGAGCCAGACTCAGGAATACCGCCAGGGGGGGTTAAAGCTTAATGAAGACTAACGTCTCCTGACAGCACTGAAGGCAGTCAATTGAGTGTTCTGCAGGAGACACTGAGAGCAACAGAGATACTGGGGGTGATTTACTAAAGGCAAATAGGCTGTGCACTTTGCAAAGTGCAGTTGCACACTGTAAGGGCAGTTGCTGTAGAGCTTAGTAAATGAGCAGAAGCTCATCCAATCACATGCAAGCAAAAATTATGTTTTTTTTTTCTTTTATTTTCCTTGGGTAGTCTTTGCCAAATGAAGCTTTACATCATTTACTAAGCTTTGAAGCAACTGCACCTTGCAAAGTACACAGTCTATTTAGATAAAAATAGAATGGCTTAGCATAATCACAGCTTAGCAGTTCATGAATAATAAAGTCCACCAGTGTTCTTAACTAAGGGCTTATTCATAAAATCCATCCACCATCTTCCGTATGTGAGTTCCACCACCAAGTGAAATAGATGAGAGTCATAGAATGCCCGTAGTTTTATCCAGGAAAAGGCTGTGCATCTAACATCCGGTCAGCTCACACCCGTTGTCTTCCACTCGAAACAGTGTATGAATGGTTTCATAAAAAATATATAAAGGCTCCAAATAGTGTAAAACCTTAATCACATTTATTGAGTTCAAATGTATTGCACTTACAGCATCTGAAATGTAAGACATCCTTAGGTCTTGTGTGCCGGCCCGCGCACATCCAGACAAACCCGTCCTTCCAGGACACAAATACGATAAACACAAGGTGATGTCAGAGCGTTGCTCCGCTCTACGTGTCTCGTGAGAGATCATGTCACCCAGGGGCATTGGCCGCCCGCTGCGTCACCTCCTTAAATAACAAACAAATTAGGACAAAGCCTCGATCTGAGTCTCAAGCCAGCCATACAGTCTGAAACCAAGCCTCGGTTTAAGCCGCAAGCCCTTTTCGTGCTCATGCGCACTGACGCAAGTCTATTTGCCTTTAGTAAGTCAACCCCATAGGCTCCTGCAACCATCAGTCAAATTGCTGGGAGGAGGGTGGAGAAGGGGCAAGGCTTGCCTATGGATGCACAGGTTTGGCTCCGGCCCCCGGACAGGTACGTGCATGCATGGGTGTCTCCATGGCGCCCAGATAGCTAAAGTAGACCCCCACAAACAGGGAGCAGGTGATAGTAGCTTTGGGGCCCCCGAGAGGAAGTGGAAAGTGAAATTTTAAAGGACAGGGGCCATATATAATAATAAAATAAGGGGGTTAATATCAATTTAGGAGCATGCTTTCTTCAGAATTCTATTGTGGTAAGCCTAAATCCTGACTGTTTGTTGCAGGTTACACAAGGAGAATAATTTCCTACGATGTGACAAAGAATACATTTGTGAAATGCGCAGACATGAAGGACAGAAGGATGCACCATGGAGCGACTGTTATGCAGAATAAAATCTATGTGACGGGAGGCCGGAGCCTGACCGTGGACAACACCATTGAGGACTCTGACTCCTTCGATTGTTATGATCCTGAAACAGACACGTGGACCTCAAAGGGGAAACTGCCTAACAAACTGTTTGACCATGGCTGTCTCACACTTCAGTGCATCCCAACCAATTTAAAATAGGCAATGAACACCCAGAACTGTGACCAGTACTACACAAGGACATGAAGGATGGTGCGAGACGGTCCATGGTTACGGATAATACTCAACCCATCTCTTGAACCAGCAGAAGTTCAGGTTGAAAAACTAAAACCCAGCTCCAGTCAAAATGTTTTATCTTGGTATTAAGTAGATCTTGGAAGATTAAACATTTCTGTGAAGTTTTTCCTGCTGTCCTGTGACCCGGTTGGGGTCCCAATCGTCCTTTGATGTGCTTGGTCCTCTTCCTCCTGGGTCTTTTCCAGGTGGTGGGCAGTCCTAAAAGATGCAAAGAGTAGCGCTGCCATGATGACGTCAGATCCCCATCCTGTATCGATACACTGTGACTACCAGTTTGCACACTCAGGGGGCAGAGCATTGGGGTCTTATCCTTAGTCTGCTGGGTTGGGTGACACTGGGAAACATTTAAAGCGTTTGTAAAGGAAAAAATGATTTTCCTTTAAAATAACAAACATGTCATACTTACCTCCACTGTGCAGTTCGTTTTGCACAGCGTGGGCCCGATCCACGTCTTCTGGGGTCCCTCGGCGGCTGTCTCTGGTCCTCCCCACAATTAGTCACCACAGTCATGCGAGAGCTCGCATGGTGGTCAGTAATTGCAGGCGTGCTCACGTGATACAGCGAGCGGCCATAGCTGCTCACTGTATCACTCGGCCCCGCCCCTCGGCGCGCCGCATCACTGGATGTGATTGACAGCAGCGCCAGCCAATGGCTGCGCTGCTCTCAATCCATCTGCTCTAGCCAATCAGCGGTCAGGATATCGGGATCGCGCGGGACTTTTGACGGGTCAGGTAAGTAAAACGGGGGCTCGGGGGGGCTGGCAACATCAGATGTTTTTTATCTTAATGCATAGATTGCATTAAAGTGGATGTAAACCCCCCCCCCAACAATTTTTTTTTTAATGTCACAATGTAGAGTATAAGATTTCCTATCATCTGTGCCCAGTCTTGCCACACAGAGTTAATCCAGCGCTGAGTAATCATTTTGTAATGTTCAGTGCAAATTAACAGAATTCCAGATAAAAACTTGCCAAATTATAAAGTCTGTTTCTCTGTTTTTGCTTTCAGTGAGAGGTTATTTACATATCTAGCTTGGACATGTTTATCATATGTTATGTTTTGTTTATCATAACATGAGGTGATCCAAAGTTCATTGTATATTACCAGGATGTGTTATGTGGGGGAGGGGTGGATTTCTCACTTTTTATACCTCATGTTATGATAAACATAACATTACATATGATAAACATGTCCACGCTAGATATGTAAATAACCTGTCACTCAAAGCAAGAAGAGAGAAAACTGACTTTTTATTTAGGCAGGTTGTTATCTGGAAGGCTGTTCATTTTGCTGAACATTGAAAGAGGATTACTCAGATCTGGATTAACTCTGTGTGGCAAGACTGGGCACAGATGATAGAAATTTTTTTTTGGGTTTACATCCACTGAAGGTGAATTTTTTTTTACAACTCCTTTAACTTAACTGCAGTGGCGATCCTGACTTCCCTGGGGCCCTAAGCAAAATTACATGTCACATTAAAGTTGAGAAGTGGGGGGGGGGAGCCTGCTGAAAATGACATCTCACATTAAAGTTGAGAAGCGGGGGGGCACTGCCGACAGTGACGGGGGAGGGGGGGGGGTGTTCTGCTGTCAGAAATGACATCTTACATTAAAGTGAGAAGTGGGGGGTGCTGACTTCTTACATCTTTTCCCATGCAGCCAGCGAGTTGAGAAGCGGGTTGAGGGGCCGAAAACGTCTTCTCATCAGGCGGGCTTCTAGTAATTTGGGGGGGCCCTCCGCAGCATGCCGGGGCCATAAGCGGCTTGCATAGTGAGCCTATAGGGCGGATCGGCCCTGCCTTATGGTGAAGAAGAGGTACTAAAGTGGATACCTTTAGATTGAATGTAAGCATTGAAGTTACATTTTTGTTTAAAACATCCAGTGGGAGTTGGACTTTAAAGATTGTTTTGTTTTATCCTTAGAAAAAAGGGCTTTTCCCTTCAAACAGTTTTAAAACATCAGTTTCCGATGTTCTTCTGCACCTATGGGCTCTGTTACTTCCCTAAGCTCTGTCTTTTTTATTTTTTATTTCTTTCTGTAAATTTTTATGATGACAATTTCAATAAACATATTTTTGAGATAAAACATCAGTTTCTGCTTCCCAGATGGTACAGTTCCCACCTTACTTTGACCCCCCACCAAATTTGGGGAAGCTTGATAATCCTCATTAGGGTTGCTACTTCATGACATGTTCCTGAGTTCCCCAAATTACCTTTCTAAACGTACCTCTTTAAAGTAAAAAGGGCCTAAAAAAGGATTCAGTAAGGGGTTGTTCATATATGCAGCAATACTGCCCCCCTCTAAAAAGACGATCCACAATGGATCATTTTTCAGAGGGCATTTGAGGGTCAGTGAGGAGGCAATATGTTGATCCTTGTCGGGAAGGCCTCCGCTAATGCCACTGCCTTACCTTGATTTTATTTGCTTTATATGTCTTCTCAAATGTGAGTGACCATTTTATATTTTTAATAAATGTTCTCATTTTGAAACGGAAATACACTATGTGGCCCAATCTTTTTCCTTCTACTATATGTTATATTGGGAGGATTTATATGTGAAGTACCGCTGCTCCATCTATGGTCTATATTCATTGATGTCAACTCTGTGATATATCTCTGCCTGGTTCCATTGGAAGTCGTACTTGTTTAATTCTTCCTGAGTGATATACACCAACAAGCCCATTTGACTCATCAGGCATAAGCCTCGCTGGGTCTAACTCGTTTGGTAAGCCTTCAATCTTCACGGTGGTGGATTACCTACAGACAACTGATTATTCAGTCATTTTCATTTCAGTGGAATTTTTTGGACTTTATACTCACTTGTTTACCAACACACTTGGTTTATTGTCACTTTAGTGATTACCGTATTTATCGCGGTATAACTCGCTCCCGCGTATACCGCGCACCCCCAAAGTGCCCCCCAATCCTGTGGAAAAAAAGTTATTTTGTACTTACAGTTTTGGTGTCTTGCGCGGCGTCCATCGGCGGCCTCGTCGGGTTCAGCGTCCTTCTGCGGCTTCGGGTGTCCTTCTGCGGCGGGTCCGGTGTCCTCTTCGGCGGGTCCGGTGTCCTCTTCGGTGGGTCCGGTGTCCTCTTCGGCGGGTCCGGCGTCCTCTTCGGCGGGTCCGGCGTCCTCGCGTCCTCCCCGTCCAGGACGTGACCGCGGAAGAAGCCGAGACTGGCCGAATATACCCGAGTGTACTGCGCTCGGTATATGTCGGCGCAGTATTCAAAATTCGGCGCGGGAAAGCGGGTATCGGCGTATATCGCGCACCCACGATTTTGCCCTGATTTTCAGGGCAAAAAAGTGCGCGATATACGCCGATAAATACGGTATTAACACAATCACCTTGATGTTCAATATAAGATATTTATCTATCTCTTTGTACATCTACACACTTTGTTTATCAGGATTTTTGTTTTTTATGTTTTATGCACCATTCATTTTGGTTGTTTTATTAATATTCATTTATTACCTTCTGTGTGTATATTGAAATTTGCACATTAGTGCAGTCTAATGGTTCAATTCATATAGACAGCACCATCTTATTCACCTATTTATATGTTTTTTGATCACATCAAAATCATAATTTTCAGCGCCGCACTTTACCATTTCCAATATGTTGACCCTCAAAAAGCCGAACTGTACATTCACTTGAATGGATTACAAATAGTTGTGGTACCACCTACTGAATGCAACAAGATGTTACACTTTTGCCGCGCCGACAAAGTAGGGCACTGCGGCCGTGGCATGGGTACAGCCCTGAGTAGTTGCATTGCTTTGATTAGGTTTACAGGTAGGGGGCCCACAACCAGCACCTGCTTTTATCATCCCTGGCCAGCCTGTGTGAACAAACCTTCAGGCGGCGTACACACGACCGAGGTTCTCGCTAGAAACCCGCGAGAACCTCGCTGGGAGCTGCATTCCAGCGAGAACCTCGGCCGTGTGTACGCTCCTGGCTCGCCCAGCCCGTCGGGAATCCCGTCGAGCGAATAGAGAGCAGGATCTCTATTTGCTCGACGGCCCGCCTGGATGAATGGCTGGTTGCCATTCCCGACGGGCGGGTCGCCGATTTTGACGGCCGGCCGAGAACCTCGAGGTTCTCGTACGTGTGTACGCCGCCTTAGAGTGTCTCTAACTATGACTGGACCTAAAGATATACTGTTTTAAAGTGTGCAGTTGAATTAAAATATTCCAGTGTGTCTGTTTGTGCATGTAAACCGAATCCTCCATTAGTTGGCACCACCCTCCTCTGCATATTTGTAAGGCATAAATGTGCCAATAAAATATAAAGATAAAATTGCGCATACCATATAGAAAACTAAAATTAAAGCTGCGTCTCAAAAGTGTTATACAACACTAGGAAATGTAAAAAATGGAAAGGAGCTTGCGCTATATTACACAAAAAACTTTGACAAAATTACCACTATAATATGACCATGCAGAAAGATATATACATAAATAGTGTCAAATAACTATTGAAAAGTAAATATAAATACAAATATGTGGTACATATGGTAAATAAAGTCCAGATGATGAATAGGAATCAAAAAAGGAGAGAGTCCCAGTTGTGAGGTAAATCATACACAGTGTGACTGGTGACGAACAGAAACCTCCACCAACGAAAAACACTGACCCTTACCAGAGCCACAGATCTCACAGAGATCAAACACAGCATATGGCAGGAGACATCCACCATCCACAATGGGAAATTAGTAGTATCCGTTCAGTGCAATATTCAGTATGTCAGACTTCCAAATGAGTATCGATCCAGGATATGTAAATCAATCAGGAAAAACGCATATAGTGTAAAAACGTATGGGTTTAATAAGATAAAAAGAGATTGTGCGCACTTACAGCAATCACGATAACAAACAGCATAAAAGAATCTTGGAGAAGCGTGTACCCGTCTCTTCCGGGTCCTCACACGTGATGCGGTGACGTCAGAACGCCGCCTCCCGGCGTCGCCTCATCCCGTGATCAAGTCCCATTAGAGACGAAACATCGGGAGGCGGCGTTCTGACGTCACCGCATCACGTGTGAGGACCCGGAAGAGACGGGTACACGCTTCTCCAAGCCGGCCGGCTGATTCTTTTATGCTGTTTGTTATCATGATTGCTGTAAGAGCGCACAATCTCTTTTTATCTTATTAAACCCATATGTTTTTACACTATATGCGTTTTTCCTGCTTGCTTTACATATCCTGGATCGATACTCATTTGGAAGTCTGACATACTGAATATTGCACTGAACAGATACTACTAATTTCCCATTGTGGATGGTGGATGTGTCCTGTCATATGCTGTGTTTGATCTCTGTGAGATCTGTGGCTCTGGTAAGGGTCAGTGTTTTTCGTTGGTGGAGGCTTCTGTTCGTCACCAGTCACACTGTGTATGATTTACCTCACAACTGGGACTCTCTCCTTTTTTAATTCCTATTCATCATCTGGACTTTATTTACCATATGTACCACATATTTGTATTTATATTTACTTTTCAATAGTTATTTGACACTATTTATGTATATATCTTTCTGCATGGTCATATTATAGTGGTAATTTTGTCAAAGTTTTTTGTGTAATATAGCGCGACCTCCTTTCCATTTTTTATAAATGTGCCAATCTCAAGAACACTCAGATTGGAGCTCTTTCAGAAAGCTCCTCGTCCCTTTATTTGAGGTCCTGGAGTAACATACACAAGTTAAGAGGCATGAGTTCCTACAGAGTACAGCCCAGCCCCATACAGAACTCAAGTTGTTTTAGTGAGTGATGGAATTCCTGGCAATCTGATGAACTGGATGCTCTGTTTCAGCCAATAAAATGTCCCCTTTATCATTCTGTAGAAAAAGGGAATTTTTTGGTCCACTGGATGTCTTATTGGGAAAGCTCCAACATATTTCCCGCCTGCAATAAAGTGACAAATCCCAGAGTCTCTTCTGTCAGATATGTCTGCTGTTTGCAAAGGACTTAGACGATATATCCTTCTAATCCTTGATCACTCGGGATAGGCAAATGTGTCTAGGTTCAATTCACCAAGGGCTCAGTAAATACTATTGATATGGGGCAAACCTGAACTTAGTGGCAAAGCCTATTGAAATCTAAATGGGTGGGAGGGAGGTCCTATTAAATTCTGATAATTTTTATAACTATTAGGCTAAAAAAGCATGGGAAGCTGGGCACTTCAACGGCAAACTTAAAATAAAGTACATGCAGCTTTGAAGGCAACATTGCAACTACACAAATCCTTCAAATACAAATACAAACAGCGCAAATAATTAGTGAACAATTAATGGATAATTGGTGAACAATTAATAACCAAAGAAATACACAATAACGAGTGAAGAAATTAATAAATATGTGACTCCAATTATAAGGAAGGAAGCAACTAAAAAAAAGTGAGAAGGATTAATCAGTTAATCAGTATGGTAGTCCCACATGCCTTGATGGAAGCTAGAAATCAATCAAGGTCCATAAAGACATGGATGAGCGAGTTTGGGGTGGAGGAACTTGACCGGTCCTGACCTCAACCCGATGGAACACCTTTGGGATGAATTAGAGCGGAGACTGCAAGCCAGGCCTTCTCATCTAACATCAGTGCCTGACCTTACAAATGCGCTTCTGGAATGATCAAACAATCCCATAGACACATTTAGCCTTCCCAGAAGAGTTGAAGCTGTTATAGCTGCAAAGGGTGGGCCAACAAAATATTGACCACTACGGAATAAGACTGGGATGCCATTAAAGTTAATGTGTGTGTAAAGGCAGGAATTCCAATTTGGTAATATAGGCCCGGATTCACATACATCGGCGCATATTTATGCCGCCGTAGCGTATCTTTTTTACGCTACGCCGGCGCAACGCAGAGAGGCAAGCATGAAATTCACAAAGCAAATGCTCCCAACGTTGCGCCGGCGTAGCGTATATTCGTCGGCGTAAGTCAGTGTTAGTCAAAGTAGGTGGAAGTGGGCTGGGAGTGGGCGTGATACATTTAAATGAAGCGTGACCCCATGCAAATGATGGGCTGAGCTTCAGACAAGTACTTAAAATGAACTGCGCATGCGTCGTACCTTGGACGCATCCCAGTGCGCATGCTCACATCGAAACAACTGCCTAAGATACGTCGAATCACTGCCTACAACGTGAACATAACCTATGCTCAGCCCTATTCACGTACAACTTAAACTACGTTAAATTTCGACGGCGTTTATTCCCTGGTCCATACTTTTGCATGAATTGCGCCGCCAATATGGGGAATAACTTTACACCCGACGTTCGACTTACGCAAACTGCGTATATTATGCGCCGGGTGCAAGTACGTTCGTGAATCGGCGTATCTCCCTCATTTGCATATTTGCATCGAAAATCAATGGGAGTGCCAAATGCGTCCAGCGTAAATATGCGCCCACTATACGCCGGCGAAGGCAAGTTACGTCGGTGGAATGAAGCCTGTATTTAGGCGTATCTAAGTTCTGTGGGCACGGCGCACAGATACGACGGCACATATTTACACTTACGCGCCGTATCTCGAGATACGTCGGCGTAAGTGCTTTGTGAATCTGGGCCTATGTGTGTGTGACATACTCTAGGGCTCCTCTCTGTATGTTTTGCTGTATATTACTGTAGACACTATAGTCCACTGCCCTCTGTACATTGCACTGCATTTTACATACTGTGACAGGAAGCCAGGAAAATCTATGGGTTGTGTCTAAAATGGGAGATATATTGGTCCCAGGTTTATGCTGTACAGGCAGTCCTGTAGGTTTAGGCACTGTAGGTTTGTTCTTATGTTGAATTTGTTTGTAAGTCAGCATAGTACCTTTTTTGATGTTCTGTCGAAATGTGCCCGCCGCCGAAAAGTGGCAGCGCATGTGCATACCGGCAGAGACGTCATGCCGCCTCCCGTTCGTAAGTAGAAGTCATTCGCAATTCGGATTTTCGTAACTCTGTGACTACCTGTACACTGATTTCTTTTGGGTTTCTGCTGGGTAGTGAGCCTTTTTGGGGGTCAATGAGGGTCAATGAGCTCAGGTGTAACAGATAAACCAGGTTGCGTCAACAAGGTGCTCCAACCTAGAACCAGATTCCTGCGTAGGACTGGGGAGCAGCTTCTGCTGAGTAGTGAAATGTCTGTATGACTAAAAAGCCTCATACACACGACCGGTTTTCCCAGCAGGAAAACTGCCAGGAGAGCATTTGGCCGGGAATGTATGCTCTCTAGCAGTTTTCCCGTTATGAAAACAGCCGGGAATTCCGATGGGAAAATAGAGAACCTACTCTCTATTTTCCCGTCAGGTTTCCTGGCAGAGTGTTTCCTGCCAAGAAAACCAGTCATCTGTATGCTTACCTGCAGGGTAGAAAAACCGTGTATGCTCAGAAAACACTTTGACACATGCGTGGTAGCATACAACGATAGTGTGGGGTTTAGCAAGATGGCGGCAACGGAATCAAATGTGACGAGACACAACGGCTCGTCGTAGTCGATGACATCATCGCGTTCATGCCATTCCAAAGAACAGCGGGTTTTTGTGCGGCCGTGTGTATACACGGCTTTTCAGGGCAAGCCTGCTAGGAATCCCATAGGGAAAACCAATGTTTTCTTTTCCCGAAGGGATTCCGGGTCGTGTGTACAGGGCTAAAGACTCAGTTTTTCAGTGTGTCAGACAGGTTTTTAAGCAGCGGTAGGCTGTTCCAGACCATGTAGATAGGTTCCTGGGTTTTGCAGTTAGATGCCCAAAGTGGCAAGGGTTTATTTTCTATTTTGTTTTTACTTTTTACTGTTTTTGATACCTGCACAGACTTGGAAATAAACCACTGTCTTGTTTTTACAAAGATCTTGATGTCTGTCTGTGCCTACTTCACTGTGCTGTGACCCATCCAGGGGGTCCTGCATACCCTGCTACTGAGCTAATCCCTTACAATACCAAGAGCTATGCTGTGTGTACAAATAATAATGATATTTCCACTTAGTATGGTGTGCTTTATTTTACGTATTTCACACCACTAATCATTCCAAGATTTTCATATTACTAGAACACTCAGTTCGTACTTCTGGGACTTTTTTTTGGGACTTCAGAATCCCCGCCCACCAAAAGGAGGGGGTTGATTGTCTTATTTAAGGATATTTGGCAATGTAGAAGGAAATTTTACTGTAATTCTGACACTGGAGGCTCAGGAAACTGGAGGTTTAAGATACCTTCAACGTTGAGGTGTAATTGCCAACTACTTAAAAGTAAAAATAGTTCCTAACGCTGCGGAGGTGTGGGAGAACCCAGTTCTCTCACTCATGTTTTTTAACATACAGTATATGTGAATGCGATAAATAAAACGTGAAAATATATATATATATTTTTTTTTTTTACGTTTTCGATAAAACTTTTATTTTTGTTAACTGTCTGTGTCTTCACTGGGGAATTTCCTCGTTCTTTCTATCCAACTAATTAAGTTGCCAAAGAGACAGAAAATGAGGGGAAATCTACAAATGGCGCTCCCCGGGGCAAACGTTATAAATTGTGGGGCCCCATACTGCCTGCCTGACAGACCCCGCCACACCCTACCTTGGGTAGGGATTAGCCAACTATTGGATGAACCAACTATTTGGCTCCTTGTTTTGTAGGAGCCGAATATCATATACAAAAGTGTTATTTGTACCTACTGTAATATATCTTCCCATTATCAATGGTTCCTAAGGAAGCAGTGGGTGCTGGTACCCTCTTCATCCCTGGCAACCGCCGTTGTCACAGGAACAGTGACTTACTTGGACCCCATGTTAAGGGCCTGAGATGGTTCAAGGCCTACACTCACCCTTCCCCTCTTTCCCGGCAGGAATTAAGGCTCTGGTATGAATTTTTATGGGAACCCCAGACATATTTAATTTTTTTTGTTGATCGTGCCCACTTAAAATCTAAATCTGGTATACATTTTTGGGGGGTGCAAATCTTTTTCCTGCTGTAGGATATTCTACAAAAAAGATAACACTTCATGTACACTAGCAGCTCCCAAACTTGAGTTTAGGAGCTCTTTGCATGTTTTTTTGCCAAAGCTTCAAAACTTAACTCCATAAAAGCCATGTAAACATAGGCTTTTAGGATCGTTAAGGAGCTTCTGCGGTTAGGGGATGTTCAAGCTCCCTCAACCTCCCTCTCCTAAAAGTGAAAGAATTGAATTCAGGATAGGAATGTTGCGTCTGCTGGCCGCAGAAAAAATGCAAAACATGGCAAAAAATGTTTTGCAGTATCCTGTGGCCGAGGTACATCACGGCCATGTGTATATGGAGCCTTAGGCCTCGTACACACGAGCAGACAGATTTGTTCAAATCTGTCTGTCCGACAGATTTGAACAAATCTGTCTGCTGGGATTTTGGTTTGCTCGCGTGTACACACGAGCAAACCAAAATCCCCGCCAGCAGACGGCGCGCTGACGTGTCGGAGACGTGGCGGTGACCTTGACGCCGCCACGTCACCGCACCAGGAAGTAAAACACTTCCGCGCATGCGCCGAATCCATTCGGCGGCGGTGCGGGACGACATGTCTGCTGGTAAGTGTACTAACCAGCAGACATGTCGGGCCGACGGATTCCCACCCGATAGATTTCAAAGCATGCTTTGAAATCTGTCGGGTGGCCAAATCCGTCGGCTCGGCCGTACACACGATCGAATCTGTCTGCTGAAACGGTCCAGCAGACCGTTTCCAGTGGACAGATTTGATCGTGTGTACGAGGCCTTACAGAGACAAAAAAATTATACAAATTACTACAAAAATTTCATTGCTGGCTCCTCTAAAAAAAACAAAGACATCTCCAAAGGCCAAAGGTCCCCCAAAATACATAACATACCCTAAATTAAACAGCTTGCTGCATTTAGCAGGTGATACCATTACTGAAAGGGAGCCACTCAACCTTCCTGCAACCACGTGCAATTAACATTAGAAGCTTTTTACAGAAAAAAAAATTATTATTAAGAGTGAAGGGGGGAAGGTGGGTGGCCGTAGTTCAACCAGCTGAACTTACAAAGGGGCTCCTGAAAGTGTTCAGATTCAAAATTGTTAAAGGAAATGCAACTTTAAAGGGGTTGTAAATGTAAAAAAAAAAAAAATCCCTAAATAGCTTCCTTTACCTTAGTGCCGTCCTCCTTCACTTACCTCATCCTTCCATTTTGCTTTTAAATGTCCTTATTTCTTCTGAGAAATCCTCACTTCCTGTTCTTCTGTCTGTAACTCCACACAGTAATGCAAGTCTTTCTCCCTGGTGTGGAGAAAGCCTCTTGAGGGGGGAGGGCAGGGGTGTCAGGACGCCCACTAACACACAGCTCCTTTCTCTATCTGAAAAGTAGAGAGTGTCCTGACTTGCCTGCTCACCCCCTCCCCCCTCAAGAGGCTTTCTCCACACCATTACTGTGTGGAGTTACAGACAGAAGAACAGGAAGTGAGGATTTTTTAGAAGAAATAAGGACATTTAAAATCAAAATGGAAGGATGAGGTAAGTGAAGGAGGACTGCACCAAGGTAAAGGAAGCTATTTAGGGGGGAAAAAAATCCTTAACAACCCCTTTACAACTGCTTTGTTTTCAATTTCTTTTATTATTATTAGACTTTTTTCTCAAATACAAAAAGCTTTTACATTTATACAAGATTCACTTACAATATACATTGTTCCCATTAGTTATTCAATATACCGTATCTTGATGTAAATAAATTACTTTATCATTAAAACAATTTATACCCTTCATCATTAATCTACATTTGCTCCTATTATCTTCCATATCCATTCATCCTGACGTCCATTTCACACTGGGACGGGAGCCGCGGTGGGGGTATAGCGCCGTTAAAAGTAGCGGCGCTACACCGCCGGAATTGCCGCGGGAATCGGCCACTAGCGGTGCGGTATTAACCCCCGCTAGCGTCCGATAAAGGGTTAATACCTCCCGCAATGCGCCTCTGCAGAGGCCGCATTGCCGGCAGTATTGCCGCGGTTTCCCATTGTTTTAAATGGGAAGGAGCGGTGAAGGAGCGGCATACACGCCGCTCCTCTCACCGCTCCAAAGATGCTGCTGACAGGAGATCTTTTTCTCTCCCGTCAGCGCATCGCCTCAGTGTGAAAGCTCTCCAACTTTCACATTGAGGTTGCTGGACAGGAGTTTTTCAGGTGGTATAGCAGCACTATTTTTAGCGCTGTACCGTCTGAAAAACTCCTCAGTGTGAAAGGGGTTCAACATCCATTCATAAAAAAACGTCTCCCCATTACTCTCTAAAAGGGTAGAACAAAACTGCTTTGGCGCTCATTTACTTTAAATCCATAAACAGGTTGAAGGCTGCAAAGAACATGTCTATCCTAAATCAAGGACCTTGAATAGCTTGGATGCATTTGAATGAATGATGTTGCCCATGCTGACCATAGCCACCAATCAACCTCAAACTGTCATTTCTACCCTCCAGGATTTCAAAATAGAATAAATATTTTAAATGTTACAGGAGAAGAGAGAAATTGGGACTTTCAATGACGTCGGCAATATCAAATAAAAATGGAGTAAGTACATATATGTACATATAAATGAATTTACTGTATATACTCGAGTATAATCCCAGTTTTTCAGCACTTTTTTGTGCTGAACCCCAAACTTGGCACACACGTAGCCCATTTTCTCCTCTACAAGTGTGCAAAGTTTGCTGTCTGGGGGACCTACGGCTGGGGAGAACCAATTTTTCAAAGCCGGACACCCCTTCTATAGATTCCCATGTTAAACGTAAGTCTAGTCATGGACACAGTGAGGCATGGGCATAGTGAGGCATGGACACAGTGAGGCATGGGCACAGTGTAGTATGGGCACAGTGAGGCATGGGCATAGTGAGGCATGGACACAGTGAGGCATGCACATGGACACAGTGAGGCAAAGTGAGGCATGCAGATAACCATCCTAGGCTTATACTTGAGTCAATATATTTTCCCATTTTTTTGTGGTAAACTTAGGTGCCTCGGCTTATATTTGGGTCCACTTATACTCGAGTATATACGGTACTTGTTTATTATAGTCTAAAATTCATACCAAAACTCTTAAATAGACATTGTATCAAATAAATTGGAGGGCACATGCCTTACGCTTAATTTATACTGCTCATAGCATGAAATTGACATGAAAGACATAAACAGTAAAATGGATACATAAACTGCAACTGCATGCAGCATTTCTGCCTGGGAAAATAACCTTTTCTCCCCCCTTTTTAATTGTTGATATTTCTTCACAGTATACTGTCGTACTACACTGCTGATGAGTGGCTGTAACGCCATGAAACGCGTTGAGTGCTTTTATATACCAAGATACATCTGGTTCCTTTATGCATATATTTTTATGTGTCCATTTTACTGTTTATGTCTATCATGTCAACTCATTATTTGCATTTCATGCTATGAGCAGTATAAATGAAGTGTAAGTCATTTGACTACCAATTTATTTGATAAAATGTCCATTTAAGAGTTTTGGTATGAATTGTAGACTATAATAAACAAATAAATTAATTTATGTTTACATATATGTACTTACTCCATTTTTATTTGATATGTCGGGCCTCATTCAAAGTCCCAATTTCTCTACTCTACTGTAACCTATAACAGGGATGGCGGCCCCCCCCCCTTCAATTGCTCCAAATATTTTGAATGGTTTCTATAAGACAACATGTTCTTGTTAGCACACTTTTTAATCATACGCCTCTAAATGTATACCTGCCCTGCTGCAAAAGACACCTGTACCAAAGAAAGCTACCGTTGCTACTACGCCCACCGTAACCCCTGAGATGCGCCGGCTCACTGCCTACGCCCAGAGCATAAATACGCCCAGACATGCGCCTGTCGAGCGCAAAAGTACATCAGCTTGTTTCCCCCCCTGAAGCAAGGTACTTTTGTTTTATTGCTTTGAGCCATGTCTGCTCGTGCGTCAGGGAAGGAGAGGAGGAAAAAAAACTTTTCTGCAGAGGAGAGGGCTCTTATCATTACGGCCATGTCCTGGTACGATGTGTACCTCCATGGGGCAGAAAGTGGCACCACCAGTAAGGCAAGGAAGGAGGAGATCCTGGAGGAAATCACGACAGAGGTCAATACCTTGGGACATGAGGTAAGGACCTCCAAGAACATTTCCAAAAAAATAAATGACCTGCGTCGTGTGGTCCGAGAGAAGCTGGGCTCGATGAGGCGGCATGCCAGGGGCACTGGAGGGGGACCAGCCACTACTATTAGGCTGACTCCGGATGAGCAGGTGGTTGCCCGGTGTCTCCAGAGGGAGCAAGTGGAGGGAGTGGAGAGCTATAACTCCATGGAACAGGCCTTGAGGACCGGTAAGTGTGTGGTTTTTATCCTCTCTGGTGTGTAGCATGTGAGGGGGTGGAAAGGAACATGTGACAAGTGTGTGGGTCCACCAACATGTGAATGTTTTGTGTCATCCACAGATGTGCTGGAGGGAGCGGGGCCATCTGCTGCCAGTGGCCATCTCACGCCATCCCCCGAACATCATTCTGAGCCTGACCCCCTGGGAAGCCAAGAGTCAGCGGTGGAGGGGAGTGCCCACACCTCCCCTCTAGAGGTGGTTGAGGAGAAGATAGTGAATATGGACCAGGATGTTGTCTTGTATTTGGAGGAGTCTTGCCCTTTGGCTGGGCCCTCTCTGACCTCCACCCCCATCAAGGGAAGCCCCTCGGGGTACAGCCCCTTCAGGTCTAGCCCATCAAGGGCCTCCCCTTATAGACGGCCCCAAGCTTCTCCTGGTCCCAGGAAGGCTACCAAGAAGACGCGGGATGTTCCAGAGTTCCTCCCGGAACATCTTGCGAGGAAACAGGACCGCCAGACCCGGCATATGGGTGATGTAGCTGTGCAGATGCGTCGTGTGGCAGACAGCCTGGCCTCCTCTGCCCAGATTAATGTTAGCATCCAGGATGTGAGTGGCAACTGTGCTGCGATGGTCACCTGCCTTGGTGAGCTGTAGGCCACCACAGCAGGTCTCGTGGCAGAGGTCCAGACCCTTGCAGTGGCCGTCCAGGCTAATACAGCTGCCATCCAGGCAGAGGGGAGGCAGACAAGGCTGCTGCAGGCCGAGACAAATGCGGTCCTTACCCGCATTGCCCTGGCATTGGAGGGCAGGCAGCCAGCCATGGAGATACCAGGGGATGCTCCTCCTCCTCCTGTTGACCTACCCCCCCACCACAGGCTCCCACCAGACAGCTAAGGAGCCGGAGCCGTGGCAACAGGCTTGGCCCACGACAGGGCAATTGATTGTCTTTTGCTTTTTGTTATATGCTCTGGTTAAGTGTGTTTTTATTTTAGTTATATGCTCTGGTTAAGAGCTTTTTTTATTTTAGTTATATGCTCTGGTTAAGAGCTTTTTTATTTTAGTTATATGCTCTGGTTAAGAGCTTTTTTATTTTAGTTATATGCCTCGGTTAAGAGCTTTTTTATTTTTGTTATATGCTCTGGTTAAGAGCTTTTTTATTTTAGTTATATGCCTCGGTTAAGAGCTTTTTTATTTTTGTTATATGCTCTGGTTAAGAGCTTTTTTATTTTAGTTATATGCCTCGGTTAAGTGCCTTTTTATTTTTGTTATATGCTCTGGTTAAGAGCTTTTTTATTTTAGTTATATGCCTCGGTTAAGTGCCTTTTTATTTTTGTTATATGCTCTGGTTAAGAGCTTTTTTATTTTGTAGTATCTGCACACGGTCAGTAGTGCAGGCTACAGTGTGACTGGTGTGTGGATGTGGGGGTGACACTCCTGCCAGTAAGGTTTGTCACCCTGGGTCGTCGGGGAGAAGTTATCCCCACGGGCATGTGAATGTGGTATGAATAGACAGCAACACCATTGGGGCCTTGGCGTGGCGTTGCTGCTCCCTAGTACTGCATGTTGGACTTGGGCTAATCCAATGTGATGTGGATGTGGTGTGTGTGAGCTATGGACCACAGTGGTGTGCATGCGTGCATTGTCCGTGTGCCATGATGAATGTGTGTGTTTAACGTGCAAAGATGCCTACCACGAGCAGACGGGGTAGCCTCAGGCACTAGGGGACTGTCCCGTGCCCTCCTCCTTCTACGCGCCTGTGAACACACTAGTAGTGCTATGACCATGGATGCCCCTGGCATGTTAGCATACAGATTGTTGTCCTGCAAGTGTGGTTGTTCAGCTCGTGCGTAACAGTGCTGCTTCAACTGCTCTCCGGCTGACCTGTGCATGTCTGCTGCTGACTTACCCCTGCTTTATGAGGGGTAACTTTACGCCGGACATTGAACTTACGCGCACCGCGTGTAGCCTGCGCCGGGCGCACGTACGTTCGTGGATCACCATATTTTCCTCATTTGCATATATGAATAGAAAATCAATGGGCGCCAGATGCGTCCAGCGTATATATGCGCCCATGCTACGCCGGCGTAGGAAAGTTACGTCGGTCGGAAGAAGCCTATTTTTTAGGCGTATCTAGTTCTGAGGATACGGCGCATAGTTACGCTGGTGCAAAAATACACTTATGCCGCGCATCTCGAGATACGCCGGGGTAAGTGCTTTGTGGATCTGGGCCTATAACTTTTGCGCAAACCAATCAATATACACTTATTGCGAGTTTTCTTACCAAAAATATGTAGAAGAATACATATCAACCTAAACTGAGGAAAAAATTTGTTTTGTTATATATTTTCTGGGGATATTTATTATAGCAAAAAGTAAAAATGATTCAAAATTGTCGTTCTTCTTTTGTTTGTAGCGCAAAAAAAAGAATCGTAGAGGTGATCAAATAGCACCGAAATAAAGCTCTATTTGTGGGAAAAAAAGGATGTCAATTTTGTTTGGGTGCATCGTCTCACGACCGCACAATTGTCAGTTAAAGCGACGCAGTGCCGAACTGCAAAAAGTGCTCTGGTCGGGAAGGGGGTAAATTCTTCCGAGGCTGAAGTGGTTAAAGGGGTGTTCCAGCCAAAATTGTGTTTATTAAAAGTCAGCAGCTACAAAAAGTGTAGCTGCTGGCTTTTAATAAACACTCACTTACCTGCTCCTGCGTTCCAGCGACGCGCCGACCGGGGCTCCGCTCCTCTCCCCCCCTCCCCAGCCGGCGTCTCCATCTCGACTGTGGGCACCCAGTCGTGACAGCCTTCGGCTTCACGGCCGGGCACCCACTGCGCATGCGCGAGCCGCACTGCGCATGCGCGCGGCTCGCCGCTGATTGGAGAGGCGATCGCATGGGACCTGTCAGTGTCCCATGTGATCGCCTACAGGGAGGGGCTGGTGTAGGCGATTAAGGCTTAATTGCCTAACCAGCCCCTCGGCGGAAGCAGGAAGTGGGACAGGAAGTCCCCTCATACTGAAGCCTCCACTCCCCCACCAAAAAAATGACATGCCAAATGTGGCATGTAAGGGGGTGAGGAGTGGATTAAACAAAAGTCATTTTTTAGGGTGGAACTCCTCTTTAACTTAGACAGGATGAGCAGTCAGGTTATGGTGAGGTGAGCCAAAAGGTCTACTCCAAAATACTGTCAAATGTTCCAGAATTGTTATTAATTTATTCTCATTCAATCACAAATTCAAATGTTTAATGAGCAAGATACCTTAAATAGGCTTCAAGATTAGGAAATGACAAAAATATCCATTCAGTAAACTCAGGAGACTCGTTAGTGTAAACTGCATGCAGAATGTATATCAAAAGGAAATGGAAAGGATCACACAAGAATGGACGTGTGAGAAAACAGATTACGTATGCGTCGGCGATCAAATGTGTACATCTATAATGACAGACTCAGACTTGGAGGCCATAGTAACAAATGATGGAAAAATAATAAAGCCTGAACATAGAATGTAACCTTTTTTTAGTTGAAGTTGAGTCTAGTCTAACGTTTTCGGGGGCATCCAATTGAGAATGCTACTTACCTTTTTCCTCTGTCCCTTGAATTACTTCCCACCAGTTCGGGCACTGAGAACTTGTTCAGTCATGTGTCTTCCCCCTCACCATCTGCTGACCAACATCTGCTGGTCCTGCATTGTACATGGTGACATAAAAGGCCCTCCTACCAGGGCCCAATAGCCAGGGCCGATACGCTATATAGGCTCACTATGCAAGCCGCTTAGGGCCCCGCAAACTGCGAAGGGCCCCCCAAATTACTAGAGGCCCCGTCTGGTGAGAAGTAATTTTCTGCTCCTCACCCCGCTTCTCAACTCGCTGGCTGCATGGGAGAAGAGATAAGAAGTCAGCACTCACCCCTGCTTCTCACTTTAATGTAAGATGTCATTTCCGATAGCAGAACACGCCCTTTTATGTGACATGTCACTGTCGGCAGCGTCCCCCCGCTTCTCAACTTTAATGTGCCATGTCATTTTGCTTAGGGCCCCAGGGAGGTCAGGATCGGCACTGCCAATAGCCAACTTAAAGCGGATGGCCCCTTAAAAAAAAATATTAAAAGCCAGCAGCTACAAATACTGCAGCTGCTGACTTTTAAAATTAGGACACTTACCTGTCCTGGAGTCCAGCGGCGTCCGCAGCAGAGGACGAGCAATCGCTCGTCTCTCTGCTGCTCCCCCCTCCATCCACGGTGAGGAAACCAGGAAGTGAAGTGCTCCTCCTCGCAAAAGCTTTCTACCTTCATGCGAGGGAGCTCGCACGGTGGAAAGCTTTTGCGAGCGCGCTCCCGTGATACAGCGGCGGCCATAGCCGCCGACTGTATCACTCGGCTCCGCCCCCCCGGTGTGCCGCGTCATCCGCTTTGATTGACAGCAGCGCCAGCCAATACCTTTATTATCATAATGAAAAGCACAAATAAATGTATTCAACTTTATTATTGTAAATAATTTCTTTATTCAGTATAAACAATCCTGCATAGTATACAACTATAATACAAAAGAAGGTAGGAGGTGTGGGGCGCGGACAAAAGAAGGTAGGAGGTGTGGGGCGCGGACAAAAGAAGGTAGGAGGTGTGGGGCGCGGACAAAAGAAGGTAGGAGGTGTGGGGCGCGGACAAAAGAAGGTAGGAGGTGTGGGGCGCGGACAAAAGAAGGTAGGAGGTGTGGGGAGCGGACAAAAGAAGGTAGGAGGTGTGGGGCGCGGACAAAAGAAGGTAGGAGGTGTGGGGCGCGGACAAAAGAAGGTAGGAGGTGTGGGGCGCGGACAAAAGAAGGTAGGAGGTGTGGGGCGCGGACAAAAGAAGGTAGGAGGTGTGGGGCAGACGGAAGAAGGTAGGAGGTGTGGGGCAGACGGAAGAAGGTAGGAGGTATGGGGCAGACGGAAGAAGGTAGGAGGTGTGGTGTTGGGGGTGGCGGAAGAAGGTAGGAAATATGGTGTGGGGGGGGGTGGGAAGATGGTAGGGAGGTGTGGTGGGGGGGAATGAACGGAAGAAGGTAGGAGGTGTGGTGGGGGGGGACAGGACAGGACGGAAGGTAGGTGTGGTGGGTGGATGGAAGGTGTGAGTCGACGGAAGAAGGTAGGAGGTGTGGTGTGGGGGGACAGGACAGGACGGAAGGTAGGTGTGGTGGGTGGATGGAAGGTGTGAGTCGACGGAAGAAGGTAGGAGGTGTGGTGTGGGGGGTGACGGAAGAAGGTAGGAAAAATGGTGTGGGGGGGAGGAAGAAGTTAGGAGGTGTGGTGGGGGGGGGGGGACAGGAGGGAAGGTAGGTGTGGTGGATGGAAGGTGTGAGGTCGACGGAAGAAGGTAGGAGGTGTGGTGTGGGGGGTGGCGGAAGAAGGTAGGAAAAATGGTGTGGGGGGGAGAGGAAGAAGGTAGGAGGTGTGGTGGGGGGGGGACAGGAGGGAAGGTAGGTGTGGTGGATGGAAGGTGTGAGTCGACAGAAGAAGGAAGGAGGTGTGGTGTGGGGGGTGGCGGAAGAAGGTAGGAAAAATGGTGTGGGGGGGGGGGGGGGGGGGAGGAAGAAGGTAGGAGATGTGGTGGGGGGGGGGGGGACAGGACGGAAGGTAGGTGTGGTGGGTGGATGGAAGGTGTGAGTCGACTGGGGGTGGCGGAAGAAGGTAGGAAAAATGGTGTGGGGGGAGAGGAAGAAGGTAGGAGGTGTGGTGGTGGGGGGAGAGGAAAAAGGTAGGAGGTGTGGTGGGGGCGGACGGAAGAAGGTAGAAGGTGTGGTGGTGGCGGAAGAAGGTAGGAAATATGGGGGGGGGGGGGGCGAAAGAAGGTAGGAGGTGTGATGGGGGACGAAAGGTAGGAGGTGTGGTGGGGGGGACGAAAGAAGGTAGGAGGTGTGGTGGGGGGCGGCTTACAGACAGAAGAAGGTAGGAGGTGTGGTGGGGGCAGACGGAAAAAGGTACAAGGTGTGGGGGGGGCGGAAGAAGGTAGGCGGCGGAAAGAAGGTAGGAGGTGTGGGGGGGCACGGACAGGACAGAAGAAGGTAGGAGGTGTGGGGGGGGCACGGACAGGACAGAAGAAGGTAGGAGGTGTGGGGCGCGGACAAAAGAAGGTAGGAGGTGTGGGGCAGACGGAAGAAGGTAGGAGGTGTGGGGCAGACGGAAGAAGGTAGGAGGTGTGGGGCAGACGGAAGAAGGTAGGAGGTGTGGTGTTGGGGGTGGCGGAAGAAGGTAGGAAATATGGTGTGGGGGGGGGGTGGGAAGATGGTAGGGAGGTGTGGTGGGGGGGAATGAACGGAAGAAGGTAGGAGGTGTGGTGGGGGGGGGGGGGACAGGAGGGAAGGTAGGTGTGGTGGATGGAAGGTGTGAGTCGACAGAAGAAGGAAGGAGGTGTGGTGTGGGGGGTGGCGGAAGAAGGTAGGAAAAATGGTGTGGGGGGGGGGGAGGAAGAAGGTAGGAGGTGTGGTGGGGGGGGGGGGGGGACAGGACGGAAGGTAGGTGTGGTGGGTGGATGGAAGGTGTGAGTCGACTGGGGGTGGCGGAAGAAGGTAGGAAAAATGGTGTGGGGGGAGAGGAAGAAGGTAGGAGGTATGGTGGTGGGGGGAGAGGAAAAAGGTAGGAGGTGTGGTGGGGGCGGACGGAAGAAGGTAGAAGGTGTGGTGGTGGCGGAAGAAGGTAGGAAATATGGGGGGGGGGCGAAAGAAGGTAGGAGGTGTGATGGGGGACGAAAGGTAGGAGGTGTGGTGGGGGGGACGAAAGAAGGTAGGAGGTGTGGTGGGGGGCGGCTTACAGACAGAAGAAGGTAGGAGGTGTGGTGGGGGCAGACGGAAAAAGGTACAAGGTGTGGGGGGGGGGCGGAAGAAGGTAGGCGGCCGAAAGAAGGTAGGAGGTGTGGGGGGGGCACGGACAGGACAGAAGAAGGTAGGAGGTGTGGGGGGGGCACGGACAGGACAGAAGAAGGTAGGAGGTGTGGGGGGGGGGCGGACGGAACAAGGTAGGAGGTGTGGTGTGGGGGGGCGGACGGGACAGAAGATGGTAAGAGGTGTGGTGTGGGGGGAAAAAGAAGGTAGGAAATATGGTGTGGGGGGCGGATGGGGACGGAAGAAGGTAGGTTTGGTGGGCAGATGGGGACGGAAGAAGGTAGGTTTGGTGGGCGGATGGGGACGGAAGAAGGTAGGTTTGGTGGGCGGATGGGGACGGAAGAAGGTAGGTTTGGTGGGCGGATGGGGACGGAAGAAGGTAGGTTTGGTGGGCGGATGGGGACGGAAGAAGGTAGGTTTGGTGGGCGGATGGGGACGGAAGAAGGTAGGTTTGGTGGGCGGATGGGGACGGAAGAAGGTAGGTTTGGTGGGCGGATGGGGACGGAAGAAGGTAGGTTTGGTGGGCGGATGGGGACGGAAGAAGGTAGGTTTGGTGGGCGGATGGGGACGGAAGAAGGTAGGAGGTGTGGTGTGGGGGGGTTGGACGGGGGATGGCCGGAAGAAGGTGTGTGGTGGGGGGGGGGGGGGGGCGACGGACAAAAAGGTAGGAGGTGTGGTGTTGGGGGCAGAAGAAGGTAGGAAATAGGAAATGGGGGGGGGGAGAATGGTGGGGGGGGGGAGAAGGTAGGAGGTGTGGGGGGAGGACGGGGACGGAAGAAGGTAGGTGTGGTGGGCGGATGGAAGAAGGTAGGGGGGGTGGACAGAAGAAGGTAGGAGGTGTGGTGTGGGACGGGGATGGGACAGAAGAAGGTAGGTGTGGGGGGCGGAAGGTAGGAGGTGTGGTGGGGGACGGAAGAAGGTAGAAGAAGGTGTGGTGGTGGCGGAAGAAGGTAGGAAATATGGGGGGGACGGAAGAAGGTAGGAGGTGTGGTGTGGGGGGGTTGGACGGGGGATGGCCGGAAGAAGGTGTGTGGTGTGGGGGGCGACGGACAAAAGGTAGGAGGTGTGGTGTTGGGGGCAGAAGAAGGTAGGAAATATGGTGGGGGGGGGGGGAGAAGGTAGGAGGTGTGGTGGGGGGGGGGGAGGACGGGGACGGAAGAAGTTAGGTGTGGTGGGCAGATGGAAGGTAGGTGTGGTGGGCCGATGGAAGGTAGGGGGGGGGGTGGACAGAAGAAGGTAGGAGGTGTGGTGTGGGACGGGGATGGGACAGAAGAAGGTAGGAGGTGTGGTGGGGGACGGAAGAAGGTAGGAGGTGTGGTGGGGGGCGGAAGAAGGTAGGAAATATGGGGGGGAGGACGGAAAAAGGTCGAAAGGAAGGTGTGGGGGCGTGGGGGGGGGTTACAGACAGAAGAAGGTAGGAGGTGTGGTGAGGGCGGACGGAAAAAGGTACAAGGTGTGGTGGGACGGAAGAAGGTAGGCGGCCGAAAGAAGGTAGGAGGTGTGGCGGGGGGGGCGTGGACAGGACAGAAGAAGGTAGAAGGTGTGGGGGGGGGCGTGGACAGGCCAGAAGAAGGTAGGAGGTGTGGGGGGGGCGGACAGGACAGAAGAAGGTAGGAGGTGTGGGGGGGGGGGGGGGGCGGACAGGACAGAAGAAGGTAGGAGGTGTGAGGGGGCGGACGGAACAAGGTAGGAGGTGTGGTGTGGGGGGGCGGACGGGGCAGAAGATGGTAAGAGGTGTGGTGTGGGGGGGGGGCAGAAGAAGGTAGGAAAAATGGTGTGGGGGGCAGATGGGGGAAGGAAGAAGGTAGGAGGTGTGGTGGGGGCGGATGGGGGAAGGAAGAAGGTAGGAGGTGTGGTGGGGGCGGAAGAAGGTAGGAAATATGGGGGGGACGGGGACGAAAGAAGGTAGGAGGTGCGATGGGGGACGAAATGTAGGAGGTGTGGTGGGGGGCGGCTTACAGACAGAAGAAGGTAGGAGGTGTGGTGAGGGCGGACGGAAAAAGGTACAAGGTACAAGGTGTGGGGGACGGAAGAAGGTAGGCGGCCGAAAGAAGGTAGGAGGTGTGGCGGGAGGGCGTGGACAGGACAGAAGAAGGTAGAAGGTGTGGGGGGGGGGGGCGTGGACAGGACAGAAGAAGGTAGGAGGTGTGGGGGGGGGCGGACAGGACAGAAGAAGGTAGGAGGTGTGGGGGGGGACAGGACAGAAGAAGGTAGGAGGTGTGAGGGGGCGGACGGAACAAGGTAGGAGGTGTGGTGTGGGACGGGGATGGGACAGAAGAAGGTAGGTGTGGGGGGCGGAAGGTAGGAGGTGTGGTGGGGGACGGAAGAAGGTAGAAGAAGGTGTGGTGGTGGCGGAAGAAGGTAGGAAATATGGGGGGGACGAAAGAAGGTAGGAGGTGTGGTGTGGGGGGGTTGGACGGGGGATGGCCGGAAGAAGGTGTGTGGTGTGGGGGGCGACGGACAAAAGGTAGGAGGTGTGGTGTTGGGGGCAGAAGAAGGTAGGAAATATGGTGGGGGGGGGGGAGAAGGTAGGAGGTGTGGTGGGGGGGGGGGGGGGAGGACGGGGACGGAAGAAGGTAGGTGTGGTGGGCAGATGGAAGGTAGGTGTGGTGGGCCGATGGAAGGTAGGGGGGGGGGGTGGACAGAAGAAGGTAGGAGGTGTGGTGTGGGACGGGGATGGGACAGAAGAAGGTAGGAGGTGTGGTGGGGGACGGAAGAAGGTAGGAGGTGTGGTGAGGGCGGAAGAAGGTAGGAAATATGGGGGGGACGGGGACGAAAGAAGGTAGGAGGTGCGATGGGGGACGAAAGGTAGGAGGTGTGGTGGGGGGCGGCTTACAGACAGAAGAAGGTAGGAGGTGTGGTGAGGGCGGACGGAAAAAGGTACAAGGTGTGGGGGGACGGAAGAAGGTAGGCGGCCGAAAGAAGGTAGGAGGTGTGGCGGGGGGGCGTGGACAGGACAGAAGAAGGTAGAAGGTGTGGGGGGGGGGCGTGGACAGGACAGAAGAAGGTAGGAGGTGTGGGGGGGGGCGGACAGGACAGAAGAAGGTAGGAGGTGTGGGGGGAGGACGGGGACGGAAGAAGGTAGGTGTGGTGGGCGGATGGAAGAAGGTAGGGGGGGGGTGGACAGAAGAAGGTAGGAGGTGTGGTGTGGGACGGGGATGGGACAGAAGAAGGTAGGTGTGGGGGGCGGAAGGTAGGAGGTGTGGTGGGGGACGGAAGAAGGTAGAAGAAGGTGTGGTGGTGGCGGAAGAAGGTAGGAAATATGGAAATATGAGGGGGACGGAAGAAGGTAGGAGGTGTGGTGTGGGGGGGTTGGACGGGGGATGGCCGGAAGAAGGTGTGTGGTGTGGGGGGCGACGGACAAAAGGTAGGAGGTGTGGTGTTGGGGGCAGAAGAAGGTAGGAAATATGGTGGGGGGGGGGAGAAGGTAGGAGGTGTGGTGGGGGGAGGGGGAGGACGGGGACGGAAGAAGGTAGGTGTGGTGGGCCGATGAAAGGTAGGGGGGGGGGGTGGACAGAAGAAGGTAGGAGGTGTGGTGTGGGACGGGGATGGGACAGAAGAAGGTAGGAGGTGTGGTGGGGGACGGAAGAAGGTAGGAGGTGTGGTGGGGGCGGAAGAAGGTAGGAAATATGGGGGGGACGGGGACGAAAGAAGGTAGGAGGTGCGATGGGGGACGAAAGGTAGGAGGTGTGGTGGGGGCGGACAGGACAGAAGAAGGTAGGAGGTGTGGGGGGGACAGGACAGAAGAAGGTAGGAGGTGTGAGGGGGCGGACGGAACAAGGTAGGAGGTGTGGTGTGGGACGGGGATGGGACAGAAGAAGGTAGGTGTGGGGGGCGGAAGGTAGGAGGTGTGGTGGGGGACGGAAGAAGGTAGAAGAAGGTGTGGTGGTGGCGGAAGAAGGTAGGAAATATGGGGGGGACGGAAGAAGGTAGGAGGTGTGGTGTGGGGGGGTTGGACGGGGGATGGCCGGAAGAAGTGTGTGTGGTGTGGGGGGCGACGGACAAAAGGTAGGAGGTGTGGTGTTGGGGGCAGAAGAAGGTAGGAAATATGGTGGGGGGGGGGGAGAAGGTAGGAGGTGTGGTGGGGGGGGGGGGGGGGAGGACGGGGACGGAAGAAGGTAGGTGTGGTGGGCAGATGGAAGGTAGGTGTGGTGGGCCGATGGAAGGTAGGGGGGGGGGGGGTGGACAGAAGAAGGTAGGAGGTGTGGTGTGGGACGGGGATGGGACAGAAGAAGGTAGGAGGTGTGGTGGGGGCGGAAGAAGGTAGGAGGTGTGGTGGGGGCGGAAGAAGGTAGGAAATATGTGTGGGGGACGGGGACGAAAGAAGGTAGTGGTAGAGGTGTGGGGGGGGGGGGGGCGGACAGGACAGAAGAAGGTAGGAGGTGTGAGGGGGCGGACGGAAGAAGGTAGGAGGTGTGGTGTGGGGGGCGCGAAGACGGGTAGCAGAAGTGTGGTAAGAGGAGGTGTGTGTGGGGGGGGAAAGGGTGTGGGTGGGGCAGAAGAAGGTAGGAAAAATGGTGTGGGGGGCAGATGGGGGAAGGAAGAAGGTAGGAGGTGTGGTGGGGGCGGATGGGGGAAGGAAGAAGGTAGGAGGTGTGGTGGGGGCGGAAGAAGGTAGGAAATATGGGGGGGACGAAAGAAGGTAGGAGGTGCGATGGGGGACGAAAGGTAGGAGGTGTGGATGGGGGGCGGCTTACAGACAGAAGAAGGTAGGAGGTGTGGTGAGGGCGGACGGAAAAAGGTACAAGGTGTGGGGGGACGGAAGAAGGTAGGCGGCCGAAAGAAGGTAGGAGGTGTGGCGGGAGGGCGTGGACAGGACAGAAGAAGGTAGAAGGTGTGGGGGGGGGCGTGGACAGGACAGAAGTAGGTAGGAGGTGTGGGGGGGGGCGGACAGGACAGAAGAAGGTAGGAGGTGTGGGGGGGACAGGACAGAAGAAGGTAGGAGGTGTGAGGGGGCGGACGGAACAAGGTAGGAGGTGTGGTGTGGGGGGGCGGACGGGGCAGAAGATGGTAAGAGGTGTGGTGTGGGGGGGGGGCAGAAGAAGGTAGGAAATATGGTGTGGGGGGCAGATGGGGGAAGGAAGAAGGTAGGAGGTGTGGTGGGGGGCAGATGGGGGAAGGAAGAAGGTAGGAGGTGTGGTGGGGGGGGCGGATGGGGGAAGGAAGAAGGTAGGAGGTGTGGTGGGGGCAGATTTGGGGGAAGGAAGAAGGTAGGAGGTGTGGTGGGGGCAGATTTGGGGGAAGGAAGAAGGTAGGAGGTGTGGTGGGGGCGGATTTGGGGGAAGGAAGAAGGTAGGAGGTGTGGTGTGGGCGGATGGGGGAAGGAAGAAGGTAGGAGGTGTGGTGTGGGCGGATGGGGGAAGGAAGAAGGTAGGTTTGGTGGGCGGATGGGGACGGAAGAAGGTAGGTTTGGTGGGCGGATGGGGACGGAAGAAGGTAGGTTTGGTGGGCGGATGGGGACGGAAGAAGGTAGGTTTGGTGGGCGGATGGGGACGGAAGAAGGTAGGTTTGGTGGGCGGATGGGGACGGAAGAAGGTAGGTTTGGTGGGCGGATGGGGACGGAAGAAGGTAGGTTTGGTGGGCGGATGGGGACGGAAGAAGGTAGGTTTGGTGGGCGGATGGGGACGGAAGAAGGCAGGTTTGGTGGGCGGATGGGGACGGAAGAAGGCAGGTTTGGTGGGCGGATGGGGACGGAAGAAGGCAGGTTTGGTGGGCGGATGGGGACGGAAGAAGGCAGGTTTGGTGGGCGGATGGGGACGGAAGAAGGCAGGTTTGGTGGGCGGATGGGGACGGAAGAAGGTAGGTTTGGTGGGCGGATGGGGACGGAAGAAGGTAGGAGGTGTGGTGTGGGGGGGTTGGCCAGAAGAAGGTGTGTGGGGGGGGGGGGGGGACGGACAAAAGGTAGGAGGTGTGGTGTTGGGGGCAGAAGAAGGTAGTATATATGGTGGGGGGGACGGAAGAAGGTAGGAGGTGTGGTGGGGGGGGGGGGGGACGGAAGAAGGTAGGTGTGGTGGGCAGATGGAAGGTAGGTGTGGTGGGCGGATGGAAGAAGGTAGGGGGGGGTGGACAGAAGAAGGTAGGAGGTGTGGTGTGGGACGGGGATGGGACAGAAGAAGGTAGGTGTGGGGGGCGGAAGAAGGTAGGAGGTGTGGTGGTGGCGGAAGAAGGTAGGAAATATGGGGGGGACGGGGACGAAAGAAGGTAGGAGGTGTGATGGGGGACGAAAGGTAGGAGGTGTGGTGGGGGGCGGCTTACAGACAGAAGAAGGTAGGAGGTGTGGTGAGGGCGGACGGAAAAGGTACAAGGTGTGGGGGGGACGAAAGAAGGTAGGCGGCCGAAAGAAGGTAGGCGGCCTAAAGAAGGTAGGCGGCCGAATGAAGGTAGGCGGCCGAATGAAGGTAGGAGGTGTGGGGCGCGGACAGGACAGAAGAAGAAGGTAGGAGGTGTGGTGTGGGGGGGCGGACGGAACAAGGTAGGAGGTGTGGTGTGGGGGGGGGCGGACGGAACAAGGTAGGAGGTGTGGGGGGGCGGACGGAACAAGGTAGGAGGTGTGGTGTGGGGGGGCAGACGGGACAGAAGATGGTAAGAGGTGTGGTGTGGGGTGGGGCAGAAGAAGGTAGGAAATATGGTGTGGGGGGCAGATGGGGGAAGGAAGAAGGTAGGAGGTGTGGTGTGGGCGGCAGATGGGGGACGGAAGAAGGTAGGTTTGGTGTGGGCGGATGGGGGACGGAAGAAGGTAGGTTTGGTGTGGGCGGATGGGGGACGGAAGAAGGTAGGTTTGGTGGGCGGATGGTGGTGTGGTGTGGGGGGGTTGGACCGGGGATGGCCAGAAGAAGGTGTGTGTGTGGGGGCGACGGACAAAGGGTAGGAGGTGTGGTGTTGGTGTGGTGTTGGGGGCAGAAGAAGGTAGGAAATATGGGGGGGGGGAAGGTAGGAGGTGTGGTGGGGGGGGAGGACGGGGACGGATGAAGGTAGGAGGTGTGCGTGGGGGGGGGGGGGGCAGAGGGAAGAAGGTAGGTGTGGTGGGGCAGTAGGTAAGTAGGGGGGACAGAGGGGATGGCAGTAGATAGGTGTGGGGGGGCAGAAGCGGTAGGTAGGACAGCGGTGGGGGGGCAGAAGCGGTAGGTAGGACAGCAGTGGGGGGGAGGGGTGCAATCGGTATGTGTGCCCCGGTAGCCCCCTCTGGGGGAAGGTTATGAAGAGCACAGCCCCCCCCCCCCCCTCCCCCCGTGTCGGGGTCCCCGGTGATCAGACATCGTACCTGGAACTTGTACAGGAAGTACTCCGGCCACAGGATCAGGTAGACCCCCGGGGTTGATGAGGCCGAGCTTCCCCAGCAGAGGGGCGGCGAACCAGTACCGGGTGATGAGCGGGATGCTGCGGAACCAGTCCCCGAGGTCTGACATGGCGGCGATGATAGCGGGACACACCGTAAAATGCTGTCACGTGGTGTGTGGGCGTGTCATAAAAGGTTGCATTGAATGAGCCGTCAGTTGCTATGGAGGATGTGTAGTCCGTGTCTGGGATCAGGCAGTGCGGAGGACAGACCCTGGGGGGGCTTGTTTGTATCCCAGGTCAGCTGATGCTGATGTCACCACTCCTCAGCTATAGAAGGCTGTTTTTCTCCACCACTTATTGGGGCGCCACAATGGTACAGCGGTAGCGCTTATGCCTTGCAGCCAGGAGGTTGCGAGTTCGAATCCTCCAGCAGCTGTCTAGAGTTTGCATGTTCTCTGTGTGTCCGCGTGGGTTTCCTCCGGGTACTCCGGTTTCCCCCCACAATTATCAAAGACATGTTGATAGGTTAATTCAATGCCCGGAGCCAGCATACATGCACAGGAGCAGCATACACTGGTCTCTCTAAATTGTCACTTAGGTACATACCTCCCGAGGTGACGGAGAACGATGAGTCGCCTCACCCTGCGGAGGCCAAGGTAGGTGCACACACAAACACTTAGGCGACACGTTAGGCAGGGAAAAAAGACATTTTGGAAAAAACACAATATTCTTTACTTTTTCATTTAATAAAAAATCACAATTTATTTTTAAACTATTTTTTTCCTCAGTTTCGGCCGATACGTATTCTACATATTTTTTGGGGGGTAAAAAAAAATCGCAATAAGCGTTTTTGATTGGGTTGCGTAAAACTTATAGCATCTACATAATAGAATTATGGCATTTTTTTTTTTTACCAGGAATGGCGGCGATCTGCGTTTTTTTTTTTGTCACCGTGACATTGCGGCGGACATATCGGACACTTTTGACACATTTTTTTGGGACTATTCACATTTATACAGCGATTAGTGCTATATAACGGAGTCACATTTACACAGAACTCAGCGCAGTTTTATAGCACTAATCGCTGTATAAATGTGAATGGTCCCAAAAAAAATTGTAAAAAGTGTCCGATATGTCCGCCGCAATGTCACGGTGACAAAAATAAAAATCGCAGATCGCTGCCATTACTTGGATATTTTTTTTACTACTACTAATGGTGGCGATCAGCGATTTTTCTCGTGACTGCGACATTATGGCGGACACATGGGACAATTTTTACACATTTTTGGGACCATTGTCATTTTCACAGCGAAAAGTGCTATAAAAATGCACTGATTACTGTAAAAATGGCAATTGCAGTTTAGGAGGTAATCACTAGGGGGCGATGTAGGGCTTAAGTGTGACCTCATATGTGTTTCTAACTGTAGGGGGGCTGGACGTGTGAAGTCAGTGATCGTCTTTCCCTGTATCAGGAAACAGGCGATCACTGACATTGTCACAATGAAGAACGGAGAAGGTTTGTTTACACCTCTCCCCGTTCTTCAGCTCCTGTGACCAATCGCGGGACACCGGCGGCGATCAGGTCTGCGGGTCCCGCGGGCAGGGCCGGACTTACCATTGGGCTTGACTGGGCTCAAGCCCATGGGCCCCGCCCAATAGGGGGCCCCCAGGGCCCTGGACAGCAACCCCTACTTTTCTTTATTTATTTTTTATAAAAAAAATATGTTTTTATATATATATATATATATATATATATATATATATATATATATATATATATATATATATATATATATTTATTAATATTATTAAAGGGCCCCCGGATGTCAACCACCCCGCCCTTTTTTTTATAAAAAAATGTACATTTTTTTTTATATATAAATATATATATATATATTTTTATTAAAGGGCTCAGAGGTCCCCAGGGCCCCATGTGGCAACCCCCCCTTTTATTATTTTTTTTATAAATGTTTATTTTTTTATTTATGTTTATATTTTTTTACTTTTTATTAAAAGGCCCACCCTTTTTTATGTATTTTTTATAAATATTTTTATTTTTTTAGGGGTCTGGAGGTCCCCAGGGGCCCAGAGGCCCCCAGACAGCAACCCCCACTTTTTTTATTTTATTTTTTATTAAAAAAAAATATGTTTTTTTTTTATATATTTTATATATATATTATTATTATTATTAAAGGGCCCAGAGGTCTCCAGGGCCCCCGGATGGCAACCCCCTTTTTTTTTATAAAAAAAATTACATCATTTTCTTTATATTTTTAATAAATGTTTTTTTTTTTTTTTTATTAAAGGGCCCAGAGGTTTATTTTTTATTTTTATTAAAGGGCATAGAGATTTTCAGGGCCCTGGACGGTTACATATATATACATAGGGCCAGATTCAGGTAGATGAGAGCATCTTTGCTCCAGAGTAACGCTTCTCATTTACGTTACTCTGACGACCCTTTCAGCGCAAGTACTGTTATTCACATAGCAGTTGCGCGTAAACTTGCGCCAGAGTAACGATAATGCGCTGGCGTAACCCGACGCAAGGGGAAGTGGGTGTGATCATATGTAAATGATGGGCGGAGCCCAGCGCAGAGGCTTACGTTCAGCGCATCAACCACGGAGCATGCGCAGTGAGTGAGGCTCCACTCGCCCCCTTTGTGCGCATGCTCACAACTTCCGTCGGCACCACTGCACGGGAAACGTCAGCGCAATGCCTTCCGTTGGGCGTTTAAATGCGCCCGTAGAAGCGCCATTCCGGCACTAACGTATATCCTGCTCCCCCTCCCCGCAGTGAAGTTACTTTTGTTCTGAGATGGCTGCTCCCGTTCCCCGCAAACACACAGGAGAAAGCTGAACTTTAATGGCCAGGAGCTGTCAGCCGTCATCTCGGCTATGGAGACCTATGATGTCTTCCTCCATGGCTGTAAAAGTTGACAGACAAGCATGGACAGAGGTGTTGTCCTGCAAGTGGGGGTGCTCAGCTAGCTCTTATCGTCGGTAACGCTGCTGTAGCTGCTCTCCTGCTGACCTGTGACCGTCTGGAGTAAAGATAAAGCAGCCTTTTGTAGAAATAACTTTGCGCCGGATGGACGAGATACGCGCGGCGCATGTAGCCAGCGTATGGTGCTAATCCGTTCGTGAATTGGGAAAAATCCCTCATTTGCATATTTGCAGGGGAAATCAATAGGCGCGACTGATGCGCCAAGCGAAATTAAGCGCTGACGATACTCTGGCGTCGGAACGTTCCGCCGGTCGCAAATGGCCCGTTATTGGGCGCATCTAGTTTGGTGGGTACGGGCACATAGAAACGACGGCGCATCTTCACAGTTACGCGGCGCATATCGAAATACTCCAGCGTAAGTGTTGCTGAATCTGGCCCAATATATCATTTTTTTCTTTATTTCTTCTTTTTTTTTTTTTTGTAAAGGCCCCACCTGCTTCTCAATTTCAGGTGGCAGCCCCCCCCCCCCCCCCCCCGGTTCTCTGTGTAAGGGACCCTAAAATTCCTGATGGCGGCCTCTGTGCATACCTCCCAAAATGCACGGATTCTGCGGGACTTTCCGCTTCTTCCTGCAGTCCCGCGATAGGGTTAATTTTCCCACACTGCAATAGGAGGCAGTATGGAAGCAGGAGGAACCGGAGCGGTGTGTGGAGGACTGTGGCTGCTGAAGGGAAGAAAGCCGACAGCCAATGAGTCTGTGGCCCTGGCTGTCGGCACAGGTGAGAGGCACTCCCCCCCGCTCAACAGCTGCAAAACCTCCCCCCAGGAGGAACTGGAGCGGTGTGGGGATGTCCTGCTGAAGGGAAGAGAGCTGACACATTCCGTGCACAGATGAGAGTCACCCCCCCCGCTCAACAACTTCAATCCCCCCCCCCCCCGCTCAACAACTTTCATGCACATCCAGGGGGCCCCTTCAACACCCAAGCCCAGGGGCCCCCACCACCCCCCTAAGTCCTGCCCTGCCGCCGAGTGTATCACTCGGCCCCACCCCTCGACACGCCACGTCATTGATTTGATTGACAACAGCGGGAGCCAATGGCTGCTATCAATCATCCAATGAAGAGCTCACAAGAGCTGGGGTAAAGCAAAGCGGGATCGCGCCCTTGGAGATTTGGGGCTCAGGTAAGTAAAACGGGGGTTAGGGTGGAGAGTGCAAGGTGTTTTTTCACCTTAATGCATAGGATGTATTAAAGTGGATGTAAACCCGATTCATGAAATTTGAGCTGGGCACATATATCTGCAGTATTTTATTATCTCTTTTCAATGAGCTAAGTCTTATAGCTCTCTTCTGAATGGTTCCTCTGTTATCAGCCTGAGAACTTCTGACATATTTTTTGACTTTTAAGATGAAAGCAGCCTGAATCTTTTGTCAAAGAAGGTTGGTAAAATAGATTAGCAGAGAGCAGCTCCTATTACAAAACAGCTCTGAGAGTCTCTGCCTATGATGAGAGGGGGTGTGTGCCTTTCCTCCAATCAGCAATGTTAGCTATCTTGGCTGCATATGCGTGGGCACACCCTAATCACTCTGTGTGGTGCAGATTCCCCCTACTGCTCAGGCTTTCCCCCATGTTGCGCCCCCACATGTTTCAGGGTGGAGAGTGGGGAAGGGGCCAATCATTGTCATTGACTGGCCCCTTCCTTTTTTTAATTAATACAATGAACACACTTACTGTGTTTAATCATAATTGAAGCATATTAAACTGTGTTTTCTATTCTTCAGTTTGTGAATGACCAGGAAGCCACTCAGCACATGACATTTCCCATTCATTCACTGTCCAAAAATAAAAAACACGGACGGTTGGCAACACTGCTCTGGAGCACGCCCGCACGGTAACCCCCAGGGAGAGCGCTTCTCCTAGGGGGTTTCTCCTAGGAGGAGCAGTTTGGGGGACCCCAGAAGACGATGACTGGGGCCACTCTGTGCAAAACGAACAGAACAGTGGAGGTAAGTATGATATGTTTGTTATTTAAAAAAAAAAAAAAAAACGAGGGTTTACAACCACTTTAATTTTTTTTTTATATGTCCCCCACAAAAAAATACATTAAATCAAAAGCTGTCCTTTGCAGTATATTTTCTTTGCCACAAGATTTCTTCAGTATTCTGCGTTGAATGAGGTTCCCCATCAATCAACCCGAAAGACTAATGCCTCGTACACACGATCACTTTTTGTGATGTAAAAAAACGTTGTTTTATCTCACGAAACAAAACAAAGTTTTTCAAACTTCATTTTAAAAAACGACGTTGCCTACACACCATTGTTTTCTGAAAATGCTCTTGCAAAGCGCGGTTACGTACAACACGTTCAACGGCACTCTGTTCCATTGAAGCTCCCGTCTCATAACTTGCTCCTGAGCGTGCGCGGGTTAAAAAACATTGTTTTCAACGTAGTTTTGCCCACACACCATCATTTTTTATGACACAAAAAACGACATTCTGAAAAACGCATGTTCGAAATTTTTTTGGTCGTTTTTCAGAAGACATAAAACGACGTTTTGCCTACACACGATCATTTTAAATGACGTTCTTTAAAACATTGTTTTATTTCATCACAAAAAACGACCGTGTGTACGCGGCATGAGGAATGACTAGGTTCAGTTATCCTGACTAGTAGGGATGAGCTTCACGTTCGATACGAACGTATGTTCGGCTCGAACGTTGCCTGTTCGATCGTTCGCCAAAAATCGAACAAAACGTGTCGTTCGCGCCAAATTTGAGTGACGCGCGTCGACCCATAATTCACTGCGGCGTTGCACGCTGATGATTGGCCAACCATGCACCATGACCCCGCATGCTTGGCCAATCACAGCGCCCAAAAAACGAAGAGCCATCATTTTAGATAGCTAGATAGAGCAGGCAAGCTAGTCAGTTTAGCTTTATTACAGTGTGTAGAGAATATATATACATCCTTAGGAGTTGTATATCATATATTTATACACTGTATAGCTTAGCTAGATCTGCTATTAGTATTTGTCAGGCAGGAGATTGTGCAGGCAGGAGATAGCTGCAGTGCTCTAACTTGTTGTATTGCCTGTGGCTGTGTGCTGTGTTTAGTTTACACCTAAACGTACTGGGTGTTACTGCAATTGTCCTGCTTATTTGCACCTAAGCGCATTTGCTTTAAGTGTAAGTTAGCTGTGTAATCGCATGTAAGCGCATTTACTGAAAGTGTAAGTTTGCTGTGTAATCGCACGTAAGCGTGTTTACTGTAAGTGCATGTTTGCTGTGTAATCGCACGTAAGCGCATTTACTGTAAGTGTAAGTTTGCTGTGTAATCGCACGTAAGCGCATTTACTGTAAGTGTAAGTTTGCTGTGTAATTGCATGTAACCGCATTTACTGTAAGTGCACGTTTGCTGTGTAATCGCACGTAAGCGCATTTACTGTAAGTGTAAGTTTGCTGTGTAATCGCACGTAACCGCATTTACTGTAAGTGCACGTTTGCTGTGTAATCGCACGTAAGCGCATTTACTTTAAGTGCAAGTTTGCTGTGTAATCGCACGTAAGCGCATTTACTGTAAGTGTAAGTTTGCTGTGTAATCGCATGTAACCGCATTTACTGTAAGTGTAAGTTTGCTGTGTAATCGCACGTAAGCGCATTTACTGTAAGTGTAAGTTTGCTGTGTAATCGCACGTAACCGCATTTACTGTAAGTGCACGTTTGCTGTGTAATCGCACGTAAGCGCATTTACTGTAAGTGCATGTTTGCTGTGTAATCGCACGTAAGCGCATTTACTGTAAGTGCACGTTTGCTGTATAATCGCACGTAAGCGCATTTACTGTAAGTGCACGTTTGCTGTGTAATCGCACGTAAGCGCATTTACTGTAAGTGCACATTTGCTATTTATTTGCACATAAACACATTTACTGTTAATGCACGTGGGCTATTTAATTGCACATAAACGCAGTCGCTCTTACTGCGCGTGTGCTGTTTAATAGCAACTAAACGCATTTGCTGTAACTGCGCGTGTGCTGTTTAATAGCACCTAAACGCATTTGCTGTAACTGCATGTTTGCTGTTTGATAGCACCTAAACGCATTAGCTGTCACATGTCACAAAGGTGGCAGGCTGGGCTAAGTGATTGCAGGATATTGGGAGGTGGGATGGCAGGGTGCTGGGAGTGAGGATTGCTGTGAGCAGGAATGGCAGGGTGCTGGAAGTGAGAATTTCTGGGAACAGGAATGGCATGGTGCTGGAAGTGAGGATTGCTGGGAGCAGGAATGGCAGGGTGCTGGAAGTGAGGATTGCTGGGAGCAGGAATGGCAGGGTGCTGGAAGTGAGGATTGCTGGGAGCAGGAATGGCAGGGTGCTGGAAGTGAGGATTGCTGGGAGCAGGAATGGCAGGGTGCTGGAAGTGAGGATTGGTGTCAGCAGGAATGGCAGGGTGCTGGAAGTGAGGATTGGTGTCAGCAGGAATGGCAGGGTGCTGGAAGTGAGGATTGCTGGAAGCAGGAATGGCAGGGTGCTGGAAGTGAGGATTGGTGTCAGCATGAATGGCAGGGTGCTGGAAGTGAGGATTGCTGGGAGCAGGAATGGCAGGGTGCTGAAAGTGAGGATTGCTAGGAGCAGGATGGCAGGGTGCTGGAAGTGAGGATTGCTGGGAGCAGGAATGGCAAGGTGCTGAAAGTGAGGATTGCTGGGAGCAGGAATGGCAGGGTGCTGGAAGTGAGGATTGCTAGGAGCAGAATGGCAGGGTGCTGAAAGTTCCATTGATACATGTTCCCTGGGGCAAGACCCGGGTTCTGAAAGACGTTTTCCAACATTAAATTGAATATTGGTCTTTAAAATGAGCGTTTTTGAATTTGAACGTTCGAGTCCCATAGACTTCAATGGGGTTCTAAATGTTCGCACGAACCTGCGGTCTGTTCGAACGTTCTGGTGCGAACCGAACCCGGGTATGTTCCGCTCATCCCTACTGACTAGCACTTGTCATCTTTCAGGAATCTTGTCAGGTGAATGTAAATTACCACAGTGAATTATATAAATAATGACATGTGCTGCATTACTTATTTTATTGGAGCGTGTCCTTATGTGATGCATTTATTTACATTCTTGGCAATGATCCTAGATTATAGGCATCATACAAATATTCAATTATGTAAGCGAACAAAGGTTAGTAGTAAAACTAAGACGCATCGCAATTAGGTCTTTACACATTAGACCTAGAACTTATATAATAAATGAAAGTTCAGCATTATTTGTTGGCTTGACTGCTGTACTCTGATAAAAGGTGAAATCTGATTGGCCTTTATGGACACCCTAACCTTTTTAAACTGCTTATTGTAATGCAGGGTCCCAAAGTGTGGTCAGTCTTAACCTCCAAGACTGTAAGGGACTATCCAAAGGGTTGATAACAAGGCTGGGGGTCAATAGGTGGATAAATGATGGAAAGTTGATTGGCTTTAATTAATCTGATAGGATCTCTGTAGAATTCTGTGCCAGTCTGGAAGGTTATACGGCTAACAACTTGTAACTCAGAGATGGATGATGTTGAATTGCCCTTATCAGCTGTGTGTTGTCAATGGCCTTATTTACTGGCGCGCTTTGTATGGTGTTTCTGTGACGTTCCACTTTCAGGACAACCGAGAAGGAGGTAAGTACGTGTTCCATTCCTGTATTGCAGTGCTTCTCAATTATTTTCTGTCATGCCCCCCCTAGGAAGAAGAAAACATTTTGCGCCCCCCCCCCCCCCCCCGCGCGACTGTAAATAGTATCATCACGGTGACACTGGTGGGCGCACGGTGGGCACAGTGGTACTGGGGGGCACAGTGGTACTGGGGGGCACACTGTGGTACTGGGGGGCACACTGTGGTACTGGGGGGCACACTGTGGTACTGGGGGGCACACTGTGGTACTGGGGGGCACACTGTGGTACTGGTGGGCACACTGTGGTACTGGGGCACTGATTTGTTACCTTTTTTTTTTTTTTTCAAGTCGCTCAGTTCTCCGTTCTCTCTCCCTCCTCACACGCGCTGTCTGTGTGAGGAGCGAAGAGTCGGCAATGAGAGATGATTATATGTTTACATATGAGATCATCTCCCATTGGCGCGACAGATCGCGCTGTAAATAGCCGCTGTGATTGGCTATTTACCGCGATCTGTGTTTGGCTGTGTCCGAGGGACACGGCCAGCACAGGAGTTCCCCGCTGCGCGCTCGGGAGCGCATAGGGGATTCAGGGCTGCGCTGCGGCCGTACAAAGTCGTACGGCCGTCAGCAAGTAGTTAAACGAGCCCAACTTTACGGAGCCTCGTGGCCCCCCTGGGGGGCGCGCCCCACTATTTGAGAACCACTGCTGTATTGAATGGCAATGGAAAGGCAATGAGTACACCCACCTCAAACTCTGTTGGACAGCCAGTAAGTACTTCAACCTCAAACTCTTCTGGAGAGCAAGGGAGTGCACCCACGTCAGTCTTTTGGAAAGCCAATGAGTATACCTATCTCAAACTCTGTTGGGCATCCAGTAAATATACCCACCTCAAACTCTGTAAGGAAGGCAGTAAGTACACTTACCTCCAACTCTGTTGGGCAGCCAGTAAATATACCCTCCTCAAACTTTGCTGGGCAGCCAGTAAGTACACCCACCTCAAACTTTGTTGTGCAGCCAGTATGTACACCCGCCTCAAATGTTGTTGGGCAGCCAGTAAGTACACCCATCTCAAACTCTGTAAGGAAGCCAGCAAGTACACCCACCTCAAACTTTGTTGGGTAGCCATTAGGTACACCCACTTTAAGCTCTATTGAAGAGCCAGAGAGAACACCCAGAAAAAAAAGCAAGTGTTGGTTGTTACAATGATTGGTTGTTACAATTATGACATTTTAGTAAAGGGACAGCAATTAATTCTTTGGTACCACTCCTATTGCTATGGATGTACTCTTCAACTATTGCTATTGGTGGCTCTCAAACAGAGCTTCATGTGGGTGCACTTTCTGGCTCTTCAACAGAGTTTGAGGTGGGTGCACTCTCTGGCTCTTCAACAGAGTTTGAGGTCGGTGCACTATCTGGCTCTGCAACAGAGTTTGAGGTGCGTGCACTCCCTGGCTCTTCAACAGAGTTTGAGGTGGGTGCACTCTCTGGCTCTTCAACAGAGTTTGAGGTCGGTGCACTATCTGGCTCTGCAACAGAGTTTGAGGTGCGTGCACTCCCTGGCTCTTCAACAGAGTTTGAGGTGGGTGCACTCTCTGTCTCTTCAACAGAGTTTGAGGTGGGTACACTCTCTGGCTCTTCAACAGAGTTTGAGGTGGGTACACTCTCTGGCTCTTCAACAGAGTTTGAGGTGGTTGCACTCCCTGGCTCTTCAACAGAGTTTGAGGTGGGTGCACTTCCTGGCTCTTCAACAGAGTTTGAGGTGGGTGCACTCCCTGGCTCTTCAACAGAGTTTGAGGTGGGTGCACTCTCTGGCGCTTCAACAGAGTTTGAGGTGGGTGCACTCTCTGGCTCTTCAACAGAGTTTGAGGTGGGTGCACTTCCTGGCTCTTCAACAGAGTTTGAGGTGGGTGCACTCCCTGGCTCTTCAGCAGAGTTTGAGGTGGGAGTACTCTCTGGCGCTTCAACAGAGTTTGAGGTGGGTGCACTCTCTGGCTCTTCAACAGAGTTTGAGGTGGGTGCACTCTCTGGCTCTGCAACAGAGTTTGAGGTGCGTGCACTCCCTGGCTCTTTAACAGAGTTTGAGGTGCGTGCACTCCCTGTCTCTTCAACAGAGTTTGAGGTGGGTGCACTCCCTGGCTCTTCAACAGAGTTTAAGGTGGGTGCACTCCCTGGCTCTTCAACAGAGTTTGAGGTGGGTGTACTCTCTGGTTCATCAAGAGAACTTAGAGAAAATGGTCGGTATCCCCCTCAAATGTGTGGACTGTCAGCCATCTCAGCCTCACAGCGAACCTCTGAGAGCCTGAGCTGGCTGCTCCCGCCCGCTCCACAGCCCAGTACTCCATTAAGCATGGGGGAAGGGGGCAGAGCAGACAGCAGTGACTGACACTCACCAACTATCTGCTCAGGGAGCTCTGAGAACCGATCAATGGTGTTTGGTTACTCGGTTCTCATCCTTGGAGTTGGCGGGGGACCTATGGTGCATCCACCTATGTAAGTGTGTTTAAAAAATAAATAAAAATAATCCCATGCTTCTATTTTAAGTATAAAAGCCAAGTGGGCATAAGTATTGTTCCACTGCACATATGGATAATCTCTTGTAGCCTTGCTGCCCTCTAGGACCGGGGATGTCCTACAATGACTGAAACTGAAAGCCTTGACAATTTCTTATATTTCTAGGGCATCTCTCTAAGGGGCACTCATGGGGGCTCACTCCAGAGACACAAAATATTGTTGGAATAAACAGAATCAAGCATTTACTAGTGATTTAAATCGACTTGATTTAAATGAAATCCGCCCTCTTAATAATGCATATAATATCTAATGTGCTCTCATTCCAAATCACTTGTGTCCAATAAAACAACATGCATAAGTGCTCCACCTCCAGTCTCCTCTGCCTCTTACCTCCACCGTCGACCTACACAGTGGTAAGGACAACAAAAGCTGTTAACATCTGGGTGTATATAATTGCAGCAATCCTCCAAGGAGCAGATGGGGAAAAGTTTCCAAGCAATGTCTCTAGGTGCGTGTCATTCAGAGGTATAATTAAAACAAAGAACTTTCCATAGTGTAATACGTTCACATAAAACCATTTATTAACTAAAAGGTTGAAAAGATACTAACAAACAGAGTGCACTTAAATCAAGGTAGCAAGCAGAAATGAACAATAAAAACATTGCCTCGTTAAGCACAACTTCCGGGCGTGATGACGTCATGTTTCTCCGCCCCTGGCGTGTTTCGTCATGTGATCTGTGACTTCCTCATAGGTTCCCTATGGTCATGGACCTTTTTTTAGTGGTGTTGCGCTTTGATTTTTGTCTTTATTTTTCTTGCTTTTTGTGTTGCGGGAACGCATGTCAATACATAGCAGCAACCAAGCACTATATTTATATTTATACTCAGTTATACACATTTATTATTAATATTTTTAAAATGTTATCACATATATACACCTGAGTAGCGCAGTGATCTTATTGTAGTAATAGTATTATCTTATTGACTGATAATATTCATATCTACCAAAACATGTAACATTAAACTTCTATTCTTCCAAGAGGGTCTGCTGGAAGCTGAATCCGTTCTGGTTATCACTTTTTCCAGTCCCTGATCCTATCTCTGACAGCTTGACTACTTTTATCTGCATTAACAAACCTTCGGCTAGTCCCAATATCTTTTGGGATATGCTGAAAGCCTTTTTGAGAGGACAATTTATTCGATCCATTAGTGCCATTAAGACCAAGTCCTAGGAAAACTTGTGCTGATAGAAGTTGAGAGAGCCGAGTCTGCTTTTATTGACTCCCCCTCTGAACAAACTGAGCGATCTTGGAGGGAAGCTCAGAATATCGCTAAACATGTGGTTCTTACAAAGGCAAAGAAGAAGAGGTTGTTTCTTCAGCAGAAGTACTTTGAAGAAGGGGGAAGCACAGGTCATATGCTGGCTATGATGGTGCGTTGGCAGAAGAGATCGTCTCATATAGAGGCTATAACCAACCTCTTAGGGGATTTAGTTTCTACGCACTCAGGTATTGTGTCTGTTTTTAGGGATTTCTATGCTGAAGTGTACTCCTACTGTGAGTGAGATTGACCTGTTTCTTGATCATTGTCGGGTTCCACAGCTACCGGCCCTAGATGTGGAGCAGCTGAATGCTCCCCTCACGGCTGACGAGCTGATGGAGGCGCTGGCTCTTTCCTCTCCTGACAAGTCTCCGGGCTTGGATGGCTTGCCAGTGGAGGTATACAAACGATACGCCTATACACTGTTGCCTCGTTTAAGAAAAGTCTTTGTAGAGGCGTTGGAGGGGGGTAGCCTCCCTCAGTCTATGAACAAGGAGATAATTGTATTGCTATTGAAGCCTGGCAAAAATGCACACTTTCCTGACTCATATAGGCCCATTTCATTGTTGACCACGGATGTGAAATTATTGGCGAGGGTCCTGGCCACCAGGTTGGCTAAAGTTATTCACAAGCTAGTCCACAGCGACCAATCAGGGTTCTTCCCTCAAGATCCACGGCCCTCAATATTAGACGCCTTTTTCTAAACCTTCAGATCCCTGTTGATAACCCAGGTCAGAGAGCGATTCTCTCATTAGACGCAGCCAAGGCATTTGACAGCGTAGAATGGCCTTAACTGTGGGAGGTACTGAAGCGATTTGGGTTAGGTGACAATTTTTTTAAATGGGTTAAATTACTCTATGCTGCCCCCACGGCTCAAATTCGTGTGAATGGGGACCTCTCAGATCCCTTTCCTCTTTTTAGGGGTCCGAGACAGGGGTGCCCATTGTCATTGTCGCCCCTGTTATTCACTCTAGCCCTTGAACCCTTGGCGGCCATTATTCGTTTTTCCCCATCTGTTGAGGGGTTTCGCAGGGAGCAGGGAACTGAGAAAATATCTCTCTACGTGGATGACACCCTGCTATATTTGGAGGATACGGATGGGTCCCTCACTAGTGTTATGGGGTTGATTCAGCGTTTTGGCTCTTTGTCGGGATTCTCCATCAACTGGAGCAAATCTGTACTTTTGCCCTTGGATGGTCAAACAATTTCATTGCTTGTTGCTGCGGAATTCCTCAAAGTGGTCTCTTCCTTCAGATATCTGGGTGTGCAAATATCAGCGAATCCGCTGTCTTATTTGGAGGAGAATCTATTGCCCTTGTTTAAAAGACTCCAAACGATGGGTAATGTATGGTGTATACTACCTTTGTCAGTTATAGGAAGGATACATCTTATTAAAATGGTTTGGTGCCCGCAGCTGCTTTACATCATGCACAATTCCCCACAATGGATACCCCGTAGATGGTTCATTCACATTGACACTCTGTTTAGGTCCCTGATTTGGAAGAAAAGCGTGGCTAGAATAAGTCTGTCCACTCTGCAATATGGCAAAGATCAGGGAGAAGCGTCTGTTCCTAACCCTAAGCTCTATTTCTATGCTTCTCAGCTCCAACACTTGTGTGGTTTGGGGCGGTTGGGTGTCTCTGACTCCATAGAAGGCCTGTTGGGAACGGGGACATATAGCACCCCTGTGTTGACTAATTAGAGGTGGAGCTACCTCAACTACCTCAAACAGCACTGTTATCCTTCTTAAGAAACTCTGGGCTACTGTTCGGAATAGTATGAGGATTCTGGGATTTCTGGAAGAGACCCCACTGTGGAATAATCCCAATTTGCAAGAAGTTTACCGACTAGAAGGCTTTCATTCGTGGAAATCGGCTGGTATTTGCTATATTGCTCAGTTATATTACAAAACATACTTAAGTCATTTATGGATCTGCAACAGGAATTTAACATTCCCAGAAATCATTTATATAGGTACCTCCAATTAAGGCACGCTCTTCAGACTCAGGGCCAGACTTTCACTCTCTTTCTTACCAGTCATTCCCTTATCAAGGACATTTTTTATGCATTGCAGAAAAAGGGCTTGATATCCCATATATATTCTAGCTTACTGTCCTCCATCCAAAATTCAGCTTCGCTGCCATGCAGAAGGGGCTGGACCCAGGATCTGGGGGAGATTTCTGATGAGATGTGGGATGTGTGTCTACAAGCTGGACCCATTACCTCTGTTTCTCAGTCGCATAGGCTGTCCCATTTGTTTCTTTTACATAGGGCCTATCGTACCCCTATACAACTGTATCGATGGGGAAGACGGGATTCCTCTATATGCCCCAAGTGTTGTGGGGACGAGGGATCTCTCATTCACCTAATCTGGCGCTGCCCCAAATTGCATACAGTGGGGATCGAAAGTTTGGGCACCCCAGGTAAAAAATTTGCATTAATGTGCATAACGAAGCCAAGGAAAGATGGAAAAACCTCCAAAAGGCATCAAATTACAGATTAGACATTCTTATTCTTAGATTTTATTTCCATCATTTACACTTTCAAAATTACAGAAAACAAAAAAAATTGCGTCTGCAAAATTTTGGGCACCCTGTAGAGTTAAAGTGGATGTAAACCCCCCAAAAAAAAATTGTATGTCACAATGTAGAGTATAAGATTTCCTATCTGTGCCCAGTCTTGCCACACAGTTAATCCAGCGCTGAGTAATCCTCTTTTAAAGTTCAGTGCAAATTAACAGAATTCCAAATAAAAACTTGCCAAATTATAAAGTCCGTTTCTCTGTTATTTACATATCTAGCTTGGACATGTTTATCATAACAAGAGGTGATCCAAAGTTCATTGTATATTACTAGGATGTGTTATGATGTTATATCTCCTCATGTTATGATAAACAAAACTTAACATATGATAAACATTTCCTAGCTAGATATGTAAATAACCTCTCACTCAAAGCAAGAAGGGAGAAAACGGACTTTTGATTTAGGCAGGGTTTTATCTGGTTTACATGCACTTTAATATCTTGTACTGCCCCTTTGGCAAGTATCACAGCTTGTAAATGCTTTTTGTAGCCAGCGTTTTTCAATTCTTGCTTGAGGTATCTTTGCCCATTCCTTACAAAAGTCTCCAAATTCTTTGAGATTTCTGGGCTGTCTGTCACGCACTGCTCTTTTAAGGTCTATCCATAGATTTTTAATTATGTTGAGGTCAGGAGATTGTAAAGGCTATGGCAAAACCTTCAGTTTACACCTCTTGATGTAATCCCCGTGGATTTTGAGATGTGTTTAGGATCATTATCCATTTGTAGAAGCCATCCTCTCTTTAACTTCAGCTTTTTCACAGATGGCATCAAGTTAGCATCCGAAATTTGCTGAAATTTTATTGAATCCATTTTTCCTTCTACTCGTGAAATGTTCCCTGTGCCACTGGCTGCAATACAACCCCAGAGCATGATTGATCCACCCCCATGCTTAACAGTTGGACAGAGGTTCTTTTCATTAAATTCTGTGCCCTTTCTTCTCCAAACGTACCTTTTCTCATTCTGGCCAAAAAGTTCTATTTTAACTTTATCGATCCACAGAACTTGTTTCCAAAATGCATCAGGCTTGTCTATATGTTCATTTGCAAAGTTCAAACGCTGATTTTTGTGGTGAGGACGTAGAAGAGGTTTTCTTCTGATGACTCTTCCATGAAGACCATATTTGTACAAGTATCTCTTTATAGTGGAATAGTGTACCACAACTCCAGTGTCTGCCAGATCTTTCTGGAGGGATCGTGCAGTCAAACGTGGGTTTTGAATTGCCTTTCTCACAATCCTGCGAGCTGTTCTGTCTGATATTTTCTTGGTCTTCCAGATCTTGCTTTAACTTCCACTGTTCCTGATGACTGCCATTTCTTAATTACATTCCGAACAGAGGATAATGACATCTGAAAATGCTTTGCTATCTTCTTATAGCCTTCTCCAGCTTTGTGAGCGTCAACTATTTTCAGTTTCAGTTTTCTAGACAACTGCTTAGAAGAACCCATGGTGCTGATTGTTGGGGCAAGGTCAGATGAGTCTGGGCATTTATAACCTTTGAGATTGACATCACCTGGTCTTCCCAGACGATGATTGAGAACAATCCATGACACTGGCAGTTCTCAGCTTTGCAAAGGGGGCAGTACATGCTATAAATTCTGCCGGGTGCCCAATCTTTTGCAAACGCCATTTTTTTGTTTTCTGTCATTTTAAAAGTGTAAATGATGGAAATAAAATCCAACTTTTTTTGACATATTATAAGAATGTCTAATCTGTAATTTGATGCCTTTTGGAGATTTTTCCATCTTTCTTTGGCTTCGATATGCACATTAATACAAATTTTTACCTGGGGTGCCCAAACTTTCAATCCCTGCTGTAGGTACTAGGGGGATGTCACCTCAGTGCTCCAGGTTGGGGTGTCTTTGGATTCCCTAATATATATTTTGGAAGCGGTTGATGAAGAAAGGTATATATTCCCCCTGTACACATAGCTGTGATCAGACAACTATATTTGGCTCGTAAGCTGGTGGCTAGGATCTGGCTGTCTCCGCATTTTCCAACCAGAAAACAGTGCATGGAGCAGGTCAATCAGGTCCTTGTCAGGGAGAATTTAACATATCAGCATAGAAATGCACTTAGAAAGTTCTATTTCATTTGTCAGGCGTGGTTGGGCTAGCACCCCCTAGATTAATTCTGCATCGATTGTTACAAATGTGTTAATTATGGTTACATTTTCGGCCAATCTGATAGTGCTATATACATCTAGGTAAGGTACTCTTTGCATTTATCTGCCGTTGCTGGAAAGAAAAAGCTCCTTAAATGTAGGTGGATTATGGGCTATGACTAGTTAGTGTTGGCCTGTTGGCCCTTTGTTCCGCTGTGTGGGGTTGGTGGGTACTGTGTGGGGTTGGTGGGTTTGTTCTTGCCCACCTGACATAGCTTCTCTTCTCCCTCCCCCCCTTTTTTTATTTTTTTTATTATTTGAATTGTTTTCCCTTTATTTTTGTTGCCCTTTTGTGTGTCAATTTATGTTATGGCTGGTTCTTTAGCACAATTGTATCTTCCTCATGCGCAATGTATGGTTTTTGTTACGGATATGTGCTGTATATATATATTTTTTTTTTATCAAATAACTTTTTATTGAAGTTAAGAAAAGGAAGGAGTACAATTCTTACGGGATACACAGCCACATGATACAGCATGAGGAGATATAAAGAGACAAGGCACAGGTCTGCTTTCCTTTTGGTGTCCTACCACATTAGTGCAGATAGTAACATGTATGGACTTTGTGTACAATTCTATACAACAATAGGCTCACAACTTAGGTTAAGGCTGTCGTAGCACAGCGACACACGTCATCATATTGCAAAACTTTAAACACAAAAGGGTCGAGAAGGTACCCCAATAGAGGGGGAGAGAAAAGAAAAAATGGGTAAAGAGAATAAGAGGAGGAAAAGAAAAGAAAAAAAAAAAAAAAAGAAAAAGAAAAAAAAACACAGAAAAAAGATAAGGGGGGGGGGGGGGGGAAGGGAAAGGGGGAGAAGATCGTCGGAATAGCTCAGCTACCTGGTCAAGGGGAATCCTCCCGAAGGCGCCAAGGTTCCCAGACAGTGTCATGGACCTCCAGTCTGTCCTGTATCCTGGCGGTCATTCTCTCCATCAGCTCCACATCCTTGATCCTGGCGTGCAGGGCCTCAGGGGTAGGGGGGGGGAGAGCGGCTTTTCCAGTTCAGGGCAACCAGGCATCGAGCAGCTGTGAGGATGTGGCGTAGCAACTTCTTGCAAGGTGTGGAGTTCCTCAAGGGGGATAAGCCCAAAAGGAAGAATTTAGGAGATATGGGGACCTGAGTATCTAGGAGGCGGCTCAGCAGTTGCTGGACCTCGGACCAGTAGGGGGTAATCAGTGGGCAGCTCCAGTATATGTGAAAGAGGGAGCCCCTGTCTCCTTGGCATCGCCAGCAGCGATCAGAACTAGCGGGATATATGGCATGGAGCACATCGGGGGTCATATACCAAAAGAGAAGGATTTTATATGTGTTCTCTTTGTATAAAGTGCAAAGGGAGCTCTTGGCTGCTTGGGACCAAATAGTCCGCCATTGTGCCAGGGGTATTTCCTCATTAAGGGCTGTTTCCCACTTTAACATGTAGGAGTGTTTGCCTAGGGATTCCAGGGGATAGGCATTAAGTATTTTATATATATCTAAGATTAGACCTTTCTGGGTCGATCCGGCCAGGACCAGTCTTTCAAAGGGGGTTGGAGGGGAGAATTGCAGATTGGGTGTTATAGAAAGGGCGTAATGGCGAATTTGCAAGTAACTGTAGAATACTGTCTTAGGGAGGTCAAATTTAGCCTGGAGGGTAGAAAAGGGCAGGAGTTTACGTGAGATGGGATCCACTAGATTCCCAAAATGAAATAGGTTCCGTGATGTCCACGGTTGAGACATTTGGTGGGTGAGGCTATCTGGCACCTTGGGGTTGTACATAAACAAAGTCAGGAGTGAACGCTCCGCTGACAGTCCACACGGTCGCGACAGTCGACGCCATAGTCGTCGAAGCTGAGACACTGAGCCCAATAGGCAGTCAGGGGGAACGTCCGCGTCCGCGCTCCAAAGTAGGTTATTAGGGTGGGTCGGGGCCAACCACAATTTCTCGATCTCCATCCACTTGTTGTAGGATCGTTGGGTGAACCAGGAGGCCACCGCGCGCAGTTGCGTGGCCTGGTAGTACTTGACCAGATTAGGAAACGCAAGGCCTCCGTCCGAGCAAGCCGCCAATAGCACCTTCTGGGGTACCCTGTGCCTTTTGTAATTCCATGTGAATTTAAGTAGGTCAGCCTGAAGTTTTCTGAGGTGTTTGAGGGGGACAGGAATGGGCAATGTTTGGAAAAGGTAAAGGAGCTTCGGGAGAATCGTCATCTTAATTGAAGCGATCCGGCCAAGTAGAGAAATATGGTGTTTTTTCCACTGCAACAGCAGGGATCGGATTGAGCGGAATAGGGGGGGGAAAGTTTTCCTGGTACAGGGTATTGAAGCTTGGGGTAATATGTATCCCTAGGTACTTCAGGGAGGTTGTCTTCCATTGGTAGGGGAAGTTGGCCCGTAGGTGGTCAACCTCCACATTAGGGATATAGATCGGGAGGGCCTCAGATTTAGAGGTGTTAATTTTGTAGCCGGATAAGGCACCATACCGGGCCAGCTCTGCGTGGAGATTTGGGAGGGAAATCCTGGGTTGTGTCAGGGAAAGGATGATGTCGTCCGCGAACAGGGAGATTTTAAATTCCCTGCCTCGGACCGTCACCCCCCGAATGGACGTGTTGCTTCGAATGGTGGCCGCTAAGGGTTCAACACAAAGTGCGAATAGAAGGGGCGATAATGGACACCCTTGTCGGGTGCCGTTGGTAATGGGAAAGGAGGGTGAAAGGGCAAAGGGTGTCTTAACCTGGGATGAGGGATTGGAGTAGAGATGGCGTATCGCGTTCATAAATGGACCCCGAATCCCCACGTGGTGAAGCGTAGCGAACATGAAGGGCCACCCAAGCCGGTCAAAGGCCTTCTCGGCGTCCAGGCTAAGAAGCAGGGACGCCGCCTTTTCCCTGTTTGCCACATCCACCAGATCAATCACCTTCCGGGTGTTATCGCCCGCCTGCCTAAGTGGTACAAAGCCCACTTGGTCCTTGTGGATGAGGGAGGGGAGAACTCCATTCAAACGGATGGAGAGTAATTTTGTAAAAATTTTCAGGTCCGAATTCAACAGGGCGATGGGTCTGTAGTTGGCACAGAGAATAGGGTCCCTGTCCGGCTTGGGAATCAAAGTGATAAAGGAGCGTTGCATGTCTGCCGGAACAGGGGTGTCACGTAGAAAAGCGTTAAAAAGTTTGTACATGTGGGGGAGCAGGAGGGGCAGGAAGGCTTTGTAATATTCATAGGGGAGGCCATCTGGGCCCGGGGACTTGTGGGAGGGCAGGGATTTAATAGTCTGCTCTATCTCTTCCTCGGATATCAGCATATTGAGGGATGACAGGTCAGAGGGCTGGAGGCGGGAGACACCACTCTGTTCCAAATATTGTTTCAGGCTATGAGAGATGGCCGGGGGAGGCGGATTACCGGGAATGTCAGGGTTGTTATAAAGTTTCAAGTAGAATTCCGAAAACGTATGGGCTACTTCTCTGGGGTGGGACTGTAGGCAGCCCGAGCTGTCCTTAATTTGATGAGGCGTTGTCGCAAGATGTGTGTCACGTAGCTTCTTCGCTAGCAGGGAATGGGCCTTGTTGCCTTTGTCATAATAGACCTGTCGCAATCTGACCAGGGCCTTTTCTACACAGCCAAGAGCTAGGTCCCTCAGGACCACTCGTAGATTTGTGATTTTCTTAAGGAGGGCAATAGAGGGGGACAGTTGCAGGCGGCGCTCCAGAACCTCCAGCTCCCTTTCGGTTCTCTGTTTGGTGGCCTGTGCATCCTTTCTCAGGGCGGCGGACAGTGCTATGCATCTACCTCGAAGGACAGCCTTATGGGCCTCCCAGAGCGTAGAAGTGGAGACGTCAGTGGTGTTGTTCTCCGCAAAATAAAGGTGGAGAGTGGAAGCGAGTTCCGTCTTGGATGGCAAGTGCTGGAGGAGGAAGGTGTTTAGTTTCCAGTTGCAGGGCCTAAGGGTGGGGGAGCCCAGGTCCAGTGTTAGTAGGACAGGGGCGTGGTCTGACCATGATATTGGGAGACTCTGTACCTCACGCGTCACTCGGAGTGTAGTGCTGTTGGTAAAGAAATAGTCGATGCGGGAATGAGCTCTATGGGGGGCTGAGTAGAAAGTATAATGCCGATCCCCCGGGTGAAGGGCCCTCCAGGCGTCGAATAGAGCATATCGTCTAGTGATTTGGCGGAAAAGCTTCGAATCTCTGAGGGCTCGAGCTGACAGCGCCCGGGGGCCCACCACGTGGCGATCAGCAGTAGCAGAGTGGGTCAGATTAAAGTCCCCCCCCACCACCAGTAGCCCATGATCTGATTTAAAGAGACGGATGAACAACCTAGTTAGGAACCTATGTTGTTGGACATTTGGGGCGTAAAGTGCACAAAAAGTAACCTCCCGTGCCTGCCATAGGCCCCTAAGGATAACAAAATGTCCCAGGGGATCGCTATAGTAGCTAGAACAAGTGAACGGAGATCCGCGTTTAAGAAGTATTGCAACCCCAGCTCGTTTACGAGGGCCCGAAGAGGAGTAGATTTGTGGGAACTGTCTGGAGGCGAACGCGAAGGACCCCCCCCTGTCAAAGTGTGTTTCCTGGACAAAGATTATGTCTGCACCTGACTGTCTAAATTCCCTCAGTGCCAGATGCCTTTTCCTATCTGAGTTTAGACCATGTACGTTCAGGGACAGTATCTTAGCCATGGGATTGGATAGAGGGAAGGGGGGAGCGTCTTACCTGGTACGAAGTGGAGCTGACAAAGATTAGAGGCCAAGGGTGGGGGCGCCCCGGGAGGTATTCCAGGCGAGTTCCGCAAACTCCATAGTGGACCATCCGACGATCGGGGAAGAGGGGGGGGGGGGGACTGAAAGAGAGAAAAGACATTAGAACATAGGACAAGACAACAAACAATCAAAACTAACATTTGCAACAGACCTTGAGAGGTCAAGAGACCAAGGTCAGTACGGTTTCCCAAAGACCCATCCGGCCACATCCCAAAAGAATGCGCCAGACAGGTGCCCGGGAGCCCAAGGGTGGTCATAAAAAAAAAACTAGGAATGCAAAACATGGATAAATACATTCACTAAACCGGGGGGGGGGGGGTGGGACAAGCGAAGAGTTCCTAAACTCTCCAGTCTCGGCCGAGACATGCCCATAGTGCAAACTAGAACTGGGGTTAAGGGCACTTTAGGGGGGACTAAGTGCAAAGAAATAAAAAAAAATAAAAAAATTGTCCAAGGCAGAATCAACAGTCACAATAAAAAAAAAAAAGGAGGATGGACCGTTCAATGGGGAAAAAGACAAAATGAGCAGCAGGAGATAAAGGCAGTGCGGAGTTCAGGTGCCTCTTTGGTGGGGTGTCTTGCGAGGGGCCTCCCTACTCCGGGGGCGGTTAGGTGGAGGCACTTTCTGCCAGACGACTGGTGGGGTAGGCGGTGTGGCCACCAGGTCCCATTCAGGGAGTTGGGGGACAGGGATCCCCAGAACATCACAAAAGGCGTCGAGGTCTTCCGGATACCGCAAGATGGCCGACTTGCCCTGGTGTTTGGCTGTGAGGCTGAAGGGGAAACCCCACCTATAGATTATGTGCTCATCTTGCAGGGCGTGGAGTAAGGGTTGTAGAAGCCGGCGTTTTTGTAGAGTAATCCATGAGAGATCTGGATACAGTTGTACTGGTACATCTCGGAAAGACACTTTTCTGGCCAGTCGAGCCTGGCGCATGATCTCTTCCTTCAGGGGGTAAGAGCTGATCCTGCAGATGATGTCTCTTGGTTTGGCAGTGGCATTCTTGGGACGTAAAGCTCGATGGGCCCTGTCCATCTCAATACGGTTATCAGATGGTTCCCCTAGAAGGTTATTGAACACCGTCTGCAGCGTGTCCCGAAGATCCTCCGGGCCCTCAGTTTCGGGGACCCCACGCAGCCTGATGTTGTTTCTACGCCCCCTGTTGTCCAGGTCTTCCAGATGTCGCTGCATGTCCCGCAGAAGGGTGCGGTGGTCTGCCCCCTGAAGCTGAACTCTGTGGACTGCTAATTTAGTTTCCTGGAGCTCTTCCTCAACCATTTCCACTCGATCCGTCAGGTGCTTCATACCCGATTGGAGCACCTGAATCTCTGAGCGGCACGCCGACTTGACCTCCTCAATCAGTTGTTTAAAATCCTCTTTGGTAGGGATCGCCTGCAAGTAGGAATGCCATTGAGGAGGAACCAAATGGGCATGGGCAGGCATCTGCTGGTGCCCAGAGGAGGGAGGGTGGTGCGGCTGTTGCTGAGAGTGTGGGGTGACATATCCATGGGCCATATACGCCAGTTCCTCGGGAGAGTGCCCCGGAGTGTTCCATGACGGAGCCTGTGCTGGGGAGCGCAGTTCCTGGTCAGCTGCTCCGGAGTGGAGGGTGGCAGGGGAGCCCGCCTTTTGGCATAGGTGAGCGAGGCAGATTGTGCTCCAGAAGAGCAGGATGGCAGCAGCTGTGACATCCTCTGGGCTTTAGGTGGGGGTGAGTCCTGTGCATAGGAGTTGGAGGCTGCATGTAACCCCATAGGCCCTTGTAGCACTCGGACCTCTGGGTACAGTGGAGCTGGCAGGGCAGGAAAGTCCTCCGAGGTGATTGATGGGGTGGGGGAGCCCAGCTCAGTATCAAGGAGGCAGGGATCAGAGAGGGTCCGCAGCAGCTGTGGATATGCCTCAGAGCACTGTGTGTAGTGCTGATGGAGAAGGGGGGGGCCAGACGCTGCAGCCCGTGCTCCATGCGGTGAAGCCTCAGAGGAGGCAGAGCAGTTGGGGCTGGGAGAACTCACCGCTCCAGAGATGGGAGGGGGGTCCGTAGGATCCGTTAGCGCCGGCGGGCGTCCCTCGGGGGACCGGGATTCAGAGCAGGCTGGCCGAGAGAGCCGTGGAGAAGGCTGGAAGCGTGGTGTGGAGCCGTCCGACGCCATCTTGGCTGCGCCGCCGAGCGGCATGTCCTGCTATACAAAGAAGGACCGAAGGTCCGCCGCGGTACCAGGTGGAGGCTGGGAGGATCCCCGTGGCTTAGTGGATCGGGTACACCTGGATCTGCCCATGAATCGTGAGTAGAAAGTCCCCTATAGTGCTTTTTTAGCTCGGGCTAGGAGAGAGCAGGGAATCTAAGCCTCCATTCAGGTCTGCTTCCGGTCACGCCCCCGTGCTGTATATTTTATTCTACTGACACAATAAAACCTTTTTTCTGAGTAAAAAAATAAAAAAAATCTATTTTTAGTAATTTTGCATTTATAAAAGGGAAGCAGCACAGAGAAATAAGCAAATCATACTTTAACATTCTCTATCATTGTATAACCTATGAGTCAGTGAACATTGACAATCTCTGGTGTCTTTTACAAGGTCAATAAAACGGTCACAACAATAATTCCAGGCAGCTCTTAGTACATGCAGAAATATTGTAGCATAGTACTGAATCACAAGCTTAGTGTTTTACTACTGTGCTGTGATTACATGAGCACCTGGGCTCTGTACACAGTGTACCCTCACATTGTCATCAAGAGACAGTCCTGTTAGATAATACATCTTTAGGACTGTGATGTGCTGAAATATTGAACTGTCAAGGTCAAAATGTGTTCTGAATTTTCTAATGATTGTATACTCCTATTTTCCAGCTCTATTACCGTATATCATATTTTCTATACTGCTGTCCATACCATAGACGACATATTGTACTGCCTGTGCAACCTGTGGTACTACCATAGAGAGAGAACTATTATAAAATATGCTTAAAGCATATTTCAGTATTGTAGTTTTTCTTCAAAATATTTCCCCCACCCACTCCTAATTATTTAAATCAATTGTTGTACCTACTTTCTCCACGTTATAGCATCACCCAACTTATCCTCCTGTGTAGCCTTTCTCTTCAGGGTTCAATGACACCTAGTTTCATTCAACCTGCTTCCTATGGGCCCAGGTCAGTGTTGCCAACCTCTGTTAATTTACAGACAGCACGTAAATTTAACCCCCTTTTCGGGGTGTCCGTAAAGTCCGTTATGGGCATCGGGTGCCCATAAAAAAGATGGCCACGAGTCGACTATGCAACTGCGAATGCGGCGTTCTGAAGCCTGCCGGGCTCGGGAAAGCTCGTATCCGCTTAGCCGGGCGGCGCATGCACAGTGACGTAATGGCACCGCCCGGCGCCAATTTTGAATAGATGATTTAGTCAGGACTCAGGAGGGACAGTATGCAGTGCACTTGCCATAGGCAGAGGACGGAGCAGTGTCAGCACAGCCCAGCCCAGCACAGCCCAGTCCAGCCAAGCCAAGCCCAGCCCAGCCCAGCACAGCCATTGCTTTACGGTAATAAAGAAGCTGGTGGCGGCAGGAGGTAATGATGGTGGCAGGAGCTGGCCGGAGGTAATGGTGGCAGGAGATGATGGTGGCAGGAGGTGATGATGGTGGCAGGAGGTGATGGTAGGAGGTGATTGTGGCAGGACGTGGTGGTGGAGGTGATGGCAGGAGCTGTTGGGTGCAGGTGGAGGGGGCAGGAGGTGATGGTAGCAAGAGCTAGCAGGAGGTGATGTGGCAGGAGCTGGTGGGGGCAGGAGGTGATGGAGAACAGAAACCGATGGACTATTATATATAGCGAAATTAACAGAAATATGTTTTTTTGCCTTAATATGTACCTTAAATCATATTGCTATTTGCATAGTGTACTTGTTTGTAGCCTAAATACTAAAATTGTAGCCTAAATACTGAAATTTGCACTTAAAACTGTAATTTTGTAACTTTTGTAAAATGTCCGTAAAAATTGGCCTGTGCTAGTAAATTTTGGGTGTTGTGCCAGTAAATTTAAATCTGGTAGGATGGCAACACTGGCCCAGGTGGTCAAGGACACACCCCTGAGGGGAGCATTGTCAAAATTGCACCACATACATATCCCTCACTTGCCCTTTTCTCCTACCCAACGACCTTTCCCTGTTGTTTAGGATTACTTGCCCTTTCCTTTCACTCTGTTTCCAGCAGCAGCAGGGCTATGGGTCGATTTACTGTTTAGAGGTTTCTTTCGGGATAGGCCTAGATAATTCTTAGAAAAATGTTTACTGATTTTGTCTGTAATACTATGGCCAGTGTTAATTTTGACAGCAAATTTCGATTTAGTTTTAGTCTTTAGTCTAAAATGGCATTTTAGTTTTAGTCCCATCTTAGTCTCCTGCAATTGTTAGTTTTTAGTCATATTTAATACGACTAAATCTCCAGTACATTTTAGTCAACTAAAACTAATTTTAGTCGTCTAAAATCCATTGGGTGTAATTAAATTGTAATGCATTAGTTAACATTTCTCTACAATTTCCAAACTCATTATATACTCCTGGAGTGAAAAATCGAATATGTTATTATTTATGGTATTGAGTTATGAACATACACTACAGACCAGTGTTAAATTTCTATTTATTTTTAGCCTAATGCCGCGTACACACGATCGGAATCTCCGATGAAAAAGGTCAGATGTGTGAGCCCCATCTGACTTTTTCCCGCTGGTGTTTTTTCCGCTGTGTGCAACAGAGAAAAAAAATCCATGCATGCTCAGAATCTTGCCTTGAACTTCATTTTTCTCAGGTCGCTGTAGTGTTTTACGTCACCGCGTTGTGGACGGTCGGAATTTGGTCTTACAGTGTGTATGCAAGACAGCTTGAATGGAATTCCGACAAAAAATTCCATCGGATTTTAGGCCATCGGAAATTTGTGTGTACGGAGCATTAGTCTTTTGACTAAAATGCCATTTTAGTTTTAGTCCCATTTTAGTCATCTCAATTGTTTTAGTTTTAGTCATATTTTAGTAGACTAAAATAGCATTCATTTAGTCAACTAAAATGTTTTAGTCGACGAAATTAACACTGACTATGGCATTCATATATTTCCATGGTGATAGCCTCTGTTGCTGTCTCTATCTCAATTGTTGTAAACCAGGGTTCCCCAAACTTTCTAAACAAAGGGAAATGGAAGAAGAAATGTATTGACATCAGTAGAAGTAAGCTATGCCTAGACTTAGAGGTCAGTGGGACTACAACTACATAGTGTCTATGGTCAATAGAAGGAGGAATAGTGTCTCATCATTGGTATCAATGACAGGGATAGTGCCCCAACATTGGTATTAGTGGGAGGGATAGTGCCCCATCATTGGTGTTAGTTGGAGGAATAGTGCCCCATCCTTGGTATTAGTGGGAGGAATAGTACCCAGCTGTTGGTGTTCCATCATTGGTTTTTGTTGGTGGTATAGTGGTCCATCATTAGTACTAGTTGGAGGAATACTGCCCCATGTGTGTTTTTTGTTGCAGAAATAGTGCCCCATCATTGTAATAATGGGAGGAATAACACCCCGCTGTTGGTGTCAGGGGTAAGAATATCCCTTCATAGTAATGGGAGGCATAGTGCCTCAAGGGTCAGATAAAGGTAAACAAAGAACTGCATGTGGCCCACAGGCTGCAGTTTGGAAACCATCAGTTGTAAGCTAAAAAAAATGTATTCTTAATTAACCACTTGACCACTGGGCACTTAAACCCCCTTCCTAACCAGATCAATTTTCAGCTTTCGGTTCTCTCACAATTTGAATGACAATTACTCAGTCATACAACATTGTACCCATCTGAAATTGTTGTCCTTTTTTTCCACAAAAATAGAGCTTTCTTTTGGTGGTATTTGATCACCTCTGGGTTTTTTATTTATTGCGCTATAAAAGAAAAAAACTGAAAATTCTGTAAAAAAATAAAAAATATATATCTTGTTTCTGTCATATTTTTTTTTTTTTTTGAAAAGCCTATGGCGTGTGAAACACACTCAAAAACTCCACCCGGTGCAGAAAAAATGTGCACACACATAAAGAGTGTTCACAAAAACGTGCAGACGGGTGCAACGTCAAGTGGTCCTTCTGTGCAGAAGGGACCCAAACCCTGATCCCCCGGGGCGTTAGGCTCCAGACGGGGACTGAGTTACTATGGTCCGAGCAACCGAAGCCGACTCGGACCCAACTTCCCTGGAGAGACTGCCGAAACAGGACCCTCCAAGTACTAGGTGGGACTCCCCCGAAGGGAGACCCCATGAGAGCAGGTGAACTAAGCCAAAAGGCCATGTCCACCCACTCCCAAGACGTTCAGGGCTGGCCCGAGGACCGGCACCCTACTAATCACACTGTGTACAAAACGTGCACAACAAAAAAAGACAAAAAGGTGACAAACATAGGCTAATAAATTAAATAAAGTGGGGGAAAGGGATAGTGAAGAGGAGAGTGAAGAAGTGATCATTGTGATGAACAATGACTAGGCCCTCCGGCCAGGAATAAAAAATTCCTCCGGTCCTGGCCAAAAGGCCCGGCCCAGGAGGCAGGTGCTAAAAAAGCGTGTAGCTGGTGCAGTGACCGTGGTGTCATTAAATCAAAGTGACCCTCACTCACAGTGATTCTCAGACACCCCTGGACTGCCACTCCAGGGGCACATGCACCATAGGCTTTTCTGTTCCAAATCTAACCCCCCGACCGGCCAGTGCAGCCCTCCACCCCTGCCAGAAAGAGAGCCCTTCCAGGTTTTCTTGGGAAGAAGCTGCCCCCATCTAGCAGCCTCCACCAATACTAGCCCTTCCAGACTCCCTGTCAACCCAGCAGGATTTGCATGGTCCTACCCCGTCTTTCCATCAGGGCAGTTCCAGCTCCTCCTACCAGATCTCTGACAGGGACAGCACTTGCACCAGCCAGCCAGAAGGCCAGACTAGAACCCGGCAAAAAGACCAGACCAGGCGCAGCCACCCATCCTCACCAGAAGCACCCTTCCAGGTGGCTCAGACGCTTCTGTCATATTAGCAGGTTATTTCTCACACACAGCATATGTATACCACAAATTACACCCCAAACACATTCTGCTATTCCTCCCGAGTATGGCGATACCACATGTGTGAGACTTTTACACAGCGTGGCCACATACAGAGGCCCAACATGCAGGGAGCACCATCAGGCGTTCTGGAACACCCAGACCAATTCTGACATTTCTCTCCTACATGGAAAAATCATCATTTATTTGCTAGAAAATTACATAGAATCCCAAAACATTATATGTTTTTTTTTTCAAAGACCCTAGAGAATACAATGGCGGTTGTTGCAACTTTTTATCTTGCACAGTATTTTCGCAGCAATTTTTTGAACGCGTGTTTAAAAAAAAAAAATGTTTTGTGCTTAAAAAAAAAAAAAAAAACAGTAAAGTTAGCCCAATGTTTTTGCATAATATGAAAGATGAAGTTACGCCAAGTAAATAGATACCCAACATGTCACCTTTCAAAATTGCACACGCTCATGGAATTGCGCCAAACTTCACTACTTAAAAATCCCCATAGGCGACGTATTGCAAGGTATTGAAGTATTGGGGTATTGTGGAGTATGGAGGGTACTGCAGAGTATGGGGGGTACTGCAGAGTATGGGGGGTACTGCAGAGTATAGGGGGTACTGCAGAGTATCGGGGGTACTGCAGAGTATCGGGGGTATTGCAGAGTATCGGGGGTATTGCAGAGTATCGGGGGTATTGCAGAGTATCAGGGTTATTGCAGAGTATTGTTGGTATTGCAGAGTATTGTTGGTATTGCAGAGTATTGTTGGTATTGCAGAGTATTGTTAGTATTGCAGAGTATGGGGGGGTATTGCAGAGTATTTCGCAGGGAGGGATGGTTGGATCTGTGACTGCAGTGGTCACAGATCCAGCCCACAGCACTGCTGCTGCCACCCGCTCTCCCCCGTCTCCTCTCACACTGTACCGAATGGTACAGAGAGGAGAAGGAGGGAGCGATCACATGATAAACGGCCGTTATCAGCGGCAATTTACCGCGATCCGTGATGCAGACCCGGCGCTCACGGATGATTCCGGGAGCGCGCCCCAGGGGGTGCGCGAGTGAAGGATTCTGGGAGGACGTCCCAGGGACGTCCTCCCAGAATAACTCGACCGCGCTGTAGCAGTATTTTTGCTATGGCGTGGTCGGCAAGTGGTTAAAAGATATTGTAAAGGTTCGTATTTTCTTTTCTAAATAGGTTCATTTAAGCTAGTGCATTGTTGGTTCACTTACCTTTTCCTTCCATTTCCCTTTTCTTTGTCTGAATTTCTTACTTCCTGTTTCCTCCTCAGTAAGCTTGCCCCCATCATCCGAGCCGTTCTGGCTGGGGGTTAGTAAGTGTGCTCGCCCCCTCCCTTGGGACTACATCCCTGTGGGGAACATATCGTCTCCCCACAGGGATGTAGTGCCAAGGGAGGGGGCAAGCATGCTGACTAAGCCCCAGCCAGAACGGCTCGGATGATGGAAGCAAGCTTACTGAGGAGGAACAAGAAGTGAGAAAATCAGACAAAGAAAAAAACATTTAGAAGGGAAATGGAAGGAAAATGTTCCGCCCCATGCAATGTTCGGCCAGCGTGTCGTTGGTGGTGATTGTCAGCACGTGCGGGACGCATACAAGGCGTCCTCCCAGAAGCAGCCCTTCACCTGCACACACATGTAGATGCCGCAGATCTGAAAGATCCCTATATATGGTACACCAAAGGTAACAATTCTGATCCAAGTAAAAAGGTTTTAGCATTCCTTTACCCCCCCTGTTTGGATGCTTCTGGTTAATCCTAATGGACCTATTCATCCATTTTAGATATTTACCCTCTACCTTGATCACCCACTAACCACACTGTGGACATGGTGATTTGTGGTTTCTTGCGCTTTGGGAGTGATGCCGGTGAGCCCTTGCATGTGTTGGATATTTCTCTACCTCAGCTCCCGGGAGGGACACCTCTTGGGACCCAGCCCACACTCACACCGAAACCTGGTATATTGTAAGTACCCAGAACTGACACTTTGTGTCGGCTGGTTGCACATTATTAAATTCTTATGTTATCATACTCTTTTATTTCAGATGTCCTTTAAAATCCGCCCCTGATGAAGTGGTATTCACAGAAATGCGTTGGACACCAAGGATGTAGCTACTTTCTAATAGGACTTTACTTTATCCAATTTTATGAGTTATATCAATTGTATACAAATTTTTATACCCCGTTGCTATGTATTGTCTAGTCCATGCAATGTTATTTGCTACTACCAACTTTTGTCACGTTTATCATGTCGACTGTTATGTACATATATTATGTAGGTTATGTTATGTGCACATGCTCATGCTACCTTTCACATTGTGAGGCATCAGTACTATATATAAACTTGATCTTTTTTAACTCATCCCCTACCTGTCAACTGTCTTATTCAAAGTCCCAAATTTCCCCCCTTCCTTACTGTCTATTAGCCCTGGTTCACACTGGGCTGCGGGAGTGAAGCCGTGCAAGTTCAGCTGAACTCGCACAATTTCACTCCCGCTCGCAGTCCCGATTTCGGCCGCGATTTAGGAGAGTTTCTGCACAGATGTCAATATAAATCGCAGCCCGAAATTGCAAAAAATAGTACAGGAACTACTTTTTGAAATCGGTGCAGCGCCGCACCGATTAGGATGGTGCCATTGCCGACAATTGCCGGCAAATGCCGCCGATTTGAGATGCGATTTCACATGTGAAATCGCATCTTAAATCGTAGAAAATCGTACCCAGTGTGAACCTGGGCTTAGGGATGGAAGCACTTTCCCCAGGTGCTTCATTCAAAGTCCCAACTCGTTTTTATATTTAGAAAATAAAAAACAAACCTTTACAACCCTTTTAAAAAAATCTGATTCCTAAAATACAGATCTTTCCTCAGCAGAATTTTTCTGTGCCAAGAGGGGTTCTTCTTTAAACTTGGAGTTAGCTGAAAATGCTTTTAAAGTATTTATTATTCTTTGGCATTACAGAATAAATTCCGGATTCAAGCACTGAAAGATTTAGGCCATTTCTTGATTTGCCACATGAAATATGTGGTCAAGCTGCAATCTTAGCCAAACCCCTCTAGGATCAGAACTAGATTTAGGCATAACCAAATAATTCTCTGATAAAATAAAAGCACAGTAAAGTATATTTAAACCGTACAATCTTGCCGAGAGTAATAACAGCTGTGAACACACAAGACTTCTTCATGTATAGTCAGTCACCAGTCAGAGGAAAGGGTAAATGAGGATAATATATACAGCGCATTAGGAATAGCAGCAGAAACTAAAAAGTATAAAGTGCAGCCATAAATCAGGTACAACATTAATGTTCTAACACTAACTGAATGCAATAAAAATATAAAATATTAGAAGAAAAATGTTAAAACTATTCCCCTTATAATGGCTTTTGGCATGTTGACTCTAGCAAGGAGGACATCACTGGGCCTTCTTGTGGAATCCTGGGAAAGCTGAGGATCCAAATGTCCTGAGAATGTGCTTCGACACAGTTCCAGAGCATAGTCTCCTTAGATTTGGGATCCCCAGCATTCCCAAGATCCTGTGATGAGGCCCAGTGATATCACAAAACTTGTAAAGAATGTGTCTCAAAAGTATTTTTTACATTTTTCTTCATCATCGATTGCAGTGATCTCCATCTGCTTCCAGGTCCCGTGCCAAGTGGCTGCATCCTAAACACAGGAGGTCACTCGTTTAGCATGGGCACCATTCAGAGATCACTCTACATTTCCTCATTGAATGCTAAGCAGTGGCGGCTGGTGCTCAAAAACTTTTTTTTGGGGAGGTGCAAACAAACTGAAAAAAAAAACATCAATTGCAGCCACTGTGCCCATCGATTGCAGCTACTGTGGCATCAAATGCAGCTACTGTGCCATCAAATGCAGCTACTGTGCCATCAAACGCAGCTACTGTGCCCATAAATTGCCACCACTGTGTCATCAAATGTTGCCACTGTGCCCATCAAACGCAGTCATTGTGCCATCAAACACAGCCACTGTGCCCATCAAGCGCAGCCACTGTGCCCATCAAACACAGCCTCTGTGCCCATCAAACACAGCCTCTGTGCCCATCAAACACAGCCTCTGTGCCCATCAAACACAGCCACTGTGCCCATCAAACGCAGCTTTTGTGCCTATCAATTGCCGCCACTGGGCCATCAAACGCATCTACTGTGCCCATCAATCGCCACCACTGTGCCATCAAAAGCAGCCACTATGCCCATCAAGCGCAGCCACTGTGCCATTAAACACAGCCACTGTGCCCATCAAGTGCAGCCACTGTGCCATTAAACACAGCCACTGTGCCCATCAAACGCAGCCACTGTGCCATCAAACTCAACCACTGTGCCATCAAATGCAGCTACTGTACCCATCAATTGCTGCCAGTGTGCCCATCAATTGTTGCCAGTGTGCCCATCAGTTGCCGCTACTGTGTCCGTCAATTGCTGCCACTGTGCCCATCAATTGCTGCCAGTGTGCCCATCAATTGCTGACACTGTGCCCATCAATTTATGACACTGTGCCCATCAATTACCACTACTGTGACCCATCAAATGCTGCCAGTGTGCCCATCAATTGTTGTTACTGTGCCCCATCAAATGCTGACAGTGTGCCCATCATTTGCCGCTACTGTGCCCCATCAAATGCTGCCAGTGTGCCCAACAATTGCCGCTACTGTGTCCCATCAAATGCTGCCAGTGGGTCCATCAATTGCCGCTACTGTGCCCCCATCAAATGCTGCCAGTGTGCATCGCCCGGCACTTACCTGTCTCTCTATCAGGCTTCCAATCACAGCGCCTGACGTTTCAGCCAATCAGGTGACAGGTAACAGACCGGAGCATCTGATTGGCTGAGAGGCAGTTCAGTGTTAGCAAAGCAAACACCTTTGCTAACACAACGCTGAGTGAACAGCGAGCTCCCAGCATGGCACCCGCTGTTCACCTTTTTGGGCGCCTATTAGAGCGTTCGTCTCTAATCAGGTGCTTTCCAAAAACACCCCCGCCGTTGGAATTCAGGTGCCCGGCACCCAAAAAGGGGACAGACACCTGAATAGGGGGTGTCAGCGGCGACCATAGATAGATTCATGCAATGCATGAGTCTATCTATGGTGATAGAGCGGTGCCAGGAGAGAGGGGGCGGTGCCCAGGCGCCACTTATGGACGCACCGCCACTGATGCTAAGTATTCTCTGATTGGATGAGGTGGAGAGTCGGGGCGATGACATCCATACCGGGAATTCATCTCATTTGTTCATAAGGGGGAACTTCATTCTTATCTTAAAATGACAACATAGTCACCTTTAGAAATATTTAGGAATGACAATCTACAGACACTGTCTGGAATCAGAAGTAGAGATGGGCAGATGTGTGTGGCTACACTCGGAAAACTGGAACCAGACTGTGTATGCTTTAAGTGAGATTTATTTACAATGAAACAAAATACTTTCAAACACCAGCACACTGCAAACAGGAAATATGAGTGAGCCCCTTGAAAAAAAAAAAAACTAGTGACAGAATACCTGACTAATAACCAACATACAAAAGCCAAAACAGCAACTAACTATAAACAATATACAGTGCATCCGGAAAGTATTAACAGCACTTCACTTTTTCCACATTTTGTTATGTTACAGCCTTATTCCAAAATGGATTAAATTCATTATTTTCCTCAAAATTCTACAAACAATACCCCATAATGACAATGTGAAACAAGTTTTTTTGAAATCTTTGAAAATGTATTTAAAATAAAAAACAAAAAAATCCCATGTACATAAGTATTCACAGCCTTTGCCATGACACTCAAAATTGAGCTCAGGTGCATCCTGTTTCCACGAATCATCTTTGAGATGTTGCTACAACTTGATTGGAGTCCACCTGTGGTAAATCCAGATGATTGGACATAATTTGGAAAGGCACACACCTGTCTATATAAGGTTCCACAGTTAACAGTGCATGTCAGAGCAAAAACCAAGGCACAAAGTCCAAGGAGATGCCTGTAGACCTCCGAAATAGGATAGTATCAAGACACAGATCTGGGGAAAGGTACAGAAAAATGTCTGTGCATTGAAGGCCCCAATGAGCACAGTGGCCGCCATCATCTGTAAAAGAAAGAAGTTTGGAACCACCAGGACTCTTCCTAGAGCAGGGGATCAGGGCCTTAGTCAGGGAGGTGACCAAGAACCCGATTTTCACTCTGTGGAGAGAGGAGAACCTTCCAGAAGAACAACCATCTCTGCAGCACTCCACCAATCAGACCTCTATGATAGAGTGGCCAGACGGAAGCCGCTCCTCAGTAAAAGGCACATGACAGCCTACCTGGAGTTTGCCAAAAGGCACCTGAAGGACCATGGGAAACAAAATTCTCTGGTCTGATAAAAGACTGAACTGTTTGGCCTGAATGGCAAGCATCATGTCTGGAGGAAACCAGGCACCGCTCATCAACTGGCCAATACCATCCCTACAGTGAAGCATGGTGGTGGCAGCATCATGCTGTGGGGATGCTTTTCGTTGGCAGGAACCTACTCGTGATCCAGGGAAAGATGAATGCAGCAATGTACAGAGACGTCCTTGATGAAAAATTGCTCCAGAGTGCTTTGGACCTCAGACTGTTGTGAAGGTTCATCTTTCACCAGGACAATGACCCTAAGCACACAACCAAGATAACAAAGGGGTGGCTACGGGACAACTCTGTCAATGTCCTTGAGTGGCCCAGTCAGAGCCCAGACTTGAACCCAATTGAACTTCTGTGGAGAGATCTGAAAATGGCTGTGCACAGATGCTCCCCAAAGATGCACAGATATTGAGAGGTCCTGCAAATAAGAATGAGAGAAAAAACCCAAAAATAGGTGTGCCAAGCTTGTAGGATCATTCTCAATAAGACTTGAGACTGTAATTGGTGCCAAAGGTGCTTCATCAAAGTATTGAGAAAAAGGCTGTGAATATTTCTGGGCATGGGATTTTTGTTTTGTTTTTACATTTTTTTTTAAATTTGCAAAGATTTCAAAAAAACTTCTTTGACGTTGTGATTACATAGTTACATAGTTACATAGTTAGTCATAGTTAGTTAAAATAAAACAAACAAAATAAAACACAGTACATCCCATACACCCAACTCCATACCCACAGTTGATCCAGAGGAAGGCAAAAAAAACCAGCAGAGCGATGATCCAATTTGCTACCGGAGGGGAAAAAATTCCTTCCTGATCCCCCAAGAGGCAATCGGATTTACCCCGGATCAACTTTACCTACAGAACTTAGTACTCGGTTATATTATGTGTATTTAGGAAAGAATCCAGGCCCTTCTTAAAGCAATCTACTGAGCTGGCCAGAACCACCTCTGGAGGGAGTCTGTTCCACATTTTCACAGCTCTTACTGTGAAGAAACCTTTCCGTATTTGGAGGTGAAATCTCTTTTCCTCCAGACGTAAAGAGTGCCCCCTTGTCCTCAGCGTTGACCTTAAAGTGAATAACTCAACACCAAGTTCACTATATGGACCTCTTATATATTTGTGATTATGGGGTGTTGTTTGTAGAATTTTCAGGAAAATAATGAATTTAATCCATTTTGGAATAAGGTTCTAACATAACAAAATGTGGAAAAAGTGAAGGTAGCGCTGTACAGTATACAAGTAGCGCTACCCCTGAAAAGCTGCTTGAGTTTGGTTGTGTACGCTGTCTCTCAAGTACAGTCCCAGCCCCTCTGGCACACCTAGTAGGAATGTTTTTATGACAACACCAATGAAAGACACACTTTATGATAAACACATAAATTGTCTTTAGTGTGAAGTTTCTGTGTGTATTTCAAGTAAATTAACTGAAGAGTAATGACTAAGGATCAAAAGCAATATGACTTAATATTACAGTGAGGCTGCTTTCAGGGGATTCCTCAACGGCGAATAACCCCAAGAGCAGAGGCAACACGTTAACCTTCCTGGCGGTATGATTATTTCAGATTTTAGGTGCTGAAAGCAGTACCATTATTTTGTAAGAAAATTTGGCGTTTTATATTGTAGGCCTGTAATTCTTAGAAATAACTCACTTAAATCTGACCAAACAAGAGTCTAGTAGGCATCCCCAGTATGAAAAAGTTTGAAAAACAAAACTATAAATTATAATATAATAAATAATTATAAATAATTATAACAAATAATAATATAATTATAATAAAAATGATTCAATAATGTAATCAACTCAAAATCACTGAAATTTGATCAGTTGCAGAATTGTCGCTGTCATTACTTTTATTTTTTTATGACGAATTTCCCCACAAATCACTATCGTTTCATTCTGCAAGTGATTATAATTTATTATCGCTGTTTTCTAGCTGCTCTAAAACCACTTTTGACATAAAGGGACACTTTTGGTTGCTATGAACAATCTACAGTTTGCAGGCAGAAAGAACAGTTTGTATTATACAAAAGTACATGCAGGGCACTGGGCAGACCACTAGGGACAAAGGGGGGGGGGTGTATTTTTTACATACAGTACTGTAATCTATAAGATTACAGTATACTGAATGTTATGTGTTTATTTACTATTTTGAATTTGGTGCCGTTCTCCGCCCCCATGCGTCGTAACGTCGCAGGGAACGGAGATCGGCGGCACACAGGGACACTGTGTGAATCGAGCGAGGACCCGCTCGCCCACACAGCGCGGATGCATCTCTGGATCCAGGAACAAGGTAAGTAACTTTGTCTCTGGCTGCTGCGAGGCGAGCCCGAGTCTGTTTCGGGGATACCGCTTTTGGTACAGAAATCTTACCCCGAGCCAGACTCGGGAATACTGCCAGGAGGGTTAATAACAACAGATCACAAATGGCAGAACAGCCTGCTAGGAGGAGAGATAAAAGGACAGGCGCGGCCTGTTTTCAGCCTCTCTGGACACCATTCTGAACCTGCAATCAGGAGATCTGTGTGACAGGGAGTGATAGACTGTGGCCTATAAAGCAGAGAGCTGGTTCGCCCGCCTCAGAGGGACCTCCCACCGCTATTCCAGCAATCGGACCATCCAATTTCATGGGTCAGAATGTAGACACACCAACTAGAAACAAATCGTTACTAGATCTACTGATTACCAACAATACAGACCTGATCACAGATGTGAAATCACGGGGCAATTTAGGAAACAGCGATCACAGGTCAATTGGCTTCAGTATAAGGGCCCTTTCACACTAGCGGACGAACGGTCCGCTCATTACAAGTCCGTTTACGGACTTGTAATGGGTCCCTATGGGAGCGGATCCATTAGCGGATGATGCATCCGCTAATGTCCGCTCGATCCGCATCCGTTTTTGCGGACGGAAGAATGTCCTATTTTTCTTCCGTCCGGGCAAACGGATCGGATGCAAACGGACAGACGGTCCGTTTCCATCCGACTCCCCATAGGGGAGAGCGGAGGAGAGACGGGGCGGTCCCTGCACAGTGTGCGGGGACCGCCCCGTCCGCCCGAAAGCTCAGCGGAGACCCCCCGCTGAGCTGACGGACACACGGAGCGGACCGAAAAACGGACCGCTCCCTGTGTAAGGAGCCTAAGTCACACAAATAGGAGGAATACAAAAGGCACTGCATTTCAAAAGAGCCAACTTTCCTAAACTACGAACCTTGCTAGAAGGTATAAATTGGGATAAAATCTTAGGAACAAAGAACACAGAGGAGAGATGGGCTTTAACCCCCCTGCCGGTATGCCCGAGTGTGACTCGGGGTGGATTTTTTATGCAAAAATCGGTATCCCCGAGTCACGCTCGGGGTGAATATGCAGAGCCTGCAGCGCGCTGGCTTACCTTGTATCCAGGCAGGGTATACTGTACTTACCTTGTCCTTGGATCCAGCGATGCATCCCCGCTGTGTGAGCGAGTGGCGTCCTCCATTCGACTCACACAGTGCCCGCGCGCGTCGCCGATCTCCGTTCCCTGCGACGTTACGACGCACGGGGGCGGAGACCAGCGACAAATTCAAAAAAGTAAACAAACACATTACATACAGTATACTGTAATCTTATAGATTACAGTACTGTATGTAAAAAGTAAACACCCCCCTTGTCCCTAGTGGTCTGCCCAGTGCCCTGCATGTTCTTTTACATAATAAAAACATTTTTTTTGTGCCTGCAAACTGTAGATTGTCCATAGCAACCAAAAGTGTCCCTTTATGTCAAAAGTGATTTTAGAGCAGCTAGAAAACAGCGATAATAAATGATAATCACTTGCAGAATTGAGCGATAGCGATTTGTGTGGAAATTCGTCATAAAAAAATAAAAGTAATGACAGCGACAATTCTGCAACTGAGCAAATTTCAGTGATTTTGATTTGATTACATTAGTGAATAATTTTTATTATAATTACATTATTATTTGTTATAATTATTTATAGTTATTTATTATATTATAATTTTATGATTTTGTGTTTCAAACTTTATCATACCAGAGATGTTTACTAGACTAGAATTTAAGTGAGTTATTCCTAAGAATTGCAGGCCTACAGTATAAAACGCAGAATTTCCATGCAAAATAATTGTACCGCTTTTGGTACGTAATTCCAGACAGAATCATACGGCCAGGGAGGTTAAGAGCATAATAAATAAGGGTATTAGCCAATGCATCCCATTGGGAAATACATTTAAGTCCTGGATAGCCTAACTCCAATGTAAAAATTAATATAAAAGCAAACGAGAAGGCCATCAAAAAATACAAGGTTTAGGGATCATCATCAGCATTCAGACTTTACAAGGAATGCAGCAAGATATGTAAGGGTATAATTAGGGCGGCTAAGATAGAACACGAAAGACACATACCGTGTTTCCCCGAAAATAAGACGTACTCCGAAAATAAGCCGTAGCGGGATTTCGACGCAAGATAGAAATATGAGACACCCCTCCGAAAATAAGACGTAGCGATGTAGTGTCGAATCTCGGAAAATAAGATGTAGTGTCGAATCTCGGAAAATAAGATGTAGTGTCGAATCTCGGAAAATAAGATGTAGTGTCGAATATCCGAAAATAAGATGTAGTGTCGAATATCCGAAAATAAGATGTAGTGTCGAATATCCGAAAATAAGATGTAGTGTCGAATATCCGAAAATAAGATGTAGTGTCGAATCTCCGAAAATAAGATGTAGTGTTGAATCTCCGAAAATAAGATGTAGTGTCGAATCTTGTAGTGATAGGCGTGTCGTATGCGGCGCGGCGCGGTAAACAACACGTCATAGGTGTATGTTACTGTACTGGTGCTCAGGAGCTGTGAGGAGAAGAACACTCTGTAAAGCAAAAAGATTCTCCCAGCATTGACCAGCAAACCCCTCTCTCACCCCACACAAACAGATCACCCCAGCTCCACTGTGCTCCACATCAGCTTTGCTGGCCTATCTTTTTGTACAACCAGACAAGATGAGTGCAAAAAGAAAGAGTTATTCTGTTGAGTACAAGAAAGGAATTGTGGAGGACTCCCGAGGCAAGAATCTTACGGCTTTTTGCAAAGAGAAGAAGTTGGATATCCGAATGGTCCAAAAATGGCGTGCAGAATACGATAATCTCAGTCTACAGGTGGACAGAGGAAATGCTAAGAAGCGCAAGTGTGGTTCAGGTAGGCAACCTTTATTTTCTGTAATAAAAATAAGACACCCCCCGAAAATAAGCCATAGTGTGATTTCTTGAGGAAAAAAAAATATAAGACGGTGTCTTATTTTCGGGGAAACACGGTAGCAGAGGAGAGTAAAAAAAAATCCTAAGAAATTCTTTAAAGGGGTGTTCCAGCCGCAATTTTTTTTTTTTTTAAAGTCAGCAGCTACTAACAGTGTAGCTGCTGACTTTAAATAGGGACACTTACCTTGTCCTACTTGCCCGCGCTGATGGCCCCCCCGATGCCGGTCCCACGATCGCTCCGGGTCCCGCGCCGCCATCCACACTATGGGAAACAAGCAGTGAAGCCGTACGGCTTCACTGCCCATTTCCTACTGCGCCTGCGTGAGTCTCACGCTGGCTTGTGAATGGGCGGCTGCTCTCTGAGAACACACACAGTTCCCAGAAAGCAGCGCGCCCCATTCACAAGCAGAAGAAGAAAACACACCGCGGTGTGGAAGAGGCAGATTACGGACTTCCGCATAGCAACAGGTATTTCGGGTGAGTTTTTTTTTTTTTTTTTTCACGTTTTTTTTTTTTTTTTTTAGCAAGATGAGCAATTGTTGTTTTCCTGGGTGGAACTCCGCTCTAAGCATATAAACAGTAAAAAGGGGGGACAGACCATTTTGCCTCCATAAAGAATGAAGGACATCTGGTTACAAAGGATGGGGAGATGGCAAAGGTATTGAATTTATTCTTCTCCTTGGTCTTCATGAGGGAATCGGGGGGCTTCAGTAACCAAAACTGCATGGTTTATCCTCATGACACATCACAGGAAGCACCCGTATGGCTAACAGAGGACAGAATTAGAAATAGACTTGGGAAACTTAACATTAATAATTCACTGGGACCAGATGGCTTGCACCAGAGAGTACTCATGGAACTCAGTCAAGTATTTGCCAGACCATTGTTCCTAATTTTTACTGACAGTCTACTGACTGGAATGGTACCAGCTGATTGGAGAAAAGCCAATGTAGCACCAATATTTAAAAAAAGGGCCAAAATACATCCCTGGGAATTACAGACCAGTTAGCCTAACATCAATAGTATGCAAGTTCTTGGAGGGGATATTTATGGACTCTATACAGGATTTTAGTCATGAAAACAGTATCGATAGCAGTAATCAGCTTGGATTCATGAATAATCGTTCTTGCCAAACCAATTTAGTAACCTTCTATCAGGAGGTGAGCCGCCATCTAAATAAAGGAAGGCCCGTAGACGTGGAGTATCTGGATATTGACACAGTTCCCCATAAACATTTACTGTACAAAGTAAGGTCCGTTGGCATGGACTATAGGGTGAGTACATGGATTTAAAACTGGCTACAAGGGCGAGTTTAGAGGATGGTGGTAAATGGGGAGTACTCAGAATGGTCAGAGGTGGGAAGTGGGGTCCCCCAGGGTTCTGTGCTGGGACCAATCCTATTTAATTTGTTCATAAACAACCTGGAGGACAGGGTAAGCAGTGCGATCTCTGAATTTGTGGACAATAATAAGCTAAGCTGGATGTGGAAACCTTGCAAGAAGATCTTCACAAATTAATGAGGTGGGCAACTACATAAGGTTTAATGTAGAAAAATTTAAAATAATGCAATTGGGTGAAAAAAAATTGAATGCAATCTAATCACTAGGGGGGGTAACTCTGGGGGAATCTAGTATGCAAAAGTATCTGGGGGTCCTAGTAGATGATAGGCTCCGCAATGCCAAGCTGTTGCTAACAAAGCAAACAGAATATTGGCATGCATTTAAAAGGGGATTAACTCCAGAGATAAAGTGATAATTCTCCTGCTCTACAAGACTCTGGTCCGGCCGCACCTGGAGTATGTCCAGCTGTCCAGTTTTGGGCACCAATCCTCAGGAAGGATGTATGGAAATTAAGTACAAAGAAGTTCAACAAAGCTAATGAAGGACTGGAGGATATTAGTTATAAAGAAAGGTTGCGAGCACTGAACTTCGTCTCTCTGGAAAAGAGACTCTTGAGAGGGGATATGATTTCAATGTACAAATACCGTACTGGTGACCCCACAATATGGATAAAACTTTTTCGGGGAAGGAAGTTTAACAAGACACGTGGCCACTCATTAACATTATAAGAAAAGAGGTTTAACCTTAAACTGTGTAGAGGGTTCTTTACTGTAAGAGTGGCAAGGATGTGGAATTCCCTTCCACAGTTGGTGGTCCCATCGGGGAGCATCGATAGCTTCAAAAAACGATTAGATGAGCACCTGAATGACCACAACATACAAGTATATACAAGGTAATACTGACGTATAATCACACACATAGGTTGGACTTGATGGATTTTTTTTTTCCAACCTCACCTACTACTGTAACTATGGCTGGCTGTGGGCATCGAGACTGACTTCCTGCCGTGTCATTTGGACAGGAAATGCAAGGAAATATCCCCATCAGACACACATACACACACTGCTATATTACATTTCTGGTAAACTGTCTGAGTGTCCTGACTTTTCAACACAGTTGCAGTGTTTGCTTTCTAGTATTACTATGTCACTGCTTGAGTTTGCACATTTTCTGGATCTCTGTTTTGACATTATAACACAGAATCTTGTTCAGTGTGAAGACAGAGCTGCAGCATTGTAAATTCTGGCATGTCTGCTTCGATTTGTCTTTGTAAACAAGCGGAAAGAAAAATGCTGTGCTGGATTTTTAAATGTCTCTCTGATGGGTCTGCTCAATACAGTTTTGACAAGCCGAGTAAATCTTCTCCATGTATGATACAAATACTGGCCTTATTAGTACTCAGCTGGCTGCTCTCGGTTTCTCAATGTACACCTAGTCATAATAAAAACATAAAAGTTACAACGTGGGCTGAGCCTACACACCAAGTCATTGCATCCAGGACCCCCTGCTGTGTATAATCCTGGCTATTATTGGCGTGTTCTGGGAACACCTAGTCCCGGGATTACTATTATGCAGTCCAGGGACGTTTATCTCCAATGTTCTCACTGTCTTTGGTCTATTGAGGAGAGTTTACATCATTTCCTGCCCCATAAACACAGCAGGAAGTGAGAAATCACCTTTCAATTACTATTTTTAAAGTCTAATTTTGAAAATGAAACCACAAACCTGATTGGTTACAATAGGGAAAAAAAAGTTTCCTTTTGCATATTTTTTATCCTAGAGGTTATAGTCACAGGAACACAAAGTCATGGGAGATCACACATTTTATGGTTGTCTCTGCAATCTTGCAATAGACAACAGCAGAAGAATGATTAAAGATGAATTCCAGGTATGGCAACGTTTACATAGTTCCAATGGCAGTGGCAGCTGGTACTATATTTGCTATTGTAGCGGCCTGATGACGTAATCCAACGAAACGTACGTCGAGGCACATACCAGTCACACACACCTTCGCAACTTCCGGGTTTGCTGGATGTCGGCGGTGGAATGCACGCCCGTGCATCAGCTCACCGTAACGGGGACCCTCTTTCTTTACTGAACCATGCGATTCAGCCTCAGTAGCGGGATCGGGGCACTGTACTCAGTAAGCAGCCATTTGGCATTTATATCTGTTTTAATTTTTTTAATAAACAATATTACACTATGATGTTTTTTTTGTATTCCGGTGCACTTACAATTGAATCTGGCTACCATATTGGAATCCTAACCTCCGGAAAGAATTTCCTATTCAAGCGCTATTCGACTCCTTTTTTAAGTAAAAGAGTCAATAAATGCTGGTAAGGAGCCATCTTGTATTAGATCCCGTCGGGTGCAATTAACATACTGTACTAGATGGAGGTCTCTCATTGTAATGATTTACTTCACATCAAGCTACGTCTGCTTGCACAAATTAAGTGTTCACGCTTAGAATATTTTATCTTTTGGACTTTCTCCGTTTGCACATATGCACTTTATAGACTGTATGGACTTGTTTGCACTAATTATGATTATTATTTATGCTATGTAGTTTGAATTTACTATTTATTTAATATCTAGCGCCCCCGATCAACCACATTTCATATTGTAGCGGCCTGCTACTTTCTAGCCGGCGCTGCTTTAAATTTAGAGGGTAGTCTGGGAGTTAGTTAACTCAGACTGTATGATTTTTTCACTAAATTTGGGCCTCTGTTCCAGCCATGGCTGTACTGTGAGTGACCACTAGTGTTGTCTGGTGTGTTGTTACCATTCCAGGCCGAGGGTGGCAGCAGTCAGGTCAAGGTGTTTTGGGTGTTAGATAGACTCTGTCTGACCCAATATGGCGCCAATGTCACATAGGGTGCCAACATCCAATTGGATAGCTGTTCCACTGTGACTGAGGAAACCATAGAGCAGGGGTGTCAAACTCAATTTCATCGTGGGCCGCATCAGCATTATGATTGTTCTCAAAAGGGCCGGTTGTATCTGTAAGATTAGATGTCCAGCGCATCCCCTCCCCTTTACATTAGTTGTTAAGAGCCACCCCACCATCAAAAGTTAAGTCCCCCCACTCTCCCTTGTGTAGCACCTGGTTACTTTGAAGTACTGGTGCTATTTAAATTTCAAGGGAGATCAGAGTGTAGTTAAACCATTTGTAGTTGATCCAAATTGTTATGCTTAAAACCGGGTCTCTGTCTCAGCTTGGCTGTGCTGTGGGCTCATTCTGTTGTATTGGGGTGTTCTTCCCACCCCAGTGCAGTAGATGGCAGCAGTGGAGTCAAGGTTTGGGTGCTCTTCCCTAGCAGCCAATCAGAAGGGTGTAGCCTTGTTGTGCATGCTGGGAGGGGTATTTATAAGGCAGACGCCATTGGTTCTGGGTCTTCTTCGTCCAGTGTGGCACCCACCTTAATGGTGGCCACATCACGGCGTCCCAGCGTCATGGCTACCTTGCCGGAGCGTGCGTGCCACGCCGTGTTCCTGGTTCTGGGACCATGTTGGCCCGGAACATCTGAGCAGCGACGGGGACCCAGTGAGCAACTGGGTTCCCACCTTTTGAGGATCACAAGCTGTATTTGCTGTTCGGTGGGGAGTCCGTCTGAGGCTGGCGGTCCAAAAGGATTTCCACAAACCACTGGGAATCAAGGTAGCCGGACACTAAAGGATTGATCACCAGTACCTGGGCGACGTTAAGAAGGAGATCCAGGCGTAATTCACCTAAGGAGGATTGCCTCCATAACTAAAATCAGAGAGGGCCTGTGGCAGAGGCGTCTCCCTGAGGTCCATTCAGGAGGGTCGGTAGCAGAGACTTTATCCTACAAATGTTCGAGTGATACTCCGGCTGCCAGGTCAGTGAACTAAACCCACTCAGGCAAGGGTGGTACGGAAAGTGTTAAATATGGGAACAGGACTGTTCCAAATACTACGCTTGAATCTGCTGTTCTCCGTCTTCCTGCAAACTCTATCCTTTCATCACCAGTTCATTGTTTTTACCCGGCTGGGTAATAAAGAGCACAGCAAAGACACTTGTTGCAGACATTCCTTTACTATTGCTATATGCACCATACACCCCTAGGAGGTATTGCTACACCTACATCACAGTGCACCCCCCTTTCCTTAAGCTGCTTCTGGGAAGAAGCTAGATGCAGTGCTTGAAAGCAGACAGTAGGGGCCTGGAGGAGGACCAGAGGAGGGCTGGTGCTCTCCTGCAGCTGCAGGAGAGGTGCAAGGGCCACATGAAATGGCCTGGAGGGCCGGATTCGACCGGCGGGCCTTGTGTTTGACACCTGTGCCATAGAGGAAACTACAGTAGGTTCCCCTTGACTTTCCCCCCAATCTGCAGCTGCAGGAGAGGTGCAAGGGCCACATGAAATGGCCTGGAGGGCCGGATTTGACCCACGGGCCTTGTGTTTGACACCTGTGCCATAGAGGAAACTACAGTAGGTTCCCCTTGACTTCCTCCCCAATCTGCAGCTGCAAGAGAGGTGCAAGGACCACATGAAATGGCCTGGAGGGCCGGATTTGACCCGCGGGCCTTGTGTTTGACACCTGTGCCATAGAGGAAACTACAGTAGGTTCCCCTTGACTTCCTCCCCATCTGCATTGTTGCTGTAACAAGTGCCACCTGCAGTAAAGAATATAGACTGCACCTGTATACAAGTCCTGTGTAGTGTGAGTTGAAATGGCCACTTGGCATCTCCTTCAGAGGCCCATATGACAGGGTGACAACACAGGAGCACAGCTGGGTGACAGGGATATGAGGTTGTCCCCCTGTAAAAGAAAGTATCTTTATAAGGACCTTCATGGCAAAATCAATACATTAATGAAAGCCGCAGATTTAAAAACGTTGTAAATTCATTTTGAAATGACATTATGGCATTTCTAAAATTTTGGTCGTTGGGTTTACACATTGCTTAGTTCAGAGCCAAGATAGCTGCACTGAATACAGACAATCTGGTGTCACCACAAGTGCCAGCTTGCCGGTCCAAGCCTATACAAGGCTCTATCCTATTTTCTTTATTTCTGAGGCTCCCTTGAGGTTGTTTTTCTGCTCTCTATCTCGAGGGGAGCTGTGTTCTTCTGCTTATATTGTTTAAAACATTAGATTTATTATGAAGGCAGGCTGATTAAAGAGCTGGACCTTTTCCTAGAACGATTTCTTCCAAGTCTTTCCAAACACACAACTATATTACTCAGAGAAGGCTGGACGCAGTTACAATCTCTGTTCTTAGATAATTTTCTGTACTTTACTTGAAATCCAAGCACAGGCACATGAATTACTTTCATGTATGTATGTCTCCTGTAATCGGAAGGCACCAGTCCATCAATCTAAGAGCACCTCTAAAGCTTAAAAATGTTCCCCTACTCATGACATGACATGAGGCTTGTACAGTAGGACAGTACATGGGGTTTGTGTGCTCTCTTTTTTATTTTATTGTTTCATTTGTTTTAACCGGTTAAGACCCGGACCAATATGCAGGTTAAGGACCTTGCCCCTTTTTGCGATTCGGCACTGTGTCATGCAACTGCGCGGTCATGCAACATGGCTCCCAAACAAAATTGGCGTCCTTTTTTTTTTGCCACAAATAGAGCTTTCTTTTGGTCACCTAATAAAGCGTCAATTTTGAAAAAAAACGCAATATTTATTTCTTTTTAGGAAAACCCATCCATGTAAGTGAATGGCCCAGGTGTTGTCAATAGTTGGTAAGGACAGTCAGAGGCAGTTTAGAGAAGGTTGATAGATAGAAGTCACCTCTGTATACAGCAGAGTAGGGATTGATTGCTTAGCGCTATTCAGAGTTTCACAGGCTGCTGTTCTGCTATTTCTCCCTGTCTTCTAGAAACTTCTAGAGTGATAGTAGGAGGGAGAGTAGGATTGGCAGCCTGAATATTTATGAAACTCCGACCAATCCTTAGGGAGGTGTGCCCAGGTGGAGGGAAAGCCCATAAATACTCTTTGAGGCCTGGCAGACCAGAGTGCAGTGTTCCTGGGTCCAGCCTTCAGGAGGAGACACTTGGGCTGGTGCTCTGCCCCTGGAGCAGAGAGACAGAGAGGAAGCTGAGGAACCTTTGAGGACATTGAGGTCCCAACTAGGCTTAGATAGAGCCTAGTATAGAGACTGAAAAAGCCAGTGGTAGGGAGTCCAACCATTCTGGGACTGGGGTGTCATAAGTGATCTGGCTTGTGACAGAGATGTAGGTGGGACAGACACAAGCAGAGAGTAGGAGCACCCACAAATCCTTTAATTTAACAGTAGAGGGGGTTAACGCACAGCCAGGTAGCAGGTATCACAGCCGGGCAAAACAAGAGTCAGTAACAGTATAAATGCACAGCGGGGTAGCAGTCTGTGCTGGTAAATGGTAATCCACACCAGGCTAGATAGCAGTAACAGAGTTCTGGCAGGTAGGGGTAGTCCGTGCCCAGTCCTGGACAAACAGGCACAGAGTTTGCTCTACTCACAACACTGGCAAACACAGGGTTAATCTGCGCACAGGATGGCACACAGCCACTCCCAGGATGGAGGCTGCAGGACTGGCAGACTTGGTCACTCAGATGGAGAAGGACAGAGGGGGTTGGTCTGTAGTCATTGGCCATAGCCTAGGACTGCACAGACTGGCAATGTAGAAAGCAGGAGCCGGGATGGCAAACAAGCAAACTGCTTTTATTCCAGCACCATGTTACAACATATATTCAACTCCAAGACACTTCCCCCCACCCTTGGATTCAGAGCGGGTTAAAATGTCCAATGACAATAGACACACGGGTCAGGTGTGTTCAAACTTCTCATCAGTAAACAGTCTTATCAGCAGGGGCAGGGCTGCTGGAGGAGTCCCCCTTCCTCCACATGGACATCCATCCCAATATTTACATTTCTTCCAAGGCAGACAAACACAAACAATGGAATACAACCACACCCCAAACGATCACAGCAAAGAGTACATAACACAGCAGAAGACAGCTCTCTGGGGTGTAAGGGACAAGGAGGGGCAGAGACCCTGACTGTAGAGCAATATTGATCTCACAAACCAGTACATTGCACCCACGAGATGTACAAGACAACCAAAAGTTGTACAAGTCAACCAGGAGAATACAGTGCAGTCAGAGTTGTGCAATACAGCCTTCATCACAGTACAGAGCAACCAGAAGCATAGCAGTCCTCCAGTTGTGAACTTCTGTATTTTTGGGTATCCCATGTTCCCTATCCCTAGCCAAGTTCCTGTTACAATTAAAACCCTAAAATAAACCCCTAGACTGATTATTAAGCTAAAAGAAGGCTGAAAATGCTGTGTGCCTGGCTGTGTATGCTGTGAGCGGGGGGAAGTAGGCTCAAACAACCAGTAGATGCAGAAGAGCCTAGGCATGTTCATATACCAGGAAGTACACTAGTCTTCAAGAGAAACTGAAGACATTTTTTAGAGATGTTGCTTAAGCACAATTAACATTTAATTAACCTGTAAGTGCCAATGCAAATATGTGGCTTCTAGACATGTACGTGTTTCGTTTTGATTCGTTAATTGAGTTATTTTGTTTAGTTTAATTTGGTTGATTTATTCAATTCGTATTCGGAATTCGTATTCATCAAATGATTTCAACAGGGTTTATTTACTAAAGGCAAATCCACTTTACACCACAATCTCCGAATAACGAAAATGTTGTCCAAATATTAATTCATAACTAAACGAACTGCACATGTCTAGTGGCCTTGTCACGGCTCGGGCCTTGGCGCAGAGCGGCCACATATTTATGTGCATTAGCGCCGACAGAGCTGTGCCAAGAGCGCACGCCTTGCCCTTCGGATCAGAAGCATTTCCGATTATGTGACCGCCGTGACAGCCAATCTTGGCGGTCACATGGTCACAAGCCCCAGCCAAGCCTCCCGGAATTCCAAACCCCTTAAAGAGCCAGCGCCAAAGGGTTAACTTAAAGGGGTTGTAAAGGTTTGTTTTTATTTTCTAAATACCGTATTTATCGGCGTATATCGCACACTTTTTTGCCCTGAAAATCAGGGCAAAATCGTGGGTGCGCGATATACGCCGATACCCGCTTTCCCGCGCCGAATTTTGAATACTGCGCCGATATATACCGAGCGCAGTACACTCGGGTATATTCGGCCAGTCTCGGCTTCTTCCGCGGTCACGTCCTGGACGTACAGGACGTGAGCGCGAAAGTTGCCGAGCCTGCCCGAGTGTACTGCGCTCAGTATATGCTGGCGCAGTATTCAAAACTCGGCACGGGAAACGAGCGGGGAGGACGCGAGGACGCCGCGAGGACGCCGGACCCGCCGAAGAGGACACCGGACCCGCCGAAGAGGACACCGGACCCGCCGCAGAGGACACCGGACCCGCCGCAGAAGGACACCCGAAGCCGCAGAAGGACGCCAAACCCGACGAGGCCGCCGATGGACGCCGCGCAAGACACCAAAACTGTAAGTACAAAATAACTTTTTTTCCACAGGATTGGGGGGCACTTTGGGGGTGCGCGGTATACGCGGGAGCGCGTTATACCGCGATAAATACGGTAGGTTCCTTTAACCACTTTACAACCGGGCCAATTTTGGCACTTCTCTCCTTCATGTAAAAATCACATTTTTTTTTGCTGGAAAATTATTCAGAACCCCCAAACATTATATATTTTTTTTTAGCAGACACCCTAGGGAATAAAATGGCGGTCATTGCAACTTTTTTCTCGCACGGTATTTGTGCAATAATTTTTCAAACGCCTTTGTTTGGGAAAAAAACAGTTTCATGAATTAAAAAATAACAAAACAGTAAAGTTAGCCCAATTATTTTTTATAATGTGAAAGATGATGTTTTGCAGAGTAAATAGATATCCTAACATGTCACGCTTTAAAATTGCACACACTCATGGAATGGCGCCAAACTTCGGTACTTAAAAATCTCCATAGGCGACGCTTTAACATTTTTTGCAGGTTACTATTTTCGAGTTACAGAGGAGGTCTAGTGCTAGGATTGTTGCACATGCTCTAACGTACGCAACGATACCTCACATGTGGGGTTTGAACGGCGTTTACATATGTGGGCGGGACTTGCATGCATGTTCATTTCTGTTCGTGAGATAACGGGGACAGGGGCGTTTTGAATTTTTTTTATCTTTATTTTATTTTTATTTTACTTAAAGAGGGATTCCACCCTCAATTTTTTTTCTAAAAAGTCATCAGCTACTAACAGTGTAGCTGCTGACTTTTAACTACTTCCCGACCGCCCACCGCAGTTATACGTCATGACTTTGGAGATGGATATCTCGGTAACGGCAGCAGCTGCTGCCACAACCAAGATATCCATCTCTTCTGTGGGCGGTCGGGTAAACGATAATGGCAGTCTCCGTGGCGGATTCGCCGCAAGATCGCCGTTATCGGTGGCGGGCAAGCGTCCCCCCCTCCCGCTGCGCTCCCGCGCCCTCCGCCGCTTACCGGAGCCGTCGGTAGCGGCGGAGGCGATCAGGTGCGCTCGTCTGCTCAGTGGGGATGCGAGTGAGGGAAAAATTTCCCTCGTCCATCCCCGTAGCTCTGCTGGGCGGAAGTGACGTCAAAACGTCAGTTCCTCCCAGCGTCTTAAAGAGAATTTTTTTTTAAATGTCATTTGAAAAATGACATTTTACATTTTTGATTTTTTTTTTTTTGCATTTAAGCCTAAATTTGAGATCTGAGGTCTTTTTGACCCCAGATCTCATATTTAAGAGGACATGTCATGCTTTTTTCTATTACAAGGGATGTTTACATTCCTTGTAATAGGAATAAAAGTGATAATTTTTTTTTTTTATGTTAGTGTTAAAAATTGGTAAAATACAAATAAATACGAAAACAAAAAAAAATTTTTTTAAATCGCCCCGTCCCGACGAGCTCGCGCGCAGAAGCGAACGCATACGCGAGTAGCGCCCGCATATGAAAACGGTGTTCAAACCACACAAGTGAGGTATCGCCACGATCGTTAGAGCAAGAGCAATAATTTTAGCCCTAGACCTCCTCTGCATCTCAAAAAATGCAACCTGTAGAATTTTTTAAACATCGCCTATCGAGATTTTTAAGGGTAAAAGTTTGACGCCATGCCACGAGCGGGCGCAATTTTTAAACGCGACATGTTGGGTATCATTTTACTCGGCGTAACATTATCTTTCACAATATGTAAAAAAATTGGGCCAAATTTATTGTTGTCTTATTTTTTTATTTAAAAAAGTGAATTTTTTCCAAAAAAAGTGCGCTGGTAAGACCGCTGCGCAAATACGGTGTAACAAAAAGTATTGCAATGACTGCCATTTTATTCTCTAGAGTGTTAAAAAAAATATATATAATGTTTGGGGGTTTTAAGTAATTTTATAGCAAAAAAAAATGTTTTAGTCTCGGAAACACCGAATCTGAAAAACAGGCTCGGGGCTAAAGTGGTTAATAAGGACACTTACCTTGTCCTACTTGCCCACGCTGATGGCCCCCCCTGATGCCGGTCCCACGATCGATGCAGGTCCCGCACCGCCATTCACACTAAGGGAAACAGGCAGTGAAGCCTTACGGCTTCACTGCCCATTTCCTACTGCGCCTGCGTGAGTCTCACACCGGCTTGTGAATGGGCGGCTGCTCTCTGAGAACACACACAGTTCCCAGAAAGCAGCGCGCCCCATTCACAAGCAGAAGAAGCAGAAGAAAACACACCGCGGTGGGGGAAGAGGCAGATTACGGACTTCCGCATAGCAACAGGTATTTCGGGTGAGTATAATTATTTTTTTTTCACATTTTTTTTATTAATTTTTTTTAGGATATATGGCCAATAGTTGTTTTCCTGGGTGGAACTCCACTTTAATTTTTTTGATTTCTACACTTTTTTTCATCACTTTTATTCCTGTTACAAGGAATGCAAACATCCCTTTTTAATAGGAATCAGTGTGACAGGTCCTCTTTATGGAGAGATGTGGGGTCAATAAGACCCCACATCTCTCCTCCAGGCTTACAAGCATAAAATTGGTGAACAAAAAAAATCACTGATCACATGCTGACAGCCGCGATTGCGGCTTTGTTTACTTCCGGGTACCGGGCGTGACGTCATAACGCCGCGCCCGGGCCTCCGGCGGTCAAAGAGATGACTGTTGACCATCTGGTCACCAGTCATCTCTATGCTTTCCAGCAGCGCCGACCGGTTCGCTCTCCGGGCCCCCGATGGCAGGGGAGAGCCCGGAGAAGCCCTCCCGCTGCCCTCTAAGAACGATCAAGCGGCGGAACCGCGGCTTTGATCGTTCTTATCGTGCACAGAATCGGCGGCTGAAGACGGCGATATTTAAATGATGCCTGTAGCTGCACCCATCATTCAGATATCACCGCACAAAGCCGAGAACGTCCCAGGGTTTCACTGTAATTCAGTTCTTTGTGGCTTGTATGGTGGTCTCAGTGAGATTTAATAAAAGTTCATATAATCAGTTTTTCTAGGCAGTTTTTAATAGAAATGTATCCAGACAACAATAATAATAATAATCCTTTATAAAACAAACTGTCACAAACATCGGTCAGGCTGTCTCCTCCGTGCAGTAATATATCGCAGCGCTCAGTGATCCGGCACAGTGTGTTTAGTTAAGCAGCATGAAATGGAGTGGAGAAATGTTTATTGGACCTGTCAGTTGGTGTACTCAGCGATCAGGAGTTATGCAACAGGCTGGCACTGTATTTGTGGATCGGGATGTAAAGTAAACCTTTTATATTGCTGCTGGCTTTTATCGTCAGTGTAAGGATGTCAGGACGCATCCAGGAAAAGTGTCGCAACCATGGCAGAGATGCTGGATGGATAAAAGCAGATTGGACAGTATAACAGAGCTGAAATAAAGAGTGCAAGCGGCTAACACTTTCATTTAACCACTTAAGGACCAGGCCTATTTTTTCAGACTTGGCGTTTACAATTAAATATTATAATTATTAGGTAACATATTTTTTTTTTGCTAGAAAATTACTTAGAACCCCAAAACACTATATATATATATTTTTTTTTTTCTAACACCCTAGCCTAGAGAATAAAATGGCAGTTATTGCAATACTTTTTTTAAATTCGTTTCATTTGTTTAATTCGTTTTCGGAATTAATTTTATTTATTGGTTTTCAAATCAATTTTGAATGGTTTTCGAATCAATTAAAAAAAAAAATTTAATTCGAAAAGTTTTCCAATTCAAAAAGTTTTCCAATTTCCAAAAATAATAACATATGTAGCGCTACCCCCTCAGGAGCCGCTGGTTGTTGATTGGGATTGGCATATTAAGTTACCTTGTAGTGTGTCTAGGGGTAGTAGCAGTGAGCAGTAGCAGTGAGCGAATGTCCAGTGACCAGATGGATTTTCAAATGCTTTATTCCAAGGCCCAACAACGGCCAACATCAACAGGAGATAGGAAAGGTTGATGAAGCAATAGAGAACAGTGCGGTATCAGGCCTGGATATGAAACAGAGCAGTCCTGCTCTCAGTAGTAGTAGATACAGTTCGTCACCACTCAGGAGGAGTGGGTGAAGTGCCTCCGGACAGATCCCCGTTATAAGCCTGGCAGCCGGAATGTCACTTTTAAGTTGCTGGGAGGAACAGGTCTCTATCACAGACTTGGCTCGGGCCTCTACCACAAGCCTAGTACTTCAGTACTCAAGAGAACAATTCGGATTGAGAGAATCCTCCCAGTAAATGCAATAAAAGGGTCATCAGTTGACACCTGTCATATACCTGTCAATTCCAGTAACCAGATCCCCGATGGTTCGTTCAAGCCCTTTTGGATAACCTGCCTCCGGGTTTTCCTCAAGCCAATCCCCCACTGAATGGCACACAGTCTGGGATCTTCTCAGTAAGGTTGGGGACCCAGTAAGTCACTAGGGCCCCCATCATCATCTGGATGGGTCTCCATAAGATAGGTGGTCCTGGCCAGGTGGGCCATGAGAACGGGGTCCGTGGATGCACGCACCCTGAAGGTGAAGGGAACGTGAAGAGAAGAGGAACCGACCACCGACAACCCAATCAAAACCAGAACACGCGGCAGCTGCCACAGATATACCCCTCCCCAGCATGCCCAGCGAGGGAAGAACTCCTCTAATTGGCTGCTGGGGAAAAGTGGCGCCAACTGTCGCCCAGGGGTGTAATCACACCCCGGAACCGCAGACCGGCCTACAGGACAGTTCTGAAACAGCAGCAGCCTGCAATTTAACAAATAAGGAATTCTCTCATTTACCCACTAACTTTAGCATAGCGCCCGCACTAAAAATTAAGGGGCGCTGCACATAGAATAGAAAATAAAGGAATAGAATAGAAATGTTCTATCCTTTTATTTTCTAATCTATTTTATTCTCTTTAGCAATTTGAAAACTATTCAAATTTGAAAGTTTTCGAATTCAAAAGTATTCAAAAACGTTTCGAAAACCATTTGAATTCAAATTTCGTCCGAATTTTTTCATTATTTCCGATTTTTTTAAATTCAATACTATTCTAATTCAGAAATTCGGATACCGTATTTATTGGGTTATAGCGCGCTCCCGCGTATAGCACACCCCTAAAGTTGCCACGAAATTCCTGTAAAAAAAAATGTTATAAGATTTTATTACTTACAGTTTTGGTGTCTTGCCCAGCGTCCATCGTCCGGTCCGGCGTCCGTCTGCGGCCTCGGTGGTGTCCTCCCGGCTTCTCCAGCGCGCGCCTCAAGTCGAATCCCCGCTTCCCGCGCTCAGTTCGAACTACTCCGCCAACATATACCAAGTGCAGTACACTCGGGTACATTCGGCAAGGCTCGGCTTCGCTTCGTGCTCACGCTCTGTGACGTTTATGCGTGAGCACGAGCGAAGTGTACTGCACTCGGTATATGTCGGCGGCTCCATTCAAACTGAGTGCGGGAAGCGGCTATCGGCGTATATCACGCACCCACGATTTTCCCCTTATTTACATAAAAAAATTCGGTACATCCGAATTTTTGAATAATGAAAATTTGTCCGAATTTTAATTCAGAACGAACAGAACATTTCTAGTTTACAATTTCATTTTCCATATACAGCAAAACATCCAGTTAGTTGTCCTTTTAATCAAGGCTACACTGTTTCCTCTGCAAGTGGCTAATGCCGCGTACACACGATCAGTCCAAACCGATGAAAACGGACTGAAGTTCAGTTTCATCGGTCCAAACTGACCGTGTGTACAGCCCATCAGTCTGTTGTCCTTCAGTTCAAAAACGTAGAACTTGCTTTAAAATCAGACTGATGGACGCCTACCACCCGGTCAAAACCATTTAGTACGCAAAGGCATCGGTTCAAAACCCGCGCATGCTCAGAATCAAGTCGACGCATGCTTGGAAGCATTGAACTTCATTTTTTTTAGCACATCGTTGTGTTTTACGACACCGCGTTTTGACACGATCGGTTTTTGAACTGATGGTGTGTACGCACATCAGACCATCAGACCATCAGTCTGTGAACCGATGAAAATGAACTTCAGCCCGTTTTCATCAGTTTGGACTGATCGTATGTACAGGGCCTAACACTTTCATTTAACCAGGCCTATTTTTTCAGTGTTTCCTACAGTGTTTGCAGTGTTTCCTCCATATCTGTACATGTAAGATAAACACTTTGGGCCAGATTCTCAGAGGCGTTACGACGGAGTATCTCAGATACCCCGTCGTATCGCCTTTTTTTTTGTCTCGTATCTATGCGTGTGATGCTTAGCATCACTTTTGCATAGATACGCTTCTACATCCGACAAGTGTAAAAGCATTACACTTTCGGATCGTAGGTGTAATGACAACTCCGGCCACTAGGTGGCCTTTACGTTGTTTTTTCATTTGCATATGCAAATGAAGTAGTACGCCGATTCTCGATCGCTTTTACGCCGCCCCGTCGTCGCGTACGTCGTTTTCGTTCGCGTAAGGTTACCCCAGCTTCTATGTGGAGTAACCTTACGAGGTCCCGTCGGATGCCGTCATGTCCCGTCGGACGCCATGTTAAGTATGGCGTCGGGTCAGCGTCGGCTTTTTCCGTCGCTTACGTCGTTTTACTAACTCGTTCGCGAATAGGGACTTGCGTAAATGACGCTCACGTCGTTTTGACGTCGGTTTCAACGACGCTTCCCGACGTGAGCTGGAGCATGCGCACTGGGCTTTTTCCCCGGCCGGCGCATGCGCAGTTCGTTCGACGCGGGGGCGCGCTTAATTTAAATACAAGCCGCCCCATTTGAATTGCGCGGGTTTACGCTTGGCGATTTACGAGACGCCAACGCAAACTACGGAGCAAGTGCTTTGAGAATAAAGCACTTGCTCTAGCACGCAGCGGCGGCGTAGTGTAAATGGCTTACGCTACGCCCCCGAAAATATATGAGAATCTGGCCCTTTAGCTAGTGTTCTTTTATTGTTCTATTCAAAAAACACCCATTTAGGGCAAGATCCTACATTTGAGAAATATGAGGAGAACGTGCTGCTGGTGGAGCTCCTGTTACAGGGAGGGGACGTGGTCAATCTGTGCCAGCTACACACACAAGTGAAACACCTTTCTCAGGTGTGAGTAGGCGACAGAGCCTGCAGCGGTATTTGGTGGGGCCTAATCCGGCTCTACGAATGTTGAGGCCAGGAGCAGAACAGGCAGTAGTAGATTGGTTTGCTGACACTGCCTCCAGTTCCTTCACATTGTCTCCCAACCAGTCTTGTGCTGAAAGATCAGAGTTAGCACCTGCAGCCGATGTCCATCAGTCTTTCACCTCACCCCCTTGCAAATCAGCCAAGCAGTCTGAGCCCCAAATCATGCAGCAGTCTCTTCTGCTTTTTGATGACTCTGTTAGCAGGTGTTCCCAGGGCCAACCACCTAGCCCAGCCCCAGAAGTGGAGGAGATTGAGTGCACCGATGCCCAACCACTTATATTTCAAGATGAGTACATGGGGGGACCATCACAGCACGTCTTGGATGATGATGAAACACAGTTGCCAACTGCTGGTGCTTTTTCAATTGTGCAGACCGACAAGGAGGGCAGTGGTGAAGACTGGGTGGAAGATGATGGAGGACGATGAGGTCCTCGACCCGACATGGAATTAACCTCATGCAGGTGACCCATGTAGTTCGGAGGAAGAGGCAGTGGTCGCACAGAGCCACCAGCACAGCAGAAGAGGGGGCAGGGTGCCAAAGCAGAGCGTCCGTCCCCTAGACAGTACGCCTGCTACTGCCCAACGCAGCAAGGGACCGAGCACACCAAAGCCAGGTCCAAGGAGTTCCCTAGCGTGGCAGTTCTTCACACAATGTGCTTATGACAAGACACGAGTGGTTTGCACGCTGAGCACTCAGAGGCATAAACGTTCTCAACCTGAGCACAACCTGCATGACCAGGCATCTAAGTGCAAAGCACGAGCTGCAGTGGAGTAGACACCTCAAAAATCAAGAAAGGTCTCTGGCTCCTCCTGCTTCCTCTTCTGCTTCAGTCTCGGCCTCTTCATCCACCTCTGTAGTGACAGTGGCAACTGCCACCCCGCAATCAGAGGATCAGCAAACAACACTACCACCTGGGTTACCTTTTCCAGGCGAACCATCCCTTCCCTGCACGACCAAGTGAGGGACAAATCAGGTGTGCACTGCGCAACGCCATCTGTGGCAAGGTCCACCTAACTATGGATACGTGGACCAGTAAGCACGGTCAGGGACAGTATATCTCCCTGGGTAAATGCACACTGGGTAAATGCAGTGGCGGCTGGGCCTGAGGCGGATAGCAGTTTGGCGCATTGTCCTTCCACCACCGAGGATTGCAGGGCGCTTCAGTTTGCCTCCTGTTGATAACTCCTCCTACTCCGCTTCCTCATCCTCTACCGCCTCCTCATTCGGTCAGCGTAACACATTCACCACCAACTTCAGCACAGCCATGGGTAAACGATAGCAGGCAGTTTTAAAACTTTCCTGTTTGGGGGGAAAAAACCCACACCGCTCAGGAGTTGTGGATGGACATGGAACAACAGACCGATGAGTGGTTGGCGCCAGTGAGCCTCAAGCCGGGCCTGGTGGTGTGCAATAATGGGCGAAATCTCGTAGCAGCTTTGGGCCTAGCCGGTTTGACGCACATCCCTTGCCTGGCGCATGTGCTGAATTTAGTGGTGCAGAGGTTCCTGAAAACTTACCCTGATATGCCACAGCTGCTGCAGAAAGTGCGGGCCGTCTGTGCGCACTTTCGGTGTTCTCACCCTGCTGCTGCTCGCCTGTCAGCGCTGCAGCGTAACTTCGCCACCAATAACTGGGCCTCCATGCGAGACCTGTGTGCCTTGTTGCACTGTTTCGAGTACTCCACCAACATGGCCAATGCCAATGACGCCGTTCTCAGCGTGACTCTCAGTTCTATGCCTCCTTGAAAAAATGCTCCAGGCGATGATGGAAGAGGTAGTGGCACAGGAGGAGGAGGAGGAGGAATCAGGATAATTTCCAAGGCTTTCAGGGCAGTCATTCACAAGTGGCTCCTGCACCAACAAACGCCAGGTCCACAATTGTCCAGCAAGGGCACAGCTCTGGAGGATGACGAGGTGGAGGATGAGGAGATGGGGAAGGAGCAGGAACCATGTTCACAGCAGGGTGGCACCCAGACCAGCTCATGGCCATCACTGGTGCATGGCTGGGGGGAAACAGAGGACACAGACGATACACCTCCCACAGAGGACAGATTTTCGTTGCCTCTGGGCAGCCTGGCACACATGAGCGATTACATGCTGCAGTGTCTCCGCAACGACCGGCGTGTTTCGCACATTTTAACAGGTGCTGATTACTGGGTGGCCACGCTGCTGAATGAATGAATGAATGAATGAATGAAAAACTTATATAGCGCAACACATGCAAACCTAATCGCCTCTGGGCGCTTGTTGTTCCTGTCTCCTTTGGTATCAAAAGAGATGATTCTTGATCTTTCTCCTGAACGCCAAGTGAATCTCCTCCAACCGAATGCTAGTTGGTAAAGCGTTCCATAGTCTGGGACCTTGGACCGCAAATCTCCTTTCTCCTTTGGACTTGTAATTGGCCTTCGGTATCTGGAGTAGATTTTGATTGGTGGATCGCAGAACGCGATTGGGATCATGAGCTTTTATTTTTTCGCATAGATAATGGGGAGCATTCCCATGGATACATCTATGCGTTACACAGAGTGCTTTAAAAGTGATTCTGTCTTTTACTGGTAACCAGTGAAGGAATCTCAGTGAAGGTGAGATTGATTCCCAAGGTTTTTTCCCAGTCACCAGTCTAGCGGCCGTATTTTGAACGACTTGTAGACGAGTGATTTGGTACTTGGGGAGTCCGAGGTAAAGGGCATTTGCATAGTCCAGTCTGGAGTTTACAATTGCTCCCACCACGACCGCCAAGTCTTCCTTGGGAATAAAAGGAGTAAGTCTACGTAGTAGGCGCAGCAGATGGTGAGATTCACTGACTACTGACCCTATTTGTGCGTCCATTGTCATGTAGGTGTCGAAGATGACCCCAAGACTTTTGACTTTGGCGCTAGGGGTGATGATTTCGCCCAGAATGGGCGGGGGGGGGTCCAGGTTGTTGCAGGTGGATTCTTACGCTTGGCGTGAAACAGGAGAAGTTCTGTTTTTGCTCCATTTAGTTTAAGATAACTCTTTGTCATCCAGTCCTTTATCAAAGAGAGGCATGTCTCTAGATTGAGGTGATGATCCTTTTTATTGCAAATGCGGAAATACAGTTGCGTGTCGTCTGCATATGAGTGGTAAAGCAGTTTTTGGCTGCTAATAATCTCAAAAAGAGGACGAAGATAGATGTTGAATAACACCGGTGACAGGGGGGATCCTTGAGGGACTCCGCACGATACTGTGCGTTTCTCAGAAGTGAAAGGTCCTAACTTCACTATTTGCGATCGGTTTTCCAAAAAAGAGGAGAACCAAGATAAATCGCCTTCTGCGACTCTGGCTACTTCAACTAGCCGAGTCAATAAAAGTTTGTGGTCTACTGTGTCGAAGGCTGCGCTTAGGTCCAACAGAACCAGAAGACAAGATTCTCCTTGTGTCCGGGGCGGAATCCCGATTGAAATGGATCAAGTAGGTTGTGGGTATCTAGATGCTGTTGCAGCTGTTGTACCACTACTTTTTCCATTATCTTTGAGAGTACATTTAGGCCTGTTATGGGACAACGGTGGACTGGGTCCTTGGGGTCCAGGTTGGGTTTCTTCAAGATGGGTCGAATTATACCCTCTTTCAGCTGGGAGGGCACTATGCCTTCCCTGAAAGATTGGTTGATAAGCTGCGTGATAGGAGGTGCCAGGATGTCGGCGCATTCCTTCAGCAGTTTAGTGGGGATGATATCATTCGGCGCGGTGCTGTTACGCAAAGTACCGATGATATTTTTAGTGGCATGGATAGAGATAGGTTCCAGCGTGAACTCACCTGGTTGTGGTGAATTACTGCAGGTGTTGTGTAAATAATTACGGGGGGGGGGGGGCTAGGTGGGGAATTGTTTTGCTAAATGCTTTGCCGGATTCCCTCAATTTTATTAATGAAGTAATCCGATAATTCACTGCAAAATTCCTGTGTGTCCGAATTGGGGGCTTCAAGACATCCTGGATTCATGGTCTGAGTGACCAGCTTGAAGAGTTCGCGTGGGCGATTAAGGGCGCTGTTGATAGCCTCAGAAAAATAGTTTTTCTTGGCTTTGAAGATTTCTATGTGGTATTTTCTTGTTGTTGCTTTGTAGACGATGAGGTTCTCATCTAAAGAGCTTCTTTTCCAGGCGGCTTCTGCCCTTCTGTGCTCTTGCTTTAGTAACGCCAGTTGGTTGTTGAACCAGCTGGAGTTATTTTTTCGGATGCGGGTTTTGCGTTTCGGCACTATTAAGTCAGCTGACTGTAATAGTGCTGTGTTTATGGTATCCAGTGTTTCTTCAGCCGTTTGATGCGGCTGAATTGTATTTATTTTTTTCCTTAACGTGGTTTTGAAGAGTTCCGAGTGGAGCTTCTTCTGACATCTAGTCCAGTGTGTTGTCACTGGATTTGAAGTTTTAGTTAAGGGGGGAAATAATAAATTTAATTGCATGGTGGTCTGTCCATGGCAACGGTTCATTTTCCAAGATTTTTATTTCCAGATCTTGTCTGAAAATAAGATCGAGTGTGTGACCTGAAGCATGTGTGGGCCCACATACTAGTTGTTGTAGCCCTAATCCTTCAAGGTGATCGATGCAGGCATCAGCAATAGGGTCTTGCAGGGAGTTGGCCCAGAGGTTGAAGTCCCCGAGCAGCAAAAGGTGTTTGCTGTTAAGGGTATAGGTGGAGATAAAGTCCGTCAATGATGGTAGAAGCTGCGATTTTGGGCCAGGTGGCCTATAGCAGAGTAGAATCCGGATGGTCTCCTGGGAGTTTATTTGTAGTTGCAGGGTAAGGGTTTCCATGAATGGAAGAGGGTTTTGAAGGACTGGTTTAGTGATCGCAAGACGAGTCTTATGGATCACCGCCAGTCCTCCTCCTCTTTGCCCTATTCTGTTTTCGCTTATAATACGATAGTTTTCTGGCACCAGTTCTCCTACTGTAGAATGGTGTTGCAGTCGGCTGTGAGCCAGCTCTCTGTAACAAACAGGCAGTCTAAATCGTATTGTAGAATGAAATCATGGATTTTCAGTCGGTGTTTTACTGCCGATCTTGTGTTGATCAAAGCACAATGTACCGTCCTTAATTCCCTCACTGGAGCATGATCGCAAGATGCACGAGTACAAGCGCACGCTGGTAGACACGCTGCTGGTGGAATTCCCACCTGACAGTGGGGGCACAGTGGAAGCACAAGGCGAAGGCAGAGGAGGAGGAAGAGTTCGCCAACGCAGCCGGGGCACCGCCAGCACCCCAGAAGGCAGGGTTAGCATGGCCGAAATGTGGAAAAGCTTTGTCAGCACGCCACAACAAACAGCACCACCAGCTGATATGAAACATTTTAGCAGGAGGCAGCATTTCACCAACATGGTGGAGCAGTATGTGTGCACACGCTTACACGTACTGAATGACGGGTCTGCCCCCTTAAACTTCTGGGTCTCCAAATTGGGCACATGGCCTGAGCTTGCCCTTTACGCCTTGGAGGTGCTGGCCTGCCCTGCAGCCAGTGTATTATCTAAACGTGTATTTAGCACGGCAGGGGGCATTATCACAGACAAGCGCAGCCGCCTGTCCAGAGCCAATGTGGACAAGCTCACGTTCATTAAAATGAACCAGGCATGGATCCCACAGGACTTGTCCGTGCCTTGTGCAGAATAGACACGTATACCGGCCTTACCCAGCCATTCTTGTATTTCTGATCTTTCTCACTCACTTTTGGGGTGTACCCTAATTTAAAAAATAAATTTATCAAAAACAAAAACCTGAGTTGGCTACCTCGTCCTTCTCCACCGCCGCTTCCATCTACACCGCCACATCCACCGCCACCTCAACCTCCTACTCTATAAGGATGTGAAAAAAACTTGTGAGTCAATCGTGAAAAAAAGGGGGGTTAGGTTCTTTGTAATGGTCAGAGGTCCATCTGTGAAGCCAATGATGCTGAATTTTTCAAAAGAAATACAGGAAGATCAATGTCCCGTTACCAATCACGATTATCTTGCACTTGTAGGTTTCAATGTGTAGTCACAATACCGGAAAAGAGAGAAACAAAAAACTTGCATAGTGTGATACCGTTGAGAATTGTGAATAATATCCACCCGTGGGGAATAGCTGTATGGTAGACAGGGGGCAGTGACAACCCTCCACCACAGTACACACTGACCCTTACCAGATAAAATGACCCTCTTGAGGTCGGTAACAGCCTTAAGAATAGTGTATTCAAACTTCGCTTTACATCATCATGTATAGATAGGATGGATCCTCAGTGAAAAAAAGACAAGAAAAAACTTTTCATAGTATAGACTGCATGAATACAGATCATAATCACCCGTGAAAGAAAACAGCAAAAACTGTGAGGAAGGGAGAGTGCTGGTCCCACCACCGAACGAACACACTGACCCTTACCAGACAGTAGGATCCCCTCTGGGATCAATATAGGCAGCAAAAGAGTGGATAAACTGCTCTCGCCTTATAACATGTCAACACGTCAGAAACCAATCCTTGATGGGTCACAGTGAATAGCATGGAATCGAAAAAAAACTTGTGGCTTGTGCTCCAACTCCAAGGCTGGCCGAGGCTGTTCACTTTTTCTCCTCTGCGGTTCTGCCTTCACACTTGATGACTCTGCAGGAGAAACATAGTGGGCGGTGCTGGCGCCGCATGGGACTAGATCTATCTTCTGATGTTCGGTTCTCCGCTCTCCTCTTTTGTTGGGCTTGGCGAAAGCCAGGGCTTCCAGTGCCATGGGGATGGGTCCATCCCCCACCGTGTGGAGCATCAGTGCACCGGAGGAACCAGCCGGCTCCCCCCCGAAGCACCCCACCAGGTGCTGCAGCTGCGCCACAAGATAGTACAACCACGGGTTGGGCAATGACAGCCCGCCGTTGTCCTTGGGTCTCTGCAGATGTTCAAGTTTAATTCTGGGTGTCTTATTTTTTCAGATCAGGGACCGGAAGATAGAGTTTACTATTCTAAAGATCTTAAGAGGGATTACCACAGGGGCATTGTGAACACAGTAAAGCATGGATAGTAAAATTGACATTGTTTGTTGTCGCTGCACGTGCATGCGCAATTTTAAAGCGTGATATGTTTGGTATCTATTTACTCGGCATAACATCATCTTTTATATATTGGCAATTGGATTATGTGTTATGTTTTATTTATTTTATTTTTTTAATTAAAACTCAAAATAGTGTATTTTTTCCCCTAACAAATTGCGTTTTAAAAACTGATGCGCAAATAGTGTGTGGCATAAAAAATGCAAAACCCGCCAATTTATTCTCTGGGGCCTCTACTTTAAAAAAAAATACATATAATGTTTGGGTGTTCTAATAAATTTTCTAGGTAAAAATACGTATTATTACAAACAAAAAGTGCCAGAAAAGCCCCGGGGGGTCAAGTGGCTTTCAGTGCCCTTATGGCTCATTGATATTATTTTATATAACTATTGTTATATTTAAGAAAGAAAAGTCCAGGTATTTTGGCACATAGTTTGAGTGATCATGACACATGAACTTGCAAGTCATCGGTGAGTGTGGAGAACTAATTAATGTTCCCTCCTTGGATATTTTTAGATGCTGCAACCACACGATGTGTTCATTCATGGGGCAGCTGTTTATGTAGTGACGGATGACGATTAAGCTACCTTTGGCCCAGATATGATGGGTTTACTGCATTACAGGGTGTACTAGACTTTAAGGACAACTCCAGCCAAAGCACAGCTGAAACACAAGTTCAGCTGCTGTTCTGCCTGTTGATAAGTGTCATCATGACAGCAAGCGATGGGAAAATCCCCTCCCCATTGGGGCTTCACACAGCAGTATAAGCCTGGCAGAGGGTCTGACCCCTTACTATCAAATCCAAAGTTAAAGGTGTTGTAAACCCTCCTGTGTTTTCAACTTAATGCATCCTATGAAAAAACTTCTGGCAGTCAGTTCCCCCCCATTTTACTCACCTGAGCCCTGGAATGTCCCACGTCTCTGCCCGGAGTTCTCGGCTCTTCATTGGATAGATTGGTAGCAATGCAACCATTGGCTCCTGCTGCTGTCAATCAAATCCAATGACGTGGGCACCAGTCGGCTATGGATGCTAAATACTGGACTCGGGAGCGTGCCCACAAGGTAACCCCCCAGGAGAGCGATTCCCCTAGGGGGTTATCTAATGCGGGGAGGAGCCAGGAGAGCCGCCGGGGGACCCCAGAAGAGGACGATCAGAGCCACACTGTGCAAAACGAGCTGCACAGTGGAGGTAAGTATGACATGTTTGTTATTTTTTCTTTTTTTTTAAATCAAACCTTTACAACCACTTTAAAGAAGAATTTTAGGTATGGCCATATTTATTTATTTGTTACAGGTACTTATATAGAGCTTTCAATTTATGCAGCATTTTACATATTTGTTGTACATTCACATCAGTCCCTGCCCTCAAGTAGCTTACAGTCTATTTGCATAGTTAATAATAGAAAAAATATTGCGCTCATTCAGTGGGTGTCAAGCAAGCAACTATAAGTGTTATACTACACAAAAAACATATGGAATAAAAAGAAGCTGCGCTAGTATAAATTAAATATATATAAAAGTGACCTATATATAAAAAGATGAACACGTAAATGATAAGTACTGAACTTATAACCTGACACTCTCGATAGAGGAACGGAGAGTGATTATATAAACATATAAGAAGTGTGTATAGTGAACCAGTGACAGATAAGTTCACTTACCACTTAACCCCCGGACCATATTGCTGGTCAATGACCGGGCCACTTTTTGCGATTCGGCACTGCGTCGCTTTAACTGACAATTGTGCGGTCGTGTGACGTGGCTCTCAAACAAAATTGGCGTCCTATTTTTCCCACAAATAGAGCTTTCTTTTGGTGGTATTTGATCACCTCTGCAGTTTTTTGTTTTTTTTTGCACTATAAACAAAAATAGAGTGACAATTATTTTTAAAAATTAATATTTTTTACTTTTTGCTGTAATAAATATCCCCAAAAATATATAAAAAAAACATATTTTTCCTCAGTTTAGGCCGATACGTATTCTTCTACATATTTTTAATTTAAAAAAAATAAGCGTTTAATGATTGGTTTGCGCAAAATTTATAGCGTTTACAAAATAGGGGATAGTTTTATGGCATTTTTATTAATATTTTTTTATTTTTACTAGTAATGGCGGCGATCAGCGTTTTTTTCCGTACTGCGACATTATGGTGGACACTTCGGACACTTTTGACACATTTTTGGGACCATTGGCATTTTTATAGCAATCAGTGCTATAAAAATGCACTGATTACTATAAAAATGTCAGGGGGTTAACACTAGGGGGCGAGGCAGGGCCGTTTTAATAGCATCATGGGCCCCTGGGCAAAGTAATGCTCTGGAGCCCCTACAATGATGACAGTGCAGGTAAACAGACATTAAGTAGGTAGGAGGCAGACTGCCTCCCCTTTGCATCTATCACTCAGTGCCATCATTGGGCCCCCAATTTCAGGGCTCAAGGACCAGCTGCTTTGGGAAATGTGCAGGGGCCCCCATGCAGCTGGGGCCCCTGGGCAGTGCTCAGGTGTGCCTTCTCATTAAGACAGCCCTGGGGTGAGGAAGGGGTTAAGTATGTTCCTTGGGTGTGTTCTAACTGAAGGGGGTTGGGACTGACTAGGGGAAATGACTGATCGCTGTTCATACATTGTATGAACAGAAGATCAGGCATTTCTCCCCTGACAGGACACACACAGCTCCCGGTTTTCGCTCTGTAACGAGTGATCGCGGGTGCCCGTCAGTGATCACGCCGGGCACCCGGCCCAGGCAAGCGCGACGGGATCAGGGGCGCACTTGCGCGCCTCCAGTGGCGCACCCCTATTGGCTGCTGGGAGAGATGACGTATAGCTACGTGATCTCGCCCAGCAGAGCCGACCTGCCGCGGCTGGTCGGCAAGCAGTTAAAGCCAAATATAGAAAATTAATTTGTAAATTAATTCACATAAAGTCCAAAAAAGGTGTTCGAACTTCAGTCTCCAAGTGAAAAGAAATCCACAGGATCCAGAAACGTGAGACTAGAAAAGCACCTCCACCTTAATGTCACTGCCTCTTACCAGCTAAAAATGATCTCTTATCACAGGAGATCACAATCGCATATAGGCTGGTAACTTCCGCATTGAATCTCCACCAGGAAAAGCATCAATGTATGGTAAAAAAAAGTATGTGTGTTGTGACACGGCGCAAATAAGTGTTTAATATAAAACCTATAATTCCTATAATTCCAATCTGCTGCAGTTATTATAAACACCTGTGCCAAGTGAAAAAATAAAAGAATAAATTGTGTATATGTGACATATACTACCGCGCTGATTGCATAAACCCAATTTTCAAAAACATATAAAAATATAAAAATATATAAATATATTAATGTATAAATATATAAAAATATAAAAATATATAAAAATATATAAATATATAATATATATAATATATATATACATATATAAATTAACAAAACATCCATAAACACCAGTGCTAACTCAAAAAAATATATATAATCTTTTAGCAGTCCTATTAGTGCGTGATGTTGCACCTATGTAAACAGTGCCTCAGTCCTTTTAATTTTCAATCCCAAAGTGTCAGAAAAACGTGCTCTTTGCTGTGGTAAAGATGATCTCCGTGACTATACACCCTTGTAGTGTCACCACCACCTCTATTCAAAGATTGCGCTCACCAGATCACGGAAAGGAAACAGCATATAACATCCTTAAACAGCGTTTCCACGCGATCCTCAATCATAAGTATCAGACCCAAATAGCTCTTTGCGTTCACCTCTTTTGGCTCCCCCCCCAAAAAAAAGTCTCTTATGGTGTAATAAAGTTTTGACCAGTTTATTTAAACCAAGAAAGCTTTAAAATATCACACTCACATGCTCCAATGTCCGGCCGGCATTAGCTTGTCCAGCGTTACTGTTTGTGCAGCGTGCAGCGTGCGTTCCAAACCTCATTCGTGGGCGGAAGCTACAGCATTAAACAGTGGAGGAGGCTGGTGACAAGATTCCGTATGTGTGAGAGATAATGCCCATATGCCTCTACATGTTTCGCATGCACGCATGCGTCATCAGGAAGCTATGGGCATGCCTCCCTTAGTTGTTATTTATATTCGATTCAGTTGTTTGTGGCCGTTAGTTCTATTACAAAACCGGAAGTACCTATAACCCCATCTTTGATGCTGGTATGCTTGTTCTCTTTGCCAGACAGTAACCCTGGACGAGCTTCACAATTCATTACAATGTACCTTCTCAAGGTTATATATAAAATTAAAACATTAACATGTTTAAAACATTAATATCATATTATTACTAGTATTATTAATATTTTTATATATTTTTATATATTTTTATATTTTTTTAAAAATTGGGTTTATGCAATCAGCGCGGTAGTATATGTCACATATACACAATTTATTCTTTTATCAATGTATGGTAGCCTCATTCAATGCATTTTGCGAGATGTCCCATATAAAGGAAAAGAGCCCTCAAAGTGTAAAATCCAAGGTACATTTATTTATAAAATTAAAAAATGTGCACTTATAATGTATTCCAGTGCTGTATGCATAATATTATCAAGCCGGCCGGCTCCTCGATCTGCCTGCCCGTGTCTTCCGGGTTCAGCTAATGACGTGGTGACGTCAGAAAGTCGCTTGCTCAACGTTTCGTCTCAAAGGGTATGTGGTCACAGGATACGGGCGGAGTTCTGATCTTAGATATGTTACTCAATGTCATAGCCTCTGTCAAGGATTCTAAATAGACCAGTACTGTGTGCCTACACAGAGGAGACCAACACTGTATGCAGTGAAATAAAAGGTGTTTATTTACAAAAACAGGTGAAGACAACCAGTGCACATATAACAACAAAGCCTATATATAAGTCAAGGGGGAATGCCGTAATCATAAACAAAAGCCAAGCCGAGGTCATATACCAGGAGATCACAGAAGATGGGTGAGGACAGACACAATGGAGCAGGGAGCGGATGGATGGACAGGAATCCAGGGGGAACAGGATCCAAGGTAAAGGGGAGAGCAGGAAGGGCAGTCCAGGATAAGGATCGGGTCCAGAAAGCAGGCTCAGGGTCAGAGTAACAGGCTCAGGATCAAGGTTGTAGACTGATACCAGGGCGAGGAGTGATTACACACGCCGGGTATTATAGAGGCGTGCTGATTGCATTCAGGTCACACCTGAACGCAGGAAAGGCTTTGTGCTCCAAACAGCCAGGATCCATCCGCTGGTGGAGGTCAGTACTGCGTCCCAAAGGTGATATACCAGCAGGGGGAAGTTCCCCTGACAGCTCCGAACTGTCAGGAGACCCCTGCTGGTGGGACGCAGCACTGCAAGACCGAACACAAATAGCACCAGCGGATGGAACCTTTCCTGACAGCTTCGCTGTGAATCCCAAAGAGGCCACAATAGCGCCATTTTTATTAATGGAACGCAAAAGGGAAAGGGGCTGTAATGTCTGGGAATTTTGTTAATCTCCCCAGCGGACATGTTAAACCCGCACAGCCTGCCAGAGCAATCCTATTATGGCAGTATACCATACATCTCATAAAGATGAGCAGCATGCTACCAATTTTAATAAAAATAGGACATACTCGACTAAATCTGTAGTGGAAGGAAATAGATTAAAAATAAGTTAAGAATACATAATATATAATATATTATATTAAATTTTACATTAATATATTCCCTAATGTTGTAAAGCGTTGCGCAAACTGTTGGCGCTATTTATATCCTATATAATAATAATATTAATCAGAAAAATCTGACAATGAACAGATATTGGCCACTATATAACCCAATATCAACATGAGATTCTGGTGAAATTGATTACCAAAATCTTACACAATGGAATTATATTAAATTTAAAACCAAGGAAGGAAATAGGCCATCCACCATAATGACTGCAACTATACGGCAGGAAAGGCCTATATTGTGATGATATTCAAAAACTTGGAGGGATATCTAAACACCGTCACATAATTCAGGGTAAATTAACATGTATCTGGCCACTTGGGACTCACATCAAGTACACATGCTCTTGCACCCACATAACTGCCCTCTAAAAATCATGGGAAATAAAGGGAGCAAGGGTGATAATACATAATTTATCTCTTAATAAAATACTAAAAAAAGACAACCACCTCAACACTATCTGCCTACGAGTTATCAATAAAACAGTTGATGTCAACATCGATATTTAGGCCAAAAGGAGTATAACATTTGAGTTTATGTACCCATGACATCTCTAGTTTTGATATACTCCTGACTAAGTCACTGCCCCTCCAATGGGGATTGAACTTGTCAATACCCAGAACAATAGTATTGGTTGGATCCCTGTTATGTACAACTAAATAGTGTTTTGACACCGAATGTTTGGTATAGCCCCTCCTGATGTTGTTAATGTGCTCATTGAGGCGTACCTGCAGTGCCCATGCGGCCTGCAGTATGTGAGCAGGACCAAGCGCCCACTGCAGGTACGCCTCAATGAGCATATTAACAACATCAGGAGGGGCTATACCGAACATTCAGTCTTTTATTAGAAAGAAAACTGGGATTTAATGGACCATAGATGAACCTTGCCTATAAGCAACTGTATAGGTTGCAAAAACACAAGATGGCACCTCCCTTTGTTTTGGTGTATCAACTTCTAAAATACATATAATAACATGATAAACAAAGTAATATACGAAAAAAAAAAAGTGAAGCTGTCTCTTTAAAGCGGAGTTCCACCCAAAAGTGGAACTTCCAATTTAAGCATTTCTCGCTTCCGACATTTTTTTGGTGGGGGAGCGGGTAACATCTTTTTAGTGGGACCACTTCCTCCTTCTCATCTTCGGCCGCCTAGGAGACTCCTCCTCCTCTCGCCCTAGGCGACCCCCTCCCTGCCAGCGAACTTCTGTGACACAACTCAGGTCCCAGAAAATTGGCTGGCCAATAGGAGAGCACAGTGCGACTTGCGCATTTGCAGTGCGTGCCTGGCCATGAAGCCGTAAGCTGTTATGGCCGGGTGCCCACAGTTGTGGCGCCGAGGATGGCGGCGCCAAGGAGAGGAGGGGGAGAGGAAGGGGGAGGAGCAAGCCTCGGGCGGCCACATCGCTGAACCGTGGGGCAGGTAGGTGTCGGTTTATTAAAAGTCAGCAGCTATGCTTTTTGTAGCTGCTGACTTTTAATAAACTAAAAAACAGGTGTAACTCTGCTTTAAGTGCTTTTGTCAATTACAAAAAACTTTAGATAGATATGGTTCTGGCACTATCACTTGTACCCTCAATTCAAATCTAAAGAAAACCTTTAACAAAAATATAGTGATTCCAGACCAATTTTCGTGTCCCAACGCCAAATGATAAAATGTGTCATCTTTTTTTTCTCATGCCTTCAACCTTGTGATTCACCACGTGTTCATAAAAATGCACACACACCACAGGGATTTGACCCCTAGTTTGAGGAAGGTCATAAAACCCTTTATTCTCCAGTGACTCAATGCGTCAGGATGCTTTGGTGTCCTCCCCCACTCTCTATATGGATTCCATTTTTGCCTCTTGTGCGGAGACAGGTGACAACACCGGCTAGACACAGGTGAACGTCACTACCGGGGAGCACAGAGCATGCACACCAAACCCTGCCAAAAACAAGGACCTTGGTGTGAGAAAAGAATGGGACACACTTGAAATTTATCATTTGGTGTTAGGACACAAAAATTGGACATGAATTATTATATTGAATCACTATATTGATTTTTGTTGTCAAGTATGGGTTAAGAGTTTAGTACATGATAAAACATTTTCATTGGATGTGAATTAAGGGTACAAGTGATAGCGCCCAAACCTTGTTAACTGTATAGGTTGATATGTCAGTATTTCTACCAATGCCAAGTGTGGTCGCCAACTCATAATGCCGTTATGGTAATAATTTGTATAGACCATACAGTAGAATAAAAGGTGTAGACCTTCCTTTTGTTTCATCATCAAGCTTTGGACTGAAGTATCACCAGCTGCTCCTGCCCATCTCCAGAGGTTACATCATCCTCTCCTCTCTCCAAAACAGTTTTTGCAATGCCCACTGCCTAGGGCTCTGTACAAACCTGTACAGTCACAAGGAACACATGTGCTATCTTAAAGTGAGAGAAATCACAAGACTGCATTTCTATTACCTCCAGCCCACATAAATAATTGGGCAACAAATGTAAGTGATCCTATATGCCAGTGGTCATCAACCCTGCGTCAGGGCCCACTAACAGGCCAGGTTTTATGTATTTACTTGGGGAGATGCAGACTAGAACACTGCAATCACTGAGCAGCAAATGATATCACCTGTGATCAGGGCAGGACTTAGTGGCTGAGTTGCCGGGGGGAGGCTGGGAGTGCTGCTGGACACAGTTATATACACAGAAATACATATCTGTGTAGCGCCCATGTACTTCCAAGTACAGGTGCTAGTGAAATTTAATGGGAATGATCAGAGTGTAAGTGACTCTGATCTCAATTCTGATTAAGGTAAGGCTGTCTCAGCTTGGCTGTGCTGTGAGCTCATTCTGTCGAACCTGGGGTGTGGTTCCACCCCAAGTCGACAGATGGCAGCAGTGGAAGCTGAGGTTAGGGTGCTCTTCTCAGCAGCCAATCAGGAGGCTTGGGCCTCGCTGGGCATGCTGTGAGAGGGTACTTATTGGGCAGATGCCATCTTACGGGACTTGTCGTCTTTGTTCTTGGTTCCTGAAGTGTGGCACCCACCTTTAGGGTGACCACACCACCGCCCCCCGAGCGTTATGGCCTACCTGGACAGGTTTTGGGTGCTACGCATTGTTCCCGGATCCTGGGCCATTCCGACCTGGGACACTCAAACAGGGCGGGGACTCAGTGATCGACTGAGTTCCCACTTTGAAGATCCCAAGCGAGTTTAGCTGTTTGTTGGGGAGGTCCAGTTGAGGAGCGCCATTGAGAGGCTGGCGGTCCGACAGTATTGAGACGAACCATCAGGGATCAAGGTACTGGACACTGAGGGAATTACTTCTCTCTCAGTGTCATGAGCAGCCCTGTCCACCAGATGGCAGTAGCGGGACATCGGCGCACACACGGGCGCGCACAATCGCGGCACCGTAACGCGCGCGGGCACGTAAGGACGCCGTTCTGGCGCCAAACTAGGGTTTAAAAGGGTCCTGAGCCCTACACCTCTTGCTGTCCAGTCTACAGCGTTACCGTGACTACCAAGTACCCTACTCTTACCTGAACCTGTTCCTGACCCGGCTTGTACCTGTTCCTCCTTGCCTTCCGCCTGCCTTGACCACGGCTTGTTTGACCATCCGCCTGCCTGACCCTCTGTACCTTCTGCTGCCCGCCTGTTGCCGACCCGGCCTGAACATTACCTCTGTCTTGCCTGCTACGCCTGTGCCTGATCCTCTACCGGTTGGCGGACCCATCTGCTGGGACTTGCATCTGCCGTACTACAGTACACCTCCCCCGCTCCTGCTTCTTCTATTGTTTCAGTGCCGCTACCTGCCATCCGCAGCCGACAGTCGCACCTGCTTCTCTACACAGCCCGGGATCCACAGAAGCTCTTCCCAGCCCAGCACCTGCGCTGCAACCAGCGCTTGTGTGACTCTGTATCCCTGAACCCCCTGTCTGCTCTATCAGGGGTCTCGGGATCAGAGGAGCAAGGGAAGCCACTCCTTGCACGCCGGGCTCATCCATCAGGTACGTGACAGTACTGGACAGCCATGTCTGAGCCCGCGCAAGGAGTGGATCCTATGCAGGAACTATGCCGGCATTTTGATGGACTAACTCAGGCAGTCCGAACCCTGCAAGAGGGTTATACACGCTTGGAGAACCGCGTCCAGGCCTTATCTGCTCCAGCTTCCACCTCTGCTGCCACAGGCAACCCTGCTACGCCTTCGGTGATCATGATGCCACCAGAGCCCAGGGTCCCCTTACCAGAGAGGTTCTCCGGGGAACGGAGTAAATACCGAGCTTTCCAAAACGAACTTTTCTTTGCATTGCAGCCTCGGACCTTCTCTCTGGAGGCCACTAAGGTGGGCTTTGTGATCTCGCTCTTATCCGGAGAACCACAGGCCTGTGCCCATCGTCTCCTGGAACAAAAGGACGTTTCTCTTGATACCCTAGACACCTTCTTCCAGGCCATGTCCTTGTTGTACCAGGATCCACATCAGGTTGCCACTGCAGAGGCCGTCCTACATGCCCTTCAACAAGGTCGCAGGCCAGCGGAGGACTACGTGTCTGAGTTCCGGAGATGGAGCTCAGACACCAACTGGAACGATGCGGCCCTTTGCTATCAGTTCCGTCTGGGCCTGTCGGAGTCCCTCAAGGATGAACTGGCTCGGGTAGGTGTCCCTGGAACTTTAGACGCCCTAATCAACTTGACGATCCAGATTGATAGGCGCCTGAGAGAGCGCCGGTCTGAACGGGCCAGCGGTCCATCCCGCCCAGTCTGGATGCTGCCGCGAGTGCCCTCTTTTCCAACCTGGCTCCACAGGTCCCAACGACTTCCCCTTCACCAGACACATCGGAACCCATGCAGTTGGGGCTCCTTCGTCCGTCCCTTACTCCAGAGGAGCGCCAGCGTCGAAGAGTCAACAATCTCTGCCTGTATTGTGGGGAGCCCGGGCACTTTGTGAGGTCCTGTCCGGCGAAGCTTCGTAAGTGTCCCTTCCTGTCATCTGTCCATGTACCCGCTGCCCCCAAGAATTATTCTACTCATCTGGCTGTCTCCATTGTTTTTCAGCTTCCCGGAAGGAATATTCCGGCCAACGCCATTATTGATTCGGGAGCCTGCAGTTGTTTCTTGGACCAGTCTTTCGCCACCCGACACCTAATTCCTCTGCGTCCTAAGGCTATTGGACTTTCTGTACATCTTGTCGATGGATCTGCCTTAAGGTCCGGGCCGGTTACCCAAGAAACACTGCCTTTGGCCACAACAATTGCCAACACTCACCATGAACTGCTGTGCCTGGATGTTATCGAGTCCCCCATGTTCCCCATTATCCTAGGCATGCCGTGGCTACAAGCCCACAACCCGCAAATCAACTGGGTCACGGGGGAAATTATTCTCAGCTCTCCTTACTGCCGCCAACATTGCCTACAAGTGTCATCGTCCTCGTCCCCTCTGCTCTGTATGGACTCTGATGTTGAAACCCGCCAAGCCGTCCCCAGTGTTTATCATGACTTTTTGGACGTGTTCAGTAAGAAGGGGGCTGAGACCCTTCCTCCACATAGGGCCTACGACTGCCCGATAGAGCTCCTTCCCGGAGCCGAAATTCCCTTCGGGCGGATCTTCCCCTTGACAGGACTTGAGCTCGAGATGTTAAAGACGTACATTGATGAAAATCTCAAAAAGGGGTTCATCCGCCCATCCACCTCTCCGGCTGGAGCTGGGATCTTTTTCGTGGAAAAAAAGGACCATTCTCTCCGCCCTTGCGTGGACTATAGAGTATTGAACAAAGTGACTATTAAAAACCGGTACCCCCTCCCCTTGGTACCCGAGTTATTCCAGCGTTTGGGAGCTGCGGTGATTTTCACGAAACTGGACCTCCGTGGGGCGTACAACCTAGTGCGTATTAGAGATGGAGATGAGTGGAAAACGGCATTTCGCACTCGCTTCGGGCACTTCGAGTACCTTGTCATGCCCTTCGGGCTTTGTAACGCCCCTGCCACCTTCCAGCATTTCGTGAATGATATTTTCAGAGACTACCTTGACCTTTTTGTTATTGTTTATTTGGACGATATCCTCATTTTCTCCCCATCCGTAAGCAAGCATCGGGAACACGTCAAGTGTGTGCTCGGACGTCTTCGAGTGCACGGACTCTATGCTAAGCCTGAGAAGTGCGAGTTTGAGCGTCAAACCATACAGTTCTTGGGCCTTATAATCTCGGTGGGAGGCATTAAGATGGACCCTCAGAAAGTCACTGCAATTCTGGACTGGCCGGCACCCAAGGATAAGAAGGGGGTCCAACGCTTTGTTGGCTTTGCAAACTTTTATAGAAAATTCATCAGGGGGTTCTCTAGTATCATTGCCCCGATAACCAACCTGACCAAAGAAACCAGTCGGTTCCAGTGGTCCCCGGAGGCCCAAGCAGCTTTTGAGAAACTAAAGGACTTGTTCACCTCAGCATCTATCCTCAGACACCCCGATGCTAGCTTACCTTACATCCTGGAGGTGGATGCATCAGAGATCGCAGTCGGAGCGGTCCTCTCCCAAAGACAGGGCCCCAAGGCCCTCTTACATCCTGTTGCTTTTTTTTCTCGCAAGTTGTCGGAACCAGAAAGGAATTACGGTGTGGGGGATCGGGAATTGCTGGCAATCAAGGCCGCTCTGGAGGAGTGGCGGTACCTCCTGGAAGGCGCAGCACACCCGATCCTGATCTACACCGATCACAGGAACCTGGAATACCTCAAAGCCGCTAAGAGACTGAAACCACGCCAGGCCAGGTGGGCATTGTTCTTCACCAGATTTTCGTTCCATTTAACTTACAGACCTGGGTCGAAAAATTCCAAGCCTGACGCCCTTTCCCGTATGTTTGGTGACCCGGAAAAACGTACCCCTCCAGATACTATCTTGTCATCTGGAAACTTCTTATTGCTGCAAGAGGATCTGTTATCCCAAATCAGGCAAGCTTCGTCTGGTATTTCCCCCGTACCTAGTTTGGATCTACAGTTAAGGACAACATTTTCGTGCCGGAAGGCCTACGGGTTAGTGTTTTAAAGTTTTGCCATGACCATAAGCTGGCCGGCCACTTCGGGGTGCATAAGACGTCCGAACTGCTGCAGCGAACATTCTGGTGGCCCCAACTTTTAACGGACTGTAGGAAGTACGTGGAGTCCTGTGTCACATGCATGCGGAACAAGGGGAGTAAATCAAGAGCCTGGGGTCTACTAAAGCCGTTGCCAGTACCAGAAAGACCTTGGAGGATGATCTCCATGGACTTTATTGTGGAGCTCCCCCTTTCAGATGGCTTTACTACTATCTTCGTGGTGGTAGATAGACTTTCTAAAATGGCACACTTCCTGCCCATGAGAGGCACACCCTCTGCCCCCGAAACAGCGAGGATGTTCATTAAAGAAATCGTGAGGCTCCACGGTGTCCCTGCAAATATTGTATCCGATCGGGGGGTACAATTTACTTCCAGGTTTTGGAGAGCACTCTGTGAGGCCCTCAAGATTGGTTTCTCATTCTCCTCAGCTTACCACCCGCAATCTAATGGCCAGACAGAGAGAACTAACCAGACACTTGAGCAATACTTGCGCTGTTTCTCCTCCTTCTCTCAAGAAGACTCGGCTTCCCTGCTGCCCTTAGCTGAGTTTGCGTACAATAACTCCATTCACTCCGCCACAAGACAATCCCCGTTCTACGCAAATTACGGCTTTCACCCATTGTTCTTGTCTAACTCTGTTCCGGAGTGCACGGTGCCTGCCGTCCAGGAAACCTTGGACTTTTTCAGCACAAACAATAAGATTTTGCAGGAAACTATGACCAGGACGCAGGAGTACAATAAGGAAGTGTTTGACAGGAAAAGGCGGGGGGAGCTTAATCTGGAAATTGGGGACCAAGTATGGCTCTCCACTCTAAATCTGAAACTGGCCTGCCCGTCAAAAAAACTGGGTCCTAGATTTGTGGGTCCCTTCCCCATCAAGAGGAAAATCAATAATGTGGCCTATGAACTGGAGCTACCAGAAACTTTCCGTATTCACCCTGTCTTTCACGTTGCACTTCTTAAACCTGACACTCCTGATCCCTTTCTCGGCTGAAACGTCGGGCCCCCTGAACCAGTTCTAGTCGACGGTGAAGAGGAGTTCGAGGTCGAATCCATTTTTGACTGCAGAAAGAGACGCAACCAGATCCAGTTTTTAGTTAAACGGAAAGGTTATGGGCCTGAGGACAATTAATGGGAACCAGAGTGTAACATTCACGTGGAAAGATTGGTCCAGTTCTTTAAGGACGCCCATCCTCTCAAGTTGTCCCAGTTGGGCATCCGGAGGCTGCCCATTGGAGGGGGGCAATGTCATGAGCAGCCCTGTCCACCAGATGGCAGTAGCGGGACATTGGCGTGGGCAAGCGCATCGGCGCGCACGGGCGTGCAATCGCGGCACCGTAACGCGCGGGTGCACGCGCACCAGCGGCGGCGGCGCGCGGGCACGTGAGGACGCCGTTCTGGCGCCAAACTAGGGTTTAAAAGGGTCCTGAGCCCTACACCTCTTGCTGTCCAGTCTACAGCGTTACCGTGACTACCAAGTACCCTACTCTTACCTGAACCTGTTCCTGACCCGGCTTGTACCTGTTCCTCCTTGCCTTCCGCCTGCCTTGACCACGGCTTGTTTGACCATCCGCCTGCCTGACCCTCTGTACCTTCTGCTGCCCGCCTGTTGCCGACCCGGCCTGAACATTACCTCTGTCTTGCCTGCTACGCCTGTGCCTGATCCTCTACCGGTTGGCGGACCCATCTGCTGGGACTTGCATCTGCCATACTACAGTACACCTCCCCCGCTCCTGCTGCTTCTATTGTTCCAGTGCCGCTACCTGCCATCCGCAGCCGACAGTCGCACCTGCTTCTCTACACAGCCCGGGATCCACAGAAGCTCCTCCCAGCCCAGCACCTGCGCTGCAACCGGCGCTTGTGCGACTCTGTATCCCTGAACCCCCTGTCTGCTCTATCAGGGGTCTCGGGATCAGAGGAGCAAGGGCAGCCACTCCTTGCACGCCGGGCTCATCCATCAGGTACGTGACACTCAGTCAGTACCGTGGCAATGTTAAAGGAAGATTCAGGCAAACCTTTCATTCGGGAGGAGTTCCTCCACTGCTAAACTCAGAGAAGGCCTGTGGCAGAGGCGTTTTCCCTGACGGTCAGCCATAAGAGCCTGTGGCAGAGGCACCCTTCTTAAGTTTCGAGTGATACTCTGGCTACGCTATACCCACTCAGGCTGGAGTGGCGAAAGAAGCTAATTGTTAACGGAGACAGGAATGTTTCTATATCCAAGGCCTGAATCTGCTACTCTTCTTCCAACCTTTATCTAACCATTTCCATCACCTGTTAACTGTTTTTACCCGGCTGGGTAATAAAGGGCACATATAAAGAGACTTCCTACTTGCGGACATTCCTTACTGCTATTGCATTCATCGTTCACCCTAGACACTTCATCAGAGCCACGAGATAACACTCCATTCCAATCTAACCAGCAGCTCCTGCGGGTGTAGTGCTTCATGTGGGGGCTCGTCTGGGATTGGCTATTATCTCAATTTGTCAAGATTTGAAAGTTTATTTCATTGTGAAAAAGGAATTGTGTGTCAAAATGTGCTTGGTGAGGAAGGAGTTAAAGTCACCATTGAATCTGGGCGCACGTGCAGTGAAGCCTCGTGCGCCTGCCACATGCAGAGAAAAGTTTACAAGTGGGAGGAGCCACCCAGACCTGCGTGTGATGCAGAGTGAGTTTGGCACCAAGGGACAGAGTGTTTGCCCGCCCATGAGAGAAGGTTGTGTTAATATGTCGGTGCCATCCACATCTTTTTCAAGGCTGAGACCCCCGATGTCTAATTCGAGAGTCCCCGCAATGTCTGCTGCTGCTGGAATCCCCTTAATGGATACAGGGATCCGAATGCAGACCCAGGGGAAGTTTGTATTGTTTTCCAGCGGAGGTGTGGAGGCCCTCGGACTGTCCTGCCCACGCTGCTCGGAGTTGGCCATTCGGATCCTGCCCTTTGCTCGGTGCAAAACGTGTCGGGCCTATTTTTTCAGGTCGAGCCACCGACCGAAACTCCCTGGGAGTACAAGGTGGACTGGATTGCTGGGACTGTGACTGCAGAGGAGGAGGCCCCATGGCTGGAACCTTCCCCACCCGCAGTGATCATCGATCCGGAGGTCGTGAGGGTGTCGTCCACGCTGACCCTGCTATCGGCTACCTCTCCAACCAGATCACCGGAGGTAAGCGCAGTGGACGTAAAAGAGTTGAGAGACTGTGTGACCAGTGTGGCCAGTACACAAACCGATGCTGTATCGGAGGCTACCACTGCTAATGTGGTCTCCATATGGCATGCCATTGCCAAACATAGTGCTGCACCGGCTTCCCGCAGCTGCAGCCGAGGCCTACCTATAGGCTCGAATGTCATGCCCAACGACCCTGCCGGGGGTCGCAACTACCTGCCTGCAGAGGAATACAAAACCTCTGATTTGGAGTCATTGTCCGATGGTGGGGATGACCATTGGTTCAAGCCAGAGTTTCCCGAGTCTCAGCAGTTTGGAAGCTCCCGAACCAGAAAGTCCCGAAGAAGCAAGAAGCGTTCCGGTCACACTGCATTGTTAGTAGAACTTCCTCAATTGACCTGGGGGGTTGGAGCGCTTAGCCTCCCTGTTTCCGGAGCCTAACCCAGTACCCGCTGCATTGCCCGCACTAAAGAGGGCACCTGATGCCATTGTAAAGCCAGGGTTTGGAGACCCCCATAACCTGCCTAGACTTGCCCGACTGCAGCGCATCTTCATGAAAAGGGTAGCCATCGACTACAGGTGGGAATAACCATATCTGCCTCCAACTCTCATGTCCGTGATCGAGAGACAGCGGGATGATTGGTACAAAGATGCCGTCTGGGAGTATCTGAAAGTCCCGAAGGCTGACTGCCGATCCGAATATGCGTTTATTTGTGCGGGCCAGCGATTTGAGAGCTGCCTGAAAGAGTAGAGCCCCGGTCGTTACATTTACAGCGACCGGGGCTCTGAGAGAGTGGATCAAGTTTTTTCCATTACCACTACCAACTCCCGAGGGGACATTATTTCTTTGCTGGAGGCATGATTTTACAGGTAGGCTGAATGCCTATGCTATTGACTATGCTTTTGAAAAAGTTATGGACAAGAGTTGGTGCCTCTATCCAGTTTGAGTTTTCATCTCTCCGGATCTACACTTTGTTTTTTGTGCAGATCTCCTGGGACTTTTGAGAACCACTCGATCGCTGAAGATATACCGGCCAGGGCTCCACTCCTTTAGACAGTTCTCCAATCAGTTGCCTACACACAGAAAGGCATTCTTTGTTTCATGGTCTTTGGTTGGGACATTCAGATATTCCCAAACAGCATTTCTGTACCAGTCTTCCCTCATCTTTTCAAGCTCATGTAAGAGGGAAGGAGGTACATAAGGGTATTCCCACCCGTAAATCGGTAGCCACTCTTCGCATGAAGATACACTGCAGACAGGCCAGCCTAGGCATAATGCGAGGGTCTCCAAATCCTGGCTTCACAATGGCATCAGGTGCCCTTTTAAGTGTAGGCAATGCAGCAGGTCCTGAGGTAGGCTCTGGAACAGGGAGGCTAGGCGCTCCGACCCCCCAAGTTAGCTGAGGAAGTCCTGCTAGCGGTGCTCTGTGACCGGAGCGCTACTTACGTCTGCAGGACTTTCTGGTTCGGGAGCTTCCAAACTGTCGAGACTCGGGAAACTCTGGCTCGAACCAATGATCGTCCCCATCACCGGACAATGACTCTAACTCAGAGTAATCGTATTCCTCCGTAGGCAGGTAGTTGCGACCCCTAATAGGGCCGATAGACAAGTCCGGTGTTTGGGCAGACAGGCCTTGACTGCAGCCGTGGAAAGCGTGTGCGGGGCCCACTTTGGTAATAGCACGCCATACGAAGACCACATTGGTAGTGGCAGCATCGGTTTGCAGCATCGGTTTGCACGTCAGTCACATCAGTCACACTGGTCACACACTCCGTCTCTTCCGAGACTTCGCTTACTGCCAACAATCTGGTTGAAAGAACAGCCGATGGTAGAGTAAGCGTAGACGACACAGTTTCGACCTTCAAATCGACGACCACAGCAGGTGAGGAGGGTTCCGGCCTCTTCCTCCGCGGGTATCCCTACCAGTGATATTTACACAGTAATCAGTGCATTTTTATAGATAGTTCTGATCGCTGTATAAATGGTCCCAAAAATGGGTCAAAAGTGTTCGATCTGTCTGCCGCAATGTTGGCGCCCTGCTAAAAATCGCACATCGTCCCTATTACTAGTAAAAAATTAAAAAAAAACATAAAAATTACATAAAGATGCCATAAATCTTTTCCCTATTTTGTAGGCACTATAACTAACTGGGTTTTTTTTTGCGTTCATACCATTTTAGGGCTATTTTCACCCCCGGCTTCCGGGTAGGTAATCCCGCAGGACTGGGCGTTCCAATTCACAGGCTGTGATTGACGTTCTTCCGACCGGCGCATACTGCGCGTCACGAGTTGCCGAAAGAAGCCGAACGTTGGTGCGCAGGCGCTGTATAGAGCCTCACCGACGTTCGGCTTTTTTTGGCAACTCGTGACGCGCAGTATGCACCTGTTGGTAGCACGTCAATCACAGCCTGTGATTAGGAACGCCCACTCCCGCAGGGAAGCTGGGGGTAAAAATAGCCCTAAAATGGTATGTAAAAAAAAAAACAACAACAGCATACTGTCGGTCTCATAGGTCGGCTCCATGTAATGTTAGAATTTTTTTTTTTAGGGTGAACCCCCGCTTTAAGAGCGCGGCAGCCCAGCTCCTTCACAACCGGTAATTGCCTGTTTTTTTGTTTACATTTCAGCTGTCAGTGGGGGAACCCCACTGACAGCTGAAAGAACCGTGCCTGAAAGTATCGGTTTCAGGTATCGGAGCATTTGCACGCATACCAATACTCGTGCAAATGCTTTGTATCGGCACCAATACCGATACTGGCATCGGTATCGGTGCAACCCTATTTCTTACAATAGAAATACTTTAGTGTGAACCAAGCCTTATTGTTTGAAGCATCTGAAATAACAAATTGGATGAATCTGTATCTTCCGAAATAAGTTCCTAAAATACAAAGTGATTTGGAATAACAAATGTCTGAAATTAATCCGAATATACAAAGCAAATTCCGATAACAAATCATTCTAAAATAATGAATATGAGGAAGCAAAACAATTTTTTTTGTCGTGCACATCTCTAATGTACACACTGCTTGGTGCACCATCCAGCTCTGTCTACGCGCAGCAACTGTAAGGCCTCGTACACACGACCGTTTTCCACAACATAATCCATCAAGAAACTTGGTGGCAGAGCTTTTTTGCAGAGGAAAACGGCCGTGTGTGTTTTTCGTCGAGAAAACTGACATGGAACTCGACGAGAAAAAAAGGGAACAAGTTCTCTTTTTCCTCATCGGGAGTCTCAATTTCCTCGTCGGGCTGGTTTTTGACGAGAAACACGTTCGTGTGTATGCTTAGAAACCCGCGCATGCTTAGAATAAAGTATGAGACGGGAGCGCACCTTTGGTGAAAGTAGCGTTCGTAATGGAGATAGCACATTTGTCACGATGTAACAGACTGTAAAGTGCAAAGCGTCTCTTACCAAACTTTTACTTAACACGCAGTAACATGAGATTAGCAAAAGCAGCCCCAAGGGTTGTGCCAGTGGAATCGAACTTCCCCTTTATAGTGCCGTTTACGTGTTGTACGTCACTGCTTTTGAGAACAACAAGTTTTTGTCCTGACTGTGTGTATGCAAAGAAAGCTTGACAAGATTCTCGACAAGCCTGACAAGGAACTCGTCAAGGAAAACGATGTGTCTTTTTCGACGAGTTCCTCTGTCTTGTGTACGAGGCCTCAGGCTTTCATGGAGTTTGACAAGTTGCCTACAGCGGGGCTGGATGGGGCACCCACAGCTAAACATCAAAGCCCCATGTACCCCTTGAGTGGACTATATTCTAGATTTCCCAGGAATTTCATGATTATCTTGTGGTTATCTTGATCTTGTGGTTTTATGGAACTTTTAACATCTAAACTGGTGTCAGTTAGGAATAGGTCCACAAGACCTCCCCCTAATCACCTCACCCCTAGGCCCTATCCTACCCCCACACCTTGTTCTCCCTTCTGACCACCCTATATATTGTCCACCCCTAGCTCCCTGCACTTGTCCCTATGTCCATTCATTCATTCTCTTCCTCTCCCCTGTCCTTCACCCCCACGCTACCTATACACTCCCAATTTTTACCCTTAATACTTGTGTTCACCATATGTACTGCCTATGTAGTCACAGGAACATCAAACCCCAACCACCGTTGGCCTGGTGTCCTAATTAATCATACTTATTGTTAAGTTGTTCCATTGCTATACTAACCTAATCTTCTGTGCCGGAGATAGTAGTGATTTTCTTCAACACAAAAAAAAAGTTTACATTCTATTCAAAACTATAAAATTTGCCAGTGCTACCTCAAACCAGCGGAACTGAGGCCTTGTACACACGATCGGACATATCCGATGAAAACGGTCCGCGGACCATTTCCATCGGATATGTCCGATCGGGAGTTTGATCCGATGGCGTGTACATACCATCGGATCAAATTCCCCGCCGCCGGACGGCGCGGTGACGCGGCGGTGACGTTGATGCCGCCGCGTCATCGCCACGTCACCGCACCAGGAAGTAAAACACTTCCGCGCATGCGCCGAATCCATTCGGCGGCGGCGGTGGGGGACGACATGTCTGCTGGTAAGTGTACTAACCAGCAGACATGTCGGGCGGACAGATTCCCACCGGATGGATTTCAAAGCATGCTTTGAAATCTGTCGGGTGGAGAAATCTGTCCGCTAGCCCATACACACGAGCGGAGATGTCTGCTGAAACGGTCCATCGGACCGTTTTCAGCGGACATATCCCCTCGTGTGTACGCGGCCTGAGAGTTCAACAATGGCTGGTCAGACCCAAAGGGTGCCCACTTCTGTATAGTGGGAAGTGTTTCAGAGCTATTAGTGCTTCAGTGTTTTCTGTTATTCTGCTTTATAGGAAATATGATATAAAGACAAAGTCAGGCCCATACTCCAGTTACATTTAAAACAATATTTCATTTTTTTAAATTAATAATACATAACTGCTTTAATTATCAAATGTTATACCTGCCTGGAGAACTGCTTTTGGGGTTGAAAATATGCAATTTTTTACATTTAAAGCGATTGTAAACCCCCATCTACTATCTTCACTATTAATATTTTCCTAAAGACAGTGTCCCGCTGCATCCACCGATCGTTATCTAATCAATGCAATTATTATTATTCCGGTTTAATCCTTACCTTTGTCTTTGGGCTTCCTTGTACTATGCCAGCGCCATTCTTCTTTTGGTCTTCCGCATCTGCTGCTCTCAAAACTTCCGCCCACAGTTGATGACGATCGCTGTAATCCCGCGCGTGCGCACTACGGCAAATATTAAAGCCTTATTCAGGGGGGAAGGAAATGTCACTAAAAAATATTGGGCGATGTCGGGGCTGACGTCAACAGCAGGAAATGACGCAGCCCCGACATAAACAGAGCTATTGACCGGCAGGGTCTCGGCTGGCCGGATTTCCGATCGGACGGCGCATGAGCGGAGTGACGTCACTACTCGGGATATGGGCGATATCAGGAGAAGGAAGCAGGTAAGAGAAAATAAAAAGACAGGGACGAATTGGGGATAATAGGATACATCTAGAAACAGAAAGAACAAATTTTAAGTTTACAACCACTTTTAGTGGTCATGATCCTAAAGAAAAATGTGTGTCGCATGTCTGGAAAATAAAAGTGAGTCAGATTCTTGCAGCATTCGATACATTAAATATTTATTCTTTCAGGATAATGTATGCCGACGTTTGCTGAATACAGTTCTGAGTGCCGAGATACCTCACATGACCTGTGGTATAGAAAGCAGCTTTGCTCTACTGTTTATATATGATTTGCTATTGTTCCATGGTGCTCCGTCACAAGGCTAAATGGATAAAACTGCGGGATAAGAAGAGGAAATATATCTGTAATGTGTATACTAAGAATGACTAATAATACTTATAAATAGAGCTGTTACTGATTACAATTTTCATGTTCAATTAATCTTTTTTTTTTTTAAATGATTAATCGACTAATTTCAATTAATTATAACGCACTTACATTTTTGGATCACTACCATATATAGTCCCCACTGTAATATCCACAATCACCCCCACTGTAATATCCACAGACATCTTCCCCACTGTAATATCCACAGACATCTCCCCCACTGTAATATCCACAGACATCTCCCCCACTGTAATATCCACAGACATCTTCCCCCACTGTAATATCCACAGACATCTCCCCCACTGTAATATCCACAGACATCCCCCCACTGAAATTTCCACATACATCACCCCCACTGTAATATCCAGAGACATCTCCCCCCACTGTAATATCCACAATCTCCCCCACTGTAATATCCAAGACATCTCCCCCACTGTAATATCCACAGACATCTCCCCCCACTGTAATATCCACAGACATCTCCCCACTGTAATATCCACAGACCTCTCCCCCACTGTAATATCCACAATCTCCCCACTGTAATATACACAGACCTCTCCCCCACTGTAATATCCAAAGACATCTCCCCCACTGTAATATCCAAAGACATCTCCCCACTGTAATATCCACAGACATCTCCCCCCACTGTAATATCCACAATCTCCCCCACTGTAATATCCACAGACATCTCCCCACTGTAATATCCACAGACATCTCCCCCACTGTAATATCCACAGACATCTCCCCCCACTGTAATATCCACAATCTCCCCCACTGTAATATCCACAGACATCTCCCCACTGTAATATCCACAGACATCTCCCCCACTGTAATATCCACAGACATCCCCCACTGTAATTTCCACAGACATCACCCCCACTGTAATATCCACAGACATCTCCCCCCCCCACTGTAATATCCACAATCTCCCCCACTGTAATATCCGCAGACATCTCCCCACTGTAATATCCACAGACATCTCCCCCACTGTAATATCCACAACCTCCCCCACTGTAATATCCACAATCTCCCCACTGTAATATACACAGACATCTCCCCCACTGTAATATCCAAAGACATCTCCCCCACTGTAATATCCAAAGACAGCTCCCCACTGTAATATCCACAGACATCTCCCCCACTGTAATATCCACAGACATCTCCCCCACTGTAATACCCACAGACATCTCCCCCACTGTGATATCCATAGACATCTCCCCACTGTAATATCCACAGACATCTCCCCACTGTAATATCCACAGACATTTCCCCCACTGTAATATCCACAACCTCCCCCACTGTAATATACACAGACATCTCCCCCACTGTAATATCCAAAGACATCTCCCCCACTGTAATATCCAAAGACATCTCCCCCACTGTAATATCCAAAGACATCTCCCCCACTGTAATATCCAAAGACATCTCCCCACTGTAATATCCACAGACATCTCCCCCCACTGTAATATCCACAATCTCCCCCCACTGTAATATCCACAATCTCCCCACTGTAATATACACAGACATCTCCCCCACTGTAATATCCAAAGACATCTCCCCCACTGTAATATCCAAAGACATCTCCCCACTGCAATATCCACAATCTCCCCCACTGTAATATCCACAGACATCTCCCCACTGTAATATCCAAAGACATCTCCCCACTGTAATATCCACAGACATCTCCCCCCACTGTAATATCCACAATCTCCCCCACTGTAATATCCACAGACATCTCCCCACTGTAATATCCACAGACATCTCCCCTACTGTAATATCCACCAGCTCCCCCACTGTAATATCCACAATCTCCCCCACTGTAATATACACAGACATCTCCCCCACTGCAATATCCACAGACGTTTCCCCCCTGTAATATCCACAGACATCTCCCCCACTGTAATATCCACAGACATCTCCCCCACTGTAATAGTTTTTTTTTATTATTATTATTATTATTATTTTATTTTTTATGGTTGAACTGGATGGACTTGTGTCTTTTTTCAACCTAGCTAACTATGTAACTAACTATGTAACTATGTAATATCCACAGCCATCTCCCCCACTGTAATATCCACAGACATCTCCCCTAGTGTAATATCCACAATCTCCCCCCACTGTAATATCCACAGACATCTCCGACACTGTAACATCCACAGACATCACCCCCACTGTAATATCCACAGACATCTTCCCACTGTAATCCACAGACATCTCCCCCACTGTAATATCCACAGACATCTTCCCCACTGTAATATCCACAGACATCTCTCCCACTGTAATATCCACAGACATCTCTCCCACTGTAATATTCACAGAGATCTCCCCCACTGTAATATCCACAGACATCTCCCCCACTGTAATATCCACAATCTCCCCTAGTGTAATATCCACAATCTCCCCCCACTGTAATATCCACAGACATCACCCCCACTGTAATATCCACAGACATCACCCCCACTGTAATATCCACAGACATCCCCCCTACTGTAATATGGTCCACATCTCCCCCCCCCCCCACTGTATAGGAATTATTAGTGCTTGCTTAGTCTTACCAGAGAAGCCGACCGAACACGAGCAGTTGAGGGCGGTTGATGCCGCCTGCGCGCCACTCTATGCTCACCTAGGCCACCGTTGGGTGGACCAAGATGGCCACCGTGCCGGGAACCTAGGCCGAAGCTGCGGTCTTTCCTATGGCTGGGGCAGCAGCGGAGCTCCGCAGATCACGTGGTGTAACGATCCGGATCTGGACCAGAGCATTACTGAGCTCCTGAACAGACTGAGGTGCAACCTGGAAGCACCGGATGGACCAAAACATAATGTCCCAGAGATGTTCTTTTGGAGTTAGGTCAGGTGAGCGTGGGGGCCATTCAATGGTATCAATTTCTTCATCCTCCAGGAATCAGCTGCATGATCTCACCACATGAGGCCAGGCATTGTTGTACACCAAAATAATTTAAGTGTAAAAAGTAATAATAAAAAAATAATTAAAATAAACTACTGACAACAGTCCCTGCCCACTGACACGATCAACTGTTCTACTGACACTGTCCATTGCCCTACTGCCATATATATATATATTGTACAGGAGTCCGTGGCTGGGTCCTGGAAGGACATTATATTTCTCCTCTATTTGGACTGTGGTCCTTTTAGAGGAAAGGAAAGGGTTAACGCACCTGTCCAGGATATGGTTTAAAGACAGGAAGTTGCAGGTGAGAGTGAAGGTGTGTAGCAGAGTCCATGAATGGTAATGCTGGACAAGTGAATGCTGCTAAAGCTTTGAGAAGCTGGGAACAAACTTTGAAAGGACTTGGCAGTGGCCTGCCTGAAAGCCTGCTTTTGGAGTACTTTAACTGCAAGGACTGTAGAATTGCAACTACAGTACTGAGATCGAAGTCGGTGAGACTAATGATTTATTTTTGTTTTGCTGCTGTAAAGCCATTTGTGTTCAATAAACCTCCCTTGTGATTTAAGAGCCTGTGTCCTGTGGTCAAGCTGATCCCCCAAGCGTTACAATATATATACTGTATATATATACACACGCATGTGTGTTTGAGCTTTGGGGTGCACACCCTAATGTAATAGGCTGCGCACACCTATGCTGTCACATATGCTCAGGGTGAACCTGCTCTCATCTGTGAAAAGCATGGGGCACCAGTGGCGGACCTGCCAATTCTGGCGTTCAATGGAAAATGCCAATCGAGCTCCACAGTGTTCCGGCAGTGAGCACAGAGCACACTAGAGGACGTCGGGTCCTCAGGCCACCCCCACAAAGTCTGTTTCTGATTATTTGGTCAGAGACATTCACACCAGTGGCCTGCTGGAGGTCATTTTGTAGGGCTCTGGCAGTGCTCATCCTGTTCCTCCTTGCACATGGGAGCAGATACCAGTCCTGCTGATGGGTTAAGGACCTTCTACGGCTCTGTCCAGCTCTCCTAGAGTAACTGCCTGTCTCCTGGAATCTCCTCCATGCTCTGGAGACTGTGCTGGGAGACATGGCAAACCTTCTGGCAATGACACGTATTGATGTGCCACCCTGGAGGAGTTGGACTGCCTGTGTAACCTTTATACGGTCCAAGTATCGCTTTGTGCTACCAGTAGTGACACTGAGCCTAGCCAAATGCAAAACTAGTGAAAAACAGTCAGAAAAGATGAGTGGGGGAAAAAAAATTCAGAAACCTCTACCTGAAAAAACATTCCTGTTTTGGAGGTCGTCTCATTGTTGCCCATCAAGTGCACCTGTTAATTATTTTTTTTATTTTTTATATTCTAATATTTTTATGTTCTAATATTTATGTTTAACCGTTCTTTTAATGGTCATTACACATTTGGTATATATATATATATATATATTTTTTTCTTTCTTTCCACATGCATATGTTTGTTTTATATATTTATAGAAATTTTTATATGTATTTATACTGCTCAAAAAAATGAAAGGAACACTTTTGAATCAGAACTTTATGTTATGGATATGCTCAGCTATGTGTACCCTCAGCATTCTCTTGGTACGGCCTATATAGATGAGCCCACATGGGCATTTTAATGCATGAACAAGGTGTGTGCTACTACAGGTGATAAATTGTTTTATGTCAAAGTTTCTTCCATTAGAGGTTGATATGAAATTGTTCAGACATCTAATGGGCATTACCACCTCCCTACATGCATTACATCTTCTGCAAGCAAAGAAACCGTTGCAATCCCAGAAGGATGGTGGTCGTACTGGAGGATCTAGGACCTTTTTGACAACCCTATCTCCAAAACTGGGTGCTTTGCGGTAAATTAGTTGGGGTGTTGGTGGAAGGACCGTGTTCAGTTTTTTTTGTCCATGAGTGGAATATGCCAATGTTGTCTAAAAATAGACTCAACCTGTCATGGATATGCATTAAGTTCTGGCAGTTACCTGTCTCCATGTGGTTATTAGAGGCCTGACCCTCTTTCTGGCTGTCTCTTATCACCTTCCCTCCTGGATGGCTCCACCTTAGGCCATCCCAAGAAGCCAATATTAACCGTTGCACTGCAGGTCTGCGGTGCTGTTCAACCAGTGTTGTTTGCTAAACTTCCTGTCTGCAGTGTTCTTGCTTAGTTCCTGTCTGCTGTGTATTGTTCACTTCCAGTGTACTGATTCGGCTTGTCCCTGACCACGCTTGCTTGCCTGTGACCCTGACCCTTTGGCCTGTCCTCTGGTTATCCCTGTCTGCCAGTCGCCCCCACCTCGGCTTCCATCACTACGCTTGTCCTGCTGACTGCTTCCCCTCTCTCCCTGCAGAGTGTGACCTAGGGAATCTCGGGGGTCGCGACCTGGACCCAGTTGCGGCAAAACCCATCCTCACCTCAAGAGGCTCTGGCGAAGACAAACTGGGTCTTAGACTCCGCGCCCTGGGTGATCTTGGGTTCACGCTCCCTCTTTGATCACAGTAGTCTGCTAAGGGTTCACTATCTTGCGGTGCATCCCTGTCTCCCATGGGGTGCACTTGTCACCTGGTCTCAGGTGACCTGACACAACCTCCTTGTATTGGGCATGAAAGCCAGAAATGAATGCCCATTCTTTAGTGTTTACTGTGGTGGTGGTGGTAGTCTTTTCCTGTAGACAACATTCCTTGGGAGTGCTCCAACTTCCTCCACTGCTTTCATTAGTGCCTGTGGGTTATATCCTCTCGCTTCAAATCTCTCGGTCAAAGTTCTGGACCCGAAGATGAAATTTTCCGCCTCGGAACAATTCCATTTTACCCTCATGATCTGCCCTTTCAGGATATTTTTAAGCCAGAGGGGATGATGACCACTAAAGGTGGGGAGATAACTGTTTCTATCCGTCAATTTAAAGTAAACTTTGGTTTCTAATTTGTTATTCCGGTGGTAGACATGCACGTCCAAGAAATGAATTTCTTCATCGTGCCACTGTGAGGTCAGCCTTCCCCGATTTGTGGTGAGTGCATCCCTAAAGGGGAGAACGCCTCACGTGTTGAAACTTTTCTGGTGGAAGGTGTTTGGTTTAAGATCAACATAACACAAGTCACTATCTGACTCGGTCTCACTACCATCTCCTTCGTATGAACAATATATATGAAATCTTGTCAAAATTGAATATTTTTGGCAAAGCGCCGTTGCAATATTGCAGAGGACTCTTTCACTTTGTGGACTTTTTCTATTGTTTTTTATATACTGTATTTTATGATTTTTAGCGGCTGCTCTTGTGTGATCATTATCACAAATTTATTAATTACTGTTTGGGTCATATATTACTTTAAATCTGTATTGTTTTACTCCTGAGGTGGGCGTATTTAAGATATCCTTTTCAAAGATAAGCCATGGTCAAGAACTAGCCCAGATCAAACTGTCTTCCCACAGTTAAAGCACCCCCCACACAGTTAGAAAGCACTCCCTAGGGACTCATTTAACCCTTTTACTCGCCCCTGATGTTAACTGCTTCCTAGCCAGTGTCATTAGTAAAGTAATAGTGCATATATTTTAGCATTGATCACTGTATTAGTGTCACTGGTCCACAAAAAAGTATCAAAGTGTCACTTAGTGTCCAATTTGTCTGCCGCAAATGTTTCAGTCCTGGCATAAGTCGCTGATCACTGCCATTTAATGAACGTTTATTGGGATTTTGTTTTTCAAAACTATGTAGAGGTGATCAAATACCATCAAAAGAAAGCTCTGTGGGAAAAAGATTTGTGGGGAAAAAAGAAACATCAATTTTATTTTGGTACAGCATTGCACAAGTGTCAGTTAGACTAACGCAGTGCCGCATCGCAAAAAATGTGCCTGGTCATGGGGGGGGGGGGGTAAACCTTTCCAGGACTGAAAAGGTTAAAAAGAAAGATTCACCAAACACTTATCTCTGTCCTCTTGTAGTGACCCTCTGCTCCCTCAGAGCCTCCCGTCCATCCTTTAGGCTGGGGTGTGTAGTCTCTGCCCACAGGTAATGCTATGGGGCCACTGGCGATAGGGACTACATGTCCCACAATGATTTTCAGCTGCTGGAGTCCTGGCTGGTGATGGGCTCCCTCCCCCTGCCAATGAGGAAGCAGGGGAGGGGGCTCTGTGAGCAGCGTTTGCACACTGCAGTGTGAGGAGGAGAGGGAAGGGGCGAAATCCCCCACAGGAACTGATAAGTTTGCGCTCACTTGAAGCCTGTAAGTGGATTAGTGTGAGTGCGACCTGCAGGAGGTGCGGGGTCACGGGTGACAGAACGGCCCCTGCTACATAAGTGACTATCACTTGAGCTTCGGGCATACCCCCTCTGCCTCAGCTTGTGGCGCCTGGGCACTGTGCACCCGCCCAGGATCGGCCCAGGATTGGCCCTGAGCAGGACCCCTAGGGATTTCTTGCGGAACCCTAAGGTTCCCTAGAACCCCAGGTTGAGAAACCCTGACTTAATGCTATTTCTACAATAGTTGTTATATCTACAGATTACTGATCAGATCCAATGTCCTGTGTAGGCTGTAGATCTAAAAAAAAAAAAAAAAAATTCAGGGATTCCCCGAGATCTCAGACTTTTTCCCAAGGGTTCCTCCAAGGCAAAAGGGTTGAGAAAACCTGATTTAACCCTTGTAGCACAGGAGGGGTCCCACTCATAGGCGTGCGCACAGGGTGTGCCCAGGCACACCCTAATCACTCTTTACAGCACAGATTCCCCCAATTTCCTTGGCTCCCCACTTCCCACTGCAGTGCTACCAGCTTCCCTCCTCTCCCGCCAGCGGTTGCTGCAAGGATGTTTTAGGATGAGTGGAGGAAGGGGCCGGTAAATATGTAATTGATCATCCCCTTCCCTTTCTGAATGAACATGGTGAGTGATCAGTAGTGTGTGTTTGAGGTTTGCGGTGCACACCCTAATGCAATAGACTGCGCACACCTATGGTCCCACTCCAAGGGTACCCCCAGTGAGTCTGTATCGAACACATAAATATGAGCAATGGAATAATAAATGATGCAATTTCTCTTCCACATGATTTGTGTGAATGAAATGACACATTCTACAGGTTTCAATGAAGAAATTGCAAGGTGAAGCTGAGATTTACAGAGATAAATCTTCAAATTTTGGATCTCTTCCTGGAAGTCAGGACTATTTGTCTTCTACAGATAACTGATGAGTAAAGCTGCGGTGTGTTCTTACACTGTACTACAGTCACATTACACAAGACTCTGCTATTATTGGAAGGGATTCATCAGGTGCGGGCACTGCCTCTCACATGACCATTATGCAATCATATTTACGTATGACAGTTAGCAACCAACCAGATGCCAACAAAAGGTTACGTGTATCATAGCATTTAAAGTCAATGTAAGCCCAATCACATAGCTCACAACTGTCCCTGATTTGAAACAAAGTCCCTCTGTCCCTGTTTCCTCCACATTTGTCCCTAATTTTGGTCTGATCTATATAGTTGTATATAAAATGCACTTGTTATTCTTCAAAAAGTGTTTCCCAGTGCTAAACCCTTCCTCCAATTTCTTAATTGCTGCATTAGTAGATTTCTAAAGCCAATATAAAGGAATACTAGTGGTAAAAAAAGCACTTCTGGGTTTAACTAATATTTTAATTTTTTTCGTATACCGTATATACACTCGAATAAAAGCCGACCCGAATATAAGCCAAGGCACCTAATTTTACGACAGAAAACTGGGAAAAGTGATTGACTCGAGTATAAGCCTAGGGTGGAAAATACAACAGCTACTGGTAAACAATGGCCATCTGCAGCCTCACTGTGCCCATCTGCAGCCTCACTGTGCCCATCTGCAGCCTCACTGTGCCCATCTGTAGCCTCACTGTGCCCATCTGTAGCCTCACTGTGCCCATCTGTAGCCTCACTGTGCCCATCTGTAGCCTCACTGTGCCCATCTGCAGCCTCACTGTGCCAATTTGCAGCCTCATGTGCCTTTGATTAGTCTCCCACTGTGTCATGCAGTCTTAACTGTTTGACGGCCATCCTCATCCGTGATAGACGGAACACTGAATTCAGTTTCCCAGCATTGTATCAGTGTTTTGTCTATCATGGACGAGGAGGAGGCGGGGCTTTGTTACAGTGGATGGATGCCGAACAGTTAAGACTGTATAACACAGTATAAACCAAAGAGGGCTTTTTTAGCATAAAAATTTCTAGGTTTGTATCAACCCAAGTTCATCCTAAGTTCCTATTGCAGTAAAAACTTTCTTTTAAGAGTAACTTGGTTTGAGAGCGTTTTACAAGACAAGCAAAATGTTTTAATAACTTTTGACTTGATATACAAGCGATGTTTTGATATAAGAGTAGCGTCATGTCACAACTGAGTATAAAAGAGAAGAGAGGCGCCTGTTAGTGTAGCAATATGGTTACATTTACTGAAGGTTCAACATTTAGCAACATATTGCTACACTTATGCCGCGTACACACGATCACTTTTTGTGATGTGAACAAATGTTGTTTTATCTCACGAAACAAAACGACGTTTTTCAAACTTCATTTTAAAAAACGACGTTGCATACACACCATCGTTTTCTGAAAATGCTCTTGCAAAGCGCGGTTACGTACACCACGTTCGGCGGCACTCTGTTCCATTGAAGCTCTCATCTCATAACTTGCTTCTGAGCATGCGCGGGTTTAAAAACGTCGTTTTAAACATCGTTTTGCCCACACACCATCATTTTATGACACAAAAAAACGACATTTTGAAAAACGACACAAAAAATTCAAGCATGTTTGAATTTTTTTTGGTCGCTTTTCAGAAGACATAAAACAACGTTTTGCCCACACACAATCATTTTAAATGGCGTTTTTTAAAACGTTGTTTTATTTCATCACGAAAAACGACCGTGTGTACGCGGCATTAGAGGCGCCTCTCTTCTCTTTTATACTATGTAGCTTCTGCTGGATTTTGCTTCTAATCCCCGTATGGAGGCTTCCATTTGTGGAAGGACATGGTTACACAACCTATTACATTGCTACAATCTTTTTATATGGACTATAAACTGAAAGCGGGGTTCCACCCTGGGCTTTTTATCAGTCAGCAGCTACAAAACACTACAAAAACAGGCCGATCCCTCGATCACGGCAGGTGCCCGCGTCGCCATCCTTGCGGCTTCACTGCCCGTTTCCTACTGCGCATGCGCTTTGTGTATGGGCCGGCTGCTCTCTGGGATACACACAGTTCCCATAAGGCAGTGCGCACCAATGACCAGCAGATACCGCGAGTAGGACAAGAAAGAAAACCTGCCGAGGACTAGGAAGAGGCAGATTAGGAACTTCTGCATTGCAACCGCTATTTCTGATAAGTAAAACATTTATTTTTTCAATTTTTTTTTTCAATTTTTAGCGATTTTATTTTTTTTATTTTTTTTTTGAGGGTGAAACTCCACTTTAAGGACCTATGAATAAATGTATGTGGAAACGAATCACTTGAGTTTACATTATTTCCTAAGGGGAAATTTGCTTTGATATACAAGTGCTTTGACATAAAAGCATGTTTCTGGAACTAATTATGCTCGCAATCCAAGGTTTTACTGTAATTCATATCATCTATGTTATGTGCTTTTGCTCACTTTAAAGAAGGCAGTATTGTAATTTTTATTTGATTATTTTTTTAAACCGATAAGATCAGCCCACGGGAAGGAGCATTAAACACAATTAGCATTGTGCAAAACATTGTAATAAGTAATAGAACTGCATTGACTGCAAACAGATGTCACTGGCCTTGTTTACATGATTTTAGGATATTATTGTCCAAATAGAATTATTATTGTGCCATGCTTGAAGCGGCGTAACATAACAGATTGACCGTTAGATAAATTACATCTGCACTTATCGTTGAAACTAAACGATTGAATCCTCTTGAGGTGTGTATTTTGGACTCTGTTAATCATCACCGTAAATTAAGGTGATTCAATTTACAATGTTTTGCAAAGTATTCAGTTACTTCACGCTGTGGCTTAAAGGGACCTTGTCACTACATATAAGCGGAGCTGGTTGGTATAAGGTGCGGGCATCTAGAGATCCACACATCACTGCAGCAATTAAAGAGGTTGTAAAGACAAAAATATTTTCCTCTTAAATTAAAGTCTGACAGTAGCTGATAAAGTAAAAAGTAATGTTTTTCATTATAACTTGTTTGATACCTGTTGAAATCGAGCCGTTTTATTCACCTCCGTCACTCCTGAATCGTTATTCTCACCGACTTCCTAGTTTGCGGTGCGCATTTATTCTTGCTACATCACTACAGTTAGCATTAGGCTTAGCCCCCATGCCTGTGAGGGATAAGAGAGCATCTTCACGCAGGGCTGTAGTCATAGGGAGGGGGTGAGCACATTCTGCTTTCCACCATGCAAAACGGCTCAGATGCTGGTGGAAAGCAAGAAGAGGAGAGACAGGAAATGGCATTTTCAAACCTGGATTACTGTATTTTGGAGGTCAAAAGAAAAAACGAGGTAAGTGATATTTAAATGCTCTAGCTTACAGCAATCAATTGATCTAATAAAAAACAAACCTTTAGTGTTACTTTAAGGATGAGCTTGGGTCTGGTCTGAACCTGGAAGGCAACTGTCAATAATAGGCCAATGAGCAGCAGCTGGGGGATGAACCAGGAAGGCAGCTGTGAATGATAGGCCAATGAGCAGCAGATGGAGGATGAACCAGGAAGGCAACTGTCAATGATAGGCCAATGAGCAGCAGATGGGCGATGAACCCAGATGGTAGCTGTCGATAGACCAATGAGCTGCAAAAGGAGGATGAACAAGTTTCCACATCACTTCCAGTATTGGTTTTGCATTTACCTGGCCTTGGAGGGCAGAGGAGGAATCAGGGGTCTAATAAACCCCAGATTTCTCCATAAAGAGGATATTTCACTACCCGAGGTATCTAAACATCACTAATTTTGTTAGCTGTTTTTTTTTTGTTAAAGTGGAGGTTCACCCTCCAAAAAATTTCTAGCATGCCAATTCTACTCGCCAACTCTTCACAAGCACACATTCACCCATTCCCATGGTCAGACCACAATATTGTATCTTTTGACACATCTTATATTGGCCTCCCTCCCTCACCCTATAACTGGAGATTAAATGACTCTCTTTTAACTAACCTTTCGAACTGCAATGACATCTCTTCACATATTGAAAATTACTTCCAAGATAATGATAATAACTAAACCCTCCCCACCTCCCTATGGGTCGCCCACAAGGCAGTCTTGCGTGGCCACCTCATAAAATTAGCTGCAACAAAAAATAGAGAGAGATTAGCGGAAATTAAATCCCTCACCAGAGACTTAAACTTTTTATACAATAAATTGCAACACTCCCCATCCCAGGATACCACACAATTGATCCAAACTAAACGCCAGGCCCTAGACCTTATTCTATCCGCAAACACAGAGAGATCCCTTAGGTTCTCCAGAGCTAGGTTCTTTCTCCCCCTCGGCAATGTTTGCCAGAAAACATAATCAGGACTTTAGGCCTCCTCATATATATAAACTCAGAAATAACCAAGGTAACATAACCACCCATCCTCAAGATTTACTTAAATTATTCACCTCCTTCTATATAGAGCTATTAGCTGGACCGCAAGAACTACCCAGCCCCTCCTCTAAATCATGGCTAGATAACCTTTAGCTCCCCTCTCTTGATCAACAACAAATTTAATCCCTTAACGCCCCTTGTACGACTGATGAGATACTACAAGTCATCAAATCTCTCAAGACCTCCACAGCCCCAGGCCCCGACGGTTACTCGACGTCCCATTATAAAAAAAATTGCTTCTCTTTTAGCCCCTAATCTCACGAAACTCTTTAACCATATTCTAGAGGGCAATCACTTTCCTTAATCCCTAAACCTAATAAAGATCATTCCCTCCCACAAAACTTTCGCCCCATTTTTGTCCTTAACAATGACCTTAAGATTTTTGCCAGAATCCTCGCAGACCGTCTGGCAAAGGTTATTTCCCCCCTGATACATGCTGACCAAATGGGATTCATTCCTGGAAGACAAATTGTGGACAATGTCAGGCTAGTTACTAACGTCATACAGGATGCATGCCTACATTCACGCCACGTTTGCCTTCTCAGCTTAGACATCCACAAGGCATTCGACAGCGTGAATTGGTCATATTTAAATTGCCTCCTCCCCAAATTTGGAATCTCAGGTAACTTCCTACAGGGATTCAATGCATTGTATCACCTCCCCAAAACTCGCATTAGAATCCCCGGCAGTAGCTCTGAATTCTTCCCCCTTGGTAGAGGCATGAGACAGGGCTGCCCCCTGTCTCCCCTCCTCTTCGCTCTAGCTATCGAGCCCTTGGCTCGTACTATTAGAAATAACCCGGATATTAGGGGATACATAAAAAATCTGTTTGAATGTAAGATTAGTCTCTACGCGGATGACGCCCTGATTCTCTTGTCGGAACCCTTTACCTCTATCCCTGTTTTTCTTAGAGAGTTGGACACTTTCCGAGACATCTCTGGCCTGGGCATTAACTTGAATAAATGTTCGATCCTCCCAATCAACCTTCCCCCAAACATCCAAAATCAATTGCAAAATAACTTCTCATTTAATTGGTGCCCACACACTATTAGATATCTGGGGGTTAATATCACATCTGCACATACATTTTTATATAAAACTAATTATATTCCCCTTTTCTCACATATTATTTCCCTCCTTAAAACGTAGTCTGCTTATCACATATCGTTCTTAGGTAGGATTTGCGCGGTAAAAATGAACATAATTCTCAAACTTCTTTACTACTTCCGCACACTCCCTATTAATATATCAAAATCAAAATTGGATTCTTTACAAAGAAACATTAACAAATTCATTTGGGCTGATAAAAAACCCAGATGTAGTTACGCCTTATTACATAGACCTCAGTCCAAGGGAGGATTTGGTCTCCCAAACCTTTGGCTCTATTTTCTAGCGGCTAGGCTCAACCAAATGTCTCTTTGGTTATCCCATGGAAAAAATTTGAATCGATCTCCACAGCCCCATATCACCTTCAAGGATTACTGTGGTCCAACTATACCCGAACCCTTCTCAAACATAATATAATAGTTACACACCTGTTCCAATTATGGTCGAAAATCAAGGACACATACACACTTTCCTCGTCGGTTTCCCCTCTAACCTCATTCCTAGGGGACCCCCGTCTAACCCTAGCATTTAATAATAAACCTCTATTCTCTCAATGGACTAAGAATAACATTACCACCTTGCACTCTCTACAATCAAAGTGGAATTTCATGCCTTTCTCGACTATTCAAAAAAAATACAATCTCCCACAGTCGGAACACGAGAACTATCTATTGATTAAATCCTTCTACACAAAATTATTTTCCCTAACACAGTATTCGAGAGGATCTGTTTGTCCTCCCCTGGGGACAAAGGTATGATTTCCCGCTTATATCATGCCCTCAATGACTGCGCTCAACAAGAGAAATCTGGCCCGATGCTTCACTGGGAAGCTGATCTTAATAGCACCATCCCCTCTAAAGCCTGGCACACTATGTCCGACAATCTCCGTAAATGTAATAGGGCTGTCTCCTTTAGAAAGACCCCAATGAAACTTTTCACTAGATGGTACCTCACTCCCTCCAAGATCCATTCTTTCTATCCCACAACCTCTCCTAACTGCTTTAGAGGCTGTCCAGAACAAGGTACGCTTTTACACATCTTCTGGAGTTGTCCACGGCTAGATCAGATCTGGAGCTCTGCATTGGTCAGGTTCGAAAGATCCTCTAAGTTCAAAGTCATTCTTACTCCCCAGATATGCCTCCTATAAGCTAAGAATGTTCCATTCCTTATGTAGCGCTATTCAGTGGATGATAGCTCTCAATTGGAAAACTGACAAAGTACAAGTGATAGACAGAATGGAGACAGTAAAACTTTCCGAAAAAATATATCACACACTGAACGATAGTCTCCAGACATTCGACCTTAAATGGTCCTTTTGGAATCTCCCACAGTAACTGATCATACCCCCTCTTTCTTTACTGTATTTTAACACCATGTTATATGTCTGCCATTGTTTTACCTGCAATTCAGTTTGTAACCCAACAGCTTTATTACTCTCCTATATGATGCATTGTATAACATACTGTTAACTCTTCGTTGTCTTACCATTCAATTTTATACTTGTAACTGTTCATTAAAATTTTCAATAAACTTTTGTAAACCAAAAAAAATAATTTCTAGTATGCAATGGAGCCCACCCACCCGGCAGTATGCCGGTGTTTTTTTTTTGTAAATACCTTTTTACGGGCTCTCTTCCCCTCTGGCAATCCCGCGTGACTGGGCGTTTCCAATCACAGGCTGTGATTGACGTCCCTCATTCCGGCGCATAGAGCACGTGACAAGATGCCGAAGGAACCCGAACGTCGGTGCGGCCCAATACGGCGCCGGGGCACCGACGTTCGGGTTCCTTCGGCATCTCGTGACGCGCTGTATGTAAGATGGGTTTCAAATGTTTCGACAGGGGTGCAGTTTCAGTGCTTGCCATAGGCGCTATTTTCACTAGATACGCCTCTGCATCCTCCACGTGTTCTTATTGGCTGACCACTATCATGGCGCTACCCGCTGCAAGCTCTGTTAGTGTGACCGCGGGCCCCGCAGACTGGATGTCTGCCAGGTGACCCGTAATCATCTCACAGAGAGGAAGAATGGGGAAATGCTGATGTAAACAAGCATTTGCCCGTTCTGCCTAGAGACAAGGACACTGATCACAGCTCCCAATAAACGGGAGCAATGATCAGTGTCATGTCACACGTAGCCCATCCCCCCTACAGTTAGAACACATCCCTAGGACACACTTATCCCCTTCAGCGACCCCACCTGGTTAACCCCTTCACTGCCAGTCACATTTGCACAGTAATAAGTGCATATTTATAGCACTGATCGCTGTGTAAATGTGACTGGTCCCAAAATAGTGTCAAAAGTGTCCGATGTGTCCGCCATAATGTCGCAGTCACGAAAAAAAATCGCTGATCGCCGCCATAAATTATAAAAATAAAAAATTATTAATAAAAATGCCATAAAACTATCCCCTAGTTTGTAGACGCTATAACTTTTGCTCAAACCAATTAATAAACACTTTAACAAAAATATGCAGAATAATACGTATCGGCCTAAACTATATTTTTTTGGGGATATTTATTATAGCAAAAAGTACAAAATATTGCTTTTTTTTTCAAAATTGTAGCACTTTTTTGTTTATAGCGCAAAAAATAAAAACCGCAGAGTTGATCAAATACCACCAAAAGAAAGCTCTATTTGTGGGGAAATAAGGACGCCAATTTTGTTTGGGCGCCACGTCGCACGATCACGCAAATGTTAGTTAAAGCGACGCAGTGGCGAATTCGCAAAAAGTGCTCTGGTCTTTGGCCAGCCAAATGGTCCGGGGCTGAAGCGGTTAAGATGAAATATCAGTGTGGATGCAGCCAGCTCTTAATCTTAGATTCAGATTTTTTTTAGCCGACAAAGAGACAAATCTTGGTAATCTTCTATTGAAGCCTATGTGTAGTCAAAATTAGGGATGAGCTCCGCGTTCGATCCGAACGTATGTTCGACTCGAACATTGTCTGTTCGTACGTTCGACGAAATTCGAACAAAATGGGTCGTTCGCGCCAAATTCGAGTGACGCGCAATGGCCCATAATTCACTGCGGCATTGTGTGCTGATGATTGGCCAAACATGCACTATGACCCTGCATGCTTGGCCAATCACAGTGCGCAAAAAACGGAGAGCCAAAATTGGCCAAAGCAAGGGTGGCTTTGGCCAATTATGGCTCAGGGCTTTAGCACACGCCCCACACTATATAAGGCCGCCTGCTGGGCGGCCTCGTGTAGTGTGTTCCAGTGCTGAACAGAGATCAGTCAGAGAGACAGAGAGATTGTCTTTTTTTATAGCTAGATAGAGCAGGCAGACTAGTCAGTTTAGCTTAATTTACAGTGTGTAGAGGATATATATACATCCCTAGGAGTTGTACATATATTTATACACTATGGGCCAGATTCACAGAGCGATTACGCGTGCGCAACTGCTGTTGCGCGTGCGTAAGTCTAAATGTGCACGTGCGTATAGTTGGACGCGATTCACAAAACAATATACGCCACAAAACGAATACGCCAGTTAGACATTCGCTTCCCTTCGCGCAAAACTGCGCTAGACACACCATTGATTTGCTAGTCAAATATGCTAATGAGGGAGTTACGGGGATCCACAAAAAAACGCAGTTGCTGCGCAGGCTACGCGATGTGCGCAACTGCAAAATGTCCTGTCTAAAGTTAGAGCCCATAAAAGCTGATCTAACTTTTGAAAAAAAGTCTAATTGTCAGATAAAGCAACACCGTTACTGAGGAGCAGACCACACACACGTGTTGCACTACAATTTGACTGCCAACATGCTAGGGGCATCGTCGCTCATAGCTGCACTAGTGAATATAGATGACCAAAGAAGGAGGAGGGCACGGAGGATGGCACGGGAGAGGGTATACCGCACCCGCATACACCTGTTTGGCATGAATGATTCAGAGGTCTTTCGCATCTTCAGATTCCCCCCTCATGCCATCCTGGAATTAACCACAACCTTGCAGGAGGACATCACCAACACAACGCTCACATGCAGTGCAGCCACTGGTGAAGGTCCTGGCAACACTCCATGTCCTTGCCAGTGGCTCTTTTCAGCGTACAAGTGGAGTGGTGGCTGGGATGTCACAATCCTCCATGAGCAGATGTGTGCACCAGGTTGTCCCTGCAATCCTCACACGCTTGGCCAACCAAATCATCAAACCCACCACTGAGGAGCTTCGAATCAAGGCAATGGCAGATTTCTACCGAATTGCCAGATTCCCACGCACCATCGGGGCCATAGATTGCACACATGTGGCACTCCAGCCCCCCCATGAGACCGAGCACATGTACCGCAATCGGAAGAATTGGCACTCCATCAACGTACAGGTGATAGTTGATGCCCAAGGCCTCATATGGCACGTCCGTGCCAAACACCCAGGGTCCAGCCATGACAGCTACATCTACAATCAAAGCCACATCCGAACAGAATTCGAACAGAACGTGTATGGGAACACCTGGCTGGTTGGTGAGTGACATGGGAGTCAGGCATGACTATCCCCTCCCGTGATGCACAACAGAAGTGGCACATGCATGACTAACATTCTCCTGTCTTTTCCTTTACAGGTGACTCTGCATATGCACTGGGACCCCATCTCATGACTCCTATCCGGAACCCCCAAACCCCAGGAGAGGAACGATACAATGAAGCACACATCAAAACCCGTGCAGTGGTGGAGCGCACCTTTGGCCTCCTGAAGTCACGTTTCCGATGCCTGGATAAGTCTGGGGGTACACTGTTGTATTCCCCAAACTTCGTGTGCCATATCATCGCTGCATGTTGCATGCTACACAATCTCGCAGTGAGGAAGGGCCTGCAGGTTGAGCTACGTGATGATCTGACCCCCCAACCAGAAAATCAACCCCTAACCGAGGATACCCCGTCTTCTGAGGGAAGAGCAGTCAGGAGGCAGCTCATATTGGGCATCTTTGCACGTTAAACACACACATTAATCATGGCACAATGAGAATGCATGCATGCACACCACTATGGTCCCTAGCACACACACCCCACATCCTCATCAAATTGGATTGGCACCAGTCCACCATGCAAGACTGGTGAGCAGTAACGCCACGTCAAGGCTCCAATTATGTCACTGTACATTCATACACCATTCACACGGACCTGGGAATCACTTCTCCCTGGTCCTGGGGAACCCTTCTCCACCAAAATTGAGGGTGACACCCCTTTTCCAGCAGGAATGTCACCCCCACATTCAAACATCATTCACAACCCAAAATATGCCAAAAAAGTCAAACAAACAAAAATGCATAGAAACAAAAAATGCATAGTAAAAAAAAAATGCTTAGAAAAAACAAAAACAAGCAGAGAGCAAAAATAAAAAAGCTTTCAAAACAAACAAAAGGTGGAAAAAAAAATTATTGCCCTCTGCCTGAGCCACGCCTGGGGCGCCCCCGGCCACGGCCCCGGACCCTCAGGGGAGACGCATGGGGGAGGGGAAAAGCCGGGGAAGGAGGAGCAGCCCCTGAGATCTGCCCACCTGGCGGCCTGCCCTCCAAGGCCACGGCTATTCTGTCCAGGGCAGCACCAAGTGTTGCCGTGTTGCCCTGGATAGCCTGGGTAAGGGCCCTCACATCCTGCCCAACGCCTGCTGCTGTAGTTTGCAGGTCATTAAGGCAGGTTGTGGAGGCCCGGGAGTGGGAGTCCAGGTTACCCAGGCTATCATTAATGGAGGACAGGCTCTGATCCACCCGCCCCATAGTCTGGCAGAGCTGTCTCAGAAGGCGGGTCTGGGTGGCCAGGTTCCTTCTCAGACAGGCGGGCATGAGATTGGGCGCCCCCCTGGTGCTTGGGGATGACCTCCTGGCTCCAGCTGATGGTTGTGGCCGGGGAGAAGGGGAGGCCCTTGTGAGGGGAGCCATGTTGGGGGAGGAGGGGGGGGGGCTGACCCTTAGGGAGGGCAGGCTTCTTGCAGCCAGAGGGGAAGAGTCCGCAGAAACCAAAGGGCCAGTGCCTTCCATGGACTCCTCCTCCTCATGATTCTGCTCCTCCTCATGATCGTCCTCCGCATGATCCTCCCCCTCCTCTTGTTCCTCCTCTGCGGACTCTGGCCTTGTTGGGGGGGCCTCATTAGGCTGCTGTCCTGGGGTTGGAGCGGTCAGTCCAGATGGCCCTGCACCCTCCTGCACATCTGTGGATGACACAAACCATTCACAGGTTGGAGGATCCACACACTTGCCACATATTCCCTTTCACCCCCTCCCCCACACATGCTACACACCTGAGAGAAATAAAAACCTTACCTGGCACCGCGGGGACCGGACTTGTGTCAAAGCCTGGCAGGCCCTCCACTTCATGCCGGTGAAAGGTCAGGGCCACCACACGCTCCGTCTCTGAAAATCTAACCCGGCATGGTGGGCCCCCTCCTGTGCCCCTGGCATGGGCATTTATTGCGGCCAGTTTTTTTTTCACCTCACGCCGGAGGTCATTTATTTTCTTTTCTATCCCAGAGCGGGTCCGTGTCTCCCCCTCCCCCGATGAATTGACCTGCTCTGTGATCATATCCAAGATCTCCCTCCTCCTGGCCGGGGTGGTGGTGGCACTCTGCGGGCCGTGGAGAAAACGCCCATAGTCGGTAATGGCCCGGGCAAGAATTCTTTTTTCCCCCACAGTAAAATTGAGCTTTCTTTTTCTCTCAGTCATACTTCCAAACAAACTCACTAGCAGTCACCAAAAATCTGTCACAAATACAAGCACAACCAATCAGACAAGAACACACACAAAGAGAAAAAGAACAGCCAAAAAACACACTAGCACTCAGCAAGAAACACACACAAAAAAATCAGATGAAAAAATAAAGCAAGAAAACAAACGCTCAGAAATCTATCAATCAAACAAACAGTCTCAAACACTTATCAAAATACACTTTCACAAAACTACCAACAAGCACAAGATCACACAGAACACTAATCTCACAACTCCAAAACACACTCTAACGAACAACAGAGCAAAAGCACTTGATTCAATGGGAAGGGACACAAAGGGATGTACTTTTGCAATGGAAGGGCGTTTGTGTGTGTCTATTTATGCTGTCTGCGTAGTTCACAACATTGCCCTAGTCCATTTCCAATTTCAATGATTGCGCCGCTCCCGAGTTGTGAGCATGCGCACAACGGAGCTGACATGGTTTCCTTCACGCGCGCATGCGCGAGTCGGCCGGCCCTTCATTTGCATGGGGTCACGGCTCATTTCAATGTAACACGCCCACGTCCCTCCCAATTTGTATTACTCCTCCTTACGCCTACGGAAAAAACCTTACGTTTGCGCAAGCTCTTGCGTAAAAGCTACGTGAATCGCCGGATTACGCGGCTAGATTGCGCAAGTCTAACGGAAAAGTGGTGCGCTACGCCGGAATGATAATGCGCCGATCTACGTGAATCTGCCCCTATATAGCTTAGCTAGATCAGTTCTTCCTAATTTACTGGCAGGCAGGTGATTGTGCTATTTAAAGACGTTATCACAGGTATAGACACCCAGCAGGTACAATATTTAAAGGAATTTTTCATTTTTTTTTTATTTAAGCATCATTAACCACTTAACCCCCGGACAATATTGCTTCCCAATGACCAGAGCACTTTTTGTGATTCGGCACTGCGTCGCTTTAACTGACAATTGCTCGGTCGTGCGATGTGGCTCCCAAACAAAATTGGCGTCCTTTTTTCCCCACAAATAGAGATTTATTTTGGTTGTATTTGATCATCTCTGCAGTTTTTATTTTTTGCACTATAAACAAAAATAGAGAGACAATTTTGAAAAAAATGCAATATTTTTTACATTTTGCTATAATAAATATCCCCAAAAAAATTTATAAAAAAACATTTTTTTCCTCAGTTTAGGCCGATACGTATTCTTCTACATATTTTTCGTAAAAAAAAAAAAATCGCAACTAGCGTTTATTGATTGGTTTGCACATAAGTTATAGCGTTTACAAAATAGGGGGTAGTTTTATGGCATTTTTATTAATATTTTTTTTTTTTTTACTAGTAATGGCGGCGATCAGCGTTTTTTTTCAGTACTGCGACATTATGGCGGACACTTCGGACACTTTTGACACATTTTTGGGAACATTGGCATTTTTATAGCAATCAGTGCTATAAAAATGCATTGGATTACTATAAAAATGCCATTGGCAGTGAAGGGGTTAACACTAGGGGGCAGGGAAGGGGTTAAGTGTGTTCCTGGGTGTGTTCTAACTGTATGGGGGGGTGGCCTCACTAGGGGAAATCACTGATCTTCTGTTCATACATTGTATGAACAGAAGATCAGCGTTTCCCCCGCTGACAGGACCGGGAGCTTTGTGTTTACACACATAGCTCCCAGTCCCCGCTCTGTAACAAACGATCGCGTGTGCCCGGTGGCAATCGTACCCGCTGGACACGCGCGCGGGACTCGGGGGCAAGAGGGGACGCGCGCGCCGCAGACGGGAGCGCGCAAGCGCCCCCTAGTGGCTGCAAAGTAGCCGACCTAGAGCTACGGGCTCTCACCCAGGAGTGCCGACTTCCCGCAGTAATATGACAGCAGGCGGTCGGGAACCAATTAAAATCACTGCTCCTGGAGCTGTGATTTTAATGATACTTAAATTAAAATTAAAATAAAAATTCCTTTAAATATTGTACCTGCTGGGTGTCTATAGTTTGCCTGTGAAAACGTCTTTGAGAACCCGGGTCTTGCCCAAGGGAACATGTATCAATGGAAAAAAGTTTAAAAAACTGTAATTTTTTCAGGAGTTCCATTGATACATGTTCCGTCGGGCAAGACCCGGGTTCTCAAAGATGTTTTCCAACAATAACTTGAATATTGGGCTTTAAAATGAGCACTTTTGAATTCGAACGTTCGAGTCCTATAGACTTCAATGGGGTTCTAAATGTTCGTGCGAACGGTTGGTCTGTTCGAACGTTCTGGTGCAAAAACGAACGCGGGGGTGTTCGGCTCATCCCTAGTCAAAATCAACACAAGGTCATACCATTCGGTGAATGTCCCTTGCACTGATTCTTCTACTGTTAAGCTGGCTATAAACTCTCTGGGTGGGGATACGCCTCCCCATCACACCGTATTTGCGCAGTGGTCTTACAAGTGCACTTTTTTGGAAAAAAATCACTTTTTTAATTAAAAAATATGACAACAATAAATTTGGCCTAATTTTTTTATATATTGTGAAAGATAATGTTACGCCGAGTAAAATGATACCCAACATGTCACGCTTAAAAATTGCGCCCGCTCGTGGAATGGCGTCAAACTTTTACCCTTAAAAAATTCTATAGGTTGCATGTTTTGAGTTACAGAGGAGGTCTAGGGCTAGAATTATTGCTCTCGCTCTAATTATCTCTGTGATACCTCACATGTGTGGTTTGAACACCTTTTTCATTTGTCATTTTTCACAGCAAAAAATGCATTTAAATTGCATTGTTTATTGTGAGAATGACAATTGCAGTTTGGGAGTTAACCACTAGGGGGCGCTGAAAGGGTTATGTGTGACCTCATGTGTGTTTACAACTGTAGGGGGTGTGGCTGTAGGTGTGACATCATCGATTGTGTATTTCTATTAAAGGGATCACACGATCGATGACGCCGCCACAGTGAAGAACGGGGAAGCTGTTTACACACGGCTCTCCCTGTTTTTCAGCTCCGGGGACCGATCGCGGTACTCCAGCGGCGATCGGGTCCCGTGGTCCCGGTCACGGAGCTACTGCCCGCGACCCACAGCTGGGCACTAGCACAGGACATACCTGTACGTGTATGTGCCTAGCTGTGCCATTCTGCCGACGTAAATGTGCAGGAGGCGGTCCTTAAGTGGTTAAAAGTACTATGCAACCTCCCTCTTTAGAACTACTGAGGGTTGGGAAACAGAAGAGATCTACCGACATCTTACATGAAATGCCAACTGTACAAGATGAAGGCCATGCCTGTTAGCAGGCAACGTGAATTGTTTTTATTTTTGAGCAGAGAGAACTTTTACCATCATCTGTTCAGCCAGCTGCAAGCTCTATTCTGAGGACTGTAATAACAAAAAGTGCCCTGTGAGTATTTATAGACCAGCCAGTTGGAATTACCAGTCACATGTTGGAGGATTTTGGATATTATGTCCGTTAACAGGATGATGCATCCTTGGGCGATCTGAAAATGTATTTAACAACAAAAGAATCATACAGTGATCTGACTTAAAGTGGAACTTCAGTCATTTTTTTCAACTTTCTATTAAATCTTCTGCCCTTGTTGTTTTAACTTTGGATAGTAAGCCATTTTTTTTCTACCAGTAAATACCTTATACAGCCCACTTCCTGATTCTTGTCGGCAGGCCCGGACTGGCCATAGGGCATACCGGGCAAATGCCCGGTGGGCCGGAGCGGCCCGCGGGCCGGTTGCGCCCAGCGAACGGCCCTCGCGGCCCGGGGGCCGATTGTGGCCGGCGAACGGCCCACGAATGTACTTCAGGTCTCCCAGGGGTGTACACCACCAACACAGCCCAGATAGAGAGAGATCAGCTGGGGTATCAAAGCCAGCTCTGACACTTCTCCCCTCCCCTTGCTGCCCCCACGACCAGTTAGAGGAGAGGAGCTGCTGCTTCTACTCCTCCCCCTCCTCTCTTCCTCTCCTCCTGTGTCTGCCCCGCCCACTCTCCCAACAGACACTGTTCTGCTGCCTAAGGGATGTGGGCGGGAATATTCAAGCCCAGCAAACAGAAAGGAAAGATGGAGTCTGATATCCATCCATCCAGTCAGTCCCTCCTGCCACTGAGTGAGTACTGTACACTGATGTAGGGGTGCCCTTAATCTCTCTCTCTCTCTCTCTCTCTCTCTCTCTCTCTCTCTCTCTCTCTCTCTCTCTCTCTCTCTTTTTTTTTCGTTTGCACCCCCCCCCCAAAAAAATTTTGAGCACCAGCCTCCACTGTAGATAGATAGCTAGATAGATAATACATTTTTGGGGGGCCCAACGGAAAAAAAAAACTATTGCAGCCTCACTGTGCCCATCAAATGCAGCCACTGGGCCCATCAAATGCAGCCGCTGGGCCATCAATTGTCATCACTGTGCCATGCCATCAAACGCAGCCAATGTGCCATGCCATCAAACGCAGCCACTGTGCCATCAATTGTCACCACTGTGCCATCAAACACAGCCACTGTGCCATGCCATCAAACACTGCCACTGCGCCACCAATTGTCTCCACTGTGCCATGCCATCAAACACAGCCACTGTGCCATCAAGTGTCACCACTGTGCCATGCCATCAGACGCAGCCACTGTGCCATGCCATCAGACGCAGCCACTGTGCCATGCCATCAAACGCAGCCACTGTGCCATGCCATCAAACGCAGCCACTGTGCCCTTTAATTGTCACCACTGTGCCAATTAATGCCACTGTGCCCTTTAATTGTTGCCACTGTGCCCTTTAATTGTTGCCACTGTGCCCTTTAATTGTTGCATCTGTGCCCACTGTCGCCACTGTGCCCACTGTCGCCACTGTGCCCATTGATGCCACTGTGCCCATTGATGCCACTGTGCCCATTGATGCCACTGTGCCCATTGATGCCACTGTGCCCATTGATGCCACTGTGCCCATTGTCGCGGCTGAGCCAGAGGGGCCGGCTGAGCCAGAGGGGGTGGCTGAACCAGAGGGAGCGGCGCTCCGGCGCCCTCTATAGATGCACCGCCACTGTCTATCTATCTTCTTTCTTTCTATCTTTATTTATCTTCCTTCCTTTCTATCTATCTATCTATATATATTTATCTATCTAGATCTATCTTCCTTTCTATCTTTATCTATCTATCTATCTATCTATCTTCCTTCTATCTACCTTTCTTTCTTTATCTATTTTCCTTCCTTCCCTTCTTTCTTTCTTTCTTTCTTTCTTTCTTTCTTTCTTTCTTTCTTTCTTTCTTTCTTTCTTTCTTTCTTTCTTTCTTTCTTTCTTTCTATCTATAGCTATCTATCTATCTTCCTTCCTTCCTTCCTTCCTTCCTTCCCTTCTTTCTTTTTTATCTGTATCTATCTTTCTTTATCTATCTTCCTTTCATTCCGTTCTTTCTTTCTATCTTTATCTATCTTTCTTTATTTATCTTCCTTCCTTTCTTTCTTTCTTTCTTTCTATCTATCTATAGCTATCTATCTATCTTCCTTCCTTCCTTCCTTCCTTCCCTTCTTTCTTTTTTATCTGTATCTATCTTTCTTTATCTATCTTCCTTTCATTCCGTTCTTTCTTTCTATCTTTATCTATCTTTCTTTATTTATCTTCCTTCCTTTCTTTCTTTCTTTCTATCTATATCTATCTTCCTTCCCTTCTTTCTTTTTTTTCTCCGTATCTATCTTTCTTTATCTATCTTCCTTCCTTCCCTTCTTTCTTTCTATCTATCTTTATCTATCTTTCTTTCTTTGAGGGCTGCTCAGTCTAAAATGCCCGGGCCTATTTTTTGTCCCAGTCAGGGCCTGGCGGTGGCATTGTAATCCCTTTGTTTTTCTCCAGGGCAATCTATATGGAAACATGCAATATTCCTTCTTCTCATAGCCCGTTGTGACATTGGTTTTGACTGATAATGTGCCATCATTGGCCGTATCTGTTCAGGCGTCTGATAGGCTGAGAGGTTGCCAGGATTCTATGTAAATAATTACATCGGGACGTCTAGTGTGTTCACCTGCCCCACGCTGAAGAAGTCCCACCCACGGGACGTAACGCGTACGGGGGGATGAGCCACACAGGACGTCATCTGTGGTCGCCGTCTGCTCGTCTCTGTATTGTATTACACGATCAACAGCTGACATCTGACAGCTGACAACAGCATACGGAGTGTCATATTATGTGAGTGAGCATTGTATTATTTGTTATTCTATTAAACAGTTTTTACAGAGAGCACTAGATATCTCCTTTTCTGTTTTTACGGTGGAGTTGCTGCTGGTTAGAGCTGTTCACATCAATTGCTGAGTTGCCTGTGGATGCCTATCTAAGGATTCTGAGGTGGTTGTTGATATGCTGAGTGACCTTTAAGGTCGGATTCTGAAGGTCATCTGATGCATGGTGGAGGATATGAATTTGGTCACTTTTTTTCACCTGCACATTACTGGATAAACTAATCGTTTGGATTTTTTTTCACCATTTTTTTGGACTTTCACACACGGATTCCCTTTTCTCTATATGAACTTATTTTTTACTTATTATTTTCACACTACATATGTTATTTATGATATTTAGAGATATTTAATTTACTGTTTCTATATTATACACTCATTTGGGAATTTTTATGGATTTTTCTGTAGTGCTGGCTTGCATTAGTTTTACATTTTTTGATAATATTCCAGCGCTGAATATGTTTTTCTGTTGTGCACATCGGACAATTTTGACACATTTTTGGGACCATTGTCATTTTCACAGCGAAAAGTGCTATAAAAATGCACTGATTACTATGAAAATGACAATTGCAATTTAGGAGTTAACCACTAGGGGGCGCTGTAGGGGTTAAGTGTGACCTTGTGTGTGTTTCTAACCGTAGGGGAGCGTGACTGGATGTGTGACATCAGTGATCGTCTTTCCCTATATCAGGGAACAGACGTTTACTGACATTGCCACAGTGAAGAACGGGGAAGGTTTGTTTACACTCACCTCTCCCTGTTCTTCTGCTCCTGTGACCGATCGTGGGACACTGGCGGCGATCAGGTCCCGCGGCGCGGTCATGGAGCTTGGGACCGGGTTGCGCACCACCCGCGGCTGGGCACTTAAAGAGGACGTAACCAGCCGTGCCATTCTGCCGACGTATATCGGCGTTAGGCGGTACTTAAGTGGTTAATATCACAAGCAGTGGCTGATCAGCAAGTATTTTCACTGCGCCCACCAAGACTAACTGTCAGGGATTGCAGTGTTGTGGCAACACCAACACCTAGGGCCCAAACTTCTGCAGAGTATATACGGCAGGCCCCTACTTTCAAACATCCAACTTACAAACAACTCCTACTTGCAAACGGAAGGAGACAACAGGAAGTGAGAGGAAATCTACCCCTAGGAAGGGAAATTCTCTCCTGTAAAAGGTGTCTCCTGTCCACTGATGCTTTATCACCAATCCTTGTTTCACTAAAAAAAACAAATTTAAAAATAAAAAAACATTTGTCATTGCGACAGAAAGTGAGGTGCAATCTTCTGAACAGATGCACAAAGACAGCAAAACAAATGTTACAGGGGTGATAATAACCCTTCTCTATGTTTTCAGAAAAGCTTAAAAATAGATTTTTTTGGCTGGAGCTACACCTTAAAAAAGTACCAGTTCAAAATTACAAACAGATTCTACTTAACAACAAACCTACAGTCCCTGTCTTGTTTGCACCACCTGTATACTGCTGTTCAAAGTATATAGGGCCAAAGGGGCTTGTAATGACCTGGTGGGAGGGGGCGGGGAAACCCATGCTATATTTCTCAATGATTTTCATCCATATTGCAGGGACCAGACATTACATTAAAGCTGGAAGCAGTTTTAAATGACTTTTTTCTTATAGTAATCTCATTTTGTGCAGGGACAGTTCTAAACACGGGAAACATGTGCCACTTCACACGCATACTATAGACACCCAGCAGGTACGATATTTAAAGGAATTTTTCAATTTTTTTCCCACCTTAAGCATCATTAAAATCACTGCTCCAGAAAAAATGAACGTTTTTAAAACTTTTTTTTACATTGATTGATTTTACAGAAAAAATGACCGTTTTTAAAACTTTTTTTTTTACATTGATACATGTTCCCTGGGGCAAGACCCAGGTTCTCAAAGACGTTTTACGACAATAACTTGCATATTAGGCTTTAAAATGAGCACTTTTGAATTCGAACGTTCAAGTCCTATAGACTTCAATGGGGTTCTAAAAGTTTGCATGAACGTTCGGTCCGTTTCGAAGGTTCTGGTGCTAACCGAACGGGGGAATGTTCGGCTCATCCCTACTGATGAAATAATGGCATTAAATGTTCTATTGATTGTATGCGTTGCATTTTGGTGGAGACATATATTTTCTGTGAACATTTGTGTTAAAATATTAATTTTAATTTTATTTTCTTAGCTGGACTTCGTGCAAGCTTGCAGTATACCTTTAGTTATCCATTGAAACTAGATCTTCAATCTAACATAGGTAACCTACGGCACGTGTGCCGAGTTGGTCATCCAATGTCATTTTCAGTGGCACCCGGCAGACCGTAATGTAGCATGTCTACATTGTTCAAACTAGCCTACCGGAGGATGCTTTGGTAAGGCCAAGTTCCCAAGAAATACAGTGTGCTGCCTGTAATTTACAGCTCCTAGACCGTCAAAATATAGAGCCTGGCCCTCCACACTGCATCTACCCACCTCCACAATGTTTCTGACATGTCCACTTGATGAAAAGCTCTTGACACAGAGTGTATGACTCGGTTTCGCCCCCTGGAGGCCGCGTCATTGGATTTGATTGACAGCAGCGGGAGCAAATGGCTGCCCTGCTACCAATCTTTCCAATCAACGCCAAGACTCCGTGGAGAAGAGGACAACGGGACGAGCTGAGCAGGTGAACAGGCTCAGGTATGTAAAACAGTGTGGGAGGGGGCATGTGATTGCCAGGTGTTTTTTCTCCTTAACCACACACATCCTTGTGGGTTCTGTTTTTTTTTTCAGTGGGTGGAATGTGGTCCAAAAAATGACGACCAGTCAGTCGTTCAGGGTTCACAACACCAGCAGCCCGACGTCCAGATCGGTTTACCGCCATTGGCGTTTGGTGCTTTAGAAAGATCTGTTCTGCCACCTTCCACAGTCTGCATGGACCAAAGGCCTGTCACTTTTCTTTTTCATGAGGATGAAGGAATTTCAGAGGCATTGTTCCAAAAAATGTCGGAATTTTTTTTATAGTACTTTTTCTGCTGCTTCTTCATCACTGGGTAAAAGGTCATGGCCTGGTCAGCTCTGTCCACACCTCCCATCGTGTGCTTGTAGTCCAACACAACCTGTGGCTTCATAACATCCTTTCCACCTTTGGTATGCACCATGATGGTCGAGGTGTTATGAACTGTGCTCATAAGGGAAACGTCTTTTTTGTCCCGCCACTTCAGTGCCAACATTTTCCCTTTTTGCCATGCAGCTACTTCTCCCGAGCTTTTTGTTGGAAAATGCTAACAACATGTCACGCCGGTTAGGCCTCACGGTCCAATAAGTGTTGGTTTTATTTAGGATAAGGAACTCGTACAGTTCTGGGGAGGTATAAAAATTGTCCGTAGTGACACAGTAGCCCTGGTTTGGCAAGGTCTCTATCAAGGAAAGAACCAAAGCGGTTGCCATCCTAAAACCGCTGGATCGCTGGCAGAATTTGGTCCCTTTCCCAGTGTACAGGACTGAGTTCCAGATATATCCAGAGCTGGATTCACACATCATAAACGATTTTATGCCAAAGCAAGTGCGCTTTGATGTGATGAACTGTATCCAGGTGAGCCTACCTTTGTAGGCCATGAGACTTTCATCGATGGTAATGTCTCTCTCAGGAATATAGGTCCGTTGGAAGTTCTGCAAAATAAGCTGGTAAATATCCCAAATTTTTTTCAGCTTTGGAGCTGGATGAGAACGCTCATTAAAGTCCTCATTATTTTCAAAGTGCAAATACTTCATGATCAACGAAAATCTGCCCTCTGACATGACGTTCCAAAAAAAGGTGTGGCCAATAATTTATTGGTTGTCCAATACCACTTTTGCAGGGGTTTCCCCACCACTCCCTGTAAAATGATGAGGCCAAGGAACTTCCAGATTTCGTCGCTGGTTACAAGCTCCCATTTTCTGCACCTTAAAAATCGCTGATGGGTAGCAGCTTGTTCATGGTATCGATTCGTCTCCAAAACTATTTTGGCGATCACTTCAGCGGTCAAAAAAAGTTGTAGGTATTCCAAGGGATTGTCATCCTCAACGTCCACTTTTATCCCAGGTGTTCCTGTAAATATTGTGGTATATAAAGGTAAACGAAATACAGGCTAATGCACGGTTTATAAAAGGGTATACAATTGTTGACGACCGACAGCGGATGTAACAGCTCACGTCCCTCTATCGAGTCCAAGATATTAATATAGCTTGGATGGTTGGATAGCTTGTAAGCTTGGTAGCCAACCAATCTTTAATCCAGACCTGAGCTGTTACATCCGCTGTCGGCTGTCAACAATTGTATACCCTTTTATAAACCGTGCATTAGCCCTTATTTTGTTTACCTTTATATACCATGGTGTTTTAAACAGCCTGTCTTATGCCTACACAGCTAGCCAGGTAACAACATCGTATATGCTACATACCTATTTCATTGGTCTGGTCCACACACTTGTGTGGTGACGGATTTTATATACCGTTATGCTCCTGATGAAGCGTCCAGAACGCGAAACATGTTGAGTTAAAGCAAGTAAAAACAACATATATCTTTTCGCACATTTAATCCGGTCCTAAGGATCTAAAGTTTCTATATGCCTTCTGGTGCTGTATGGTCTTATTCATATGTACATATATGCATCAGTAGAAGCTTTTATGTATTATTTCCTTATTTTTGTACCGTGATAATATGCTGTGATTATACTGTTTTGCTTACACAGTTTTGTACTGTTTTCCTACATCTTTTTATGAATAAATGTATCTATAGATTTTCTACTACATTTACTTGTACCGTCTAAAGTCCATTCCACTAGTCCAATTCTATTTCCAGTTACATAATATTGGGACGTTGGTACATTCTAACAGTGGCATTCACAGCGTTAAGTCGCCCTGTGGTTTATGCATTTTTTTTAGCAAGACCCATTTAAAAATCTCCTGTACTATGTCTGTAGTCTCTGATCATCTCCTGTACTGTGTCTGCAGTCTCTGACCGCCTCCTGTACTATGTCTGCAGTGTCTGACCATCTCCTGTATCATGTCTGTAGTATGTCTGGGGGCTCTTTCTAACAGACACTCTAACATAAGCCCTTTGTGTGTCCATCAGAGAGGCCCCCTCCAGGTCCCAATAAAGTACTCTGCTTCTCTTCCTGTATTTTGTTTATTAAGAGATCATGCAAGGATCCCAGGGTAATGAAGACTTTGTGGGGGAGCATCTCTGTGGTTGAGTCGTTGTCATAGAAACATTTGTAAAGGGGAGGAGTTAGTAAAATGACCACACCCATGTGGGGGAGCCAGAAATATTTCTGCACCCAGGCGCCTGTGGCGCCTGATGGTCACACTCAAGGCTCACCTGAGTGGAGATGGAAAGAAACCTGAAAGTGTCCGATGTCACAGAGCCGTCCATCATGGAAAGGAAGTGTAGTTATGTGGTGGACCATTTTAACAAGCCTAGAGTTTCCCTTTCACAATCCAGGCACTTTAAGTCCTCAGGTTGCAGCTTAACCTCCAAGTCTCCACAAATGATGATACATTACAAACTGTATATATAGGTTTATATACCGTACATCCAGGAAACCCAGACACATTTAATATTGGAAAGTTTTTATTCAGGATTTGTAATTTGATCTTGAGTGCTATAGCCGCTTCATAGGTTAGGTTATCTGTTTGCGATGATTGACACTCTATCTTTTTCTTTCAACAATGCCTTTCTTCATGCCACTCTTCCATAAAGGGCAGATTTGTGGAGTACACGACTAATGCCGCGTACACACGGTCGTTTTTTGCGATGAAAAAAAACGACGTTTTTTGTGAAGTAAAAAACGACGTTTTTGAAACGTCACTTTCAAAGACGATGTTGCATACACACCATCGTTTTTTTCACAAAAAACGAGGTTACGTTCACCACACTTTTCCATTGAAGCTCGCTTCATAACTAGCTTCTGGGCATGCGCGGGTTGAAAAACGTCGTTTTAAAAGACGTTTTTGCTACACACGGTGACTTTTTGTGAAACAAAAAACGACGTTTTGAAAAACGACACAAAAAATTCAAGCATGTTGGAATTTTTTTTTGGTCGTTTTTTTTAAGACAAAAAACGACGTTTTGCCCACACACGATCAATTTAAATGACGTTTTAAAAAACGTCGTTTTTTTTCATCGCAAAAAACGACCGTGTGTACGCGGCATAATAGTTGTCCTGGGAACAGAGTTTTCCACCTAAACTGTGGATCTCTGCATTTTCTTCAGTGTTAATTCTTTGCTGCTTCTCTAAATAATGCTCTCCTCCCCCAGCCTGACAGTTTAGGTGGACGGCCATGTCTTGGTAGGTTTGCAGTTGTGCCATACTCTTTCCTTTTTCGGATGATGGATTGAACAGAAGCTCCGTGAGATGTTCAAAGCTTGAGATCATTTTTTAAAACCTAGCCCTGCTTTAAACTTCTCCAGAACTTTATCCCTGACCTGTCTGGTGTGTTCCTTAGCCTTTGTGATGCTGTTTGTTCACTAAGGTTCTCTTACAAACATCTGAGGGCTTCACAGAACAGCTGTGTTTTATATTGAGATTAAATTACACACAGGTGGGCTCTATTCACTGATGTAGTGATGGTGGACTATAATCCTAATACAGTATGTTTCCTCGTCATTCCCTACCTGTAGTTGTCTATTTAATGCTGGGCACCATTGACTGTTGTCATATTGGTGAGCCCAACGCAATGGATTGTGGGATTAGTAGTCCTTCTGACCAGCAATTCCATTGCTTAACCATACACCGGGACTACACATCCCAGGGATCCTTGCTGCCAGTCGAGACTTCTGGGAAACCCTATAAAGGAGACCGGAGCTCTGCCCCACACTCTCTTCTTACTGGGCCTTGCGGAATGCACACCTCTCCATGCAGGGATGGACTGGCCATCGGGACTACAGGGAATTTCTCAGTGGGCCGATGACTTAGTGGGCTGGCTTCAGTGACAGCGGACTGCCAACCCCTCCTCTCCTCTATCTCTCCCTCCTCACAGCGCTCACCTCCTCTCCCTTCCCGCGCTCTCCATATAGATTCTCCGCGGCAGCAGACAAGTTGTAGAGCGGGGGAAGAAAAGACCAGGAGAACGAGTGCTGAGGAAGCTTATGTCACAGATGTGTGTAGCCACCGTCCTTCCGGATCGTATAATAAGCTTCTCAGTGTGACTCCAGAGGAGCATGTCAGTCACGCTGAAGTTAACTAGCCAGGGAGAGGAGGTGAGCGCTGCGGGGGATCAGAGCATCATGGGGGGGATAGAGGTGCATGGGGGACCAGAACATCATAGGGGGAAGGATAGAGGCGCATGGGGGATCAGAGCATCATGGGGGGTAGGGGTGCATTGGAGGACCAGAGCATCATGAGGGGGATAGAGGCGCATTGGGGGACCAGAGCATCATGGGGGGATAGAGGTGCATAGGGGACCATAGAATCATAGGGGGATAGAGGAGCATGGGGGACAAGAGAATCATGGGGGGATAGAGGAGCATGGGGGGCCAGAGCATCATGGGGAATAGCGGTGCATGGGGGACCAGAGAATCATGGGGGAATAGAGGAGCCTGGGGGACCAGAGAATCATGGGGGGATGGAAGAGCATGGGGGACAGAGAATCATGGGGGGATAGAGGCGCATGGGGGACCAGAGCATCATGAGGGATAGAGGTGCATGGGGGACCAGAGAATCATGGGGCGATAGAGGAGCATGGGGGACCAGAGAATCATGGGGGGATAGAGGAGCATGGGGGACCAGAGAATCATGGGGGGATAGAGGCGCATGGGGGACCAGAGCATCATGGGGGATAGAGGAACATGGGGGACCAGAGCATCATGTAATAAAGTAGACTGGCTGATGACTATTGAAGGGGGAGGGGGGCTTGGGTGGCCATCGGGGTTGGCTGGCCGGGGGGGTGTTTGTCCCGCTGCCATGGGAGATACCTGTCAAAGTGGGCCGGTCTGGATGAAGTCCAGGGACAATTTTTTGTCCCTGTCCAGCCCTCTCTCTGTGACGGGTAGAGAGAAGTTGTGGCCTACCGTGCGGTGTCCAAGTGATTACAGCCTGGTGTTTGGAGGCCCAACTCTGCTTGCTGTTCATCAGACATACATGTAAGCAGCTCAACATCACATTCATCCACGCTCCACACCCGTAAGTCATCGCTGGCGGTTCCACTGACAGACGTCTATTCCCAGATCGCTGTCTGCAAGGCATCTAGTTCACTCGGTGAGAAGGCAATTGCCCAGCTTCTGCAATCTTTCCTTTTTTACTTTATTTGAACACTGTGTACAGATACCTTTACCTTGGGAACATTTTACTGCAAATTCTATTTGAACACTTTACATAGACACCTTTACCTACAACCATTTTAAGGAGTACCATTAGCCTGTTTAAGCCGGTCAGTCTGTTAACGCATCACTGTGCCTTATTAGATATATAATTGAATGCCGGTGGAGACTATCAGGCATGCACCTCGAAAATTGATGCTGCTATTTAAAGGGCCCTACACTGTCCTTATTCTGTGTGACCTCTCATTAGGATTCAAAGGTTTTTTTAGGCCTTTTATTGTTCTACAGGTCATGTTTCAGGTGGCATCTCATTGTATATACGTGTTTATTGTATCCTCCCACTGTTAAACTGTTCTTATGCTGTCTTTGGGTGAATTCCTCTACCGAGTCTGGGCTGCTATCCAGATTGATATATTGCTTTTCCCTTTTGTAAATTAATGCTACTTTGTTTATTCCAGTAAAAGCTGAGATAATACAAATATATTGAGTGTGACGTATCATTTAAAGGTGCTTGTAAAAGATGTCTTAACCAAGAGTGTCAGGTGGGTTGGAAAGTTTACAGGGTCATGGTGGGGCAGATGAGCAGGTAAATTCAAGCAGTCCCCTATGGGACCGTGTTACACTATATTGGTGACTTTTGAAGGCAATCGGTTCCACTACATTTTTAGTTGGGGGAATCAGAGTAAAGGGGGCTGAATACAAATGCACATCGCTTTTTTCAGATATTTATTTGTAAAAATATTTGGAAACCATTTCCCATTTTCCCTCCACCTCACAATTGTGTGCCACTTTGTGTTGGTTATCACATAAAATCCCAATAAAATACTTTTACCTTTTTGGTTGTAACATGACAAAATGTGGAAAATTTCAAGGGGTATGAATACTTTTTCCAAGGCACTGTATATATTGACATGTTGTCACCTCTGTCAGGTATGTGATGTCTGCTTTACCTTCACTCCCTGTCCCAGAGACCAGTTTTGGCTGGAGTTCAAACTTAATGTTTATTATCAGCTACCTTCATGGAATATCATTTTTACATCCCTGGTTAACACTGACACGTCTCAGCCAATCAGGTTCACCGGGTCTGGTTACCGGTAACCTGATTGGCTGAAGCGACATTGAGGACGGGACTCGGGAGAAGACATCGGGGAAGCATGAAGGGAGGTTTAATGACCCGTGTGACGGGGGGGGAGCAATCTGGCGGTTATTGAGGGGGCAAACTGGCGGCAATTGATGGGCACAGTGACAACAAGTGATGGGCACAGTGGCTGCATTTGATGGCATGGCACAGTGGCTGCGTTTGATGGGCACAGTGGCTGCGTTTGATGGGCACAGTGGCTGCATTTGATGGGCACAGTGGCTGCGTTTGATGGGCACAGTGGCTGCGTTTGATGGGCACAGTGGCTGCGTTTGATGGGCACAGTGGCTGCGTTTGATGGGCACAGTGGCTGCGTTTGATGGGCACAGTGGCTGCGTTTGATGGCACAGTGGCGACAATTGATGGGCACAGTAGCGACAATTGATGGCACAGAGGCTGCGTTTGATGGCATGGCACATTGGCTGCGTTTGATGGCATGGCAAAGTGTCTGTGTTTCATGGCACAGTGCCGACAATTGATGGCGTTGCACAGTGCCGACAATTGATGGCGTTGTACAGTGGCGACAATTGATGGCATGGCACAGTGGCTGCGTTTGATGGGTACAGTGGCTGTGTTTGATGGCACAGTGGCGACAACTGATGGGCACAGTGGTGGCAACTGATGGGCACAGTGGTGGCAATTCGTTAAAGCCCTTTTGGACAACCTGCTCAAGCCGATACCCCACCGAACGGCATATAGCCTGGGATCTTCTCAGTAAGGTTGGGGACCCAGTAAGTCACTGGGGCCCCTCTCAACATCTGGATGGATCTCTATGGAGCAGGCAGCTTCGGCCAGGCGGGCCATGGTCCGCGCATCCTGAAAATGAATGCCGCACCTGGAACGTGGACCCCGCGAAGGGAACCAAGAATCATGGTGCCTGTTACAGATATACCCCTCCCCAGCATGCCCAGCGATGGAAAAACTCCTCTAATTGGCTGCTGGGGAAAAGTGGCGCTGCCAGAACCCCTGCCCACAGGACAGTTCTGGAATAACAGCAACCTGTAATTTTACAAATTATGAATAAGAGAAAAATAACTCTCCCATTCACCCACTAACTTTAGCGTAGTGCCTGCACTGAAAGTAAGGGGGCGCTACATATCCCCCCCCCCAGTTAAATGGACACTGTCCCCAGTGTCCTAAAGCATTCGAGCCCGAATGCTGACCTGACAGAGAAAGTAGGAAAAGAAAACAATTGTAAAATATTAAGATTACAATATAAGTAACATATAAACTATATGACAAACAAACATACACAGCCCTAGCTATCTAGCTGCCCATTCTCTGCAGTGTTTATAGTAGGTGGGCCCAGAACATAGGACATAGGGTCCAGAACATAGGAAACAAAATATACACAAATACACATCCTGAGGTACAACATACATTTTTTTTATCTTTTTACAACCTCCCAGGTCAGAATTGAGACTGCACGCTTGAGCCCGAACGCAAAGGGCCAGATTCTCAGAGGCGTTACGACGGAGTATCTCAGATACCCCGTCGTATCGCCTTTTTTTTGTCCTCGTATCTATGCGAGTGATGCTTAGCATCACTTTTGCATAGATACGCTTCTACATCCGACAAGTGTAAAAGCATTACACTTTCGGATCGTAGGTGTAATGACAACTCTGGCCACTAGGTGACCTTCACGTTGTTTTTTCATTTGCATATGCAAATGAGGCTAGTACGGCGATTCCCGAACGCTTTTACGCCGCCCCGTCGTCACGTACGTCGTTTACGGACTCGTAAGGTTACCCCAGCTTCTATGTGGAGTAACCTTATGTCACGTACCTGGTGGACGAGCCCGACGTGCAGGGAGTGGCTGCCCTTGCTCCTCTGATCCCGGGACCCCCTGGTAGAGTGAACAGGGAGTGCGGGAGTGCAGAGTCGCACGAGCGCCGGTTGCAGCGCAGGTGCTGGGCCGGAAGGCTTCAGAAGACTCTTGGTGCTGCGCAGAGTGGCAAGTATGGACTGTATCCGCTGATGGCAGGTGAAGATGACTGGAGGCACAGGAATCACCAGAGCGGGAGGTGTACCGTAGTCCAATGGAGGTAAGCCCCCAGCAGGAGAGTCTGAGGCCGGCTAGCGGGTCAGGTGCAGGTATAGTAGGCAATGCAGATCAGGAGTCAGACCGGAGCAACAACAGAGTTGGCAGCAGCGGCAAGAGGGTAAGGCAAGCGGATCGTCAGGCAGGCAATAGGTCAGGGCAGGCGGAAGGCAAGCGGAGTCAGGAACAGGCCGGGTTGTCTGGAACAGATTTAGGTAAGTAGATACAGATAGTCTCAGGAACTGCTGTAGACCGGACAGCAAGAGGCAAGCGCTGACAGCAAGTTTAAATATCCTCCTTTGGCGCCAGAATGACGTTCGTGCGATGCGCGCGCACCGTTGCCGCGAACGCGCGCGCCCGCTCCCGTCGCAATGTCGCGATCGCGCTCGCGACCTTGCCGCGAATGCGCGCGTCCCGATCGCGCCAACGCGCCGCTAGCGCCATCTGGTGGCCGAAGTTGTTCATGACATTGCCCCCCTCCAATGGGCAGCCTCCGGATGCCCAACCGGGATATTTCCAGCGGGTGGGAGTCTTTAAATGACTGGATTAGTCTTTCAGCGTGTATATTGTCCTCCGGTTCCCATGAATTCTCCTCGGGTCCGTACCCTTTCCACTTGACGAGGAATTGAACTTGGTTGCGTCTCTTCCTGCAATCCAGGATGGATTCAACCTCAAATTCCTCCTCGCCGTCTATTAGGACCGGCTCCGGCGGACCTGTGTTCCTCTCAGGGAAGGGATCAGCAACGACTGGTTTAAGCAGAGCCACATGGAAGACCGGGTGGATGCGGAAGGTTTCTGGCAACTCAAGTTCGTAGGCAACCTCATTTATCTTCCTCTTGACAGGAAAAGGACCCACAAACCTAGGGCCTAGTTTCTTCGAGGGGCATGCAAGCTTTAAATTCAGAGTAGACAAATAAACCTTAGTTCCAGGTTCCAGGTTGAGTTCCCCTCTTCTCTTTCTGTCAAAAATTTCTTTATTACGCTCTTGTGTCTTAGACATTGTCTCCTGCAGAATCTTATTATTTGTGTCGAAGAAGGTCAGAGTCTCCTGGACGGCGGGTACCGAACACTCCGGGACGGAATTGGACAAGAACAAAGGATGGAAGCCGTAATTCGCATAGAAGGGCGATTGTTTGGTGGCAGAGTGGACGGAATTATTGTATGCGAATTCCGCCAGGGGTAGCAGGGACACCCAATCTTCCTGCGAGAAGGAGGAGAAGCAGCGGAGATACTGTTCGAGTGTCTGATTCGTTCTCTCTGTCTGCCCGTTTGATTGCGGATGGTATGCTGATGAGAATGATAGACCAATTTTGAGACTGCTGCAAAGTGCCTTCCAAAACCTTGAGGTGAATTGCACCCCTCGATCAGACACAATATCCACAGGAACACCGTGAAGCCTAACCACTTCCTTGATAAAGGCTTTGGCCGTCTCCGGGGCGGAGGGTGTACCCTTCAGAGGTATAAAGTGTGCCATTTTAGAGAGTCTGTCTACTACCACAAAGACAGTTGTGAAACCCTCTGACGGAGGCAGCTCAACGATGAAATCCATGGAGATCATTCTCCATGGTCTTTCTGGTACCGACAGTGGTTTCAGGAGTCCCCAGGCTCTGAGTTTGCTCCCCTTGTTTCGAATGCACGTGGTGCAAGATTCCACGTAGTCCCTGCAATCTTTCAGGAGCTGGGGCCACCAAAAGGAGCGTTGCAAGAGTTCAGAAGTTTTGTGTACCCCGAAATGGCCCCCCAGCTTGTGGTCATGGCAAGAACTCAGGACGCTGACCCGTAGGTTTTCAGGTACGAAGATCTTGTCCTGATGCCAAAGTAAACCGTCCCTAGATTGTAGTTCCAGACTTGGAGAAGGGGGAATCACAGCAGAGGCTTGCCTGATTTGGGGCAATAGGTCCCTTTGTAGTAGTAGGAAATTTCCTGAAGGCAGGATGGTATCCGGGGGGTTGGAAGACTCAGAACTACCATACATGCGGGATAGAGCGTCAGGCTTAGTATTCTTGGACCCTGGTCTGTAAGTGATGTGAAAGGAAAACCTTGTAAAAAAAAGTGCCCACCTGGCCTGGCGCGGTTTAAGTCTTTTGGCCGCCTTCAAATATTCCAGGTTCTTGTGGTCTGTGTAAATCAAGATTGGGTGCGCCGCGCCTTCCAGGAGGTACCGCCATTCCTCCAAAGCGGCCTTTATTGCCAACAATTCTCGGTCCCCTACATCATAATTTCTCTCGGCTGTTGACAGTTTACGGGAAAAGAAGGCGACAGGGTGTAAGAGAGCCTTGGGGCCCTGTCTTTGAGATAGCACTGCCCCGACCGCCGTTTCGGAAGCATCCACTTCTAAGATGTAGGGCAGGTTTGCATCGGGATGCCTGAGGATGGATGCAGAGGTGAACAGGTCTTTCAGAGCTTCAAAGGCCGCCTGGGCTTCTGGTGTCCAGCGAAACCGGGTAGTTTGTTTAGTTAGGTCGGTTATTGGAGAAATTATGCTGGAGAAGGCCTTGATGAACTTTCTGTAGAAATTCGCAAAGCCGATGAAACGCTGGACGCCCTTCTTATCTATCGGCGCTGGCCAATCACGGATTGCGGAGACCTTCTTGGGATCCATTTCCACCCCCTTTACTGAGATTATGAGCCCCAGGAATTGTATGCTCGAGCGCTCGAACTCGCATTTTTCAGGCTTAGCATAAAGTCCGTGAGTTCGGAGTCGCTCAAGCACGCTTTTGACATGTCCCCGATGTTTCTCCAGGGACGGGGAAAAAATTAAGATGTCGTCCAGATAAACGATTACAAAAAGGTCGAGGAAGTCTCTGAAGATGTCGTTCACAAAGTGTTGGAACGTCGCTGGGGCGTTGCAAAGTCCGAAGGGCATAACTAAATATTCAAAGTGTCCGAAACGGGTACGGAAGGCGGTCTTCCACTCGTCCCCTTCACGTATGCGGACCAAGTTGTAGGCCCCGCGGAGGTCTAATTTAGTAAAGATGACCGCGGCCCCCAGACGTTGGAACAGTTCAGGCACCAGGGGTAGCGGATACCGGTTCTTGATGGTGACTTTGTTGAGTTCCCGATAATCCACACAGGGACGAAGAGAGTGGTCTTTCTTTTCAACAAAGAATATCCCTGCTCCCGCTGGTGATGTAGATGGGCGGATGAATTTCTTTCTTAGACTGTCCTCAATGTAGGTCTTCAAAGTCTCAAGTTCAAGACCCGTTAGGGGAAAGATCCTACCGAAAGGGACTTCGGCCCCCGGGAGAAGTTCAATGGGGCAGTCGTAGGACCTATGGGGCGGAAGGGTCTCTGCTCCCTTCTTACTGAAGACATCTAGGTAGTCATGATAAACTTCAGGGACAGATTGGCGGGTTTCGAGATCAGAGTCCATGCAGAGTAAGGACGGAGGCGGAGATACTACTTGCAGGCAGTGCTGTTGGCAATAAGGAGATTGGAAGCTGATCTCTCCCGTGGTCCAGTTGACCCGTGGGTTGTGGGCCTGTAGCCACGGCAAGCCCAGTATGACAGGGAACAGGGGGGAGTTAATCACATCCAGGCGCAGTAGCTCATGGTGGTTGCCAGCGATGGTGGTGGCTAAAGGCTGGGTTTCCCGGGTGACCGGTCCGGATCTTAATGTGGAGCCATCAGCTAAGTATACAGAGAGTCCAGTAGCCCTAGGGCGAAGAGGGATCTGATGTCTGGAGGCGAAGGCTTGATCCAAGAAACAGCTGCAGGCTCCCGAATCAATAATGGCGCTGACTTGGATAGTCTTGTCTGGAAGCTGGAAGAAAACGGGGACAGCTAGGTGAGTGGAATTGCCTGGGGGAACAGGTAGATGAACAGATGACGTGGACAGACACTTACGGAGCTTTGCGGGACAGGTCCTCACGTAGTGGCCAGCTTCCCCGCAATACAGACACAAGTTGTTGGCTCTACGGCGTTGGCGTTCCTCAGGGGTGAGGGAAGGACGGAGGAGGCCTAATTGCATCGGCTCCGAAGTATCTGGGGCAGATGGAGTTGATAGAGCTGGATTGGAAACGGTCGGTACCCGTGGCAACATCCAGACAGGACGAGATGGGGCCGTGGCCCTTTCAGTTCTGCGCTCCCTCAGACGCCGGTCAATCTGAATGGTCAGGTTAATTAATGCTTCCAAAGTTTCTGGGACTCCCACCCGGGCCAGTTCGTCCTTGAGTGATTCGGAAAGTCCTAGGCGGAACTGGTAACAGAGAGCCGCATCATTCCACCTTGTATCCGAACTCCATCTGCGGAATTCAGACACGTAGTCCTCAGCTGGCCGGCGACCCTGCTGTAGAGCATGCAGGGCAGCTTCCGCGGAGGCGGTCTGATGAGGATCTTCATATAGTAAGGACATAGCCTGAAAGAAGGTGGTCAGGTCATCAAGTGCAATGTCCTTTTGTTCCATCAGGCGATGGGCCCAGGCCTGCGGTTCACCCGAAAGTAGTGCGATGACAAAACCGACTTTAGTAGCTTCTAGAGAGAAAGTCCGTGGTTGTAGGGCGAAGTAAAGTTCGCAAGCATTGCGGAATGCCCGATATTTGCTACGTTCTCCGGAGAACCTTTCTGGCGTAGGAACCTTTGGTTCGGGTGGTAGCATGATGACAGAGGGAGACGTGGATGTGCCGGAAGCAGCAGAGGTGGAAGCGGGAGCAGACAATGCCTGGACGCGATTTTCCAAACGCGTGTAGCCCTCTTGCAGGGTACGGACTGCTTGGGTCAGTCCGTCCAGGTGGCGACACAGTTCTTGCATAGGATCCACTCCCTGCGCGGGCTCGGTCATGGCTGTCCGGTACTGTCACGTACCTGGTGGACGAGCCCGACGTGCAGGGAGTGGCTGCCCTTGCTCCTCTGATCCCGGGACCCCCTGGTAGAGTGAACAGGGAGTGCGGGAGTGCAGAGTCGCACGAGCGCCGGTTGCAGCGCAGGTGCTGGGCCGGAAGGCTTCAGAAGACTCTTGGTGCTGCGCAGAGTGGCAAGTATGGACTGTATCCGCTGATGGCAGGTGAAGATGACTGGAGGCACAGGAATCACCAGAGCGGGAGGTGTACCGTAGTCCAATGGAGGTAAGCCCCCAGCAGGAGAGTCTGAGGCCGGCTAGCGGGTCAGGTGCAGGTATAGTAGGCAATGCAGATCAGGAGTCAGACCGGAGCAACAACAGAGTTGGCAGCAGCGGCAAGAGGGTAAGGCAAGCGGATCGTCAGGCAGGCAATAGGTCAGGGCAGGCGGAAGGCAAGCGGAGTCAGGAACAGGCCGGGTTGTCTGGAACAGATTTAGGTAAGTAGATACAGATAGTCTCAGGAACTGCTGTAGACCGGACAGCAAGAGGCAAGCGCTGACAGCAAGTTTAAATATCCTCCTTTGGCGCCAGAATGACGTTCGTGCGATGCGCGCGCACCGTTGCCGCGAACGCGCGCTCCCGTCGCAATGTCGCGATCGCGCTCGCGACCTTGCCGCGAATGCGCGCGTCCCGATCGCGCCAACGCGCCGCTAGCGCCATCTGGTGGCCGAAGTTGTTCATGACACCTTACGAAGTTCCGTCGGATGCCGTCGGGTGCCGTCGGACGCCATGTTAAGTATGGCGTCGGGTCAGCGTCGGCTTTTTCCGTCGCTTACGTCGTTTTACTAACTCGTTCGCGAATAGGGACTTGCGTAAATGACGCTCACGTCGTTTTGACATCGGTTTCTACGACGCTTCCCGACGTGAGTTGGAGCATGCGCACTGGGCTTTTTCCCCGGCCGGCGCATGCGCAGTTCGTTCGAAAACTACGGAGCAAGTGCTTTGAGACTAAAGCACTTGCTCTAGTACGCAGTGGCGGCGTAGTGTAAATGGCTTGCGCTACGCCGCCGAAAATATATGAGAATCTGGCCCAAAGTCTCCCTTCCTCCCAAAGAGTCCTAAGGTGTAAGTGCTGTAGAAGGAATACTTTTCTGTTGCAAGAAATGTAAAAGTATTAGACTTAGCAAACTATATACATATTTTCTGTCCTACATGTGGCGTTGTAGAATACTGCCCCTAGCGGTCGGTGCGCTGGTACTGCGACAGTCCATAATTCAAATGCAAAAGAAATGGCCGCAAAAAGGAAGAGAAAAAAAGGGCAGAATAGTTCTTTTTTTTTCTGCTGCATGCAAAGGAAAAGTTGGCAAAATCCCACTCTGACTGAACCCACCCCTCCCAAGAGTTCATCATAAAAATGTCTATGTGGATCCGGAGGAGTAGGAGGAAGGGGAAACCTGGAGAAAAGTACAAAACTGAGTGGGAGCAAAAGTCATTGTCCACAACTTCAAGGGGGTTTGTAGATCAGGCATGTCATGGACCATGAAATACTGAAGTTTTTCTACGTGAAATCCTAATTCATGTATTACAGGAGATTGTATTCTGAACCCCAGCCAGGTCAATAGACTCAGAAGAGATACTCATTGTCCATTGTGTGATAACCCTATCTAAGGCCTTTTGATTATCAGGTGTAAATGTCTTCTGCCCTGTCTCAACTCTCCAGACAGTTCCATTGTTCTGTGGCTGGCTATTGTGTACATTGATTGCCCCCCTGGGGCTTTTGTCTGAATACACATAGCAGTCTTTCTATTCAAACCCTTTCTGACCAATCTCTGCTGTCATTTTCAAGTCCTCATTTGCATGGTTAAGGTGGACCTGATGGGGAACTGCCGAGACTCTAAAAAGGAGCAATAAGAAAGCGGTTGTTGGGGGCGGGATGTTCCAAATCCTGTATAAAAGTGTGCTGTGTACTTTCAATAAAGTGTGTCCTCTTTACATCCAGCATTAAGCCTTGGCTCATGTATGGATTATTCAGCGATTCCAGGGATATTCCTACTCGTGGAATATTGGGTGATTTTCTTTTAAACCAGAAGAAGGGAATGGATGACGGGGATGTGTTCTACTACCGTCACAACTGGTTGGCAGCAACGGGATTTTCCCTTCTACTTTCCTTTACACCAGGATTCCAAGCAGACACTGGGAACAGTGAATGGAAGGCTGGTACACCTGGCTTAAAAGTAATACACGGAAAGAACTACTGGAAGTTTGTGGAAGGATTGCTAGCAACAAAACCGAGCGTGTCATCATAGCAGAATTAATGGAGCTAGACAAGGAGAACTTGGTTGCAGCAACGCCAGCAGTACAAGAGATGGAGACACCAGTGATTCAGGAGGAGGAATCCCCATCCAACAAGCTAATAAGAGAGAAACTAGCATGGTTCGGTCCGAACCCAGCGGCGGATGTGGTGCTGAAAATGATGACCCTGTTAGCGGAGGAGGCTAAACAAATAAGAGATGTAGAGCTACAGTTAAAACTGGCAGCAGTCCAACAAGCAGCCGCACATTCTCCAAACAGTGAGTACAGCACAGCAGACACAGGGAAGATTCCGTTTAGCGCTTTTAAAGCTTTTGATGAGAAAGAACGAGAGCGGCAACATGAGCTGAGAATTGCAGAAATACGACGATCGGTGACAACGCCTAAAGAAGCAGCACCAAATGAAAGACGAGGAGAGGTACAGATACCAGTAACCATGGAAGAGGAATTCAGAAGGAGGTTGCGAGAGAAGCAGATACAGCACACAGGACCAGAATCAGATAAGGTCCTGCTTGGATGGTCTGATTCGATCCGCTGCGAACTCTGGAAGGAAGCGCTAGCTCTCAAGCAGCGACACCAGGGAAAAGCTCTCCCCTCCATCCATGTAAGGTACTGGTCACAGTATGAAGTAAGAATGCCGTTGTTGGGGGAACAACCGAAGCAGGAGTGGACAGCAGAGTTAAGCAGGCTGATCCGGGCAGAGATGCAGCTAGACGAGAGCTACAGAGCCCTCCGGTGGTATGTAGCCCAAGAGTGCCCATGGTCAGCGGATGACAGCCCCACAGAAGGCTATGACTATGATGGCCTGGAATTGTTGTATTGGAGGATGTCCAGGGATCCCAACTTTGGGGATGATCGGGAGTGGCGCTTGGAGGACATATGGGAGCACAGAGAGGGAAGATTTGGAATTTCTGGCCATTCAAGAATGGGATTTGGAAATCGCCTACAGACAGCTGCTAGACTCGGCTCAGCAGCAGGGTGGGGCTCCCGTTGCCTGCAACTATGAGAAAAGGTCAGATGACAACTGTGAAATCCTGGCTGATGAATTGGCAGTGGAAAATATGAAGATTGCCATTCCTAAAGCCGAAGCGGATGGTGTGGAGTTCCAGGGAGCCGGGGCGGTTGGCCCCTCTCTCCAACAACAAGCTGAGGTGGTAAAGCTTTTACCCCCAGCTGAATCACTGGCCACAGAGCAGAGTGTCATAGGCCTCTACCCCTCACTAACAGAAGAGGAGGACCCTGTGGTATTGGATGAGACTGTGGTCTCCACTCACAGCAACCTAGCGGAAGAGCTGGCAACAGAACAGTGGATCACAGACCTCTGCTCTCCTCTAACGGAAGAGGGGGACCCTGGGGTAGTGGATGGGACTTCAGTCTCCACTGGCACAACCCCAGAAAATGGTACAGGCCTGGGACAGGAGGATGTCGGCTTTGCTTTGCAAGCACCGGGGGATTTTCACCTCACACCAGTGGATGGGACTTCAGTCTCCACTGGTATACCCCATAAATGGTGGCCAGTTGGCCCAGATCCCCAACAGCATGATGGACTGAGCCCAGCCACCCTGTCATCCCTCCAGCGGCTGAAAGGACTCCAGGGAGAAGGGCCAGTCCAGGACCCTCCCCAGCAGCAGACGTGTTCCCTGAGAGAGTCAGAGGACGGCGGGGTGAGTAATGCTCTGTCTGGAGCAAGTTATTTGGGTTACTGTATGGATACCGGCATTGGGGGACTGGAACTACTGACTAAGTTCAGAGTCAACCCATCTGGTGTCTCCTACTGTGTTAGTCTCCTGCCAAAAGGCGAGCCATGTGCCAGACCTAGCCGGGACAGGGGCTTTTGGAGAGGACTGAATGTGAGCCTCTTGGCATCCGATTTATGGGCCAGGGCCTCAAACCAGGAAGGCGGATGGTTCATCCCGGCAGACAGTCCTGGAACCTTAAGACTACTTGCCCAACATCCTCGAGTGACCCGTTTGGGTCCCACTGTGGATGTTGAACTATTTCCCAGGGGGAGTAATGTCATGGACCATGAAATACGTGTTTCTACGTGAAATCCTAATTCATGTATTACAGGAGATTTTATTCTGAACCCCAGCCAGGTCAATAGACTCAGAAGAGATGCTCATTGTCCATTGTGTGATAACCCTATCTAAAGCCTTTTGATTATCAGGTGTAAATGTCTTCTGCCCTGTCTCAACTCTCCAGACAGTTCCATTGTTCTGTGGCTGGCTATTGTGTACATTGATTGCCCCCCTGGGGCTTTTGTCTGAATACACATAGCAGTCTTTCTATTCAAACCCTTTCTGACCAATCTCTGCTGTGTCATTTTCAAGTCCTCATTTGCATGGTTAAGGTGGACCTGATGGGGAGACTCTAAAAAGGACCAATAAGAAAGCGGTTGTTGGGGGCGGGATGCTCCAATTCCTGTATAAAAGTGTGCTGTGTACTTTCAATAAAGTGTGTCCTCTTTACATCCAGCATTACGTTTTGGCTCATGTATGGATTATTCGGCGATTCCAGGGATATTCCTACTCTTAGAATATTTGGTGATTTTCTTTTAAACCAGAAGAAGGGAATGGATGACGGGGATATGTTCTACTACCGTCACAAGGCATAACAGTCCTCTGACCTTCTTGTAACACAACAAACCCCAAAAAAAAGAGACCCGACAACACAAGCATCGGGGGCCCGCATAGGATGGGCATAATTCTGGCTGGAGGAGCAGTGAGTTAATGAGAGGAAACACAGCAACCGACTCACCAGCTCCTCAAGATGGGCATGCATTGTTTAAACATACAGTGCCGGTTTCACAAGGTGCATCCCCGAGTGGAGCGATTTTTTTTCTCCGACTGCGGGAAGGTTGGAATCCCCCAATTCCTTGCTGCTCGGGGAATTGGGGTTCAAACAGATGGTCGGGCAAATCATTTCCATCTGTCGTGAAACCGCCTGACCAAAATTCAAAGTCTGAGGAATCCTATTCTTCCGCTCCGGCGGGGAGATAAGTCCGACCTTTGGTCGAAGTATCGGCCCAGGGGTGGGATCGCACCCCTGAAACGCAGACTGACCCACAGGACAGTTCTGGAATAACAGCAACCTGTAATTTAACAAATTATGAATAAGAGTAAAATAACTCTCCCATTCACCCACTAACTTTAGCGTAGTGCCCACACTGAGAGTAAGGGGGCGCTTCACACACAAATCACAAAAAAAAGACAGCTGCACGTTCCCTGCGCCACTCTGCATTAAGAACTTCTCTGCTCTCCATGCCCTCCTGACACTCAAAGCCCTCCTGACACCCCACCCCCCCAATGCCATACCCTCCTGACACCCTAGCCCTTCTGTTCCCCCCATACCCTTCTGACACCCCCAGCCCACCTGATACCCCCCAATACAATACCCTTCTGACACCCTCTCCAATACCATACTCTCCTGACACACCAGCCCTCCTGATCCCCACAATACCTTTCCCTCCTAACACCCCAGCCCCCTGATCCCCAATACCATACCCTCCTGACACACCAGCCCTCCTGATCCCCCCCCCCAATACCATACCCTCCTGACACACCAGCCCTCCTGATCCCCCCAATACCATACACTCCTGACACCCCAGCCCTCCTGACCCCCCCAATACCATACCCTCCTGACACTCCAGTCGTCTTGATTCCCCCCCCCCCCCCCCCCAATACCATACCCTCCTGACAGCCCAATGCCATTCCCTCTCGACACCTCAGCCCTCCTGATTCCCCTGTACTGTGCCCTCCATATCTCCCAGTACCAAAGTCTCCTGACCCCCACAGTACTGTTCCCCTCTGACCCCCCCCCTATACCTCCTGATCTCCCGGTACCATACCCTCCCGACACCTACCATGCATACTACTGAACTCTGTATGCTGCCCTACATCCTACCGACCTCTGTGCGCTTCCCTACATCCTACCGACCTCTGTTTGCCGCCCTCCCTACATCCTAACGATCTCTGGACGCCACCCTACATACTACTGAACTCTGTACACTGCTCTACATACTACTGACCTCTGTACACTGCCCTACAAACTACTCGCACTGGCCAAAAATCAGAGCAGATAGCCAGGCCTAAAATGAGTCAAGAAAATTAGCCTGCAGTACCAGATGTTCTGCTTTCATGATAAACTCTGGCATCAGACTTGTGTGGGGGGGGGGGGTAACCATTTACCCCCCAGGCATGAAAAAAAATGTGAATGAAAGTGATTTCCGAGTTTTTTTACTGAAGCTTACTTCTAAGGTAGGCTAAGTTTATATTTTTACTAGGGTTGTCCCGATACCACTTTTTTAGGACCGAGTACAAGTACCGATACTTTTTTTCAAGTAGTTGCCGATACCGAATACCGATACTTTTTCAAATGTGTCCCCAAATGCAGCAATGTCCCCCACATATTGCAGCCATGTCCCCCACATATTGCAGCCATGTCCCCCACATATATGCAGCCATGTCCCCCCACATAATGCAGCCATATCACCCCACATAATGCAGCCATGTCCCCCACATATTGCAGCCATGTCCCCCACATATTGCAGCCATGTCCCCCCACATATTGCAGCCATGTCCCCCCACATAATGCAGCCATGTCCCCCCACATAATGCAGCCATGTCCCCCCACATAATGCAGCCATGTCCCCCCACATAATGCAGCCATGTCCCCCCACATAATGCAGCCATGTCCCCCCACATAATGCAGCCATGTCCCCCCCCATAATGCAGCCATGTCCCCCCCCATAATGCAGCCATGTCCCCCCCCATATTGCAGCCATGTCCCCCCGATATTGCAGCCATGTCCCCCCGATATTGCAGCCATGTCCCCCCGATATTGCAGCCAGGTCCCCCCGATATTGCAGCCATGTCCCACCGATATTGCAGCCATGCCCCCCACATATTGCAGCCATGTCCCCCACATATTGCAGCCATGTCCCCCCCATAGATGCAGCCATGTCCCCCATATACAGCCATGTCCCCCCCCCCCCATATTGCAGTCATGTCCCCCATATACGCAGCCATGTTCCCCCCCATATTGCAGCCATATCCCCCGTACCTGATGATGATGCCCCCGCCACCTATACAAAGCCGCTGCCGCAGCGAACATTGTAGGCTCCTTTACTTTCAATAGCTGTTTTCCCTGCAGCGCGCCATGTAAAGGACACTCCCTCTTGCTCCCTCTTGCTCGGGATTGGACAGATCCCGAGCAAGAGGGAGTGTCCTTTTTCATGGCACGCTGCAGGGAAAACAGCTATTGAAAGTAAAGGAGCCTACAATGTTCACGGCGGCAGCGGCTTTGTATAGGCGGCGGGGGTGGCTTTGCATATGCGGCGGCGGCGGCGGTGGTGGGGGCGGCGGGGGGGGGGGAGTATTCTATTTAGTTATCGGGGGTATTTGCGGGAGTACAAGTACATGTCCCCCACATATATGCAGCCATGTCCCCCCACATAATGCAGCCATATCACCCCACATAATGCAGCCATATCACCCCACATAATGCAGCCATGTCCCCCACATATTGCAGCCATGTCCCCCACATATTGCAGCCATGTCCCCCACATATTGCAGCCATGTCCCCCCACATATTGCAGCCATGTCACCCCACATATTGCAGCCATGTCCCCCCACATAATGCAGCCATGTCCTCCCACATAATGCAGCCATGTCCTCCCACATAATGCAGCCATGTCCTCCCACATAATGCAGCCATGTCCCCCCACATAATGCAGCCATGTCCCCCCACATAATGCAGCCATGTCCCCCCCCATATTGCAGCCATGTCCCCCCCCATATTGCAGCCATGTCCCCCCCCATATTGCAGCCATGTCCCCCCCCCATATTGCAGCCATGTCCCCCCCCCATATTGCAGCCATGTCCCCCCCCATATTGCAGCCATGTCCCCCCATATTGCAGCCATGTCCCACCGATATTGCAGCCATGCCCCCCACATATTGCAGCCATGCCCCCCACATATTGCAGCCATGCCCCCCACATATTGCAGCCATGCCCCCCACATATTGCAGCCATGTCCCCCATATACAGCCATGTCCCCCATATTGCAGCCATGTCCCCCCCATAGATGCAGCCATGTCCCCCATATTGCAGCCATGTCCCCCCCATAGATGCAGCCATGTCCCCCATATACAGCCATGCCCCCCCCCATATTGCAGTCATGTCCCCCATATACGCAGCCATGTTCCCCCCCATATTGCAGCCATATCCCCCGTACCTGATGATTTAGTTATCGGGGGTATTTGCGGGAGTACAAGTACTCCCGCAAATACTCGGTATCGGACCCGATACCGATTCTGGTATCGGTATCGGGACAACCCTAATTTTTACAGTGACATTAGTTTTAGTCGATTTTTCTAGGTTTTTATTGCTTTCTTTACTTTTTATTAGGGGCTTGCTAGTTATTTGTTTTTAAAAAAAGGGGGGGCGCTGCACCCCAGGTGATCTTTGATCTCTTCAATGTTGTATAAATAGATCTCCATCTCTTAAAGGTTGCCTACCCCTGTCCTAAACAATGCAAACTGTAAACAGTAATATCATTAGCACATTTAAGGAACAGCTAACATAAACATAACCAGTAAAGCTTAGGTGTCTATGTAGACTTGATAGAGTCATCTTCCAGGATCTCCTCTAGAAGGCTTCTTGCATCTTGGAGTCCTGCAAAACTACTGCTCCTTTAATTGTTCAGCACAAGGTTGTGTTTAGGTCCTTTGTCCCCTCCCCCTAATTCCTGCCAATATCACTTACTGTAGCATTAACCAATAAACCAGTCCAACAAATTCATTAGCATTGGAATAGAGGAAGCATAACCTCTTTTATTTATGCTATAAAAAAATCACTTAAATAGCCATGTGCTGCAACCAAGTGGTTCCAGTGTAATGCTTTTTTAAATACAATACAATAAAAAAAAAGTCAGACAATAAGAAGCAGCAGGGTAACCTCCTGAACACCTGCTAGCTGTGGCTATACCACCCTCTGAAAATCAATCCCCCACAGATTATTTTTCGGAGGGCAGTAGGCAATGCCGCCTGTCTGAAAATATTAAAATGCAAATTGGTACATGTGCAATGTACAGGTTATTTTTTTGTAATGTGTTTATACTTGCATGGTTGTTTTAATTAGTGTATTCAGCAGATGAAAGGTCACCTCTTTGATCTGAGCATTAACAATAATGATGATACAAAGTATTTCTTAATGAAGATGAGGTGGTGGAGTAAAAAAAACATACCTCTGTGTATAACAAGCTTGAGTCAGTAATCTGACTATACCTGTTTAACTCTCCCCCAGTGATACTAGATTTAACTATAAGTTTCCGGAGGTGAGCTGTCAAGACGGCTGCCTGTTACTGAAGCTGCAGGGAGCCTTGTGACCAGTAGCGGCCCGTCCATGCAGGGTGCAGGAGTGCCCCACTTAATCCATGTGCCCAGCCCCCAATCTACAAACAGGGTGCCGGACACATGTGTAGCACTACCCCCGTAGGAGCTGCTGGTTTAGATTTTACACGTTACCTCAACGTTCGTTGTCCAGGGAAGAAAGTCTGTAGAAATTGCAATGTCCACACAAGATGTAAAACCATCAACTGGTAGGTTTTATTTTTGCTGCATAAAACTTGTGAAGAAAGTATATAGAGAAGGGGAAGGTTCAGGTATGCGGTACAGAATGCACAAATTTGTCTAGAGTACCAGTATTCACCACTCTCTCTTGAGTGGGTATTGCTCACCCGGATAGACCCCTCTCACATGGCCTGGATGATGCACGAACAGTATGGGACAGTATGGGAACAGTCTCTGCCACAGACCATCTGAGAACAAAATATGGATAGCCAGCAGTGGCGGCTGGTGCTCAAAATTTTTGGGGGGGCGCAAACAGAAAAAAAAATTGCAGCCTCACTGTGCCCATCAAATGCAGCCACTGTGCCATGCCATCAAACGCAGCCACTGTGCCATCAATTCGCACCACTGTGCCATGTCATTAAATGCAGTCACTGTTCCATACCATCAAATGCAGTCACTTTGCCATCAATTGTCACCACTGTGCCATGCCATCAAACGCAGCGACTGTGCCATCAATTTGCGCCACTGTGCCATGCCATTAAATGCAGCCACTGTGCCATGCCATTAAACGCAGCCACTGTGCCATCAATTGTCACCACTGTGCCATGCCATCAAACGCAGCCACTGTGCCATGCCATCAAACACAGCCACTGTGCAATTAATTGTCACCACTGTGCCCTTTAATGGTCCCCACTGTGCCAATTGTCCCCACTGTGCCTATTGTCACCACTGTGCCCATTGATGTTGCCACTGTGCCCTGTAAAGTGCTCCCCCCCCCCCCCGCCCGGCACTTACTTTTACTGAAGTCAGACATCCACATCCCACGATGTCTTCTCCCGCCCTCGATGGCCAGAACCGGCCAACCTGATTGGCTGAGATGCCTGTCAGTCTTATTCAAGGAGTGCACAGCTTGTGCGTTCCGAGGATAAGCTTCCGGGACCCGAGGGCTGTACTGGGAAAGCCTATTAGAGCCGCTGGCTCTAAAAGACACTTCCGTACAGCCAACCAGCTGCCGTTATTCAGATGACCGGACATGAGCGCCGACCATCTGAATTGAACAGCGGCAGCGGCGATAATAACATAGATTCGTGCAATGCATGAATCTATGTTATTAGACTCAGTGGCGGTGAGAGCCAGAGGGGGCGGCGCTCCAGCGCCCTCTATGGACGAACCGCCACTGATAGCCAGGAATCCTCTGCCACAAGATTTGAGTCCCGAACTTCCAGCCTTACAGTAAAAGAGCCTTTAAGCCAACCCAGCGGACTGTAAAACCAATAGAGTAATGGATCCTCTTTTTCACAAAGTCACCAGGCCTATCCCGAGACATTAGCTTGCTTTGCTTGGTCTCCTCCAGGGCAGGTCCTCCCCCGGTTTCCTTCGTTAAGCAACTTCCCCCACTTGGATGGTTAGCTTGGGATCCCCTTTTAAACAGTAGGCCCCAGCCAGCATAACTGGGCCTACTCCATGCAGATGTGACCTCGGGCCAACGTGGTCCCAAGGTCGAGAACACACACACCGTTTTCCGGGGTCCATCGCCTCGTGGCCCTCCTGGCACGAGGCGCTGGACCCCGGAAAACGGTGTCTGCCCCTTAAGTAACCCTTCCCAGCAAGCACAGCGGGGCACCACTCCCATTGGGCTGTTGCTGAGAAGGTTCACTTAACACACCGTGGTTTGCTTGTATTCCAACATGGGCCTGAGGTAATAACGCCACCTACAGGCAACAGGGGAAAATTCTCTCAAGCACAGCCATAGCCAGAACAGAGGCTGATTTCAATGAAATTCAACAAAGTCTGAGCCCACCATTGACTCAGACACCCTCTAAATTTAGATTAGCATCCCAGTAATTGGGGGCAGGGCGCTACACATGGATTCCAATTTTTTTTTTTTTAGAAGCACATGATTAGAGCCTGAGGAAAAAGGGTGGGATTGGAGCACAGAGCATTGTGCCCTGAGACCACCCAGTTGTGTGACAATAGCGAATTAATATTCTCTAGTGTCTCCCTGACTCTCCTCCCAGCCAATCAGGAAGCCCCGATTGGCCGTGGAGTTAAAAGGGGGGGTTTGGGTGATCACAACCGCCTCCCACGCATGGGGGTGGTGTTAGTTTGCTGCCCCCCAAAATATTAAAGTGGAGTTCCACACATTTTTTTATGTTTGTCTGTGCTGCATGCCCTAATCTCATAGTGTTCCGAATGGACAATTTTTATTTATTTTGTTGCTTGTAAATACCTTTATTTTGTAGTCCTTCATTACTTCCTCCTCCTTATTAGCCTAGGCTATTAAGTCACAAGGCTATTTGCAAGGGTTTCTGGGATAGGCATCATGTTTCCCAGTAGTCCTTGCAAACCTGACTGAAACCTATTGCATTGCTTGTGCAGCACTGAGCATGTGCGAGATATGCAAAGCTGAAATCCAGGAAGTCATACAGTCTGGCTTCATGATGCCCACACTTAAGATGGCCACAGTCTATTTCTAGATTATAAACTATCTAAATGCTGTAACAACCTGACAAAACGGACCTTAGTTTACAGACTAACTTTACTAGAATACATTAAGCTTGTGTATTACAGGGGTATTTATATTTAAAAAGAGAAATTGTGGGTGGAACTCCCCTTTAAGCACCAGCCACCACTGTCTGTGACAAAAAAAAATCTGCTTTTTTTGTTCTGAAGATCGATTTGTAGTGAGTAGTTAAATTAAAGCGGAGGTCCACCCAAAAGTGGAACTTCTGCTTATTTGCTTCGCCCCGCCCCCCTCCGTTGCCTTTCAGAAGCGAGGGGGGGAACGGGTACCTGTTTTTGATAGGTCCCTGTCCTCACTTTCGGGAGACGCCTCCGTCCCTCGGAAGCTAGGCACCTTTCTCCCTTCCTCCGCCGCCAGGCCAAATAGAAAGCACAGAGCGTTTCAAGCATGCGCATTAGGAAGCCTGCTTCACTGACGGTTTCCCTTAGTGGAGATGGCGGCGGCAGCACCCGACAGCCCGGGTGGGGTGTTGACTTTGCAGGCTCCCTGGACAGGTAAGTGTCCATATAATTAAAGTCAGCAGCTACAGTATTTGTACTTTTTTTTTTCACCCAGGCTAGAACACCACTTTAAGTTTAAAAATGGTAGAAGTCAAACTTTGATGCTGCCCCTTCTTACCCTGTAATCCTAGGCATTGACCTAAACATGTGTTTGTTATATGTTATGGTAAATCCATTCCTGAGTGCTTGATGATGGGGATTCTAGATAGATATCTATGTAGATGGATATCCCTGATCTGTGTCACTGGCTGACATACTTTGTTTTTCTTAATAATAATGATACTCCTTTCTGTCCCGCTCTTGGGACGCTGCCATCCATTGGCTTCAGCTCATTTATATTATATCCCCTTTGGGTATATTTCTGAACAATGTCTGTATATTGACATAGCTCTCTATTTAAACACAATTTTATTTGGAGCAGAGTGTCTGTCTCCAACAACGATCTGACTGTGCAAGGTCACATATCATGGCAACTGAATAATGTGTTGTCTGAGTAATAGATACTATTCATATTAGGCCGACGTTAGAATAAAAGTAGAACTCTAGCTCAAAAAATCAAGATAAAAATAAATAGCCCTTTAACCAATGGCAATTGCGCGGTCGTGCGACGCTGTACCCAAATCAAATGTATGTTCTTTTTTCCCCCCACATATAAAGCTTTATTTTGGTGGTATTTGTGTTTTTTTTTTACCTTTTGCGCTATAAACAAAAAAAGACAGATAATTTAAAAAATAATAAAAAAATGTTTTTTACTTTCTACTATAAAACATATCCAATAGAAAAATTGTAAAAATCGAATTTCTTCATAAATTTAGGCCAATATGTATTCTGCTACATATTTTTGGTAAAAAAAATTATTCCAATAAGCGTATATATTGATTGGTTTTGCACAAAAGTTATAGCATCTACAAAATGGCCCAGATTCACATACCTCGGCGCATATTTACGCCGCCGTAGCGCATCTTCTTTACGCTACGCCAGCGCGACGCGGAGAGGGAAGCACAGAATTCACAAAACAAATGCTCCCAACGTTGCGCCGGCGTAGCGTATATTCCTAGGCGTAAGTCAGCGTAAGTGGACGTGGGCTGGAAGTGGGCGTGATACAGTTAAATGAAGCGTGACCTCATGCAAATGGGCTGAGCTTCAGACAAGTACTTAAAAAGATCTGCGCATGAGTCGTACCTTGGACGCATCCCAGTGCGCATGCTCACAATCATGTCATAACAACTGGCTGAGATACGTCGAATCACTGCCTACGACGTGAACGTAACCTATGCACAGCCCTATTCACGTACTACGTAAATGAAGTAAAATTCGACAGCGTTCGTTCCCTGGTCCATACCTTTGCATGAGTTGCGCCTCCAATATGGGGAATAACTTTACTCCGGACGTAACCCTTACGCAAATCGCCAGGCGCAACTACGTTCGTGAATTGGCGTATCTCCCTCATTTGCTTATTTCAGGGATCCTCAAACTACGGCCCTCCAGATGTTGTAGAACTACACATCCCATGAGGCATTGTAACACTCTGACATTCACAGACATGACTAGGCATGATGGGAATTGTAGTTCCTGAACAACTGGAGGGCTGTAGTTTGAAGACCCATGGCTTATTTGCATCGAAAATCAATGGGAGTGCGAAATGTGTCCAGCGTAACTATGCACCCACTATACGCCAGCGTAGGCAAGCTATGTTGGTCGGATGAAGTCAGTTTATTGGCGTATTTTAGTTCTATGGGTACGGCGCATAGATACGGTGGCGCATATTTGTACTTACGCGGCGTATCTCGAGATACGTTGGCGTAAGTGCTTTGTGAATCCGGGCCTATGTGATTTTTTTTTTACTAGTAATGGTGGCGATTATCAACTTATAGCAGGACTGCAATATTGTAGCGAACATACTGACACTAACTGACACTTTTTGTGAACCAGTTACACTAATACAGTGATCAGTGCTAAAAATATGCACTGTCACTGTACTAATGACACTGGCTGGGAAGGGGGATAAACATAAGGGGCAATAAAGGGGGTTAACTGTGTGCCTAGCCAGTGTTTTACTATACCACAGGAGGTGATTTTACTAGAGGAAGGGATGGAATTTATTCCCTGCTTTGCTGGGACACAAATTCCCTACCCTTCCTCTTGTCAAAACAGCGATCTGTCTTGTTTAAATAGGCAGATTTTCATTCTGTCTCCCTGCCTAACGATTGGCGGGTCGTGAAGGACATCAGTGTCATGGAAGCATGAATCAGTTGTACATAAACAGATAAATGAATATAACAAAAAAGCATTCAAAGTCCAAAATGAATCATTAAGAAAAAAATGCAAAACAGCGCTAAATATGGATATAAGTGTCCAACTCCACCATAAAGCAGGCAAAAGGATGGAAAATCTTGATATCAAAAAAAGATGATAGCCAAAGTCTGTGTGTTTATCCCAAAAAAATAGTGTCAGATACAGAGAAAGGAAGCGTGCACCAGCCTGCCCACTCTCAATCCACCACGTGTTGGAATCAAAGTCCCCGCAGGGGTTCAAACTCACCGAACAGACAATAATATCAGGCACTTCATATATATATAGTCGGTCACTGATCGAATTTCCATCCAATGGGGATCACTTGCATGGAGTTAACCTCATAAAGGTGGGATATTGAAACAAACAGAGGAAACAAATATAGTGTAACTCAATTTATTAAAAAGCCCCTTTCCAGCAAGTATCCCAAAAAATCCTACGTACAAGAAAAACATTAACAATGGACAATGTATGTATCACATCACCGGTCAGGCGTCCTCAACGCGATCACCGAAAGGTTTCCCAGCAGATCAACTCTTCCTGGTTCCTGCAGTGTGGCGTGGATAACATAACATACCAGGCGTAGCATGCAGCTATCACTCTGACTAGTTTCGTCAGTAAATGACTTCAACGGAGAGTGTAGCTGCACATGCGACGCCATGAACTTAATAGTACAGCTCCACTAATCTCAGCCAATCAGAGCCTATAGTTTGCAAACATTCGACAGCCAATCGAAATTCCCGTATATAAGCCAATCAGAAGCAAGAATTCGACGGCCAATCGGAATTATCGTATCGAAATTTACGGCAGCGCGTCAGAGACAACATAGACACGTCGTGCGACGCCGTGAACGTAGTCACGCACGTCCACTATCGTCGGCCAATCAAAGCCTGTTGTTTGCAAACATTCGGCAGCCAATCGAAATTTCCGTATGTGATCCAATCAACAACGGGAATTCGACGGCCAATCGAAATTGTCTTATCATGATTTTTCGGCAGCCCGTCAGAAGTAACGTAAGCACGGAGGCGTTCCTAACGGTGCACGTCACGGTACTCCGTGCTTACACTATACTCACTTCTGGGCTTCAATGTGGCGAGTTTAGGGAGGTTTCTATATACAAGAAAAAACACAGCAACACTGCGTTTTTTCTTATTAATAGACCGGACAATCTGTCTCAGTCCACATACAGTGCTAGACTGTCTCACCCATCATCCTTTTGGATAAATGTACGTTTGTATAATTATAAAGGCTATACATCATAACATAACCATTAACAAAACATACTAAAAAAATGCAAACATAATTTACAAATTAAAATAGTTTAGACAAACACGCCTAAAAACAATATTTAAAAATTCCAGAATGTGCAGTTTTGCAATATACATTATATCAGATATATTTGTATTAGACACCACAGCTACTAGGCATACTGGTGCCAATCATATATGCAAATCATGCTTATTTAAAAAATGACCAATACTTTAAAAGTGATTAATATAGATACGGTAATATCCTACTGAGAACAATGATTGTTAATACAGATCTCAAAAACATGCTATTAGTAGATACTTCCTCAATATAGATGAATTCAAAATAAATTCACTCTAAAAGTCGCTAATAAAGCAATTTATATCTAGATCTACGTTCAAGCCTCTAGGGGCTAAAGTATCTACAGAAAAAATCCACTGGGTTTCTCTTTTCGAGAGGTCCCGTACCAGATTGGAACCCCTCCATGTTGGTTTAAGGTGGTCAATACCCCAGAATTTTAAAACCCCAGGGTTTTTGTTGTGGAAAAGTTTAAAATGCAGAGACACATTATGGTCCTTGAATCCGTTAATAATATTGACTACATGTTCGGCGATTCTAATCTTCAATTGTCGCTTTGTACGACCTATGTAAATTAACCCACATGGGCATTGGAGGGCATACACAACATATTCAGTATTGCATGTGATAAATTCATTTACATAGAATTCCTGTTGGTTTGATGTAGAAATGAACTTTTCCACTCCTTTTACCGGGCGAGAAGCTTCCTTACAGGCCCGGCACTTTTTACACGCAAAGAAACCATCCTTGTCCCAAAAAGTAGCTGGGCGGGATGGAGGATTGAGTACTTTGCAGACTATTCTATCCGCAAAGCTGGAGGCCTTCCGATAAATAAAGCCTGGTTTAGATGGTAATACCGGAGCCAGTGTTTTGTCCATCAACAGAATATGCCAATGTGTGTAGAGGATATTCTCAACCTCTTTGTACTGAGAGTGGAAATCTGAGCAAAAATTCCATTCACGTTTTTCATCTCTTTCTTTATATCCTGTGATAGCTAGAAAATCTTCCCTCGGAGCTTGCGCCAATTCTGTAATAATTGTGTCCAGGGTTTCTTCACGATATCCCTTGTCCACAAATTTATTTTTAATAATCTGGGCTTGTATAAGGAAATCTTCTGGTTCAGAGCAATTCCTTTTTACCCTAGTTAATTGTCCTTTGGGAATATTTTTAAGCCACGTTGGATGGTGGCCGCTACAGGTAGGTAGATAACTATTTGAGTCAGTTGGTTTAAAAAAGACTTTTGTACATAGTCTATTCCCCATTCTGAATATATCCACATCTAGAAAGTGAATCTGAGTGGCATTGAATTCACTTGTCAATCTGATACTATCAGTACTCTGATTGAGTTCTTCCAAAAATAGTTGTAGAGTATCTACCATCCCCTCCCAGACAAAAAACAAATCATCAATATATCGTTTGTAAAATAATAGTTGAGGCCGATCTTTAGAGAAAATTATTTTATCCTCCCACTCTCCCATATAGAGGTTTGCGATACTGGGCGCAAATTTAGCGCCCATGGCGACACCAGTACTTTGGGAGTAGTAGAGGCCATCAAACCAAAAATAATTGTGATTTAAACAAAAATCTAAGGCATTACGAATAAAAAATTTCTGATCATGGGGTATATCGGTTCGTTTACACAAAGCCCAATTAAGCGCTAAAAGAGCATCATCATGCTGTATGATAGTATACAGCGATGATACATCTGCTGTAACTAAATAGATGTCATCTTTCCCTGTAAGGTCAATCGTTTGTAACAATTGAAGCAGACTTTTTGTGTCTTTCAGATATGCCCTTGTCTCAACCACACTTTTCTGTAGAAAAATATCAAGGTATTCACCAAGACGAGAGGTGATTGACCCAATCCCATTAACTATGGGCCTGCCAGGCGGATTAACCTGGTCTTTGTGGATCTTTGGAAGGGTGTAGATGGTTGGGGTTCTGTTACTGCTCGGAATCAGATATTTTTTCTCACGGCATGTGAGAACACCTCTCTTAAAACCCATCTCAACCAGAACTTTTAGATCCTTCTCATATTGAGAGGAAGGGTCCCTATCCAATCTAGTATAGGTACTTGTATCGCTCAGCATAACATTGAGCTGATCCAAGTAGAAATCTTTATTGAGGATCACAACCCCTCCCCCTTTATCCGCAGGTCGGACAATCACATCTTTCCTTTTTTCCAGGGAGGTTATGCCATCCATAATGTTTTGTGGATTTACCTTTTTCTTAGGGACAATAGATTCTAGGTCTCGTATAACCAAATTTTTAAAAGTCTCAACCTGATGATTGGCTTTATTCAAGGGGTTAAATAGAGATTTATTACGTAACCCACTATCAATTGCCACTGCGGAATTGCTCATAGTGGCTTGTGAATTCTTATTCAAATAATATTTTTTCATATTTATTTTTCGTATATACTTATGTACATCGATAAATACTTGCTGGAAAGGGGCTTTTTAATAAATTGAGTTACACTATATTTGTTTCCTCTGTTTGTTTCAATATCCCACCTTTTATGAGGTTAACTCCATGCAAGTGATCCCCATTGGATGGAAATTCGATCAGTGACCGACTATATATATATGAAGTGCCTGATATTATTGTCTGTTCGGTGAGTTTGAACCCCTGCGGGGACTTTGATTCCAACACGTGGTGGATTGAGAGTGGGCAGGCTGGTGCACGCTTCCTTTCTCTGTATCTGACACTATTTTTTTGGGATAAACACAGACTTTGGCTATCATCTTTTTTTGATATCAAGATTTTCCATCCTTTTGCCTACTTTATGGTGGAGTTGGACACTTATATCCATATTTAGCGCTGTTTTGCATTTTTTTCTTAATGATTCATTTTGGACTTTGAATGCTTTTTTGTTATTTTATGACACACCATTTTAACAGCTGCTTCTGTTTATACACACCTATATATCTCAATTCGGAGATATTTAGTGTGTTTCATATATTTTTATTTTTTCCTTTTAAAGGTATTGTCTGTTGGGCGCTGAGGAGTGTATTATAGGCCTTGTAAATACACTGTTTTTGCTATCTATTTGTTGTTTTCTTAGCAGCCATGGACGCTTTACAATTTTTGGAAAATAGAAATATTGACATTACCAATGTATTTTCGTTCAATGAACATAGTACTGCACAAGTGAATTATAATGCTACAATGTCGGCACTAGGTAACGCCCTGGAAAAACAGGTGCGTACCTGGTGGGACATTCTCACTCTAGAACAATATTCTAAAGATCAAATTATCGTTAGAAGTTTACGTTGGGATGTTGTACCTCAGGATGGTCTTGATGACCCTAAGTCACAGGCTGAATGGTACGACTTTTTTAATACCATGGGTTTTAAATTGCAGGATTTAGTCCTGGAACGAAAACGTAGGAAAATGACCATACTGGAAACTAAAATTAATGAGCTTAAAATCAAATTAGACCCTATTAAAGAGTCACAACAAATCATAGATTTTAATATCAGAATTAAGAAAAAACTTGAAAAAGTGGATAAAGACACACAGAAGAAAAAAACTAAAAAATATCATCGTGATATGCTAGATTTTCAATCAAAAAATGTATACTTATGGCAACAGGGTACATCACCTTCTAATAGGGAGCCAAATGTGGACAATAGGAGTGAAAATTTGCCAAGTCAGATTCCCAACACCCCTATACCAAATCCTAATGTGGGGAGAAATGACTATCCCGCGTCTCGGGCCCCTAGAGGTCAATCGACACCAGTGAGACCTGTTGGCCGTGGAGGGGACAGTTATGGCATTAATCGCCATCCTCCATATCCAGATATTCAACATCAGATACCTGTATATAACAGGTTTGAACCATTATATAATGACCCAAGAGGTTTCCACCAAACCCCACGTCCTTTTTTAGGCCGGGGGAGGGGGGGGCAGAAACGTGGTCGGGGACAACCACAACGAAGAGGCAAACCGCCTCAACATGCCCAAACCCAAAACCAGAGGGACCCCATTTGGAGGGAACAGCAATACTGGGAGAGGGAACAGGTCCCTCAATCAAGTCAAAGGAGAAACGACCCAGAGGTTGTCGTGGAGGACGAAAGGTCCAGAAAAAGAAGAAGGGCCCCGGAATAACGGGTATTTTTAATTTAAGTAATGTGATTTTGAACCATAAGGAAACAAATATTTTACATCTAGGTCTAAAGTGCGGTCTCAGAAGACCGGTGAATAAATTCAACGTTTTTATCGATGTACATAAGTATATACGAAAAATAAATATGAAAAAATATTATTTGAATAAGAATTCACAAGCCACTATGAGCAATTCCGCAGTGGCAATTGATAGTGGGTTACGTAATAAATCTCTATTTAACCCCTTGAATAAAGCCAATCATCAGGTTGAGACTTTTAAAAATTTGGTTATACGAGACCTAGAATCTATTGTCCCTAAGAAAAAGGTAAATCCACAAAACATTATGGATGGCATAACCTCCCTGGAAAAAAGGAAAGATGTGATTGTCCGACCTGCGGATAAAGGGGGAGGGGTTGTGATCCTCAATAAAGATTTCTACTTGGATCAGCTCAATGTTATGCTGAGCGATACAATTCCCTATACTAGATTGGATAGGGACCCTTCCTCTCAATATGAGAAGGATCTAAAAGTTCTGGTTGAGATGGGTTTTAAGAGAGGTGTTCTCACATGCCGTGAGAAAAAATATCTGATTCCGAGCAGTAACAGAACCCCAACCATCTACACCCTTCCAAAGATCCACAAAGACCAGGTTAATCCGCCTGGCAGGCCCATAGTTAATGGGATTGGGTCAATCACCTCTCGTCTTGGTGAATACCTTGATATTTTTCTACAGAAAAGTGTGGTTGAGACAAGGGCATATCTGAAAGACACAAAAAGTCTGCTTCAATTGTTACAAACGATTGACCTTACAGGGAAAGATGACATCTATTTAGTTACAGCAGATGTATCATCGCTGTATACTATCATACAGCATGATGATGCTCTTTTAGCGCTTAATTGGGCTTTGTGTAAACGAACCGATATACCCCATGATCAGAAAATTTTTATTCGTAATGCCTTAGATTTTTGTTTAAATCACAATTATTTTTGGTTTGATGGCGTCTACTACTCCCAAAGTACTGGTGTCGCCATGGGCGCTAAATTTGCGCCCAGTATCGCGAACCTCTATATGGGAGAGTGGGAGGATAAAATAATTTTCTCTAAAGATCGGCCTCAACTATTATTTTACAAACGATATATTGATGATTTGTTTTTTGTCTGGGAGGGGTTGGTAGATACTCTACAACTATTTTTGGAAGAACTCAATCAGAGTACTGATAGTATCAGATTGACAAGTGAATTCAATGCCACTCAGATTCACTTTCTAGATGTGGATATATTCAGAATGGGGAATAGACTATGTACAAAAGTCTTTTTTAAACCAACTGACTCAAATAGTTATCTACCTACCTGTAGCGGCCACCATCCAACGTGGCTTAAAAATATTCCCAAAGGACAATTAACTAGGGTAAAAAGGAATTGCTCTGAACCAGAAGATTTCCTTATACAAGCCCAGATTATTAAAAATAAATTTGTGGACAAGGGATATTGTGAAGAGACCCTGGACACAATTATTACAGAATTGGCGCAAGCTCCGAGGGAAGATTTTCTAGCTATCACAGGATATAAAGAAAGAGATGAAAAACGTGAATGGAATTTTTTCTCAGATTTCCACTCTCGGTACAAAGAGGTTGAGAATATCCTCTACACACATTGGCATATTCTGTTGATGGACAAAACACTGGCTCCGGTATTACCATCTAAACCAGGCTTTATTTATCGGAAGGCCTCCAGCTTTGCGGATAGAATAGTCTGCAAAGTACTCAATCCTCCATCCCGCCCAGCTACTTTTTGGGACAAGGATGGTTTCTTTGCGTGTAAAAAGTGCCGGGCCTGTAAGGAAGCTTCTCGTCCGGTAAAAGGAGTGGAAAAGTTGATTTCTACATCAAACCAACAGGAATTCTATGTAAATGAATTTATCACATGCAATACTGAATATGTTGTGTATGCCCTCCAATGCCCATGTGGGTTAATTTACATAGGTCGTACAAAGCGACAATTGAAGATTAGAATCGCCGAACATGTAGTCAATATTATTAACGGATTCAAGGACCATAATGTGTCTCTGCATTTTAAACTTTTCCACAACAAAAACCCTGGGGTTTTAAAATTCTGGGGTATTGACCACCTTAAACCAACATGGAGGGGTTCCAATCTGGTACGGGACCTCTCGAAAAGAGAAACCCAGTGGATTTTTTCTGTAGATACTTTAGCCCCTAGAGGCTTGAACGTAGATCTAGATATAAATTGCTTTATTAGCGACTTTTAGAGTGAATTTATTTTGAATTCATCTATATTGAGGAAGTATCTACTAATAGCATGTTTTTGAGATCTGTATTAACAATCATTGTTCTCAGTAGGATATTACCGTATCTATATTAATCACTTTTAAAGTATTGGTCATTTTTTAAATAAGCATGATTTGCATATATGATTGGCACCAGTATGCCTAGTAGCTGTGGTGTCTAATACAAAAATATCTGATATAATGTATATTGCAAAACTGCACATTCTGGAATTTTTAAATATTGTTTTTAGGCGTGTTTGTCTAAACTATTTTAATTTGTAAATTATGTTTGCATTTTTTTAGTATGTTTTGTTAATGGTTATGTTATGATGTATAGCCTTTATAATTATACAAACGTACATTTATCCAAAAGGATGATGGGTGAGACAGTCTAGCACTGTATGTGGACTGAGACAGATTGTCCGGTCTATTAATAAGAAAAAACGCAGTGTTGCTGTGTTTTTTCTTGTATATAGAAACCTCCCTAAACTCGCCACATTGAAGCCCAGAAGTGAGTATAGTGTAAGCACGGAGTACCGTGACGTGCACCGTTAGGAACGCCTCCGTGCTTACGTTACTTCTGACGGGCTGCCGAAAAATCATGATAAGACAATTTTGATTGGCTGTCGAATTCCCGTTGTTGATTGGATCACATACGGAAATTTCGATTGGCTGCCGAATGTTTGCAAACAACAGGCTTTGATTGGCCGACGATAGTGGACGTGCGTGACTACGTTCACGGCGTCGCACGACGTGTCTATGTTGTCTCTGACGCGCTGCCGTAAATTTCGATACGATAATTCCGATTGGCCGTCGAATTCTTGCTTCTGATTGGCTTATATACGGGAATTTCGATTGGCTGTCGAATGTTTGCAAACTATAGGCTCTGATTGGCTGAGATTAGTGGAGCTGTACTATTAAGTTCATGGCGTCGCATGTGCAGCTACACTCTCCGTTGAAGTCATTTACTGACGAAACTAGTCAGAGTGATAGCTGCATGCTACGCCTGGTATGTTATGTTATCCACGCCACACTGCAGGAACCAGGAAGAGTTGATCTGCTGGGAAACCTTTCGGTGATCGCGTTGAGGACGCCTGACCGGTGATGTGATACATACATTGTCCATTGTTAATGTTTTTCTTGTACGTAGGATTTTTTGGGATACTTGCTGGAAAGGGGCTTTTTAATAAATTGAGTTACACTATATTTGTTTCCTCTGTTTGTTTCAATATCCCACCTTTATGAGGTTAACTCCATGCAAGTGATCCCCATTGGATGGAAATTCGATCAGTGACCGACTATATATATATATGAAGTGCCTGATATTATTGTCTGTTCGGTGAGTTTGAACCCCTGCGGGGATTTTGATTCCAACACGTGGTGGATTGAGAGTGGGCAGGCTGGTGCACGCTTCCTTTCTCTGTATCTGACACTATTTTTTTGGGATAAACACACAGACTTTGGCTATCATCTTTTTTTGATATCAAGATTTTCCATCCTTTTGCCTACTTTATGGTGGAGTTGGACACTTATATCCATATTTAGCGCTGTTTTGCATTTTTTTCTTAATGATTCATTTTGGACTTTGAATGCTTTTTTGTTATTTTATGACACACCATTTTAACAGCTGCTTCTGTTTATACACACCTATATATCTCAATTCGGAGATATTTAGTGTGTTTCATATATTTTTATTTTTTCCTTTTAAAGGTATTGTCTGTTGGGCGCTGAGGAGTGTATTATAGGCCTTGTAAATACACTGTTTTTGCTAGATAAATGAATATGATAGTTTTATTGAAAACCAAACAGCAAGGTCAAAGTCCAAACTGACGATCAAACAGCCAGAAGAGTCATCCACCAGGGCCAGGGTCGGTAGCCAGGGATGAGAGTCAGCCAAGCCGGAGTCTGTAGCCAGAGAAGTCGTGAAACGAAGCCGGGAATCAGGGACCAGAAGGAACGTCCGTGGAGCCGGGTCGGTGACCAGGAGCAAGCAGCACGATCACAGAAGGGGTATCAGACGAAAGGTTCAAGCGAGGAAATGCTGCAGCTGCCGTCTATATATATATGCTGAGCAGCTCCCAGTGGGAAGGAGGAGCCGCAGGGTGTGGCAGGTTACAAGAACGACATGAAGCAAGATGGCTGCTAGCACAGGTCAGTAATGAGAAGCCTGCAAAGAGGTAAGACCATGACAATCGGGTACTGTGTGCACTGATCGGGTACATGCATGTGTAATCATGCAACCGTTGGCGCGAATGCACACCTCCTAAACAGAAGAGTCGGATCTAGTGGCGGCTGGTGCTCAAAATTTTTGGGGGGGCGCAAAGGAAAAAAAAATTGCAGTCTCACTGTGCCCAAACGCAGCCACTGTGCCATGCTATCAAACGCAGCCACTGTGCCATCAATTTGCACCACTGTGCCATGCCTTCAAATGCAGCCACTGTGCCATCAATTGTGACCACTGTTCCATGCCATTAAACCAGCCACTGTGCCATGCCATTAAACCAGCCACTGTGCCATTAATTGTCACCACTGTTCCATGCCATTAAACCAGCCACTGTGCCATCCATTGTCACCACTGTTCCATGCCATTAAACCAGCTACTGTGCCATCCATTGTCACCACTGTGCCCATGGTCGCCGCTGTGCCAATTGTCCCCACTGTGCCCTGTAAATTGCTCTTTAATGGACTTACCTTTACTGGAGTCAGGCATCCACGTCCCACGATGTCTTCTCCCGCCCTCGATGACTGACAGGCGTCTCAGCCAATCAGGTTACCGGTAGCCAGAACCGGCCAACCTGATTGGCTGAGACGCCTGTCATCTTATCCAAGGGGCGTACAGTCTCTGCGCTCCGAGAATAAGCTTCCGGGACCCGAGGGCTGTATTGGGAAGGCCTATCAGAGCTCTGATAGACATTTCCGTACAGCCAACCAGCTGGCGTTATTCAGATAGCCGGACATGAGCATCGACCATCTGAATAACAGCGGCAGCGGTGATAATAACATAGATTCGTGCAATGCAATAAAAAATGTTATTAGACTAAGTGGCGGTGAGAGCCAGAGGGGGCGGCGCTCCAGCGCCCTCTATGGACGAACCGCCACTGGTCGGATCACATATATATATATATATATATATACATGATCCGGGACACAAGTGCCACCCTGTAGCAGTAAAACTGCTATAGGGTGACCCTTAAATGGTTAATACAGTAGATCAAATAATAAAACCAGCTTTTGCTGCAATATTCAGCTTCACGCCAAAGATTTTCTCCGCAGTTCCTCTTTCTGCCCCAAGACGTCCTTAGTCTGATGGTCAGCATAATTGTTGATGGCGTGCTTCGTCTGAGCACAGGTTGTCATGGACTTCCCCCAGCCCGTGACTGGACAGTGGAAGGAGAAGTAGCACAGTGATCTCTCATCATCATGTCTCAGTGAAAGGATCCAGGCAGGGTTTCCTTTTTTTATTTTATATAAATTCTTTATTTTCATTTTGTAAAGATATATTACAGACAGTTATACACCTTGGTAATTCAAAGCAATCCAGAGAGATCTATAGCATTTAAAAAATATCCGTACAGGAGGATGTGGCAGGGGCGGTGGTTGTGTTATCCTGACTGGACGTTATATGACATCCAGCAAGATAACGGCTGTTGCGAGCTCATGGGGATGTGCATCATGGCGATTGGTGGTGCAGTGTGTCAGTCCGAAGGAGGCTCTTTACTACGTGATCGGCCGTGTCCAATCACAGCTGATCACGGTGTAAACAGGAAGTGCCTGACAGAGCCTGACAGACGTGAGTAGAGGAGAGCCCATCGGTGGGTCTCCGGACAGGGGGGGGTCTACGCTGATTGTTTATCAGTGCAGCTCCCTCTCGGATGCCCACACTGGACCACCAGGGAAGCCGCCAGGACCACCAGGGAAGTCCCTAACATGTGGATGGCCAGGTAAGTCCCCCATGGCCATTCACATGTGCAAATTTATGCCCAACATTTGGCACCATCATGGCACAAATAAAATTACTGATGCCCAGAAATTCCACCCATAAGTGTCATCAGTGCCACCTATCAGTGTCCATCAGTGCCACCTATCAGTGTCCATCCGTGCCCATCTATCAGTGACCATCAGTGCCCATCCTTGCCATCTATCAGTGCCAACCATATGTACCCAGCAGTGCCACCCATAAGCACCCATTAGTGTCACCCATAAGTACTCATCAGTGCCGCCTATGAGTGCCCATCAGTGCCCCAAACCAGTGCCACTTATCAGTGCCCATCAGTGCCACCTCATCATGCCCATCAGTGCCCGTCAGTGCAGCCACATCAGTGCCCGTCATTGAAGAAGAAAACGTACTTATTTACACAAAAAAAATTAACAGAAACAAAGAAAAACGATTTTTTCCATAATTTTTGGTCTTTTTTATTTGATGCGCAAAAAAATAAACATCGCAGAGATAATCAAATACCACCAAAAGAAAGCACTATTTTTGGGTACAGTGTAGCATGACCGCGCAATTGTCATTCAAATTGTGACGGTGCTGAAAGCTGAAAATTGGCCTGGGCAGGAAGGTGTATGGCCTCAAACACACAATCGTTTTCCTCGACAAAATCCATCAAGAAAAATGCTGGCAGAGCATTTTTGCTGAGCAAAACGGTCGTGTGTATGTTTTTCCTCAATAAAACTGACGTGAAACTCAATGAGAAAAAAAGAGAGCTTAAAAACCCACGCATGCTCAGAATAAAGTATGAGACGGGAGCGCACCTTCGGTAAAAGTAGTGTTCGTAATGGAGATGGCACATTCGTCACACTGTAACTGAAACTGAAAAGCGCAAATCGTCTCTCATCAATCTTTTACTAACACGCAATAACATTAGGGTGACCACATTTCCAAACTACCATTCAGGGACACCCTCCCTTCCCAAAAATCAGCTTGTGGTGTAACGAATCACAGCAAAGTGATTAGACACAAAAGGCGGGATTTATGATTTATCACAAGCAGGAGGCGGGATTGTGCTCCTCTAGGCATTCCCGGCCAGAACAAGTACTGTCAGTGAGTAGAGCGGTGATGTGGTGGACTTTTTTGGGGGCATCAGATTGGCGGGGGGGGGGGGGGGGCTGGCTGTGTCAGTTTCATTCCGGGACACTGTATTGTCCTGGAATGAAGGTGCCCGGGACAGACCTGCAAAATGCGGGACTGTCCCGGACAATCCGGGACACGTGGTCACCCTAAGTAACATGAGATTAGCAAAAGCAGCCCCAAGGGTTGTGCCAGTGGAATCGAACTTCCCCTGCCGTCGTATGTGTTGTACGTCACCGCGTTTGAGAACGATGAGATTTGGTCTTGACAGTGTGTGCGCAAAGAAGGCTTGTCAAGATTCTCGACAAGCCTGACAAGGAACTCGTCGAGGAAAACGACGTTTCATTTACGACGAGATTCTCGGTCATGTGTATGAGGCCTATAAGTGCCCAGTATTGAAGTGGTTAAAGCGCAGTTGATTGAAGTTGAGCGCAGTTGATTGCATCTTGTCCATGGAGCAAGACCAGCTCTGCTGTGAATCATCACCCAGTTGTTGGATATGGACTCCAGAGCAGGTTTGGCAGTGATGTCATTCGTTCTACGAAGTGCTGGTTATGTGCCTGGATTTGACCTTTAAAATAATAAATATGGTAGGGCAGGACAGGCTGTAACCTCAGCAGAGTGACGTATCACTACAGAAGGCTGCTAGATTCATTGAACAGGTGACTATATTTTGTGAAAAAGGTAACAGAAAAAAAAAACACGATTACAGATGATGGATTACAGGAATAGTTTATTCCAGTCTGATGCACAAGAGGTATGCTATATCATGCAGTAGATATCATTAACCACTGCGTCGCTTTAACTGACAATTGCGTGGTCGTGCGACATGGCTCCCAAACAAAATTGGCGTTCTTTTTACCCACAAATAGAGCTTTCTTTTGGTGGTATTTGATCACCTCTGCGTTTTTTATTTTTTGCTCTATAAACAAGCGCATGAATATTTTTTACTTTTTGCTGTAATAAATATCCCCCAAAAATATATAAATAAACAATTTTTTTCCTTAGTTTAAGCCGATACGTATTCTTCTACATATTTTTCACTAAAAAAATCAAAATCGCAATAAGTGTTTATTGATTGGTTTGCGCAAAAGTTATAGGGCCAGATTCACATACACTTAATATTGCGCTGCGTAATCGAAATACTCTACGCTGCCGTATTTTACCAGGCTCTACACCGAATTCTGGTAGATTTTTGCCCGTACGCTACGGCGGCGTAGTCTATTTCTCGCCGTGTAATCGAAATACGCGATTAGGGGGCGTGAAGCATTTAAATTAAGCGCGTCCCCGCGGCGATCGAACTGCGCATGCTCCGTTCAGAAATTTCCCGCCGTGCATTGCGCAAAATCACGTCGTTACGTCATTCGTTGTTTGAGTAGCGTCGTTTACGAACATTCCTATTCCCGGACGACTTACGTAAAAAATAATAAAAGACGTCGGAAAACGTAGAAATTAGACACGGGAACGAAGGCCATACTTAACATGGGCTGTCTAATATTAGAGCAGCCAAAAGCTGGTATAGTGTTACGCAAAAAAAAGAATAGTGGGTGCCCGGCGGTGATTGCGCCTGCCGGGCATGTGCGTCGGCACCAGGGGCGAGCAGGGGGCGCACGCATTCCTAATGGCTAGAATGCGAAATGATGTATACCTACGTGATTTCGCGCAGTGGACCAGCCGTCGGCGGCTGGTCGGCTAGTAGTTAAATAAAGCCATCAGATTCTGGAGACCAACTATGGTCTCCACCAGTTTGGAGACCGCAGCTTGTGTATGCATCAAAATATCATCCCGACTGATACTAGACATGTGCAATTAGTTTCGTTACGAATTTGTTTTCGGACTAAATTCTGCATATTTGTTTATTTGGAAGCATCCAAATGAATAACATTTTCAGAAATAACGAAAATCTGAAAGAACGAAAATACGAAAATGTGAAAAAAAAAAAAAAGAACAGAAAATGATTCAACCTACGAGTTTAACAAATCAATTACATTCTGATGATTTGTTTTTTTGTATCTTCTATTATAATTAAATTATTACCTATTATTATTATTATTATTATTATTATTATTATTATTATTATTATTATTATAGAATTTATTATTATTATTTATAATTTATTATTATAAACTATAAAATTATAGGTATTGGAATTTCCTTTAAGATTTGGCTAAAGTAACTGTTAGTGAATGTAATGAATAGGGTTTAGCTCCGCATTCGATTCGAACGTATGTTTTGTCTGTTCGTACGTTTGACGAATTTCTAACAAAACAGGTTGTTCGTGCCAAACTTGAGTGACGCTCAATGGACCATAATTCACTGCGGCATTGCGCGCTGATGATTGGCCAAACATGCACTATGACCCTGCATGCTTGGCCAATCACAGCGCGCAGGGTGTCTTTGGCCAATTATGGCTCGGGGCTTTAGCACACGCCCCACACTATATAAGGCCACCTGCTGGGAAGCCTTGTGTAGTGTGTTCCAGCGTTGAACAGAGATCAGTCAGAGAGACAGAGAGAAAGGCCCAGATTCTTAAAACAATTACGCCTGTCTAACTGGTGTTAGACAGGAGTAATTTCAAATTTCGCGCGCCGTATCACTAGTTTGAATCCTCAAACCATGATACGGCGGCTTCGATCCGAGAGGCTTACGTCTTCGTAAGTCTTCGGATCTACGCTGCAATATTTTTGCGGCCGCTGGGAGGAGTTTGCGTCGTTTTGATGCGTCGGGATATGCAAATGTGTTTTTACGGCGATCCACGAAGATACGAGCGGTCTTCGCAATCGCTTACGTCTATTTTTTTTTTACGTACTGTTAGACCAGCTTTTTGCTGGTCTAACGGTGCGTAGCCCATGTTAAGTATGGCCGTCGTTCCCGTGTCGAATTTAATTTCTTTTTTTTTTTTTTTTACGTAACTCGTTCGGGAATAGAAATGTCCGTAAACGACGCTACTCAAACAACGAATGACGTAACGACGTGATTTCGTGCAATGCACGGTGGGAAATTTGCGAACGGAGCATGCGCAGTTCGATCGCCGCGGGAACGTGCCTATTTTAAATCCTTCACGCCCCCTACTCGCGTAGATGGATTGCGACGGGAGAAATACACTACGCCGCTGTCGTTTACTGGACAAAATCGACCTGGATTCCACGTAGAGCCAGGTAAAAAACGGCGGCGTAGTGTTTTTCTGATACGCTACGAGAATCTAATTCTCTCTGAATCTGGGCCAAAGTCTTTTTATATCAGTGTTTCTCAATTCCAGTCCTCACGCCCCCCCAACAGGTCAGGTTTTCAGGATTTCCATTATTTTGCACAGGTGATTTGATCAGTTTCACCACAGCCTTTTCATCTGAGGGAAATCCTGAAAACATGACCTGTTGGGGGGGCGTGAAGACTGGAATTGAGAAACACTGTTTTAGATAGATAGATAGAGCAGGCAGGCAGGCTAGTCAGTTTAGCTTAATTTACAGTGTGTAGAGGATATATATACATCCCTAGGAGTTGTACATATATTTATACACTGTTTAGCTTAGATAGATCAGTTCTTCCTAATTTACTGGCAGGCAGGTAATTGTGCTATTTAAAGACGTTATCACAAGTATAGACACCCAGCAGGTACAATATTTAAAGTAAGTTTTATATATTTTTTTTTATTAAACATTATTAAAATCACTGCTCCTGGAGCAGTAATTTTAATGATGCTTAAAAAAAAAAATTCCTTTAAATATTGTACCTGCTGGGTGTCTATAGTTTGCCTGTGAAAACGTCTTTGAGAACCCGGGTCTTGCCCGAGGGAACATGTATAAATGGAAAAAGTTTTAAAAATGGTAATTTTTTCAGGAGTCCTGCTCCTGGAAAAAAAGACCGTTTTTAAAACTTTTTTTCCATTGATACATGTTCCGTCGGGCAAGACCCGGAATCTCAAAGACGTTTTCCAACAATAAATTGAATATTTTGCTTTAAAATGAGCACTTTTGAATTCGAACGTTCGAGTCCCATAGACTTCAATGGGGTTCTAACTGTTCGATCGAACAGTCTGTCTGTTTGAATGTTCTGGTGCGAACCGAACGTGGGGGTGTTCGGCTCATCCCTAGTAACGAATATGAATGCATCCGAAATGACGAATTATCCAAAGTAACGAATATCGCATCTAAACGAATGGAACATAACGAACATGAATGCATCAAAAGTTATAAATTATCCAAAGTAACGAATGCTGCATGTAAACAAATGGAATGGAAGGACTACAAATGCATCTGAAGTTATGACTAATCCAATGCAACAAATGGCAATCATAACAAATGATCTGGTTAAATGAAAAAATAAAATTAAAATTAAAACGAAAACTAAAACGCATGTTTTGATAGTGCACATGTTTAACTACTACCATCATCCACACAGGATCGGCAAGCTATTCATACCACAGGCTGATCCCCCAGGCACTATTCTTCACTTTTTGTCATGTGACTCCTCCCACTTACATCACCAGCTCCTGCCCCTGACATGTTACGCCATAGGCAGTGGTGTTATTTGGGTTTTGTGCTGTCCTGACTACTCGTGCAACCCTAATTTAAATATGACCCACCCCTTCCTGGCAAGGCCATACCCCTTCCTTTTTAAGACCCGCCCTGTCATCTGTAAACCACACCCCTTCTTCTTTAGGCTCCACCAAGGCAGCAGCTGGTGTGATTGGACCCTAAGCTTTTGTGTTGAGAGGCTTTTGCCTGCTTTAAGTAGGTTTTCCATACCTATGCAAGTCTATTGAAATACAAAATCTGCATTGAGTACAAGTGCAGGTCAGAAGGAGGTTCACCTGTCAATGAATTCTGAATGATCACTGAAACATCTCAAACTAATGTCAGAACAAATGTCAGTGCTAAGTGATAACAAAGGCACTTCCAGTGGTGAAACTGCTCACATTCACCTGCTAAAATATCCCAAAGTGACATTACATTGGGCCAACACAATGGGTTGGGCTGAATCCAAATTTTTGGATTATTGGAAATACAATGCTGATCTGACAGAACAGGTACCACTCTTGGCTGTTAGTGCCACTTATCCCAAAAGGAACACCGGGGATTGGGACCTGCCCAACTAATGTTCCATTTGATGATGATCAAGTAACATTCACAAACCAATTTTATAGTCAAAGAATTAGGAAAAAAAATAAAAAACACCCAGACATAGACTGAAAGAGCTTTAACCTGTGTTTAATTACAATACAGAGAGAGAAAAATGTAAAAAAAAATATTACTATATAGAAAACCCTAATGCCGCGTACACACCACCGCTTTTCATGACGAGAAAAATGCAATTTTTTAAATTGGTCATTAAAAACGATCGTATGTAGGCTCCAGAGATTTTTTCTCAACGTGAAAAATGGGCATTAAAGATTTAGAACATGCTTAAATTTTTTCGCGTCGCTTTTACGCCGTTGTTTTTCACGTCACAAAATAGGTAAAAAGTCAAGGGGGTAAATACTTTTATTTGTCTGATAGTGTGGTGTGGACACAGTACTAATCCAGCAGCAGCACAGAGATACACATACAGTAGGCCCGGATTCACGTAACACTTACGCTGACGTATCTTGAGATACGCCGTCATAAGTACAAATGTGCGCTGTCTTATCAATGCGCCGATTCCCAAAGCCAGATACGTAAAAAAATAAGGCTTCAACCGCCCGGTGTAACTGGCCTACGCCGCTGTTTCGTGGGCGCATAGTTACGCTGGAGGCATCTGGCGTTCCCATTTTAAATGTGCAAATGAGTAAGATACACCGATTCACGAACATACTTGCGCCCGGCGCATGTTTTAAGCGATTTGTGTAAGGGTTACGTCCGGCGTAAAGTTATTCCTCAAATAGGAGGCGCAACCCATGCAAAGGTATGGACCAAGGAACGGACGCCGATGAATTTTACGTTGTGTATGCCGTTTACGTACTATGTGAATAGGGCTGGGCGTAGGTTACGTTCACGTCGTAGGCAGTCATTTCGACGTGACTGTGAGCATGCGCACTGGGATGCGTCCAAGATACGACGCATGCGCCGTTCGTTTTTAAGTACTTGTTTGAAGCTCAGCCCATCATTTACATGGGGTCACGCTTCATTTAAATGTAACACACCCACTTCCACCTACTTTGACTTACATCGGCTTACGCCGACGACTATACGCTACGCCCGCGCAATGTTGGGAGCATTTGCTTTGTGAATTCCATGCTTGCCTCTCAATGTTGCGCCGGCGTAGCGTAAAGAAGATACGCTACGCCCACATAAAGATGCGCCCAGGTATGTGAATCTACCCCATAGAGTTCATTTTATGCTATATTTTTGTTGTGTAAGTAGCAATATATAGACATACACTGTCAGAGTCGGTTCACACTAAGGCGGCACGACTCCGGGGGCAGCTCTGCAAGTCGTCCTGAGGACGACTTCAGAGGCGATTTGCAAGATGACTTCTGTATAGAAGTCAATGCAAGTCGCCTCGAGCCGCCCCCGAAGTCGTACAGGGAGTACGTTTCTAAGTCGAACCGACTCTTATTCACAGTGTATTGTTTAATATATTTGTTATACATTCATATATTTTTCTTTTATCATTACTGGTTGGGCAAGAAAGGGTATTCATCACTTTCTACTGTTCGTATGGAAAACCAAACCAAAGTGGTTGTTAACCCCCAATGCGGAAGTTGTACCTAATAGGTAAGCCTATACTAAGGCTTACCTATAGTTACTGTAAATTTCTCCTAAACGTGCGCCATTTAGGAGATTTTTACCTTGTAGTGTGCCAAAGATGACATTGGTGCATGCGCTGTGAAGAAACGGCCCTCCGTACCGTTTCTTCACTAGCAAGTGTCGTGACTAATGGCTCTTGCGCGGGAGTGATGTCACGCAACTCCGTCCAGTCACAGAGCTGGAGTCCACTGCCCCGGAAGGAAGAGGGGCGAAGATGTATGCAGCCACCAGCGGGGACAGCGTGGTCTTTGATTGCAGGTAAGTTAAGGTGACCAGATTTTTAAAATTAAATCCATGGACATATTTTTTCTTTGCTAGTAATGGCAGCAATCAGCGACTCTCTGCCCGTTGCCGCCCACCTTTACAGCCTCTCGAGTCTTACTCTTCGGGCCTCGGCTACTACTGGATGGGGAGCGGAGTAAGATCACTCTGCCAGGGAAGGCAAGGAGATAGGCAGGAGGCTGGCCAAGATTTGAGCCAAGGCAGAAGAACATGCGAGCAAAGATGAATGGGCATGCGCCCGAAACTGAAGAAATATTCCCTCCGCTCCGACCAGCACATGATAAGGGGCACAGATAATGGGGAAAAATACAACCCCCCTATGCTAGTAGCCACGGCGGAGCGGGGGTGTGTAATTCTATTTTTTTTATTTGCACTGATTGTCTTTGAAATTGCCCCTGCCCCCTATTTAATCCTATCTGGGGACAAAACCAGGGACAGACTTGGTCAGGGGACAGTGTACTCAATCAGGGGACTGTCCCCTGAAACTGGGGATGTCTGGTCACCCTAATGTAAGTGGCACATAATGGCATAGTATTACTTTACAGGGGGGAAAAAAAGGAAGTAAAACCCATCAGGGTTTACTTTCTCTTTAAGGCAGTCCCCAAATCTAGAGATGAGGTACCTGTGTGCAGCAATAAAGTCACTACACACGTATAACTGATGTATGTTTCAGTAGCAGGGAGCTGGATATATACATATTCCTGCAATCAGAAGACACTCTGTAACATTGCTCCAGTGAGATTGTTTCCTTCTAGTGGCAACAAAGACTGTGTCATCACATCCTGACAACAAAGTGAATAACACCATGACTATTGTAGTTTCAATGTGCAACCTTGCCCGTACCCCTCCCATATTACCCTTCCCCTTTTAACCAACCACCCTTCTTCCCTCCCCCATTTTCTTCCTTCCCAGTAACAAGACCGACACAGTATATTGGAGTAAAATTGGCCACAACAGCCATTTATTTTTATAACCAAATAAATATATATATATTACCAAATCTTAGATAATAGGAATTTCCAACAATTCCAAACTTTATTAACAAACTCTTTACCAAAACACTTTTATTATTAACACCAGCCCCTATTGGTCTTTGACGGTAACTCCCATTAACCCTTTCCTTTTTACCACCGCACTGCGGTACTATTTACCATACCAAGGCCCCCAGCCGACTCCAGCCCGGAGACACCCCTTTTAACCCACGGTGCACCGTCACCGTATTGCAGCAGACACCGTTCCACTGCAATAAACCCCATACGGGGCCCATCCCACCGATGAGCCCCCCGAACCATTTCCATTCCATCAGTTAACTGTCACCATCAAAGACCAAGGACACCGCTTCCGCTGTCGTGACGCACCTTTTCCAACCTGCAAAATAAGAAAACAAACGCACAACACCACATAAAACAACACAAGGGAGGGTGGGTGGGAAAACCTGCCTCCCTGTGTCTAAAACTTCCTGCCGTGTGCACGCGGCAGGCCCCGCCCCCTGTATATATATGGTCACTCCCCTCCTCTGGAAATGATCCTACAGCCACTCCCCTGAATGCACCTCCCTACCTTAACCCTTTGTTGCTCCTGATTCCACTCAGTCATGGCCAGCCCTCCGTTATTTTCCTCTCTGTCCTTGTCACTCCGGGCTTCACTGGAAGCAAAGCATACAGGGAAATGTAGTCCCAGGGCTCAAGTGACACATTTTATTGAACTGCTGGGGAACTACATCTACCAGCTAGAATGACCACGTGTCCTAGATTGCCCGGGACAGTCCCACATTTTGCAGGTCTGTCCCGGGCACATTTATTCCAGGACAATACGGTGTCCCGGAATGAAACTGGCACAGTCACCCCACGGGCCAATCTTTTAATGCCCCCAAAAAAGGCCACCACATCACCGCTTTACTCACTGAGAGTACTTGTCCTGGTCGGGAATGCCTAGAGGAGCACAATCCCGCCCCCTGCTTGTGATTGGAATAATTATAAATCCCGCCTCTTGCGTCCAATCACTGTGCCGTGATTCGTTACAGCACAAGCTGATTTTTGGGAAGGGAGGGTGTCCCTGAATGGTAGTTTGAAAATGTGGTCAGTCACGCTACTACCAGCCAGCTAGCAGAAACAGAACAGACTGCTGGTAGAGATTATAAGAAGGATGGATTGAGGCCTAGCGCACTATCTTTGGACCCTGGGGGTGTTTCTTTTGAAAAGACTGCTGTTCAGGCCTCCTGCTGGCCAGGTCCTTCGATGCTAGCCAGCGTGCCCCACAGAAGAGACTGTAGGGTAGTGGAGATCCCTCTGTCCAGCTTCTCAGCATCATTAGCTCCATCCTGGAGGCAGAGCCCCCTCAGCCCCGGGGGGTCCCCTCCCAAGCTCCACAAACAAGCCTCAGCACTCCATCGTCCTGGCAAGGCTCAATAATATTTATGGGTGGCACTAGGGGACGCTGGCCTCAATGGCTGCTTTATCTCTACAATAACCCAGAATGTATCCATTGCTGGCTGCAGAGAATTTGAAGAATTTGAAGAATTTGAACTGCGCATGCGCTGGCCGCCACTGAATCCCAGTGCACATGTTCCAAATCACGTCACAAATAGTCAATGTAAACGACGTGATCGTAACATACACCCAGCCCCATTCAGAATCGACGTACGCAAACGACGTAAACGACGCACAACCCGACACAGTCCCGAGTCCATACTTAACATGGCATACGACAGAACTTCGTAAGGTTACCCCTCATATAGCAGGGGTAACCTTACGCTTACGGAAACGTTGTAAACGACGACGGGGCGGCGTAAAAAAGTTCGGGAACCGACGTATTAGGCTCATTTGCATAGGCAAATGAGAAATCAACGTAAAGGCCACCTAGCGGCCAGCGAAGTCATTACATCTATGATCCGATGGTGTAAGTGTTTTACACCTGTCGGATCTTCACTGTATCTATGCGTAAGTGATTCCATGAATCAGACGCATAGATACCCAGTAAAAAAAACAGAGATACAACGGTGTTTCCTGCGATACACCGTCGTATCTCTTTTGAGAATCTGGCCCTAAGGATATCAGTTGGTGCCACTTTTAGGCTGGGTTCACACTTATGCAAATTGGATGCAGCGTACACCGCATCCAATTTGCAGAACATTTAAAAATACGTTCTTTTCAATGGGTCTGGTTCACATATGTGCGTTGCATCCACATTTTGCATTGCACAAAAAATATGAACCATACCAGACCACGTGCCATCAACATGGGGGGTGGGTGCTTTGTGGCAGGGGGGCCCTGCACCCCCACCCCAAAGCACCCATGTTGATGAGGACAAGGGCCTCTTCCCGACAACCCTGGTTGTTGGGGCCTGTGGGCAAGGGCTTATCTAAATCTGGGAGCCCCCAGATTCTGCCCCCCCACACTATGGGCCAGATTCTCATAGAATATCGCTTGCGTATCGTAAGCCATTTGCACTACGCCGCCGCATCGTACTAGAGCAGGTGCCGTATTCCCTAACCATTTGCTCCGTCGTTTGCGTTGGCGTAGCGAAAATGGCCCAGCGTAAGCCCGCGTAATTCAAATGAGGCGGCTTGTATTTAAATGAAGCGCGCCCCCGCGTCGAACGAACTGCACATGCGCAGGCCGGGGAAAAAGCCCAGCGCGCATGCTCCAGCTCACGTCGGAAAGCGTCGTTGAAACCGACGTCAAAACAACGTGAGCGTCATTTACGCAACTCCCTATTCGCGAACGAGTTAGTAAAACGAAGGAAGCGACGGAAAAAGCCGACGCTGACCCGACGACATACTTAACATGGCATCCGACGGCACCCGACAGCATCCGACGGAACTTCATAAGGTTACTCCACATCGAAGCTGGGGTAACCTTACGCGGACGAAAACGATGTACGCGACGACGGGGCAGCGTAAAAGCGATAGGGAATCGGCGTACTACCTCATTTGCATATGCAAATGAGAAAACAACGTAAAGGCCACCTAGTGGCCGGAGTTGTCATTACAACTACGATCCGCAAGTGTAATGGTTTTACGCTTGTCGGATGTAGAAGCGTATCTATGCAAAAGTGATGCTAAGCATCACGCGCATAGATACGAGGCAAAAAAAAGGGCGATACGACGGGGTATCTGAGATACTCCGTCGTAACGCCACTGAGAATCTGGCCCTATGTGAATAAGTATAGGGTACATTGTACCCCTACCTATTCACCTGGAAAAAAAAGTGTAAATAAAAAAATCCTGCAACATGCCAATATAAGTAGTGGCATAATCAGGCATTAGAGTGGGAGAGAGTGTCAACATCGGAAGAAGAGAGCAAGGGGAAGAAGACAGTGGATGAGACCGGGCAAGAGCGAGCAAAAGAGCAGAAGACAGAGGGAGAAGAACCAGAGAGAGAACAGAGAAGAGCCAATGAGGGCAGAAGAAGTCGGAAGAGACCCCAGAGCTGCCTAATAAATTACTTTAAAAACCTTCGTAGTGTGTTTTCTTTTTATTGACAGGTGAAGGGGCAGGGGTACAATGCACCGCATACTCATTCACATAGGGTAGGGGGCCGGGATCCGATAACCCACCTGCCCGCAGACCCCAACAACCAACGGTTAGGGTTGTTAGGAAGAGGCCCTTGTCCTCATCAACATGGGGACAAGGTGCTTTGGGGTGGGGGGCGCAGGGCCCCAAAGCACCAACCCCCCATGTTAAGGGCATGCGGCCTACTTCAGAAGGGGGGGCCCTCATTCATTCCCATCTCCTTTCCTGACCAGCCGGGCTGCGTGCTCGGATAAGGGTCTGGTATGGATTTTGGGGGACCCCCACATTGTTTTAAGGGCGTGGGGGTTTCCCTTAAAATCCATACCAGACCAAAGGGCCTGCTATGCTCTTAGAGGGGGAACCCATGCAGGTTTTTTTTTTGGCGTGGAGTTCCTTTTAAAGATTCGTACCAGACACAGTGCCTGGTATTGTCGGGGATCAAAGTAGGATCCCTGTTCATTGAAGTCGGATGCATGTCGGACTTCAAGTCGCAGGGCAAAGTCGGATCCAAAGTAGTACAACTGTCAAGTCGTACCAATGTGAACCCGGCCTAAATGTCTACCCACAGTTCAGATATAAATAATATCTTTATTTACTATGAGACTATGACCTCTCATAAGAAAAAGGCCTAAAAATAACATGACACTTCTTGTGACACCATATGATGCTGGGATTGTATGACTGTTTACAAGGCCATTCACAAGGGTTAACTTTTCACTTTCACTGACCCGTCTTCCTGAGTACACATACCAAGAAACTCATACTATGTTTTGGCTAAGTAGTTAAAAGGAATTTTAATCTACTCTATTATCTTCTTTTGTATTATGTTGAGGTAAAAAAAAAATAAAAAAAAATAAACATATGTACAATATCTCAAAAGTGAGTACACCCCTCACATTTTTGGAAATATTTTATTCTATCTTTTCATGTGACAACACTGAAGAGATGACACTTTGCTACAATGTAAAGTAGTGAGTCTGCAGCTTGTATAAGTCCTCATTCACACAGGCGGACTCCGTTGCAACGGAGTCCGCCAGCTCAGCCGGAGATCTGTCCGTAGATCTCCGCTGAGCCGAAGAATGACAAGCTCCTCTCTGCTCACTGCGCGGGAAGGAGCTTGTCGAGCCCCGCTGTCCTCTATGGAGCGATCTAAAGTTAACGGACAGCATGTCCGTTTTCATCAGATCTTATCTGATCCGCATGGAATGAGGTCTAACAGTGTAAGTTTGCTCCCCACATAACACACAGCCATTAATGTCTAAACCACTGGCAACAAAGGTGAGTATACCCCTAAGTGAAAATGTCCAAATTGGGCTCAAGTGTCAATATTTTCCAGCACTGGGTTTGTAAAGGAATTATTTTTTTTATCCTTATAGCTTCCTTAACCTTAATGCAGTGCTGTTTTCATGTCCTCATTGTTCGTTTTTGCTCTCAAGTTGCTGTAATTCTTCTCTGATCTCCACACTTCCTGGTTGTCTGTTTCCTGATAACCACAGTGCTGGGAGATTTCTCTCTGTGGTCACTAATCAAGGAGGTGTGATTACTGTGTGTCTAAAACCCCTCAGCACCAATCACCTTTGTGCTTTCTTGTGCATCATCTTTAGAAGAGGTTTCCTTCTGGGATGACAGCCATGCAGACCAAATTGATGCAGTGTGCAACGTATGGTCTGAGCACTGACAGGCTGACCCCCCACCCCTTCAACCTCTGCAGCAATGCTGGCAGCACTCATACATCTATTTCTCAAATACAAACTCTGGATATGATGCTGAGCATGTGCACTCAACCTCTTTGGTCTACCATGGTGAGGCCTGTTCTAAATGGAACCTGTCCTGTTAAACCGCTGTATGGTCTTGGCCACCTTGCTGCAGCTCAGTTTCATGGTCTTGGCAATCTTCTTATAGCCTAGGTCAGGCATGTCCAAAGTCCGACCTGTGGGCCAACTGGCCCACGTTCTGATTTTAAACGGCCTGCCTGGTTATTTGGACATATATATCTTTTGTGGCCCCTGGCGATTTTCCAGCACCGGGGCCACAAAAGATGTACTGTATATGCCTTGAAGGGGACAGGGAGGAGGCGGGACAAGTGCTGTACACACACAGAAAAATGTCTTGTTTACTGGCAGCTTCTGTAATAGGAAGTCCCGTCTCCCGCGCTGCCATTGGACGACTGTCCTGTCCATCAAAGGAGGCTGGACTTTCTTTTAAAGATGCCACCATGTAAACAGGAGTTCTCCTGTAGGTAATCTTTGGCGCCCTGTGAGTGCATTCCTGTAAATGGTGAGTGCATTCCTGGCAATGGTGGGTGCATTCCTGGCAATGATGGGTGCTGCATTCCTAGCAATGGTGAGTGCATTCCTGGCAGTGGTGGGTGCTGCATTCCTAGCAATGGTGAGGCTACATTCATGGCAATGGTGGGTCTGCAGATGGGCACTTGTGAGGCTGCAGATGGGCACTGACACTTATTTTGCTTCACAGTTCTTCATTTAAAATGTATTTTTTTTGCCGAAACTTCCCTCTTAAAGTGAAGGTGCGTGTTATACGCCAATAAATACGGTATATCCAATTCGTGTTGGGCAGTGTATTAGTGCTCGAACGAACACACTTATGCCGTGTACACACGATCGGAATTTCTGACAACAAATGTTCGATTTGAGTTTTTGGTCAGATATTCTGTGTGTATGCTCCATCAGACATTTGCTGTTGGAATTTCTGACAACAAAAATTTGAGAGCTGGTTCCCAATTTTTCCGACCACAAAAGGTTCTTGTCGGAAGTTTTGATCGCCTGTATGCAATTCTGACCCACAAAAATCCACGCATGCTCGGAATCAAGCAGAAGAGCCACAGTGTCCATTGAACATTTGTGTGACCGTGTGTATGCAAGACAAGTTTGAGCCAACATTTCGGAAACAAAATCCATGGTTTTGTTGTCGGAATGTCTGATCGCCTGTATGCAGCATTAGACCAAATTTTAATGGTTCAATGAATGTCAGGCAAAATGGTCGGCCCTAATGCATGTTTACTTCATCAAATCTGGCTCTCTTTAAAAAAAAGTTTGGACACCTCTGGCCTAGGCCATCTTTATGTAGAGCAACAATTCTTTTTTTCAGATCCTCAGAGAGCTCTTTGCCATGAGGTGCCATGTTGAACTTCCAGTGACCAGTATGAAAGAGTGAGAGCGATAACACCAAATTTAACACACCTGCTCCCCATTCACACCTGAAACCTTGTAACACTAACGAGTCACACACACATAGCCGTCTTTACCGCAGGGCAAAATGGGACAGCTGCCCAGGGCCCTGTCACTGCTAGGGGCCCAAAGCAGAGCCGCCCCTTCAGGCGGAATTTCAGTGGCGATCGAGACCTCAGATCAGCAGCGCCACGCGGGGTGCAGTTCACCCACGCTCCACGGAGGTGGAGAGGCTTAAGCGCCAGAGTGTGCCGCTCCCTCCTTCTCCTTCTTCTTGTCTGAGGCCGCGGCGTGGTATTTAATTTTTTTTCAAATCCTCCTCCACGATCCACCCGGGCGGTGCTGCTGCCCGGGTGGGTTTGTCCTGAGGGGGGAGGTTTGTGGTGGCCTCTGTGAGTGCACTAGTGGAGGGGTCTGTACTAATGGGGGGGTCTGTAATAATGGGGGATGGCTTGTGGGGGGCTCTGTACTAATGGGGGTGGCTTGTGGTTGTGGGGGGCTCTGTAATAATGGGGGATGGCTTGTGGTTGTGGGGGGCTCTGTACTAATGGGGGGTGGCTTGTAGGGGGGCTCTGTAATAATGGGAGATGGCTTGTGGGGAGCTCTGTACTAATAGGGAATGGCTTGTGGGGGGTCTGTACTAATGGGGGATGGCTTGTGGGGGGCTCTGTACTAATGGGGGATGTCTTGTGGGGGGCTCTGTACTAATGGGGGATGTCTTGTGGGGGATCTGTACTAATGGGGGATGGCTTGTGGATGGCTCTGTACTAATAGGGGATGTCTTGTGGGGGCTCTGTACTAATGGGGAATGGCTTGTGGGGGCTCTGTAATAATGGAGGATGGCTTGTGGGGAGCTCTGTACTAATAGGGGATGGCTTGTGGGGTGGGTCTGTACTAATGTGGGATGGCTTGTGGGGGGCTCTGTACTAATGGGGGATGGCTTGTGGGGAGGTCTGTACTAATAGGGGGTGGCTTGTGGGGAGCTCTGTACTAATAGGGGATGGCTTGTGGGGTGGGTCTGTACTAATGGGGGATGGCTTGTGGTTGTGGGGGGCTCTGTACTAATAGGGGATGGCTTGTGGGGTGGGTCTGTACTAATGGGGGATGGCTTGTGGGGGGCTCTGTACTAATGGGGAATGGCTTTTGGGGGGCTCTGTACTAATGGGGGGTGGCTTGTGGGGGGTCTGTACTAATGGGGGATGGCTTGTGGGGGGCTCTGTACTAATAGGGGAAGGTCTTGTGGGGGGCTCTGTACTAATGGGGGATGTCTTGTGGGGGGATCTGTACTAATGGGGGATGGCTTGTGGGGGGCTCTGTACTAATAGGGGATGGCTTGTGGGGGGGTCTGTACTAATGGGGGATGGCTTGTGGGGGGCTCTGTAATAATGGGGGGTGCTTTATTGGGGGGGCGGTCTGTACTAATGGAGGCGGGAGGTTTGCTCACCACACAGGTCGGACACACGCCCGCAGAGCCACCACCGCGACCTACAAGGCTTCAGAAACAGGTAAGGGGGACCTGTTTTAAAGTTTCCTGTTTAAAAAACCATATTAAAGACGACCCTGGGGTCACATGACACCGGGGAGGGAAAATGGCTAATTGGGCCCAATTTAGACATTTTCACTAAAGGGTGTACTCACTTTTGTTGCCAGCGGTTTAGACATTAATGGCTGTGTGTTGAGTTATTTTGAGGGGACAGCAAATTGACACTGTTATACAAGCTGTACACTCACTACACAACATTGTAGCAAAGTAACATTTCTTCAGTGTTGTCACATGAAAAGATAGAATAAAATATTTACAAAAATGTGAGGGGTGTACTCACTTTTGTGAGATACTGTATCTTTTTTTTTTTTTAGTTAGTTATATGTAGCACTACCCCCGAAGGAGCTTCTGGTTTGTTTTGGGCGGCATGTTACCTCATGTTCCTCTCGCAGTCTAGGGGTGTTTGGTGAAAGTAGTAACGGAATGTCCACAGCGGGTGTCTTTTTCTGTGCTCTTTATTACCCAGCTGGGTAAAAACAATAAAACTTGGTGAAGAGTAGAGATTCAATAGAAATGGAAATAGCAGATTCAGGTGTGAGTAACAGAAACAGTCCTGTTTCCAAAGACACAAGAGCCCGGATTCACAAAGCACTTACGCCGACGTATCTCCAGATACACTGCGTAAGTACAAATATGCGCCGCCGTATCTGTGCGCCGTACTCACAAACTAAGATACGCCTAAAAACTGACTTCATCCCACTGGCGTAACTTGCCTACGCCGGCATAGAGTGGACGCATATTTACGCTGGACACATGTGGCTTTCCCATTGATTTTCTATTCAAATATGCAAATGAGGGAGATACGCCGATTCACGAACGTACTCGCGCCCGGCACATGATTTAAGCCGTTTGTGTAAGTTTTACTTTCGGCGTAGTTATTCCCCATAAAGGAGGCGCAACCCATGCAAAGGTATGGACCAGGGAACACATCTGTGAGTGGGTCTGGCTGGGCGTAGGTTACATTCACGGCGTACACAGTGATCCGGCGTATCCTAGGCAGTTGTTCCGATGTGGTTGTGCGCATACGTCCACATCTCGATGCATATTCAGTTAGTTTTAAGTACTTGTCTGGCACCTGGCCCATTATTTGCATGAGGTCACGCTTCATTAACATGGATCACGCCCACTTTCACCTACTTCCACTTACACCGGCTTAGGCCTATGAAATATACGCTACACCGGCGCAGAGTTAGGAAGCATTTGTTTGTGAATTCCATGCTTGCCTCTCCGCGCTGCGCCGGCATAGCATAAAATAGATAAGCTACGGCGGCATAAATATGCGCCGATGTATGTGAATCCGGGCCTCGTGCCGCGTACACACGGTTGTTTTTTGTGATGTCAAAAACTTCGTTTTTTTTCATGAAAAAAAAAAAAACAATGTTTTTCAAACTTCATTTTAAAAAACGACGTTGCCTACACACCATCGTTTTCTGAAAATGCTCTTGCAAAGCGCGGCTACGTACACCACGTTCAACGACACTCTGTTCTATTGAAGCTCCCGTCTCATAACTTGCTTCTGAGCATGCGCGGGTTTAAAAACTGTGTTTTAAACGTCGTTTTGCCCACACACGATCATTTTTTATGACACAAAAAATGACATTCAGAAAAACGACATAACAAATTCAAGCATGTTCGAATTTTTTTTTGGTCGTTTTTTTGAAGACATAAAAAAGCCTCTGCCACAGACCCTCCTTACGGTTGAAACAGCGGAGATAATCCTCCTAAGCAGACTCGACACCTGGATCTCCTTCAGGTAGTTGCAGTTAGGGTACCAACTGATAGGCGACCAACATCCAGCCTCTCAGTAACCGGTTACCCTGATCCCCGGTGGATGGTCGAAACCCTATTGGATCGCCAGCCTCTCTTGCCACTCCTCAGGCAGACTCCCCACCGAACAGCTTCCTCTGACAGGATTCAAGCTTGGGATCTCTTTGGATTTAGGGACCTAGTCGATCACTGGGGCCCAGCCACAGCTCAGATGCTCCCGAACCAGGAACATCGCATGGCACGCACACCCCGGCCTGGAAGGCCATTTCGCCGGGGGCCGTGGTATGGTCACCCTAAAGGCGCCACACAGGAAGAAGACCCAGACTAATGGCGTCTGTCCCATAAATACCCTCCCCCAGCATGCACAGCGAGGCAAACTCCTCCTGATAGGCTGCTAGGCAAGGGCACTCAATCCCCGACTCCACTGCTGCCACCTGTCGACCTGGGGTGTGTTCAGCACCCCAGGAACGCCAGAGTGAGCCCACAGCACAGCCAAAGCTGGGACAGAGAAACAAATTTGAGTAAATTAACATGGTCAGAGTCAACTAACTCTCTGACCCCCTCTAAATTTAACTTAGCACCGGTTTTGGAAAGTAACCAGGCGCTACATATATATTAAATATTTCATTTGAATAATGCACATATGATTGCTCAGCTTTCAGTCTTTAGTGAGCAGAGAGACAGTCACTGTCAGTCATTGGCTCTCTACTCTGCCCCTCCAGTGCTCACTGGAGCGCCGGGCTGTGGAAGGGGTGGGAGTGGCTGGCTCAGGCTCTTAGCGGCATTCGGTCGATACCTCACGTGTGATTTGAACACCATTTTCATTTGCGACCTGACTTATGTAGGCGTTTTCTTTGCCGCGCAAAGCTCACGGGGACAGGGGTGCTTTAAATTTTTTTTTACTTACTTTTTTTTTTTAAACTGATAACTTTTATTGCTGTCACAAGGGATGTAAACATCCCTTGTGACAGTAATAGGTGGTGACAGGTACTCTTTATGGAGGGATCGGGGATCGAAAAATCTGCATTTCTGAATACCGTAATTTTTTTTAAAAAGGCACCATTGTCTTTTTTTTTTTTTAATTGGCGTCGCTGGCTCTAAAAAACGGTACTGGGGAAATGCCTGCAGCTGCAAGCATCACCCCAGGGATAACCCCTTCAAGTTATGAACGCATATTTGCGTATGGTCGGCATGAAGGGGTTAAATTGCGTTTTGGTTTGTGGTGCTCAGATATAGAGTAGTTCTGCTTTAACCACTTGTCGCAAAATCATGCACAGTACCTGATACGTCACATTCAAATGAATTCAAATGTTCCACGAACACAAACACATAAAAAGGAGGTGATACAATGTAATCTGAGAGGATTACGCTGTATCACCTTGGAATCTGACACAGTTCCCTTTCAGTGCCCCTTGCCATTGTCATTTGTGACAAATAAAACCTTTGAAAACCCTGAAAATGGCATCTAAAAAGCGCTGTCCTAGGAATGCGCTTTTTGATCAGCTGAGCGACAGCGAAACGGAGTTGATCGCAGAACAGAGCGACAGTGAGTCGTGGGGCAATTTGTCATCTGGCTCTGACACCGACACTGATCCAGAAAGTGACAACGCCGATGATCCCGCACCTGACCTAAGTGATGTGCGCACTTGGTGCGCTATAGACAGCGATGCAGACCAGGCAGCGCCCCCGAGGTTCCGATTCACTGGTTCTCCTGGGATGAAGGTTGATGTGGAGAGGGACAACCCTCTGGCGTACCTGAAACTTTTTCTTTCTGAGGAGGTAATTTAAAAAATTGTGACAGAGACCAATCGATACCACGATCAGCAATCTGCTACTCTGCGTGCCAGATTTTCCAGATCCAAGAAATGGGAACCTGTCACTAAAGAGGACATCTGGAAGTTTCTAGGACTCATCATCCTTCAAGGGGTGGTGGGCAAACCGCTCCAGAAATGGTACTGGCAGCGCTGTATCCTGGCCTAGGCCAACAAGGCCCAGGCCTAGGGCAGCACTTTGCACGGGGGCAGCACAAAAAGAGTCCCCGCCGGCTTGCGCTACACTGTTAGTGCAGTGGCAGTAATATGGGGCAGGCTGGGCTGAGAGGCAAATTAGTCTAACGCCCCCATAAAGTGGCTGCACTGCTTCTGGTATGCAGGCGGCCGGCATTCTGAAACTGTGGGGTGGGGGGTGGGGGGGTTCTGCTGCACAATTGGCATGGTTAAATTGTCTTAGTCCTCTCCATAAAATTATCAGAAATGTGTGCTTAAAGTAGAACTTAACTTTATTTTTAATTTTGGATAGAGTAAGGGGGGTTATAGCCCCTATCAGTTAATTTTTTACCATTCCTGTCCCATTGCAGAGATTTCCCTTCACTTCCCACCCCATAGCCAAACAGGAAGTGAGAAGAAATGTATACAAATTAAGGGAATCCAGGGCGGGTCTTAAATAGAAAGGGGAGTGTCCTTGCCAGGAAGGGGTGTGTCATATTTAAATTAGGGGGTGCACAAGTTTAGTCAGGCCTAGGGCAGCACAAAACCTAAATACACCTCTGGGTACTGGACCACCAACAAGATGCTGGCCATGCCATTTTTTGGGACTGTGATGTCTGAGTATCGTTTTTCACTCGTTATGAAAAACGTACACTTTGTGAACAACGAAGAATTTGATGAGGCCACGCATCCTGCGCCCAAGCTAAAAAAAATCTGGGAGGTGTGCCAGATGATTGTCGCCAACTTCCAGCGGACCTACGTGCCAGAAAGGGATGTCAGTGTGGACGAAAGTCTGATGGCCTACAAGGGACGCCTGAGCTGGATCCAATTTATTGCGTCCAAAAGGGCGCGCTTTGGCATAAAATGTTATATGCTATGTGAATCTTCCACCGGATATATCTGGAATGCGGTAATTTACACCGGGAAAGGTACCAAATTCAATCCCAGGTACAACCACTATGGGATGGCCACATCGTCATTCATTTCACTGCTGGACCCATTACTGAACCAGGGATATTGCGTGACAACAGACAATTTTTATACGTCACCGGAACTTTATGAGGTTTTGCTCCTCAACAAAACGGATGGGTATGGTACAGTGAGGCCAAACCGGCGTGACATGCCATCTACGTTTGGCAAGAAAAAACTAAAAAAAGGAGAGATGGTTCCCTTCCAAAAGGGAAAAATGATGGCAATGAGATGGAGAGACAAAAAGGACGTGTGTCTCATGAGCACAGCACCTCCACTACCATGGTCCGCACAAAACACGGAAAAGATGTGCTGAAGCCACAAGTCGTGATCGACTACAATCACACGATGGGAGGTGTCGACCGAGCCGATCAGGCAATGCCATTTTACCCGGCGATGCGCAAACAACAGAAAAAGTACTACAAAAAGATTTTCAGGCATCTCCTTGAACAATGTCTTTGGAACGCCTATATTCTTTATAAGGCAAACACGAACACACCTCTTATTCATTGCGACTTTATATGGAAGGTGGCTGAGCAGATTTTTATCAACCACCCGACGCCATCAGTGTCTGCTAACAGACCCGGACGACGCTCTGTTGACGTTGGCAATCCAGAGCACCTGACAGGTCGTCATTTTGTAGACTTTGTACCGCCAACCGCACGAAAGTTAGCGCCTACCAGGATGTGCGTCGTTTGCTGTTCCAAGAAGGATGGAAATGGAAAAAAAAGTCCGAAAGGAAAGCAGGTACTATTGCCCAGATTGCAACGTCGGACTTTGTCAAATTCCATGTTTCAAACTTTTTCACACCCAGGATGTGTATTGAATTTCTTTGTTTGACTAATTTCTTTATTTTTCTTTGCATTATTAAATAAAATTATATTATTTATTAGATTATAATTCATGTGTTTGTGTGTCAAATTTATCACATCTGGAATGTCTACTAGAGTCTTGTTTTGGTCAGGTTTAAGTAAGTAATTACTAAGAATTGCAGGCCTATAATACATATCACCAAATTTCCATGCAAAAAATTGTACCGCTTTTGGTACGTAATTCCAGAGAGAATCATACCACCAGGGAGGTTAAAGTGGTTGTACTGGGATGATGCCTGCAGGTGCAACCATCACCCCAGTACCAATTTTTAGAGCAGACAGTCGGCTCTCTTGTAATATCAATCAGAGCGGCTAACAGTGGCGGCTGGTGCTCAAAATTTTTTGGGGGGGGTGCAAACAAACTGATTAAAAAAAAAAAATCATTAATTGCAGCCACTGTGCCCATCAAACACAGCCACTGTGCCCATCAAACGCAGCCACTGTGCCCATCAAATGCAGCCACTGTGCCCATGAATTGCCGCCACGAGCTGCCCAATCCTCCGGGGATGAAGTAGTTAAGCAATTAACTTGCGGGGGGGGGGGGGTCGGAAATGTTTTATTTTTTTTAGGACTTACAGCCTTAAAGGGGTTTAATTTAAGATGAATGTACAATCAGATTGCATAGTGTATGGTTTATTTTTAGATATACTTTTTAATTTTTTTTAGATATCTTTTTAGATATATTTTCACAAGTAGTTAAAGCAGAGTTCCAACCACAAATTTCGTTTTCTTTTTTAAAGTGGTTGTAAACCCTTACAGACCACTTTTACGTACAGGTAAGCCTAGATTAACCACTTAAGACCCAGACCATTATGCAGGTTAAAGGGGAGTTCCACCCACAATTTCACTTTTTAAATATAAATACCCCTGTAATACACAAGCTTAATGTATTCTAGTAAAGTTAGTCTATAAACTAAGATCCGTTTTGTTATGTTGTTACAGCATTCGGATAGTTTATAATCTAGAAATAGACCGTGGCCATCTTAAGTGTGGGCATCATGAAGCCAGACTGTATGACTTCCTGGATTTCAGCTTTGCATATCTCGCACATGCTCAGTGCTGCACAAGCAATGTAATAGGTTTCAGTCAGGTTTGCAAGGACTACTGGAAAACATGATGCCTATCCCAGAAACCCTTGCAAATAGCCTTGTGACTTAATAGCCTAGGCTAATAAGGAGGGGGAAGTAATGAAGGACTACAAAGTAAAGGTATTTACAAGCAACAAAACAAATAAAAATTGTCCATTCTGAACAGTATGAGATTAGGGCATGCAGCACAGACAAACATAAAAAAAATGAGTGGAACTCCACTTTAAAGGGGTGTTTCAGCCACATTTAGTGTTTATTAAAAGTCAGCAGCTACAAAAAGTGTAGCTGTTGGCTTTTAATAAACACACACTCGCCTGCTCCACGATCCAGCGAAGCGCCGACCGGGGGTCCGCTCCTCTCCCCCCCTCCCTGGCCCGGCGTCCTTATCCTAAGTGTGGGCACCCGACCGTGACAGCCTTCGGCTTCACGGCCGGGCACCCACTGCGCATGCGTGAGCGGCACTGCGCATGCGCGAGCGGCGCGGCCTGCCACTGATTGGACACGCGATCGCATTGGGACCTGTCAGTGTCCTATGCGATCGCCTACAGGGAGGGGCTGCTGTAGGCGATTAAGCTTAATCGCCTAACCAGCCCCTCGGCTGAAGCACCAAGTGGGACAGGAAGTCCCACTCCTCCTGAAGCCCCCTCTCCCCCCCAAAACAATTACATGCCAAATGTGACATGTAAGGGGGTGAGGAGTGGGATTAGCGGAAGTTCCGAATTTGGGTGGAACTCTGCTTTAAGGACCTTGCCCCTTTTTGCGATTCGGCACTGCGTTGCTTTAACTGACAATTGTGCGGTCGTGCGACATGGCTTCCAAACAAAATTGGCGTCCTTATTTTCCCACAAATAGAGATTTCTTTTGGTGGTATTTGATCACCTCTGTGGTTTTTATTTTTTGTGCTATAAACAAAAATATATTTTGCTATAATAAATATCCCCAAAAAAGATATAAAAAACATTTATTTTAAAAACTCACCTTATGTTTCTTATGCTCGGGCATTCCCATCTTGCTTGTGGGCAGGCGATGCCCACAAGCATAAACTTCCGGGTTTCGGTGCTTCTGAATAACCAGCATGCACCGCCCGTTTTTCGGGCAGTAAGCTAGTTTAGCAGCGCAGGAAACTTCTCAGGTTTCTATCACAACGGACAACAGTGTCTGAAGTGCCCACCCTGTTGTGATGGCAACCAATATAAGCCTATCAAATACCAGCGTTCTAGCCCTCGGCACTGCCCAGTGACTCCTGGGAAATGATGAGACACATCTCCCAGGAACACTAGCGAACACAAGCGCCGAGGGAAGTAACTTCAGGCGCCATCGAGAGGAAGGGGGCAGATTACAAGAGATCCCATAGCAACAGCCCTGAACAAGTATGTAAAAAATAAAATTCTAATTTTTCAGATTCTTTTTCCAGTTGATTAACCCGCGATATAGTCACATGACGGCTACAGCACGCGCCTGAAAATCCAGGAGGATGTCAATAGATGTCTTCCCCTTTGCACGCAAAACACTCCCTGCAGGGCGCACATGGTGAGCGGCGCGCTCTGTGATCACCAAGTCGCTAAGACTTGGTGGATCCCAGATCCAGTCCTGGCCCCTTACCACATGAACAGGTTTCAGCCAATGACAGCTGATCACATGATGTAAACAAAGGATCGGTATTCGTTTTTTTTTCTCCTCACGCTGACAGCGTGAGGAGAAAAAAAAAATATCACCAGCTTGTTTGCAAGGGACATCGGTCCCGAAGAGGAAGGAGGCACATCTGCCTGTGCCCGCAGTGCCACCTTTCAATGCCTGCAGTGCCACCTATGAATGCCCACCTGTGATGCCAATCAGTGCCACCTAGTAATGCTGCCTATCAGTGTAACCGATCAGTGCCCATCAGTGTAAGCGATCAGTGCCCATCACTGCCACTCAACAGTGCCCGTCACTGCCACTCAACAGTGCCCATTACTGCCAGTTATCAATGCCATCTATCACTGCCACCTATTGCCACTTCTCAGTGCCCACCAGTGCCACCTATCAATGAGTGAGTGAGTGAGTGAAAAACGTATATAGCATTGCACATGTGAACTGAATCGCCTCTGGGCGCTCGTTGTTCATTTCTCCTTTGAACTCAAAAGAGATGGGTCTTGATCTTTCTCCTAAAGGTCAAGTGATTCTCCTCCAAACGAATGCTGGTTGGTAGAGCGTTCCATAGTCTGGGTCCTTGGACCACAAATCTTTGCTCTCCTTTGGACTTGTATCTGGCTTTGGGTATTTGGAGTAGATTTTGATTGGGGTTATAGGCTTTGATTTTTTCACAAACATATTGGGGGGCCTTCCCATGGATACACTTGTGCGTTAGACAAAGTGCTTTGAAAGTGATTCTGTCTTTTACTGGCAGCCAGTGAAGGGATCTCAGAGAAGGTGAGATTGATTCCCAGGGTTTTTTCCCAGTTACAAGTCTGGCGGCCGTATTTTGAACGACTTGCAGACGAGTGATTTGGTACTTGGGGAGTCCAAGGTAAAGGGCATTTGCATAGTCCAGTCTGGAGTTTACAATTGCTCCCACCACGACTGCTACGTCTTCTTTAGGAATAAATGGAATAAGTCTGCGTAGTAGGCGCAGCAGATGGTGAGATCCGCTGACAACTGACCCTATTTGTGCATCCATTGTCATTTTGGTGTCAAAGATGACCCTGAGACTTTTGACTTTGGCGCTATGGGCGATGATTCGGCCCAGAATGGGCAGGGGTGTCCATGTTGTTGTCAGTTGATTCTTACACTTGGCGTGAAACAGGAGAAGTTCTGTTTTCGAACCGTTGAGTTTAAGATAACTCTTTGTCATCCAGTTTTCTATCAAAGAGAGGCATGTCTCTAGACTGAGATGATGATCCTTTTTGTTGCAGATGCGGAAATACAGTTGCGTGTCGTCTGCATATGAGTGATAAAGCAGTTTTTGGCTGCTGATGATTTTCAAAGAGAGGGCGGAGATAGATGTTGAACAGCACCGGCGACAGAGGGGATCCCTGAGTGACGTGCGTTTTTCAGAACTGAAATGTCCCAATTTCACTATTTGTGACCGGTTTTCCAAAAAGGAGGAGAACCAGGATAGATCACATTCCGCGACTCTGGCTACTTCAGCTAGCCGAGTCAGTAATAGTTTGTGATCTACTGTGTCAAAAGCTGCACTTAGGTCCAACAGTATTAGAAGACAAGATTCTCCTTCGTCTGCGGCCTCGAGAGCGTCATCCCATATTTTGAGCATATTTTCAAAGCCCTTCAGTGCCACCCATCAGTGCCGCCTTATCGGTGCCCATCAGTACAGCCTCATTAGAGTACATCAATGACGGAGAAAAAATACCCGTTTGCAAAAAAATTTTTTACAAAATATTAAAAAAAAAAAAAGGTATAAAAAAAAATCTGTCTTTTTATTTTATTTTTTACAAAACATAAAAACCGCAGAGGTGATGAAGTACCACCAAAAGAAAGCTCTATTTGTGGGAAAAAAATTATAAAAATGTCATTTGGGTTGCACGACCATGCAATCGTCAATCAAAGTGCGACAGCGCTAAAAGCTGAAAATTGTCCTGGGCAGGAGGGGGGTTTAGGTGCCCAGTAAGCAAGTGGTTAATGTAAAGTTAATTTTGTGTAGAACTCCGCTTTAAACAAAATAAACGTCCCGGGATCTAGGGATGTGCGATACAACGTGTCGCTTTATAAAATGAAGGTGAATTCAAAGGACAAGCGATTCAGGGACAGTTCTTTAAAGACAGGACTTTCCCGGGAACAGGAGGCGGCGGGCAGGGAAGGGGCTCTGTTTAGCCCATAGAGATGGCAGATACAATGTGTCAGATCTGCAGCTGTTGGTCTCAGGACACAGCCAAGGATCCAGTTTCCAATTTTGCAATAACAAAGCTGCAGCATAAACAAAGCCACGTGTCAGCGGAGGGGAGGGGCCAACACTTCCGGCAACAAAGGCTGCGCTATAAATAGCCCAGCTCAGGCTGAGAACACTAGACTGAAAACACTGCAACAGAACAGAGAGAGAGAGAGAGAAAGAGAGAGAGAGAATCAGCTGATCCCGACACAATGCCCTTCCTAGGACAGGACTGGCGGTCCCCCGGGCAGAGCTGGGTGAAGACGGAGGATGGATGGAAGAGATTTCTGGATGAACACAGCAATTACGTCGGCGACATCAACAGGTGAGTCCGGAGACGAGCGACCTGGCTTTATAATGGACTACAAGTCTCAGCCAGGACTGCCGGGGCTTTTCACATTACAAAATATGTTTTTTATATTATTTAAATGAGGCTGAACAAAAATCCTTGACATTGAGGTTTGATGGGACATTGACAGCCAAGGACGTTTCCAGGGACAAATGTTTTTATTGCTGTCCCTGAAAATCAGACGCGTGATCGATTCTTTGGGTCGGTAAAAACCCTAACCCGTTGTTTGGATAAAATCTGCCCCATACACACATAGATTTCTTCAGATTCCTCCATCCGCCTTATACAGAGCAGATGGACGGATCTCCTCTGCAGGCTATTACGTTCTGACAGCCGTCCCTGGCGCCTGGCAGAATACCCAGAAAAGCGTCTGCTTCTGATTGGATACAGAAGCTGTGTGCCCGACAGCTTACCACCCATCTCCAAATCGATTAAACAATTATTATTATTATTATTATACAGGATTTATATAGTGCCAACAGTTTGCGCAGCGCTTTACATCAGGGAAGACAGTACAGTCACAATACAATCCAATACAGGAGGGATCAGAGGCCCTGCTCGTTAGAGCTTACACTCTAGAAACAATCAACTTTTATTGAACGGGGGGGGGGGTTTTGAATTTCAGCCGGAATTGGACTGAAATCAGAATCGTGTATGGCAGCCGTAACACGAGCTATTGTTTGTACACAGAGCCAAGGAATGCTGGAACGCTGCAGAACATTAACTTGCCCGATCATTGTTTACAGCGCGATGTTCCCGTCATCATTAACCCCCCGGAGGGATTATTAATTCAATTAAAGCTGTCTGCACTGCGGTAGCCAATCAGATTCAGACGTCCTTGCGAATATAATATACGTTTGGTTGCATTAGGTACTGTCCTTGTTTCTGCTGATTTGATGTATATGGGCCAATCAATGTCAGGGGAAAGTCGAGTGTCTGTTTATACACGAGGCACAACAACAACGGGGCACTGCAGACCCAGAACACCGCTGCTGCAAGATAGTACTGGGACTGATAGAATTCATGTATTGGAATGAGTTTATCACGTCTGATATTGTGTCCTATGTTAACTGTGGAAATGTAATTCTCTTTATTTTAGTCTGTTAAATATACTGAAAAAGAATTTGGAGGGGGCTGAGAGCAATATAAGTGACATTATCAGAGCTCCCAACGGTCTCTGATTTGGAGGCACTGTCCCTGATTTGGAGGCACTGTCCCTGATTTGGAGGCACTGTCCCTGATTTGGAGGCACTGTCCCTGATTTGGAGGCACTGTCCCTGATTTGGAGGCACTGTCTCTGATTTGGAGGCGCTGTCTCTGATTTGGAGGCGCTGTCTCTGATTTGGAGAGGCTGTCTCTGATTTGGAGAGGCTGTCTCTGATTTGGAGGGTCTGTCTCTGATTTGGAGGGGCTGTCTCTGATTTGGAGGGGCTGTCTCTGATTTGGAGGGGCTGTCTCTGATTTGGAAGGACTGTCCCTGATTTGGAAGGACTGTCTCTGATTTGGAAGGACTGTCTCTGATTTGGAAGGACTGTCTCTGATTTGGAGGGACTGTCTCTGATTTGGAGGGACTGTCTCTGATTTGGAGGGAATGTCTCTGATTTGGAGGGACTGTCCCTGATTTGGAGGGACTTTCCCTGATTTGGAGGGACTTTCCCTGATTTGGAGGGACTGTCCCTGATTTGGAGGGACTGTCCCTGATTTGGAGGGACTGTCCCTGATTTGGAGGGACTGTCCCTGATTTGGAGGGACTGTCTCTGATTTGAAAGGACTGTCTCTGATTTGGAAGGACTGTCTCTGATTTGGAGGGACTGTCTCTGATTTGGAGGGACTGTCTCTGATTTGGAGGGACTGTCTCTGATTTGGAGGGACTGTCTCTGATTTGGAGGGACTGTCTCTGATTTGGAGGGACTGTCTCTAATTTGTAGCAATGTCCCGATGCCCCCCTCATTTTGGTCTGATCTATATAGTTGTATATAAAATGCACTTTTTATCTTTCAAAAAGTGTTTTCCAACACTAAACCTTTCATCCAAATTCTAAATTGCTGCATTTGTAAATTCCAAAAGCCAATATAGAGGAATTGTAGTGGTAAAAAAAAAAAAAAGCACTTGTGGATTTAAGTAACATTTTTGGTTCATTTGCCTTTAAGGGGGTGTGTCAGGGGGCGTGTTCTATGCCTACATACATTTGCTAGTAGGTGTCCCTTATTCTCACCTGGCTGGTTCACATGTATGTGTTTTGGCAGCCCTCATTTGTGCAGGCACAGTAGACCATTGATTTGAATGGGCTGCCATGCCTTTGTTTCCTGCAGAAAAAAGGTGCATTCAGCATTTTAAAAATACAGTTGCCTTGAAATCCATTCTGCTTTTGCACCATGCTACTTACCTGCAGTTCTTGCACACACAAACGCACTGTGTTTTTAAAAGTGTGACCTAAACGTCTAAAAATGCAGCAAGTTTGACAGTGCGGGAACTGCAGATAAGTCACAGCAGACAGCTTAATGGACAGACAGTGCTGTATTTCATTGCTTGATGGGCATGCGATTTTCTTTAAACGCAGACATGTGAACCAGCCAGGCCAAAAATAAGCCCATCAAGCAGTTAAATACAGTCAGTAATGCCATGTGACCCCATGCCATGCCATGTGTAAAATACAGGAACTTTTTAAAACACTGACCAGGCCTGCAGTGAATCATCAAATATTATAAAGACTATGGGCACACTCTACAGAAAACCTCTATTTACAATATAGATTAGCAAACAGTGACATACCTTGGAGTGCAGGACATGAAGAAGTCAGCCTCAGGAAGAGCAAACTGGGGAATCACATTCTAATTCACTTTTATATACAAGCAGCACCCAGTGGCAGGAAGGGAGAAGTACACGTCTAAAGGGAATTTAGGGGTGCTGTACATTTTAAAACACTGGGAAGGGAAGCAGTACTGCGTGCCGCTGATTATTTTCAGCACTGATTTGTGGGCAGCACAGGGGCTTAACGGGTGGCTCTACTTTGGGCTCCCAACAGTGACAGGGCCCTGGGCAGCTGCCCCTGTTTGCGCTATGGTAAAGACGGTCCCAGATAGATAGATAGATCTAAATATATATATATATATATATATATATATATATATATATATATAAATTTCCCCTTCAACCATTTTGTATATTATTTTATATATACTGTTATTCTGTATTTGCCAAACATGCTGCAGAAATCTCCCTCCACTGAGTCTGCCTGCAGCCATTTTAACTGAGCAGCTTCAGCTGCTGCCTGTTCACTTCCTGCATTTACGCAGACACACCTCCAGCGATGCAGCTCTCATTGGCCCTCTTGTGACTCACCCCCCCTCTTCCTGGCAAACTCTCACGAGAGTGAGAGAGGGAGCTGTGCATGATGCCATAAGCCTAAGCCAGTGATGGCAAACCTTGGCATCCCAGATGTTTTGGAACTACATATCCCATGATGCTCATACACTCTCATACCTCACATCTTTTTGAGATGGGAATGAGGGACACCTATCAGCAAAAGTATGCAGGCATAAGACACACCCCTTGTCATGCCCCCTTAAAGGAGAATTGTACAAAATAAAAAGATTGGGTAAAAGGGCATTTTTTTTTTTTTACCACTACTATTCCTTTATATTGGCTTTTGGCATTTACAAATGCAGCAGTTTAGAAATCAGATAAAAGGTTTAGCACTGGGAAACACTTTTTAATGGTTAAAAAGTGTGTTTTTTATACATCTATATGGATCAGATCACAATGAGGGACACATGAGGAGGAATGAGGGACAGAGGGACTTTGCTCCAAATCAGGGACAGTCCCTCCAAATCAGGGACAGTTAGAAGCTGTGCCCTCTGCGGTGTAATTGAGCATCATAGGAAATGTAATTCCAAAACATCTGGGGTGCCATTACCAAGGTTCACCATCACTGGCCTAGGCTGATGACCAGACAGGAAACAGGAAGTGGGCTGTATAAGGTATTTAATGGCAGAAAAAAATGGTTTACTATCCAAAGTGAAAACAACAAGGGCAGAAAATTTAATGGATGGAAAGATGAAAACAAATGACTGAAGCTCCGCTTTAACCAACCTTATAGAGCTATTGGCACTATAGGGGTGGATTTACTAAAGGAAAATAGAAGTGCAGTTGCTCCAGAGCTTAGTAAATAAGTACAAGCTCTGTTGACTTCCATCATCAAATCATGTGACAGCAAAAATGCTATTCTTTTATTTTTTTTTATTTTTTTTTTTCTTGTGTGTGATTGGGTATTTTTATATTAAATCTTCACCTCCACTACAAAAATACCCAATCGCATGCAAGGAAAACAAAAATATGATGCTCATGATTGGATGATGAAAGTCAGCAGAGCTTCCCCTGATTTACTAAGATCTGGAGAAATTGCACTTGCAAATTCTATTGCCTTTAGTAAATCAACCCTGTGGTGTTTTTTTTGTTTTTTTATCAGTACAGTGAGTGATTGTGGAAGAGCAATGATCTATAGTTGCTCTGCACTAACGGAAAGGTGAACTCTAGTTGCTATGGGTTACTGTGCGCCATTGTTCTGTGCACAGCCTCATTTATAAGTAATCCTGATTGATTAGTTAAAGGGGTTGTAAAGGATTTTTTTTCCTAAATAGCTTCCTTTACCTTAGTGCAGTCCTCCTTCACTTACCTCATCCTTCCATTTTGCTATTAAATGTCCTTATTTCTTCTGAGAAATCCTCACTTCCTGTTCTTCTGTCTGTAACTCCACACAGTAATGCGAGGCTTTCTCCCTGGTGTGGAGTGTCGTGCTCTCCCCCTCCTTTGGACTACAGGAGAGTCAGGACACTCTCTACGTTGCAGATAGAGAAAGGAGCTGTGTGTTAGTGGGTGTCCTGACTCTCAAACTGGTTCTGGGATCCCCTCACTTTGGAGGGATTTTTTCTCACTTCCTGTTTTGGCTATGGAACCGGAAGTGAAGGGAAGTGTCCCCAATGTAAGATTTATGGCAATACAAACACTGATGGGGGTTAAAAACCTCCCATACTCTATACAAAAAACAAAAACAAACATATAGCCTTTAGTTCCATTTCAAGGTTACAATTATACAAACCTCCTGCATTTGGGTTATTTAAATACAGAGAAATAATCTGGCCAGTATAGTAAATGCTATGCTTTCTTGAAAAACTTCTGTTGCATATAAAGGGGTTGTAAAGGTTTTTTTTTATTTTTTAAATGGGTTCCTTTAACCACTTGCCGACCAGCCGCCGCAGTTATACGGCGGCAGGTCGGCACTCCTGCGCGAGAGCCCGTAGCTCTACTTCAGGACTTTCGCGGCCACTAGGGGGCGCGTGCGAGCCGCCGGCAGCCCGCGCGCACGCCCCCCGCTCGCCCTCGAGTCCCGCACGCGTGCCCGGCGGGCGCGATCGCCGTCGGGCACGCGCGCTCGTTCGTTACAGAGAGGGGAACGAGAGCTATGTGTGTAAACACACAGCTCTCGTTCCTGTCAGCAGGGGAAACGCTGATCTTCCGTTCATACAATGTATGAATGGAAGATCAATGATTCCCCCTAGTGAGTCCACCCCCCCCACACAGTAAGAACACAAATAGGAACACACTTAACCCCTTCCCCGCCCCCTAGTGTTAACCCCTTCACTGCCAATGGCATTTTTATAGTAATCCAATGCATTTTTATAGCATTGATCGCTATAAAAATGCCAATGGTCCCAAAAATGTGTCAAAAGTGTCCGATGTGTCCGCCATAATATCGCAGTACCGAAAAAAAACGCTGATATTAATAATATTAATAAAAATGCCTTAAAACTACCCCCTTTTTTGTAAACGCTATAAATTTTGTGCAAGCCAATCAATAAACGCTAATTGCGATTTTTTTTTTTTACGAAAAATATTTAGAAGAATACGTATCGGCCTAAACTGAGGAAAAATAATGTTTTTTTAAATCTTTTTTGGGGATATTTATTATAGCAAAATGTAAAAAATATTGCATTTTTTTCAAAATAGTCGCTCTATTTTTGTTTATAGCGCAAAAAATAAAAACCGCAGAGATGATCAAATACCACCAAAAGAAAGCTCTATTTGTGGGAAAAAAAGGACGCCAATTTTGTTTGGGAGCCACGTCGCATGACCGCGCAATTGTCAGTTAAAGCGACGCAGTGCCGAATCACAAAAAGTGCTCTGGTCTTTGGACAGCAATATGGTCCGGGGCTAAAGTGGTTAAGCTAGTGCATTGTTAGTTCACTTACCTTTTCCTTAGATTTCCCTTCTAAATGTTTTTTTTTCTATGTTTTCTTTGTCTGAATTTCTCACTTCCTGTTCCTCCTCAGTAAGCTGTTCTGTCTGACTAACCCCCATGGATGATGGGGGCAAGTTTACTGAGGAGGAACCGGATGTGAGAAATTGGCAACATGGCAAGTCTATCTATACGCCGCAAAATACCAGCTTTAACTATACACCGGAAAAAGCCGACTAGAGAGGACGTAAGAGAATGCGACGGCCACGCGTACGTTCGTGGATCGTCGGAAAAAGCTAATTTGCATACCCGATGCGGAAAACGACGTGAACGTCACCCAGCGGACGCCGAAGTATTGCATCTTAGCTCCGAAAGGCGTACGAAGACGTATACCTGCCAGATGCCGTCGTATCTTGGTTTGAGGATTCAAACTAAAGATACAACGCGGGAACTCGTTGGATCTGGCCCTATGTCCTTTTTTTCCCACACATAAAGATTTCTTTTGGTGCTATTTGATCACCTCTGCGGTTTTTATTTTTTCTGCTATAAACAAAAAAAGAGCGACAATTTTGAAAATAAGCAATATTTTTTACTTTTTGCTATAATAAATATCCCCAAAAAATCACCTCTGCGGTTTTAAATTTTGGCGATATAAACAGAAGAGCAACAATTTTTTTTTAATTCTTTTTAACTTTTTGCTATAATAAATATCCCAATTTAAAAAATGCAATAAAAAATGTCTTCATCAGTTTATGCCAATATGTTCTTCTACATACTTTTGGTTAAAAAAAAAGTGTATATTGATTGGTTTGCGCAAAAGTTATCGCGTCTACAAAATAGGGGAAAGATTTATGGCATTTTAATGTTTTTTTTTTTTAAATCGAATCGTTTTGTATTTTTATATGCAAACTACATTGAGACAGTACAGACAAATTATGCAAACAAAATCACATTAAAGAAAACACAACCCAAGAAATGGCATTTTTATTATTAGTAATGGCGACGATCTGCAATTTTTATCAGGACTGTGACATTGCGGTGGACAGATCGTACACTTTTGACACATTTTTGGGACCATTGACAGTTATACAGCGATTAGGGGTTAAATGTGTTCCCTCACTGTGTGTTCTGGGACTGACTTGGGGAGGAGACCCATCGTTGTTCCTATATACTAGGAACACATGATCTGTCTCCTCTCCCCGGATAGGATGTGTATTTGTGTGCTTACACACACAAAACCCCATCCACGCTCTGTCAGGAGCGATCGCCGGCCCCCTATACTTCGTAAAGCGAACGCCGTACAGCTACAGCGTTTTGCTCAGGGGTGCCATTCGATTGATGGCGGCAGTCGGCAAGTGGTTAATGAAGGTACAACATTTAGCAGCTTGTATTGTTGATGATTAAAACAGGCACATCTAAGTATGCAGGCATCCGAGGTAAAGCTGTCCACATAGACCATCCTCCGCACCGCCGGCTCTCACGTCTGTCAGTCTGAAATCATGACCAGGAAGACTACCCTGCAGTAGAGAGATCTGAAAGCGAGGCTTGAAGACAGCTTTACCCCGGATGCCTGCATATTTAGATGTGCCTCTTTTAATCATCAACCATGCAAGTTTCTAAATGTTGTACCTTCATTAAATGTAATCATATTGCTTCACTTAGAGGCGCCTCTCTTCTCTTTTATACTCAGTTGTGACATGACGCTACTCTTATATCAAGACATCGCTTGTATATCAAGTCAAAATGTATTTAAAAATGTTGCTTGTCTTGCAAAACGCTCTCAAACCAAGGTTTTACTGTATATGATGTAGAAATGTCCTCTGGTGACAGGTTTGTCTATGGCAGTGTGAATGAGGCCCATGCACAGGCAGAGCGGGGGGGGCCGTGATGCAGCACTATCCTGGTCATGAGATCTTATAAACACAGACCCGGCTCATGGAGCTTTCTAGACATCCAGTTCCCTGCTGCCTGTGTGTGATCTGAGCTGGCTTGGAACGGCGTGTTATTTTTGTTTCTCTTGTGGCAGGCATGTGACCCGCAGTGCCGTGTTGCCTCCGGCAGATGGCGCCTTGCTCTGGCCTGGCAGGGGGCCCGGATTATGGCGGGGATCAGAACAGATCTGGATGACATTGCCCAGAATCTCTTGGCAGCTGTTCCTGTACTGTGTACTTGGGATTGTGTGTGTTGATGGTACACCAGGCTTTAAAGAGGATCCGTCCCTGATCTAAGATTGTGCTGATGCGTTGCAGTTCGTGGATTTGATTAAAAAATTACGCATTACTGCTGAACTTTCATTTTATAGTGCAGGTGATGTACCATGATAGCCAGGAATAAATACACTTGAAGGTGGAAACCTGTTTTAGTTAGCCATTATGGGCCCTTTCACACGGTGCGGACCGTTTTTCGGTCCGCACCGTGTGTGTCCGTCGGCTCAGCGGGGGGTCCCGCTCAGCTGTCGGCGGACAGGGCGGTCCCGGCACACTGTGCCAGGACCGCCCTGTCTCTCCTCCGCTATCCCCTATGGGGAATCGGATGGAAACGGACCGTCTGTCCGTTTGCATCCGATCCGATCCACCGGACGGAAGAAAAATAGGGTTTTCTTCCGTCCGCAAAAGGGATCCAGGCGGACGCGGATAGTAGGCGGACGTTAGCGGATGCATCATCCGCTAACGGATCCGCTCCCATAGGGCCCCATTCTAAGTCCGTTTACGGACTTAGAAAAAGCGGACCGTTCGTCCGCACGTGTGAAAGGGCCCTTAGGATGCATTCACAGGACTATGCAGGTGCGATGGTGCATGTGCGTTTTGGTCCGTAATGTTTAGGGCAGCCCATTCATTTCAGTGGGTTGCCCTATGCATGAAAAACACCAAACCGTGTGGTAATTACCATGTTACTATGCGTTTTGGTGCATGTATTCTCACTAGGAGACCTGTGTCCTAGCAACAGATGGATGCTAGAGGACAGGAGCACCCTGTGTCCTAGCAACGAAGGACACTAGGAGGCAAAAGCAGCCTGTGTCCTAGCAACAGATGGATGCTAGACGGCAGGGGCAGTCTGTGTTCTGGCAACGAAGGACACTAGGAGGCAAAAGCAGCCTGTGTCCTAGCAACAGATGGATGCTGGACGGCAGGAGCAGTCTGTGTTCTAGAAACGAAGGACATTAGGAGGCAGGAGCAGCATGTGTCCTGGGAACAGTATTTATGCTAGATGGCAGAAGCAGCCTGTGTCCTAGCAACGAAGGACACTAGGAGGCAATAGCTGTCTGCATTCTAGCAACAGTAGGAAAGTGGAAGGCAATACTTGCCTTTATAATAGCAACGAAGAAGACTATGGGGGCATGGCAGCCTGTGTCCTAGCAACAGATGGATGTAGGGTGGCAGGAGCAACTTGTGTCCTAGCAACAGAAGGATGGTGGGAGGCAATACTTGCTTATGTCTTAGCAACTATGTTGGCTGGGCAGCCTGTGCCCTAGAAACAGAAGGATGGTGGGAGGCAGAAGCAATCTGTGTCATAGCAACAGAAGAATTCTATACAGCAGGAGTGGCCTGTGTCCTAGCAACAGAAGAATGCTATACAGCAGGAGCAGCCTGTGTCCTAGCAACAGACACATTTTATACAGCAGGAGGGGCCTGTGTCCTAGCAACTGACAAATTCTATACAGCAGAAGCGGCCTGTGTCCTAGCAACAGAAGAATACTATACAGCAGGAGTGGCCTATGTCCTAGCAATAACGGAGGCAATAACTAAAACAAGATGCATGCTAGAGGGCAGAAACAGCCTGTGGCCTAGCAACAAAGGACACTAGGAGGCAATAGCTGTCTGCATCCTAGCAACATAAGGAAGGTGGGTGGCAATACTTGCCTTTATAATAGCAGCAAAGAAGACTATGGGGGCATAGCAGCCTGTGTCCTAGCAACAGATGGATGCAGGGTGGCAGGATGGTGGGAGGCAATACTTGCCTATGTCCTAAAAACAAAGACTATGTGGGCTGGGCAGCCTGTGTCATAACAGATGGATGTAGGGCTGCAGGAGCATATGTGTGTCCTAGCAACAGAAGGATGTTAGGAGGCAATAGTCGTCTACATCCTAGCAACAGAAGGATGATGGGAGGCAATTCTTGCCTATATCCTAGCAATGAAGAAGACTATGGGGTCATGGTAGCCTGTGTCCTAGCAACAGATGGATGTAGGGCGGCAGGAGCAATCTGTGTCCCAGTAACAGAAGGACAATAGGAGGCAATAGCTATCTGCATACTAGCAACAGAAGGATGCTAGGAGGCAATACTTGCCTGTGTTCTAGCAACAAAGAACACTAGAAGACATTGGCAGCCTGTGCCCTAGCAACAGAAGGATGGTGGGAGGCAGGAGCAATCTGTGTCATAGCAACACAAGAATTCTATACAGCAGAATAACTCGATCGCGGCGAATATTCGCTATTTCGAATATTGTCGCAATCAATTTCGCGATCAATTTTGCATTCGCATTTCGCAACAGTGAATTCTGCGAAATTTCGACAATGCAGCAGCGAGACAAGGAAATTTCGACAATGCGAAATTTCGTCCTAAAAAAAAAAAAATTGCGAAATTTCGACAATGCGAAATTTCGCTAGATATTTTTTTTTGTTCGTGATATTTTATAAAAAAAAAATTGCGAAATACGAAAGACAATGCGAAATTTCGAGCGGTAAATATCCGTGATATTTTATCCTAGCGAAATTTCGTATCACGATAGATATTAACGAAAAGGCGAAATATAATCGAATATATGCCTATAAACAGAAAGACCCTAGAAGGCAATGACTTTCTGTGTCCTACGCCTGCATCCTAGCAACGGAAGGCCACTAGGCAGCATACTTCTATCAATGGTGTGTAATCAGCAGCACAGATGATGATGACTTCATGTTGTCACACCCTGGTGGCCAATAGACACCATTTACACTGTAACGTTGTACGCATGTAAACATTGGGGTTTATTTACTAAAGCTGTGCAAAATCAGGCCCACTGAGGTTAGAAGCTGATTTGCTACTATACACAGCTACACCAGTTTCTGAGTGCAGCAGCTTTAGTACATTTACCCCATTTCTTTATTACGAGGTCTCTTGCTGCCAGCAAGTTCTGTAGGGTTCATGGCTAATGGTGGGCATTTTAGGTGTCTAGCATAATTTTGCGGGCACCTGTAAGTGCCAGGATGTACAGCCTGCCGTACAAGTGAAATGTCTGCGTTTGGGAAAAACATTGGATACACATGCACTGGTAAATGCAGATACAAAGAAGCATCAGGGTTTGAGTACAGCCGCATACAGCCATTCACTTGTATGGCAGGCTGTATGCGGCACATGTAGCTTACTGGGCACAGGAGAGCACTTGAAAAATGTACGTTCGGTGCATAAAACGCCTACATATAGCTGTGAGCATAAAATCTTAAAGCAAGAGATGAAATTGTTTAGTTCTGCAGAGATTGAGAATGTAATAAAATGATACGGCTGGAGAATAAAGTCTGCCATACACGAAGGAGCCAATCATATATTTCGGGAACAAGTGTTTTTGTTGCGTGATTTTCACGTGATTCCACTTCCCATGCATAAGGCAGCACATTCACTTCAATGGGCTTCCCTATGCGCATGCGTCACCCAATAAAAGCTCCTGCCTTTTTTTTTTCTAACCACTTGCAGACCAGCTCTCGCGGTTTTATTGCGGCAGAACGGCACGGCTGGGCAAAAACAATGTTATGTTGCGTCGCTTGGCCCTGTGGCCACTAGGGTAAGGTGACCAGATTTTTAAAATGAAATCCGGGGACATATTTATTTATTTTTTACTAGTAATGGCGGCAATCGGTGACTCTCTGCCCGTCGCTGCCGCCGCCCGCCTCACAGCCTCATAAGTCTCACTCTCCGGGTTTCGGCTACTACTGGGTGGGGAGCGGAGGAAGACCACTCTGCCAAGGAAGGCAAGGAGATAAACAGGCAGGCGGCTGCCTGGGACTTTAGCCAAGGCAGAAGAACATGTGAGTGGAGCTGAATAAATAAAAAATCCCCCCCGCTCCGACCAGCACATAATCATCAGAAAAGGGCACAGACAGGGCCGATCCACCCTATAGGCTTACTATGCAAGCCGCTTAGGGCCCCGCAAAGCTGCAGGGGGCCCCAAAATTATTAGAGGCCCTGCGTGGTGAGAAGTCATTTTTGGCCCCTCACCCCGCTTCTCAACTCGCTGGCTGCATGGGAGAAGAGGTAAGAAGTCAACACCCCCGCCTTCTCACTTTAATGTAAGATGTCAGTTCCGATAGCAGAACACCCCCTCCCTCTGCTTCTCAACTTTATTATTTAATGTGACATATCATTTTGCTTAGGGCCCCAGGGAGGTCAGGATCGGCACTGGGCACAGATAATGAAAAAAATAACCCCCCCCTCTAACCTAGTAGGAGCGGCAGAGCGGGGGGGGGGGGTGTAATTCATATTATTTTTTTTAATTTGGCATTGACTGTCTTTGAATTTGCCCCAGCCCCTGTTCAAATCCAATCTGGGGACAAAACCACCAGGGACAGACTTGGTCCGGGGACAGTGTCCTTAATAAGGGGACTGTCCCTGGAAACCGAGGATTTCTGGTCACCCTACCCTAGGGGAGTGCGATGACCGCCGGGCACTCGCGATCGTCCGTGACAGAGCGAGAACCGGGATCTGTGTGTGTAAATGCACAGATCCCGGTTCTCTTAGGGGAGAAATGATACATACAAAGTATGATCTGTCATTTCCCCTAGCAAGTCCCATCCCCCTATAGTTAGAACATGCAGAGGGAACACAGTTAAAGTGGTTGTAAACCCATTTTTTTTACTTTTACCTGTAAGTAAGGAGAATATCTCCTAAACCTGTACGGTTTAGGAGATATTCCCCTCGCAATGCGCCGCTGATTGCAGCGGCGCATGCGCAGGGGGGACTCCACGACGAAAGGACCAGCCGCCGCCGGACCTTGCCGAATCTAAATCTCCCGTGCGCATGCGTGGGAGTGACGTCATCGCCGCTCCAGCCAATCACTGCGCTGGAGCGGCGATACCCGGAAGACATGCAGAGTCAAGATGATATCTCGCTCGGCGTGGACCAGGTAAGTTCTACACACCTCGTTCTGAGGTAAGTATTTCATAATGAGCTAATATGCGGTGCATATTAGCTCATTATGACTTTTGCCTTGCAGGAGAAAAAAATAACATATTTTTGATGCGGGTTTACAACCGCTTTAACCCCTTGATCGCATCCTAGTGTTAACCCATTCCCTGCCAGTGACATTTTTACAGTAATCAGTGGATTATTATAGCAATGATCTCTGTATAATTGTGAATGGTCCCAAAAATGTTTTAAAAGTGTCCGATTTGTGTCCGCCATAATATCGCAGTTCCGATAAAAATCGCAGATCGCCGCCATTACTAGTAAAAAAAATAATAATAAAAATGCCATAATCCTATCCCCCATTTTGTAGACACTATTCCTCTTGCGCAAACCATCAATATACGCTTATTGCAATTTTTATTTTTTACCAAAAATATGTAGAACAATACATATCAGCCTAAACTGAAGGAAAACATTTTTTTTTTTAATGGGGGATATTTATTATAGAAAATAGTAAAAGATATTGGGCTTGATTTACAAAAGGCAAATCCATTTTGCACTATAAGTGCAAAGTGCACTTGAAATTGCACTGAAAGTGCACTTGGAAGTGCAGTCACTGTAGATCAGAGGGGGACATGCAATATGAAAATATATGAAAATAAAAAACAGCATTTTAGCTTGCACATGATTGGATGATAAAATCAGCAGAGCTCATTTCAGATCTTCCCCTCAGATTTACAGTGACTGTACTTCCAAGTGCACTTTACACTTGTAGTACAAAGTGGATTTGTCTCCTGTAAATAACCCCCACTGTGTTTTTTTTTTTTCTAAATTGTCAGTCTTTTTTGTTTATAGCGCAAAAAATGATAACCACAGAGGTGATCAAATACCACCAAAAGAAAGCTCTATTTGTGGGGAAAAAAAGACGTTTGTTTGGGTACAACGTCGCACGACTGCGCAATTGTCAGTTAACTAAGACCCGGACCAAAATGTAGGTAAAGGACCTTGCCCCTTTTTGTGATTCGGCACTGCTTCGTTTTAACTGACAATTGCGCAGTCGTGCGACGTGGCTCCCAAACAAAATTGGCGTCCTTTTTTTCCCACAAATAGAGCTTTCTTTTGGTGGTATTTGATCACCTCTGCGGTTTTTATTTTTTGCGCTATTAACAAAAATAGAGCGACAATTTTAAAAAAAATGCAATATTTTTTACTTTTTGCTATAATAAATATCCCCCAAAAATATATAAAAAAACATTTTTTTTCCTCAGTTTAGGCCGATACGTATTCTTCTACGTATTTTTGGTAAAAAAAATCGCAATAAGCGTTTATCGGTCGGTTTTCGCAAAATTTATAGCGTTTACAAAATAAGGGATAGTTTTATTGCATTTTTATTAATTATTTTTTTTTTTACTACTAATAGCGGCGATCAGCGATTTTTTTCGTGACTGCGACAATATGGCGGACACTTCGGACAATTTTGACACATTTTTGGGACAATTGTCATTTTCACAGCAAAAAATGCATTTAAATTGCATTGTTTACTGTGGAAATGACAGCTGAAGTTTGGGAGTTAACCACAGGTGGCGCTGTAGGGGATGTGTGACCTAGTGTGTTTGTTTACAACTGTAGGGGGGTGTGGCTGTAGGTGTGACGTCATCGATCGCGTCCCCCTATTACAGGGATGACGCGATCGATGCTGCGGCCACAGAGAAGCACGGGGAAGCCGTGTGTACACACGGCTCTCCCCGTTCTTCCGCTCCAGGGACGGATCGCCGCACTCCAGCGGCGATCGGGTCCGCGAATCCCGCGGTCCCGGAGCTTCGGACCGGGTCGCGGGCGCGCGCCCGCGACCCACGGCTGGGTACTAAAATCAACGTATATATACGTTGATGTGCCCAGCCGTGCCATTCTGCCGACGTAAATGTGCAGTAGGCGGTCCTTAAGTGGTTAAAAGCGACACAGTGCCAAATTGTAAAAAGTGCTCTGGTCAGGAAGGGGGTAAAATCTTCCGGGGCTGAAGTGGTTAACCGCACATTTTGCCGCTCGATTCTGTAGCGTGACAGTCGCACCAGAATCGCACCACATTTTGGGTGCCATAAGAATACTAGGGCCCTGGGACGCTTGTACCTCACACAACCCGTCTTAGTTCAGGACCAGACCGAGAGGTGGAATGGCATTCTTGTGGTTTGTGTCATTCTAGAAAACACAACGTTATTTATAGACTCGTGTCTGGAAGTAGAACGCAGACCTAAAGCTCTCCAGTGTGACGGCCTGCACCTCCGGTGTGTTACCAGAGGCCTACTGACGGCCTGTTGTGATAAGCAATGCATTCACCACACAGAAGTTTCCATCGGCCTAAAATAGTCCAGAACATTCATAGAACCAACGCCGCTTTGCTGTCAGCGTGTTTTTGTGTTTAGGGAGAATGTAAAGTACAATCAGCTTTTCAGTGACGAATCAGGGCCTCCAAATAAAAAAAAAACTAAAATGATACAAAAGTACCATATGGAAAAAAAAAGGAGATCTGACACTGGATTTTTTTTATGTTAACCACTTCAGCCCAGGAAGAATTGTCTGTCCAATGACTGGGCCATTTTTTGCTATTCGGCACTGTGTCGCTTTAACTGACAATTGCGCGGTCCTGCAAAACTGACGTTCTTTTTTTCCCCACAAATAGAGCTTTCTTTTGTTGGTGTTTGATCACCTCTGCGGTTTTTATTTTTTGCGCTATAAACCAAAAAAAAAAGCGTCAATTTAAAAAAAAAACTATTTTTTCTCTTGTTGCTATAATAAATATCCCCAAAAAATATATAAAAATAAAAAAAAATTCTCAAGTTAGGCCGATACGTATTCTTCTACATATTTTTTGAAAAAAAATATCGCAATAAGCGTATATTGATTGGTTTGCGCAAACGTTATAGCGTCTACAAAATAGCAATTTTTATTATTATTATTTTTTTACTAGTAATGGCGGCGATCTGCGTTTTTTTTTTTTATTGTGACTGCAATATTGTGGCAGACACTTGACACTATTTTGGGACCAAAGAGATTTCCTCTTTACTACTGTGCTGATGACCCCATTGGGAGATTCCCCCTTCATTGCTGTGCCGATGACCCCATTGGGAGATTTCCCCTCTACTCCTGTGCTGATGACCCCATAGAGAGATTTCCCCTTTATTCCTGTGCCGATGACCCCATTGGGAGATTCCCCCTTCATTCCTGTGCCGATGACCCCATTGGGAGATTTCCCCTTTACTCCCTTACTAATAACCCCATTGAGACATTTCCTCATTACTACTGTGCCGATGACCCCATTGGGAGATTCCCCCTTCATTCCTGTGCTGATGACCCCAAAGAGAGATTTCCCCTTTATTCCTGTGCCGAGGACCCCAAAGAGAGATTTCCCCTTTATTCCTGTGCCGAGGACCCCAAAGAGAGATTTCCCCTTTATTCCTGTGCCGAGGACCCCAAAGAGAGATTTCCCCTTTACGCTTGTTCCAATGACCCCATAGAGAGATTCCCCCTTTTTTCCTGTGCTGAGGACCCCAAAGAGAGATTTCCCCTTTATTCCTGTGCCGAGGACCCCAAAGAGAGATTTCCCCTGTATTCCTGTGCCGATGACCCCATTGGGAGATTCCCCCTTCATTCCTGTGCTGATGACCCCATAGAGAGATTCCCCCTTTTTTCCTGTGCCGAGGACCCCAAAGAGAGATTTCCCCTTTATTCCTGTGCTGATGACCCCATTGGGAGATTTCCCCTTTACTCCTGTGCCGTGACCCATAGCCCCCAACTGTCCCTGATTTAGAGGGACTGTCCTTGATTTGGAACAATGTCCCTCTGTCCTCCTCATTTGTCCCTCATTTTGGTCTGATCTATATAGTTGTATATAAAATGCACTTTTTATCTTTCAAAAAGTGTTTCCCAGCGCTAAACCTTTCATCTGATTTCTAAATTGCTGCATTTGTACATTTTAAAAGCCGATATAAAGTAATAGTAGTGGTAAAAAAAGCCCTTGTGGATTTGATGAACTTTTTTTTAGTTAATTCTCCTTTAAGGGGGCGTGTCCTATGCCTACATACGTTTTGATAGTAGGTGTCCCTCATTCCCATCTCAAAACGTTGGGAAGTATGGATGACCCCATTGGGAGATTCCCCTTCATTCCTGTGCCGATGACCCAATTGGAAGATTTCCCCTTTACTCCTATACTGATAACCCCATTGGGGGAATTACCCTTTACTCCTGTGCCGATTACCCCATTGGGAGATTTCCCCTTTACTCCTATACTGATAACCCCATTGGGGGAATTACCCTTTACTCCTGTGCCGATTACCCCATTGGAAGTTTTCCCCATTACTCCTATACTAATAACCCCATTGGGGGAATTACCCTATACACTTGTGTCATTGACCCCATTGGGAGATTTCCCCTTTACTTCTACGCCGATGACCCCATTGGGAGATTTCCCCTTTACTCCTGTGTCGTTGACCCCATTGGGAGATTTTCCCTTTACTCCTGCGCTGATGACCCCATTGGAAGATATTCCCATTACTCCTATACTGATAACCCCATTGGGGGAATTACCCTATACACTTGTGTCATTGACCACATTGGGAGATTTCCCCCTTACTTCTACGCCGATGACCCCATTGGGAGATTTCCCCTTTACTCCTGTGTCGTTGACCCCATTGGGAGATTTTCCCTTTACTCCTGCGCTGATGACCCCATTGGAAGATATTCCCATTACTCCTATACTGATAACCCCATTGGGGGAATTACCCTATACACTTGTGTCATTGACCCCATTGGGAGATTTCCCCTTTACTCCTGTGCCGTTGACCCCATTGGGAGATTTTCCCTTTACTCCTGTGCTGATGACCCCATTGGAAGATTTTCCCATTACTCCTATAGCGATAACCCCATTGGGGGAATTACCCTATACACTTGTGTCATTGACCCCATTGGGAGATTTTCCCTTTACTCCTGTGCCGATGACCCCATTGGGTGATTTCCTCCTTACTCCTGTACTGATAACCCCATTGGGGAATAACCCTTTACTCCTGTGTAGATGATCCCATTGGATTTCCCCTTTACTGTTGCGCTGGTAATACTGCAGCTCAACTGTCTGTGCCCCCCCCCCCCCCATATAAATGAGGTTGTACACTTTAATTTCTCCTGACAAGGTTCAGTCCTGTGCTAGAAAATGGCAACTCAAATCGTATTGATGACTGTGGAGCCAATAAAGAGTTCTTTGTAATGAGACCTTGGCTCCCCTAATGAATTCTTTCCAGTGTTCTCTTCATTCTCTCCGTTCCCCGCACATTGACCCGGCCAAGTCGGTGAACCTGTGCCGTCCCTGACACCTGTAATTGTCAGGCGGTGTATGTTTGCTGTGTGACTGACCTGTGCTATTCATCCATTATGTCACCACTATTGGCCCTGTGACCCCCTGGGGGGGACACAAACTATCTCACTGCCCGGGATGGGAGCCAGGCACTGGTGCCACGCTAAAAGGAAGACCCGTCACACAAGGTGCATTATGTGAAGCCCTTTCAGTCAGCTGGCGGTGACACTGCTGCCAGTTTGCTGGATTATGTAAGCCGTTGAGCAATATTTTACATAACAGAGGAGCAATTCATTAGCCTGACCCCGGATTCAGAACATGATCCTTGTAGGGCTGCCATTAACTTCTCTCTGTGACCTGATATATAGAATATATTTATATTCACTATGACTAGGCAGGGCCGCCATTAGGGGATACAGGCAGTACACCTGTAAGGGGCCCGGGTGGCACCCCCCCATCAGCACCCAAAGCCCCCCCCCGCTCCTCGGTGCCCCCGCTTCTTAATTTGTTGCACCCCCCCCCCCTCTGATTAGCAGTTCGTGGGTGGGTGGCACCCCCCCCCCCCCGCTTCTCAACTTGCGGCACCCCCCTGGTTCTCTGCTCCAGGGGGCCCATGCCTCAAGCTGTACAATGGGCTCCAAAATGGCGGCCCTGTGATTAGGGATGGGGTTTGCAGCAATGCAGAGTGTGCCACAAGCTGTGGCTGAGCAGGCAAACTAAAAGATCTGTTCAACCGACCACCAAACCCCTAAAACGGGTGGCTGAGCCACGGTTTTGCCATCCACCCAAACTGTAAAATAACAGCCAGATGGGGCTGTACACATGCAGAGGCTGCGATGCTTTGCTTCACGGGCGCAGCATTTCAGAGCTTGACAGGCATCACCACCTGTCAAACTTGCCCATGCCCACTGAGTTCAATTGGGCCACACCAAAACCATGTACAAAACATGCGATTGAAACGCGTTAGTGCAGCATTAGGCCCCCACACTCCCAAAGAGAACAGCAGCCTGTGTCCATATCTGCTCTGCATAAGCAGAGCGGACTAGGTCCTGTCATCCACCTGCTCAGCTGGGATCAGCGGAGAGATCGCTTTCTCAGCGGGCAAATCCACCGGTGGACTCCGCCAGTGTAAAAGGGGCCTCATAGCATAGCTCCCAACTGTCCCTAATTTCGAACTGACCCTGATTTGAAGCAATGTCTCTCTGTCCCTCTTTCCTCCCCATTTTGGTCTGAGCCATATACAGTGGAACCCCGGATTACGAGCATAATCCGTTCCAGGAGAATGCTCGTAATCCAAAGTACTCGCATATCAAAGCGAGTTTCCCCGTTGAAGTCAATGGAAACTAAAATAATTTGTTCCGCATTGACTTCAATGGCATGCGATACCGCATGCGGCCAGAGGTGGGGGGTGCAGGAGAGTCTCAGAAACGGCTGGAAAGCCTAGAGGACAGCTCGGCTGGCCTCGGCAAACCTCAAAGGCTAGGGAACGGAGTATTTTTGTGTCTTTCCAGGGATGTCCGAACGGCGGCAATCGGCTCCCCCCCACCACCTCAGGCCAAACGCGGTACTGCACACCACTTTGACCTGAATCCTGCTCGTTTTGCGGGACAACACTCGCAAACCGAGTTAGGATTTTTTTAAATACAGTACTCGTATTGCGAAATGCTCGCTAACCGCATTACTCGCAATCCGAGATTCCACTGTAGTTGTATATAAAATGCACTTTTTATTTTTCAAACAGTGTTTCCCAGTGCTAAACCTTTCATCTAATTTCTAAATTGCTGCATTTGTACATTTAACCTCTTAAGGACCGCCTACTGTACATTTATGTCAGCAGAATGGCACGGCTGGGCACATCAACGTATATATACGTTGGTTCTAGTACCCAGCCGTGGGTCACGGGCGCGCGCCCGTGGCACGCTCCCGTGACCCGGTCCGAAGCTCCAGGACCGCGGGACTCGCGGACCCGATCGCCACTGGAGTGCGGCGATCGGTCCCCAGAGCTGAAGAACGGGGAGAGCCGTGTGTTAACACGACTTCCCCGTGCTTCACTGTGGCCGCAGCATCGATCGCGTCATCACTGTTATAGGGGGACGCGATCAATGACGTCACACCTACAGCCACACCCCCCTACAGTTGTAAACACACACAGGGAACACATAACCCCTACAGCGCCCCCTGTGGTTAACTCCCAAACTGCAACTGTCATTTTCACAGTAAACAATGCAATTTAAATGCATTTTTTGCTGTGAAAATGACAATTGTCCCAAATATGTGTCAAAATTGTCCGAAGTGTCCGCCATAATTTCGCAGTCACGAAAAAAATCGCTGATCGCCGCTATTAGTAGTAAAAAAACCAACCGATAAACGCTTATTGCGATTTTTTTTACCAAAAATAGGTAGAAGAATACGTATCGGCCTAAACTGAGGAAAAAAAAATTATATATATTTTGGGGGGATATTTATTATAGTAAAAAGTAAAAAATATTGCATTTTTTTCAAAATTGTTGCTCTATTTTTGTTTATAGCGCAAAAAATAAAAACCGCAGAGGTGATCAAATACCACCATAAGAAAGCTCTATTTGTGGGGAAAAAAGGACGCCAATTTTGTTTGGGAGCCACGTCGCACAACCGCGCAATTGTCAGTTAAAACGACGCAGTGCCGAATCGCAAAAAGGGGCAAGGTCCTTTAACTGCATTTTGGTCCGGGTCTTAAGTGGCTAAAAAAAAAAATATAAAGGAATAGTAGTGGTAATAAAAAGCACTTGTGGATAGAATTAACCTTTTTTTTTTGGTTAATTCTACTTTAAGGGGGTGTGGCGGGGGGTATCCTATGCCTACATAGGTTTGTTAGTAGGTGTCCCTCATTCCCATCTCAAATGTTGGGAGGTATGTTATACCTCCTCACTAACTGTCATATGCCCTCTGAAAAGCAATTAAAGCGTGGATTGCTCTTTAAAAGGTTCTGCACTCCACCATGAGTGTGTAAGAGCCCTTAATCCAGCTTTAAAGCTTCATATCCATCCCAGCTGGTCTATGTAGTGCAACCTTTATAAATCCAGCTACAGCGAGCATACTCAGTCCATCTTCTCTGTCTAATCCTGCTTTACATTGCTTTGCTCTTTATTTGACAGTTTAAAAATAGATTAATTGTTGCCTTTGCATGTCGCCAAAGGATACTTTCATCTTTAATATATAAAAATAATAATAATTATTATAATATTAATAAAAAATAAAAAAAGTACAAGACTGCCCCCTAGTGGGCACAGAAGGAATAGATAGATCATTTCTGGTTCTGTGGGGTTTAATATAGCCGAGGGGCCCGTCATATGTACTCGTCAAAAATGGTGACTATGCCCACCCTTTCTGTGAATGGAGGAGGGGACAGATGTTGTACTATAGCTTCCATCAATGAAAAGTGATCCATGAATGGATGAGGCAGACCTTTCATTTATCCACCCATTCTCCATTCATAGAGCATGTCTTATTCATGGAGGCCATAGTATAGCTTCAATGAAAGGAGGAGACTGACCTTTCATTCATCTGCCCCATCCTCCATTCATAGAGTGCGTTTCATTGATGGAATCAACTCGCCTCATTTCAGAAATGCCAGTTTTCTGGCTGTCTGTGGTCAGAACGTCTGAGCTACATGTCAGCATGACAGCCAAGCAACTAGCATTTTTTAGGAGGTCAGTATCTACAATCTCCATGTTTCTACCAGCTGTAAGAATGAACACTCCTGACATGCAATGCGGGTTAAGTGATACATAACACCATGTCTTGACTTGTCCGCATACAGCCATAAATTATTCTTCCCCTGTAATCCATTGTTATGAGTCATTCCAAGATGTGGAAACAAGATATCCCGAGCCTTTCTGGTCTTTACTGATAAGGCCCAACATTTAAGCTCCTGGGAGGGACAAGTGCGGCAACTAACCCCGCTGCAGGCAGCCTGTTAAAGTCTATGGAGGACTGCGGCTGGACAGGGCTGGACACTGGACCAAGTACCAGCATTTAGAGATGTTCAAAACTTGGGATCATTTTTTTGTAGCCTAACCCTGCTTTAAACTTCTCCACAACTGACCTGTCTGGTGTGTTCCTTGGCCTTCATGATGCTATTTGCTCACTAAGGTTCTCTAACAAACCTCTGAGGGCTTCACAGAACAGCTGCATTTATACTAAGATTAAATTACACACAGGTGGACTCTATTTACTAAATAGGCGGCTTTTAAAGGCAATTGGTTCCACTAGATTTTAGCTAGGGGTATCAGAGTACAGGGGGCTGAATACAAAGGCTCGTCACACTTTTCACATATTTCTTTTCAAAAAAATATGAAAAACATTTATCATTTTCCTTCCACTTCACAATTATGTGCCACTTTGTGTTGGTCTATGACATAAAATCCCAATAAAATACATTTATGTTTTTGGTTGTAACATTTCAAGGGGTATGAATACTTTTTAAAGGCACTGTGTATATTGTTCATTCACATCAGTCCCTGCCCCCGAGGAGCTTACACTCTAAGGTCCCTAACTCACAATCATACACATACTAGGGACAATTTAGGCAGGAGACAATTAACCTACCAGCATTTCTTTGGGGTGTGGGAGGAAACCAGGAGTACCTGGAGGAAATCCACACAGGCACAGGGAGAACATGCAAACTCCAGGCAGGTATTGCTGTGGGTGGGATTTGAACCGATGACCTTAGCCATATATGGGATGGCTGCTTTCCTTTGTGCTCCCTTTATGGTTCAAATGCAGAATTGGAAATTTAAAAAAAGGATGCAAATTATAATGTGTAGCATGATTAGAATGACAAAGGTCCCTGCACCATTCCACGGGGGCTTACCATTAAGGCCAGAGATGTGCGTTTTACTCGTAAGAGCCTGTGTACACAGTTTGTACAGCACTTCCAATCACTAGCCTTGTCGGTATGCATGGCACGGACAAAAGCAAAGAGGCGGCAAAATGCATTGTAGTTCCACAAAGATGTGGTGCCAGAGTTGCTTCTGGTGCCAGATTATATGCCGCCTGTTCATTCTGAGTTTATTGCACTACAGGGGCGTTGCTAGGTCTACAAAAGATCCGAGACTAGAGCCCAAAGCAGCGAAGAAAAGAAAGTCATACGGTTGGGCGGACATACACATGTATATGTATATGTCCTCTGTCCTCTGAACCCACCGTAGTGTCCTCTGTCCCCTGCACCCCACCGTAGTGTCCTCTGTCCCCTGCACCCCACCATAGGGTCCTCTGTCCCCTGCACCCCACCGTAGGGTCCTGTCCCCTGCACACCGCCGTAGTGTCCGCTGTCCCACTGCACCCCACCGTAGTGTCCTCTGTCCCCCTGCACCCCACCGTAGGGTCCTCTGTCCCCTGCACACCGCCGTAGTGTCCTCTGTCCCCCTGGACCCCACCGTAGTGTCCTCTGTCCCCCTGCACCCCACCGTAGGGTCCTCTGTCCCCTGCACACCGCCGTAGTGTCCTCTGTCCCCCTGCACCCCACCGTAGTGTCCTCTGTCCCCTGCACCCCACCATAGTGTCCTCTGTCCCCTGCACCCCACCATAGTGTCCTCTGTCCCCTGCACCCTACCATAGTGTCCTCTGTCCCCTGCACCCCACTGTAGTGTCCTCTGTCCCCTGCACCCCACTGTAGTGTTCTCTGTCCCCTGCACCCCACTGTAGTGTTCTCTGTCCCCTGCACCCCACTGTAGTGTTCTCTGTCCCCTGCACCCCACCGTAGTGTCCTCTGTCCCCTGCACCCCACCGTAGTGTCCTCTGTCCCCTGCACCCCACCGTAGTGTCCTCTGTCCCCTGCACCCCACCGTAGTGTCCTCTGTCCCCTGCACCCCACCGTAGTGTCCTCTGTCCCCTGCACCCCACCGTAGTGTCCTCTGTCCCCTGCACCCCACCGTAGCGTCCTCTGTCCCCTGCACCCCCACCGTAGGGCTGGATGGGGGTGGGAACTTTTCACCTTAAAGCAGGATTCCGGGCATAAATCTTTTTTTGCAAGCTAAAATTAATCACAATAAATAGTCCCTAAAACATATTAATAGCTCCCCAATCGTTCCAGAAATCATTGCAAACACTTGTCTTATATCCTCCAGCTCATGTTGTGGCCGTATCCATCATATGTGTGGGCATGTGAAGCCCAGTTTCTTTTTCTTCCTGCTTTTCAGGGAGAGGTGCATGCTGGGCGATTTTTAGACACAGTAATGCCCAGAGACTCCTGGGAAATTAGTGTCATCATTTCCCAGTTGGGAATGGGGTCTTAGAACAGGAAGTTGAACCACCTAAGACCAGAAACTAGGCAGATCACGAAATCTGCTTAGTAACAGACAGATAGAAATGAGTAAAGGCCATTTTTAAGGCAGGGCAAAAGGGGAAGCTGCCCTGGGCCCTGTCATTGTTGTGGGGCCCAAAGCAGCCCAGTGCTGTGTCCTGATATCTCAGTGTGAAGTGCTGCTACCAGCTCTGCCCTATTGTTGTGTACAGATGACTCACCTGCAGACCCTGTGTTTACATGTAAATAACCGTCATTCATATGTAAATAACGAGGGCATTCATATGTATAACATGCCCCTCTGCAGTGAGGAGATGATGTGCTATAACCTCTAGCAACCAATCAGTGAGCAGTATTACTGTACAGTAATCTCTAGCAACCAATCAACAAGAAGAAATCATGTGCTGTAACCTCTACCAGTCAGTAAGTGGTAATGATCGAAGTTGCCGTGGATCAGAGTTGTTGAGCGGGGGGGGGGGGGGTCAGGCCCGGATTTCCCACAAGGCCACCAAGGCCAGGCCTTGGGGCGGCAGGGTGCAGAGGGGCGGCAGAGGCATGGAGTCCCCCGGGGACTAGTTAAGGGCGGTAAGTTACTTTCAGGAATCCGCTCGCTCGTTAGCAAGTGATTGCGGCAATGTCACTGCAATCACTTGTAAAATGTGTGCTGCCGTCCCCGTCCCCCCCCCACATACCTCTCTCTACTGGCTCTGTTTTCAGGACTCCGGCCTTCCCCCCGGCCGCCGAGTTTGTCTACTCTGACTGTCCCTGCCGCTGATGTACACAGTGAGAGGCGTGAGCTGTACTCTTCCCATCTCAGCTGTGACAGTGCTAGGACTCCTGTTTTGGAGGTGACAGGGTCAATAAAGAAAACCTGTCACCTCCTATTGCTATCACACAGGAAATTGTAATTGTAATAGCAATAAAGTTAAGTGAAAAAAATGATAAAAATAAATAAGAAATAATAATTAAATTATTGAAATTAAAAAGTAATTAAATGATTGCAATTAAAAAGTAATTAAAAAGTAAAGAATAAGAAAAATAATATTAAAGATAATAAGAAAATTATACAAAAATAAAAAAAGCAAACGACAAGGTACAAATTAAAAAAAAAAAGTGATAAAAAAGTAAAAATGAAACAAATAATATTTGCCATTCTCTGTTGATTTGGGGGGGGGGGGTGTTTCGGTTGGCAGGGAGGGGGTGCATTTCGGAACCTAGCCTTGGGGAGAGCAAATTCGGCCCTGGGTGGGGTGCCGCGGATCGGAGTCGTTGAGCGGGGGGGGGGGGGGGGCTGCCGCGGATATCGGATCTCAGTTGACTTACTTCAAAGCGCGGGAAAGTCCCGCGAAATTAATTCGGGATGGTTGGGAGGTATGTTTATTGTATGTCTCAGAGCAGGTGAAGAACAAAATTGCATGGGGGGCCCCAAGAAAATGTTTGCCCTGGGTCCAATTAATGTTAAAGACGGCCCTGACCAGAATGAATCCATAACCATGGATCGTGGGCCTTAAAATGATCAGACTGATTCTACTAGAAATAGTGTTCTCTGTCACCTCTCTATAGACATCCTGAATATTTTATAACCGCTTCTTGTTTTGTACCCTTTCCAGCTACTTCAATGTGGAAAACAATAAAGAGAATCTCTTCCACAATCTGAATTATGACATTGCTGCTAAGAAGAGAAAGAAGGATCTTATTAATAACAACACAAAGACACAATGTAAGTGCGGGTTTGTGTGCGCGCATGCGTGTGCATGTTTTATGAATTTAGTTTAATAATAGTTTTACTCTCCAGGCAAGCAGCCAAATACAAAGCAAAGGTCCAGTTTACGGGGTCAGTGTTTTGTCTGGCCTGGGAACTTGCAAATATTTTAAAGATCGTAAAATCTTAATGTAAATGGTGGTCTGTGCAGCTTATTAACCACTTCAGCCCCGGACCATTTTGCTGGTCAATGACCGGGCCACTTTTTGCAATTCGGCACGGCGTCGCTTGAACTGACAATTGCGCGGTCGTGCGACGTGGCTCCCAAACAAAATTGGCATCCTTTTTGCCCCACAAATAGAGCTTTCTTTTGGTGGTATTTGATCACAAACAAAAATAGAGCGACAATTTTGAAAAAAAAAAATGAATATTTTTTACTTTTTGCTGTAATAAATATCCCCCAAAAATATATAAAAAAACAATTTTTGTCCTCAGTTTAGGCCGATACGTATTCTTCTACATATTTTTGGTAAAAAAAATCGCAATAAACGTTTATTGATTGGTTTGCGCAAAAGTTATAGCGTCTACAAAATAGGGGATAGTTTATGGCATTTTTATTAATATTTTTTTTATACTAGTAATAGCGGCTATCTGCGATTTTTATTGGTACTGCGACCTTATGGCAGACACTTCGGACACATTTGACACATTTTTGGGACCATTGGCATTTTTATAGCGATCAGTGCTATAAAAATCCATTGATTACTGTAAAAATTACACTGGCAGGGAAGGGGTTAACACTAGGGGGCGAGGAAGTATGTTCCCTGGGTGTGTGCTAACTGAAGGGGGTGGGACTCACTAGGGGAAATGACAGATCGCTGTTCATACATTGTATGAACATGCGATCAGTAATTTCTCCCCCTGACAGGACCAGAGCTGTGTGTGTAACTGTGTCGCGGTTCTCGCTCTGTGACGAGCAATCGCAGGTGCCGGCGCTGATTGGCTGAAATGTGAAATTGCGTAATATTACGTTGTTTCGCGCAGCCGAGCCGACCTGCCGCCGTAAAACTGCGGCGGCTGGTGGGCTAGTGGTTAATAATTATCTGAAATTACATTTACTGATTATTGTTCTCTGTTTCAAATATTTTATTGAATTTTATAATTATTAAAAAAATTCCATTAACAGAGCATAGTTACATAGTTAGTCAGATTGAAAAAAAGACACAAGTCCATCTAGATTAACCATAAAAACTAGGGGCCAGATTCAGGTACAATTACATTGGCGCAGAGTATCAGAGATACACTACGCCGCCGTATTTTACCTGGCTCTACGACGAATTCTGGTAGATTACGGCCTGTAAGGTACGGTGGCGTAGTGTATTTCTCACGGCGGAATCGAAATACGCGATTAGGGGGCGTGAAGCATTTAAATTAGGCGCGTCCCCGCGGCGATCGAACTGCGCATTCTCCGTTCAGAAATTTCCCGCCGTGCATTGCGCAAAATAACGTCGTTATGTCATTTTTTTTTTTTGAGTAGTGTCGTTTACGTACATTCCTATTCCCGGACGACTTACGTTAAAAATAAAAAAAGACATTGAAATTCGACGCGGGAACGACGGCCATACTTAACATGGGCTGTCTAAAACTAGACCAGATAAAAGCTGGTATAACTTTACGCGACAAAAAGATGACTACAGATGCCGTAAGAGATTGCGAACGACGCTCGTAACTTCGTGGATCATCGGAAAATGCTCATTTGCATACCCCGACGCGGAAAACGACGGGAACTCCACCCAGCGGCCGCAAAATTATTGCAGCATAGATCCAAAGGCGTACGAACACGTAAGCCAGTCGGATTGAAGCCCGAAGCCGTTGTTTCATGGTTTGAGTACTCTGGTCTAACGCGAGATAGACCGGAGTAAGGGCTCTGTGAATCTGGCCCTAGATTTTTATGTTTGAAATTATAAAACAATAATATAATAGATTAATAATTTTTATACAATAATATAATAGATTAAGAAATTATATACAATAATATAATAGAAATAGATATTTCATTAACAGAACATGTACAATAATATAGCAAAAAAAGGCGTAATCATTCAGGAAAATAACTCTTATAAATGTAAATGAAAAAAAGCGGATTGTAGGATAAGATTGTGTAACATGAAGTGTCATAATCATAGCTTCATGGCAGCTATTTGATGACAAGTAATTGAGTAGCTGAGTTGATTGAAATAAATATAATTTAATTACAGTGGAACGCGGTTCATGAGCATTTCACAATACGAGCAATGTATTTAAAAAAATCCTAACTCGGTTTGCGAGTGTTGTCTCGCAAAACAAGCAGGATTCAAGCCAAAGTGGTGTGCAGTACCACGTTTGGTCTGAGGTGGGGGGGGCGCCGGAGCCATTCGGAAATGCTAGGAAAGACACAGAAATACTATGTTTCCGAGGTTTGCCCTGTCCTCGGGTCTGTCTGTGTTTCCAAGGCTCTCCGGCGCCCCCCACCTCTGGCCACATTCGGTACTGCATGCCATTGAAGTCAATGCGGAACAAATTATTTTCGTTTCCATTGACTTGAGTGGGGAAACTCGCTTTGATATGCGAGTACTTTGGATTACGAGCATTCTTCAAGAACGGATTATGCTCGTAATCCGAGGTTCCACTGTATGTCATCCATTAAGAGAAAAGAATTGAATGAACCTATAAAGAAATATAAAGTTAATGTGTTGTAGAATAGCTGGGGGAATAAATTAGGCTAAACCAGGGCCAAGTTCCTTCTCTTGGCTTTATCTGATGCGAAGGTCAAAAATCCCAACCATTCAAAGCATCTTCTATTACAGTTGGTATATCGGATAATTCACAAGAATAAACCTAGTAGAGGGGATAGGGCACAGAGGGGAGAGAGAAAGAATGTCCAGGGGGACCAATGGTTAGAGAATCAGGTGAAGGTCTCATTATTCTTCTCATGTTCTCTATAATTATTATTTTAACATTGACAGATTTCTACCAGGAAAATTGGATCTACGTGCACAAAGGAAGCACCAAGGAGGTAAGGAGAATCTTCTTTTTTTTATTATTATTTATTTATTATTCAGTATATGTAAAATTATATATAATTTTCTCACTTTTTATGCTATTTGTTTAACATTTGGGTATCAAGATAGTCCATTTTTTTTATCTCTACTGGGGGCTTAGCAGGGGTTGCCCCTCTTTTCTCTCCATTCAAATGCATATATAATAATAATAATTTGCAGAGCTATTTATCCTGCAAAATCGAAAGTTACTAGGCTAATTTCTCTCCAGGTTGTATGTTCTTCATTTATAAGAGTAATGTTAATCAGGGACATGTGGCCATTAGATGGGCTGAAGAAATAAAAACTTGCTTACTATGATGGGCATCTCTATCTAGTGGCCGTAATGCAGGATTTTCCTTATTCAAACTTTTCTTATGAATGAAGAACATCCGTCCTGGAGAGAAAATAGCCTAGTAACACAGAACGAATGGCTCTGCAAAATTCCAGAAATGTTACTGAGAAAACATAAATTGTATTGTATGAGTCCCGTGATCAAATATGAAGAGAGGAGTTTTTGTTACAATTCCATCAATCAGGCTTTTCCTTTTATTGCCCCTTATAAACATGTCTGGTGGAAAAGCATCTTTCTATCCCTCATGCACATTTAATCCAAGGCCTGCTGTGTCGTTTGAGGATTTTCCAGGTGGGTAATTTTTCATTTATTTTTTTATTCCAGCGCCATGGCTATTGTACACTTGGAGAGGCTTTCAACCGATTAGATTTCTCCACTGCTATCTTGGACACTCGGAAATTCAACTATGTTGTGAGGGTGAGTAGATAAAACACTTCCTCCAAGTCTGTTTATTTTCCATTAGAAATACAGTGGAACCTCGGTTTAAGAGTAACGTGGTTTGAGAGCGTTTTGATTTGCGAGCAACTTTTTTTTTAAATTCTGACTCGGTTTGTGAGTGTTGACTCGCAAGACAAGCAGAATTCGAGCTAAATAGGCCTGCAATACCTCATTTGGCCTGAGGTACGGGGGGGCGCAGAAGCTGAACAGAGCCGAAAATATCTCGCGAAACGAGCAGGATTTAAGCCTCTGCCGTGTGCAGTACTGCATTTGGCCAGAGGGGCGCAGGTGACACTTATAACGGTTCGGAGCCGTTCGGAAATGATCAGAACCACTGAAATACTTGTAAACACTCGGAAATACTCCGTTCCCAAGTGTTTTCTAGCCTTTCCGAGTTCAGCCGAGCTGTCTCTGAGTGTTTCCGAGTCTCTCTGGCACCCCCCACCTCTGGCCACATGTGGTATTGCATGCTATAGAAGTCAATGTGGAACGAATTATCTTTGTTTCCATTGACTTCTATGGGGAAACTCGCTTTGATATAAGAGTGCTTTGGATTACAAGCATTTTCCTGGAACGGATTATAATCATTATCCAAGGTTCCACTGTATCTCCTTCATCATCAATGTAATCGGAATAAACTTGACTCAGTGTGCTGGAATTTGGGGTTCAGTAAACTTTGAAAGTCTATTACAAGGATTTAACAGAACATGAAAGACAGAAAAGGTTATTTTTCTTTCCCCTTCTTCCTCTTTTCTACTTTCATAATTCTTCTTAGCTTTCCTTTCCTTTCGTTTTCTAACCTTCTCTCTTTTCTCTCTTTTTTTCTTTACTCTCCTTCCTTCATTTTCACTCCTTCCCTTTCCATTTTCTTTTCCTTTTTTCCTTCTCCATTCCCCCTTTCCTTTTATTTTCTTATTTTTTTCTGTCCTTTTCTTTCTCTTTCCTTTCCACTCCTTTCCTTTTCCATTCACCTTTCCCTCTTCTCCCCTCTTTTCTCCTCTTCTCCCCTCTCCTTTCCTCTCCTTCTTCTTTGTTTTTCTTTCCTGTCCTTCTTCATTTTTCTCTCCTCTCCTACTTCATTTTTCTTTCCTCTCCTTCTTCATTTTTCTCTCCTTTCCTTCTTCATTTTTCTCTCCTCTCCTTCATTTTTCTTTCCCTTCCTTCATTTTTCTTTCCCTTCCTTCTTCGTTTTTCTTTCCTCTCCTTCTAATTTCTCTCCTCTCCTTCTTCATTTTTCTCTCCTCTCCTTCTTCATTTTTCTCTCCTTTCCTTCTTCATTTTTCTCTCCCTTCCTTCTTCTTTTTACTCTCCTCTCCGTCTTTTTTTTTTCTCCTCTCCTTCTTCATTTTTCTCTCCTCTCCTTCATTTTTCTTTCCCTTCCTTCTTTTTACTCTCCTCTCCGTCTTCATTTTTCTCTCCTCTCCTTCTTCTTCATTTTTCTCTCCTCTCCTTCTTCATTTTTCTTTCCCTTTCTTCTTCATTTTTCTTTCCCTTTCTTCTTCATTTTTCTTTCCCTTCCGTCTTCATTTTTCTTTCCCTTCCTTCTTCATTTTTCTTTCCCTTCCTTCTTCGTTTTTCTTTCCTCTCCTTCTTCGTTTTTCTTTTCTCTCCTCTCCATCTTCATTTTTCTCTCCTCTCTTCCTTCATTTTTCTTTCCCTTCCTTCTTCGTTTTTCTTTCCTCTCCTTCTTCGTTTTTTCTTTCCTCTCCTTCTTCGTTTTTTCTTTCCTCTCCTTCTTCATTTTTCTCTCCTCTCCTTCTTCATTTTTCTTTCCCTTCCTTCTTCATTTTTCTTTTCCTTCCTTGTTCGTTTACATTTTTTTGGTGTTTTTATTTTTTCTTATTCCAACCTTTAATATAGTATAGGAAAAATGTCAGTATTTGTAATGATTTAGCGTTCGTTCAACATATAACAAAAAAATCCCCCTTAATAATACAAGCCTGAAATATGTTGTTCCTCTGTGCGCTGTATTTGGGGAGAATTGCGTTTTTTCATTACCATGCCATTGTGTGTCCATACTGGTAGTTTGGGTTGTGTTTGTGTGACATGGCGGCTGCCAGAACCTGTTCATTTAGGACAGACAACGTTTTCTGGCTAGAGAATGCTTCTTAATAATAATATTTATCTTGGATTTGGCAGGCCTGATTACAATGTAATTTACACAGCTGACTCCATGCCAGGGTGGCAAAGTCTGTGTATTGTCATAAGTCTGTATTTCCTTGAGTTCCAGCCAGAGGACCATCCACAGATTGCACACAGCTGAAAGGCATATGAAAGAGTGTCAATATATTTGTGATTCTGTTTAGCCAGTATTGTTATCCAGGAAACACTGCCACAAAGTAAAGCCAACATAGTAAGCAGTGGTGGCCGGTAATTTTTTTTGGTGGGGTGGCAAACAGTAAACAACCCCCCTCCTGGTTGGTCGGGTCTGGAGCACTTACCCTATCTATTGTGGGCAGCACTTCTCCCCGGCTTCACCGACGGCCTCTCTTGCTTGGCGGCTGCTTCCCCTGCTCTCCACGGACATCACGGCGGCTTTTGTTTCCTCCCTCCTCAGCGGCCAATTGGAAAGCGGGTTTCAAACCCGATTCTGATTGGCTGAATTGAGGATCAGTGTTTTAATAGTGAATATTCTTTCACTGTTGTAACACCTGGGTGGGCTCGTAGCACAATGCTCTGCATCCCAATTTTGAAGCCTATTAGAACTTCTGGCTCTAATCAGGTGCTTAAAAAAAAAACACCCCCGCTGCTGTAACTCATGCGCCCGGCATCCTCAAATAGGGTGGCGGCTGTGAACAGGATAGAGCATGGGGGTGGCCGCTATGGATAGAGGAGGCAGCGCTCGGGCACCCCTAATTGATGGGCCGCGACTGATAGTAAGACCAAAATTGGGCACCTACAACTCTGTTTCCTGCGTTATTGCCCTGCCTCCAGCTTGCCTATTGGATTAAGTATACTGGTTAGGTCCTCCTTGAGCTTTCACCCACCTATAAGCCTGCCAAAGCATTTCCCCATCTAGCCCCATGCACCTGAAACATGTTGGCACTGCACAAGACACATGAATAGAGGAAGCCACTTTCTGCCTAATGTTATGTGAATGTGGCTGTAACTGTCTGGCTTATAGACATTATAGGAAATTATTATAAGCATGCCTTTCTAGTCCATTGGCTTTTTTTTTATTTTTATTGAGGGGATTTAACATGGATGGGGAAAAGGAAATATGGGATGCCCAGTGGATTAATAGCAAAGTTGCTAGGGACTACTATGTACACTCTTTGTACACTTCTCCTCCAGCACAACTCTTCACTTCCTATTAGATCACTTCACTACTCCTCCTTCCATCCTGGATGTTGCTTCCTTTTTAGTGATTCCAGGAACAGGCTAGCACATGGTAATTAGACCTGATACTGGCTCAGCCAGGCCTTAGCAATAGCCGTTTGCAGGCAGGAACAGCGGGCCCCTATAGTGTAACAGAAAAAATAGAAAGTCTCTTTAGTGTTAGCTGTCCTACTGGTGGACTACTGCTCCCAGAAAGTCCTCTTTAGGCCCTGCCGGCCCTCCTGGCCTGCAGCTGCCTGACTTCATTGCCCATGACATGGAAATCCTCCCTAGTGGCTCCACACCCAGCTCTGACTGTTTCCTCTCAGTCCTCTCTGGCATGCCTCTCCAGTCCTCCCGACTGCCCATGTCACTCACCAGCCCTCTTGGCTGTAACCGGTGGTTCCCTCTTGAAGACTTGCCTGGCAGTACTAGCTCCTGCTGTCCTCTCTGACTCCTGCTGTGCCTCCTGTCCAGATTCTTCATGAGTTCATGAAGGGCTCCATCCTGCAACCGAATCCCAGGCCCAAGGTCACCCCCCCAGACTGGGGAGCTCCCTCAAAGGCCCTGACAGCCTAGTACACCATCCATAGACCTGTCTAAATATACCTACACTTACCAAAAGAATAAAAAAACTACTCTAGCATCTACCTAGGTAGGGGGTGCTACACATACCTCAGCTAAAATCTGGCAAGCAGTACAAGAATTAGGGGAACCACCTGAGACCAGGACAGAAAGGCCCAGACATAAATTATTTTTTATTAGAGATTGATAGCAGCGCAGGCATTGGCTCCTGCTGCTGCCAATCAAATCAATGATGCTACGCAATGGGGGCGGGGCCGAGTGATACACTTGGCGGCTACAGCTGCCACTGTATCACATGGGAGCGCGTCTGCAAGCTAACCCCCTTGGGTGAGAGCTTCCCAGAAGGGGGTTAGTTCTTGCAGGGAGGAGCCGAGACAGCCGCCGAGGGACCACAGAAGATGAGGATCGGGGGCCGCTCTGTGCAAAACAACAGTGGAGGTAAGTATGGTATGTCTGTTGTTTTTTTTTATATAATTTAACCCTTACAACCCCTTTAAAGTTTTTTAACTTTTATATGCCCGTCGTTATCCTTAGTGGCCCCAACAAAAACATTTTTGTATGTTAGAATTGTGCTGGTGACATTTTTGCTTTTTTGGATTTCCCCAGCATGGCCGTAAAAACCTCCAAAACAGACTCCAACCTTTCCCCACTCTATCCAAAACAAATGAATGTTTTGGCTGGAGTTGCGCTTTAAGTCAGCTGGATCTCACCCTTGTAGATAAACTTTTAAGGCCATAAGGTCCCGGCTCTATTGCAGACTCTTCTGAGCTCAGCTGTGGACTGCCTGCCATCCATGCTGACTTGGGAGAACATCTGGTATACTTGGATCCTCGCAATCCACCATGATGCGTTCTGTTGGCAGAACAATATTAGATGATGATTCAAAGTTCAGCTCATCAATACCCTACAATGTGCGAGAATGTGAGAAATATTTCCATCATTAACCTATAGGCCAAAACGAATCCATCAACCTGTCAACATTTTTCTACAAGACTTTTAAAACATTTTATGCCTGATCCAAAATCCGACATTTGTGTTTGTGTTGAAGCAAGGTGTCAGTTTTCTGGTGTAGAAATTTGTCTTTTGAGATCGATTTATTTATGTAATGAGGGTTCAGTTTTATGAGTTATTTCTACTCTCAATTGCAAGAGTCTCCAAGCTTTTCTGTACAAGGGCCACATTGTAAATCTTACAAAAAAAAAAATCTGTTTTGTAAATGAATAAATCAGATTTAAATGAATAAGTTATAGTTTTTGTTGATGTGCTTTATAGCAACGTAAAACATTTCTATAAAATAAAGCAGAGAAATTCGAAGTAAGCTTGAGTACATCAGAACTCGCTTACATCACGGTCCCATCAAAGCTCCCTTACTTCAGGGTCCCCATCAAAGTCCACCTTACATTGGAGCCTCCTTTACATCAGATACCCCATCAAAGTCCACCTTACATTGGAGTCTCCTTTACATCAGAGACCCCATCAAAGTCCACCTTACACTGCAGTCTCCCTTACTTTAGGGTCCCCATGAAAGTCCACCTTACATTGGTGTCTCCCTTACTTTAGGGTCCCCATGAATGTCCACCTTACATTGGAGTCTCCCTTATTTCAGATACCCCATCAAAGTCCACCTTACATTGGAGTCTCCTTTACATCAGATACCCCATCAAAGTCCACCTTACATTGGAGTCTCCTTTACATCAGAGACCCCATCAAAGTCCACCTTACACTGCAGTCTCCCTTACTTTAGGGTCCCCATGAAAGTCCACCTTACATTGGTGTCTCCCTTACTTTAGGGTCCCCATGAATGTCCACCTTACATTGGAGTCTCCCTTATTTCAGATACCCCATCAAAGTCCACCTTACATTGGAGTCTCCTTTACATCAGATACCCCATCAAAGTCCACCTTACATTGAAGTTTCCCTTTCTTCAAAGTTATCATCAAAGACCACCTTACATTAATGGGGTCTCTGATGTAAGGCAGACTCCAATGTAAGTTGGACTTTTATGGGGTCTCTGATGTAAAGGAGACTCCAAAGTCCACCTTACATTGGAGTCTACTTTACATCAGAGACCTCATCAAAGTCCACCTTACATTGGAGTCTCCTTTACATCAGAGACCCCATCAAAGTCCACCTTACATTGGTGTCTCCCTTACTTTAGGGTCCCCATGAAAGTCCACCTTACATTGGAGTCTCCCTTACTTTAGGGTCCCTATCATAGTCCACCTTACATTGGAGTCTGCCTTACTTTAGGGTCCCTATCATAGTCCACCTTACATTGGAGTCTCCCTTACTTTATGGTCCCCATCAAAGTCCACCTTACATTGGAGTCTCCTTTACATCAGATACCCCATCAAAGTCCACCTTACATTGGAGTCTCCTTTACATCAGATACCCCATCAAAGTCCACCTTACATTGAAGTTTCCCTTTCTTCAAAGTTATCATCAAAGACCACCTTACATTAATGGGGTCTCTGATGTAAGGCAGACTCCAATGTAAGTTGGACTTTTATGGGGTCTCTGATGTAAAGGAGACTCCAAAGTCCACATTACATTGGAGTCTACTTTACATCAGAGACCTCATCAAAGTCCACCTTACATTGGAGTCTCCTTTACATCAGAGACCCCATCAAAGTCCACCTTACATTGGTGTCTCCCTTACTTTAGGGTCCCCATGAAAGTCCACCTTACATTGGAGTCTCCCTTACTTTAGGGTCCCTATCATAGTCCACCTTACATTGGAGTCTGCCTTACTTTAGGGTCCCTATCATAGTCCACCTTACATTGGAGTCTCCCTTACTTTATGGTCCCCATCAAAGTCCACCTTACATTGGAGTCTCCTTTACATTAGATACCCCATCAAAGTCCACCTTACATTGGAGTCTTCCTTACTTTATGGTCCCCATCAAAGTCCACCTTACATTGGAGTCTCCTTTACTTTAGAGACCCCATCAAAGTCCACCTTACATTGGAGTTTCCCTTACTTCAAAGTTCTCATCAACGTCCACCTTACATTGATGGGGTCTCTGATGTAAAGGAGACTCCAATGTAAGGTGGACTTTGATGGGAACTCTGAAGTAAGGGAAACTCCAATGTAAGGTGGACTTTGGAGTCTCCTTTACATCAGAGACCCCATCAAAGTCCACCTTACCTTGGAGTCTCCTTTACATCAGAGACCCCATCAAAGTCCACCTTACATTGGAGTCTCCTTTACTTCAGAGTTCCCATCAAAGTCCACCTTACATTGGAGTCTCCCTTACTTTATGGTCCCCAACAAAGTCCACCTTACATTGGAGTCTCCTTTACTTCAGAGTTCCCATCAATGTCCACCTTACATTGGAGTCTCCTTTACTTCAGAGTTCCCATCAAAGTCCACCTTACAGTGGAGTCTCCCTTACATAAGAGTCCCTATCAAAATTTGCAAAGATTTTAAACTTTTTTCACGTTGTCATTATGGGCTATTGTTTGTAGAATTTTGAGGAAAATAATGAAGCCATTTTGGAATAAGGCTGTAACATAACAAAATGTAGAAAAAGTGAAGCACTGTGAATAGTTTCTGGATGCACTGTAAAACAGCCCCCTTTTTGTATGCATTTCTTCTTCATATTTAACCTATTGCCTGGATATCAGCTTTATTATTTGCTTATATAGTTTGTAATCGTAAATATACATAGGGGCAACTTTATTCACTCATTACATACTCAGGTTCTGCTTCCTCCTTTAGTAGTGGTACAAGAGAGGAGGTCTGGATCAGTCCTAATACGATTTGATGGGCTGGTGACAATGAGTGGAGATACTTCACCGTACCGACATTGATTGGAGCAGGACCCACAGTCAGTAATACACACAGGGCCGCCATCATGAATTATAGGGCCCCTTACACAGCTTCAGGCATGGGTCCCCTGGAGCAGAGAACCGGGGGTGGTGCTGTCTCCCCTTACAGGTGTACTGCCTGTACCCCCCTGATGGCGGCCCTAAATACACACTGGGCATTATACTGGTACCTGCTTCCCATTCAGGTCTGGGATCGCAGCACCAGGCACAGGGAAGTCTTCAAGCTCTATGTTCTTGTGCCAAGAGCTGCAAAGCAAGCTGTTCATATATATTTAGATCCGTCATTTTTATCTGGCATTACACAGATACATTGCTCTCTGCTGTGTCAAAGGATTAACCAGCAGTTGTGTTTGCTTTCTGCGGCTCAGTTGCATTGACCAGCTGCCGATAACATGTAAAAAAAAGCCTGGATGGAATGTCATTGGTTGTGTAAGTGGAGGAATACTGCAGGGAATAGGTGACTAACAGCTTACACATTCCCAATGAATAACAGGAATACAATCTTCTGTCTGGAGAACAGAAATGTATTCACATACTAAACTATGTTGAAAGTCAAAACTTTAGGTCCCTGGCATGCCATCTTGGATTTGGAAACAGTCTGACTTCCTGATGAATCAACGTGGGTTCCCTATTGAATATGTTTGAGATCACATCGTGCGGCGAGTCTGGTCCTGCAGCCTCCTGGGAGGTTTGACATGTCCCAGAAGGATGCGGGCGTGGGGCAGGATGAATAGCATCATCCTTGGCTAAGCGAGGACTGAAGAAGTTGAAATCAGTAGTCGCCACCTAGGGCTGGTGCAAGGATTTTTGAAACCCAAGCGAAACCCCATTTTTCCCACCATCATGGCTGTGCCCCTGACTCCACCCCTTTACCCTGCCCATGTGACAGGAGCCTGTGCTATACAGGAAGCATTGGCTCTGCTTCCTCTAGTGCCGGCTTCGTTCTTTACACTGATGCTTGGGAATGGTGAGTCGGGAACCCGCAATCTGGGCTTGTCAGCTCACCATCCCAGGGCAGGAGATGGCGAGCCACATCAGAGGGTCAGCAGTTGGGCACCCCTGCTGTAAGGGATGCATTGTGTGTAAGGCAGAGCTGTCTATACTGGGACGATCACCAATGTTAGGGACACTATTTGCATTTGGAAATAGTTTTTCTCTATGACTACGTAAATGCATGAATTTATGTTCCCCTTGAAGCCCAGTAGGTAGTTGGAAGCTCGGTGAACCCAAATGAACCCAACAGTTCCACCTGTTTAGTGCATTCCCCTGCTGTGTAGACCTGCTGGCACATGCAGTGGAAAGGAAGTTGATCGGGGAATGAATCATGATTCTCTGGTACAAGTGACAAGTCACATGTCGCTGAGCTGGATGATGGACGACCACAAGTGTCTGACACCTGATGACGGGGCTGCTGGCTGGAAAGTGAAGTTTACATTCTCAAATACAAGCTCTTTTCCATGTGACACCACCAATGTGCCAGCAACCCACTCCACTCAGGGCTAGTCAATGTCAAAGCTGTCGATGTATTGAAATAGTTTAATATATTGTAATCCTCTGTATTAAATAAAATGATATTGCTTTAGAAACCCTAAACTATTATATATTATAATATATTTACTATTATACAAGTGTATCCCCATTTTTTCACAATTTTTTTCTCTGATTTGTATTTTGTACTTATTAAAGATTTTCGAAGAGAGAGGCCATAGCTTTTCATTACCAAACTGACATTCCTAATTTTTTTCTTCCCGCAGCTGCTAGAACTGATAGCGAAGTCCCAGTTGACCTCGCTGAGTGGCATTGCCCAGAAGAACTACATGAATATACTGGAGAAGGTGGTTCAGAAAGGTAAGAGAGCACAGCTTCTTGTTCAGGGGTGGACATCATGCATGTACAGCTTGTGCTATTCTTTAGGGGCCCAAAACCAAAAGAGGGACCTTAAAGGACAAGAGGATGCTACATGGAGGCCAAGGGGATCAGGGTAAAGTTGGAGCTCCTCTACACTGTTGGCCATTGGTGCTCCTCCGCAGGGTAACCACAATCTAGTAAGGCTACATACACATGGGCAACTTGGCTCATTTCCTGGCATTTTTGAACATTCTGAAGCCACCAGGCTGAAATATGTGATGGGTGGACACGTTCCTGAGCAGTACTCATATTTAGGGCCATATGTGTTCAGCCTGAGGTGGGGGACGCAGGAGTCAAATGGCGCCGATCTGCGCCGTTTGGAAACGGACAGAAAGGCCCAAGGACAGTTCGACTGACCTTGGCAAACATCGTAAAGGCTTGTGAACAAAGTCTTTCCAAGGTTTGCCGAACTGTCCTCGGGCCTTTCTAGCAGTTTCCGGGCTCTCCGGCGCCCCCGCTTTTGGCCGCATGCGGTATTGCATGCTATTGAAGCCAATGCAGAAAAAATTATTTTAGTTTCCAATGACTTCAATGGGGAAACTTGCTTTGATATATGAGTACTTTGGATTACAAGCATTCTACTGTAGCGGATTATGCTCATAATCCAAGGTTCCACTGTATGTACAGCAAAAACTCTAGTACAGCATCCTCTGTACAACTCTGTACAACAGCATCCAACCACCATGTAATTTAGTCTTTCATAGATGTTGACAGGCTGCTGGGGCTGGACACCATACCTGCATCTCCTTGTTTTTCTGAAATGTCTGGATATGGTGATGATGGGCCAAACCACCAGTGTATGAGGCCTGAGGATCAGTGCTGCCAAACGTCCATACATTTTTGGACAGTTTGTAAAAATCAGCAAAGTTACTGTCCGTAAATGTCTGGTATAAACAGCGGCTGCTCATAAAAAAATATGGCCATGAGCCAGCTTTGGAACTGCGTATTCAGTGGCCATGAACTTGGATGGGCTCAGACGGGGGTGGACACGCGGTGACGTCATGGCACCACTTGCTTTCTTTTATGAATTACAGCAGGGGGAACTGGAACTCGGGAACAGGAGTGCCACTGGCTCCTAGGACTGGTGGGGTTAAGGATGCTAAAAGTGAAGCTGTGCTTTGTCCATGCTTCACACTCTGGGACACATTAGAGATGTAGAATTCAGCAGGTGGAAGCACAGTGCAGAGCCAGACATCCAACACAACTGCAGTTGTCAAACGCCGGAGGTCAGCGTCGAGACAAGGGAATCCAGCGCCCAGGGCAAAGATGCCAAACTGAGTCCCCTCCCTTCCCTTAAGGGTAGGGTCACAGTGCCCTCATCCCTGCAATAAACCATTGCACCCAGGGCAGCTGTCCCTCCTGCCCAGCCCTTGTCCCAGCCCTGTTGGAGGTTCTGTGTGTGTATACATAGTAAGTCTGGTTAAAAAAGACACAAGTCCGTCTAGTTCAGCCAATAGGTCTGCAAGAGAACGAAGATCAGAGTTGCCAGTGGGCTACCTAAAGCTAAACTCGGGGATAAGCCAATATTATCTAAATACAAGAGCCATTGGTATTCTTACTTAAATCTTGGTGTACGTCTGTGTTTCTTTCAGATCTGTGCAGTACTCCAGTTTTAAGACTTTACCACTGTGCAAGAGCTTCCTGTAATAAAGACCGCTCACTGTGGCTCTCTCTCCTTGTGCATGATAGCTGGTCTTGTCTCCGCCCCCTCCTGTAGTTATTTGCAGGCAATGTGCAGTGGGTAGAGCCTGCTAGGCTCCTCCCATAGCTCTGCTCACTAGGCTAAGTATACTACAGCCATTAAGTCACTTTTATATAAGGTACTATCTGCATTTGCAAAGTCACTTGGTGCACACAACATGAATTTTATATCCTTTGTGGTTATTGAGAAATATCTTCTGCTGAGGGTTTTTGTGCCCAGAATTTAGCGTTAATTATAATTACTCTAAAAAATATTTAAAAAAGGCAGTGATGGGGAAAATCACTCCAGTAAGGACACAGAAAACAAAAAGGAGAGGGGGGTTCTTTAATGTTCCTCTCCTACTATTCAAAATGAAATTAAGAGTTTTGGCTGCAGTAATAAATGCATAAACAATTGTTTATCCTTTTAGGGTGAATATGGAGTAAAATCTCTATTTCATATTGTATTGGATGATGAAAATGTGTAGCATTTAGCCAGCTTTACCCTCAGCTCTCGATCTGCAGAAATTTTGCGTTCAGGATGTTTTCGATGATTGGAATCCAGGGGCCCCAAATCAGGAGAAATAAATATTTGCCTTGGAAAGCCTCAGTATAAACAGTCACCTTAAATGTTAGAGATGCTGTTTTGCTTCCAGGAATAACATTAAGCTTGTTCTTCTCCTTCTTTTTTTTTTTTTTCTTTTTTTGAGTGGGATGAAAAAAAAGGAAACGGTTTTTCCCATATAAAAAAAAGAATGCTGTAAGAAATGTATTTTTATAAAAATAAAAAAAGGATCTGAGTTAAAAAATATATTTATTACAAATAAAAAATATTTGTAATAAATATCTATTTTTTAAAATATATTTTTTTTATATAAAAATAAAAAAGGATATTTATTACATATATATATTTTTTTTCAATTATTAAATATACATATAAAAAAAATATGCAGCTAGTATAGGCAGCTGAATTTGATTTTGCTTTTTTTTTTTTTTTTACCCACTTTACAATACAGCTCAAACTGGGAGAGGAATGGGCAGAAGTAGGATCCAATCTGGTGTGCTGCATACACACATGCAGAAACAGGAGGAGAAAGCAGAGTGACAGAAGTTGGCTGCTGCTTCTTCCATGTCAAATCTCAGCTTCCGGGCAGGAAGGTGACCTAGAATTGTTGCCTAAAGTATAACTAAAGGCAAAACTTTTTTAAGTGGAGAGGGGTTAGAACACCTGTCAGTTTTTATTGTTGTGTGTATCCCCGTTAGGGAGTTTCATCTTGTCTTTTACTTGACCAGCAAAATGGATTCTGGCAAAGATGGATGAGTAAGTTAGACATAAAGTTGACCAAGTTATGTAGCTATAAAGGTGGAATATGTTTCAAACACACTAAGGAACTGAGGAAGCCTCTTAAATGAGTGGTGAATCGTCTTCAACATTTCCAAGTACATGTCACCAACTACCACTAGCTATGGTTCTGCCCTGCGTGGGCAAAGCACAGGTTCACTTTAAGGGAGGAAATTAAGCAGGGGAGGGCTATTCTGACTACAGTCCTGCCTTAAAGCGGAACTAAACCCCTCCTATCTTTTTCAGCCAAGGAAGCTGCAATCTTGGCCTCTGTTTGATCTTTAACTGCCATCGTGCTGCACATGTGATCAGTTATGACACCAGCCATGAAAAGATAACTCATGTACTATGGCGTGTAGTTGCCAACATCCCTTGAATCAATTATAAACTGAAAAAACCTCCATGGGAATGGGATTTTTTGGGCAACAAAATATAAGTAACAAAAATGTATAAAAAATTATAAATTTATTACAATACATAAATATGATGAACAAACAAAATCGACACTGATACAAAGTTTTATAAAAAGAAAAAAACATAACAAAAAATAGTAAAAAATAAAAATACTGACACATGTTTTATTCTGTCCTGCACGCCCACAGCTTGCTGATCCTTGGCATGCGGTGACGGACAGTATCTTTTTATAAAACTTTGTATCATTGTAGATTTTGTTTGTTTATCATATTTATGTATTGTAATAAATGTATAATTTTTTATACATTTTTGTTACTTATATTTTGTTGCCCAAAAAATCCCATTCCCATGACACCAGCCATTGGATGGTTTGGCTAAGAGCACAACCAATGTGACAGTTACATTTCCGGCACGTGCCATGAATGTAAATGTTTTTTAAACTGATAAATCGATGTTTTATTTCCACTTTAATTTTAAAGAACTGTCACTTGTTTTCTTTTATACTCTGAGCCTTGTTCTAACAAGACTATGCTTACTGCTGTTAATTTAATAACAATTTACTTTTTCTGGCAGTTCTGAATGATCAGCAGAACATTCGCCTGATAAAGGAATTACTACAGACCCTGTATGCATCACTGTGCACGCTGGTGCAGGGACATGGCAAGTCTGTCTTGGTAGGAAACATTAACTTCTGGGTTCCTAGGATGGAGACCATTCTGGACTGGCTGCAACAACTGCACAACATTAAGATCACCAGGGTAAGTTGCCACACACCTACCTGTGTACTGCCAGATCTCCTACAATACCTTTGTTGTTAAAGTATACGTTCATTAATTGTTAACCAGTTACCGTTACTTTTTTTTTATGTCATGTGACAGTGGCACGTGTGTCAGTATTTTTTTTTCTTTTATTACTATTTTTTGTTATGTTTTTTTCCAATGCTTTTTTATTTTTTAGGGAGGGGGGAGTGGATGGTGTCAGTGTGTTTTTTATTAACATTTTTATTATTTTTTACAATTATTATTTTTATTTTTTATTTATTGAATTTTTTTTTTAGCCCTGTTGGGGGGCTTTGGTGAGATATCAGGGGTCTTAACAGACCTCTGACATCTCCCCTTTGAGACAGAGAAAGGGACTACGGACACAGATTACCCAGTCCCATTTCTTAGCTACACAGAAAGTGAATGGAGAGAAGACAGAGGCTCCTCTCCATTCATAAACTGGAGCGTCGTAAACACAGGTTACGATGTTTCAGTTATATGAATAGACAGAGTCAGTGATCACTGACTCTGTTCATCCAGAAAAAATAGGAGCCGGGTTTAGCAGCTCCTACCTCCGCTCTCCATCCTGACAGAGAGGGCGGAGGAGGAGGATATGGAGGGTTACATGGAGCGCAGAGGGGGACATGGAGGGTGACACCAAGCGCAGAGGGGGAGAGCAGAAGAATGGAGGGTGGCACTGAGTGAGGAGGGGAGAGCAGCAGCACGGAGGGGGGACACGGAGCGTGTAGAGCAGAAGAATGGAGGGTGACACAGAGTGAGGAGGGGGAGAGCAAAATAATGGGGGTGACACCAAGTGAGGAGGGGAAGAGCAGCAGCACGGAGGGGGGACACGGAGCACGGAGGGGGAGAGCAGAAGAATGGAGGACAGCAGCAGCACGGAGGGGGGACACGGAGCATGGAAAGGGAGAGCAGCACGGATGGGGGAACTGTAGGAGGGTACAGGGACAGTCATCGTGATCGGTGCGGCTTTAGGGGGAGTTACAAGCACCGGTCACCACTGTATATATTTCACTAAAATAGCTGAAAGGGGGGGTCCAGGGAGAAGCAGTCAGGCTGGATTAAAAACTATACAGGGAGATCGGTGCTTGTAACTCCCCCTGCCGTACCGATCATCCCTGACTGCCCAGGTATCGGTTGAAGCATCGGAGCATTTTCCCTGAGTACAAGTACTCTGGGAAATGCTTCGTATCGGTACCAGTTTACGATACTAGTCTCAGTATAGGGACAACCCTACTCTTCAGGAACTGAGTTCCAGCAGGATTTGGCCTGGCACCATTGACGTTAGATGTTGCCTAAATTGCCTGCTGGGCCACGACGGGCTTCCTGGCCCTTTCTACTCTTCTTATGATATGATATGAAGTTAGATGTTTATAGTAGAAGTGCACTGTGGTGGTGTTCAGCCCTCTGCATTCCTCACAGCTTAACTCAATGTCTTTTCTATCTTTAGCCCGCTGTTAAGGGAATGACCTTAACCGATCTCCCCTTGTGTCTGCAAATGAACATCATACAGAGATTAACGGATGGGAGGGACATTGTCTGCTTGGGTCAAGTGTCCTCAGATTTGCAAATTCTCAGCGAGGACCGTCTGTTGTGGAAAAAGCTCTGCCACTATCACTTTACAGAACGCCAGGTAACTGGACACCCCCAGGTGCACACAACAAATAAAACCCATTGTGTTGGCTTTTCATAGCATTGCTTTAGCTATGACAAAGAGAGCTTATCCTAATATGTCCCACCGGCCTCCAACATATTGTGTGGCTTCTCCTGGACAGATTGTTTATCACACATCATTGAATATATCTGTGAAGGTAATATGGAAGAATTACAGGCTGTGCCCAGCTGAAAAATAAACTGATGATTATCTGAGGAGCTGATGGCCTTTGATGATTAAAGAGATGTGGCGTAAATGTACAAGCCTGGTCCTTACTGTAATAAGGAAACCAATTTGGATGAAGATGGATGGATAGATGAATGGATGATTAGATAAATGACGGATAGAGATAGATAGATAGATAGATAGATTGATAGATAGATATATGGATGACTAGATGAATAGATTAAGGATGGATGCATAGATTAATGGATGGATAGATGAAGGATAGAAGATATATGGATGATGGAAAGATATGTGGGGGGTGGATAGATGAAGGATAGATGATGAATGGATGATGGATAGATAAGTGGGGGATGGATAGATGAAGGATCGATGATGAATGGATGATGGATATATATACGTGGGGGGTGGATAGATGAAGATAGAAAGATAGATAGAAGGATAGATGATTAATGGATGATGGATAGATGATGAATGGATGATGGATAGATGATGAATGGATTATAGATAGATGATGAATGGATGATGGATAGATGATGAATGGATTATGGATAGATGATTAATGGATTATGGATAGATGATTAATGGATGATGGATAGATACGTAAGGGGGGAAAGATGGAGGATAGATGATGGATAGATACGTGGGGGTGGATAGATGAAGAACAGATGATTAATGGATGATGGATAGATGATTAATGGATGATGGATAGATGATTAATGGATGATGCATAGATGATGAATGGATTATGGATAGATGATTAATGGATGATGGATTGATACGTAAGGGGGGAAAGATGGAGGATAGATGATGAACGGATGATTTATAGATACGTAAGGGGGGAAAGATGGAGGATAGATGATGAATGGATGATGGATAGATACGTGGGGGGTGGATAGATGGAGGCTAGATGATGAATGGATGATGGATAGATATATGGGGGTGAATAGATGAAGGATAGATGATAAATGGATAGATATGTGGGGGTTGGTTAGATGGAGGCTAGATGATGAATGGATGATGGATAGATATGTGGGGGTGGATAGATGATGAATAGATTTATAGATATGTGGGGGGGGGGTGGATAGATGACTGGATGAATAGATAGATGCTTGGATCAGTGGACGGATATATGATAGATGGATGGAGAATGAATAGATGAGGAATGAATAGCTGATGACTGGATAAATAGATATAGCAGGGATGGATGCATAGATAATGGATAAATAAGGATGAATGGATAGATGAGGAATGGGTAGCTAATGACTGGATGAATAGATATAGGATGGATACATAGGCGTGCGCAGGGGGTGTGCCTAGGCACACCCTAATCATTATATGTGGTGCCCATTCCCCTTACTTTTTGGGCTTTACCCCATGTTGGCCCCTCCCTCTGCAGTGCTGCTGGCTTCCCCCCTCTCCCCCTGGCTGCTGTGGGGGATGTTTCAGGATGGATAGTTGGGGAAGGGGCTAGTAAATATGTAATTTGCTGGCCCCTTCCTTTTCTAAATAAACACAGTCAATACACTCGCTCACTGTGTCCATTCAAGCATATTAAACTGTGTTTAATATGCTTCAATTTGTAAATGTACAGGAAACAACAGAGCACTTCCCATTCATTCAGTATCCAGTGCAGCTGAGGCTACAGAGAAAGGTGTACGTGTTTGAGCTTTGGGGTACACACCCTAATGCAATAGGCTGCGCACACAGATGGATGCATAGAACGATAGATAGATAGATAGATAGATAGATAGATAGATAGATAGATAGATAGATAGATAGATAGATAGATAGATAGATAGATAGATAGATAGATAGATATTAGACAGGTAATGGATTGCTGGATAACAGACAGATAATGGGTTTATGGATAGATAATAGACAGAATGGGGATTGCTGGGTAAAAGATGGATAATATTAGACAGATAATGGGTTGCTATATGAATAAAAAAGAAAAAAGAATGGAGGGCGCACCGACCTAGTGTGATACTGTTACACAATTTTTATTAAAATACTAAAATCAATAGTTATACTCACAAAATGAGTTAGAAACAAGCTTTAAAAGACAATCCAACAGCGCCAGCAGAACAGGACGGTTGCTTCAGTCTAAAAAGGTATCTGACCGATAATCAGGCTAGGCTTACGTTTCGGGGGCGTACCCCTTTCCTCAGAGCCCCGGTGGTCTGCACTGCTCCCTCACTATGCAGCTTGTCAGAATATATACACACACACATATACACAGAGAGGTGAAAAGAGCATGTGCTAGAGGGTCACAGGTCACCCCGCCCACAGGGAGGTCTATTGGCAAAGCTCCCCCCATTTTAAAATTAACCCTTGGATGTACGATCCCTATATCTCACAGACTTGGCATGGTCTTACCGATGGGGTATCCCATAATCCAAAGATTCGCCAATTTTGAAGGGAAGGGGGATGAGGGTGTATGGAGAAATACATCCATTTTCAGGTGTCAGAGGTGTTCTCTTTGAAAGTGCACATACTTTACATATCCTGAGGCAGTGCCCTCCTTCCCTTCACATTTCATTATCCCAAAGTCATCCACATGGGCTGGAACGCACGCCACCTATTCTGAAGTGGCTGCGTTCCAGCACTACACTGCCTCGGGCATCGTCATCCTCTCTGCGCATGCGCGTACCACACGACAGCGCGACGCACGGCGCATCGCGCCGTGCGTCACGCCGCCCACGGCGCCGACTCGTAGGAAGCGAGTGCGCTCCAGCATCACAAAAAGGATGCAGGTGAATGCGTTCCAGCATCACCATAGGGTGGAAGCGTCACATCCGCCCCTGTGACATTTCTCCTGTTTTTGCGGGGGATAGAGTCGCAAAGCGGTACTCCCTCTAGTGGCGGGAGGCCAGAATGGGGCTTCTAAATGAGAGACCAAAGGCTTCTCAGCACATGCCCTTGCTCCCAGATAGTCATGAAAAAAATATATATAATAAAATATAAGCATAAATGTAATCATAAATATAGATATCATTATTATCATCGTCCGTGGAATTAGTGTCAGCATCTGCATGGGTAAACACACACCTGCTCCTACATGAAATGGATGGGCTGGACCAGATGTCATTTTGTTAATGTCATCTATAGTTATAGGTGAATACCAAACATGAGCTCGCTCAAATACATAATAAAATAAAAGAATTAATTAATTAAAATTTGATTTAAAAATAAAAACTGCTTGAAGCGATAGTCCATAGGTCCAGTGTATGTTACAGCACAACGTACGCATATACCCATATATACACACGTGCATATAGAGGTAACGTGCACATGCATATCAATAGATACACACGTACATAGACCGCAAAAAATGAGTAAAATTGGATTAAAAGACACTCCCTTTAAAGCAATACCCAGAATACAAACACCCACACATACATACATATACAATGTATGAGAGACATGTTTAGCGGCACAGCCGGCAGACTATATATTCATTCGCTCGCTCTCATATCTATCCAAACATAGACAGTGTAGAATGCCCATGCATATGCTGACGTCCAAATGGACTACATGTGTATACAAACAAATGCATAAGTTAAATGCCAACCCTGCCCACCTAGCTATCCCAGCCCTGGCACCATGGCTGGTGTATACTAGCTTGCAGCCCACTAATACATTTTACCCTAGGTGGCGGCAGACAGGCTGAAACTTAGTCTGTGAGGGAACTACCACCTAATATCTACATATAGTACAATACAATGGGTAGTTTAGATTGTTACTTCCTCCCTCTATGGCTTCTTAGAAGCCTCCCCAACCATATAGTACGGTTATCTACGAGATATTCAAATTTAATTATTTATTTCTATTTTGTTTTTTGCTTTTTACTTATGTGATGGTGTGTAATTCTATCTCTTCATTTAACCCTTTCGGAACCATAGTTCCAAGGGTGAAAATCCAAAAGGCCTCTCTTTTACAAAGAATTTGGTATTTTTTGCCGCTATCTAGATTGTTTTGAATGGCCTCTATACCAAACACTCTAAGGCCTTCCACTCCACCATCATGAACTTCCTTAAAGTGTCTTGGTATTGACCCCTTTTCCTTTTTTGTTGCAATGCTGCTCCTATGCTCGTTCATCCTAGTTCTTAATTGACGTGATGTTCGTCCTACATACAGTAGACCACATGGACATAGGATGCCATATATAACGTATGAAGTTCCACAATTACTGAATTGTTTGATCGTGTGACATCTTCCATCTGTACCAGTAATATCTCTTTTCCTATGGTGCATATGTGTACAGTTGCCACAACTGCTTACGCCACATCTATAACTTCCTTTCTGATCGAAAATTGTGGTCCAGGGCCCTTTCAGGATATGTAAGGTATGTGCACTTTCAAAGAGAACACCTCTGACACCTGAAAATGGATGTATTTCTCCATACACCCTCATCCCCCTTCCCTTCAAAATTGGCGAATCTTTGGATTATGGGATACCCCATCGGTAAGACCATGCCAAGTCTGTGAGATATAGGGATCGTACATCCAAGGGTTAATTTTAAAATGGGGGGAGCTTTGCCAATAGACCTCCCTGTGGGCGGGGTGACCTGTGACCCTCTAGCACATGCTCTTTTCACCTCTCTGTGTATATGTGTGTGTGTATATATTCTGACAAGCTGCATAGTGAGGGAGCAGTGCAGACCACCGGGGCTCTGAGGAAAGGGGTACGCCCCCGAAACGTAAGCCTAGCCTGATTATCGGTCAGATACCTTTTTAGACTGAAGCAACCGTCCTGTTCTGCTGGCGCTGTTGGATTGTCTTTTAAAGCTTGTTTCTAACTCATTTTGTGAGTATAACTATTGATTTTAGTATTTTAATAAAAATTGTGTAACAGTATCACACTAGGTCGGTGCGCCCTCCATTCTTTTTTCTTTTTTAGTTCCTTTTGAATTCCCACGATTCTAAGGAGGGCTGCAAGACTCTGGAAAGACACTGTACAATTGAATTGTATGTCCCCATAAGCAAGAAATACCGGAGCGCAGGAGATTTATATCGTTTTTCCATTTGCTATATGAATAATACATGGATGCACTGCTGTATCCTGGCCTAGGCTAACAAGGCCTAGGGCAGCACTTTACAGAGGGGGGGCAGTACTCAATTCTGACTGTCTAATTGTGACTGTCCTATCATCCTGGACCACAAACCTTCCTCACTGTGCTATAATTTTGTTGCACCATTGGTATGGTTATATTTTCTTAGTCCTCTTAATAAAATGATCAGAAATGTGTGCTTAAAGTAGAACTATAGGCTACACGTTTTTTTCAGTTTGGATAGAGTAAGGAAAGGTTATAGCCCCTGGCAGTTTATTTTTTACCATCCCTGTCCAATTTGCGAAATTTCCCTTCACTTCCTGCCCCATAGCCAAACAGGAAGTGAGAGAAAAACTATGCAAATTAAGGGAATCCTGTGCCCACCCCCAGGGCCCTCAGAACTAGTGTGTCCCACCTCCGCAAAAAAATCAGGGTGGGCCTTAAAAAAACAGGGTGTGGCCTTGACAGGAAAGGGTAGGTCATATTTAAATTAGGAGGTCCAGAAGTTTAGTCAGGCCTAGGGCAGCACAAAACCTAAATACACCACTGCATGGATGGACAGATTTCCCTTTTACAGGATACCTCTATACTGAACAATGTAATCAGCATCCTTGCTTAACGATTACAAAGCTAAAAACAATTTGTACTAAAATCAGACTAGCAAGTGTATTGCTTTTACATGGTATGCCTTAATGACAGCCTTGCAGTAAGATGACAGCAGTGATATGGCACTATACTGTGCTATTGTGGGAGAGCTGACAGTAGATGAACTGAATATTTCCTCGTAGATCTTTCTGGTGAATAGATAATTTGCACATTTCAGAAATCCAAGCTATCATGATTGATGAATTGTATGAATCTTTGATGGTAGATTCCTTTGATGGCAGATTCCTGCCTAGATCTAAGATAATCACGTTTGCAATTTACCTGGTTTTGAACCTGATTATTTCATGATTATTGTCTCCTGAGCCCCCCCCCCCCCCCCCAACCCAGCACGGTAATATAGAAAGACGGGGTGCGTGTCTGTCACATGTTCCTACATATCCAGAAGGTCCATGTATCTCTTGGGGGGGGGGGGCTCGCAGACTGGGACAAAGGGAAAAGTGACTCATTCTAGACTTCCATTAACTCCACAATCACACTACATTATCAGGTCTCAGAGCTTTGTTGCACGTCTCTCCTGTCATTGCACAGCTGGCCTCTGGCCACCATCAGCACTTGTGAGATGTTGGTGGAGCTTAAAAACTTTTATAGTAGTATGCCGAAGTTTGAAAGATAAGATTTATGAGTGATACATTTGTGTTTCTTTTCATTTTATTTTAGATCCGTAAGAGGCTTATCATATCTGATAAGGGAACTCTGGATTGGAAGAAAATGTATTTCAAACTGGTCCGGTGCTACCCCAGGAGAGAACAATATGGAGACACTCTACAGTTCTGCCAACACTGTCACATCCTGTCCTGGAGGGTGAGAAAAAAATTACTAAAATTTGAACTCCCGGTTTAGCTCTCGGGTGCTGAAGGGAAACCGGTAGCAAAGCCTCTGAATGGGCCGGGTGCAGAGAGGAAGAAGGGGGCGAACATCCAGCTCACTTTGTCATGGCAAACTGAGCCGGAAGTGGAAGCGGGTACCTGTCAAAACCAGGTACCTACTCCCCCCACCCTCCCCAGAAAGGTGCCAAATGTGGCAGGGGAGGGGGTGGAGGAGGCAATCAAGCGGAGCTTCCCCTTTTGGGTGGAGCTCCACTGTAAGGGCTAAGGGAAACTGGTAGAGAAGCCTCTGAATGGGCCGGCTGCAGGAGGGAAGGAGGGGGGCGAACGTCCAGCTCACTTTGTCATGGCAAACTGAGCCGGAAGTGGGAGCGGGTACCTGTCAAAACCAGGTACATATTCCCCCACACCCTCCCCCAAAAGGTGCCAAATGTGGCAGCAGAGGGAGGGAGGCAGACAAGCGGAGCTTCCCCTTTTGGGTGGAGCTCCGCTTTAAAGGATCAGTAAAAGAAAAAAACTGTTAATGCTAAATAGCTTGCTTTACCTTATAGCAGTCCTGCTTTCATGTCCTCCATGTCCGTTTTTGCTTAGAAGTTGCTGTAATCCCTTACTGAACTCCACACTTCCTGCTTGTCTGGCTCCTTATGAAAAAACTCATGGTAGCTTTTCATTGTGGTCCATGATCAAGAAGATGTGATTACTATGTGTCTAAAACTCCTCAGAACAAACTGAAACTAGTCTAAAAACGAAACTAAACTGCAGGCACAATATATGATTAATTTTTATCTATTTTTAAAAGGAATCAGTAAACTATTATGTCTCTATACCCTGTAAACAGTCATTTCAGCAAAAAAATGTTTTCCTTTACTACTCCTTTAAGGGATCATTTAAAAAAAAATACCCTGGAGTTTGGCTTTCAGCGCAAAAATGGCAATTTGGCTTGGAGTGCTATACAGAGCCACAATGTTTGGCAATGATAGCAAGTTGTCATGAAACACGCATGACCGATCCTCTCTAACATGGAGTAGCGTTGTCATAAATTGTTCTTTTTGTACTTTTTTTCTCCCCTATCTCACTAATCTCTGTTTATTTCCCCCCCCCCTTAGGGTACAGAGCACCCCTGCACAGCAAACAATCCAGAAAGCTGCTTGGTCTCTCTCTCTCCACAAGATTTCATCAACTTGTTTCGGTTCTAAACTTCATGGATGAATTTAACAAGCTGAACAATTTTAAGGTCCGCACCTTCTCTGTGAATAGTGTACATTTTGCAAATGGCATAAGCCACAGATATTTCTTGTGGAAGAGGGCAGAGTTTACTTGACTCTTCTGTCCGAAGAAAGTGTTTTACTACGAGACTTGGCTTAGACTTTTTGAAGCGTTGGCCAAGGATCTTCGTCGTTTGTGGAAAGAAGTCATCACAGTGTGCACTAGGTGGATTTGCTTCCAAGGAGCAGGAGCTGGCATGGTCTGTAAATAGGATTCTCAGCATTTATGGACTAAGGCTTTATTGAAGTCTCTTTACCTTGCTGGGAAATTTCAACAAATGACCTGGTTTTGCCATAAACTGTGCTATTCCTCAGCACCTCGCCCACAGAATGTTGGATACACCACACATCTCTCTACCTCTTTTATACAACCCCCTTCCATCCAGTAGAATTTGCTCATTGCTCAACACCGAGCAGTCAGATGTAGAAATGGAAAAGGGTGAATATTTTAAAGGGACTTTAAAATGTAATTGATTTTAATTTTCCAATTGGGTGAGTCTGTTGGATATGTGGTAAGACGAATGGATGACTACACTTTAGTTTAGGACTATTTTTGAGGTCCAGAAGAACGCCAAAGCTGGAGTTTTTTTTATTAATTAAAATCTAGGCAATCTAGTCCAGTAACAAGATTCTAAAGCGTTTCGGCTTACAAAGCCTAAATCAGAGCCAACTTCTTGTTCCCCTTAAATGCTGCTCAGTCAGGAAATGGCGTTAATTATTGTAGATCTAAACCCAATCATGAAAATTCCATATAAGTGTTAATGTTGATGTAATTTCAAAAGTTCTTTCCACTTTTAAAATAAGCAGTTTTAAAAAAAAATACCTGGTAATCCCACCATAAAGGTACTTGTTTGGGTACTTCCTGTTATGTGGGTGAGAACTGTATCCCAGTTAGACATGTGCATTCTTTTTCGTCCGAATTTCGGGTAGTTTCGTTATCGTTTTAACAAACGAAAACGAATGCGAAAGATCCGACATAAAAAAAAGTGCTTTACATAAATAAACCCCATTGTGTACTTAAAAGTGGGGTATGCCTGTATTTTAGTTTTGGTTGCTACAACAGTTCGATGGATAGAAGATTCGATATGATGCTGACAATAGCAATCTGTGTCTATCGAACCTGTGGTCGAATGTGCCTAACCTATCTCTATTAGTCCAAGATTATTCTACATAGAGAGGAAAGATTTGACATTATAGAGAGAAATGATTCAACGTTATAGAGATGGGTAGACCACTCGACATGAATGACGAAGCAGCAAAAAACATACAAACGTCGAATCTGTCATTGAAAGCTTATGGTATCTGTCGACAATTCTAAGAAGATTCGATAAGCAGATAAACTGTACGATGCCGCAATCATACATTACTGTCAAATGCTCCGCCCATAGGCTATAGAAGAATTCTAATGTTGGTTGACTAGTAATAATAATTTATAAATATAATTATACTAGTCATACAACATTAGAATTCCACTATAGCTCGTAGGGGGAACATTTGACTGGAAATGTACGATTGCGGCGTCGTACAGTTTTGCTGCTCCGTCGAATCTTCTTAGAACATTCCACAGACACCATAAGCCTTCAATGACAGATTCGACCTTCATTAATTTGGATTTTCGGACTAATGCATTTCTTAATGAAACAAAATAAATAAAAAATAATTTCAGGAGTAACTAAATACATTTATTTTTTGGACGAAAACGAAATTCCGAAACAAAATATTTCAGTGTGCACATGTCTAATCCCAGTTGAATTGTCACCCTGTTACATGCATCACTGGTGGAGACTGCAAGAAAAAACAAAGGAGAATTCAGGAGTAAAATCAAAAAACTTTATTGAAGATCCATAAAATCAAGAAACATGACATACATCAATCCAATAAGGTGCTCAGTGGACGTGTTTCACACAAATGTACTTACTCATCATGTTTGAAACGTGTCCACTGAGCACCTTATTGACTTGTATGTCATGTTCCAAGATTTTATGGATCTTCAATAAACTTTTTTGATTTTACTTCTGGATGTGCCGCTATTCTCCTTTGTTTTTATGTAGATTCCTCTGGCTGTGGACCAGGCAGGGGAACCCTGACTCCTCCTATTAGCTCATCAGATCAGGTGGGCACCCAGCTCTTTCTTCCAGGAAGAAGCCATGCCGTCACACTTTGTGCAGGCATAGTCTACTGTTGTCATTATCAGGAAGCCAATACTCATGCGAGTGCATGCTGACAGATATCGGATGAAAGAGACTGGCGGAGGTCAGCCGTTCTGAGCTGCAAAAAAAGAAGGGAAAACATTATTTTATATAAAAATATGGCAATTGTTTGGTAACACAGGGGTTGATTTACTAAAACTGGAGCAATTAGACTGGTGCAGCTTGTAACTTCAGCTTGTTCAATTAAGCTTTAACAATACAACCTGGAAGCTGATTGGTTTCTATGCAGAATTGCACCAGATTTTGCACTCTAGTTTTAGTAAATAACCCCCACAATGTTTTAGCAAATTAAATGTCATCCAGTTAGGGTTTAGATCTACTTTAAGCTCTGCTTAATCCATGCAATACAAAAAAAAAATATGGGGATACGGGCTAACAACAAAGGCTAGATAGCTCTAGGAATAGAACACAACACCATTGTGGGGATAGGCTGGAAATGTGAGAGTCTAGAAAGGTGTTAATATTGAGAAAAGTAATTAGGCTGGCTATATTTTGCTCAATGGTTGGACCCATTCTATTTAATCAACTCCTGTCGAAGGAGCCTGTTGGAGATTTTCCGGCTCAACAGCAGCTTCATTAAATTTAGATGGAACTACTCTAAGGGGTTGATTTACTAAAACTCAGTGGCGTAGCATGGCTTGTCAGCGCCTGGGGCGAGGCAAGTAATCTGCGCCCCCTGACCAATAGACTTACCTATTTTCAGCTAGCTCAAGTCTGGTCATATGATCCACTGTGTGAGACAGCGGTGGCTGTAGTGAAGAGGAGAGTGTGCTTGATAATGACTGTTAAAGCCTGGAGTGGTAACATCATGCATATGTTACTATTTCCCATCTGTTGTTGGTGCTCCCTCCTCTCCACACTCGGGACAGCGTCCCTCTAAATTTTGCGCCGGGGCGGTGGCCCCCCTTGCACCCCCCACGCTACGCCTCTACTAAAACTGGAGAGTGAAAACTCTGGTGCAGCTCTGCATGGTAGCCAATCAACTTTAACTTTAGCTTGTTCAATCAAGCGTTCTCAATAAAACCTGGAAGCTGATTGGTTCCTATGCAAAACTGCACCAGATTTTGCACTCTCCAGTGTTAGTAAATCGACCCCTATGAGTATTCTGGCGGCTGGCAGACCCAGCTATCAAAATGCAATAGTCGTTTATCTGCATTGGGGTGGAGGAATCTTCATTTAGCCATAGGCAGTGTATGGCCAGCTTTACTAAACCACTACAATTATTTTAATTTTGCACAAAAATACATATACTTTGTGAATACAGATTTATGCCAAAGGCAATTGAAGAAAACATTTTTTTGAGGTTCTTGACCCATTAAATCACCTGTAAACTCAAAACACAAGTTGGCCTCTGATGCTTATAATTTTTTAAATATAAGAAACTTAAGTTTAAGTTATTTGAACTGGCATTAAATTATTAATTATTTACCTTCAAAAGCTGGATTCTTGTTCTGTGATGTCACTGGAGGATTTTACAGTCAGGCTCTCCTCAGCCTAAGGTGGCTAATACTATAAAGTATAAACAATATTTTCATCTAACATGAATGCAAAAATAAAGTCAAATTCCACCTTTTTGATAAAATGAATAATTGCACCCTAAATTAAAATAAGAAAATTATACTTATATAAAAAATGTCATTTCGGCCTGAAAATCAGCCTTTCTCAACCTTTTTACCCCCAGAAGAACCCCTAAAATGTTCAGGTCTTAGGGAACCCTTAATAAAATCAATTCATTGGGTATGGGAAAATTTCTCTTTGCATTGGTGGTCTGTAGGAAGAATAGCGTTGGTCAGAATGCCACCCTTAAGCCTCGTACACACGATCGGACTTCCATCGGACAAATCCGTGGATTTTTGTCCAAAGGGCATTGGCCATGAACCTCTTCTGCATACAGACGGCAGAACTTTTTCAGCCATCATCTATGAAATTATGTTGTTTTACCCTTTGGGTAACTTCTGATGATGTTGTTGATGGTTAGCATTGGTTCAGGGCATGCGTGTTTGTACTTTGGATTTTAGTCCAACGGACTTGTGTACACACGATCGGATGATCCGGCGGAACGCATTTGTTGGCGGACAATTTGAGAGCATGCACAGCCAACATTTGTTGTCAGAAATTTCGACAACAATTTTCCGATGGAGAATGCAGAAGATCAGATTATCCGACAAAACACGCCATCGGACAATTGTTGTCGTAATATTCGATCGTGTGTACAGGCCTTTAGAGCAGTGCCGATCCTGACCTCCCTGGGGCCCTAAGCAAAATGACATGTCACCATGTCACATTAAAGATTAAAGTTGAGAAGCGGGGGGAGGGGGGGTGTTCTACTGTCCGAAATGGCATCTTACATTAAAGTGAGAAGCGAGGGGTGCTGACTTCTTACCTCTTACCCATGCATCCAGCGAGGTGAGGTGCTGAAAATTACTTCTCACCTAATTTGGGGGGCCCTCTACAGCTTTGCGGGGCCCTAACCGGCTTGCATAGTGAGCTTATAGGGCAGATCGGCCCTGCTTTAGAGGCACCTAAAAAGATCATTATCATTATGCTGCTGGCTTTGCAAAGTGTTGTTGGCTTTGGAACTATCCATGCACCCTCAAATGGGAGGTCAATCAGCCACAGCTCAATAAATCTCTAGCAGCATTTGGAGGAACCCTGGTTGCAACTGCGATCAGTGGGTCATGGGTGCAACGCTCTGGTTCCTGCAGCCACCAAGGTCCAGACCTGCAGTTTTGGGGCTTTGGAGGGTCTATCTCTTATGTGTTCCATTGGGTTTCTGCGGTGGAAGATGGGACTTGTAGTCCCTCCAATCAGAGATATCTGTGAATGGCTGTGCAGGTGTAGAAGTCTCAGGGGAGGGGAAGTCCACAATTTAGATAAGGTGACAAGGAGCCATTTGGGACTGGGGGTGGTGGAATAGAACAATGTTTTAAGTTACATCCTAAATATGGGTGTAACATGAAACCTACTGTAAAATGTGGACTTAGCCTTGAAACGGCTTCTTTTCTGTCAAAGCGTACAGACTTCTACTCCAGCCTTTCTCGACCTTTTTGTCCCAGAGGAACCCTTGAAATATTTTTTTAGGTCTTGGGGAACCCCAGTTAAATTAATTCATTGGAGGCCAGTAAAAAAGATGCAACTTGTATTGGTGGTCAAGAATACCACCCTTGCAGACTGCTAATAAGATTACAGTTGTCTTGCGACTGGCTCTGCCAAATGGAATTGGCTCTGGAACTATGCGGGCCCCATCAGATTGCAGGACAAGGAGCCCCTAGCACCCTTTAGGCCTCGTACACACGATCAAATCTGTCTGCTGGGACAGTCTGCTAGACCGTTTCAGCAGACAGATTCGATCGTGTGTACGGGCAAACAGACGGATTTGGCCACCCGACAGATTTCAAAGCATGCTTTGAAATCTGTCGGCTGGGAACCCGTCCGCCCAACATGTCTGCTGGTTAGTACGCTAACCAGCAGACATGTCTTCTCGCACACGCGCCAAATGGTTTTGACGCATGCGCGGAAGTGTTTTACTTCCTGGTGCGGTGACGTGGCGGCGTCAACGTCACCGCCACGTCAGCGCGCTGTCTGCTGGCGGGGATTTTGGTTTGCTCGTGTGTACACGCGAGCAAACCAAAATCCCAGCAGACAGATTTGTTCAAATCTGTCGGACAGACAGATTTGAACAAATCTGTCTGCTCGTGTGTACGAGGCCTAAGAGGGAGCCTGGTTGAGAACGGCTGGTTCACATCTATTGGCAATCAGACATTTTTGTATAAGAGGCAACTTGTGTTTTTAGTTTGGATTTCTGTCAAAGGAATTTAATCTATGGAAACATTTCATAAAAACTCAACTTGATATACTGTAGATTCTCGTGATAAAAAGGAATGAAGGGAATCGATTTTAGAAAGTGATTTTATTTTTGGATGTTAGATATTTGTTCTCTTATATCCTTGTGGATAATATTTGTTCCTGACTCGTGTATAGATCTGTGGTTTCAGATTGACATTTTATAGTTTTTAGCATTTAAAGGGGACCTGTTGTGAAAGAAATAGCCATGCTATCATTTCCAGCTCCTATATAAAAGAGTACATGCAATGTTGGCCAATCAACAAAAGTCGATTTTTGGATTTAGGGTGATAACTTTTATTGGCTTACCAATATATGGTATCAATCTTAAGCCAAATTTCAACTCCTATATGAAAATCCTAGTTGACTGGCTGTCATGCCGGTCCTTTGACATGAAGCTGACCTCCAGGCTAAATACATAAATTAAATTCATATAAGGCTGGTCATACATTATACAATTTTCTTGTTCATTTTTCTTTGGATTTACCTTTTAATTGTGTAGTACAAGAGATGGCCTGATTACATACAAATTTAAAGTGTTAAGGTTTGACCTCATATTATATGGTTTTGGTAAATCTAAAGGAAAATTTATCAAGAAAATGGTATAATGTACGGCCAGCCTATACAGTTTTCTTCTGGGACCTGTGTGTCTCCCAGAAGACAGCAGGGGGGGTGAAGGAAGTGGCGTAGATATCCGCTGGTGGCTCGGGTATCTATGCCCGAAAGGAAATCCCTGCAAATTAAGGGAATCCCTTTGGGGACCCCCAGAACTAGTGTCCCAATTGGAAGATTTCCTCTATATTACTTTTCTGGGGACAACCCATCATTCAATGATAAATAGTAAACAGGAAAAATAGGTGATTCTCCCTAATGGTGACGGCAATAAAAACTGACCAGTGTTCTAATCCCTTTCCCGTCTATCCAAAACGAATAAAAAAATGTTGCCGTTAGTTATAATTTGAGTAAAAAAAAACTGACATGACAACCAGAGAACAAGCGTTTGCAGAGGAGAGGAGGAGCAGAGGAGGAGCAGAGGAGGAGGAGGAGCAGAGGAGGAGCGGAGGAGCAGAGGAGGAGGAGGAGGAGGAGGAGCAGAGGAGGAGGAGGAGCAGAGGAGAGGAGGAGCAGAGGAGGAGCAGAGGAGGAGGAGGAGCAGAGGAGGAGGAGGAGCAGAGGAGGAGAAGGAGCAGAGGAGGAGAAGGAGCAGAGGAGGAGAAGGAGCAGAGGAGGAGGAGGAGCAGAGGAGAGGAGGAGCAGAGGTTTTTCCTTCATGACAGGTTCCCTTTAGTCATTTTCTCAGTGTCTTAATATATAAAGGTAGCTTTGGTTCCATAAAGTTAGACGGCACATTTTATCACAAATAATATGAATATGTTCACACAAATGCACTTTTTTAACATTTTATATTTATTGTGTGTTTAGTATGCTTGTGACATTTAAGTACTGTATATATTGACATGAGATAGGCGGTTTTACCTTCTTTAATAATGAATAATACAATTATTTAATGAGGCATGTAATTAATGTGCACTGTGCTAGAAATTCTTAAAGGGTAGGGGCACTTTGGAGAAAGTGACATTTGACCTGCATCAGATATACAGTATTTGTTCACGTTAAGCGCGTGCATGCTCAGCCTTAACAAATAGGTTTCTGTGTGCTGGAAATGTCACCTGCTTGTACCCTTCACTATGTACGATCATTTTCTGACACATACCACTAATATTATAGTTGCTGTGTAGCCTCTTGATCCTTTGAGGACTGTTACTTTGTACACTAATGCAGGCTGATGGATATAGTTACATAGTTGTAACTCCATGTTGACGCAGAGCCGAAACCTGAACAATTTTTGCTTTTTTTTTTTTTTTTTTAAAGGTTCAACATTTTAACTGTTATCTTTTTTTTTTTTTTTTTACATTTGGTTAATAAAGTGGATGTAAACCTTCACAAATACCCAGTGAAGTGAACAGCCTCAGATGATACACAAATCTCCCTACATAAGTTTTACATGCATATCTCCTTTCTTCAGCTTTCTATATTATTTAGAAAGTGCACATCGTGTTAGAATCTCTTTAAGAAGCGGGAGGGGAGTCTGGGCATACACTGTGTGACAGCTGATTGGAGGAAAGGCACCCCCCACCTCCTCATAGGCAGAGGAAACACCCCCCCACCCTCCACATAGGCAGAGGAAAAAAGAAACATGCAGAGCTGTGCTGTCAATAGACAAGCTCTCTGCTAACCTATTCATAGCAACCTCACTGACACAAATTCCCAGCTGGTTTTATCTCCTGTGTCGGAGAACTTATCAGAAGTTATAATGCTATACCTCCCAACTTTTTGAGATGGGCATAGGCGTGCACAGGGGGTATGCCAGGTGTGCCTGGACACACCCCAATCAGTGCTGCTTCCCCCTACATCCGGGCTTCCTCTGTGTTGGCCCCCATGCCCTGCAGTGCTGCAGGCTTTCCTCCTCTCCTTGCCCTGCAGCTGCTGCAAGTGATGTTTCAGGATGGAGAGTGAAAGAAGGAGCAAGTAAATATGTAATTTACCAGCACCCTCCTTTTCTAAATAACCACAGTGAACACACTCACTCACTGTGTTCATTTACATCTGAAACTATGTTTACTATGCTTCAGTTTGTGAATAAACAGGAAGCCGATCAGCAAAGAGCTCTTCCCTTTAATTCACTGTCCAGTACAGCTGAGGCTGCAGAGAAAGGAATGTGTATTTGAGCTTTGAGGTGCACACCCTAATGCAACAGGCTGCGCACACCTATGGAGATGGGAATGAGGGACACCTATCAGCAAAAGTATGCAGGCATAGGGCACACCCCTTGTCACACCCCCTTAAAGGAGAATTGTACAAAAAAAAAGATTGGTTAAACCCTCAAGTGCTTCTTTTACCACTACTATTCCTTTATATTGGCTTTTGGAATTTACAAATGCAGCAATTTAGAAATTAGATGACATTTTTAGTGCTGGAAAACACTTTTTGATAGATAAAAAGTACATTTTATATACATCTGTATAGATTAGACCAAAATGAGGGAAAAATTAAAAGGAAATCAGGGACAGTTCCTATGTAATGCTGATAACAGAAGAACGGAGCAGCAGAAAATCATGGGACTTAGTGCTTTGGAGAGAGATAGGTAAACACTACAGATATATATGCCCAGGTCAGATTTTATGAATCGGTTTTACATCCACTTTTAGGAAAGAATAAAAAAAAAGTACACTTATTTGGTTATTGAAGTTTGGCCTCTCGTTTTATTGAAACTACAAGTCTCAGCCAGACTCTAGGTTCTTCCTTTCCCCTTCATCAATATTCTAATGAATGTTTATTTTTGAATAAAAGCTTTCCGTTTTTATTACCTACCTTATTTTACACCATCACCGGGTCTTTGTGCTTCTCTATACAATGCATGCAGATCATGGCTGGTGGTAGGGGCCAGCAGGGTGCTCTACATCAGGGGTCCCCAATTAAGTAAACAAAGGTCCAGTTTACTGTTCTTCAAACTTTAGGGGGGCCAGACTGTAGCCTGTGGAGGAAGAAATTGGCTTGGTGTTAGTGGGAGCAAACTAAGCTCCATCATTGGAAGGGGGGGTAATAGTGCCCCATTATTTATGTCAGTGGAAGGAATAGTGTCCCATCATTGGTATCAGTGGGAGGAATTCTGTCCCATCGTTGGTATCAGTGGAAGAAATAGTGTCCCATCGTTGTTATCAGTGGAAGAATAGTGTCCCATCATTGGTATCAGTGGAGCAATAGTGTCCTATCATTAGTATTAGTGGAGGAATAGTGTCTCATCATTGGTATCAGTGGGAAAAATAGGGTCTCATCATTGGTATCAGTGGGAGGAATAGTGTCCCATCATTGGTATGAATTGGAAGAATAGTGTCCCATCATTGGTATCAGTAGGAGGAATAGTGTCCCATCGTTGGTATCATTGGGAGGAATAGTGTCCCATCATTGGTATCAGTGGGAAAAATAGTGTCTCATCATTGGTATCAGTGGGAGGAATAGTGTCCCATCATTGGTATGAATAAGAAGAATAGTGTCCCATCATTGGTATGAATTAGAAGAATAGTGTCCCATCATTGGTATGAATTAGAAGAATAGTGTCCCATTATTGGTATGAATTAGAAGAATAGTGTCCCATCATTGGTATCAGTGGAAAGAATAGTGCCCCATTGTTGGTATCAGTGGGAGGAATAGGGTCTCATCGTTGGTATCAGTGGGAAGAATAGTGTTCCATCATTGATATCAGTGGGAGGAATAGTGTCCCATCATTGGTATCAGTGGGAGGAATAGTGCCCCAATATTAGTATCAGTGGGAGGAATGGTACCCCATCATTGGTATTAATGGGAGGAATAATGTTCCATCATTGGTGTTAGTGAGAGGACTAGTGCCCCATCATTGTGTAAAGGGGGTGCAATAGTGTCCATCGTTGGTATAGGTGAGAGAATAGTGCCCCATTTTTGTTGTCAGTGGCAGGAACTGTGCCCTACGGTTGCTGACAGTTGGGGGGGGGGGGGTAACTAAGGGCTGTATAAAAGCAAGCAAAGGGCCACATCCAGCCCCCAGGCCACAGTTTGGAGAGCACTTCTTTACATTAATACTCGGTACTCCCCGGCCTTGCTGCAAACATGGGAGAGCCAAGGGAACATTGAAAAGATGAGTAGAGAGGTGGCCATTCAAGAGAGACTGTCACTTTGCCCACTCAGGACAAAGCAACAGGATCTTTACATATGTATTAGTATTATGTTTTAGCAGGTCAGGCCTCCGATCAGACATGAGGGGAGAAAGTGGTGACCTACAGTGACCTACCATCAGATCCAACCTCCAGCCATGCATGCTAAGACTTGTAGATTCTCCATAGTTGTTGCACTTTCACTATACAAAGTGACACACGTGTGTCTTTAAATAAGGGACACCATAAAGGGAAGTACATTTTTTCCAAACAGGTGTCACCATTTCACTCTGCATCTCCTAAACTTTGACACTTCATTGGTGAAGAAATTAATGTTATGAAGTCTGATCTGTTTTATTGTATGGAATGTTGATAATGTGACTTTTATATTGTTAATTTGCTGCACTTTGTAATTAGGGTACACCAGCAAACGATGGAAAATGTCATTTCTTGCGACATGCCGACTGTAATATTACCACGTGCTAAGGATTATTTCCTAGAAATAATGTATATATTATGTATATTATGTGTGAGCCGTTTGATTTCATACGAAGCATTACAGCACTTTGAGCTGATGGCATGAATGCAGGTTTGTGAATTCTTTGTACAGTGTTTTCTATTCAGGTTCTGTTATTTCCATAAATACAGTATTTCAGCTAAACTCGTTTTGTACTTTTTTTTATTTATTTTTTTGTCTTTTAAAAGGCAAAAAGGCAGAATTCAAGCTAAATAGGCCTGCAGTACCTCATTTGGCCTGAGGTACGAGGGCGCAGATGCCGAGCAGAGCAGAAAATAGGCCTGCAGTACCTCATTTGGCCTGAGGTACGGGGGGCGCAGAAGCCGAGTAGAGCAGAAAATAGGCCTGCAGTACCTTATTTGGCCTGAGGTACGGGGGCACAGGGGACAAGCCAACGTGTCCTCTGGCCTTTTCAGACATTTTCGTCACTTTCTGGCGCCCCCCACCTCTGGCCGCATTCGTATTGCATTCCATTGAAGTCAAATCGGAACAAATTATTTTAATTTTCATTAACTTCAATGGGAAAACTCGCTTTGATATGCGAGTACTTTGGATTACGAGCATTGTCCTGGAACGGATTATGCTCGTAATTTGAGGTTCAACTGTATATATAATGATTGGGGGTCCTAAGTAATTTTCTAGCAAAAAAATAATGATTTTAACTTGAAACCAACAAGTGTCAGAAAGTGGTTAAACTTCCCTCATTTACAGACGAAAGTTCATTCCTTTGATCTAAAGAACAAAACATTACAATGTTTAAAGTTGGCTCAGGACTGAGGAATGTTGTGAAACTTGTCAGACTGTCTGTTTGTTTTTGACAGCTGTCGACCAGAGCAGAGAATTCTCTGCATAGAAAGAATTAGGAAAATGCATTGTTAAGATCGCGAGGGGGGGAAAAAATAAATAATGATCTTGATTCTTAACGATTAATCGTGCAGCTCTACTTGTGATTAGTGGTACACTGAAATGAAAATAATGGACGGAAAACCGAAAATTCAGGATGCGCTTGGCCGAAAACAGAAACTGAAATGAACAGTTTGAAATATATGTATATGTAGTTTAATTTTCAAGGTAAAAAAAGTGTTATACGCCAATAAATACAGTATATATCTTATATATATATATATATATATATATATATATATATATATATATATATATATATATATATATATATATGTTAATATTATTATATTTGACTATTAATAGTTTTTAAAGCCTTTTGTGTTACAAAAAAAAAAAAAAAGCTTACTGTGCACATATACCCACTTCCTGCCCTGGCAAAATTTCAGCTTGAGGCACTGCGTCGCGACGTGGCTCCCAAACAAAATTGACATCCTTTTTTTCCCACAAATAGAGCTTTCTTTTGGTGGTATTTGATCACCGGTGCGGTTTTAATTTTTTGCGCTATAAACAAAAAAAGAGCGACAATTTTGAAAAAAAAAACACAATATTTTTTCCTTTTTGCTATAATAAATATCCCATGAAAAAAAAAATCCTCAGTTTAGGCAGATACGTATTCTTCTACATATTTTTGAAAAAAAAAATCGCAATAATCGTGTAGTGACTGGTTTGCGCAAAAGTTATAGCGCCTACAAATAGGGGACATAATTATGATTTTTTTTATTATTATTATTTTTTTTACTAGGAATGGTGGAGATCTGCGATTTTTATTGGGACTGCGACATTATAGCGGACACAGACACTTTTGACACATTTTTGGGACCATTCACATTTATACAGTGAACAGTGCTATAAACATGCACAATGTGTATAAATGTGACTGGCAGGGAAGGGGGTTAACACTAGGGGGCGGGGAAGGGGTTAAATGTGTAGCCTAGTGAGTGATTCTAACTGTAGGGGGAGGGTCTCCTCTCCCTGACAGGACGTGGATCTCTGTGTTTACACACAGAGATCCACGGTCCTGCTCAGTTACTGGGCAATCGCGGGTTGCCCGGCAGCCATCGCGGCCCCGCCGGGCACACGCATCGTGTTCCCAGTAACACAGCGGTTTGTGCGCGCCCCCTATCGGCTTTAAAAAACGAGGACATCATATGACGTCCTGTCAGAATAACTGAGCTACCTTGCCGCCGTCAATTGACTGCGGCTGGTAGTATAGTGGTTAAATTCTATGTATGGTTTCACAATATTCTGTTGCGCTGTAACGCACCTCCCCCCCCCCCCCCCCCCCCCCCCATTGAAATGCATTAAAAAAGCAGCAAAAATGCACCAGTGTTTTGTTTTTTATGCAGTTTTTGTGTCACATGACCTAAGAAAATTGTATGTGTTTTCTATCAGCAATACACAGATAACCCTATTTTCAGTGGCGCCTGATATATAGGCCCATCCCTAATTCTAAACAAAAACATTGAACATCTATGGGCTTTAATATGGTAATCTGCATATTCAATATGGCGCAGTGCAGAAATCAATGGTGATGTGAAAAAAAAGTCCAAACAGTCAGCCATATGACATAAACCAAGACCAACGTCAATGCTGATTGCCCTTCTGAGTATAACTTTCTTTTCTTTGGAAGCGTTAGGCCTCTCTCTCTCCTGCACAAAAATGGACTCTAGGCACAGCTAGTACATGGTTGAGCCCAACACTGACTAAGTTAGGTCCTAGAAATTGCCATTTGTAGGCAGGGACCACAGGTCCCTTTTGGTGTAGAAAGAAATAGAACGTCTTTAGTGCTAGCTGACCTATGGAGAACTACTGCTCCCAGCAGTGCCTCCTCAGGCCTTGCCAGCCCTCCTGGCTGCAGCTGCCCGACTCCACTGCCCATGACATTGCAATTCTCACTGGTTTCACACCCAGCTCTGACTGTTACCTTTCAGTCCTTTCTGGCATGCCTCTCCATTACTCCTGCCAGCACATGTCCCTTACCAGCCCTCCCGGCTGTGAACACACCGGTGGTTCCCTCCTGAAGATTTGCCTAGCACCACTAGCTTCTGGTGTCCCCTCTGACTCCTCTGTCCCTCCTGTCAAGATCCTCCACATGTTCCTGAAGGGATCCTTTCTACACCCGAGTCCCAGACCCAAGGTCACCACCCAACCCCCCCCCCAATCCAGGTTGGTGATTGGTCAGGGCACCTTAGAACACCCCAGGCATCTCCACTTCTGTTTCCCTTCCCTCTTCTAGAATCCTCTAGAAGCCAGAGGGAGGTAACCGAGAAGTGATGCTGTCTGTGAGTCAGCAACTTATTCTAAGCCATTTCTGGCCCACACAGATCAAAACAAACAGGCCTAGCATCCAGCTACTCCGGTTAGTAATAAACCCTGTGGGTTACTGTGTCCATGTGCATGCCTCACTGTGTCCATGCCTCACTGTGTCCATGCCTCACTGTGCCTCACTTTGCCTCACTGTGTCCATGTGCATGTCTCACCGTGTCCTTCCCTTGACTGTGCCCATGCTTCACTGTGCCCATGCCTCACTGTGCCCATGCCTCACCGTGCCCATGCCTCACCGTGCCCATGCCTCCCTGTGCCCATGCCTCACTGTGCCTCACTTTTCCTCACTGTGCCCAATGCTTCACTGTGTCCATGACTAGACTGACGTTTAACATGGGAGTCTATGGAAGGGGTGCCCGGCTTTGAAAAATCGGTGCTCCCCAGCTGTAGGTCCTCCAGACAAATATCTTTGCATACTCGTAGAGAAGAAAAGGAGCTACATGTGTGCCAAGTTCCGGGTCCAGGGGACCTACGACCGGCTGGTACCGGGTCCCCAAAATCACCAGAGAAATGGAAGGGGTGTCAGGCTTTGGAAAATCGGTGCTCCCCTGCCATAGGTCCCCCAGACAACTTGTAGAGGAAGAGTGGGGCTACATGTGTGCCAAGGCTGGGGTCCAGGGGACCGGGTCCCCAAAGTCCAGGAGATCAGCTGCAAAAAGGTGACTCGAGTATAAAAAATGTGCTGAAAAACTCGGCTATATTTACGGTATTACATTTTTATGCTTGGTTTTGGATACAATTTAATTATAGGTTGAAATACAGCAGGCATTTTATATATATATATATATATATATATATATATATATATATATATATATATATATATATATATTTGTTTCCCATTTTTCAAGCTTTCCCAAAAATATTGGGGACTTTTCCGGTAATGTAGGATTTTTCTTCCATGTTGCTTCTATTTCAGAGATCTGGTTGTGTCTAGACAGTGGTGAAAACAGGAAATGTAAATGATTATAATGTAAGCTACCAATGTAAACTATAGCCAGGCTGTGACTTCACTCCTCGCGGTCAGGAGGATGCAGAAAAACACAAGATGCTGAGAATTGTTTCAGAAACTGCTGGATGAGATCAGAGGAAAGCGAGGTGATGATCTGTAAAATGCACCAATAGAATTGACAGCATCGGCGTATGATTATCAACTGCCTACCTAGAAATAGATAATAACCTCAATATCTTGAGGCCAGATGTCACTTCTTAAGCATGAAGGCTTACTTCATACCCAGGGGCGAACTGACAACTCATGGGGCCCCCGGGCAATAGGAGATTATGGGGCTTCCAGGCAATAGGAGATTATGGGGCCCCAAGGCAATAGAAGAATATGGTGCCCCCTGGCAATAGGAGATTATGGCCCCCCCGGCAAAAGGAGATTATGGTGCCCCCTGGCAGTAGGAGATTATGGGGCCACCGGGCAATAGGAGATTATGGCACCCCCAGGCAATAGGAGATTATGGAGCCCCCCAGCAGTAGGAGATTATGGGGCCCCCAGGCAATAGGAGATTATGGTGCCCCCTGGCAATAGGAGATTATGCTTCCCCAGGCAATAGGAGATTATGGTGCCCCCAGACAATAGGAGATTATGGTGCCCCCATGGCAATAGGAGATTATGGCGCCCCCGGCAATACGAGATTATGGTGCCCCCCGGCAATAGGAGATTATGGCGCCCCAAGGCAGTAGGAGATTATGGGGCCACCGGGCAATATGAGATTATGGGGCCCCCAGGCAATAGGAGATTATGGTGCCCCCTGGCAATAGGGGATTATGGCACCCCCAGGCAATAGGAGATTATGGGGCCACCGGGCAATAGGAGATTATGGCGCCCCCAGGCAATAGGAGATTATAGCGCCCTCAGGCAATAGGAGATTATGGTGCCCCCTGGCAATAGGAGATTATGGCGCCCCCCGGCAATAGGAGATTATGGCGCCCCCTGGCAGTAGAAGATTATGGGGCCACCGGGCAATAGGAGATTATGGCACCCCCAGGCAATAGGAGATTATGGAGCCCCCCAGCAGTAGGAGATTATGGGGCCCCCAGGCAATAGGAGATTATGGGGCCCCCAGGCAATAGGAGATTATGGTGCCCCCTGGCAATAGGAAATTTTGGCGCCCCCCGTCAATAGGAGATTATGGTGCCCCCTGGCAGTAGGAGATTATGGTGCCCCCAGGCAATAGGAGATCATGATGCCCCCAGGCAATAGGAGATTATGGGGCCCCCAGGCAATAGGAGATCATGGCGCCCCCAGGCAATAAGAAAGCATGGCACCCCCAGGCAATAGGAGATTATGGTGCCCCCAGGCAATAGAAGATTATAGGGCCCCCCGGGCAGTAGGAGATTACGGGGCCCCTGGGCAATAGGAGATAATGGTGCCCCCCAGGCAATAGGAGATTATGGGGCCCCCCAGCAGTAAGAGATTATGGCGCCCCCAGGCAATAGGAGATTATGGGGCCCCCAGGCAATAGATTATGTGGCCACACAGTATACGCACACATACTGTATACACACACATAGTATACACACACATACAGTATACACACATACTGTATACACACACACACAGTATATACACAAATACTGTATACACACACATACAGTAAACACGCACACAGTATACATACACCGTATACACATACTGTATACACACACAGTATACACACATACAGTATACACACACATACTGTATACACACACACACATACAGTATACACACACATACAGTATACACGCACACAGTATACATACACCGTATACACATACCGTATACACACACAGTATACATACACCGTATACACACACACATACTGTATACACACACAGTATACACACACAGTATACACACATACAGTATACACACACATACTGTATACACACACACATACTATATACACACATATAGTATACACACAGTATAAACACACATACAGTATACACACACAGTTTACACACAGACTATACATACACACACTGAAAAGGTACTGGAGAGGTGGGGCAGCTACAATCTTGAGCTTTCTTTTGGTGGTATTTGATCACCTCTGCGTTGTTTTTTTTTTGCCCTATAAACAAAAATAGAGCGACAAAAAAAAAAAACAATATTTTTTACTTTTTGCTATAATAAATATCCCCCAAAAATATATAAAAAACTAAAATTTTCCTCAGTTTAAGCCGATACGCATTCTTCTACATATTTCTGGTAAAAAATCACAATAAGCGTTTGTTGATTGGTTTGCGCAACAAAAGTTAAAGCGTCTACAAAATAGGGTATAGTTTTATGGCATTTTTATTAATATCTTTTTTTACTAGTAATGGCGGCGATCAGCGATTTTTATCGTCACTGCGACATTATGGTGGACACATCGGACACTTTTGACGCTATTTTGGGACCATTGTCATTTATACAGCGAACAGTGCTATCATTTGCCGGTGGTATAGCCGTGGTGTCCCATTGATTTCAATGGGCGGGAGTGGTGGAAGAGCAGTGGAGGAGCGGTAAACACACCCAGGGCCGATCTTACCATTGGGCTTGACTGGGCTCAAGCCCATGGGCCCCCGCTCCGTCCAAGTAGACAAATGGCCAGATTCAGGTAGACTTACAACAGCGTATCAGTAGATACGCTGTCGTAAGTCAGAATCTGGGCCGTCGTATCTTTAAGCCTATTCTTAAACTGAGATACGCTTCTCTGATGCTAAGATACGACTGGCATAAGTCTCATACGCCGTCGTATCTTAGCTGCCGATTTACGCTGGCTACTAGGGGATTTACGCCTAGAATATGTAAATTAGCTAGATACGCCTATTCACGAATGTACGCACGGCCGTCCCAGTAAGATACGCCGTTTACGTAAGGTGTTTTTCAGGCGTAAAGATAAACCAACAAAATGATGGCGCAGCCAATGTTAAGTATGGACGTCGGAACGGCCGTCAAATTTCACGTCGTTTACGTCGTTTGCGTAAGTCGATTCGGAATGGGGCTGGGCGTTATTTACGTTCACGTCGAAAGCATTGACTATTTGCGACATCTGAGATACGCTACACCCGCATAAACTTACGCCAGTCTACCTAAATCCCTTTTTTTTAGCCTGAAGACATCCAGTGCGCGCTGGGGCTGCTCCTGTCTCTGTTTTTCTCCTCAGAGTCCCCTCTCACTACTGCTCTGCAGAGTCTGTCACTCCTTTTCTCCTCCGAGTCCCCTCTCACTACTGCTCTGCAGAGTCTGTCACTACTTTTCTCCTCTGAGTCCCCTCTCACTACTGCTCTGCTGAGTCTCTCACTACTTTTCTCCTCCAAGTCCCCTCTCACTACTGCTCTGCAGAGTCTGTCACTACTTTGCTCCTCCGAGTCCCCTCTCACTACTGCTCTGCAGAGTCTGTCACTACTTTTCTCCTCCGAGTCCCCTCTCACTACTGCTCTGCTGAGTCTGTCACCAATTTTCTCCTCCTGGGCAGCATGGCTGCACACTGTGTGTGTGTGTCCTCACCAGCGAGTTGCCGCCGGGTGTATTGTGTATCTGAGCCTCCCACCCTGGCCCCCGAGCTGGGGGTGTCCTCCACAGCCGTAGCCCGAGGTTAGCTCTTGCAATGGGGGGGAGGGGGTGTCATGGTGCCTGCCAGTCTGAATGTCCGGTTTTCAGACTGCCTGAAACCCGGACAGACCATTCTGGCAGAGGGGGAACTTCATTAGCATACTTGCCACTGTGGCGACAGACAGTCACAGCAGCAATGTAAATTCTTCTCACGAAATACACACACTGTGCAGGTGTGTGTGTTATGAATCTGAAGCTCCTTTCTGTCTCCCCTCTCCAGGCTCCTGCAGTCTCTGTTATCTCTGACCCCCCTCTCCAATCACTAGTGCCGCGTTCTGAGAGAAAGGGGGTGCTGTCGGGCTGGCTGCTGCTCACTAGGAGGTGAGCTGACTTTTTTTTTACTAAAGAAAGTTTCCAGGAGGATTTGTTTTGCATTGAAAAGTTAAGATAAGCAGAATCGGAAGAAACAGCGAGCAAGTGTGTGTAGGGAGGAGGGGGGAGTCTGGAGACCGATCACAGCCGTATCTCCCAAGCAGCACACTTATCTATCTATTCATTTGTCCAGAATATGTGAAGTTCATTTATGACCCTTCACTTAAAGCGGAGCTCCGCCGAAAAAATAAATATTAAAAGCAAGCAGCTACAAATACTGCAGCTGCTGACTTTTAATATCGGCACACTTACCTGTCCTGGAGTCCAGCGCCGTCCACAGCAGAGGACGAGCAATCGCTTGTCACTCTGCTGCCCCCAACGCCATCCTCGGTGAGGGAACCAGGAAGTCATGGGCTCTGGCTGGTTCCCGCTCTGTTCTGGGAGCTGTGTTTCCCAGAACACAATAGGGGGGGTGGGACGGGATCTGACGTCCTACCGGCAATCTACCCGCAGACTGTGTGGCTGGAAGTGGGTGCACATACCTGTCTTTAGACAGGTATGTGCACCCCACTCCTCCTGAAAGGTGCCAAATGTGACACCGGAGGGTTTCGATGAACGGAAGTTCCACTTTGGGGGGGAACTCTGCTTTAACCCTGTGTGTATGTGGTGAGTGAACACAATAATTCTCTTGATCCTCCTATACTGCTCTGGCTCACGCAATTTCAAGTCTGACCAATGTTTTCGGAGCTGCTCCTTGGACCTTGTGACCCCAAATATGTCATAAAGTCTCCTCGCCACCTTGTCTATTATTTTGGCCTTCCTCCGATTAGGGGTGTTGTATGGCCCATGATCTCCATTGTAATCTTTCCTCCGCAGTATGTCCACCATCTCTTCTAGTGACATATTTGTCGCTTTGTAGCGTCTGGGCCTGGATCGTGATGTTCCCGCCTCCGGCCTTTCCTGGTCATGAAAGGGTAAATCACGCTCCTGTGACACCGCCATATTTTTGTTTCACAATGATTAGGGGCGTGGAAAAGAGGCAAAAGGGTCCGTCATGGGCGGGCGAAGAGGGCGGCGTTTCACGCATGCGTGGGGTATATAAGGAGAACCATGTGATTACGTTAGTTACGCAGAGTCTGCTCGAGCGTAAGTGAGGAACAGCAAAAACAAAGGTAAATTTGCAAATGGGCCTAGCAGAGGCCTAGAGACTTGAGTCATGGGATGGGGGGTTTATATGTTGATTGCACCCTTGAGCTTTTATTTATCTTGGGGCCCCCCATGCAATTTCGCTCCCCCATCTGCTCGGAGACATCTCCAAATATATATGTGAGACTGCAATACCTCTTTTTTTATCGTGTATCAGATCAGGCACCGATTGTGATTGTTGGACAGAGGTAATTAGGCAGTGTATCATCTCATCAATGCTGAGGAGCATGATATCTACATGTAGCACTTACCCCCGAAAGAGCTGCTGGTAATTGATTGGACCTGTATTCTGCTCTCCTACCCCCAAATAATTTGTCTTAACCCTCTTGACACAGCTGTGTAACAGTGTGGAAGTGAAACTTCCACTAAAAGGAACAATCCCACATAACAATGTGAATATAGTGTACCTTTACCGTTATCTGGGCATCCGTTGTTCCACCTGTTAAAATAATGAACAAGCCTCACACCAATTGTGATCAACCAAAATGTAAGTTTACTGGAACTAGTATAAAGACAGTAGTTATAATAACTGTATCAACAACATACAAACTTAAAGCGCCACAAACAAACTTAACTAGGCACCACAATCTCCAGTTTCATTTCTATGGCGATGACACGCAACTTTACTTTAAATTCAAACATGGTGAAGTTGCTCCCGAAACCCTGGCCGCTTGCCTTCGGGAGATCGATCAGTGGATGTGTGCCAACTTTCTGAAGTTAAACAATAGTAAGACCGAATGTATTACCTTCAGTGACTTGAGTCTGGCCCCTACACTGCCTCAATGGCCCTCAGAGTTTGGCAGCGTTCCCGAGAGAGCCACCCAGGTCAGGGACTTGGAAATCATTCTGGACTCTCGGTTGACTTTGACCCCCCAGATAAGCAAAGTGGTGAGTACCTGCCACTTCCATTTGAAACTTCTGAGGGTGTTATTTCGATTCATTGATTCATCAAATACGTCCCCTCCCGCCCCCTCCGTTCCAGTACCTCCTTGGATTTTACGGTGCCTCGCTTTAGGAAGGCTCGTCGGGGAGGTCGCTCTTTTTCCGTCCAGGGGGCGAAATTTTTGAACAGCATCCCCCTGCCCATTAGACAGGTTAGCAATCTCCTGGCTTTCCGTCGCAAACTTAAAACCTACCTGTTTACCCAAGCCTATGGCTGAGTCAGTAGAGGGGTGTTTCGAGTCCTTTTTATGTTATATTAGGTCTCTCCCTTCTTAGTACCCCTTTTATTTGCTGCGGTGCCGATTTTAGCTCTCCGTCATGGGTGATGTGTACTTCTTTTCTTTTGCGTTTAGCGATTCGAGGCCCTATGGGTAAGACGGGCGCGATATTAAACATCTTTTAATAATAATAATAATAATAATAATAATAATAATACTATAATAGTGCAATGAGTGTACACAAATTATTAACACTTAAAGGTCCCTTGAGCCTCTACTGTGGCGCGTCTCCAAGTGGGACTAGTGCTCAGAGTGACAATGCCTTGACACTGGTCACCTTCCCACTTCCAGTACGGCCGCACCAAACATACTAATGCAAGGATATTAACGCAGCACAATACAATTTCTCAAGAGCTTCCCCTGAGGTATAAGGCAGCATTTTTCTTACTGTATCCAAAGCACAAACCCTCCCAGTGAGAAGTGTAGTCTCTGGTCTTCTTTTCTTCGGCTAGCTATTATACTGCAGTGTTTGTAATCCAATGGTTTAACAAGTAATGAAGTAACATAACTGAAGAGTGATAACAATTCCTGCTATACAGCACACTTGTAGATGCCTCCGGTGTAGGTATACCTTAACTGTCAGTCAGCCCTCAATGGAGCATAGGCTTTTAGTCCTGATTGAACTCAGTCTATTTGAATGAGACCTCCCTGTAGGACTACAGGTCCCAGCAACACTGTGAAATGAGTCTAAGTGTGTTAAGGGTGTTAACCACTTGCTTACTGGGCACTTATACCCCCCTCCTGCCCAGGTGATATTTCAGCTTCTGGCACTGCGTCGCTTTAACTGACAATTGCGCGGTCATGCGACGTGGCTCCCAAACAAAATTTACGTCCTTTTTTCCCCACAAGTAGAGCTTTCTTTTGGTGGTATTTGGTCACCTCTGCAATTTTTATTTTTTGCTCTATAAACAAAAAAGAGCGACAATTTTGAAAAAAAATACAATATTTTTACTTGTTGCTATAATAAATATCCCAATTTAAAAAAAAAATAATAATTTTTTCTCAGTTTAGGGCGATACGTATTCTTCTACATATTTTTGGTAAAAAAAAAAAAATAATCGCAATAAGTGTCTGGTTTGCGCAAAATGTATAGTGCCTACAAAATAGGGGACAGAATTATTATTTATTTATTTTTTTACTAGAAGTGGCGGCGATTTGCGATTTTTATTGGGACTGCGACGTTATGGCGGACACATCGGACACTTTTGACACATTTTTGGCGTCATTCACATTTATACTGCGATCAGTGCTATAAAAATGCACTAATTACAGTATAAATGTGACTGGCATTGAAGGGGTTAACACTAGGGGGTGAGGAAGGGGTTAAATGTATTCCCTGCATAGTGTTCTAACTGTGGGGGGAGGGGGGTGACTGGTGGGGGTGACCGATCTCTGTCCCTATGTACAAGGAACACAGATAGGTCTCCTCCTCTCCAGAGACAGGACGCTGTCTCTGTGTAAAACGGCAATGAGAGATGATCTCATATGTTTACATATGAGATTATCTCTCATTCGCCCACAGATCGGATTGCAAAGGCCGCTCTGATTGGCCGTTCGCGGCGATCTGTGATTGGCTGTGTCCAAGGGACATGGCCAACACAGTGTTTCCCTGCAGCGCGCTCGGGAGCACGCGCAGGGAAGCTGCTAGTGACAAGCCGTCAATTGACGGCTTGTTGGTAATTTAGATCCGCGCTAAAGCCGTCATTCAGCTATAGCGCGGATCTCAAGTAGTTAAATAGCGCGGATCTCAAGTAGTTAAACAGCCCCCTCACCACACCAGGTCTGGAAAGTTGTGAACCTCCGCTCCGGCTGTCTCAGTCCTGCTGCCAGTCAGCACTGTCACGCTGCTCCGCTCCACAAGCAAACCGGACATCCACTTGGCTCCGTCAAGGGTCCTGGATCCTCAGACCAGATCACACTGCTTCTCCAGCACACTGTGGTAAGGCAGAGTCAATGGTTGTTGTTCCGCTCTGCGCGATATAGGCCCTCTTCTGAACACTCCTTCACAGATCCTTGCAGGCAGACCATGCGTCCAGAAGAGACAGAAAATGGCTGCACTCTGCCTTTTATTACCCACCCAGCATGCAGTTCAGCCACCTAGTGTTCATGGGTAAGTGAGTGAGCATTATGGGTAAGTGAGTCTTTTCACAAAATAAACAAACATTTCCTGCTCTGCATGTGCAAGTTAAAATAGATCTCGTTCACATTGCATACCACCAGAGGGAGCCAAATACCAATCTTCAGCATTACATGGCAAAAATACCAGTGCTACATACACATGAATAGTGCCTTGATGAATGCTATCATTACTTTTGCATGTTTTTATGCCACGTATTTAGTGAAATGTAAACACAGGGTCTGCAGGTAAAATCCTCATTTTCAACAACAATGGGGCAGAGTTGGGCAGCATTTTAGCAGCAGGAGACACTGTATTCTGACAATGTAAAAGCTGAGCCTAGTGTTTATAATTATTTATTTTGGTATTCTAGAAAAACATTTCAGACTGAAACCATGGAGCAATTGAATGTTCCAGCCAATCTAATGCACCTTATTGATAAATATCGTGAATTGCCCTGCCTTTGGGATTTAAGGAACCCAGCTTACCACAAGGCCAATATCAGAACGGCAACACTTGAGCAATTTGCTACATACATGCAGACTAGACATGTGCAATTTTTTTCGTTACGAATATGTTTTCCGTCATTATTCGTTATTTTCGATGATTCGTTAACCTACGAATAAACGAACGGTTTAGCGCAAATAATAACGAATAACGATATTTCCAAAATTAACGAATATGGAAAACTACGAAGATACGAAACTACTAAATGTAAAAGAACAACACAACGTAAGAAAAAAGAAACGAAAACATAGAAATAACGAAAATATCAAACACAAAAAATAAATCATAATTACGAAAAATAAACGAAAATGCAAACTTACTAATATTCGAAGAACGAAAAGAAAACAACCGAAATGCCGAACGAAGAATAAAAAACGAAAAGCAAAACTAACGAAAAATTAATTACGAATCTTCGGAAAACGGAAATTAAATAACGTAAATTCACTTTCATTAGTACTGTGACCAATAGCCACTCAGCGCTGTCCCTTCCCCTGAAGAGGTTTGTTCCTTCCCCCAATGAGCTTCTTTCTTATTACCTAGTGGCTCCTTGACCTTGTGTCTTTATCTGTGTTAGACTGCAGTGCATTCCATCCAGAGTCCAGGGTGTGTTTGGGTAGGTTGCACCGGTTTTGTGGATCTGTCAAGTCAATCGCAGTAAATTACAATGTTTTACAAAATTAGGACGAGTAGTGTTTCGAATAAATGTAAAATGTATTTTAACAGAATTACGAATGCAATAAAATCTACAAAAGAACGTTGTTACAATCAAATGAAATTAGACACGAAAATACGAATGATCATAAAGCAACGAAGATTTATTTCTTACGAAAATACAAACGCGGCATGATGGAAAATATAATGTAAATGCGAATATCAAAACAACAAAAAATAAACCAACGTAAAAACGAATGAACGAATAAATTCATTGTAAAAATACGAACGAGGCAGAATACAACATTTAACGAAAATACTAATCTCGAATCAACGAAAAATAAACTAACATAAAAAAAACGAAACGGAAATACTAAAGAGTACGAATACGATAACTAACGTCTTACGAAATTACGACTCGTTACGAATCACGATAAACGAACAGAAATGAAACAGAAATAAAAGAAAAGATTTTGTTGTGCACATTGGATTCCGGAGTGCACATCCACCATGATTAAGGAAAAAATTACCGTATTTATCGGGGGAAAAGCGCGCTCCCGCGTATAGTGCGCACCCCTAAAGTTGCCGCCATTCCTGTGGAAAAAAAGTTTTTTGTACTTACAGTTTTGGTGTCTTGCGTGGCGTCCATCGGCGGCTTCGGGTGTCCTCTTCGTCGGGTCCGGTGTCCTCTTCGGCAGGTCCGGCGTCCTCGCGGCGTCCTCCTCGATTTCCTGCGCCGAGTTTCAAATACTCCGCCGGCATATACCGAGCGCAGTACACTCGGGTATAGTCGGGCAGACTCGGCTCCTCTCGTGCTGACGTCCTGGACGTACAGGACGTGAGCGCGAAAGGAGCCGAGCCTGCCCGACTATACACGAGTGTACTGCACTCGGTATATGCAGGCGCAGTACACTCGTGAATAGTCGGGCAGGCTCGGCTACTCTTGCGCTCACGTTCTGTACGGCGGAGTATTTGAAACTCGGCGCAGGAAATCGAGGAGGACGCCGCGAGGACGCCGGACCTGCCGAAGAGGACACCGGACCCGACGAAGAGGACACCCGAAGCCGCCGATGGACGCCGCGCAAGACACCAAAACTGTAAGTACAAAAAACTTTTTTTCCACAGGAATGGCGGCAACTTTAGGGGTGCGCGCTATACGCGGGAGCGCGCTTTTCCCCCGATATATGCCGGCGCAGTATTTGAAACTCGGCGCGGGAAAGCGGCTATCGGCGTATACCGCGCACCCACGATTTTTCCCTGATTTTCAGGGCAAAAAAGTGCGCGGTATATGCCGAAAAATACGGTAACAACCTCAGGAACACATACAGGAAGACCTACAAGAAATTGCATGAACAGAGGTCAGGAGCAGCAGCACGTGCTGTAAAGGAGCCCAGGCTGTGGTACTACAAGGAGCTCAGCTTTTTGGAGGATCAAATGGAGGGCCGGGAATCACTTTTGAGTCTTCCTTCCACGCTTACTTCCAGCGGAACTTCCACGGTTCCCCACACCCCTGCAGAGTCCGCCCAGGAGTTGGCTGACACAGAGGAGCCAGATTTACGCATCTTCAGTGAGGTATAGAAGTTTACAACATATTTCTTGGCTGCAAATTATTGTTGGTTTATTGAGATGAATTTGTAACCAAAAAGGAAACATAAACAAAAGTCGTAGGCAGAAAGAATTGTGTCAGGGATGCCAACTGCAGGGGTCAGAATGAGAGTCTGTTCAATTTAAATTAAGAAAAAACAAAACAGTCAAGAGCATGAAAATGTCCCTTTTTTCTACACAAGAAGAGACAAGCCAGGAGGCACCAGCTCCCGAAGATGTCAGCCAGGCGGAAGGGGTGAGTGGCAGCCAGGAGGAGGCTGGGCTGAGTGGATGTCAGCAGGTGCCCAAGCTCAGCACCATCTCACATGTGCCTCCCCTCCAGATGTGCCGACCAACCCAAAAGAGGCGCTGGAGGCAGCTGGAGGAGGAGAGTCTGGAGGTGATCAGGGAGGCATCCCAGATCATGAGGGCCCCCCTGAACGCAACGGAAAGCTTCAGTTCTTCCCTCGCCAACGACCTACATGAAGTGGAGGAGCAACAAAGGGGCCTGGCCAAAGACCTTATCAACAAGGTCTTGTGGTGGGCGAGAAGAACCTGCTGACAAGGAACAATGATTTAACAATGATTTAAGTGACCCGGCCCGGCCTGCTTGTCATCTTCTTCCTTCTGCTGCCACATCATCACCACCTGCAAGGGCCCGTGGACGGGGCCGTGGAAGTAACGCTGAAAGGCAGCCTGAATGGAAGGCTGTAAGGAAGACCAGATAGTGATTCCCTGCCTTCCAGCTGATTTTGGCTCAAACTGAGCTTGTTGTAGTACCACAGCTTGGGTTCATTTATGTCATCTGCTGCTGCTTCTAATTTCTGTTTTTTGGGGAGCACATTGTGACTCCTGAGGTTGTTAATATTGTTCTTGATCATGTTGGAATGTGCCTTTGGTGTCCAAGTCGGCATGTATTTTGTGAATTGCTCAAGTGTTGCCGTTCTTGTTATAATTTTTTTGGGCCAGAATAAATGGCAATTTAATTTACATTTAAACCTTGTCTATTGTGGTTTTTCTGGTGAATAGCCATCAAACATTCCCAAAATACAATGTGTAATTTACAAAGGACACTACCTCCTTACACAACTTGAAGAAAGAATCTCCATAAAAAAAATGTCCACCCATTGTTGTGGTAACTTGATGTGGGGCCAGATTCTCAAAAAATGGCATATCTGGCGGCGTAGCGTATCGTATCGCATTTACACTAGTCTACGCACTGGGCAAGTGCCGTATTCTCAAAGGCTCCGTAATTTTCGTGTAGCGTAAATGCGGTCGTAAGGCCGCCTGAAGGAGCTGTAAATTAAGCGCGCCCCTGCGTCAAACGAAGTGCGCTGCCCAGTGCGCATGCTCCAGCTCACGTCAGCGTCGTGAAACCGACGTCCGACATGATCTCACAGCATGTCCCTATTCGCGAACGACTAAAACAACGCAACCGATGGAAAAAGATGAAGCTGACCCTGCCATACTTAACATGGCAACGACTGCACTTGTGCCGTACGCAACCTACGTAAACGAGAGGCGGCGCTGGAGGCTCATTTGCATGCAAATGAGAAAACAACGTAAAGGAGTCATTACATCTAAGTCGATGGTGTAATTGCTTTACACTTGTCAGATCAGTATCTATGCGTAAGTGATTCTAAGGCCTCGTACCCATGAGTCTGTTCAAATCGGTGACCGGGCTGTCTGCCTCGCGTGTACACACGAGCAAACCAAAATCCCTGCCAGCAGACAGCGCGCTGACGTGTCGGTGACGTGGCGGTGACGTTGACGCCGCCACGTCACCGCACCCACTTCATGCGTCGAAAATTCGGCGCGTGTGCGAGAAGACACTGCTAGCATACTAACCAGCAGACATGTCGGGCGGACGGGTTCCCAGCCGACAGATTTCAAAGCATGCTTTGAAATCTGTCGGGTGGCCAAATCCGTCTGTTTGCCCGTACACACGATCGAATCTGTCTGCTGAAACGGTCTAGCAGACCGTGTGTATGAGGCCTTAGGCGGCGTACACACGATCGGACATATCCGATGAAAACGGTCCGCGGACCATTTCCATCGGATATGTCTGATCGGGAGTTTGATCCGATGGCGTGTACACACCATCGGATCAAATTGCTGGACAAGTGACGTTGACACCGCCACGTGTAAAACACTTCCGCGCATAATCCATTCGGCATGACATGTCTGCTGGTAAGTGTACTAACCAGCAGACATGTCCGACAGCCCGGATAGATGTCAAAGCATGCTTTGAAATCTGTCATCTGTCCGCTTCGGAGATGTCTGCTGAAACGGTCCATCGGACCTCAGCCATACACGCCGCCTCAGACTCACTCGCACCTGCGATACGACGGTGGGATACACCCGTGGACGTGGAGTACAAAAAAATATTTTGCAGATCGCTTGTGATTAGATATATCGAACTCTGTCTAAATAGCATCAGCAGAACGTGTTTATTCTGCAATAGAACGAAGGCGATGCAATAAACGAGAATGTGGAATGTGCCATGTCACGAATGCGAGTTTTGCACTTCCATTTAGTCTGCACGTGGGTTTTCCGATGGTCGTGCGGTTTGATCTATCGGTCAGTGGTCCATCAGTTCAGCAAGTTCTCTAATTTTGGTGATGGGCTGTTCAGTTTGTAGAACTTTAGTCCATTTTCATCGGTTTAGACCGATCGTGTGTAAGAGGTTCATGGGCGTCCTGACATGTCATGAGGCTTTCTGCTGCTGTGTGGAGTTACAGACAGAAGAACTTCAGAAGAAATAAGGATATTTAAAAGCTGGAAGGATTTTTTAAAGAAAGGGGAGCACATCCCTTTTGTGACTCCTGAGGTTGTTAATATTGTTCTTGATCATGTTGGAATGTGAACTCCTTTGGTGTCCAAGTCGTTATTTTTTTATGTCATTAAAAACGATCATGTGTGGGCTTTGTGGGCATTAAAAATTTCGAACATGCTCTAATTTTTCACAACGTAACGTTGTCCGTGTGTGGGCTTTAACGACGTGAAAAAAAACGCGCATTGTGTAGCGCTAATTGATTTTTGGGCCAGAATAAATGGCAATTAAGGGTTTTCCAATGGTTTATTCCAGGCCAACATCAACTTCAGTTAGGAAGGAAGGAAAGGTTGATGAAAGAAGAGGAGAACTTGTGGTGTCAGGCCTGGATATGAATGGGCAAGCCTGCCCTCAGTAGTATTAATTTGTAAAGTTGTGTCACTTTCGATGTCTGGGAGGAACAGGTCTTTCACACAGACCTGGCTCTAGGGCCTCAGCAACAGGCCAATTACTTTAGATGAGATAGGTGAATGGACAGAGCGAATCCTCGCAGAAAAATTCTAGTACAGGTCACCGGGAGACAGTAAAGCGTACCTGTCAGCATCCCGGTCACCAGATCCCCGATTGGTTCGTTCAGGCCCTGTGGAGCACCTGCCTCCTGGTTACCCTCGAGCCGATCCCCCAAACGCACGGAACCCAGCCTGGGATCCATTTAATAGGACTGGGGACCCAGTAAGTCACTGGGGTCCCCTCTCGCCTCCGGTTAAGGCTTGGTGAAGCTTATAAGCTCGGCGAGGTGGGCCACGCTGGCGGGGTCCATGGATGCGCGCACCCTAAAGGTGGATGCCGCACCTGGAACCGGGACCCTGCGAAGATTTTAGAACACATGACTCCTGTCCCAGATATACCCCTCCCCAGCATGCCCTGCGAGGGAAGAACTCCTTCAATTGGCTGCTGGGGAAGACTTGCTCTGCCAGAAACCCCTCTGGCGCCAACTGCTGGCCAGAGATAATACCACATCCCTAGAATGCAGACCGACCCAGGAGACCTTTCTGGAATAACAGAAGTCACAATTTAGACCAATCATGAATGGGAGCAATGTAACTCTCCCATTCCAACTAACTTTAGCGTAGTGCCCATACTGAAAGTAAGGGGGCGCTACACAAGTTATGAGACGGGAGCGCTCGTTCTGGTAAAACTACCGTTCGTAATGGTGTAAGCACATTCATCCCGCTGTAACAGACAGAAAAGCGCAAATCGTCTTTTACTAACACAAAATCAGCTAAAGCAGCCCCAAGGGTGGCTCCATCCATATGGAACTTCCCTTTTATAGCGCCGTCGTACATTTTGTAAGTCACCGCGCTTTGCTAGAGCATTTTTTTTCACGATCGTGTGTAGGCAAGGCAGTTTTAATGATTGGGTTGAAAAAAACTTTTTTCTAGACCCTTAAAAACTTCGTGCCAGATTCACAGAGCCATTACTCCGGTGTATCTCCTGTTAGACCGGAGTAATTTCAAATTACCCGCGTCGTATCATTAGTTTGAATCCTCAAACCATGATATGACGGCTTCGGGCTTCGATCTGACAGGCTTACGTCTTCGTACGCCGTCGGATCTACGCTGCAATCTTTTTCCACCCGCTGCGTCGTTTTCAGCGTCGGGGTATGCAAATTAGCTTTTTACGGCGATCCACGAAGTTACAATCGTCCGTCGCTTTCTCTTTACGGCATCTGTAGTCATCTTTTTGCTGCGTAAAGTTAGGGAAGCAAAAATCTGGTCTATAGTTAGACAGCCCATGTTAAGTATAGCCATCGTTCCCGCGTCGAATTTCAATTTTTTTTTTGGTTTTTGCGTAAGTCGTCCAGGTATAGGAATGTACGTAAACGACGCTACTCTGACCTAAAAAATCTGACGTAACGACGTAATTTCGCGCAATGCACGGCGGGAAATTTGTGAACGGAGCATGCGCAGTTCGATCGCCGCGGGGACGCGCCTAATTTAAATGCTTCACGCCCCCTAATCGCGTATTTCGATTCCGCCGCGAAAAATACACTACGCTGCTGTACCTTGCGGGCCGAAATCTACCTGAATTCGACTTAGAGCCAGGTAAAATACGGCGGCGTAGTGTATCTCTGATACTCTGCGCCAGGGCAATTGTACCTGAATCTGGCCCTTCATTTTTTAGAACCTCGTGTGTACGTGGCATTAGAGTTTCCAAGGGGATGAAACACAAGCACATACACAGTGGCAGAACTTTATTTCACCCTTTGAACAGCGTACTTGCAATAAACATTCACAGCATGGCTGGCTCCAGAAGCCTCTGTCAATCAAGAGTTAAGGGATGGCCGGGGGCGTGGCCGCACACTGACCACAGAAAATACAGGCACAGCTTGTCTGTATCTCAGAACAGCATGACAGAGGCACAGATTGTTAAGCGTGGTCAGTTTTCAGTCTGGAATTGGGGAACTGGCAAGATCTACCAAGTAATCCAGAAGAAAAAATTGACCAAATAACATATTTATATAACAACACTGATGAAGCACATGAAGAGACATGTAATACATTTTATGTTGTGTTTACAAACACTTTAAGGAACAGCATACAGTAAGTAAGCGATAAAATACTGCACGTTCATAATACCCAAACAGGCAAAAATAAACCAAAATAAATGAGATCATAATAAGCTGAGAACAAGATAACATGCCTCAGCCTCAGTGCCAGACTTTGTGGGAACCAGATATTGGCTCAGTGTCAGATCTCTTAACTTGGAACAAAATAAGCGAGAATCTGAAAAATGTTATAAAGTGCAAAATAATAAAAGAAACCACAAATAAAATACTGCGGTGGTATCTCATCCCTTTTAGTTGATAAAAAGGAGCCACCTCACCAACTGATTGTGAGAGCTCCATAGATGAAGGAGCTAACAGATCTAGACTAGTGGAAGGAGGTGTCCCCTTTATCAAAAGGAACCCAGAATCAGATAATCGGTATTTTTCATGGGAAATTCATTCATCTTTGGCAATGTCTGTGCAAGTAGTAGTTTCATAGACATACGCCTGGGTGCACCCTAATCACCCTGTGTGCCACTGGTTCCCCCTGCTGTCTAGCTCCCCCCCTCCCCATGCAGCTCTGCCAGCTACCCTCCTCTCCTGCCGGCTGTTGCAGGGGTTCGTTTAAGGATAGAGGGCAGAGGAATTTACCAGCCCCTTTCTTTTCTGAATAAACACAGTGAGTGATCGGTACCGATGCACTTCCTATTTATTGTGCAGTGCAGGGCCGATCCTAAGGTGACAGGTGCCTGGGTGCAGAAATATTTCTAGTGCGCCCACATGGGCGTGGTCATTTTACTAACCCCTCCCCTTTACAAATGTTTTTATGGCAATGATTCAACCACAGAGATGCTCCCCCCACAAAGTCTTCATTACCCTGGGATCCTTACATGATCTCTTAACAATAAACAAAATACAGGAAGAGAAGCAGAGTACTTTATTGGGACCTGGAGGGGGCCTCTATGATGAACACATAGAGGGCTTCTGTTAGAGTGTCTGTTAGAAAGAGCCCCCAGACATAATACAGACATGATACAGGAGATGGTCAGAGACTGCAGACATAGTACAGGAGACGGTCAGAGACTGCAGACTTAGTACAGGATACAATCAGAGACTGCAGACATAATACAGGAGACGGTCAGAGACTGCAGACACAGTACAGGAGATGATCAGAGACTGCAGACATAGTACCGGAGATGGTCAGAGACTGCAGACATAGTACAAGAAATGGTCAGAGACTACATAGTACAGGACACATCAGTTCTGGACGGACACACACCTATGCTTAGAACACTAGTTCTGGATGGACACAAACAAGGAGAGAAGGAGGGAGGGGAGAACCTCCTCAGACGCCTGGGATCGGCCATGGTGCAGTGCAGCGGAGGCACGGAGCATACATGTGAAAGGGGCCTAATGGGTGGGGGAGGGCCTCTACGAAATGCCTGAGCTGGAAGTACCACCACTCATTTATATCCATCAAATCTTTTTTTATTATAAAAAATTGTAAAGTGCCTATTTTTCCCCCTTGTATTATATCCCGTAATTGTACATTTTCTTTTTTTTTTATCCAATTCCCTCCCATAAAATTTTTCCCAGGTGCAAAATACTTATTTTCCTTTAGTGTTATCAGTGGTGAGTTATATTTCCATTTATTTTTCTTATGCAAATTATCCCAAATTTGAAATACTGTCCGTGTAAGTGTATGTGTATTTACCCCCAGGGACCTATATTGTGGAGGTGTCCATATGTCCCTTCCTAATTGTGTATTGGCCATCATGTGTTCTATGTTGACCCATCTTTTTTCATTTGATATTTTCACCCATTCTACCACCCATGTTAACAATACTGCCTCGTACTATTGTTGAAAATTGAGTACACTCAATCCCCCTTGGTTTTTTTCTTTCTGCAGTGTCGTCAGTGCTATTCTAGGTTTCCTATTGTGCCATATTAATTTTGTTATTAGTGTTTTTAGTACTCTAAAATATGCGGGGGGTATATACAGTATAAGGCCTCGTACACACGAGGCAATTCATTTGTTCAAATCGGTCGGACCGACCGATTTGAACAAATCTGTCTCTTTGGATTTTGGTTTGCTCGCGTGTACACACGAGCAAACCAAAATCCCCGCCAGCAGACGGCACGCTGATGTGTCGGTGACGTGGCGGTGACGTTGACGCCGCCACGTCACCAGACCAGGAAGTAAAACACTTCCGCGCATGCGCCGAATACATTCGGCGCCGGTGCGAGACGACATGCCTGCTGGTAAGTGTACTAACCAGCAGACATGTCGGGCGGACGGGTTCCCACACGATAGATTTCAAAGCATGCTTTGAAATCTGTCGGGTGGCCAAATCCGTCGGCTCGCCCGTACACACTATCGAATCTGTCTGCTGAAACGGTCTAGCAGACCGTTTCCAGCAGACAGATTTGATCGTGTGTACGAGGCCTAAGGGGAGCATCTGAAACTGACCATCTCCTGTACCATGCCTGCAGTCTCTAACCATCTCCTGTAGCATATCCTCAGTCTCTGACCATCTCCTGTATCATGTCCACAGTCTCTGACCATCTCCTGTATCATGTCCACAGTCTCTGACCATCTCCTGTATCATGTCCACAGTCTCTGACCATCTCCTGTATCATGTCCACAGTCTCTGACCATCTCCTGTATCATGTCCGCAGTTTCTAACTATCTCTTGTATAATGTCCACAGTCTCTGCTGATCTCTTGTATCATGGCCATCTCTTGTTATTCTAGGTTTTCTATTGTGCTGTATTTTGTTATTAGTGTTTTTAGTATATGTGGGGGGTGTATATATATGGGGGGCATCTGAAACTGACCATATCCTGTACTATGTCTGCAGTCTATAACCATCTCCTGTAGCATATCCTCAGTCTCTGACCATCTCTTGTTTCATGTCCACAGTCTCTGCTGATCTCTTGTATCATGTCCACAGTCTCTGACCATCTCTTGTATCATGTCCACAGTCATTAACTACTGTCTGCTGTCTTTGATCATCAGCAGGGCCCTCCTAACCCTATTGTATTAAATGTTATTATAACTGTACTGCCTCTATTTATTTTTCAAAAGGCTGTCCACTGTTGGCGCTATATAAATTCAATATACAGTGATATTATTGTGTGTGAAAAGATGTTTGGACAATGTCTGACAGTCGTGTCGTCCCTCTATAAGACCCTTGAGGAGTGGACAGTGACTGCATTACATGTAGAGATTGTGCTCTTCTTTTTGGTTCTGACAAAGGCAGTTTGGCTTGAGAGGGACATTGCCGCAGTCATCTCCCAGAGTCCCCAGCAGATTAGCGATTATTACAGGGTGGGAAGGTTCTCACGGTCGCAGCTTCATCTTGTTGACCGTTTCTCGGTGATATACGAGGATGAGGCATCCAAGATTGTGTTTACATGGCAGGGAATGTGCAGAGCTGGCCATCAGAAAATCAGCCTGTTTTATTAGTGAATTACAGGACAAGTTGTCATATTTCACAATCAAACTGTCTTGGGTATAGTACATGGATCAGGATGAGCGGGGGAGGAACTTTTAATCACTTCAAACTCTTTAAAAGTTGAATATTTTCATGTCTGCATATTTTCTCAGCAGGCTTCATGCAGTGGTCATTGTGCGACTTTGAGAAGAGATGTGACCAGGTCGCAGCAAATTAAATCCACACTTTTTCCATTATCTTCTTTGTTTCCAAACATCTCATTCTGGAATTTTAGAAACTCTGCAACCTATTAAAAAGCATCACTAAAGTGCGACGTGGGACTGCAAAGATGCATGGCAAGTCGTACCCCATGATTTTCAATGAGCACCTATTGTTTGAGTTTTTCTCAAACAATAGGTGCTGAAACTTAACCACGGCCCCACAAAATCCCTCCTCTACACACACCCTCCAAATCGCATTAAATAGTGAGTGTGGTCAGTCAAATTTCACGAAAACAGTAGGAGTTGTAAATTAAAAAGAAATGTCACCTTAATGCAATCTATGCATTAAGGTGAAAAAACATCTGGTGTTTCCGCCCCCCCCCCCCTCCCCCCAGCACCCGTTTCACTTACCTGACCCGTCGAAAGTCCCACGCGGTCCCGAGATCCTCTTCGCCGCTCAGCCTGGCCGCTGATTGGCTAAAGCGGATGGATTGAGAGCAGCGCAGCCATTGGCTGGCGCTGCTGTCAATCACAACCAGTGACGTGGCGCGCCGAGGGGCTGAGTGATACAGTGAGCGGCTATGGCCGCTCGCTGTATCATGGGAGCGCGACCGCAAATTACTCACCATGCGAGCTCTCGCATGACTGTGGCAAGTAATTGCTGGGAGGACCAGAGACAGCCGCCGAAGGACCCCAGAAGACGTGGATCGGGGCCACGCTGTGCAAAACGAACTGCACAGTGGAGGTAAGTATAACATGTTTGTTATTTTAAAGGAAAACATTTTTTTTTTTTTACGGCGGCAGGTTGGCTCCCCTGCGCGAGATCCCATAGCTCTACATCGGCTCTCTCGCAGGCCACTAGGGCGCGCGCGCGCGCCCCCGAGTCCCGTGTGCGTGCCAGGCACCCGCGATTGCTCGTTACATAGCGGGGACCGGGAGCTGTGTGTGTCAGGGGGGGGAAATGCTTCTGTTTATACAATGTATGAACGGAAGTTCAGTGATTTCCCCTAGTGAGTCCACCCCCCATACAGTTAGAACACACCCAGGAACCTACTTAACCCCTACCCAGCCCCCTGGTGTTAACCCCTTCACTGCCAGTGGCATTCTTATAGTAATCAATGCATTTTTAAAGCACTGATCACTATAAAAATGCCAATGGTCCCAAAAATGTGTCAAAAGTGTCCGCAGTGTCCGCCATAATATCGCAGTACCGAAAAAAATCGCTGATCGCCGCCATTACTAGTAAAAAAAATAAAAAAATAAATGACATAAAAATACACCCTATTTTGTAAACGCTATAACTTTTGCGCAAATCAATCAAACGCTTATTGCGATTTTTTTTTTTACGAAAAATATGTAGAAGAATACGTATCGGCCTAAACTGAGGGAAAAAAATGTTTTTTATATATTTTGGGGGGATATTTATTATAGCAAAAAGTAAAAAATACTATTATTTTTCAAAATTTTTGTTTATAGCGCAAAAAAATAAAAAACTGCAGAGGTGATCAAATATCACAAAAAGAAAGCTTTATTTGTGGGGAAAAAAGGGCACCAATTTTGCTTGGGAGCCACGTCGCATGACCACGCAATTGTCAGTAAAAGCGACGCAGTGCCGAATCGCAAAAAGTGCTCTGGTCTTTGGGCAGCAATATGTCCGGTGGTTAAGGGAGCATTAAATACTAGGATTGCATTACATACAGAGTGCAGAGCTGTCACTTGTAAACACAGAAACCAGACTTCTGTGTTTACAAGTGATTGTGGTGAGCAGGCACCAAAGGGTCTGAGCCAGATGTTGGTGGAACTAAGTTCCCTCAAGTTCCCCCTAATGAGTACTGTTCATATCTGTGCGACTTCAGAGTAGTCCCTGTACTACTTTGGTCCCACTTTGATGCGACTTGAGGTCCATAGACCTCAAGAATACACAGGCATTGCTTCAAGTCATTTCAAAATCTCAGTAGAGTAGTGGCAAAAAATAAAAACATAACAGCAAAATCACGAGACTTTGGGGTTGCAATGGTGGAAACCTAGCCTAAGAAAGGAACTGGCGCTCAACTCCACACAAAGTTATCAGGTGTGCGAGGGAAGCCAACCTTAAGCCCAGGTTCACACTGACAATGGGAATGACAGTTCAGCTGAACTCGCAACAATTTCATTCCCGCATGTCAATCAAAACTTCAGAGGCGATTTTAGAGACATCTGTGCGGGTTTCAGCTCAGATGTCTATTGACTCCCCCATCAACTTTTTAGCTCTTGGTGTCAGGAACACTTTTCAAGATATCAGAGAAATTACATTTAGTGCTTAGGAGAAAGGCAAGTAAACACTATAGAAATATGTGCTTTGTTCAGATTTCATACTTGAGGTCTACCACCACTTTCCGACCGCCGCATGTATATATACACACATCGGCAGAATGGCACGGCTGCATAAAGGGGCGTACCTGTATGTCCCTTTGAATTTGCCGTCACGTGCTCGAAGAGCGTGCTCGCGATTGTCTCACGGAGCAGCATAACCTAGAGATGGCATTTCCCTGTTCTTCCTAGTGACAGGACACTGATCTTCTACTGCTCCCTATTATCGGGTGTCACTGGTAGCCCAGCCCCTCTCACAGTTAGAATCACTCCCTAGGACACATTTGATCCCTTCCTTGCCCACTAGTAGTTAACCCCTTCCCTGCCAGCGTCATTTACACAGTAATCAGCGCATTTTTATAGCACTGGTCGCTGTATAAATGACAATGGTCCCAAAATGGCGTCAAAAGTGTCCGCTGTCCGCCATAATGTCGCAGTCACGGTAAAAATCACAGATCGCCATCATTACTATTAGAAAAAAAAATATTAATAAAAAATGCTATTAATCTATCCCCTATTTTGTAGACGCTATAACTTTTGCACAAATCAATATACACTTATTGTGATTTTTTTTAACCAATAATATGTAGAATACATATCGGCCTACACTGAGGGGAAAAAAAATATTTTTTTATATATATATTTTTGGGGAGATATTTATTATAGCAATAAGTCAAAAATATTGCTTCCCCCCCCCCCCCCCCCCCCCCAAATTTACGCTTTTTTTGTTTATAGCGCAAAAAATTAAAACCGCAGCTGTGATAAAACAAAAGAAAGCTATGGGGGGAAAAAAAGTACGTCAATTTTGTTTGGGTGCAATGTTGCAATTGTCAGCTAAAGTGACGCAGTGCCGAATCGTAAAAAATGGCCCAGCCATTGGGCAGCCAAATCCTCCAGGGCTGAAGTGGTTAATGCATTCTCTGAATTAAAGCGGAGTTCTACCCATTTAAAAGTCAAACACGCACTCGCATGTCCCAGAGTCCAGCCGTCCGAAGTCTCGCTTCTCTCCCTCTGCAGCACTGGCATTGCAAGTGTGGGCGCCCAGCCGTGGCTTCACAGTTGGGCGCATGCTGCGCATTGTAAATGACCGGACAATCTTCTGGGACCATGTGACGTGTTGCGGTAGATTGCAGGGGGGGGGGGGTGGACTCCCGCTGGGTGACAGGAGAGGAAGTGAAAACTAGGTCCCTTCACCCCCTCCAAAAAAAAAAAAATGACATGCCAAATGTGGCATGTCAGGGGGTCACAAGTACTTAACCACTTGACCACTGGGCACTTAAACCCACTTAATAACCAGACCAATTTTCAGCTTTCAGCGCTCTCACATTTTGAATGACAATTACTCAGTCATACAACACTGTACCCAAATTAAATTTTTGTCCACACAAATAGAGCTTTCTTTTGGTGGTATTTGATCACCTCTGCGGTTTTTATTTTTTTCGCTATAAATGAAAAAAGAACAAAAAATGTATAAAAAAAAAATGAATTTTTCTTCATTTCTATTATAAAATTTTGCAAAAAATAAAATTTTCTTCATAAATTTGGCCTAAAATGTATACTGCTGCATATCTTTGGTAAAAAAAAAAAAAAAATGGGGATATTATTTAGTCTGGGTGAAAGTTATGGGGTCTAAAAGCTATGGTACCAATTACTGAAAATTGATCAATTTGATCACATCTGATGTACTGACAGCCTCTCTCATTTCTTGAGACCCTAACATGCCAGTAAAATACAAATACCCCCCAAATGACCCATTTTTGGAAAGTAGACAGGCAGCACTGCAGTGGCACAGGCGGCACTGGTGTGGCAGAGATGGCACAGATGTGGCCAGGGGTCAAGTCCTGGGGAAAAAAGTGTGGGAACTCCCACCCAAGATCCAGTCCCCCCACCAAAACAAAAAATGATACGCTCAGATGCATAATTACTAAACCGCATGTTTTTTTTCTTTTTTTGATCAACTGTACCTTAGTACAGTGAGTTCTTTCTAAATCCTGTGATAACCAACGGCAGACCTTCGCAATGTCTCCTGGGAACAATGACAAAAGCTCCCAGGAGACATTGCGGCATCGAGGAAGTGACGGAATACCCGCACACTACCCGATGAATCCATATACAGGAAGCGCCCAGTAACAAAGGATTACTAAGGTTCGTCTGCCCCTGGCAGTGACTCGAGCTGGGCATCGCCGCTTAGTGGAGGATTGGCTCAGGCAGCTCGGCTGCTCTAGTCCTGCAAAGGGAACCGAGTTCCTGCTGTGAAAAAAGTGCAGGAACTCTGTTCCCACGCATTCCCGCACGACTTGAGCCCTGGATGTGGCACTGCTGGGCACTAAAACATGTCCAGCAGATGAATGGCTCACACATAAGGAATTTCCCCTACTCGGCTCGAGGCTGGCTAACTTCCACAATCATTAACACAGCACATAGGGAGGTGTGTGTACATTTGTGATCGCGCCGTCATTGGATGGCACACTCACGTGGTAAAGAGCTGCATCCTTGTTGGCGAGCACAGAGGATTGCGTGGGAACGATTCTCTGGGAGGACATCCATGGACGTCCTCCCAGAGTTAAGGAACCACCTTGTAGCCGTAATTTGGCTATGGGGCGGTGATTAAGTGGTTAAACAGGAAGTTCCATTTTTGGGTGGAACTCCACTTTAAGGTAAAGAAAAACATCCCACTGGTTTGATCATCCCCTCACTGACCTGCAGTGGCACTGGTCTCTCTCTCCTTACAGGCTCAATAGCAGGAGCCAATGTCTTTGGAATGTTTTTGGGCGTTTAAAATTTAGAACATGCTCTATTTCTCGTTGTTGTTTTTCTCATCGTGAAAAAAAACGGTCGTGTTCATGCTTAAACGATGGGGGAAAAAATAAATGAGCATGCTCAGAAGCAAGTTATGAGGAGGGAAATTTGCATAATCAGTTCAAAGGGTGGCGCCATTCCAATGGAACTTCCCCTGTATAGTGCCATCGTACGTGTTGTACATCACCTCGCTTTGCTAGAGCATTTTTTATCATGATCGTGTGCAGTATTGCCAACCGTCCATATTTTTTTACAGACAGTTCGGAAAAACTGGCACTTTTTTCCCCCGTTCGTAAATGTCCGTGGTTGCAGGAATGTGTCAGTAAAAATAGCCGAGAATGGTTTGGCTTGGAACTGCACATGGAGATTGTAGGCAGGGCGTGATGGTGTCACCGCAGAGGGGGATGGAGGCAGGGGGTGTTAGTGGCAGGGGGAGATTGGAGGCAGGGGGTGTTGGTGGCACCGCAGAGGGGGATGGAGGCAGGGGACAATGAAGGCAGGGGGTGATTGGAGGCAGGGGGTGTTAGTGGCAGGGGGTGATTGGAGGCAGGGGGTGTTAGTGGCAGGGGGTGATTGGAGGCAGGGGGTGAATGGAGGCAAGGGATGTTGGTGGCACCAGAGAGGGGGATGGTGGCACCGCAGAGGGTTGGGGATGGAGACAGGGGTTGTTGGTGGCACCGCAGAGGGGGATGGAGGCAGGGGGTGATTGGAGGCAGGGGGCCTGGGGGAGATTGGAGGCAGGAGGAGATTGTGGCATCGCAGAGGGGTGGTGAAGGCAGGGGGTGATGTGACTAAATAATTTGCCCTTATTATATCGAAAAAAACAAAAATATATTTTGTTACCTTAACCACTTAAGACCCGGACCAAAATGCAGGTACCTTTACCCTTTACCTTGCCCCTTTTTGCGATTCGGCACTGCGTCGTTTTAACTGACAATTGCGTAGTAGTGCGACGTGGCTCCCAAACAAAATTGGCGTCCTTTTTTCCCCACAAATAGAGCTTTCTTTTGGTGGTATTTGATCACCTCTGCGGTTTTTATTTTTTGCGCTATAAACAAAAATAGAGCGACAATTTAAAAAAAATGCAATATTTTTTACTTTTTGCTATAATAAATATCCCCCAAAAATATTTAAAAAAAACATTTTTTTCCCTCAGTTTAGGCCGATACGTATTCTACATATTTTTGGTAAAAAAAAAAATCGCAATAATCGTTTATCGGTTAGTTTTCGCAAAATGTATAGCGTTTACAAAATAAGGGATAGTTTTATTGCATTTTTATGAATTTTTATTGTTTTACTACTAATAGCGGTGATCAGCGACTCCTGTCCCACTCCTACTGAAGCCCCCACTACCCCTCCAAAAAAATGACATGCCAAATGTGGCATGTAAGGGGGAGGGGAGGGGATTAAGGGAAACTTATTTTTTAGGGTGGAACTCCTCTTTAACAACCACTTTAAAGGGGAGTTCCACCCACAATTTCACTTTTTAAATATAAATACCCCTGTAATACACAAGCTTAATGTATTCTAGTAAAGTTAGTCTGTAAACTAAGGTCCGTTTTGTTAGGTTGTTACAGCATTTAGATAGTTTATAATCTAGAAATAGACCGTGGCCATCTTAAGTGTGGGCATCATGAAGCCAGACTGTATGACTTCCTGGATTTCAGCTTTGCATATCTCGCACATGCTCAGTGCTGCACAAGCAATGTAATAGGTTTCAGTCAGGTTTGCAAGGACTACTGGGAAACATGATGCCTATCCCAGAAACCCTTGCAAATAGCCTTGTGACTTAATAGCCTAGGCCAGGGGTAGGCAACCTCGGCTCTCCAGCTGTTTTGAAACTACAAGTCCCATGAGACATTGCAAGACCCTGACAATCACAGGCATGACTCCTAGAGGCAAAGACATGATGGGATTTGTAGTTTCACCACAGCTGGAGAGCCGAGGTTGCCTACCACTGGCCTAGGCTAATAAGGAGGAGGAAGAAATTAAGGACTACAAAATAAAGGTATTTACAAGCAACAAAATAAATAGAAATTGTCCATTCTGAACACTATGAGATTAGGGCATGCAGCACAGACAAACAAAAAAAAATGGGTGGAACTCCACTTTAAATTAAAGCATGGTATATTTTATTACAGGCTTTAATGAAGATCCTTAATATTGACAATCATTTTTCCCCTCTAAGGCCTCTTACACACTATCAGTTTTCCTTCAGGTTTTTCTCTTCGGGTTTACCAAAACTATGTAGTGCAAGGGCCTGCCTGATTGCATACAAATTGAGACTCTTGAGGTTTGACCTTATATTAGATGGATTTGGTAAACCTGAAGAGAAAAACCTGAAGAAAAACTGATAGTGTGTAAGAGGCCTTAAAATTGAGAAAGTCCTGCTGGTGACTAAAAAAAATAATAAAAGCGGTTCCTTAAATAGTCCGATGTAGCGGTGTCCGTCCTCCGGCAGGTTGTACGAGGCTCCTGTGTACCGGAGAGCTGGGTAAAGCCGAGAAGCGGAACACTGACAATGGACAGAATGAATTATGCAGAGTGGAAACTTGTTCTGAATATTTGGTCTCCCTGCATTGTCCTCCTGAATGATGAGCAGACCCAACACATCATACGGGGGTGCTGAAGCACTCTGTGAACTCCTCCAGTGTATACACTTTGCCATAGCCCACGGCAGGATCCATACTGATGAAGTCATCCAGGTTCATTGAGGATTCTGAAACCAACAAATCAAACTTAGTGCGCTGGCTGATAAACATTGCTATGTATTGGTAAAGACTGCCAATGCAAACATTCATAAGCATAGAAGTAATTGTGCAAAAAAAAAAAAAAAAAAAGGTCATCCCTGTGTCCTCATTGCAAGGATTTTGTCCAGACGAGAGGATAGTAATAGTCTTACTTACCTGATCCTCCACTCCTCCGACAGGCAGCGCTCCCCGTGATTGATGGATTTCACTTGGAGTCCTCACATCAAGATCAGGGATATGGACCCTGCTCTGGTCTTGATGATGTCAGGACCCTAGACCGCTAGAGCACGGGGGTGTACAAGCTGCAGGGAGGAGTGGAGGATCGGGTAAGTGTATTATCTTTTATTGTTCCCCTAGGCCTAGATGTAAACAAGCAATAATCCTTGCAGTGTAGGCACAGCCCCGCTGTAAGGGGTATTTTTTTATTTTTATATTGGGTTGAGCTTTATTTAACCACTTCCCTCCCCTCATGACCGGGCCATTTTTTGTGATATGCCACTGCATTACTTTAACTGACAATTGCGCATTCGTATGATGCTGTTCTCAAATAAAAGGTATGTAATTTTTCCCCACAAATAGAGTTTTCTTTTGGTGATATTTAAACCTCTGCGGCTTTTATTTTTTGCTATGAAAAAAAAGGCCAAAAAATGTGAAAAAAAAACAAAAAAACAACGAAGAAGAGAGGAAGGAGAAGAATTACTTTTAACCCAACATTATAAGATGTTGCATTACATACACACGATCATTTTTCGGCATGAAAAAAAATATGTTTTTCCAACTTCATCTTAAAAAAGGATGTTGCCCACACACCATCGTTTTTGAAAAATGATGAACAAAGCGCGGTGACGTACAACACGTACGACGGCACTATAAAGGGGAAACTCCATTCGCCTTTGGCTGCTTTAGCTGATTCCTTGTTAGTAAAAGACGATTTGCGCTTTTCTGTCTGTTACAGCGTGATGAATGTGCTTACTCCATTATGAACGGTAGTTTTACCAGAACGAGCGCTCCCGTCTCATAACTTGCTTCTGAGCATGTGCGGGTTTAAAACGTCATTTTAGCCCACACATTATCATTTTTTACAAGAAAAAAAACAACATTTTTTAAAACGACTTGAAAAAATGCAGCATGTTTAATTTTTTTTTCAGAAGATGAAAAACGATGTGAAGCCCACACACGATCATTTTAAATGACGATTTTAAAAAGGGCCTTTTTTTTCAGGCCGAAAAAAATGATTGTGTGTACGCGGCATTATTCTTAACAATGGTCGTTTTACTACCTTCAAGGAATGCGATCTTATCTGTAGTGGACTTAAAAAAAAAAAAATGACAATGAACTATATTATAAATATTAATTGTATGAATTACCGTATATACTCGAGTATAAGCCGAGTTTTTCAGGACATTTTTTTGTGCTGAAAATGCCCCCCTCGGCTTATACTCGGGTCATCTTTTTTGTGCCTGATCTCCCGGACTTTGGGGATCCGGTATCGGGGAGCACCGATTTTTCAAAGCCGGGCACCCCTTCCATAGACTCCCATGTTATACAGTAATTTCTCTGGTGACTTTGGGGACCCGGTACTGGCCGGTCGTAGGTCCCCTGGAGCCGGACCTTGGCACACATGTAGCCCCATTTCTCCTCTACACATGTACAAAGTTTGTTGTCTGGGGGACCTTCGGCTGAGGAGCACCGATTTTTCAAAGCGGGCACCCCTTCCAATGTTAAACGTCAGTCTAGTCATGGACACAGTGAGGCATGGGCATATTGAGGCAAAGTGAGGTAAAGTGAGGCATGCAGATGAACACCCTAGGCTTATACTCAAGTCAATAAGTTTTCCCATTTTTTTGTGGTAAAATTAGGTGCCTTGGCTTATACTCGAGTATATACGGCACTATAAAAACTAAAATAACATACCTACTTTCACATGATAGTTAGTACAAAGTGAAGGAGGGTAATCTACTTAATACCGAGAGACAGTTGTTATTCTAAGTTGATTACTTTAATATGTATTGTGTGTATTTCGCTCCGCCCCAGGATGTTCTGGTGGCATTAAATTGTACTGTACTGCTCTTCCATAAATTTATTTTGAAAATTAAAAAAAATAACCTTTCTTAACATTGAACTAAATAATAATACTGATGATAATTCCACTACTACACTAAGTGCCGGTTTACACAGGGGCGGCATGACTTGCCACAAATCGGCAAGGCGATCTACAGATGACTTCAGAGGCGACTTGCAAAATTACTTCTGTATTGAAGTCAATGGAAGTCGCCCCCAAAGTAGTAAAGAAATCTTTTTCTACATTGGAGCGACTTGAGTCGCCCCTATTAGAATGGTTCCATTGTACAGAACAGGACGAGTCGCCCCTGTGTGAACCAGCTCTTATAATAATATGAAGAATGATGATATCAACACCAGTGTTTCTGAACTCCAGTCCTCAAGGCGCCCCAACGGGTCATGTTTTCAGGATTTCCCTCTGATAAAAGGGCTATGGGAATTACTAAGGCAGTGAAACTGATCAAATCACCTGTGCCTGAAAGCCTGAAAACATGACCTGTTGGGGCGCCTTGAGGACTGGAGTTGAGAAACACTGATCTATACTAATAACTAGGGCTGTGCAAATTAACTTTTAATTAATCGATTAATCTTTAATTTTTTTGATCAATCAAAATCTTTTTGATCGATTAAAATTCTTTTGATTGGTACTCACCTCTCCGCCGGCTTCCGGGCCTTCAGGGAGTTCCGTCTGAGATCCGGTGACATCACAGACACCAGCGGGGCTTGCCGTGTCAATCTGAAGGGCTCCTTTGCTGTGCCTTCATATCTGCATGCCGGCGGGACCTTACTATCTGCTACACACAAGGGCTGTTACACTTCCCCTCTATCACTTCCCTCTATCACCCTGGGATTCTACAACCATCCACTGGGAGTTGTGATAGTTCCCTTCACGGGACATCTACATGCCAATGGACTGATGTTAACCCCTCCTCATCTGGATTTAGCAGTGGTATCGTTGTACACATTTTTATACCAGTAACATACTTACCTACATGTTTTTAATGACTGCTTTTGGTACCGTTTGGTATTACTCGCACCATTTCTACAGTTTATGTAGCTACATCGATTTTATCTCCAGTGCAATATTTATTTTGTTACCTACTTAAAGACTATAAAAGTTTTTAATGCTATTCCCATCGAGCGCTGCCTTTGTGTGTTTTTTGTATCCTGCTATCAATTTTTCCAGTGGTTGGGAGCTGCACTGGGAATCAGCCTGCAAGGAGATCAGCTAATAGTTGGATCTGTATGTGCGTTATAATTAATGGAAATTGGTCGATTAATCAATTTAAAAAAAAAAAACGATTAATCGAACACAAAAATCAGTAACAGCCCTACCAATAACATATACAAATTAATGTGAAATACATAGGTTAAGATGGAATTCGACAACAGGTGCCCTTGCTGACCTCGTCTCTAGTTTTAGTACTTTTGGAAGGCAGCCATACACTAAAAATAATGGCCCAGATTCACAGAGCAATTACGCCTGTCTAACTGGTGTTAGACAGGAGTAATTTCAAATTTCACGCGCCGTATCACTAGTTTGAATCCTCAAACCATGATACGGCGGCTTCGATCCGAGAGGCTTACGTCTTCGTAAGCCTTCGGATCTACGCTGCGATATTTTTGCGGCCGCTGGGAGGAGTTTGCGTCGTTTTGATGCGTCGGGATATGCAAATGAGTTTTTACGGCGATCCACGAAGATACGAGCGGTCTTCGCAATCGCTTACGTCTATTTTTTTTTACGTACTGTTAGACCAGCTTTTTGCTGGTCTAACGGTGCGTAGCCCATGTTAAGTTATGGCCGTCGTTCCCGCGTCTAATTTAATTATTTTTTTTACGTAAGTCGTTCGGGAATAGAAATGTCCGTAAACGACGCTACTCAAACAACGAATGACGTAACGACGTGATTTCGCGCAATGCACGGCGGGAAATTTGCGAACGGAGCATGCGCAGTTCGATCGCCACGGGAACGCGCCTATTTTAAATGCTTCACGCCCCCTACTCGCGTAGATGGATTGCGACGGGAGAAATACACTACGCCGCCGTCATTTACTGGACAAAATCTACCTGGATTCCACGTAGAGCCTGGTAAAAAACAGCGGCGTAGTGTATTTCTGATATGCTACGAGAATCCAATTCTCTCTGAATCTGGCCCAATGTTTCCAACATGTTTGTTTCAGAAACATTTGCTTGATTTTCAAATAGCTAGAGGAGGTTAAATCAATGTCTGTTCCTGATTGCAGTGACGAGAAAAATTTGAATAAGCAGGATGGAAAATGTTTTTCCAAACTCCTAAGGCTACATTCACACTGGGGATTAGGGCAGAGCAAATAGTAGCCACAGGAATCAGAGTCTTGCTGTGGCTCTCTCTGGCTAGGTGCGGCCGTCAGCCCGCCCACCATAATGACAGATCGCTGGCAGTCACAGCTATTCGCACAGTGACCTGTCATAGTGGGTTGGGCTGGCAGCCACACCTAGCCGATAAGAGCCACAGCGTGAATCTGAATCTTGCCGCTACTGTTCGCACCGGCCCTAAATCACCAGTGTGAATGTAGCCCAACAGTGAATGATAATTTTGTTTGGGAACTTGCTTTCATTTTATGATTGGTATAAGCAAATACAATTTTGAACTAGATTCAAAAAAGACATTTGTCAAGTCATTGGAACCTTGGTTTACGAGTAACGCGGTTAATGAGCATTTTGAAAGACGAGCAACTTTAGGAAAAAAATAAAAATAAATCCTGACTCGGGTTGCGAGTGTTGTCTCGTGAAATGAGCAGAATTCAAGCTAATGGGGTGTGCAGTACACCATTTGACCAGAGGTGCGGGGCGCTGGTAACACTCAGAACGGGTCGGAGCTGTTTGGAAATACTAGGAATCACTCGGAAAATCAGAGTTAGTCTTACCGGAAACTCTATTTCCTGGAGTCTTCCAGGACAGCCCTTGAGAGATGGAGCTCCTCCCTGGACAGGAAACACATCACCTCCAGCTCTTTAAAAGGCGGTCCCTCAGGCATCTGGTCAGTTTTAATCCAAGAACCGAAGGACGGAGCTGAAAAACAGTTAATGACATACATACATATTATCCATGCATATATACATACCCACATAAATACCTACCTTAAAGCATAGGGTGGGAACGTGCTGTCCTGGAAGACTCCTGGAAACAGAGTTTCCGGTAAGACTAACTCTGATTTTCCCAAGGCGTCTTCCAGGACAGCCCTTGAGAGGATGAGCAAGCACTCACCAGATTAGGGTGGGACTACTGCTTGCAGGACTTTCCTCCCAAAGGCCTGATCTTGGCTACTTAGGACGTCCAGTCGGTAATGTCGAATGAACGTGGACATGCTTGACCACGTAGCGGCCTTACATATCTGCTCCGGGGTAGCGCCGGCTCTTTCTGCCCAGGACGTGGGCTAACGCCCTTGTAGAGTGTGCTTTCAACCCCTGCGGAGGATCCAAGTGTAGGGCTTTATACCCTTCGAAGATGGCCAATTTAATCCACCTGGCTAGAGTCCCTTTTGAAGCTTGTTTTCCTTTTCGATTACCGGAAAAAAGAACAAACAGTGCATCTGATTTTCTAAAGCCTTTAGTTGCTTCCAGATAGACTAAAAGACATCTTCTGACATCCAGCCAGTGTAGCTGTTCTTCTTTGCTATTTCTTGGTTTATTGCAAAAAGAAGGAAGTATAATGTCCTGACCCTTGTGGAAAGCAGAGGCGACTTTTGGCACAAAGGACTGATCTGTCTTTAGAATAACTTTATCCTCCAAAATTTGCATATAAGGATCTCTAATTGAGAGAGCCTGAAGTTCGCTGATTCTGCGGGCAGAAGTCATAGCGATCAAAAAAATTGTCTTTAAAGTAACCAGCTTTAAGGATGCCTCTGATATCGGCTCAAAAGGCTCTTTAATGATTGCTTTCAACATAAGAGATAGGTCCCATGTCGGGACCTTACGGCATGGGGCCGGGCGTTGTTTGGCAATTGCTTTGCAAAATCGACTGATAAGCGGGTCCTCTTGTAGGGAGCGCTGAACATAAACTGAAAGGGCAGCAATCTGAACCTTAATCGTGCTTAAGGCCAGCTTCTTGTCGATGCCTTCTTGTAAGAACTCCAAAATCGTTGGAGAATCATGATCCCTCTTTCCATTCTCTTTTAGCCAGAGATTGAATCTCTTCCAGTGTTTCAGATAAATCGCTCTGGTAACTGGTTTGCGACTCTGTAACAGAGTTTTGATCACTCTATCTGATAGACCCTTAGACTTCAGGATGTCTATTTCAGAAACCAGGCCGCTAGATTCAGAAAGGCCGGATTGGGGTGCCGTACTGGACCTTGAGTCAACAGATCTTGACTGCACGGCAACATCCATGGTGGACGATCCGCCAAAACGCTAGTAGAAGCGAAAACCACGCCCTTTTTGGCCAAAAAGGGGCTATCAGGATAAGGGAAGTCTTCTCCATCCTGTATTTGGCCAGGACCCTCGGTAAGAGATGCAGAGGTGGGAAAGCATATGTCAGGGAGAATGACCATGCGCTTTGAAGGGCATCGACTGCCACCGGTCGATCCCTGAGGTTCAGTGAGAAAAATTCTGGAAGCTTGGTATTTCTCCTGTTGGCGAACAAGTCGACCTCCGGAAGACCCCATTTGGACACTATCTTGGCAAAGACCGTCGGATCCAGAGACCATTCTTCTTGAGAGACTGATTGTCTGCTCAAGAAATCGGCTAGACTGTTTTGCGTACCCTTGAGATGGACAGCTGAAAGCGACTCGAGATTCTCTTCTGCCCATACAAAAACTTCCTTTGCTATGCCCATCAGGGTGGGATTCCTGGTCCCTCCTTGTTTGTTCAAATACGCTACAGTAGTTGTATTGTCCGACCTGATCTGTAGATGTTGATGCTTGAGCTGCCCCTGGAACGCTGCAATCCCTTTGGCTACGGCTTTTAACTCTCGATAATTTGAAGAGCGTTTCTTTTCTAGATGACTCCAGGTGCCTTGTGCCCACCGACCTTCTAGGTGGGCTCCCCAACCCTGGTTGCTGGCGTCCGTAGTCAAAATGCGTGTCACATGTGGGTTCCACAGCAGACCTTTGTTCAGGTGGTTTTGGTTTCTCCACCACCAGAGAGCCTGCTTTGTTTTTTCTGGCAGGTATACTTTCTCCTCCAAGTCTTTCCCTGCGAGATTTTGAAGGAGAAAAGACTGGAGTGGCCTTTGGTGGAACCTGGCCCATCTGACTGCTGGGATGGAGGCTGTCATGAGGCCTAGGACTGACATTATCTCCCTTACTGTGACAGGGAGATTTGTCTGCAACTGAGCTACTCGCTGACTTAGATGATCGATCTTTTCTTGTGGGAGAAAGGTCCTTTGCTCTGTAGAACTTACTATGTAGCCCAAGAACAGGATTTCCTGTGTGGGAATGAGGATTGACTTTTCCCTGTTGACTATCCAGCCTAACTGAGTCAACCACTGCTGGACGACCACTAGGTCCTCGAGTAGCCTTTGTTTTGTGGGTGCCAGGAACAACAGGTCGTCCAAGTATGGGACGACTGTTATTCCTTGGAGTCTTAGCGGGGCCAACGTCTCCGCTTTTGCCCCTTAAAGGAACGAAAAAACTTCTTGTTAAAAGGTTTTTTCTTTTCAGGAAAGGTCCTCTTTTTATCCGCCGTGCGTTCTAACGCTTCATCTAGCGGAGTGCCAAACAAAAGGTTACCTGAGAAAGGAACGCTACAAAGACATAATTTAGTTGAGGTGTCTCCTGGCCAAGTTTTGAGCCAAAGAGTTCTCCTGGCTGCTACTGACAGTGAAGCTGACCTGGCTGAAAGTTTTACCGATTCTGCCGAAGCATCAGCGATAAAACCAACTGCCTTAAACAGCATTGGAAGAGATTTCAATAAATCTTCTCTAGGAGTACCTGCTGTCAGGTGTTCCTGTAGCTGTTTGAGCCAAAATTCTAAATTACTCGCTACACACGTAGTTGCCAGGGCTGGTTTAAGATTAGCCATGGCTGCGTCCCAGGATCTCTTGAGGATAACATCTCCCCTTTTGTCCATGGGGTCTGCTAAATGTCCCATGTCCTCAAACACTAAGTCTGAGTGCTTTGAGACTTTTGACAGGGGGGCATCCAGTTTTGGGGACTGGTTCCAGACTGCCTTAGGGTCTTCCTCAAAAGGAAATCTTCTTTTCAAACCGCTAGAAAAGAAAGGCCTTTTGTCAGGTTCCTCCCATTCCCTAAGCACCAGGTCTGACATCAGCTTGTGCACCGGAAAAACTTTTTGCTTTTTCTTGCTTAACCCCTGATACATTTTATCATGTCGTGAGAGAGAAGTCTTTTCTTCCTTCATCTCTAACGTTTCATGAATAGCCCCAATTAATTCATCTACCTCCTCCTGGGAGAGCTTAAATCTAGTGGGTGTGCGGGAGTCATTCTGATCATCTTCCTGCCCAGAATCTGAATGGGAGGAATCTGAATCAGGAATTCTAAGGGAAATCTCCTCATTCTTCACAGGATCACCTGCTCCTGACACTACCGGAGTGGGAGAGGTGGGCACCTCTTGCTGTGTGGTGGCTGGCGTTGGGATTTGCGAATCAGCAATACGTTTCCTAAAGGACTGAAAAGTTGCTTTCATCTCCTCTTTAAAAGAACCCAAAAATTTGTTAAGTGTGGAATCCTCTTCACTGCTTATCACAGTAGAAATACAGGGTCCACATAGGCTTTTGGTATATCCTGATGCTAGTCTTGCATTACATGTGGCACACTTCTTTTTGCTAGAAGGGACTTTAACACTGTGGTCTTTTGGATCTTTCTGGTAGGAAACAAAAGAAAGAGATGTCCTCCTTTAAGAAAAAGGTATCTCTAGCCTGCCATCCTAAGGTGCCCACTGAGCTAAACATAGGCAAACATTCCTATCTAGCTCCCCTTCTAAAATAGGTGAAATACACAGGAAAAAAGAGCTCTGGCACAGCCAGCCTACCTGTGAAGAGCCGGCGCTAGACTCCCCTGGCGCATGTACAGCGTCCATCTTGTGTCTGTATACAGGCAGCGTTCAGCCCACGCTTGCTGCCTTTTAAACGCCGGCTCGGCCTTCCAAACTTCCCGCGCCAGAAACCGGAACCACAGCTTCCGGCGCTCAGTGATGACGCGCATCCCGGCCTGGAAGTTACGCCCAGCGACTTCCGGGTCACGGCGTCCACCGCAAGGAAAGAATTCCCTTGCTGCGAACGCCGCCGCCTGATGCAAGCCATCACCGCCAACTCCCTCGCCGGGCACCGGGGGAAGGAGGAAACGGGGAACTCCAGACCCAGTCAGAGGGAACCCGCGGCCAAAAGAGGAGAGATCGTTCGGGTAAGCACAGCCCAGCTGTCTTCCCTCAGCCCCTGGAGATGGACTCCCTCCCGGATCCATCCCTCTGTAAAAGACGGTCCCAGGTTTCCGACTGAGGAAACACATAAAACTGACCAGATGCCTGAGGGACCGCCTTTTAAAGAGCTGGAGGTGATGTGTTTCCTGTCCAGGGAGGAGCTCCATCTCTCAAGGGCTGTCCTGGAAGACGCCTTGGGAAATAAGTATTTCCGAGTGATTCCAAGAGTTTCTGAACCATTCTGATTGTGTCACCGGGTGTTTGAGGCTCTTAGGCACCCCCCTTCCTCTGACCACATGCGGTATTGCATGCCATAGAAGTCAATGCGGAACTAATTATCTTCATTTGCATTAACATCTATGGGGAAACTCGCTTTGATATGCAAGTGCTTTGGATTACAAAACACTCTCCTGGAACGGATTATGCTTGTAATCCAAGGTTCCACTGTACTGATCGTCACCACAGTGATCACATGGTACGGGTTTACAGTGCTGATCCCTTAAAGCGGTTGTAAACCTGCATTGACTTTTTTTTTTTTTTTTCACTCCTGCAAGGGAAAAGGCATAATGAGCCAATATGCACCGCATATTAGCTCATTATAAAATACTTACCTCGGAACGAGGTGAGAGAAACTTACCTGGTCCACGCCGAGCGAGATGTCATCTTGACTTGGCGTGTCTTCCGGGTATCCCCGCTCCAGCACTGTGATTTACTGGAGCGGCAATGACGTCACTCCCGCGCGTGCGGGAGATTTAAAATCGTCAGGGTCCGACGGGCCGGTCCTTAGCCGAGAATCCCCCCTGCGCATGCGCCGCTGCAATCAGCGGCGCATTGCGAGGGGAATATCTCCTAAATTGTACAGGCTTACCTGTAGGTTAAAGTAAAAAAAGTGGGTTTACAACCACTTTAACTTCCCCTTACAACAGCGGAAAGATAGAGAATGCGTAATTGTGAACGGGGACTGAATAAATGATCAGCGGCTGCAGATAAATTCTAGATCAGTGACATCTGGTAATGAAGTGGTAATGCAGGCTGGCACCCAAGTGGTTAAACTAGTTAAAAAAAAAAAAAAAAAAGTTATTTATGAAGAATGTTTGGATAAATCTGTATATATTTTTAGTAAAATCATTGAGGCCCATTTTATTTTGATAAAATGTGGTGCACTACCACACGTGCGTTTACATGCAACATTCTTTACAGTGCACATATGGTTCACATCTGTCCATTGCAGTGTGCTGGTCATTAAAATGAAATGGCACCATGTTGCAACGGTCTGAATGGTCTTCTATATTTTGAAGAACCCCAGAAAGACAATTTTTTTTGTAGATCTAGATCTATATATATCTTGCACTGATGGAAAAGGTTAATTTAGGAAGAGTCCTGCACTGAACAAACCTGTAACAGCGGCACGGGTTGATCAGTCTGGCGTTGTGTTGTATCGAGTAAACATGTCGGAGCAGGTTTATATAAAACTAGCACATCTGTCAAAGCTTCATCCAATGATCAGCATGAGCCAGAGACATTCTGGAATGCTGCATGTGAAAACACAACAAGGTTTGACATTCTTTCGCACTTGCTGTGGATTTTGGGCAAGAAAAGGAACTGATTTTTATTTTTTACTCAAGATTTTCCTCATTTGTAAAGGGGTAAGAAAGAGAAAAAAAAAAAGAAAGACGACTCTGGTCACATTGGAGTCAGTATATTGTCTGAAAGAAGTTGCTGAAATGCCATCCTGCACACCTTCTTCCACAAATACTTAGGCCCCTTTCACACTGGGGCAGTATGTGCGGTGCGATTAATCACCGGTATACCATTGGAATTGCCGCAGTATTCGACCACTAGCGTTGTGGTATTAAAGCGGTAGTAAAGCCGCTGGTGTTTTTTTTTTCATACCTGAAAAGCAAAAGCCATAATGAGCTAGTATACTAGCTCATTATGAAATACTTACCTTGGAACGAGGTTAGGGGAACTTACCTGGTCCACGCTGAGGGAGATGTCATCTTGCCTTGGCGTGTCTTTTCCGGGTATTGCCGCTCCAGCGCTGTGATTGGCTGGAGCGGCAATGACGTCACTCCCGTGCATGCGCGTGGGAGACTTCTGTCCAGCGGCTGCTGGGCCTTTAGCCGAAGATCCCCACTGCGCATGCGCCACTGCAGTCATTGCAAGGGTAATATCTCCTAAACCGTACAGGGCTGCATGACCAATTTCCCTCCAATCTGTGCCTACACTTAGAGTCCCGATGAGATTGGCGGCCGAAGAGGAAAGGTGCATGCTCGGGAAAAGTAGTCTGATGAGTCATGCACAGGCAGAGCAGTAAACGGAATCTCTCCTTACAATTCTCATTAAGCCATGGGACCTAACAATATGACCTCTCTGAGCCTGCCCCCCTCCCCCCGACCAATGTAGCTCACTAAAAGTTGCCCTGACATGAGAGCGGCAGCTTTCCAGTTTGTGCAGTTTTCTTATCCTTGTGCTCTATGTAAGGTAGCGTACACACGACCGAGAAACTCGTCGGGGCGAAACTCATCGTTCCACCCGTCGAGTTCCTAGTTCGGCAGTCAAAAAGCTTGTCGAGCCAAATTTTTCCTTTGAACAACGAGGAAATAGAGAACATGCTCTCTTTTTGGCTCGACGAGTTTCTCGACGGGTTGCTCGGCGAAAAGTGTACACACGACCGGTTTCCTCGGCAGAATACGTCTCCCATCGAGGTTCTTGCTGGATTCTGCAGAGAAACTTGGTCGTGTGTACGCCACCTTAGTGTCCAACAGTTCAGCCTGAGCACTGTGAACAGACTGGTCTCAATGTGTGCTGTGCGGTGTCAGTGTGCGCTGTGCGGTGGTGTCAATGGCTGTGCAGTTGTGTGGATCTCAGCGCTGGATTGTACTCCCTCCCGCTGTGTTGCAGCTCCTCTCCTCACTGCCAGCCTAAATAAAAGGGGGAAGTGGGGACATGCAAGCGTGGAGCCGCACACACAGGCTCCTGATGATGTGATGAATAGGAGAGGGAGAGAGAGAGGATGGATATGAGTTGCAGAGGAGACAGCAAGAGAATGGGGAAGAGACCCAGTTCTAGTGCCCTATCCCTCTGGTTTTCCCCCAGTGCCCTGTCCCTCTGGTTTTCCCCCAGTGCCCTGTCCCTCTGGTCTGCCCCCAGTGCCCTGTCCCATTTTGTTAAAGTTGTTGTTGGTAATATTTAATTGTGTAACTTGATTCTGCATAAAACATTTAACAGTCTCATTCCATGAGATAATCTACGAGGGCGTGTTTACAGGTGCAATTAGGCGCAGTGCAGTGTATGAATTGGGTGGGGCAACTGGTGGCGAGTAACTCTTGAGGCCTGGCTAGTAGCTCAGGACTTGAAATTTTGAGTCTTGCTTAAACCACAAATTTGTTTTACAACAATCCAATTACTGACCTCTGTAGTTGAAGGCACTGTGGAGAAATGAATCCTAAAAGTTCACAGCAATAGCACGGAATGTCATTCTTTCAGCTCCCCTTTACCGTTTTTTTCTTAGTCTCGGTTATAAAAAAATTGAAACAGGTAATTTTTCTTGTTCACTGATGTGCACTGATGGGGCTGCACTGACGAAGCTGCGTGACGGGGCTGCACTGATAAGTGTAAACAGTTTGCCGACAGGCTTGTTGGTTATCGGCACCCCTTTCCTCACTCAGACACAGCTCGTGAGGTATGGACTGGCAAGAATATTTACATGTAATCCGCTGTGATTGGACACAGTTGATCACATGGTAAAGGGCCACTGTGAATGGCCTTTTACTCCAATCTGTGATCAGCTGTGTTTGAAGGATGCTTGTCATGTTCTCACCCGAAGCTGATCTGTCCCTCGTCTCCCAGGTGGAGGTGCCGCCATCTCTGGGAAGACGATCAGGATTTTCTTCTTACATACTATGTTTGCTTATAGCAGTGAATTTCACTGCTATAAGCAAATATTCTTACCAATAGACAGTGTGTAGACACGAACTATTGTGATTAGCTGTGATTGGCCACACTAATCACATGGTACAAATGGGCTATGATTGGCCCGGTCTGTATCATGTGATCACTGTGACCAATCACAGCTATCAAAACACGAATGTATACAATGAATGGGCCACAGTGGTCACATGGTACCGACAGTGGGCCGGTACACTGATCTGTCTGATGGCAGGTCCAATGGATAGATTGACAGTGCAGCCCCTCATAGAACAATGTCATTTTACAATGATGCGGCCGGGAAGCAGTTAAAACTGTCAGGTCCTGGGTGACAGATTAGTTAGTTCCCCAACTAAGGAGATAAAATGATTCTGTGATCATGCACATCAGTCATATACCAGACTTGTAGATGAGAACTGACCTTCAGTATGGATACAAGGGTAAAGAGGTGGAGGCTTCTTCCACTTATTATCTGCGTCTTTCATATGTGAGCGGTCAGAGGCAAACGTCCGGAGAAACTCATCTGCCCGTATTAACCTGAGCTTTCTAGAAAAAAAAAAAAAAGGGAATTTATTAAAAAACAAGTGTCATAATAAAAGTTTCAGACCTTACTCTGGAAAAAACACACAAAAGTTCAATTACTGTCATGTCAGGCTTACCTAAAGGAGTCCTATGGTCACAATATACACTTTAATTTTATACCATCAGTATTGTAATAACACTACAAAGAGTAGAGTAGTATTTCTAAGCTTACTTGAAAAATCTCCTTCCATGTTAGGAGTGCTGCCTGTCTGCAGGCCATCTCATTCCACAACTTCCTGGATGGCCTGCATACTAAGCAGCCTTTCCTCTATTTCAAAGGGACTACATATCCCATGGTACATTGCTGCCTGCAAGCTGTAATTCCTTTGCTAACTCCGTCTCCTGAAATTCCTCCTATGGTATATGCTATAAGCAAATATTCTTACCGATGGACAGTGTGTAGACACAGTCTTTTGTGATTAGCTGTGATTGGCCCTGTCTGTAGCATGTTAACACTGTGACCAATCACAGATAGCAACACCATTGTATACAATGAATGGGCCACATTGGTCACATTGGCCAGTATACTGATCTGTAGATCTGAAGATCAGAAGGCAGGTGTTCCGTCAGGTTCAGTAATGGAAGCGACGTTCTGTGTCGGCCATCTTGGTACACCCGCACTCGGCGGCAGTAAGCTTGCAGTCAGAAAGCAGCAGCGGACATCTTTTTACACCCACCCCAAGTCTGGCATTTCACACTTATTTTTACCAGTGAAATACAGTATTTGGAAATCCATCAGACTCTTTGGATGTTGAATGTTGAGTTTTAAAAGCAGCGGCGTTCTGTCAGATCAGCAGGCTTTTGCAGCTGCTTTTAAGAGGTCTGGCAGTGAAAAGGGTTAAAATAATAACTGGTGATCCCGCTATGAACTGGTGATCCCGCTTATTCTCCATATTGTCTCGCAACTTTTCACTTATATGGACACGGTCACTCAATATTCTGATGAAGGCTACAAGTGAATGTTCAACACACATTACACAGACATGGTCCACTCTGGTCTTCATCAAAGACACCCACCCTGAGAAATGCCATGTAGCCATTGCTGGGGTCCATGTGGACACAAAGTAGCTGCAGATTAGCAGCAGAGATGCAACATCACTCGACCTCCCGCAATACTTTTGTCTGGATCTTCAGGTTACACCCCCCCCCCCCCACCCATTGTCTGGATCTTCAGGTCCCGTCCCCCCCATTTTATTTAAGGGATTCAACTAATCAGCTAGTTCAATAAAAGACAACACTACCTGCCTGGAGTTTACATTTTCTCACTGTGCCTGCGTGGGTTTCCTCCAGGTACTCCGGTTTCCTCGCACTCTAAAAGACATGCTGGTAGGTTAATTTGGTCCTTTCTAAATTGCCCCTAGTATATGAATGTGAGTTGGGGACCTTAGATTGCAAGCTACACGAGGGTAGGGACTGATGGGAATGTACAATGTATATGTAAAGTGCTGCATAAATTGATGGTGCTATATAAGTACCTTAAATAATAAAAAAAAAAGTTAGTGCTAAAACTCATTCCAAGAGTGACACCTACTGGCCACAGAGAGAACTATGTTATGTTCAGCCTGGCTATAGTCGTTTTTTCCTTTCTAGTATGCATAACATAGTGCCTTCAAGTATCGATCCCACATTTATTTATGGTTTTACTTTAAACTAATAATCCCTTTAAAAAGACTGAATCATCCAGTAGTGATAAAAAGGCAAAACTAATTATTTTTCCCCGCCGTTTTGGATAAAGGGTGGGTTATAACCCATTTCATTTTTTATTTTATTTTTTATTTATTTATATATACAAACTTACTTATATATAAACTTACATGAGGTGTCTATGTGGGTGGTGCCCCGATTGGCCACACTGTTTTCAAATTGTGACAGCGGGTGCCAGGAGGTGATCCCCATACATGCCATCACAAGGAGGGGAGGATCAGGGTGCATGCTACACCCTAAAATATAGGTGCAACATGTTCATAAAATAATTCAGCCCTCAACACCTAGTCTGCAAGTCAAGTGTGTTAAAGGAGGTTGCAAACTTCATACATGAAAAATGAACAAAGCATATCCCTCTATAGTGTGTACTTGTGTCAATCCTGAGCACTAAGTGTCATTTCTTACTGTTGCTTCATTACCCTGCTATCAGCTTGAATCTCTTCTGACAGGTTTTCCAGCTGATTAATAGCCTCAGCTCTGTTCCTGTGAGAAGTGAGGTGTGTCCCTTCCCTCCAATAAGCTCTTATGTTCCTGATGTAACTTTCTCTCCCGAGTTGAAAAACCCTGTGTAAATTCAGCACTTTCAAAGGATGTAGAGGAGAGAAGACAGCAGATAAACAAATACAACTTTATGTGGGAGGATTTGTTTTATCTCTGTGTGTCACCTGAGGCCTGTCACTTCACTGGGTATATGTAATGCTTTACAACCACTTTAAACCCCCCAGTTTCTTGTCCCCATCGCATGTGCCTATGTTCTTAGCATTCAGTCCCCAGACATGTGTTAAGCCCTACCCACCCAATGTATGCGTTTAAAGTGGTTGTAAACCCGTACACCACACTGTTTGCTACAGGTAAGGCTTACCTGTAGCTACCGTGAATATCTCCTAAACCTGCATGGTTTAGGACAGGGGCCGCATCAGCATTATGATTGCCCTCAAGGGCCGGTTGTATCTGCATAATTAGATGTCCATCGCATTTCCTCCCATCACATTAAATGTCAAGAGTCCCACCACCATCAGAAGTTGACACCTCCACTCTCCCTTACATTACAGTGTCCCCCCTTTCCTTATGCTGCTGCTGGGAAGAAGCTGGATGCATTGCTTGAAAGCAGAAAGTACTGGGCTGCAGGAGAGGTGCGAGGGCCACATGAAATGGCCTGGAGGGCCAGATTCGGCCCGCGGGCCTTGTGTTTGACACCTGTGGTTTAGGAGATATCCCCTGTATCAGCATGTGCCAATGTAAATCGGCACATGCCCACTGAAGCAATGGCACGCACATTCCGTTTCTTTTAGTGACTGTGACGTTACTGGCAGCTCCCGCAGGCATGCGCAGGAGTGACATAATTGTGGCTCTGGCCAATCACAGCGCCGGAGCCGCGATACCCAGAAGTTACTCCAGGACAACATGTCGCCAGTCGGTGCTGTGTCAGACGCCACAGCAGGGGCTTCGATCTCAGGGGAGTATTACATAATGAGCCAGTATGCTATGCATACTAGCTCATTATGCCTTTGTTTTGCAGGCGTTTGTTTCCAAAGTGTGTTTACACCCACTTTAAAGCTGAACACTAGGGGGTTGATTTACTAAAGGGAAATCCACTCTGCACTTCAAGTGCACTTGGAAGTGCAGTCGCCATTGATCTGAGGGGAAGCTCTGCTGTTTTTTATTTTCCTTACATGTCCCCCCTCGGATCTGCAGTGACTGAACTTGAAAGAGCATTTTTGTTTGAGCCAAACTGGTGCAAACAAAACTGTTTTATTTAGAGCCCTTTCACACTGGTGTGTTTTTGCTGCGTTTTCGCAGTAAAAATAGCGCTATTAACCACTTCCTTACTGGGCATGTATACCCCCTTCATGACCAGGTGAAATTTCAGCTTGCGGCACTGCGTCGCTTTAACTGACCATTGCGCGGTCGTGCTATATGGCTCCCAAACAAAATTGGCGTCCTTTTTTCCCCACAGGTAGAGCTTTCTTTTGGTGGTATTTGATCACCTCTGCGGTTTTTATTTTTTGCTCTATAAACAAAAAAGGACGACAATTTTGAAAAAAAATACAATATTTTTTACTTGTTGCTATAAAAAATAGCCCAATTTAAAAAAAAAAAAAAAAATCAGTTTAGGGCGATACATATTCTTCTACATATTTTTGGTAAAAAAAGAAAAAAAAAATCGCAATAAGCGACTGGTTTGCGCAAAAGTTATAGCGCCTACAAAATAAGGGACAGAATTATTATTTTTTATTATTAATTGTTTTACTAGTAATGGCGGCGATCTGCAATTTTTATTGCGACTGCGACATCATGGCGGACACATCGGACACTTTTGACACATTTTTGTCGCCATTCACATTTATACTGCATTCAGTGCTATAAATATGCACAAATTACTGTATAAATGTGACTGGCAGGGAAGGGGTTAACACTAGGGGGCGAGGAAGGGGTTAATATGTATCCTGCATTGTGTTCTAACTGTGGGGGGGGGGGGTGACTGGAGGGGGTGACCGATCTGTGTCCCTATGTACTAGGAACACGGATCGGTCTCCTCTCCAGAGACAGGACGCTGTCTCTGCCATTTTACACAATGAGAAATTATCTCATATGTTTACATATGAGATCATCTCTCATTCGCCGCACAGATCGCATCGCAAACAGCCACTCTGATTGGCCGTTCGCGGCGATCTGTGATTGGCTGTGTCCAAGGGACACGGGCAGTACAGAAGTTCCCCGCTGCGCGCTCTGGAGCGTGCGCTGTGAACAAAGGCAGGGGCCGCCGTGAAAACACGGCGGCCCGGAGAATTAGAGCCACCCTGCGGCCGCATATAGTCGTACGGCCGTAGGGAAGTGGTTAAAACGCTCCCCATGCCTCTCTCCATTGAAATGAATTAAAAACGTGTTTTTTTTACCGCGATTTTAACGCTCCGTTTTTACATTAATTTTAGTTTCAATGGCGTTTATTAAAGAATTTTTAAGTATACAAAAATGATGCGGTACATTCACAATAATTTGTTTACCAATATAACATTAACCCTGCAGGAACGGTATATTACGGTCCAAGTAGCGAAAATAAACAGCGTAGAGCTTAACCTCAGGGCTAGGTCCAGCAATGAACAAACCTAGCACGTTCAAATTGGAGTCCTCTGGGGTCAGACATCCCCAGGACAAGCGCTGTTCCCGCAGGGGGCCTCCCCGACATAAGGGGCCCCCCCACCCAGTTGGGTAAGGGAGAAGAGCACATCCCCCAGGCTGAGCAGACCCCAAGCCCGTCGGTCAAAGCCAACAACAACCTATTCAAATTATACTTTTTACATTCATTTTAATGGAGAGGGACATGGGGAGCGTTTGAGCGTTTTAATAGCGCTATTTTTACCGCGAAAACACGGCAGAAACGCACCAGTGTGAAAGGGCTCTTACAGAAACACCCGCTGGGAACACTGTGTAAACTATGTAGCATCATCTACATGCGGTATACAGCACTAGAATGAAGACTTATCTCGTTCCCAGAACAAAATAGAGGGGGTTATTTACGAAAGGCAAATCCACTTTGCACTACAAGTACAAATTGCACTGAAAGTACACTTGGAAGTGCAGTCGCTGTAAATCTGAGGGGTAGATCTGAAATGAGGGGAAGCTCTGCTGATTTTATCATCCAATCATTTGCAGGCTAAAATGCTGTTTTTCTTTGTATGTCCCCCTCGGATCTACAGCGACTGCACTTGTAGTACAAAGTGGATTTGCCTTTAGTAAATAACCCCTGGAGTCAGGCTGAGCGCTGCTCAACCAAACATTCACAGGAATTTAATTTCATCACCTATTAGTTATGTGAACCACAGTACTGCTGGCACACTCCGCCACCTTCACGTCACCAGAATAACTTACTTAAACTGGTTGTTTCATGGACATGGATTTTTATTTCCGTTTATCATCTTTAACCGCTTAAGGAGCACCGCACACAGATATACGTGGCACAGCTGGGCACAAGGGTGTACATGTACGTCCCCTTTAAGAGCCCAGCCGTGGGTCGCGCTGCTGGCGGCATTGTCAGGACCCGGTCCTCAGCTCCGTGACTGTCCCCGCTGGATAGGCGCACCCGATTGCCGCCAGTGTCCCGCGATTGGGTCACAGAGAGGAAGAACTGGGAGGGGTAAGTGTAAACAAACCTCTCCCCGTGGTTCCTAGTGCGGCTGTCACTGATCGTCTGTTCCCTGTCATAGGGAACGACGATCAGTGACATCACATGCCTAGCCACGCCCCCCCACAGCAAGAATCACTCCCTTAGGGCACAATTAACCCCTACAGCGCTCCCCTCCTGATTAACCCCTTCTCTGTCAGTGTTATTACAGTAACCATTATTACAGTAACCAGCGCACTGTAAAAATGACAATGGTCTCAAAATAGTGTCAAAAGTATCCGATGCGTCCGCCATGTCGCAGTCACTATAGAGATCGCTGCATTACTATAATTTTTATTTATTTATTTTTTGAAAAATGCAATAAAACTCCCCTATTTGGTAGACGCTATAAATTTTGCGCAAACCAATCAATAAACGCTTATTGCGATTTTTTTTTTTTTAAATATGTAAAAGAATACATATCGGCCTAAACTGAGGAAAAAAAAAAAGATTTTTTTTTATATATTTTTGGGGATATTTATTATAGCAAAAAGTAAAAAAAATTTTTTTTTTTCAAAATTGTCGCTCTATTTTTGTTTATAGAGCAAAAAAAAACAAAAAAAAAAAAAAAAACGCAGAGGTGATCAAATACCACGAAAAGAAAGCTCTATTTGCTGGGAAAAAAAGAAGGACGCCAATTGTGTTTGGAAGCCATGTCGCACGACCACGCAATTGTCAGTTAAATTGACTCAGTGCCGACTCGTAAAAAGGGGCAAGGTCCTTTAGCTGCATAATGGTCCGGGGCACAAAGGATCACTAAAGGAATTTTTTTTTAGCTTAATAGCTTCCTTTACCTCACTGCAATCCTGGTTTCATGTCCTCATGGTTCGTTTTTGCTTTGAAGTTGTTGTAATTCTGCTCTGATCTCCACACTTCCTGCTTGTCTGGCTCCTTATGAAAAATCCCATGGCAGCTTTTCACTGTGGTCCAAGCTGTCATTACTGTGTGTCTAAAACTCCTCAGAACTAATCAGATTAATTTTAAAAACAAAACACTGTCCTGGATTTGTTTGTTTTAGTTCTGTGTGTCTCTCTACTTCACAGAAATACGAAACCAGTTTAAAAATTAAACTAAACTGCAGGCACATTATATGATTGATTTTTATCTGTTTTTAATCATTTTTAAAAGGAATCAGTTAGCTATTATGTCTCTATACCCTGTAAACAGTCATTTCAGCAACAAAAAAAAAAAATGTTCTTCCTTTAGTGACCCTTTAAGTGGTTAACCATCCCGCAAGTGTGAAGAATGTGACCAATCGTACATTAACTGTAAGGTTGGAGCTTTTCTCATTCCTCCCATGTTGATGAATTAGGCATGAACAAACACAAACAGGTGGATTTACTAAAACTGGAGCGTGCACAGCTCTGCATGGTAACCAATCAGCTTCTAACTCCAGCTTGTTCAATTAACCACTTAACCATATTGCTGCCCAATGACCAGAGCACTTTTTGTGATTCGGCACTGCGTCGCTTTACCTGACAATTGCGCGGTCGTGAGACGTGGCTCCCCAACAAAATCGGCGTCCTTTTTTTCCCACAAATAGAGCTTTCTTTTGGTGGTATTTGATCACCTCTGCAGTTTTTATTTTTTGTGCTATAAACAAAAATAGAGCGACTATTTTGAAAAAAATGCAATATTTTTTACATTTTGCTATAATAAATATCTCCAAAAAATATATGAAAAAAACATATTTTTCCTCAGTTTAGGCCGATACGTATTCTTCTACATATTTTTCGTAAAAAAAAAAAAATATCGCAATTAGCGTTTATTGATTGGTTAGCGCAAAATTGATAGCGTTTACAAAAAAGGGGGTAGCTTTATGGCATTTTTATTAATATTTTTTTTTACTAGTAATGGCGGCGATCAGCGTTTTTTTTTGGTACTGCGACATTATGGCGGACACTTCGGACACTTTTGACACATTTTTGGGACCATTGGCATTTTTATAGCGATTAGTGCTATAAAAATGCATTGTATTACTATAAAAATGCCATTGGCAGTGAAGGGGTTAATACTAGGGGGCAGGGAAGGGGTTAAGTGTGTTCCTGGGTGTGTTCTAACTGTATGGGGGGGTGGACTCACTAGGGGAAATCACTGATCTTCTGTTCATACATTGTATGAACAGAAGATCAGCATTTCCCCCGCTGACAGGACCGGGAGCTGTGTGTTTACACACATAGCTCCCGGTCCCCGCTCTGTAACGAGCAATCGCAAGTGCCCGGCGGCGATCGTACCCGCCGGGCACGCGCACGGGACTCGGGGGCGCGCGCGCCCCCTAGTGAATGCAAAAAAACAGCCGACGTAGAGCTACGGGCTCTCGCCCAGGAGAGCCGACCTGCCGCAGTAAAATGACGGCGGCTGGTCAGCAAGCAGTTAAGCTTTAACAATAAAACCTGGAAGCTGATTGGTTTCTTTGCAGAGTTGCACCAGATTTTTCACTCTCCAGCTTTAGTAAATCAACCCCAAACTTTCAATAGTCTGTCCTTGGTTGTGATTAGGGTTGTCCAGATACTAGTATCGTTATCGGTATCGGGACCGATACCAAGTATTTGCGGGAGTACTTGTACTCGCACAAATGCTCCCGATACCTAAATAGAATACTTTTTTTGTATTTATGAACATGTTCTGTGAAAATTCTTTGAGTTTTTTACTACTGCGTGACAAGCAAATAAAACATTTTTATTCATTTTTACTCATTTTTATTCTTTTATAATGTCTTGAGTTAGAGTTCTTCACAATTCTAAAGAAAATATCCTTAGTCTGTATTGTGGTTTAAAAACTGTCACATGACATTTAAAAAAAGTATCGGTATTCGGTATCGGCGAGTACATGAAAAAAAGTATCGGTACTTGTACTCGGTCCTAAAAAAGTGGTATCGGGACAACCCTAGTTGTGATCATTCGATTCTGCAGCCAACTTTAGACTGAAACAGATTATACAATAATGGTCAGTGAGGTGTAGAGAGACAAAAAAGATCCCTGTGGACGTTTTACCTTCTGAAGTCCTTACGGATATTCTGATCAGATCGGAGCGCTTCCTTAACATACATCTCACAGGGACACGGGAATGGCAGCACACTATCTAGATCATAGATCAGCCGCTGTCCTCCACTGCAGACATGGAGTAAGATGACATGATAATCCTGCAAGCACAAGACAAGATTGTATTTATTTTTGCAAACATACAAATAAAAATGGCTACTGCATATTTCACATCTTTCACTGCCAAAAAAAGCAAACTTAAAGTGGTTTGTAAACCCTCGTTTACAACTTTATGCTACAGGTATATGCTACCTACATTACGGCTTACCTGTAACCAACAAGGATATCTCCTAAACCTGCACAGGTTAGGAGATATCCCTGTATTTACATCATGCGGCACATGCGCACTTAAAGGGTCATTAAAGGAACATTTTTTTTTTTAGCTAAATAGCTTCCTTTACCTTACTGCAGTGCTGTTTTCATGTCCTCATTGTTCGTTTTTGCTTTGATGTTGCTGTAATCCTGCTCGGTTCTGGACACTTCCTGGTTGCCTGTTTCCTTATAACCACAGTACTGGGAGCTTTCTCACTGTGGTCACTAATCAAGGAGGTGTGGTACTGTGTGTAAACTGAAACTAGATTGGGCTGAGGGGTTTTAGACAAACCATCACTGCCCTCTATTGGCTCTCTGGCTCTGTACATCAGAGAGACAGGAAACAACAGCAAAAATTAAACTAGAACTGTAGGTTGATTATATGATTGATTTTTATTTATTTTTAAAATCAGTTAACTTTTATGTCTCTATACCCTGTAAACAGTAATTTCAGCCCAAACATTTTTTTTTCCTTTATTGACCCTTTAAGCCAACTGAAGCAACTATGTGCCGTTCCCGCGCGCATGTTCCTAGCGGGTGTATCTGTAAATTAAACAGTTTCGTTTGCACCAGTTTGGCTCAAACAAACAATTTAAAGTAATCAGTGGGGTTATTAACGAAAGGCAAATCTACTTTGCACTACAAGTGCACTTTCAAGTTCAGTCACTGCAGATCCGAGGGGGACATGCAAGGAAAATAAAAACCAGCAGAGCTTCCCCTCAGATCACCGGCGACTGCACTTCCAAGTGCACTTGAAGTGCAGAGTAGATTTCCCTTTAGTAAATCAACCCTCTAGTGTTCAGCTTTAAAGTGGGTGTAACCCCGCTTTGGAAACAAACGCCTGCAAAACAAAGGCATAATGAGCTAGTATGCATAGCATACCAGCTCATTATGCAATACTCCCCTGAGATCAAAGCCCCCGCTGCGGCGTCCGACACAGCACCTGCTGGTGACATGTTGTCCCAGAGTTGATTCTGGGTATCGTTGCTCCGGCGCTGTGATTGGCCAGAGCAGCGATGACGTCACTCCCGCGCATGCGTGCGGGAGCTGCCGGTAACGCCACAGTCACTGAAAGAAACGGAATGTACGTGCCATTGCTTCAGTGGGCATGTGCCGATTAGCAAAAAGTGTGGTGTAAGAGTTTACAACCACTTTAAAACACATACATTGGGTGGGTAGGGCTTAACACATGTCCCGGCTCCAGCAAATCACAGCGCCGTAGCCGCGATACCCGGAAGTCACTCCGGGACAACATGTCGGGGGCCAGAGGGGGAGACGTGAACCGATGCGGGGGCTTCGATCGGACGTAAGTAATACACAATCAGCTAGTATGCTAGGCATACTAGCCGATTATGCCTTTGTCTTGCAGGGTTTACCGTTTTTCAGGTTTGTTTCGGAGGGTTTACTTCCTCTTGAAGTTGAATGCCCCTTTTGTAAACAGTCAGCCAATAGTAGGAGGAATCCATAAAATGGCAGCCCCACACGATGCAGTTGTCTTGTTAAAAAATCCTATAACCCTTTCTATTTAAAATCTTAAAAGAAAAGTATAGTTTTTGTTCCCCCCCCCCCCCCCCCCCCCTTTCATACTTACCTAGGTGGATGCAGCATCTGTCCTTCAGTGCTTTTTCACTAAGAACACGAACCATCGATTATCGTAGATGGCTCGGTTCTCACAGATCACCGAGAGGAGAGCTGCCGACTGTCAAGTCAGCAGCTCTCCTCTCTGCTCCTCCACGCTTTACTGGAGCGCCGAGCTGTGGAGGGGGCAGGCAACGTCTGTCTCAGGCTCTCAGTGGCTCGCTAAGAGTCTGAGGCAGGCATCAGTCCAGGCAGCTGGCAGATCCAGACTTCCGTTGTCGGGAGTGCAAAGTGGATTTGCCTTTCGTAAATAACCCCCATTGTGTCATTTTCAGCACTCACCATCTTGATAAAGTCAAAGGCTGAAGGCAATGCAGTTCATACATAGACTAATTTGTACAACATCAGTATGGGATAACCCAGCATGATACTCACCCATATTACAGGTTCATCTCGCCTACCACATTGCTGTTTCCAAATAGGTATCTGTATGCAAGAGGAAAAACATTTAAATTTGGATCTCCAAACAACAAAACTGATTTTGGCAATTTGGTGGTTTTAATGGAATGACACTTCGTTCATTTACCCGATATACAGCCACTGCGTCCCCATACAGAAACACAGGCTGTCTGTACACAGCTCATATGGGCACTGTATGGGCCACGGCACCCGTGTGAATGAGTCCCAAGCCAGATGGTATATATAGAATATAGATGTATGTCTCACCATTCTTTTTTCATTGGACAGGAATACAGCATAAAATTCTTGCAGAGACCTCCCACTCCGATCTCGGACGTACTCACAGAGCTTCCAGACATTTTCTTCACTGTGCAAGAAAGGAAAATGAACGTTGCAAAAATCTGAGACATTGGCATTCATTTTTAAGACGATCGCTCATCGAAATATATCATTTTTGTTAGCTTTAGAGCTGCACGATTCTGGCTAAAATTAGAATTATTTTTTTTTGCTTGGAATAAAGATCACGGTGTAAAATCATCTTTCACCTTATACAAAAATAATTGGGCTAACTTAACTGTTTAGTTTATTTTTTTTTAATTAAAGTGTATTTTTTTTTTAATTGCTTTTGAAAAACCGCTGCGCAAATGATGTGTGACATTAAATATTGCAACAACCACCATGTTACTCTCTAGGGTCTCTGCTAAAAAATATATTTTATATATATAATGTTCCACGTAATTTTCTAGCAATATAATGATTTTTTACTTGTAAGCAACAAATGTCAGAAAAGGTTTGGTCTTTAATTAAACTTTCTTCATCTACATGCCAGAGTTCTTTCCACTGATAAAAGAACAAAGAGATACTTTGGGCCAGATTCATAGAGCCATTACGCCGGTCCAACTGGTGTTAGACAGGAGTAATTTCAAATTTTGCCCGCCGTATCACTAGTTTGAATCCTCAAACCATGATACGGCGGCGTTGGGCTTCGATCGGACAGGCTTACGTCTTCGTACGCCTTCGGATCTACGCTGCGATCTTTTTGCGGCCGCTGGGTGTAGTTTGCGTCGTTTTCAGCGTCGGGGTATGCAAATTAGCTTTTTCCGGCGATCCACGAAGTTACGAGCGTCGTTCGCAATTGCGTACGTCATTTTTTCGCTACGTAAAGTTAAACCAGCTTTTAGCTGGTCTAACGTTACGCGGCCCATGTTAAGTATGGCCGTCGTTCCCGCGTCGACTTTCAATTTATTTTTTATCTTTTGCGTAAGTCGTCCGGGAATAGGAATGTCCGTAAACGCCGCTACTCAAAAAAAAAATGACGTAACGACGTGATTTCGCGCAATGCACGGCGGGAAATTTCTGAACGGAGAATGCGCAGTTCGATCGCGGTGGGGACGCGCTTAATTTAAATGCCTCACGCCCCCTATTCGCGTAGTTTGATTCCGCCGGGAGAAATACACTACGCCGCCGTACCTTACGGGCCAAAATCTCTCTGAATTCCTCCTAGAGCCAGGTAAAGCACGGCGGCGTAGAGTATCTCTGATACTCTGCGGGAATCTAATTCTTTCTGAATCTGGCCCTTTGTTTCTACTTATTCCCGTGTTGTAAAAAAACTTGGCAGACTGCATGGATTTTGTTTTTCCAGCTGTGAGAACTCTCTGCACTTGTTAGAAAGATCGTGACATGCCGTTTTGAAGATCGGGAAGGGAAAAAGATCACGATTTCGATTCATCGTGCAGCTCTAGTTAGCTTTAAATAGAGTGGGAAATGAAACTTTTAAACTGACTCTCCCAGCAACATAAGGCCCACCCCAGCAACAATAGACCCCCCCCCTGCATAAATAGATCCCTTCCAGCAACACTAGATCCCCCAGCAGCAATTGATACTGTAGCACAACCCAGCACCCCTTGACATCACATACATTCAGTGCTAGAGATTCCCGGAACTGCGTTCCCCCGCGTTCCCGCTGAAAAATAAAAGCCCTGGGTGGGTGTAACAAGATGTCCGCTTGCCCCCTTCTCAGTGTATCGTTACTATGGAGGAGTTTGAGGTGTAGCAAGATGGTGGCGACGAAACGTCACTTCCGTTACCAATTCTAACGGGTCACCTAATCTGACAGTGTTCTGTCAAGTTCTCCAACCCGGTAGAAACTCCAACTGCTTAACTTAAAGTTTATTTAAAACCAGCAGTAATTGGACTTTTTGACAAATTGGTGGTTGGACACAACACTGGCAACCAAATAGAGTCCGGCGCAGGATATTATGAGCGGAGATTTTCATACCTCCCAACTTTTTGAGATGGGAATGAGGGACGCCTATCAGCAAAATTTTGCAGGCATAGGACACACCCCCTGCCACTCCCCTTAAAGGAGAATTGTACAAAAAAACAAGATTGGTTAAACCCACAAGTGCTTTTTTTTTTACCACTACTATTCCTTTATATTGGCTTCTGGAATTTATAAATGCAGCAATTTAGAATTTGGATGAAAGGTTTAGCACTGGGAAACACTTTTTGATAAAAAGTGCATTTTATATACAAATATATAGATCAGACCAAAATGAGGGGCAAATGAGGAGGAATTAAGTTAAGAAAAAACTGTGAAGTGCAAAACTCTGGTGGGTGTAACAAGATGTCCGCTTGCCCCTTCTCTGTGTATCGTTACTATGCAGGCGTGCAGGGTGTAGCAAGATGGAGGCGACGAAACGTCACTTCTGTTTATAAATTCTGAAGGGTCACCTAATCTGACAGAACAGCACTATAGTATTTTCCAGACTGGCTTTTCCTTTATATTGGCTTTTGGAATTTACAAATGCAGCAATTTAGATGAAAGGTTTAGCGCTGAGAAACACTTTTTGATAGATAAAAAGCGCATTTTATATACATATATATAGATCAGACCAAAATGAGGGGCAAATGAGGAGGAATTAAAGCAGAGTTCCACCCAAAATTTGAACTTCCGCTAATCCCACTCCTCACCCCCTTACATGCCACATTTGGCATGTAATTTTTTTGGGGGGTGGGGGAGTGGGGGCTTCAGGAGTGGGACTTCCTGTCCCACTTCCTGCTTCCGCCGAGGGGCTGGTTAGGCAATTAAGCTTAATCGCCTACAGCAGCCCCTCCCTGTAGGCGATCGCATGGGACACTGACAGGTCCCATGTGATCGCCTGTCCAATCAGCAGAGGGCCGCGCCGTGCTCGCGCAGTGCCGCTCACGCATGCGCAGTGGGTGCCCAGCCGTGAAGCCGAAGGCTGTCACGGCCGTGTGCCCACAGTTGCGATGAGGACGCCAGCCGGGGAGGGGGGGAGAGGAGCGGAGCCCCGGTCGGCGCGTCGCTGGAACAGGTAAGTGTCTGTTTATTAAAAGCCAGCAGCTACACTTTTTGTAGCTGCTGACTTTTAATAAACATATAACTAGGCTGGAACACCCCTTTAAGTTAAGAAAAAACTGTGAAGTGCAAAACTCTGGTGGGTGTAACAAGATGTCCGCTTGCCCTTTCTCTGTGTATCGTTACTATGCAGGCGTGCAGGGTGTAGCAAGATGGAGACGAAGAAACGTCACTTCCGTTTATCAATTCTGACGGGTCGCCTAATCTGACGGAACAGCACTATAGTATTACCCAGACTACCTGCACATCTTTAACAGTCCCCTGGTCATAGCGTGGCTCCTCTTACCAGTAACAGTTGGTGTAGGGGCAGTCAGTGCGGGGTGGAAGGAGATCCCTGTCCTGGGAGGGAGTCATGACTACACAGGGACACACCTCTCCATTCTTCCATTACACACAGTGGTGGTGACAGTCGGTGTCACACTAAACTCTTCCCCCCGGAAACATGTAAACGGAAACTGTTATCCGACAACACGGCCTGGTGCAGCAGCCCTATTTCCCCACCCAGCTCCCTCAACCAATCAGCGCCCGAAAAACAGGAAAACAACCCTCAGTATACACACACGCCCCGCCCACTGTCATGCGCCAGACTCAGTGTTGGACGTGTCAGCACGCTGAAGGGGGCGTGTCCTCGCGACAGAGAGCCAATCGGATTCATCTTAGACCTTCCGCGCCAAAACTCAACTGCAAACCTCATAGATTCCTCCGCCGTCGGTTTCGCGCCGCGGCAAATAGTCCAAAAGAATTTCCACCGCCCATCTGGCCGGAGCGTTCCCCCGACCTCGGCGTGTGCTCTGTAAGGACGGAGGGGGTTCGGGACTGTTCGGAGGGACGGCGGGGGTGTCGGTGCTGTGCGGGGTTTAGTTGGAGGGTCGGTGGCGGAGGGATCTGTTGGTGGAGCTCGCTGTGTGTGAGGGAAGGTTGTGGCGCCAGAATTTGGAAGTGTTGGCGGTAAGAAGCTGTGTGAGGAGGAGGTCGCCGCCATGGTGCAACTACGGAGCTCGACCGGGGCCAGGAGTGCGCCCGACAATGAGGACGACTCGCTGCTCGACTCCAGCTCCGAATTCCTGAGTCTGAACCGCCGGGGGACCCGGAGATCCGAACGGACCGGGGGAGAGGAGGGGCGCCGGGCCAAGGTGAGGGAGTGCACAGGGGACAGGCAACCCCTCCACCATCATACACTGTGCGATCTGTTATATGGGCCATACAACTGACTGGGTGACCTCCTTAAAACTGACCATCAGCTGTACAATCTGGGCAATCTCCTAGGCCGTACATGTTCCTGTCTGGACGATCTCCATTAGGGCATACATGTTCCAATCCGATTAGGTGCTCTCCGTTATACTGTGCATGTTCCAATCTGATTTTTACGCTCTGTTAGGCCCTACATGTTCCAATCTGATTGGACCTTCTCCGTTAGGCCGCGCATGTTCCAATCTGATTGGGCGCTCTCCGTTAGGCCGCGCATGCTCCAGTCTGATTGGACGCTCTGTTAGGCCGCGCATGCTCCAGTCTGATTGCACGCTCTCTGTTAGGCCGTACATGTTTCGATCTGATTGGACGCTCTCCATTAGGCCGCGCATGCTCCAATGTGATTGGGCACTCTCCGTTGGGCCGTGCATGCTCCAGTCTGATTGGACGCTCTCCGTTAGGCCGCACATGTTTCGATCTGATTGGGCACTCTCCGTTAGGCCGCGCATGCTCCAATGTGATTGGGCACTCTCCGTTAGGCCGTGCATGCTCCAGTCTGATTGGACGCTCTCCGTTAGGCTGTGCATGCTCCAGTCTGATTGGACGCTCTCCGTTAGGCCGTGCATGCTCCAGTCTGATTGGACGCTCTGTTAGGCCGTACATGTTTCGATCTGATTGGACGCTCTCCATTAGGCCGCGCATGCTCCAATGTGATTGGGCACTCTCCGTTGGGCCGTGCATGCTCCAGTCTGATTGGACGCTCTCCGTTAGGCCGCACATGTTTCGATCTGATTGGGCACTCTCCGTTAGGCCGCGCATGCTCCAATGTGATTGGGCACTCTCCGTTAGGCCGTGCATGCTCCAGTCTGATTGGACGCTCTCCGTTAGGCCGCACATGTTTCGATCTGATTGGGCACTCTCCGTTAGGCCGCGCATGCTCCAATGTGATTGGGCACTCTCCGTTAGGCCGTGCATGCTCCAGTCTGATTGGACGCTCTCCGTTAGGCCATGCATGCTCCAGTCTGATTGGGCACTCTCCGTTAGGCCGCGCATGCTCCAATGTGATTGGGCACTTTCCGTTGGGCCGTGCATGCTCCAGTCTGATTGGACGCTCTCCGTTAGGCCGCACATGTTTCGATCTGATTGGGCACTCTCCGTTAGGCCGCGCATGCTCCAATGTGATTGGGCACTCTCCGTTGGGCCGTGCATGCTCCAGTCTGATTGGACGCTCTCCGTTAGGCCGTGCATGCTCCAGTCTGATTGGACCTTCTCAGTTAGGCCGTGAGTGAGTGAAAAATGTATAAAGCGCAACACATGCAAACTGAATCGCTGTGCATGTTCCAGTCTGATTGGACCTTCTCCGTTAGGCCGCGCATGCTCCAGTCTAATTGGACCTTTTTCTGTTAGGCCGTGTAGGTTCCAATCTAATTGGATGATCTCTTATAGGGGTTGTAAAGGTTCATTTTTTTATTTTCTAAATTGGTTCCTTTTAAGCTAGTGCATTGTTGGTTCACTTACCTTTTCCTTCCATTTACCTTCTAAATGTATTTTTTTTTTCTTTGAATTTCTCACTTCCTATTTCTTTCTCCTCGGTAAGCTGTCCTGGCTGACTAACCCCCAGCCAGATGATGGGGGCAAGCTTACTGAGGATAAACAGGAAGTGAGAAATTCAGACACGGGGAAAAAAAGCATTTAGAAGGAAAAAGTAAAGGAACCCATTTAGAAAATAAACCGACCTTTACAACTCCTTTAACCTCTTGGCGCTGGCCGCAGACAAATATGCGGCCTCTTTGCGAGCAGCCGTATAGTTGCGTGGAATATTGCAAAAAACAGCTGTGATCTGAGCGCACAGTCACCAGCAGATAATGAAATGCTCCTATCGGCTGCTTGTGATCAGCTTTCCAATCATGTGACACAATTACAGCGGTCACATGATCATAAGCCTCGCCTCCCGGCTTCCTAAATCCATTAAAGGCACCGGTGTTCTATCAGATTACTGTGACCCGTCAGATCGTGTAACGGAAGTGAAGCTTCGACCCAAAAAAAAAAAATACTTACTGCGCTTACGCAATATGTTCCAAACACTTCATTAACTGACTGGTAGTGATAATCTGATAGAACACCCATGTGGACATGTTACTACACCCGTCTACGTCTTGAATTTCAGAGTGATATAAATATAGTGTGTGTACATCTGTGATGTTGTTTTGATGTTACATTTTGAAAGAAGGTGGCGGTGGCCATGTTGGTACACCCCGCACTGCTCAGCGATAAACCTTAAAGTCTTAGGGTGGGTTAAGGCCTATTTAATGCCTATACCAGGGGTGCCCAACCACATGTGGCCCGCAGAGCCTTCTGATGTGGCCCGTGACCTCCTTCTGGGATAGAATAGAACTGTTACTAAAGGTCAGTTTATTACTAAAATCACAATGTGTATATATGGGCATAGCTGTTCTGCAATGGTTACTGGGCTGCTTTCAAACTGATCAGAGCATTGCACCTGCGGGTTTCCTGCACTGAGCCATAGACTTCTGTTATTACCTGCGAGTTTGGTGCGCTTTATGAACGTGCACCAAACCTGCAGAATATAACGGAAGTCTATTGCAAAATGCAGAAAAGCTAAAGGGTACACTGCGTTGCCCCCGCGGCGTTGGTAAAAGCGTGAAAGCAACCTTGTGCCCACTTTCACATGGTCAGTCCACATGTCCGACCAATTGCACCCTCCATTCACCTCTAAGTAGTGGCAGACATAAACCGACTTGTGTCCTATCTCTAATCCGATCTGCTAAAAAGTATAGTGGGCTGTGTCTTTTCTGCTTTGTATATGCAGAGCAGACAAGGACATGCCATCCGCTCCACTCATTGTGGCCCGCGGCGGGTCACCAAGTCGCTTAAGTGGCCCTCGCTCTTCCAAAGGTTGGGCACCCATGGCCTATACAGTTGTGCACACCCTGGCAAAAAGTTATGAAATTTTGGCATTGATAATGAAAATATGACTGATTATGCAAGGAAATAGTCTTTTATTTAACCACTTGCCTACTGTGCACCTACACCCCCCTTCCTGCCCAGACGAAATTTAAGCTTCCGGCACTGCGTCGCTTTAACTGACAATTGCGCGGTTGTGTGACGTGGCTCCCAAACAAAATTGGCGTCCTTTTTTTCCACAAATAGAGCTTTCTATTGGTGCTATTTGATCACCTCTGCGGTTTTTATTTTTTGCGCTATAAACAAAAATAGAGCGTCAATTTTGAAAAAAATGCAATATTTTTTACTTTTTGCTATAATAAATAACCCCAAAAATATAAAAAAAAATATTTTTTTCCTCAGTTTAGGCCGATACGTATTCTTCTACATATTTTTGGTAAAAAAAAAAAAATTAGCGTTTATCGATTGGTTTGCGCAAAATTTATAGTGTTTACAAAATAGGGGATAGTTTATGGGTTTTTTTTTTTTTTTTATTGGGACTGCGACGTTATGGCGGACACTTCGGACACTTTTGTGATATTTTTGGGACCATTTACATTTATACAGTGAACAATGCTATAAATATGCATTGATTAATGTATAAATGTGACTGGAAGTGAAGGGGTTAACCACTAGGGGGCGGGGAAGGGGTTAAATGTGTGTCCTATGAGTGTTCTAACTGTAGGGGGAGGGGGGGTGACCGATTGTGTCCCTATGTACAAGGGGCACAACCGCTCTCCTCTCTCCCTGACAGGGACGTGCAGCTCTGTGTTTACACACAGAGCTCCACGTTCCCGCTCAGTTACTGAGCAATCGCGTGTGCCCAGCGGCGATCGTTGCCGCCGGGCACTCGCACGGGATCCCCGCAGAGCGGCGGGTGCGCGCCCGCGGCTTTAAAAAGACATCACGTCATATGACGTGATGTCAGAACAATGGAGTCCTCCGCCCGCCGTCATTTGATGGTGGGCGGTGGACAGGTGGTTAAAGTGGTTGTAAAGTCACAAGTTTATTTTTTTTTATTTTTTTTATCTTGTGCAATAGAATACAAAAACTTCTATGTGCAGCATCTCTTGTACAAGAGATTTGGCTGTCTGAGACCCTTCCTCCTGATTGGCACCAGCTGCTTTGTCTGGGCCAGTCGGTCAGTAAGCTAGGGGTGGCCAACCAGTGGCTCGCGGAGCCCTTTGATGTGGCCCACGACCTGCCCTGGAATGGCGGGTTGGCAAGCCCAGATCGCAGGTTGCTTACTCGTCATATCACAGCATCAGAGTTGTGAATGAAGCTGGTGGTAGAGGAAGAAAGCAGAGCAGAACCCCATAAGCCAATGCTTTCTGTACGGTGCCAGCTTTTGCCACAAGCGGTGTCTATGGCAAAGTTCAGCTATCCCACAGGATAGACACAGGTGCACTACGCTGCACCCGCGGTTTGGGTAAACTGTAGCACATCAGTGTGAAAGCAGTATTGGTTCCTTTTCACGAGATCGTCCCTACCCAATCGGACCCTCAATTCACCTCTACAGAGCAGCAGATGTAAACAGACCTTTGTCCATTTACACCCACCAACCTCCAATCCGATTCTCTTTAAAAAAAAAAAAAAAAAATCGTCCCTTTCCATCTGTGCGGATCGGAGGGCCTATAGAGTAGCTGTGACCTGTCATCTGCTCCGCTTATTGTGGCCCACGACTGGTTACCAAGTTGCTTAAGTGGCCCTCACTCTTCAAAATATTGGGTACCCCTGCAGTAAGCCAATGAGGGACGGGGTGTGGTCCGAACCATGGTCCTGTGTCTGATTGGAGACACAGAGCAGCAGCTCGGGTGCCCCATTAGCAAGCTGCTTGCTGTGGGGGCACGCAGCAGGAGAGCGGGGCCTGAGAAGTGGAGTATCTAGGCTGCTCCTTGCAAAAGCACTACACAGTGCAGTTAAAGTGGTTGTAAACCCAAAAACAAAGGCATAATGAGCTAGTATGAATAGCATACTAGCTTATTATGAATTACTTACCCTACATCAAAGCCCCCTTCAGTTTGCCCCAGTGCGCATGTGCCAATGACATCGGCACATACAGGGGGATATCGTCAAAACCGTGCAGGTTTAGGAGATTTCCTGGGTAGTTACAGGTATGCCTTATAATAGGCTTACCTGTAGCATAAAGTGGTTGTAAAGGGTTTACAACCGTTTTAAGTAGAACATCTCTGTTACTAAAGACTAAATCTGAGCCCCAGCGATGTCTGGGACTCTCCCTCCTGATTGGCTGAGACATCAACTTGGATGCAATCAGCATGCCGGGTTTTAGTAGCTGCTATAACCGCTAGGAGTAATCGTGGTCTTCTCCTGGTTGGGACAGGAAAAAAAAACTTTTTCAAAGTTGCAAAATTGTTCAGGCGCTAGGATTTGTTTTACCCTTTATCATGAAGGGGTTAAAATATACAGGTATCGTTTTAATTTTTTATTTTTTTTGTTCCGATAAAAAAAATGGTTACATGTATGTTTGTAATAAACATTGTAAGGTTTTAGGCCCGGTTCACTCTGGTCTGATGTGGGATGCACTGCGATTCAGCGCCGGTTCCCACATCGCACCTGAATTGCGCACTGGTTCACACTGCTCTGTGAACCGCTGGGGATGTTAATGTAAAGTAAATGACAACCCCATATTGGTTTGCAGATCACAGTGTGAAATGGTGCGGGGATCGGATCGCATAGGTGTGTGTGTGTGAATACCTATTCGATTCCCAGTGGGGACCAAAAAAAGGGTCCTTTGCCATTTTGGTGCGACACTGATTTAAACCTTGTGATCTGCACAGCAACACGGTGCAAATCACATGCGATGTCTGGCATCACATTAGTGCAGGGTTTGACAAATTTGCTTGGAATCTAGGAACCAAAAAACGCGCCCCGTCCCGCCAAGCTTGCGTGCAGAAGCAAACACATGTGAGTAGCGCCCGCATATGTAAACAATATTCAAACACATGTGAGGTATCACCGCGATTGGTAGAGCGAGAGCAATAATTCTAGCCCTAGACCTTCTCTAACTCAAAACATGACAAATAAACCAGCAATTCTTATGTGTTTTTCACTGCCGTCTCTAATTGTAGCCCCCAAACATTATATACATTTTATTCTAACACCCTAGAGAATAAAATGACGGTTGATGCAATACTTTCTGTCACACCCCCTATTTGCGCAGCGGTCTTGCAAGCGCACCTTTTTGGGGAAAAAATACCCATTTTTTTATATAAAAAAAAAAACAGTAAAGTTTATCTATCTATCATTCGTGTGCGATAATGTTACGCCGAGTAAATTGATACCCAACATGTTGCGTTTCAAAATTGCCTCCGCTCGTGGAATGCTGACAAACTTTTACCCTTTAAAATCTCGATAGGCGACGTTTAAAAAATTCTACAGGTTGCATGTTTTGAGTTACAGAGGAGGTCTAGAGCTAGAATTATTGCTCTACCGATCGTGGCGATGCATGTGTGGCTTGAATACCATTTACATATGCGGGCGCTACTCACGTATGTGTTCACTTCTGCACAGGACGGGGGCGCATTTGCTGGCAATAGCCGCTAATTAGAATCGCTAAAGTAGTTAATGTACTACTTTTGGTGGCTTTGTGGTGCGATTTGTATAGATATCTGTCAAATCGCCTCCCGGAGTCTGACCGCATTACCGAGTTGAAATTGCGTCGGTTCAGTTGAATTTGCACAATTTCAAACCCACTCCAATGTGAACCAAGGCTAAAGGCCCAACTAGTGTGTGAACACATTACATACAATTCGGCTGTAGAATCGCCTTTCTTTACCAACAGCTGTGTAGTCATAGAAGGATTACAGGCAAGTTGGTAAATCTAAAAATTGTGCAATCGCATGGAAATGTTCATCTGTGCTCAGCTTTTATTGTGTTTGTTTAGCCACTTGACCTCCGGAAGATTAACCCCCTTCAAGGCCAGGCCATTTTTTATTTATTTTTTGTGATACGGCACTGTGATACTTTGACAATTGCGTAGCCGTGTGATGCTGTACCCAAATGTATGTCCCCCCCCCCCCCCCCCCACACAAATAGAGCTTTCTTTTGGTGGTATTTGATCACCTCTGCTGTTTTTTTTTTTTTTTTTGCGCTATAAACAAAGACGGGCAAGTTTGATTTTTTTTTTTTTTTTGCTTTCTATTTTTTTTTATTATTATTGGATTTGTTTTTCTGACTTCTTCAATTTTAGGGAAATATGCATTCTGCTACATGTTTTTGGTAAAAAAATAAAAATAAATCCCAATAAGCGTAATATTTGGTTTGTGCCAAAGTTATAGCGTCTACACACTTTGGGATACGTTTATGGAATTTTTTAACTAGTTATGGTGGCGATCAGCGACTTATAGCGGCAGACAAATTGGACACTGACTATTTTTGGAGACCAGATTACCGTAATAGAGATCAGTGTCAAAAAATATCTGTTGGCTGTGCTTGGCTCTGAGCTGCCAATTGATGGCCGCCCTCTATTTCTTTGCTGACGTATTTCCACTAAAAGGGTTCTGATGGGAATAAAAAATATTAGTTTTGACTTCACAAGCTTTGGGCTATCATTCCTACAGTTGGTTCTCTAGTGGTTAAGAGACCTTGCACAAGAATTTGAACCTCACCTAATATGCACTTATTCAGGCTAATAACCTTGGCGAGTACCATAGGAAGTATAACAACCAGGCGCAGCTTCAAAAACACTTGTTGGTCTCGAGTAACAAATACTAACAATCGCAGTAAGCTCCAGGAAAAGGGTAAGAGGCTAAAAATATTCTGGGCATTTTCCTGCAGTATGCCATGTGCAGCCTCCCATACAAGTGAATGGCTGTAAGCCTTCCTACATCTATCGTGTATTTCCTGAATACAGAGGTTTTGTGTCGTGCACAAGTAAACACTGATGCAGACGTTTTTAAACTGCATATTTTTATCCTTGTGCGTGAGTTCTTAAAGCGGAGTTCCACCCAAAAGTGGAACTTCCGCTTAAACCACTCCTCGCCCCCTTACATGCCACATTTGGCATGCATTTTTTGGGGGGGGGTGCTGAGTGGGGGCTTCCGTAGGAATTTGACTTCCTGTCCCACTTCCTCCTTCCGCCCAGGGACCGCTTAGGCGATGCGTCATATTGCCTACGACTGCCCCTTCTTGTAGACGATTGCCTGGGACACGTGACAGGTCCCAGATAATCGCCTGACCACTCATGGAGTGCAGCGCCGCTCACGCATGCGCACTGAGTGTCCGGCCGTGAAGCCAAAAGCTGTCACGGCCTGGTTCCCACACTAGGAATGTAGCTGCTGACCTTTAATAAACATAAGAAGCCTGGAACTCCCCTTTAAAGGAGTAAAAAGTAATGCGGTTAGGTTTGTTATTAGCCCTCTGTATACCCACAGTGTCAAAATCACAACACAATTATGCTTGAAATGAAGAGCTATTGTTAATCTATTGCTTTGTCTGTATTCTTGCCAAAATAGGGGTCCTTTGCCACTACATCTAATGATGGGAAACATGCCCTGCGGTCATTAAGGAAGCGAAACCCTGAAAATGGACATAACTCTTCAGATTCCAGCTTAGACAAGACTAATGAAACCGAGACCATGAACGGCACAGAGGAGAAAAGGTTTTCCAGGTAATTGATGCTGATGTGTATGCTTTTTTTTGGGGGGGGGGGACACGAACCTCTTTGAAAAAAGTTCAGTGCCCAGGGCAACCAGGATCCATTCTGAGACGATTTTGAATCATTGACTTACTCTGTTAAAATGAAACCAGTAGTTTATGACTTGTAAACTAAAAGAAAATAACTAGACCTCCATATCGGCATGGTTTACCTTTTTAATGCAGTGTTTGTCTCCTTGTAATTATCTTGATGTTTGTTCTTTCTTCTTTAGGAGGCTGGCGAGGTTATCACCAGATGTGACTGTAAATGACGATTCCAATGAAGGTAAAGTTCATCTCTGATGACTAGTCTGATGATGTAAATGACCCATTTATTGATGGATGTCGTTATGGGTGAAGTTAAAGTGGTTGTAAAGTCGGAAGGTTTTTATCTTGATGCATTCTATGCATTAAGATTTAAAAAAAAATCTGTGTGCAGCAGTTCTGCCTGGACATCCAAAACTGCGTCTTGGGTGCCCCCATAGCAAGCTGCTTTCTGTGGAAGACTTTCAAAATAAGTGAGGGGCCAGGAGCACTGGCGAAGGGCCTTAGAAGAGGAGGATTGGGGCTGCTATGTGCAAAACCAACTGCACAGAGCAGGTAAGTTTAACATGTTTATAACAAAAAAATAGACTTTGGTGTCACCTTGGGCCCTTTTCACACACGCAGACCGTATGACAGCTTTTTCATCAATCCGTGTGTACGGATGAAAAAGGGACATACATGTATCCCAGCATAGCTAGAGAACTGACCATGCTGTTCTCTCCTGCTTAGTGTTTTCAGTTTTTGATAGGCAAGCAGAGGGGCTGGCAGGAACACCAGAGATACTTGTGTAACAAACATTTTAAAGCCTTGTGGACTCTCTCTTGCCCCTTAGGCCTGATTTGGGACCACAAGGCAGAATTGCCGTAATTCCTAAACATGGCAGATCTTGCCATTGTGATAAGTGCCGGTTCACGCTGGTGCGGGAACCGCATGAAATTTGAACGGGGATCGCACCACCTTCCTATTTAAATCACATTTGATTCTTCAGTGTGATTTTTTTTTTTTTTTATTATTATTGAGCCGAAACCGCTCGGTTGATGGGGGCAAGCTTACTGAGGAGGAACATGAAGTGAGAAATTCAGACAAAAAAAACATTTAGAAGGGAAAGGGTAAGTGAACCAACAATGCAGTAGCTCAAAGGAACCTATTTAGAAAATAAAAACCCTTTATGGCAAACGTTCTTTCATTCTGTGCAGAGCAGAAAAGTGTGTGTGTGTGTGTGTGTGTGTATATATATGTATGTGTGTATATATATATATATATGTGTGTGTGTGTGTATGTGTGTGTATATATATATGTGTGTGTGTGTGTGTGTATATATGTATGTATGTATGTATGTATGTATGTATGTATGTATGTATGTATGTATGTATGTATATATATATATATATATATATATATATATATATATATATATATATATATATATATAAATTTTTTGCTGTCTTTCAGAGGGGGTGGCATCTAGTGACAAGAAACCTATGAAGAGGACGAGAGATGGTGCAGAAAAGGTTGGCGCCCACAAGGAAGATGGCCTTGTGGAAGATGGCCTCGTTGAAGTTCGCCGGAGTGGCAGGATTCGGAGGAGTCGCTACAGCACCACAAATCAGTCTGTGCTGTTTGACAAGTTAATCACAAAGTATGTCGCTGACTGTTTCTAAATGGGGGTTTGGGGTCAATTGGTTTGACTTAAAGGCAATATGAGAGTCCATCTAGTCTAGATCTGTCCTGCATTAAAGTGGAAGTCCATCCTAACACTAAAATATCTAGAAATTGCTGTACATGCCTTTTTTTGAAGCCGCTCCCGTGCTGTATTCAGGGCCAGAAGCTCTGCAGAGGAGACAGCCAACAATGAATGGGAAGTGACGTCGCCTATGGAGTCACTATGGGAGTTCGTTGTCGGCTGCCTCCTCTGCACCCGTCTACACAGCGAAGCTGGCGGCTCAGCGTGGGACCGGAACGTCTTTAAAAAAGGTATGTATAGCGCAGTGATGGCGAACCTTGGCACCCCAGATGTTTTGGAACTATATTTCCCATGATGCTTAACTACACTACACTGCAGTGCATAAGCATCATGGTAAAAGTAGTTCCAAAACATCTGGGGTGCCAAGGTTCGCCATCACTGGTATAGCAATTTCTTTAGAGATTTTATTGTTTTGGGTGGGCTTCTACTTTAACCGCATAAGAGAGCTGTAATTGAATGTTGACGTGAGCTGGGAGCCTTGAAACTGACAGTTTTTAAAGTTGTGTGTTTTTTTGTTTATTACTACCCACCACAGTTGGAAAGTGATGGATACCACCCTAAGGGTCGCTTTAGCTTTAAATTTACAAATCCTATGTTATATGAACACCCTCCTAATCTAATGAATCTGTATCCAGCCAGGCACTTTGTAGTACGTAGATCTAAAGATTGTGCAATTAGATTGTATAATGTATATAGTCATTTTTAGTTTACTATCCATTATCTAAAAGGAGACGTTTTTTTTATTTATTTTTTTACACAATAAATGACTCTTTAGAGCTGCCAAGGGCCAATTTCTCGGAGTAGCGAACTGTGGTCACAAATAGGGCCACAACTAACGATTATTTTCATAATCGATTAGTTGGCCGATTTGTTTCGATTAATCGGATAATAGCCTTAAGAAAATAAAAAATATGTAATTTTTCAATTTTTTTTTGGCCCAATTTGTTGTTGGGCAGATTACAAAACACAATTTGCCGCTAAAACACATTACATGCTTTTCTGCAGCTTTTCCATTGAAGTATATTGAACCAAAAAACAAAATGGCACAGTTTTTATATTAAAAGGTCCTTGCCCTTTCCAGATACGCAACAGCTAAAGAAAAATCATTAATGTGAACATGTCCCATAGGAAAACATGTGAAGGAACTGTAGTGTGTTTCTGCAAAAAGCACCAAAAATGTGTGACCCCCGGGCCTGAGATGTTTATTAACATAATGGGGTTCAAAAAACAAATACAAAAAGAGCAAATAATCGCTACTGTAAGGGGTTAACTTTTTACTGTGGGACAGTGAAAGTGATATTTACAGTAGCGATTTGCTTTTTTTTTGTACTATAAAAGGCTCATTTTAGTTTTTTTAACCCCATTATGTTACTGGCCGATTAATCGATTATGAAAATGGTAATCGATTGATTTCATCAATTAGTTCTTTCGGCCCTAGTCACAAGTCATGCTGCGGTGTGAATCGGCCCTTCAAAGTTCAATCCAGGTGGGCTCATTGCACGTAAAACTGGTTTTGGACGGTTGTGTTTTATGTTTGTTTTTCCTTCTCTAAAGTATTACAGAAACAAGCTTTCTTCTATTGTATAGTCACATCGTCTTAGATTATTTTTCCCCGTAAAGTGCAATTTTGAGAACCTATTAAGTTCTATGCCCACCTGTCCTCCTACCACCACTAAGCAGTCCATTTGCTATGAATGTTCCTCTAAACTTTGCATAAAATGCACAAAACCTTCTGACTTTTATCGATGAGTTGTCATTGCAGCGTATTTAAATTGTGGAGCGCTTAGCATGTATAAATATTCTATTGTAACTTTTGACAAGTGGATAAAATGTTTTTTATTTGCCTATTTTTTTGCTTAGTTGAATCTTATTGCAGGCAAGAACTGTTTGCAGGGCCTGATATGTAAAATTTGTGAACATGCAACATTTTCATTTTCTTTCAGCACCGCTGAAGCAGTTCTGCAGAAAATGGATCACATGAAGAAGATGCGGCGGCGGCGTATGCGAGAGCTTGAAGATTTGGGGGTCTTCAATGACACGGAAGAGGTAAATTCTTTTTACACTACCTATCTTGTATTGTTGGATCACCTAGGCATAACTAGATCTGTTAATTAAAATGTAGATGCGCAGGACCAAACATTTAAATAGTAAATTTAAAGGCCTATTTCACCTTTTGGGGGGGGGGGGGAAGTGTTCGCCCCGTATGTAACCTGTCTCTGGTAAAAAGCTGCTAAACGCAGGCTTAATGCAGGATACAGCTGCGTTGAGCCTCGTCTAGTGTTTCTCATGCCTCTATTCAAAATTAATGGTTCCCAAATGGGGGCCCATTGATTTGAATAAGTCGCACAAAAAGTTGGACCATGATGATCCGACTTGCGGTGCGGCTTGTGTGCTGAGGATTTTTTTTTTTTGTCTCTTGCAAAAAAATAGAAAACCGGGCGTAGTTCCCCCCCCCCCCCCCCCCCCCCCCATATGATCAATAATGGGAGGGGTGGGTGCTTTGGCTCGGGGGGGGGGGGGGGGGGGCTGGGAGAGCCTCCCTAACTTAGAGCACCTTGTCCCCATGTTGATGGGGACATGGGCCTCTTCCCAACAACCCTGACTGGTAGTTGTTGGGCTCTGCGGGTGGCTTATCCGAATCTGAAAGCCATCTTTAACGGGGGGGGGGGGCAAGACGTACCTCCCACCCCTACGTGAAAAAGTGTGGGTTACATTTTACCCCTACCCATTCACCCAAAAAAGGAAAGTGCAACATGGGGACAAGGTGCTTTGGGTTGGGGGGTCCCCACTCTTTTTTTTTTTTGCCGTGGGGGTTCCTTTAAAATCCATATCAGACCGAAGGGTTTGGTATGGGGGGGACAGGAAGAGATGACACATGTTGTTTCCCTCATTTTGGCAAGGGTTTCCTCTTCAAGATCCTCGGCACAGAAGCCACGCCGCATCATCATGATCTGACTTTTGGTGCTACTTCTATTCATATCGATGGGCTCCCATAGGGAACCTTTGATATTGAATAGAGGCAGAGAAACGCTGCTAAAAGTTAGCGCAGCTAAACTAACGCCAATGCAAAAAAGCTACTAAAAGCACATTTTTACAGCTGCTTTTCCCGGTGTCGCTAGTGGCTTTGCAGTCCGCCCCCCTTTTTTTTTTTTTTTTTTCGTGTGCATAAGGCCTTACTACTGGCAACTTTTTATTTTGTGTGTTTTGGGGGAAGTTTGTCTTGCAACATATTGTTCCATAATAACACTGATGGACTAGGTGGCAACCAGTGAATTCTCTATGATCTTAAACCCGTTGGACTGCAAGCAGGCTTTAATTACAAGCATGTACAGGTGCCTGGATGGACCTAGTTTCCTAAAACATGGGGCACTATATTCTATGGCAGGGGTGTCAAAACTTTTTTCAAAGAAGGCCAGATATGATGAAGTGAACATGCGTGAGGGCTGAACATTTTGCCGACATTCTTTGAACCATTACAATTCGGTCTACGTGTGTTCGTCAGAGCACCAATACACTGCCCAACAATAATTCTCTTGCCTCTGCGGCTGTGTGTTGTGAAGAGATGAGCTTGGGCGTGTTTTTGGATAGATGGAGATAGAGATATCTCATATATATATATATATATATATATATGTGTTTCAAGTCCTGAGCTACTAGCCAGGCCTCAGGAGTTACTCGCCACCAGTTGTCCACCTAATTCATACACAGCCCTGCGCCTAATAGCACCTGTAAACACGCCACACTTAGAATGACACTGTTAAATGTTTTAGGCAGAATCAAGTTACACAATCAAATATTACCAACAACAACTTTAACAAAATGGAACAGGGCACTGGGGGCAGACAAAAGAGGGACAGGGCACTAGAACTGGGTCTCTTCCCCATTCTCTTGCAACTCGCATCCATCCTCTCTCTCTCCCCTATTCATCTCATCAGGAGCCTGTGTGTGCTGCTCCACACTTTCATGTCCCCACTTCCCCCTTTTACTCAGGCTGGCAGTGAGGAGAGGAGCTGCAGCACAGCGGGAGGGAGTATAATCTAGCGCTGAGATCCACACAACTGCACAGCCATTGACACCATAGCACAGCGCACACTGACACTGCACAGCACACATTGAGACCAGTCTGTTCACAGTGCTCGGGCTGGACTGTTAGACACTTACATAGAGCACAAGGAGAAGAAAACTGCACAAACTGGAAGGCTGCCGCTCTCATGTCAGGGCAACTTTCAGTAAAAGCTGCACTGGAGTGGTAATTTTTGCAATCCTCCACCTCACTCATTAATTTCTGCTCTCCAGCTACATGGGGAGGGGGGCAGGCTCAGAGAGGTCATACTGTTGGGTCCCAGGGCTTAATGAGGATTGTAAGGAGAGCACCTGTGTACTGCTCTGCCTGTGCGCGGCTCACCAGACTACTTTTCCTGAGCATGCACCTTTCCTCTTCGGCCACCAATCTCATCAGGACTCTTAAGTGTAGGCACAGATTGGAGGGAGATTGGTCATGCAGCCCTGTCATCACTCGCCCCCAGCTTAAATCCACTCGCCAAATGCTAGTAGGCGAGTGGAAATTTTGAGGGCTGATAAGATATATATATTTATCTTATCTTATCTCTTGTGGCGTGTTATTTGGCTATACCATATTTATTAGCATGTAACACGCACCTTCACTTTAAGAGGGAAGTTTCAGGTGGAAACTTTTGGGAAAAATAACGGTCAGTGCCAATCAATGCAGCCTCATGGTTGTCATAAATGCAGCCTGATCAATACCCATCTGCAGCCTCAAAGGGGATGGGGGGGGAGAGGCAAGGGGGGCAGAACGAGCGCCAACAGATTATACAGGAGAATCTCCAGTTTACTCTGCGGCCTCTTTATTACAAAGTTCCGCCTCCTATGATAGAAGAGTCGTCCAGTGGCAGCCCAGGAGACAGGACTTCCCATTAGACACCGTTGAGTAAACGGGAGATTCTGCTGTATGTAATCTGACGGCACTCGTCCTGACCCCTCCGAGGCAGCGCTGATTAAAACAATATTTATCTTTTGTGGCCCTGGGGGCCACAAAGGAGATAGATAGGTCTATCTATCTATCAAGCTTTGTTTTTACAATGAAGAACCATACAGCACTAAACAAATGTTGCTCTTGAAGGGTTTGGGGGGGGATGCATATAATTTTTCTCCCACGATGTCCACAAAAATATATAGCCCCTTCAAATGTAATGCCCTGTGCCAAACAATATCAACTTTAATTTCCAATTAAAATCCATGAATAAATTGCGAAGTGCTTTGTCAGAGTAACAAAATGCCCTGTATCTCCACATGCCACTGGCCATGTTTTGAGCTCTAGTTTTAGTAAATCAACCCCATTGTGTCAACTGCTTGCACAAGCTGTGTGAGGACACCGAACCTGTGGTCTGTCCGCAGTGTTCTCGCTTCATTTTGCTTTTACTTTTTATGTTGCCATGTAAGTGGTTTCAAATATTTGATATGAATTATATTGGATAGTTGTAGGGTGCACACTACTAATTCCAAGTTCACCTAAAAGGCATCCATTTATAAAAAAAAAATTTATTATTTATTTTTTTCCCTTCTAGGAAAATGTTGATATGTATTCTCGTGTGAAGAGAAAGCGTTGCAATTCCCAGCTTGATGAGGAAACCACGGACAACCAAGAGGAAAGTGGGGGTAAGTTTGCCAGCCTTAATCTGTACAGAACAGACGGGCTAAATTGGAAAAATAAGCGATGTACTAGTAACTAAAGAGGTCACTTATTTCATTTGGTGGTATGTATGTGGACACACACGCGCGCACACACACACACGGCTCCTTTTCAGGAAAAATTAAGTCTGCAGCTATAAATACTGTAGCTGCTGACTTTTAATATTGGGACACATACCTGTCCACGAATCCAGTGGGGTCTTTTTCCAAGCCAAACAGTTGCTGTCGCTGCCTTTTTAGCTTCACTGCTTGTTCCCTGTTGCGCATATGCGCTGCGCTTTGTGACTGACCCAGCGGTAGGGAAAAGGGAGAGTGGCCAAACTTCCGGCTGACTTTGCCATAGCAAACTCATCCGGAAGTGGGAGCGCGTACCTGTCAAACAGGTACCTGCTCCTCCATCCCCCCTTGAAAGGTGCCAGATGTGGAAGCGGAGCTTCCCCCTTTTGGGTAGAGCTCCGCTATAATACCCTATTGGCATGTGCTGTGTGTTTTTTTTTATTTTATTTTTTTTGAAAATCTGGTTGATGAGGTGGCCGTGTTGCCCTTTTTTTTTTTTTTGTTATTCTGTAGGTTTTAAAGCAAACTGTCTTTCTCTGTATATCTGGTTGCCCCCATTGTCATTCCTAGACTACAACCTAGTTCTGTGGCTGTGTATGCTGCATGGCAGTTCTCTAAAACAGGGTTTTGCTTTTCGTTTACTTTGCGTTGGCAGGCTGGTGAAATTAGGAGCTGCCAAACAAAATGTTGCAAGACTATGGATCAGTGCAACGTTGATGTAGTTAAGGACTTGAATCTGTAGTGCTCCTGAGAGCATACCGTTACTAATGACAGATATTCACAGCTCCAGCTAGATTGAACTTTTAGGTTACCCTATGCAAGATGCAATTTTATATATATATATATATTTTCTATTAAGTGGCATGACTTATGGAACCATTTGTCCTATTCTTTTACATGTAGTTGGACTGATTTGATTGCTTTGTCATCCCTCATTCTGTGAGGAGTAACTGTTTTGGCAAATGCTGACTTGCATTCTTTTTATGACCCTCCTATACCAGGGATCTCTGAACTTTCTAACCACAGGACCAGTTTACTGTCCTTTAAACTTTAGAGGGGGTCGGACTAGTATGAGTGGGAGAAGAAAATGTCCTGGCATCCGTGGGAGTAAATGGTGCATCTATTGTATTGGGAGGAATAATGCCACGTTGAGGTCAATTGGTGTCGGTGGGAGGGAGGGATGGCTCCCTCCTCCTTTTGGTGTCGGTGGGAGCCCGATAAAGGCAAGCAAAGGGCTTACACCAGCTGCTATAGATAATGTTCCTCGAATTCCATTTGTATATCCTTTTTTGTAATGTCATTTTGTAAAGCATCTAAAAAAATATATATATTGAGAAATAAAGTAATGTGAGGTGATAAGATTTCAAAATGTATTTCTCAACCATGTCTACAGCTACTGAGGTAAAAGGCTTGTTTAAAGTGTATTACTGCCTGTTGAGAACATTTAAATACCAGTACTTTATTGTGCATAGTGTGGGCACAGGTTCACTTTAAAAATTCAATTGTGTGTGTTTTGTTTTTTAAAATTTGGTACTATCTATAGTGCTTGCAAAATGCTCACTCTGCTTTAATTTATTAGATTCCTCTGAGGAGGCTGAAGACCATGAAGATGAGGAGGAGGAAGAAGAGGAAGATGACGAGGAAGAGGAGGATGATGGAGAGGAATTTAACCAAAAACGTTACGAGCTGAGACAGCGAAAAGCTGCTGTTCCTTACCAAGTGCCTCTACAAGGTGAGGAAGAACATTTACCAGGAATAAGTAGCGTCACCAATAGGACAGAGATGAAGATGTCAGCCTGAGACTTATGCAATATATAGGTGGTCACTTTTCCTGGGAAAGGCTATATTCTCCAAAGAGAACTCCATCACTAAATGTCCTTTAGTAAGAGCTGAGAGAACAGTTTCTGGTTTAGTGCCCTCTGCTCCATCAGGCATATGGAACCATGCAAATGTTTTGTTATAAGCTGTTTTCAAAATGTTCTAGAGTTGCCAATGTGGGCTTTGAAAGAAGGCTTTGAGGTTATCCATGTTACTACTTCGCAGAACAGCAGACTGAGTCTTTTTTTTTTTTCCTCTGTTGCGCACTTGCAGTTTGGCCATGATAAAAACAATCGCCCAGCTCTAGCTAGTAAAACAAGCACAGCCTTATGTAGGTGAGGCTGCAATGATGACCTCTATTAACCAATTCAGCTCTGGAAGTTTTACCCCCATGCAATATGGCACTGTCTTACTTTAACTGACAATCGTGCCATGCTGTACCCAAATACATTTTTTTTGTGTGCCACTACCCTGCAGTATATTTTATCTTTTGCATTATAAAAAGAAAAAAAAAAAAATTGAGAAAAAAATATATTTTTTACTTCCTGCTTTTAAAACGTATCCAATGATAAAAAGGTCTTCCTCAATTTTGGCCAATTTTTGGTAAAAAAAAAAAAAAAATCCCAATAAGCGTGTTTTCATTGGTTTGCACAGAAGTCATAGCGTCTACAAACTGGGATATATATATATATATATATATATAATATATATATATATATATATAAAATTAGGGCTGCAACTGACGATTATTTTCATAATCGATTAGTTGGCTGATTATTGTTTCAACTAATCGGATAATCTTAAAAAAAGTGTGTACAATTTAGTTGATGTGTAAATGGAAAAAAAAAAAAGCTATTTATTCTTAAATATCCATATGCAGTGGTAAATATAAAATAAGCAACTACAGTAATTGTAATGCCTTCTATTCCCTCGCACTTTCTCTGGGTTCAGATGCTGATCTTCCCTGCACAGAGTCTTTAAAAGTGTTTTTTTTTTTTTAAACAAACTTGTTATACTTACCTGCTCTGTTTAATGGATTTGCACAGAGCAGCCCGGATCCTCCACTTCTGGGGTCCTTCACCAATGCTTCTGGCTCCTCTTGCCTTCAGAGTGCCTCAATAGCAAGCTGAAAAGTATAGTATAGAGAGCCTGCTATAGGAAGGTAAAAAACTTCTGCCTTTTAGAACCACTCACTTCCTGCCCAGGACTACATGTCCCATAAGGCATTGCTCCTCACACTTTCACATTCACAAATTCTCAGGCACTTGGTGACATGTTTGGATGGTGTACTGACCTGTATGTGTGCTGCACTGTATGTCCTGATATGTAAACAAATAATGCGTTCTATATGCAGGCCAACTAATCAACTGGCCGATTAATCGATTATGAAAATAGTTGACAACTATTTTCATAATCGATTAGTTTCAGCTCTAATGAAAATTATATATTTTTTGATTAGTAGTGGCGATCAGTGGCTTTATAGCAGGGCTGCGATGTTGCGCACTAATCTGACACTTTTTTTGGGGACCAGTGACACTAATACAGGGATCAGTGCACGGTTGCTGTACTAATGACACTAGCTGGGAAGGGGTTAACATCAGGGTCGGTCAGAGTTTAATGTGTTTCTAGCCAGTGGTTGGTTACTGCAGGGGTGGTGCTTATACTAGGGGAAGACCTTAATGTTCCTGCTTTGCAGGAACACGGGCTCAATGCCTTCTCTACAGAACAGAAATCTGCCCTGTTTACATAGATCGCTGTTTTTGCCTCTGTGCTGAACAATCAGTGGGTGCCAGCGGGTGCTCGTAAAAGGGTTAAAAGTTTGTTTTTACAGGTCCTAAGGTAAATTCATGTGGACGCATATCGGCAGATGGTTTAGAGGCGGCTTAACCTAGCCCTCTGCTATGTGAACTGGTCCATTGACTTGGCCAGTTTGTGTGCAGACAGACCTCTGCAGAGATGCTTACCCTGGATACACTGTCCGTGCCCAGGGTCAGTTGGAGGCTCCTGTTACATATAACGGTGCAGATGAGCAGTAACGTGAGAACAGCAATTGTGCTGGCCATTGATTTGTACAGAGTTTGCCGGCTGCCTCTGCTTGAACCCAGTGTGTGCAGGTAATGATTACTACTGACAGCAAGAACTGGCAGCTACTATTTGACTGTATGAATGTACTCCTAAGACAAACATAGAGAAGTGTTCATATGCAAGCGGCAATTTTTTGCTTTAATATAGTTAAAATGTGAGTTTCCTACTGATATATAAGTGTTTCTATAATATAATTTTTTTGTTTTTCTTAGAGCCCAGACACCATAAGAAAACTGATATTTTTTACGCAAGTCCATCGTCTCCTGTCAGGCAGCGTCGCTACCGGTTTGGTTCTGCCGGACCTAGAAGTCCATATTGCAAGAGGCGTCTTGGAAGGTTAGCATTCACAATTTTTGCTTTTGTCTTTCTAGGAATAGCAATTTTTTTTAATGCCAAACAAGAATACATTTCAACACTGCCGGTAAATGCAAAGCGCTGCTTGGTCAGAATGTCCCATCGGTTCTATGCCGCAAAAAGAAACAAAGCTTGGGCACCTGTTGTTCAATAGAGGATCAGTGGCAGCAGTCCGAGTCCCTCTGTGGCATTCGGGGGGGGGGGAGACACACAATAAGTTGCCCGGATTCTACCAACGCACCCCCCCTCCGGTTTCACATTTGGCACCTTTAGGGGGGTGCAGATACCAGTATAATGCTTACCACGCCCTTTGAGTCTTGAATGGATCTTGAAAGGGAACCCCCACACCAAAATAAGTGTGTGGGGTCTCCATGCTGATAACACACCTTTTTTTTTTATTTTTTTCATTTTGGCGTAGGGTTTCCTTTTAAGATCCATACCAGACTCGGTGGCTGGTATGGATCCTGGGAGGGACCCCACATCTTTGTTTTCCATGAAGCCTAAAATCTATGTACAGAATCCCAACTTTTTTCTTTCAGGAGAAGACATGCAGTGCATAGCAATGACTCCACATCCTCCTCTTCCTCAGATGATGAGGAACATTTTGAGAGGCGCTTGGTTCGAAGCCGTAACAAGGCCATTTCCAGGTAAGTGTCTCTCCCCCCTCTATATCTGGGACTACATTGTCCCTATAAGCGACAGGTATGCAGTAACCAATTGGGAACCGACAGGCAGGTAACAATAGGATCCAATAGAGGAACAGTTTTTGTGAATCTGTCAGGCTTCTATTACCGTTAAGAAAAAAAAAAATTTAATGTTTGTCAATTCAACAAAAGAAGCTGGATATTTAGTTTACTAAAAATCTAATTTACTAGGGAAGGTAAATTCCCATTATTAAGAAAACTGATGCTACCGAATTTGGTTTGGGCATCTAAGCTTCAGTTGAATTAAAGGAGTTCTCTAAGCTAAAACTTTTAACCCCCGCTGTGCCCGGGCTGTAAAACTATACAAAATAAACTTTCACTTACCTGCCTACGATCTCCCGTTATTCCGGTATCGCCGCCCGTGCACCGGTCCCTGTCAGCTTCCTCTTCCTGCGGGTCGGTGACTCATCCTGCGCTCAGCCTATCAGCGGCAGCAGCAATGTCCCGCCGCGGCCGCTGATAGGCTGAGCGCAGGATGAGTCACCGACCCGCAGGAAGAGGAAGCTGACAGGGACCGGTGCACGGGCGGCGATACCGGAATAACGGGAGATCGTAGGCAGGTAAGTGAAAGTTTATTTTGTATAGTTTTACAGCCCGAGCACAGCGGGGGTTAAAAGTTTTAGCTTGGAGAACTCCTTTAATGAAATGGTTAAAAATGTAATGCTTTCGAAATGAATGAGGTGGACTCTTCCACTTGCTATAAGTGAAAGGTTTGCTACCCTGGGAATTTCCTAAGACAAAGCAAACTTAATTTAGCCCATTGGCGCCTATCCAGTATGGAAATTCAGTTTGCTGGAGCTGATCTTATTGAAATAATTTGCTTGTGGTTCATACTTTGCATAAGTGTGCTTCACCTGTCCCCTACATTATGCAAATTGAACATCATGGAAAATTCTTTTAGAAATTATACTAATAACCTGATTTAATTTTTGTATGTGTTTTTTTTTTAATATAAAGGTGTCTTCCTATGAACCTGCAGAGAGAGGATTTAAAGGGACTTCACAAAGATCGCATGAAAATTGGTGCTAGTTTAGCAGATGTTGACCCAATGCAGATTGACAGCTCTGTGAGTCTAATGCTGTTGTAAAAAACTTGAAATGGTGTCATGTCGGTGGCTCAAAGTATTGAAGCCTAAATCCTCGTTCCACACAATATGATGGTTGGCAGGGGATTGACTGTTGTCCCAAAATCTGACCATTAGTACGCTCTTTTTGACAATTGTTCTCCAACCTTTCAGCCAACAAATGTTGGATGACATGCTAGTAAATTTTCAGCAGACAACGGTTTGCAGACAGATTTTCAGTACACAAATCCATCGGTCAAACATGTGAGGTTGGTGCTCAAGAGCTGAAATTCCTCGTCACTGTGTTTGTGGTACAACAACTGTGTACCGTTGGTATACAAGACAAGATCCTGGCACACGCCCCTTTGACAAAAATCTGATGCTCGGTATGCCAACAATCGTATTGTGTGTACGAGTCTTAAGAATTAACATTATAGGCAGACATTTAACATTCTGGCAGCATCCGTATTTTACTTGGTACACAATTTTTATTTATTTACTCGACCTCTGGAAGATTTACACCATGACCAGGCCATTTTTTGCAATACGGCACTGTGTAACTTTTAACTGACACCTACACAGTAATGCAATGCTGTAACCAAATAAAAGGCTTTATTTTTGTTGGTATTCACCCATGCATTTTTTTTTTTTTAATTCTGTAAACTAAACGCTGACAATTTTTGCTATAAAATATATCTAATAAATTCTAATTTCTTCATAAACTTCTATATATTTTTAGTAAATTAAAAACCCCAATAAGCGTATGATTTGCAAAAAAAGTTTATAGCATCTACAAACTATGGGATATATACTGAATTAGATTTTGTTTTTAAATAGCTAGGGTGATTAAAGGGTGGCAGTGTTTGTACTATGTGAGGCCCCATCAGCAAGCGGTTAAACCCCATGTGCAGTAGCAGCTGAGATTAGTAGAAAATCTGCGTGATTACATTTTATTTTTTTAAAATGCAAAGAGTAGGACATCAATGAATCCATTTTCCTTTTTTTTTTTTTTTTCATAGGTACGGTTTAGTAGTGTTGGCGGTCTCTCTAAACACATATCCTCATTAAAGGAGATGGTGGTTTTCCCATTACTTTATCCAGAAGTTTTTGAAAAGTTTAAGATCCAGCCTCCAAGGTAGGTTAACATTCTATATTATAAAAATACGTTTAGAAGTTGTGTGTTGTCAGGTCGTGGAATGGCGACAAACTTTTACCCTTTAAAATATCCATCGGCGACATTTAATAAAATTCTGCAGGTTGCATATTTTGAGTTAGAGGAGGTCTAGGGCTAGAATTATTGCTCTCGCTCTACCAAATTGCGGCAATACCTCACTTGTGTGGTTTGAACACTGTTTACGTATGCATTCGCTTCTGTGCGCGAGCTTGGCGGGACGGGGAGCGTTTTCTGCCTCCTAACTTTTTTGGCTGGCTCCTAGATTCCAAGCAGATTTGTCAAACCTAGTCATAAAAGACCATATGTGAGAATTTTTCTGTTCTTTTTGGTGGATGTGCAAAGCTCCCAAAGCAGTACAATATTGCGTTGCCTGACTGTGGGCAGTGCTGCAGGTAATGAAGAGCGGACCAAAGAATCTCTCTGCCGAGTCTGTTCTCAGGACAAGGCAGTTGGGGGCACATGGCTCTGCTTCCTTGAGGAACAGGTTCTTCATAGGTAGTTTCTTGTATGCATAGATTGTGGTTTTGAAAGTTTAACATTTGCAGGAGACTTTCTGCATGAATCAGTTTGTGGTTTATTTATTCTTTTCCTCCTCCTTTCCCCAGGGGCTGTCTGTTTTATGGGCCACCTGGTACTGGGAAAACATTGGTTGCCAGGGCCCTGGCTAATGAGTGCAGTATCGGTGACAGAAGAGTGTCTTTCTTCATGAGGAAAGGAGCTGACTGCTTAAGCAAATGGGTTGGAGAATCGGAACGTCAGCTGCGACTGCTGTTTGACCAGGTGATGATATTCTTTGAATGGAATTGTGGGGTGAACTTGGTCAACCCTTGGTGCCATAGCTTTGCGCCAACCTCATTAGACCTCTGCTGATATCTATTGTGGGCAGAAATGACTGCAAGTCTTGGAAATGTATAGGAATATAATTGTTTGCAGGCAAGACTGTACAGATAGGCAAAAACGCTCCAACAGTTTAAAATTGCCAATGCAATACAAATTCAGTAAAACATAACACAAAATGTTTTTTATTATGGATGATTTCTCACATACTCATGTGGACTTTGGTAAAGAAATCTTTGCAAGAAATCCCAACACCAACAGTGATATAACCTCCTTCTATAAAACCTCCACCTCCAATAATAGGGGGCTTACCAGATCCTATTGATCTATCTCTAGAAAGGTCAATCGAGCAATGATTGTAACCATCTAGAAGGTATTGTAGGTAGAGATGAACAACCTGATTGTTCAATGTTGAGTCCCTTTCACATGGGCAGATCGGGTCTGCCTGTCAGTTTTTTAGGTGGACCTGATTGGACCGTCCATAATCCTCTATGGAGCAGCGAATGTAAAGTGGCATGTGTCCGTTTTTTACCCCCGGCCTATGTCCAATCTGCTAAAAACACATTCCCCCATCTATCAATTGGATGGCAGCCTGGTGTAAACGCAGGCGGTCCAGGTACATGTTACCGCCCATAGAGTAGAGAGCGAGCTGTGTCTGCATAAGCGTGCTGGACAAAGACTAGCAGACAGATTCCCCACTATGGCGCAGTCTGCTCCGTGTGGAAGGGGACTTGGAATAAGCTGTAAAGATTGGTGAATAAAGTGAAAAGTTACATGGTTGGATGCAAGACGACCTGCAGCTGGGCTATGTGTAATAAACCTTTTGTACCCATTTAGTTTTTGTAATTGCTACCAATTCTGCATCCGATTAATTCCACAATTTTAATGAACAATTTTGTTTGCCAAATATCACCCAGCAGCCCTATGTGGTTTAGCCTTAAAATCGTCTTAAAGTGGAACTTGACCCCTCCTGCCCTTTACAGCTGAGGAAGCGGCCATCTTTGCCTCTGCTGATCTGCAAATTCCATGGTGCTGCATGTGATTTTTAGTCTTGACACCAGTCATTTGATGGCGTGACAGTTCAGTTAACCTCCCTGGCGGTATGATTCTTTCAGATTTTAGGTGCTGAAAGCGGTACCATTATTTGCAAGGAAATTTGGCGTTTTATACTGTAGGCTTGTAATTCTTAGGAATAACTCACTGAAATCTATCCAAACAAGAGTCTAATAGGCATCCTGGGTATGATTTTTTTTTTCTTATTAAAAATTATAATATAATAAATAATTATAAAAAATTATAACAAATAATAATATAATTATAGTAAAAATTATTCAATAATGTAATCAAATCAAAATCACTGAAATTTGCTCAGTTGCAGAATTTTTGCTGTCATTATTTTTTTTTTTTTTTTTTTTATGACGAATTTCCCCATAAATCGCTATCGCTAAATTCTGCAAGTGATTCTGATTTATTATCGCTGTTTTTTAGCTGCTCTAAAACAATTTTTGCCATAAAGGGACACTTTTGGTTGCTATGGGCAATCTACAGTTTGCAGGGAGAAAGAACAGTTTTTATTATATAAAAGGACATGTAGTGTACAGGGCAGACCACTAGGGACATGGGGGGTGTGTATTTTTTACATACAGTACTGTAATCTATAAGATTACAGTGTACTGTATGTATAGTGTTTGTTTACTTTTTTAAATTTGGCGCAGTTTCCCCCCCCCCCCCCCCTACGTCGCGACGCTCGCAGGGAAGGGAATCGGCGGAACACACAGCATCAGGCGGACATCCGCCCGCCGTGTACTGCGGGGATTCATCGCTGGATCGCAGAGAAAAGGTAAGTAAACTTTTTTCTGCATCCAGCGAGGCAAGCCCGTGTGTGGCACGGGGTTACCGATCGTAGCTTTAAAATCTCACCCCGTGCCACACACGGGAAGACCGCCAGGGAGGTTAAGCACACAAGCAACTGTCAGTTCATGACATGCCTTAAATGTAAGGGTTATGGGAAACCTTTGTATGAATATGTTAAAGGGGTTGTAAAAGTACAATTTTTTTTTCTCCCTAAATAGCTTCCTTTCCCTTAGTGCAGTCCTCCTTCACTTACCTCATCCTGCCATTTTGCTTTTAAATGTCCTTATTTCTTCTGAGAAATCCTCACTTCTTCTTCTGTCTGTAACTCCACACAGTAATGCGAGGCTTTCTCCCTGGTGTGGAGTGTCATGCTCGCCCCTCCCTTGAGGGGGGGGAGGGGGCGAGTAGGAGTGTCGGGACACCCACTAACACACAGCTCCTTTCCTCGATCTGCAATGTAGAGAGCGTCCTGACCCTTAAGGGGGGGGGGGGGCGAGCACGACACTCCACACCAGGGAGAAAGCCTTGCATTACTGTGTGGAGTTAGACAGACTAACAGGAAGTGAGAATTTCTCAGAAGAAATTAGGACATTTAAAAGCAAAAGTATGAGGTAAAGGAGGCTATTTAGGGGGAAAAAAATATTTTTATTTTTTTACAACCCCTTTAATTCTGGTTTAATAGCTGCACCCTTTCAGTTCTAACTTTTTTGTTTTGTTTCTTAGGCTTATCAGATGCGTCCATCAATTATCTTTTTTGATGAGATTGATGGCTTGGCACCAGTCCGATCAAGCAGACAAGACCAAATTCATAGGTACTATAATCAACTGTTCTATTTTCATGCACAGATTAACCACTTAAGGACCGCCGCATGTACATTTACGTCGGCAGAATGGCATCGACAGGCACATCAACGTATAGATACGTTGGTGCCTTGGGGGGGATCGGATCGGAACCCCCCGTACATGCGGCGGTCTGCGCGGCTGCAGGAGCAATCCGACAAGAGGGGGCGGCTATTCGTTTTTGTCCGCCCCTCCGGATCGCTCTCAGCCAATACGCGCGCTCCCTCTGCAGTGCACTTCCTCCTCCTGTGTAAACACAGGAAGGTGGAAGCGACGTGATCTCTCCCTCGGCGGTTTTTTCATCCACCGCTGAGGAGAGATCACAACACAAGTAAGTCTGCACTACACTACACGAACACTTCACATAAACACATTTAACCCCCGCGATCGCCCCCCCTCCCCCCTGTCAGTGTCACTGAATGCAGTAATCATACATGTATGATTACTGTATTTAGTGTCAGTGTGACAGGCAGTGTAAAAGTCAGTTAGTGTTAGGTTCAGGGTAGCCCTCTACCCCCCCCCCCCCCCCCCCCCCCAATAAAGTTTTAACCCCTTGATCACTGCCCTAGTTAACCCTTTCACTCCCTATTGCCAGCGTCACTAAGCGATCATTTTTCTGATCGCTGTATTAGTGTCGCTGTTCCCGCTAGGTAGCTAAAAAAAAAAATTATTGCCATTTTTGTTCTTCTTTCTTTTTTTATTTTTTTTTTTTTTACAAGACATGTGGCTAAATACATTTTGGCCTAAATGTTTGACTAAAATTTTAGTTTATTGATTTTTCTTATAACAAAAAGTAAAAAATATTGATTTTTTTTTTTCAAAAATGTCGCTCTATTTTTGTATATAGCGCAAAAAATAAAAATCGCAGAGGCGATCAAATGCCACCAAAAGAAAGCTCTATTTGTGGGAAGAAAAGGACGCAAATTTTGTTTGGAAACCACGTCGCACGACCGCGCAATTGTCAAAGCGACGCAGTGCCGAATCGCAAAAACCCCTCTGGTCATTTGGCAGCATATTGGTCCGGGTCTTAAGTGGTTAATGGCACTTAATAAATCAACACCTGGGTACGCAGAGCTGAAGCAAAGGATGAAGCTGCTGGTGCTTTTGGCAGCCTACTGGATGTCTGATCAATTAAAGCAAGCTAAACAATGGAGCCAATTTCTTTCTTGCAACCAAAGGTTTCAGGAAAGAAATTTGCTTGATTTCCCAATCAACACAGATCGTGCTGACGGGAATCCCTCAGCCATTGTATTCTCCAGAGACGGTGATTATTGCTAGCGGCTATACCGGCCACTAGTGATAATTGCATGTACAATCCAGCAGGTTGCATCGGTTCAATTCTGCATCCACCTAGGTAAGTGATGGATTAAAAAAAAAATATTTATTTTATTCCCTGCTGGGTTTTAAATTTTTTGCTAAATAGTTTTTCTTTTTCTTGTTTAAATTTTGGCAAATGGCCATTCCTCCTAAGAGTCGGTTCACACTGGGGCGACACGACTTTCAGAGGCAACTCCAACACGACTCGAGCATGAACCACAGGGCGATCTGGGGAGATTTACAACACGACTTCAAGTCGTTTCCAGGACAGGAGACTTTCCAGTGACCAATCCAACAACAATCGGCTCTAGGGGGGAGGGAGGCGTTTGCCTGAGAAATGTATGTTATCTTCCTGTATTGTTGCTTCAGTTAAGACAGTGATCCGACTTCTGAGACGACTTCCATTGAAATCAATGGGTAAAAGTCGCCTAGAAGTCGGATTGAAGTAGTACAGGAACCTCTTCTGAAGTCGGAGCGACATCAGTAGTGTGTATTAAGACGGCTCCATTCACTTCAATTGATTTTCTCAACCACACAACTTGGGGCAACTTCAAGTCGGATCCCAAGTTGCCCCCGTGTGAACCGGCTCTAAATCTTAGGCCAGGTGTATTTTGCTACTTGGTGAAAAATAACCCAAATCGATGTACATTATTTAGTCTGTAGGAAAGTCAGAGTCCACAAACTGTGTGTATATTTTATTGCAATGTTTGTGAGCATCTAAGCAACTTCATCTATTGCTTTTTGTATTTTTCTTTTTCTTCAACGCTTTTTCAAACCTTTAAAAATGTATTCTTCCATAAACATGCATAAAACTATTGGAAAGCTCATAAAGAATCTTTTAACAAATATATTTTGAGTAGTTTCTATGGGAGAACTAGTTGATATTTAATACTTTTTTTTTTTTTTTCCTGAAAACTTTTAGTTCCATTGTTTCTACATTGCTGGCTCTTATGGATGGTTTGGACAGTCGTGGAGAGATTGTTGTAATTGGAGCCACCAACAGACTTGACTCCATTGATCCTGCTTTGAGGCGGCCTGGGCGTTTTGACCGGGAGTTCCTCTTCAACTTGCCTGACAGAGATGTAAGTGTGAAAGTGTTTTTACAATTTGTTCATCAGCAGTCTCACAAATCCTAGATCCCATAATTTTAATATAAAATATGTTTGGTATGAGATAATGCAGAACTACATCTTTTGCAATGCACAGTCCCTACATAAACATATTGTCATCTACCGTTTTCTGAAAAATTCTTGAACACCTTCTGCCATTAAAGCGGTTGTAAACCCGCATCTGTTTTTTTTTCTGCAAGGCAAAAGTCATGAGTTAATATGCACCGCGCGGGAGAGTTAAATTTGGCAGGGTCCGGCGGCCGCCGGTCCTTTCGCCCGCCGGTTCTTTCGCCATAGATCCCCCCAGCGCATGCGCCGCTGCAATCAGAGGCGCATTGCGAGGGGAATATCTCCTAAACCGTGCAGGTTTAGGAGATATTCTCCTTGCCTACAGGTAAGCCTTATTATAGGCTTACCTGTAGGTAAAAAATCTTTTATCAAATATGAACATATAATGCGATTTGAAGCATTTCATGCTTTTTTGTAATTGCTATTTATCCGCTGACAGGCACGTATGGAAATTCTGAAAATTCACACTAAAGAATGGAATCCACATCCATCAGAAACATTTTTGCAGGAACTGGCGGAAAAATGTGTTGGTAAGAGCTGCGTTGTGTTACAGGACAACATTATGGATTGGATATGTGCTTCTTCGTATATAATGCTGTTTCTTTTTCAGGGTATTGTGGGGCTGACGTAAAGTCTCTGTGCGCCGAAGCTGCTTTGTGCGCTTTACGCAAGCGTTACCCTCAGATTTACACAACAACCGAGAAGCTGCAGCTTGATGTGTCCTCTATTAAAATGACTGCTAGAGACTTCATGTTTGCCATGCAGAAAATTGTGCCTGCGTCACAGAGAGCTGTTGTCTCCCCTGGACAGGCCCTTTCATGCATTATCCAGCCTCTGCTTCAGAACACCCTGTGCAACATCTTGGAAGCATTGAAGAAAGTTTTCCCACATATGGAAGAAGGAATTAAACATAAAGAGCCTGGTGCGTAAGACCTTTCCGTATTACTTTAACCCCTACTAAATTTATATAATGTATAGAGATGCGAAAAAGAAAAGTCCGTTGGCTCAAATGGACATTCGAAGTCGGACAGGTGCAGATTCCAAAATAAAGTGCTGGGATAGATCCTCCGACAGTAATACACACACACACACACACACACACACACACACACACACACACACACACACACACACACACACACACACACACACACACACACACACACACACACACTGACCCTTACTATCAGGGGTGGAACCCTATGTATATAGAAGTCAAATGCTCTTAAACTGGCTCCTAAACTCCAGAAACACCTGGCATCAACCATCCTCACGATACAGGGTACTCCTCCACAACCGAATCTTGGAACATGTAGGGTTCAGAAATCAGATTAGACTTCAAAACATCCAATATTTAAAATCCATAAATTACACTCGCCAAACGTCTGTTAAAATCTTACATGTAAATCATTTGACACGAGGGAATGTTTCCAACCCACAAGCTGGGCGAACTTGGTGCTTGGCGACGTCACCTGATTCAGCTCAACCCAATGCATTTCATCATAGATGTCGTCAGGGGCGCCCCACAGCTGATGGGTGCAGCTGAAAAACATAACTGATCATCTGAATCTGTCGGACTCTCCACTCTGAATCTCAATTCGAGCCACTGATAAGGATTTTACGTGTTTTCCGAAGCGCTGCAATAAGGGGAAAAACCCGAACCTTTACAACCCTTTTAATGCATAGAATGAATTGGACCACTTTCACACTGAGGAGTTTTTCAGGCGGTACAGCACTAAAAATAGCACTGTTGTACCACCTGAAAAACTCCTTCACTGCCTACTCAATGTGAAAGCCTGAGGGTTTTCACACTGAGGCGATGCGCTGGCGGGAGAGAAAAAAAATCTCCTGTCAGCAGCATCTTTGGAGCGGTGAGAGGAGCGGCGTGTATACCGCTCCTTCCCATTTCTAAAACTATGGGAAACCGCGGCAATACCGCCAGCAATATGCCTATGCAGAGGCGCATTGTGGCCGGTATTAACCCTTTATCGACCGCTAGCGGGGGTTAATACTGCACCGCTAGCGGCCAAATCCAGTGGTAAATCCAGTATAGCGCCCGAAAGGGGCCTTAAGATAAAACCTTCTGACTCTACAACCATTTTCAGCTTTGAGTGTTTTCCCATAAATAATGACCCCCTCCGCTCGCACAACAATGTTGCTCTGACAGACGCTTTCGGGCACTTTATCTACATTTATCTACCTGCCCCAGGATTGGGTGGACAGTTGTCCCATAAAAGAGTGTCTGAACAAAGGCCTACATGGCAGGATCTCGAGGTTTTATCTACTGAATGTTGTAGACCTGGGGGGAAAAAAGTAAATACTTAAGAGTTCATTAACTGTAAAGCTTTCCATGAATAAATTTTGATCTACGTTTTGGATGTCTGTCTTCTAGAAGTCTATTTTAACTGCCAGATATCTTTACACCAGGCTATATGCTGTCATTTCTTCTATGGGTTCCTAATTGGCTGCTTAGACGAGCCATAATAGTGTCCAATTGGACTTCAAAAACCATCTTTGCTTTCTGCATGAAGGGAACAGCAACAGGTTTAGATTTATCTGGGTAGAGCTTGCATGCTTGTGCAATGTTTTAATGCTTGAGCACTTACCAGGGACATGTATAGAAATAATGAATTCTGACACTACACCATGCTTATTTTGGGTTGTACTTGGTAAAACTAGATACAGCCAGGCAACTAACGTTTTCGGGGAGCCAACTATGTCGGGCCCTACATTTCACTTGTGACTGGTATGTTGTCAACTGCTTTTACTTGACCATCAAATATTGAAAAATTAGGGCTGTTCTGTCTGCTCCATAAACTTCAGATACCATATTGCTTTGATCTTAGATTTTATTGGAACAAGCCAGGTAAAATCTTTAAGCTCGCTGAGGGGCGATGGCGAGAGATTGAAGAAAACATGCCTTACTATGTTGCTGTAGATTCTTAAAGTGGAAACTGACTCGCTTCCTCTAAAGAATTCTCCTAGAATGCACTGGTTCCTAACCACTTTATTTAATACTTTCTAAGAGAATACATAATTAACTTTTACAAATGGCAAAGCTATACCAGAAAACAGGTGGCGCCTACACTCTGCTTATTACTAGCTTGGTGTAAATTAAGAAAACCAACATGTTTCAAGCACATAAACTGAATGGAAGCCCGGTGGGTAGAACAAAGGCACCACCGCTACTACTTTGTAATAAGGTCACTTGTAAGTATCTCCTTTGCTTATAATTTTTTCTTTTTCTTGTAAATTTAAGCACTTGGCATTGATTTGTTGGATGAAGATCTGATTTATAGCGAAGATGAAGGTCCCTCTGTGTTTGAAAATGAAATAATCAATAGATTACCAAATTGCAAAACGAAAGAAAATCGCCCGTTTATTCACCTCAATGTGTAAGTATCTGTATGAATCTGATGCATTGACTTGTAGCATTTAAATAATTGTAATTGTAATTAATGTCTCGTTCACTGTTTTCTAAAATGTGTGAAAGAGTTTGCTTATACCCTATACTGCATTAACCACTTCAATACCAGCCGATTGTTATTTGACGTCCAGAGATGGGATCTCCCATCCTGATTGGACGTCAAATGACGTCCTGGGCTTTGCTGGTGAATATCTGAATGATGCCTGCAGCCAGAGGCATCATCCAGATATCCTCTTGTTCAGATGGCGATTCTGCACGACATAAGAATGATCATATCGGCGATTCCGCCGCTTGATCGTTCTTACAGGCCTCAGGAGGGGACACCCCCTCCCGCCGCCATCCGGTGCTTCTCCGGGCTCTCCCGTGCCTTCGGGGACCCGGAGAACGAATCGTCCGGCGTCGGCAGGAAGCATAGAGATGACTGGTGACCAGATTTATATAAAATGGTCTTCTCCTGCCCTCGCTCTCTCTGACGCTGTGAGTGGCGGATTCAGCCGAGTGTCGGTCAGAAGGGACGGCAGAGCGGTGGACGTTTCCTGACTACCGGAGAGGACTTCATAGTGCTGCAGAGCCATAAGGTCCCCCGATAGGTATTTAAATGCAGGACAGACTGGAGATGCAGAAAATGGGGAAGAAGCAGAATGGAAAAGGCAAGAAGGTGGAGGAGGCAGAGCCTGAGCAGTTTGTAGTGGAAAAGGTTCTAGATAGACGCATTGTGAATGGGAAGGTGGAATATTATCTCGAGTGGAAAGGATTCACGGATGCAGACAACACATGGGAACCAGAAGAGAACTTGGATTGTCCAGAATTGATTGAAGCGTTTCTCAACTCACAAAAGGCTGGCAAAGAAAAGCCAGTAGAGAGAAAAAGGAAGTCCATTTCAGACAGTGAATCTGAAGAAAGCAAAGCGAAGAAAAAGCGAGAAACGGTTGATAAACCCAGAGGCTTTTCTAGAGGTTTGGAACCAGAGAGGATAATTGGAGCTACAGACAGCAGTGGAGAACTGATGTTCCTTATGAAATGGAAAGACTCTGATGAAGCAGATTTGGATCCAGCAAAAGAAGCAAATGTGAAATGTCCGCAAGTTGTAATTGCTTTTTATGAAGAGGTTAACATGGCACTCCTGTCCAGAGGATAAAGCGCAATAGACTATTGCTGATGTAGGATTTTTGTTGTGTTATTTTTTTTTTTCTTTTCTTTTTTATTTATTTTTTTTTTTTTTTTTAATTGACTTTTGGCCACTTGAACTTATGGTTATGTGTTTTAGTATTTTTCTGATAAACCACACCAGTAATTCGGCTGAATGTGGCCCCACAATGTATATGGTCTATAGAGCTTTTGATACATATGTATTGCTCTGGGATTTTTATAAATCTGTACAACTGAAGTCTGAGCATCTAATGCAAACTTGCAATCGTTTTGTAGCCTTCAAAAGATGTGCATGTTAATGCTTTATTTCCATTACCATAGGCCAGGGGTAGGCAACCTCGGCTCTCCAGCTGTTTTGAAACTACAAGTCCCATGAGACATTGCAAGACCCTGACAATCACAGGCATGACTCCTAGAGGCAGAGGCATGATGGGATTTGTAGTTTCACCACAGCTGGAGAGCCGAGGTTGCCTACCACTGCCATAGGCTATTAGCACCAGATTCTGCTTCAATGTAAGCAGTCTGGAGAACTTTGTAGTATGTGGAATGTTTCCTGACTGTATATTGTTTACTTCAATGTAAATAAATACTGGTGAGCAGTGTTCAATAAATAGTTTTATATTCTCAAAAAAAATAAATAAAAATCTTCTCCTGATCTCAGCAAAACCACATATGTGTATATTGTTTGTACTCGTAGTACAGCCATGAAACAATCGTGCAGTTTTTTTTTTTTTTTTTTTTATTCTACCTAAAACACACTGACACTAATTAATAATAATAATAAATAAATAAAAAACTGCTGATCTTGACCCTAGCAATGACCTAGATCAAACTTTTGATATAGCCCCCCCTCCCTCCTCTGTAAAGAGATTCTCTCCTCCATTCAGAAAGAGAATGCAGGGGCGGTCTTCACAGTGATTAGCCAATTGGAGGCTATCACAGCAATCTGGTGACCCAGTATCAGGAGCTGTCCCAATCATTCGTAGCCCCCTGGTCTCTCTGCTGGGAGCCTGCTGTGTGATGCGTGCCCCCCCCCATGGAAAAACACAGTCCAGTGGGGCTCGTCTTTGCGTATGCTCAGCGACAAGGGGTTGTAGTGCATGGTGATCATTGCACTCTTTTCTTTTTCATTACTGTTGATGCTTCATATCTGCCTCTGCAGCTAACCGTTTTAGAAGTATTATTTTTTTTTTCTGCTGGATCAATCATTTTTATTTTGTTTTTTCTACCCTCAAATTTTGACATTTTGTATTCATTGTATACTTGGAGTAACACCATTTTTTTATATATTGATCAGGAATGCCTATCACCAGCCCACTTCGTACAGGCCTAGGTTTCTGATCTGTGGGAAGCCAGGCCTGGGTCAGGGGACGCACTTGGCTCCAGCACTCATACACACTCTGGAAAAGTTCACCGTCTACACGTTGGATTTGGCTGTGCTTTTCGGGGTTAGTGTAACTTCTCCAGAAGAAACTTGTGCACAGGTAATTAAACCTTTATCCTTTGTTTTAATGTCTTAAGCATGTTTTATTGATGTAAAATGAACAGAATAAATGTTGGAGATGTTTTGCATTACAAGGTAAATTTAGGGGAAATATTAAAAGCAGAAGTATGCCAATAACACTGCTTTAAAAAATGCAATTGATAAAAAGCAGCGATGTTTACAGATACCCTCTGCCAATCAGAGTTGTCTCTTGCATTTTCCAGCAGTGTGAAGTCTACCACATACCATATGTGGTAGACTTCACATTGCAGCCTGCGTTTGCCTTTTAACTTTTGCACTAGAGCTCTTCTCAGTTTTATATCCCTAGTACGTCTGTCTCCTTTGGTCTTCCATTTTTTATAATGCTTTCATTTTATGAATGCCTTTTTTAGGCAAGGCGTCCATTTATGTCAGACACCGAAAATATGGTTAAAATTGTAGAGCAGAAATTGCACTGGGTGGGTGTTTAGGCCACACCAGTCAAACAATAGGACTTTTTGGTGAGGTGTCGTGTCAATGATAGGTGAGCTAATACAACGTAGAATAAAATATATCAATTATAGAGTAATACAAATGAATTCGTTTTGCAAACGGTATCTTCGTTTTGCCTATGTAGAATGCACCACAGGTGCAGGTCGCTAAGTACACTACACCTATAGTGGTGCAGTCTGCATAGGATTTTGATTTGAGATAGCCGCCCCTTGGTAGAGGACAGCCTGGCCCTTCTCTTATCCATGGACATTGATTACACTGACCACATTTGAATGTTCCTTTCCTTACTGTTGCCATTGTTGTTGATTGATTTGACGACAGATGGCGGTCGCCTATAACCAATTTCTGGCTTTGTTGCCACATATTTTGACACAACTGGGTCCTCCGCAAGGAAGTGCCAGTTGTTGGTGATAATCCTACGAAAGATGTCTTGGTTGGCACTAAACGTGGTAATATATTTTGTTGTGGTATTTCTTTCTTTTTGGGGTCAAAAATCAAAGTTTCTCTGGATTTAAGTTTTGCTCTTTGGTATGCTTGTTTTAATACCTTGTTGCTATATCCTCTTAGCAATAATCTTGTGTACATGGCTTTGGCTTCAGTTTCGAAATCTGCCTCTTTTGCGCAATTTCGACGAATCCTCAAATATTGCCCAAAAGGGATGCTTCTTAGTAGAGGGCGGGGGTGGGCGCTTGAGTAATGAAGGATTGTGTTACCTGCCGTTTCCTTATGATATAAGTTACTATGTATAAGGCCATTAGGAGCAATAATCAATTTTAGTTTCAAGAATGGGATACTTCTTGTATCCGATTGAATTGTGAATTTGAGGTTGAAGGAGTTCTGGGAAATGTATGTCATAAAGTCTGCCAGCTGAGCGGTTGATCCTGCCCAGACGACCAGGACATCGTCTATGTACCTCCTCCACAGGAGTACATGGCGGAGGTACATCACGGCGCCGTCGTCCGCGAATGGCTCCCTTTCCCACCCCCCCAGGTACAGGTTGGCATACGATTTGCGAAACATGTCGACGACCATCAATTGCATCTAACCAATCTCGGCATCTCTTCTTTAACAGGGCAACAATTGATTTTTATTGATTTGTTTTTTATGTATTTATAATTTGATATATTTTCCTATATATATTTTATTCTACGTTGTATTATTAGCTCACCTATCATTGACACGACACCTCACCAAAAAGTCCTATTGTTTGACTGGTGTGGCCTAAACGCCCCCCCAGTGCGATTTCCGCTCTACAATTTTAACCTAAGGACTGGTGTAGTGCTGTCTATGCTGGAAACCAACCACTTTTCAAATCGAAAATAAGGTTATCGTTGTTTTGGGGGGGGGGGAAAGGGGGGGAAGGGTGCTGATAATGGGCGCATTAAAAACGCAGCACACATGCCATATTGTGGTTGGGTGTTGTGTGTGTGTTTTTTTTTTTTGCCCAATATGCACCAAAAAAGCAACAAGCAGGTTTTTTTTAATGCCGCAGTGGACCAGATTGAAGACATGCATACAATTTTTAAAGGGTTGCATTTTTCTTGAGCTTTTCTTGTGCTTTTTTTTTTTTTATATTAAAATGTAATTAAAAATTGTTCTGTGGAAGCTGCCTATCGGCCGAAAAGATGCTAATAAATTCATATTCATTTAAATTCATGATATAAATCAGTTAGTATTCGACTTTTTAATATCATGAATTTTTATTTGTCCTTTTCAGTTTTCAGCCAAGTGCATCCTGAATTTTTATGTTTTAGTCCATAGTTTTCATTATGGTGCACCACTAGCCTTTTTCAAATACTCAACAGTAAGATCTGGCTGCCAAGATTACTGTTCACTTGGAGTTTTTGGTGTTCTCATAGAACATGCAAAGCTGTAACATTCTTTGTGATCTAAAATAACTAATGGACCAGTGGGGAGTGGTGGTAGGGGGGTAAAAATTGTTGCTGGTTTGTGGCGCCTGCATTACCTGCTGAGATGTTCTGCTGTACAGAATTCTAGAGCAAGGAATACTTGAGATAGATTGAAGCAGTGATATCCTCAAATACCTAGACAGTGTAAATGTAGGTAGACGACACTGAATAGACTGACTTGAGCATAACCGTGAACAACTTCTCCCTTCTGATACAGCTCTTTCGTGAAGCAAGACGGACTGTTCCTAGCATTCTGTATATTCCACACATTCATCTATGGTGGGAGACGGTTGGCGTTACCTTGAAAGCAACATTTCTCACACTAATCAGAAGTATACCATCGTTTTCTCCAATCCTCCTGTTGGCCACAAGTGACATGGAATATAGTGATCTAGACTCGGAGGTAATACGTTTTCTGGATAAGAATCAGTTTTAAAGAAAATAGTTGGTGTTCTAGGATTTCCTCCTTGGCTACCTATATCTTTACCTACACATTTCAAGCTGGGTTAGATCTTAATTATTTTAAACAATTATGCAACCAAGCCTCATTTAAAGTACAATTCAATGAGGCCCAACATTCTTTTGCAAAAAATCAGATTTAGGTTTTTTATTTTTGTAATCTGGCAAGAATAAAAAGTGCATTTTATTGAGAAGCAATACTCTGTACAACCAGATATGTTAAGTCCTCTTTTGCAATATAGCATGCAGGTTCCCTGGCTGTCATTCTGATCCAGTGAGTTAATTACATTTGAACACTGACCTGCATTAAAGGGGTTGTAAAGGTTCATCTTTTATTTTCTAAATTGGTTCCTTTAAGCTAGTGCAGGGATCTCCAAACTACGGCCCTCCAGCTGCTGTGGAACTACACTTCCCATGAGGCATTGTAAAACTCTGACATTCGTAGACATGACTAGGCATGATGGGAATTGTAGTTCCTGAACACCTGGAGGGCCATAGTTTGGAGACTCCTGAGCTAGTGCATTGTTGGTTCACTTTTCCTTTGATTTCCCTTCTAAATGTTTTTTTTTTTTTTTTTTTAATTTCTCACTTCCTGTTTCTCCTCAGTAAGCTTTCCACTAGGGTTGTCCCGATACCAGTATCGGTATTGGGACCGATACCGAGTATTTGCAGGAGTACTTGTACTCCCGCAAATGCCCCCGATGCCTTAATAGAATACTCCCCCTCCCCCCCCCAAAGCCGCCACATGGTTAAACAGCGTGCAGGGAACATCACAGCTTTCATTTGAATAGCTGTTTTCCCTGCCGCGCATAGACACTCCCCCTTGCTCGGGATTGGATGGGTGATCGTGATCTGCCCAATCCAGAGCAAGGGGGAGTGTCTATGCACGGTGGGGAAAACGTCTATTTTAATGAAAGCTGTGATGATCCCCGCACGCTGTTTAACCAAGCGGCGGCTAGGTATGGCAGGAAATGGCTGGAGGGACATGGCTGCATATGTGGGGGGACATGGCTGCATATGTGGGGGGACATGGCTGCATTTGGGGACACATTTAAAAAAAGTATCGGTACTTGTACTCGGTCCTAAAAAAAGTGGTATCGGGACAACCCTACTTTCCACCATCATCCAAGCAGTGGAAAGTCTTTTAGAACACCTTACTGAACGCCTTACTGAGGAGAGACAGGAAGTGAGAATTTCAGACAAAGGAAAAAAAACATTTAGAAGGGAAATTGAAGGAAAGGGTAAGTGAACCAACAATGCACTAGCTTAAAACAACCTATTTAGAAAACAAAAACGAACCTTTACAACCCCCTTTTTAAACCTGCTTGCTTGTTTCGTGTTAGCGAGTCACTATACTGAATCCAGACTGGCAACGGCTGTAGTATTAGCGGGTTGGCCGTTGCAACTCTATCTTTATACAGGTTTTCATTTTGGTATGTTGTAGCCTAGCAGTGCTGGATTCCAGAATTAAGTCTTTGGGCAATGTTTACTAGGTGTCCTCTCTTCATTGTCCCTGGGTCTGTAGTGGTATTTTCACTGTCCAAAACAGTTAAAGTTATGTAGATTTTTACCTAACGTGAGTGCACCCATAGCAAGCCACTTCTATAGGGCACTGATGCCCGCTTGCTTCCTGGCCATGCTCTGTGTCCAGGAACGGACAGAATGTAGCCTGGTCTTGCCCCTGCTTTCTCCTCACAGGCTGGCAATGGCTCCCACTGCTGCCTCCATGTCTTGAGGGTTGCGTGAGTGGAGAGAGCTGCTGCTCTGTCACATTGCAGGACCCCCCGGCCCCAATCCAACAGAGGGTGAATGCTTTTAGGGGGAAAAAAAGACTTCTATCTTTACAGCCACTTTCAAATCCTTCAATCTTCAGATCCATTAGAAGGTGTCATTGATCCTTCCTTTTCTTCCAGCAAACAGCCCCTAAAGTAGAACTGTAGCCTATGTAAATAAAAGAGGCGGACATGCAGGATTTTTAATGCAGAAAATACATATGCTTTGATTATAACTGTTCTGCTTTCCCTTTATAGTTAAAAGAGCTGTTTCTGGATGATTATGAGGAGGTCTTCAATGTTGAGTTACCAGACAAGGAAGACAGGAAAGCTTTCTTTCAGGATCTTATTTTGAACCAAGCTGCTAAGCCACCAACCTCCAAAAGGAAGGCAGGTTAGTCTCATCTTAGGGGGGGAAACTGCGCTAAGAGTGCCACGCTTGTAAACCTATGGTATGGTCTACAGGTATGGATTGGAAGCAGCGACTTTCCTGTGTAACACAAGTACAGTAAACAAAATAGAAAAATATGTAAAGTCACGCTACCTAAGAGTGTGTGTATATGTTATTTATATATATATATCACACACACACTCTAATAAACACCACAAAGTGAAAATGTATAAAGTAACCAGATAAATGATTACAAATAATCAAGGTCACCCGTTTTTGCTGAGTGAACAAATTCATATAGTGTCATAAATACTTAACCATGATCGTAAATAAAAAAGTGTCCAAAAAGTGAAGTCCAATTATGGAATAAAATTAGTAGCCATCCACCCGTGTAAACTGTTTATAGTCTATCCATAGAGGCACACTCTTCAAACTGGAAAAAGTGACTGAACTCCACCACCAATGGAAAGATTCACTGCTTACCGGAACTCTGTGATCCCTGTAACAGAGGATCAGGGACGGCATATAATGGCTTAGCCCAGTGATGGCGAACCTTGGCACCCTAGATGTTTTGGAACTACATTTCCCATGATGCTCATGCATGCTGCAGTGTAGTAGAGCATCATGGGAAATGTAGTTCCAAAACATCTGGGGTGCCAAGGTTCGCCATCACTGGCTTAGCCTGTTATCAGGAGGTGTCTCCAGCCTGCTTCACAGCTAGTCAGATCCCTCAATGGACATTCATACCCGTGTACAGGTAGCGTGGTATGAAAAATATATATAGAGGTTCCAATAGTGTAAAAACCTTAAGATTTATTGTTAAAAAGCAGTAAAAAAAACACACTTGCAATTAGTGGTGCAAAGGATCATCATTGATCCGTGATCCGAACCAAAGATGGTGATCAGCGGATTGATTTCTGAAAAAGTTGTGAGCATGTTCAGTCCACACACAGTGTGGTCATGTCAAACGGAGGCGTTTGAACGCCCCGCGTCATTTAAATCCCCTGTATGGGAGCATTTTGGCTTCCCTGTCAAATATAATGATGAAGGAAAGAGGTTGGTGGATAAAACCGTAACAGTTTTTGGTCACATCAAGCATGGCCACACATTTGAAGCGACATCACACTGGTGTTTCACTGACGGGATTGAAAACTAAATTGAAATCTGCTCAACAACCACTTGTCGCCGCAGCATTTAAGCAGCCCCTTGTTGCACAATCAGACCGGGCTAAAGCCATCAAACGCTATCAGTGTGTTTATAGGTGCAGACATGAGGCCATATTTGGTTGTGCAAAACGAGGGCTTTAAACACATGCTGAAAGTGCTTGAGCCATGTTAAAAAAAAATGTTTTCTTTTTGCTGATCCGATCCATGACTCTGATCCGAGAAACGATCTGAACCATACGTTTTTTGATCCGTTTCACCCCTACTTGCAATGTAGCTTGAATCGGAAAGTCTTGAATCCGAAGTGTTTGTTTTTTTTTTTTTATTATTAATAAATCTTAAAGTGGATGTAAACCCAAATTATTTTTTTGCTGTCACAATGTACAGTATGATTTCCGATCCGATTTTTATTTTTTGTTCAGTAAGATAAAATGGACTTGCAGAGAAAAACCTTTGTCCATTTTGCCCCCTTGCTGTGAATGACAAGTTATTTACATATCTCATGCACTAGCCTGGAGACGGGCATTATTTTTTAATTCCCACCCCACCACAGTCGTGTGGTTACTTTTCTGGATTTTGACTGGATGTTGGTGATCATAGAAGAATTCAGTGTAAGAATGTGTATTTCTTACACTGAATTCTGCTATGCACGTTGACAAGGGAAGTGTAGAGGTGGGCTGGGAGTCTACTGACGTCACGACTCCACCCACTGAGCTCCAGACATCAGATCCACCCACAAAATCTGCAGTTTTTTAGTTCTTATAGATCAGCACTCTGGCAGTAGTTTAAAAAGGATGAGAGTGGCTTTACATCCACTTTAAGGATAGACTATAAACCGTTTACACGGGTAGATTGCTACAAATCAAATTTTATTCCATATTTGGACTACACTTTTTGGGCACTCTATTTTTTTTATTACGATTATGGTCAAGTATTTGACACTATATGAATTTGTTCACTCGGTAACACAGGTGCTCTTAATTTTTTTAATCATTTATTTGGTTACTTTATAAATCTTCACCCTGTGGTGTTAGAGCTTTTTTTATGTATGCTCTTGGTTAGCGCGACTTTACTTCTCATCTTGAGGTCTTAACAATAAAATAAAGGTATCCTTACAGCAAAGTTACCATGCTTTTTTCTTTTCTTTTTTTTCTCCAGTTCTCCAAGCTCTTGAGGTGCTGCCAGTGGCTTCACCACCTGAGCCCCGCCCACTTACTACCGAGGAGCTGAAACGATTGGAAGCACAGGAGGAAGACACGCTCCGTGAACTGAGGGTCTTTTTGAGGGATGTTACCCACCGAATCGCTATTGATAAACGATTCAGGGCTTTTACTAAGCCAGTGGACCTTGAGGAGGTAATTGGGATTCATGTCTGTATGACTTGCAGTCTGAAATGGTGAAATGATTGTAATGTAAATTCAGAAAGACTTCATTCTTCTTTTACGACACTGGGCACAGATCCTTGTTTAGGGTTTTGCATACTGGAAAAGCTTTTCAGTGCACTTGAGCAGGTCTATTTAGTGTGTATGATTGGGCAAGTTTTAAAATCTTAAATCGCATGTTTATATTAAAGTGATGGAAAAGCCTAAATAATAACAAAAAAGTGTTCTACTTGCTTGCTCTGGGCTGTGTTTTTTGCACAGAGCAGCCTGGATCCTCCTCTGGAATGAAGTCACTGCTGAATATGAGCACAGGTTGCATTCACTAGAATTGCAAGGCGTCGAGTCCAGGTGGGGTAATGTCACTGCCTGTGCACGGCATCCTCTGTTTCTGGGGCTCTTTTAGCTCAGAGGGATGTGGGCATGGCCAACTAGTGCTTCCTTTGACCAAGCTTCCTAGGGAAATGGGATTATTTGGGGGAGCTTTCTCCATTTTATCCCCTGCTATTTTCAATACAGGGCATTTTTGTCTGTCACCTGATAAGTCTCCTGTCCCAATCATCATTCTTGAGTTTTGAGCGGTTTAGCTGTCTCTGAAGTTTTGACCATCCTCAGAGGGTCATCCAGTCAAGGTTCAGTTGGACAATCATCCAAACATATGTTCTGAAAGGTTGGGGTCCACTCTTTGCCATTAAGGTGCACTCTACTAGGCCTGTGAGTGCTTTTTGGCATCAATCCACTATTTCCCAGATTAGCAAGACTGCCACCTGGTCTTCTGTTAACCCATTCTCTGGTTTTACCAGGTGGATGCCACCTTCAGGTGTAAGGTCCTTCAGTGGGCTTTTTGACCTGCAAGACCATCTTCTGTTTTGTTGAACCTGTTGGCTTTTGTTTGTGTTGACCCCCCCGAGTTGGACTGATTTGGGACCCTCCCTAAGGTAAGACTTCCTGTGTCCCTCAATGGACACAGAGGGTTTTACAGTTGGTACAAAAATCCTATTTTTCTTACTGCAGGAACAGCCTAAAAAAGTGACTTGCTCTAAAGACAGGGAGATGGAGGTCATGTCATGCCTTTAATAAAATAAAAAGATATTAAATATTTTTTGTAAACTTTCCATTTTTCTTAGGTTCCAGATTATGTCACAGTGATTGCCCAGCCTATGGACCTCTCAACTGTTATAAGCAAAATTGATCTACACAAATATCACACTGTAAAAGAATACCTAAAGGACATTGATCTTATCTGCAGTAATGCATTGGAGTACAATCCAGACAAGGACCCAGGAGGTGAGCTATTGTATTTTAAGGACTAAAAAGATGCGCGGCGCTGTGAAAAATATATCAATTAAAAAAATGGATATATATATCTCCAAAAACAAAGAATATGTGCGGCCTGTGGACTGATGGACCCAGGCGCACATACATATAATAAACCGTGCATATAAAGAAACGATGCATAAAAAATGTGGATGTTTAAAGTCCATATAGAAATGCTCCAATATAAAAGAGTAGCCTTAACTTCCTGTGGATGCAAGGGGGGGGGGGGGGGGTTAATACTCTTACGCTTTGTAGTGGACACACAAGCCAACGGCAGTGGGTCAAACAGGCAAAGACATGATCCACTCAGGCTCGCATGCAGATTATTATTTTTAACACCTTGCCGACCGCCCGACCGTCATATTACTGCGGGACGGTGGCACTGCTGGGCGAGAGCCCGTAGCTGTGCGTGCTTTAGCGGCCACTAGGCGGCGCGCGCGGCGGGTACGATCGTCGCCGGGCACGCACGCGCGCTCGTTCGTTGCAGAGCGGGGACCGGGAGCTTTGTGTGTAAACACAAAGCTCTCGGTCCTGTCAGCGGGGGAAACGCTGATCTTCTGTTTATACAATGTATGAACGGAAGATCAGTGATTTCCCCTAGTGAGGTCACCCCCCCATACAGTTAGAACACACCCAGGAACACGCTTGACCCCTTCCCTGCCCCCTAGTGTTAACCCCTTCACTGCCAATGGCCTTTTTATAATACAATGCATTTTTATAGCATTGATCGCTATAAAAATGCCAATGGCCCCAAAAATGTGTCCGAAGTTCCCGCCATAATGTCGCAGTACTGAAAAAAAATGCTGATCGCCGCCATTACTAGTAAAAAAAAATATTAATAAAAATGCCATAATAAAACGACCCCTTATTTTGTAAACACTATAACTTTTGTGCAAACTAATCGATAAACGCTTATTGCGTTTTTTAGTTTTTTTTTAACGAAAAATATGTAGAAGAATACGTATCGGCCTAAACTGAGGAAAATAAAAAATATTGCATTTTTTTCAAAATTGTCGCTCTATTTTTGTTTATAGCGCAAAAAATAAAAACCGCAGAGGTGATCAAATACCACCAAAAGAAAGCTATATTTGTGGGGGGAAAAAAGGACGCCAATTTTGTTTGGGAGCCACGTCGCACGACCGCGCAATTGTCAGTTAAAGTGACGCAGTGCCGAATCACAAAAGGTGCTCTGGTCATTGGACAGCAATATGGTCCGGGGCTAAAGTGATTAAATACAGTGCTTGTGTTGCGAAACGCTTGTTAACCGCGTTACTCGCAATCTGAGGTTCCACTGTACTTTTAAACTCTTATGGGTAGATGTACTGAGGTGTTGGTGAGATTTAGTTGTTGATAGATCTTGGTTTTTTTAATTCAAATCTACTCACATGGTGGATCTTGGGTTTATAATGACCACCATATAACATTGACATGGGACTTGATTCCACTTTAGCTTAAAAAGTGTTAAATAAAACAAAAAAAATTGTGGTGAAGAAAATGGTGTAAAATTAAACTTTAGTCCTTGGAAAGTCTGCCGCACATACCAAGGCATCAGAACTAACTGCAAACCCCAAACTGTTTTAACCCCAGTGTACATGCAATAAAACCACCTGCTGACTGCAATATGTATATGTACGTTGCAGCTTGCAAGTGGTTTACCAGGGTTATGGCTGAAGCTAGCAGCCAGCTATAACACCAGATTTTTTTTATTTCTTTTTTCACCTTGTGGCTGGCTTCCTCATAAAAGTGGTCCATGTATCTCATCAGTCACTGTATCCCTTTCCGAAGCGGCAAAAGGCTAAATCCCCCCTCCAAATTGGTGTTTCCCTGGTTCACCAGTGTGCCCCATAAATGATCTAAAGGTGCAGCCAGTTGGTCACATATGCTACCAAAGACCAGATTGTGTCTGCCTCTATGGCCTTGAGTGATTTCTTGTTGCTTCCAGTCTAGGGCGGAAGTAAACAACAATTTTTTATTTTTTAAATATCTTTGTTTTTAATGGTAAGAGATTTGGGGTCTTTTGACCCCAGATCTCTTCATAAAGAGGACCTGTCATCCATCTTTCTATTCCAAAGGGACGTTTACAATCCTTGTAATAGAAATAAAAGTGGTGAATACAAATTTTTTATAAATATACAGCGCTCCCAAAACCTTTTCCGCATAAGCAGATTCACTCTCAGCCAACATATCTATTTACTGTATCTTCTTTTGAATTAATTTTTTAACTTCATGTTTACAATGTGTGCTTTATGCAGAATTAACCACTCTGTGACTGCATTAAGCCCATTGGTGTACAATGTTGTGCCATGCGTGTGTGTGTGTGTGTGTGTATGTGTGTGTGTGTGTATATATATATATATATATATATACTCTGATTTCATTATGCACTTCTAAGTTTAAATTTACACTTTTTTTTTTTTTGTATTTGTTTTTTTCCCTTCTTCCCTATTCCAGATCGGATGATCCGCCACAGGGCATGTTCTATGAAAGACACCGCTTATGCAATGATTAAACAAGAGCTGGATGAAGAATTTGAAAAACTTTGCGAAGAAATCCAGGAATCTCGCAGAAAGAGAGGTGAGACTATATATTTTTTTTAGTATTCATGACACAAGGGGATCTACTTGATCTTTTTTCCATCCCAGTTGTATTGATAAGCCTTTACATTTGGTGGGTCTTTGGTTTTATCCAGTAGTGCATATTCCCTAATGAGATTGCGGGTGTGAGCGGATGAACATAGGACAACATTGAATGTGTTACGTTAAGCAGCATCCCTTGTACATGGGGCCTGATAGGCAGTGACAGGTACTCTTTATGGAGGGATCGGGGGACCCCAAACACCTCCTCTACACTTGAAAGTATTCAAAACAACAAGTTGAAATATTGGTACCACACCCGCCGATAATAGGTCACCCACCCTCTTAACTGCCTATACATGGAATGACATTCAGCCGGTTCCCTGCTGAACTAGTTGAGTTTCGATTAAAAAATTTTCCCATGGGCAAATCACGGGTTTGCTTTCAAATGCAAGTATTGGACCCTACTTGTACCTAATGTGTGGGTGCACATTTAATATAACCTGCTTTTTACATTGGGAAAAGATGGGTATTTTTTTTTTTTTTTCTTTAAATCTGTATTCTGTACTAAATGGCTTTTTCCTCCCAAATCAAAACTGTATTCCTTTCTTCAACACAGGTTTCTCCACTGCAAAATATGCACCTTCTTATTACCATGTGCTTCCTAAGAACATGAATGCACCGGATGGGAAGAAAGCGGACACAGAGCGTGAAAAATTAAATGCAACACCATCTGCACCTCCTGTCGCTGCCAGTACACCCAGTGCAAGTGAGTTCAGTCCTTATCCTAAATGTCATAGATGTAGGATACATTTGCAACAGTAAGAATTTCTAGTTTTGCCTTTTAAATAAGGTTTATGTAAACCTGTAAAGGCGTACGTCATCCTCAAGGTAAAACACAAAATGTATGCATGTGTACATCAGTGGTGTATAGATACAAGCACTTGGAACTACATTAAAAATCTCATCCACATATTTTAATTACAACTTTTATTTTTTTCTTGTCCAGTATGGGATGTTTTCTGTATGTAAATGGCTAGCTTATCAAGACTTTTACATCTGGGATTAAGAGGCTGGCTTTTCCACATTCATTACCAATGCCTTACAGTGGGCTGGCACCTGAACCCAAGGCAATGATATATTGCCTTGAGGGCCACAAGGTGCAAAAACAGGTCCAGGGCAGTGAACCACAGCTGGGGACGGGGAGTCAATCCCTTAACCACTTAATACCCGCCCACCGTGAAATGACGGCAGGTGGGATACTCAATTATCCTGACATCACGTCATATGACGTGATGTCAATTCAAGCCACTAGGTGGCGCGCGCGCACCCATCGGGTAACTAACAACACCGTGCGCGTGCCCGATGGCCGCCGGGCACCCGCGATTTTCGTGTAACTGAGCTGGGACGTGCAGCTCTGTGTAAACACAGAGCTGCACGTCCCTGTCAGGGAGAGAGGAGATCGATTGTGTCCCTTGTACATAGGGACACAATCGGTCACCCCCTCCCCCCACAGTAAGGATACACATTTAACCCCTTCCCCGCCCCCTAGTGGTTAACCCCTTCCCTGCCAGTCACATTTATACAGTAATCAATGCATATTTATAGCATTGTTCACTGTATAAATGTGAATGGTCCCAAAAATGTGTCAAAAGTATCCGATGTGTCGGCTATAATGTCGCAATCCCGAAAAAAACGCAGATCGCCGCCATTCCTAGTAAAAAAAAGAATCATAATTATGTCCCCTATTTTGTAGGCAATATAACTTTTGCGCAAACCAGTCACTATACGGTTATTGCGATTTTATTAATTTTTTTTTTTTTTTTTTTACCAAAAATATGTAGAAGAATACGTATCGGCTTAAACTGAGATCAATTTTTTTTTTTTAATGGGATATTTATTATAGCAAAAAGCAGAACATTTTGTGTCTTTTTTTCAAAATTGTCGCTCTTTTTTTGTTTATAGCTTAAAAAATAAAAACCGCACGGGCGATCAAATAGCACCAATAGAAAGCTCTATTTGTGGGAAAAAAAGGACGCCAATTTTGTTTGGGAACCACATCGCACGACCGCGCAATTGTCAGTTAAAGAGACGCAGTGCCGGAAGCTAAAATTTTGTCTGGGCAGGAAGGGGGTGTAGGTGCACAGTAGGCAAGTGGTTAAAGAACTTTGGAGCATAGCCCACTGTGATGGTGGAAGATTGGACCCTCCTGGGAGTTCTGTGGCACAGAATGGTGAGTGCCCTAGTGGTGGTTTCCCTGCTTGTTCCTGTCCACTGTCTCATGCCTGGATTCATGGTAGAGAAGGTGGTTAAAGTATTGTGCGAGAACCCCCCTATGTGGTGTTTGTTTTTAATTTTACAATTATGTGGTTCAATGTTATGCTATGTTCTGAATTAATGGGGTAGGTTCACTTTTTTATTGGTATGTTTACACCTGTATTTGGGGTGTAACATGCTCCTAATCGCCTCCCACCACCAGGGCACCTCTCCCTGTGACAGGAGCCAGGGGTTTCTCTCCTAGTTTTAAAATGTTCTGTGTTCTGTGATTGTATAAACATTTAAAAGCCAGAATGTGTAAATTAATAAACCACATGGCTCCTCCAAGACTCCATTCGCATCCTGGTGTTCCGATTTGCCGCAGTTTAAATTTCATTGGGAAAGCCATCCCCTTTTTTTTTTTTTTTTTCACTCCATACTGTCAAATTTTGTCTGTCTCCCCTCAAACAGACGTGTTTCCGCTCTGCTCTCCAGCATATCCTCTTTTGGGGCTCATAGTCTCAATTCCAGAGGAAGAAAGAGGTCAGGGTTTCTGCACCTAATGCACACTCGTATAAACCTTTGCTAGTGTCTTTAGATGTTGGGGAGTTAAACCATTTTCTTTCCTTGAGCACTTAAGATTTGACTGCCTATGTCCTGGCCTTTGTAATGGTTTCTGGGTCTGTAATCCTCGGAATTGACATTTGGGACAATGCTAGGGCTGCGAGGCCAGTCTGTAGTGTTTGCTTCAGGAATTGGAACCTGCATTAGGCATGTTGCCACATAGACCAAAGCATCTTCATGGTTCTCAGACCCATTTTGTAGATGTGCAAACCATCATGAAGCCTGAATCCCTAACATGCCCAGCAACATAGACAAGGTAGGTTAGGGTTTCCTGTTTGCCACTCTGTGCAAAACCAACTGCACAGAGGAGGCAAGTATGGTAAGGTTAATTTTTATTAAAAAAAAAAAAAACCAAGTTATCTTTTTTAAGCATTAAGACTTCAGGGATTTGGTGATATAAATTCTCAAATATTCCCTTAGTCAAGATTCCGGTGCCTAGATCCGAAACTGATTTAAATATCAACTCGTGTGAGGGTAACTGAATCCCTGCTGGACAGGTAAGCATCCTTGTAATAAGTCGGCAGCTTAAGTATTTGTTCTCCTAAGAAAGTGATTTAAAGGAAGTAAACCAAAATTCTCCCCAACCCCTCCCCCACACACACTTTTGCATTACACACAGCCACATTGTCATCCTGTGGCGAGGGCGGTCTCGGGGTGAATGTGTAGTCTAGTAATTGGAACAATGACGTCTTTATGCCAGCTAGTACTTTAAGAATGTTTAGCAACTTTTTTTCTATTTTAGGTTGAAATTTTGTGGGGTTATTTTGCTTATTTTTCCTAGTACTGATTTTTACTAACATTCAACCTTACCCTGAAAAATGCAGGCAGGAGGAAATTTAGACGGCGGAGCCGCTGGAGCGCTGGTGTGTGTCCTAAAAAGAAGAAAGTACCAGCGGTTCGTGGTGAAAAAAGCTATGAAGCAGGGAGTGAGGCAGACCAGGATCCTAAGGAGTCCAGCCTAGAGCAAACTGAAATAGAACTCCTAGACGAGTCCTCAATGGAAACAGAAAATTCTAATCTTGACATCAGTGGCATAGAGAAGGAAGTGGAGAATGCGCCTCCTAATGCAGATCCTTCCGGGGAGCTTGGAAAAAGACACGAGGAAGTCCCAGCGGCGGCATTAAATGGTGATCATAAAGACCTAACTGGTATGTGAAGGCATTTTACTGTTTGTAATTGGCCGTGACTAAAGTGGAGCCCTGCTTGTAAACCTGAAAAAATAAAGCCCCTGCTCCTCTAAAGCATGTTATACAGCACAGTGTCATTTTGGCCCCATGTAACACCTGAAATACCTGGCTTTTTCTGACCCCCCCCCAGCTCTCCTGTCCTCTTCCCTGCTTGTCTGAGCTGTGTCCTCCCTAGCTGCTGCCATACTATTCAAAGTAACAACCTGTCCTTGGTAGAAGAATCACCTGTCATAACCAGTTATTGCTCACTGCGTTTTTTTATATATATATATATATATATATCTCTTACTGGAGACCGTGGTTGAGCGTTCACGTGACTGTCCAAGGCTCTCCTCCCCGGCTGACTCCTCCACAGTATAATGTGCTGTTTTAAGGAGAGGAAATTGTTGGGGAAAAATAGTATTTGTGTCATGGTTCCAGAATGGTGGGATAACTGAGGGTAGACAGCTTTTCCTATGAGGAAGTATGCATGGATCAAACTTAATGGACTTTTTTTTTTGTAGACAAACTGTGGCACGACTAATTTGGCCCAGAGTGTCATGCTGCAGCACTGGTGACTCCACCATCGCTGCTCTGTCACTCCTCTTTTAAAAATCATCCAGGTCTAGTGTCTTTCTTTTGTCATTGCTGTGCCCACTGATGTAACATTTTGCTCATGCAGACAATGCACTGGATAGTGCACACTACAATTTAATTGTAAGGCAAAGTATTTTATGCATGAAGGTAAAAAGCCTTCAGTGTGCAGCATCCCACTCCAGTTCCCCACCTAATACTTACCTGAAGCTGATCTTCCTCCAGTGATGTGCATGATGGCCTTGTCTCTCTGTGGACTCTCCCCCCTCTTTGGTTAAGGCAGGAGCTATTGGCAAATCACAGCCAGTGAGCTAATGAGGAAGTGAGGGTGTGGGGCAGAGCGGCGACGCTGTGTGTGAATGGGAAAAAAGAAAAATTTCTTTATCGTACATCACGGGACACAGAGCGCATAGCCATTACATATGGGTTATATGGGTACATTCAGGTGTGGACACTGGTGTAATCAACTTCACAGGAAGTTCCTCCCTATATAACCCCCTCCCACTGAGAGTGCTTTAGTTTTTTTCGCCAGTGTCTTAGGTGTTGGTCACGTCTAGCTGTCCCTCGGAGGTCTCGGGACCCAGGATAGCTAGCCGGATCCGTCCGAAGTGCTTCAAAGCCAAGGTGTACGGTACCCGGGCCCTGCTGGAGTGGGGTTTTGCCTATAATGCCTCTCCTTGGAGGGCTGGATTCTGGGCTCCAGTGCCTTAGTCTCTTCCAAGAACTAAAACGCTACTGATGCCAGGATGCTATATAGGTCCAGGGGTGTGGGTTCCTTAACACAGGACCCCGGTCCCTGAAGGTCCAAGACAATACCCACGGAGATGGGGGAAGATTGGGCCTCTTGCATTTTGCAATACCCTGCGGCGTGGAGCAGGTAAGAGGGAACCTGCGGGACTTGGTTCGACAGTAGGTATCCCCCTGGGGGTTCTGGGTTGGCTAACAGTATGCTTGTGCATCAGCCACTATCTCCACTATGTCTGTGTAGGCAGGATGGGATACTAATGTTTACCCAGATAACATGTAGATATATGTATACTTGTGTAAGTTATATATTTGCTACTCACCCCAGGTCTGCCTGTTAACACTGATACTGCAACCCCACATGTTTTAAAGAGGAAATTGCTGGTAAAAACTCCTGTTTCTTAGGAAGCCCATGGGGACAGCTTCCTCGCTATGTGTGCACTACAATAAGATTAGTGCTTACCTGGTGTCTGTTGGTGCTGCCTAAACGCTGGTCCATGTTGTTTCCTCTGCTCTGCTTCCTCCATGTGGTTTCAGCGTGGTGCGCGCGATTCTGTGCGCGCGCACGCCGCCTTTTATAGCGGCGGCGTGCGTCGGGGGGCGGGCCAGCAGCGTCAGGGTCTGTTTAAAGGGAAAACTTTTCTCTGGCTGGTCTTTCCCTCCTGGAGGCAGAGGAAGAAAGGATACAGAGCGTGCAGCTGGGTATTTGGCCACACAGGGACACCTAGTGGCGGTTTTGTGGATCTTCAGGTCTAGGACTTAGGTCCACTATTGACCAGAAAAAAAAAAAAAAAAAGGAAGTTTTTTGCTTAAAGGGACTCAGCCTTAGATCCAGCAGTATCTGAGTCTACCTTGGACTCCGGCTAACGGGCATTGGTGTGTCAATACTCACAGGTTTCCTCAGTATTGCCACCTCCCAGGCGGGTAAAAAAAAAAAAAAAATTAGTTCTTTTTTCATTTTCCTCATACCTGCCCTCATATTGGTTACTCCTAGCTACAACAGTCAGGTGTTGGCTATAGGGGTGACCCAAGGTTGTACAATGGCTCCAAAGGGATCTGGACCAGCCAAGGCTGCTAAAGGTGCCAAAAAGCAAAAGGGGTCTCCATCGGGGTCAGAGGATTTGGGCCAGGCTTCTACGGCCCCACCCTCGCCAGTTAGGACACCGAGTGGCATAGTACAAGAGCCATTGGGGGTGCTGGGGGCAGAGGCGGCCCCCGATCCACCCATTCCCGTTTACGTGACGGAAGAAATGCTAGCAGCCACCATGTGTGGGCTAGAGAAAAGGTTAACTGCGTTGCTTTCCCGTCCTTGCCCAAGTAGCAAGCGGGCTAGATCCCCCTCACCCAGTGTGGGGTTTTCAGATGCGGAGGTCTCCTCTTCAGAGGAACGGGACCCACAAGGGGATCAGGCAGACCCAAGTCCCGACGGTTCAGACAGGGAAAATTCCACTATAGATGAATATTTTTCGGCCTCTCAAGCGGAGAGCCTGTGGATCCAGTCTTTGACAGATATGGTTCGCACTGCCTTTAAACTTCCAGTGCCAGAACTAGTAGCCCCGGAGGTATCCTCATTGGGTTCTTTAAAGGCTCCATTAACTTGTGCGTTTTTTCCAATGCACCCCCTTCTGCGGAACGTGATTTACCAGGATTGGGCTCGACCTGATAGAATCTTTGTCCCTCCTAAAAGATTCTCTATTCTCTACCCTATGGAAGAGGAATATGTAAAGAAATGGGCACTCCCTACAGTGGACGCGGCCATTTCCTGCGTGAATAAATCCCTGACTTGTCCGGTTGAAAATGTCCATATGTTCAAGGATCCGGTCGACAAAAAATTTGAGACCCTACTGAAAGCAGCTTTCACCTCAGTAGGTGCCATGGTTCAGCCAGCAGTAGCAGCCATTGGTGTTTGTCAGGCCCTGAAGGATCAGGCAAAACATATATTAAAGGACATGCCGGCTCAGCATACTCATGAATTAGCAGAATTCCCTAGGGCTTTCTGCTTTGCAATAGATGCTATTAAGGACTCCATCCAACAGGCATCCCGTTCATCTCTACTGATGGTTCACATGCGTCGCCTTTTGTGGCTAAAGAACTGGTCAGCAGAGGCACCCTGCAAAAAGCTTTTAGCAGGGTTTCCCTTTTCATGGGGGAAGACTATTCGGGGAAGACCTAGATAAATATATCCACACCATATCAAGTGGAAAAAGTACTTCCTTACCGGTCAAGAAAAGACCGCGTGGGCCCACGTTTAAACGACAGGCCATTGCAGGCTCGGCCCCTTCGACTTCCCGTCAGTATCGACGGCCTCCCGGGCGTTCAGCAGTTAATAGCCGCCCACAGGGACAAGCCGCGGCAAACAAGAGGCCCTGGTCTCGCAAGTCGGCTAAACCAGTCATCAAGTCAGATTCATGAAGGGGCGCCCCCACTCTCTTGGGTGGGGGGAAGACTTCAGTTTTTCTCCGAAGTCTGGAAGGCCAGAATTCCCGACTCTTGGGTTCGGTCCGTAGTAGCCTCAGGCTACAAACTAGAGTTTCGAGAAATCCCCCCTCCTCATTTCAGGGGTCAAGTCTTCCAAGCGACCCGTTAAAGAGGGCCTCTCTCGTAAAGGCGTTGGATCGCCTCTTGCTCCAAGGAGTAATTGTAGAAGTACCAACCCAAGAAAGGGGTCTGGGATTCTACTCCAACCTTTTTGTTATACCAAAACCCAATGGCGACGTCAGGCCTATATTAGACCTCAAACGCCTAAATCGCTTTCTAAGGATTCAGACCTTTCGTATGGACTCCATACGTTCAGTGACAGCCAGCCTGCATCAGGGCGACTTTCTAGCATCTATAGACATAAAGGATGCATATCTGCATGTGCCGATTTACCCAGCACATCACAAGTTTCTTCGTTTTACGATAAATCAAAGTCATTACCAGTTCGTAGCCCTCCCTTTCGGGTTGGCAACAGCTCCACGGGTATTCACAAAGGTGTTAGCCCCGGTGCTAGCCGTCCTAAGGACAGAAGGCATCTTGGTCCTGGCATACCTGGACGATCTCCTGGTTATCGACAGCTCAGCTTCCAACCTCAATCATGCAGTAGTCCGCACAGTGCGGCATCTAGAAGAGTTCGGGTGGATTGTGAACCAAGAAAAATCAAGGTTACAACCCACAAGACAGTTGGAATATCTAGGCTTTCGGTTAGATACAGAATGCCAGAGGATATTTTTACCTCAAGAGAAGATCAGGTCGTTGATTCAAACGATTCAAATAGTCTTAGGCAAAAAGAAGCCGACTATTCGCCTATGCATGCGACTGCTGGGAAAGATGGTGGCCGCCTTCGAAGCAGCGCCCTATGCCCAGATCCATACCAGAATTCTGCAGGCAGCTATTCTCTCTGCTTGGAACAAGTCCATACAGGCATTAGACCGTCCATTAGTTCTTTCCCCAGGAGTCAGGCGCAGCCTGTACTGGTGGCTGATCCCTCAAAAATTATCAAAAGGGAAAACCTTTTGCCCCATCTCGTGGAAAATAGTAACCACAGATGCCAGCCTAACAGGTTGGGGGGCAATCTTAGGAAAACGGACCCAGCAGGGACAGTGGTCAGAGGCAGAAAGTCTGCTTCCCATCAATGTCCTAGAGATCAGAGCTGCTCGGTTGGCCCTGGTCGCCTGGACTCTCCCCCTGCAGGGTCTGCCAGTAAGGATACAGTCCGACAATGCCACGGCGGTGGCATACATAAACCACCAGGGGGGCACAAGGAGCCTAGCGGCTCAAAGGGAAGTAAACCTGATTTTTTTTCATGGGCCGAAGCCCATGTACCCTGCATCTCGGCGGTGTTCATCCCAGGGATAGACAATTCTCAAGCAGATTTTTTGAGTCGTCAACAGTTACTCCCGGGAGAGTGGTCTCTTCACCCCCAGGTATTCCAAGAGATTTGCCAAAGATTCGGAGTTCCCGATGTGGACATCATGGCAACAAGATTCAACAAGAAATTGGACAAATTCGTATCCCGAGCCAGGGACCCCTCGGCCTACGGGACCGATGCGTTGGTTTGCCCCTGGCACCAGTTTTCTCTCCTGTATGCGTTCCCTCCACTACAGATGATTCCCCGCCTTCTACGAAGGATCAGGGTGGAGCGCAGGCCGGTGATCCTGGTGGCCCCAGCCTGGCCCAGAAGGGCTTGGTACGCACTCATCGTGAGGATGTCAGTAGGGGCACCGTGGCCACTCCCCCTGCGCCCAGATCTGCTGTCTCAGGGCCCGATCTACCACCCTGCTTCACAGCAGCTAAATTTGATGGCTTGGCGGCTGAATCCCTAATTCTTAAGGGCAGAGGCCTCTCAGCCCAGGTCATATCTACGTTAATTCAGGCTAGAAAGCCAGTCTCTAGAAATATCTATTACAGAGTCTGGAGGACCTATGTGGAGTGGTGCGAGTCTCAAGGAGGGCATCCTCGCAAGTTTTTTATTGACAGGATCTTGCGATTCCTCCAGGTTGGCGTTGACAAGGGGTTGGCTCTTAGTACTCTAAAGGGGCAGGTGTCTGCCTTATCGATATGGTTTCAAAGGCCTTTGGCCACACATTCGCTTGTGAAAACCTTTTTGCAGGGGGTCTTGCATGTAAATCCCCCTATTAGAGCTCCCCTCTGCCCCTGGAATTTAAATCTGGTCTTGTCAGCTTTACAAAAGCAGCCGTTTGAACCTCTGACAGAAATCCCTCTTGTGCTGCTAACCCGAAAGTTGGTTTTCTTGGTGGCTATGGCTTCGGCCAGAAGGGTCTCCGAGCTGGCAGCCTTGTCTTGCAGGGAACCGTACCTTATTCTGCATAAGGACAGAGTGGTTCTGCGGCCTCAACCTTCTTTCCTTCCTAAGGTCATATCCAGTTTTCACTTGAATCAGGACCTAGTTCTACCATCCTTCTTTCCTACTCCCCAGTCCAGAGAGGAAAGACTGCTTCATACTTTGGATGTGGTCCGAGCCATGAGGGTCTATCTCAAGGCTACAAAAAAGATTCGGAAAACAGATGTGCTTTTCGTTCTCCCGGATGGCCCCAAGAAGGGTCAGCCGGCTGCCAAGTCTTCCTTGGCTAGGTGGATTAAGCAGCTGATTTTTCAGGCCTATGGTCTGAAGCGCGTTCCACCTCCCTTATCAGTTAAAGCCCATTCTACGAGGGCCATGAGTGCCTCCTGGGCGGCACACCATCAGATCTCTATGGCACAGGTTTGCAAAGCGGCAACCTGGTCTTCCGTACATACGTTTACTAAATTTTATAAGTTGGACGTCGCAAAGGCTACGGACGCAGCATTTGGGCAGGCGGTCCTACGGGCAGCAGTATAGAATCCTCTGGCCCGGTTCACGCCCCCTTGTTTTCTGTTGGTGGAGCTATTTTTTACCTCCTGATATATGTTCTGTTTGGCTATTTTTTGGCCTTACGGTCTCCCTCCCTTCATGGAGCATTGCTTTGGGACATCCCATATGTAATGGCTATGCGCTCTGTGTCCCGTGATGTACGATAAAGAAAAAAGGATTAATAACAGCTTACCTGTAAAATCCTTTTCTTGAAGTACATCACGGGACACAGAGCTCCCACCCCTCTTTTTGGGGAACATTGTGTAACCTCAGAGAAATTGCTTGCTACAAAACTAAAGCACTCTGTGGGAGGGGGTTATATAGGGAGGAACTTCCTGTGAAGTTGATTACACCAGTGTCCACACCTGAAGGTACCCATATAACCCAAGTGTAATGGCTATGCGCTCTGTGTCCCGTGATGTACTTCAAGAAAAGGATTTTACAGGTAAGCTGTTATTAAAAATCCTTTTATTACAAGGCACACATGCACAAAATAACATTAACCTCCTGCAAGGCTATTTAAAACGCCTGAACATTATAAAAAAATATATAGGGATTTGGTCACACCATATGGCTATATGGTGCTTAAGCCCACTTACTGCCACAAAGTACCCCACGATTAGTGGGTCCTATGCTATCCATAGAATGGAAGATCCTGCTTCTCTAAACCATGGAAGAAATACACTCTATGTTGGAGAACTAAAGGATGACTCCTATAACACAGATGGACACTGAGAGGCAATGATGAGGGAGTGGGGTGCACCTGCCCAAAAGGATTTGATCAGAATACATACAATAGTAGGGCTGCAACTAATGATTATTTTCATAAATATTGTTTTGATTAATCGAATAATAGCCTTTAAACACAAATTGCCGCAAAAAACGCATTACATACTTTTCTGCAGCTTCTCCATTGAAGTTTATTGAACCAAAACAAAAAAAGACAGTTTTGCGTTAAGACCCCGCCCTCTCCAAATAGGCAGCAGCTGATAAAGAATCATGGATGTGAACGTGTCCCATAAGAAAACATGTAAATGAACTGTAGCGTGTTTCTGCAAAAAGCAGCAAAAAACAGAGGTGTGACCCGGCCTGAGATGTTTAGTAACATAATGGGATAACTGAGGGTAGACAGTAAATGAACTGTAGTGCGTTTCTGCAAAAAACAGAGGTGTGAGGTGTGACCCGGCCTGAGATGTTTGGTAACATAATGTGGTTAAATAAACAAAATAAGTACAAAAAGCGCAAATAATCGCTACTGTAAGGGGTTCATTTATTTTTTTGTGGGACAGTGAAATATTTACAGTAGCGATTTGCTTTTTTTTTGTACTATAAAGGGCTATTTTTTTTTTTTTTTTTTTTAACCTCTTTATGTTACTGGGCGATTGATTACGAAAATTGTAATCGATTCATTTCATAATCGATTAGTAGTTTCGGCCCTATACAATAGACAAAGATTTGGGGGGGCTCACCCTGAAAGATGCATTAAAGATGGTGCAGTCATAAGACCATAAAACAGAAAAAAATATTACATCGCACACATGTAACAAATTACTAACTCCTGCTATACACTGAAGGTCTTTTATCTTAAAGGGGTTGTAAAGGTACAAACCCCCCCCCCCCCAAATAGCTTCCTTAACCGTAGTGCAGTCCTCCTTCACTTACCTAATTTTTCCATTTTGATTTTAAATGTCCTTATTTCCTCTGAGAAATCATCACTTCCTGTTCTTCTGTCAGTAACTCCACACAGTAATGCAAGGCTTTCTCCCTGGTGTGGCGAGTCAGGATGCGCTCTACTTTGCAAATAGAGAAAGGAGCTGTGTTAGTGGGGGCATACTGACTCTCAATGACACCTTTTTACAACCCCTTTAATGCATTGAATGTATTAAGATTAAAAAACATTTTGCCTTTACAAGGTGTGTGTGTTATAAAATAAATATATATTTATCTCCCCAATTTTTTGTTCCACATTAAGTTCGGAAATTTTGTACACTACTACTAATATGTTAGGATGCAAGTTTAAAAATATTACATGATGTTTGAATGAAGAATATAATTTTTAAAGCTGATTTGATGTTTAATAGGTAATGGGCTGATCACCTGATTTATTTATTTTATTTTGTCACTAAAAAGTAAATTACATTTTAATATTGATTTTAGATGCGTGCATTCTGAGAATGACCCGTGGAAGACAAATGCAAGTAGAACAGCAGAACCTTATAAGCGTGAATAAAATTATGGATGTCCTCTCTGAACCAGTGCCGGCATTCCACGTGGATCACCAGAGCCTTAAGGTAAGTTTCTGTTTGCGTATGACTATGCATGTCTTTTTTTTTTTTTATTTGTATTTGACCAAAAAAAAAATATAAGAGCTGTCTTTGCGGATGTCCTCGGTTGTTGCCTACCCAGATCAATGTAGCAAGTGAAGTGCTCTTTCATGATTGTTCGGTCAGTCATCTGATATTCAGTCAGAAGTATGGTTGTCAATGCTAACTTCTTGACAAACGTGTTGCCTTCACCAAGCAGACAGCTATAAAACATTTAGACGTTCTACCCTACCACAATTTCCTAAAAATGTTTGTTCCCATTGGACAATTTTTATTTGCTACACTTCTTTAGAATAGCTTGCAGGAACTGGTGCTCTAGCTGCAAGTGTTGTTGGTCATGGAGCAGCCCAGCTCTGACACCACCTACCCCCACAGTGTTCAATGGGCCATGTTGGACTACGTGTGTGTTTTGAGCTTTGCTGGTAGCGCAGGGTTTTTAAAGCGGTACTAAACTCCCCTTTCCACTTGTACCTCTACCGGTAAGGCTTACCTCTAGGTACAGTGAATATTTCCTAAACCTGCACCGTTTAAGAGATATTTACATATGTAATGCCTGATGATATCACCGGCGCACTGCTCTATTAATGGATGGTGCACTCTGAGTGTGTTTGTCCATTGAGAATGCTGTGCACCAATCATGGCTCCGATGTGCGGGAGTGGCGTCATTGTGGTCCGGCCATTCAAATGACCAGAGCTAACAAACCCTGAGTCTGCATTCACACCTAATCGCAGCGTTTTGTACCGCGATTTGCGGCGACAAAATGCCACGATTTTAACCCCCCAGGTCCACATCTCCTATGCCGAACGTCGAAGCCGTCTGAAAAAAGGGTCCAGGACTTGTTTTGAGCTTCAGGCATTTGGCATAGGAGATGTGAACCATCTCGATAGAAGACAATGGTATTTCTCCCCTCCAGCGTATTTAGGGCTGCACGAGCGTCGGGCGTAAATACGCCTAGGTATGAATGGTGCCTTGGTGCGGCTCTGTGGCTTACGCATGCGTTTGCAAATGCGTGCGGACAAAACGTCCAGCCAAACCTCATTTGGCTGGACTTCTCCTATGGATCACAAGAGTGGTACGTTTTGCACTCCTGTTATCTGTTTTCAGCAGATATCAGTCCAGGCACTGCATCATCCCGACAATGGAAGAGTGGATCTGCCCACATGCCTGGTACAGCCGCTTACACGGCTCAGCACTCCAGTGAGCAAGAAGGAAGAAGAGCAGAAAGCTGTGACTGACTACAGCTCTCTGCTCACGGAGCTCTAAAAACCGAGTGATCGGCGGTCTTTGTTCTCTGGTCTTTGTTCTGGTTGTGGAGGACCCAGTGGACAGATTCTGCATCCACCTAGGTAAGTATGATTGGGGGGGGGGGGGGGTTTCCTCCTCCTCCTCCCATTTTTAATTATTTTTTAATTTATGTAGCCTGCATTACAGAAGTGGGTTCAGTTGCGTGATATTTGTTTTAAAGCGGAGCTCCACCCGCATTTTTTTTTTTTCAAAGTCGGCAGCTACTAACAGTGTAGCTGCTGACTTTGAATAAGGACACTTACCTGTCCTAGGCGCCCGGGCTGACGGCCCATGCCGATCCTCGATCCCGGCACCGCCATCCACAGTCAGGGAAACCGGCAGTGAAGCCGTGCGGCTTCACTGCCCGTTTCCTACTGCGTATGTGCGAGCGGCGCTTTGTGAATGGTCCGGCTGCTTTCTGGGATACACACAGTTCCCAGAATGCAGCGCGGCCCATTCACAAGAAGACACCGAGAAGAGGAGGAGGAAGAAAACCACACCGCGGATCATGAGGGCAGATTCAGGACTTCCGCATAGCAACAGGCTATTTAGGGTGAGTATTTTTTATTTTATTTTTCCCCCATTTCATTTTTTTTTTTTTTTTAAATAAATAAATCAGGGTGGAGCTCCGCTTTAAATCGTTAACATCATAAGGTGTGGATAGATAGATATTCTCTATCCAAAACATTGTACCATTGCAAATGTAACGTGGTGTTTTTTTTTATTATTATTATTTTAGGAACTGTTACAAAAAGTTGTGAGTAAAACAAATGGATATAATGTACTGCAACTGGAAAAGTTGTATGCCATGCTGAGCCAGTGTATTTACAGACATCGTAAAGACTACGACAAATCTCCGTTAATAAAGGTATAGTATAATTTTATTTTGTGAGCAATTGGTGCCCCCTTTTTTTTTTAAACGCTTCAATACCAGGCACTTCCTGCCCAGGCCAATTTTCAGCTTTCAGCACTGTTGCTGTTCAAATGACAATTGCGTGGTCATGCTACACTGTACACAATTCTTTTTCCTAATTTTGTTCCCACAAAATAGAGCTTTCTTTTGTTGGTATTTGATCATCTTTTTTGGCAAGTGATCAAAACGCCAAATTTTGAAAGTTTTTTTATTTGTTATAAAACTTTGTAAATAAGTACATTTCCTCCTACACTGATAAGCTGCACTGGTGGGGGACACTGATATGCAGCACTGATGGGCATTGGTAAGTGGCACTGATGGGCACTGAAAGGCTGCACTGATGGTTACTTATGGGTGTCACTGGTAGGAATTTTTGTTTGCCACTGGATGACAGCTGCCTGGGCACAGGTTGACAATTCCCTGATGGTCTAGTGTGGTAGCCTTCCTTGGTGTTCCAGTGTGGCATCCTGGTGGGCATCCGAGGGGGGAGGCTGTGCCGCATGACTGAGATTGTCTTTCCATTAACCCAACACCACAGCATTGTTTACGTTTTGGCATGTGTTAAGTCCCAGCCACCGAGAGGCCGCATGTATGCGTACAGCCAGCACAAAGAGGTTAATTGCTATATGGCAGAAAAAACCCCAAGCATATCCCTTGCAAAGGAAGGGATACATCTCCAGCTGTGGATAAAGTAAGCAATGTCAATGTGGAATGGGCCTGTACCTTCACAAACTTTCTAAACAAGGGCCCAGTTTACTTACGGGCAGTGGTAGTAGAAAGGGTCCTGACTTCAGTGAGGAAAAAATAATGCCCCACTGTTTCAGTAATTGCGCCCCATTATTGGTGTAGGTGGAAGGAATTGTGCTCTATCATTATCATTTATCATTGGGCCCCATCATTGGTGTCATTGAGAGGAATTGTGCCTAATCATTGGTGTCATTGTGCGGAAATGTGCCCCGTTGTTGGTATCCGTGGATGAAACGGTGCCCCAATGGCTGGATAAAAGCAAGGGGCTGTATTTGACCCCCCCATGCTGCAGTTTGGAGACCTCTGACCGAGTACACACTTATAAAAGCAAATTGGGCCAATTTTATCAGTGTTAATTTTGGCAGCAAATTTTAGTTTTAGTCCCATTTTTAGTCTTCTGCAATTGTTTTAGTCGTATTTAGTTGACTAAATCTCCAGTAAATTTTAGTCATCTAAAATATGTGTATAATTAAATTGTGATGCATTAGTTACCATTTCTCTACAATTTCCAAACTCATTATATACTGCTGGAGTGAAAAATCTCATATGTTATTTATGGTATTGAGGTATGAACATGCACTACAGACCAGTGTTCATTTTGAAGTCAAATTTCAATTTAGTTTTGGTCTAAAATGGCATTTTAGTTTTAGCTGTATTTTAGTCATCTCTATTATTATTATTTATTATATATATTTTTTATTTTTTTTTGGTCGACTAAAATGTTTTAGTTGACAAAATGAACACTGCATTTTATTGTTTGAACTTACCCTGGATGATCACTCTACATATAGATGGTAGACCTCTTTCATCGTGCCATAGACCTGGCGCTACACATGAATTCCACCTTAACCACTTGCTTACTGGGCACTTATACCCCCCTCCTGCCCAGGTGATATTTCAGCTTCCGGCACTGCGTCGCTTTAACTGACAATTGCGCGGTCGTGCGACGTGGCTCCCAAACAAAATTGACGTCCTTTTTTCCCCACAAGTAGAGCTTTCTTTTGGTGGTATTTGATCACCTCTGCGGTTTTTATTTTTTGCGCTATAAACAAAAAAGAGCCACAATTTTGAAAAAAATACAATATTTTTTACTTCTTGCTATAATAAATATCCCAATTTAAAAAAAAAAAACTTTTTTTTTCTCAGTTTAGGGCGATGCGTATTCTTCTACATATTTTTGGTAAAAAAAAAAAAAAAAAAAACGCAATAAGCGTCTGGTTTGCGCAAAATTTATAGTGCCTACAAAATAGGGGACAGAATTATTATTTTTTATTTATTTTTTACTAGAAATGGCGGCGATCTGCGATTTTTATTGTGACTGCGACGTTATGGCGGACACATCGGACACTTTTGACACATTTTTGGCGTCATTCACATTTATACTGCGATTGGTGCTATAAATATGCACTAATTACAGTATAAATGTGACTGGCATTGAAGGGGTTAACACTAGGGGGTGAGGAAGGGGTTAAATGTATTCCCTGCATAGTGTTCTAACTGTGGGGGGAGGGGGGGTGTGACTGGGGAGGTGACCGATCTGTGTCTCTATGTACAAGAGACACAGATCCGTCTCCTGCTCTCCAGAGACAGGACGCTGTCTCTATGTAAAACGGCAATGAGAGATGATCTATGAGATCATCTCTCATTGGCCGCACAGATCGCATCGCAAACGGCCACTCTGATTGGCCGTTCGCGGCGATCTGTGATTGGCTGTGTCCAAGGGACACGGCCAACACAGTGTTTCCCCGCAGCGCGCTCTGGAGCGCGCGCCGGGAAACAGCTAATGACAAGCCGTCAATTGACGGCTTGTTGACAATTTAGATTCGCGCTAGAGCCGTCATTCGGCTGTAGCGCGGATCTCAAGTAGTTAAAGGGGTTGTAAAGGTAGTGTTTTTTTTTTTTTTTTTTTTTTTTTTTTTTTTGTTTTTTTTTTAAATGGCTTCCTTTACCTTAGTGCAGTCCTTATTCACTTACCTCATCCCTTTTTGTTTTTAAATGTCCTTATTTCTTCTGAGATATCCTCATTTCCTGTTCTTCTGTCTGTAACTACACACAGTAATGCAAGGCTTTCTCCCTGGTGTGGAGTGTCATGCTCGCCCCCTCCCTTCAGACTACAGGAGAGTCGGGATGCTCTCTACGTTGCAGATAAAGGAGCTGTGTTAGTGGGCATCCTGACTCTCCGGTAGTCCAAGGGAGGGGGCGAGCACGACACTCCACACCAGGGAGAAAGCCTTGCATTACTGTGTGGAGTTAGACAGAAGAACAGGAAGTGAGGATTTCTCAGAAGAAATAAGGACATTTAAAGCAAACTGGAAGGATGAGGTAAGTGAAGGAGGACTGCACTAAGGTAAAGGAAGCTCTTTAGAGAATTATTTCTTTTACTTTTACAACCCCTTTTTAAATATCACATTCAGCTGTGCTCCCCCTACCTTTTTTAATCCTAGAACTTGTCAATACATGAGATCAGTAGCATCCGAAGGATGAAGGGGCTGAAATAAAGCTAATGCAGTACCCACAGATGGGTAAATTTGGGCCAGAATGATGTATTGCCCCCAACAATATGCAACCTATACCCAGATCATGCTATAAGACTGTTATCTAATAATGTATGGTCATGTTTTGTCAGACTATTATATTTAAATGCTGCTTTAAACCCACTTGGTAATAATTCTGTAACTTTTTTTTTTTTTTTTTTTTTTAGGAAATGGGACACGAAGTTGAAAATTTCAGGATCTGACGTCACATCTTTATCTGTTTTTTTAAACTGCCTTAATGTTTAATATATGCAATGTTTACTTGTACATATATGCTGTAACATGTGAAAGATATTGGGGGAGATTTTCATGGGGTATGACATTGTACTGTATATATTTATGTTGCTGATATGTTTATTTTTTGAGTGTATACTAAAGAGGCAAAACCACAGTCAAGCAACGTGAAGGGTATTCTGGGCCAATGAGCTTAAGTGAATCTATGTGCTTTAAGTGTGTACATTGGCCACAGATGTTCATTGTAGACACCTAGATGTGTGCAGAGAGAAACTGGCGTCTTCCAAATGGCCGCTGACCTTTTCCAGGTCTGCAATGTCGGCATTGATCCTGACTTGCCTTCTGAGCAATGTATTCAGCAAATTAAGTCGGCACCCCTGATTTTGTTTTAAATTTGTGACCTAATGAAATGAAGGCTATAGGACTGGTATGACCACCAGGCAAGAAGAATTTTCAGAAATGCAATAAGAGTAGCCTTCATGTGTTGTGCAGCATAGGTTCCCTTTTACGCCTGATTTTACACCGATGCATTTAAAGTGCTTTTTTGCAGATTTGCCTTACAGTCCATTTAACATGGTTTCCTATGGAATACGTTCTGTAGTGCAAAAAACACTGGCAATGCATTGGCGTGAGTCGAGCCTTAGACCCCTTTTACACTGGGGCGCTTTTCAGGTGTTTTAGCGCTAAAAATGGCACCTGAAAAGCGCCTCTCATGCGTCCCCATTGTGAAAGCTTGCGTGCTTCCACACTGGAGCGGTGCTCTTGCATGATGGGGGAGGGGGGATCCTGCAAACAGCATCTTTGTGGCGGCGCGGTGTATACACTGCTCCCAAAACTCTGCCTGTTGAAATTAACGGGCAGCGCTGCAACATGGCACTTTTAACCCTTCCGCTAGCAGAGGTTAAAAGCGCAGCTAAAACTAACAGCGCTTTACTGCTAATGCCGGCACTGCCCCCGTGTGAAAGGGCTCTTAAGCTTCAGCGTATCTGGAGAAGCTCAAGCCCAGGGGTGCTTTGTTGAGCAGCTGGAGCTGTCTGTCCTGTACAGCGAGTGCTGCTACCTGAATGTGGCCAATCAGAAGCAAGTATGGGTTGGCTTTAAAGGAGGACAGAATTTTAAAACACTTCATATCTTTAATGGTTTCTTGATGTTCCTGAATACAATAAAAATGTGCCATGTAAAAGTATAACCGATTGCCTATTCTTTCCTTGTAAAGGGCTAGTTATCGCAGGTCCAGGCCAGTATAAACCTTTACATTAGACCTGGTTTGTCTACTGTGTAGTGAGGGATGTGTCTTCAAATCAGGGCTGAGAATGAGGAGGATAATGGGTATGCCTCTAGAGAAGCATTCTCTGAAACGCATGGGATCACTGAGAGCAGTGCGCCTTTTTGAAAGTCTACTTTTGTAGGTGGGACCGGCCGAGATTCAAACTGTGTATCGGCAGGCTGATCTATTGATTTGATTTGGGTACAACCAGCATGTTGGATTTTTTGCATGCGGCCGCCTACCATCGCTGTGTTTTCCTGGCGGGGACGGCTCCCCTAACACCGAAAGAACACTAACTCCATGGGAGCCTTCCCCCATCAACACTGACTGCAAACATTGGGATTTTTTTTTTTTTTTTTGTCAACCTGTGGTTGCAGGAAAGATCGTATCCTCTTTTGCCAGTTTAACAAGAGTTCTTACAAACATCCAATTGTGATCCTATAATTTTTTTTTTATGCTTGCTCTAGTAAATCAGGCCCTGTCTTTAATGCCTGGGGCCATAAGTGATTTCTATATTACATGCGTTTTTTATATTATGTTTTTTTTTGGGGGGGGGGGGTGAACAGAATTTCTTCATTCTCGGTCCTGGTCTGCAGACCTCTTTCTATATAGCAGTGCTGGCTGCAGACATTTTGAAAGTGACTAGAATGTAATACTGGCTTAATCCTGTGAATTCTCTTCTCAGACCACAGGGAGAGAAGAGAGGCAAGAGGGTTATATTTGCAAGTTTCTTGTGTTCCTGGATATATTAAAATGTATTGTCTGTTAAGGCTACAATTATTTTAAAATGTGTCTTGCCAATAATTTTATTATAGTGTGAGGGGGGGGGGTTAGAACCCGTGTTTTTTTTTTTTTTTTTTATGCATTTCATGACAATGGTAGTTGGCTCTTTTGATATGGGGAGCCCCAAAATCAATGGACCACATTTAACAACTTCAGCCTCGGACCATTTGGCTGCCAAATGACCGGGCCACTTTTTGCGATTCAGCACTGTTGCTTTAAACTGACAATTGCGTGGTCATGCGACGTGGCTCCCAAACAAAATTTAACTTGCCCCCCCCCCCCCCCAGCTATTTTATCCCCCCCCCCCCCCGTTTAGGCCAATACGTATACTACATATTTATAGGGGGGATAGTTTTTATGGCATTTTTATTATATTTTCTACTAATATCTGTCTTTTTCGTGACTGCAACTTTATGGCGGATACATCGGACACACTTTTGAAAATTTTGGGGACTATTGTCATTTTTACAGCGATCAGTGCTATAAAAATGCAGTTTTTACTGTAAAAATGACACTGGCAGTGAAGAGGTTAACCACTAGGGGTGCTGGAGGGGGTTAAGTGTGTCCTAGGGAGTGATTCTAACTGTTAGGGGGGAGGAGCTACCGGTGACACATCGGTGATCACTGGAAACAGATCAGTGACATGTCACTAGGCAGAACAGGGAAATGCCTTGTTTACAAAGGCATCTCCCTGTTCTGCTGTTGAGTGCAATCACAGGACGCCCGGGAACAGCGTTCCTGGGACCTGCGGCGACAAATTTTAAAGGAACGTACAGGTACGCACATTTGCCTGCCTGTGCCATTCTGCCGATGTGTATATCTGCGGTCAGCAAGTGGTTAAAGATGCATGAACATTTATGCCTTGTTTTCACTGAGCGGATCGGTACGGTGCACTAGTTTCCATTATGAAAGTGTGCCATAAAAACCGTACCAGACCATTCTGGGTCCTGCTTCAGATGTGGGGCCATAGACAATGGTTTGGTTAGGGCAGACCTACAATACAAAAATGGGTCAAAATGGTTTGATGTGCCATAATACAAAAGGAACTTGGACAGCCGCACTCCAAAAAAACGTTCCTTTAATTAAAATGAATCACAAAAATAGACGTGCCACAGCAAAACTGGAACAAAAAGTGTTTCGCACTGTAACTTCAGTGCTTAGTCATAGCTGTGTCCGCTATAATGTTGCAGTCACAAAAAAATTGCTGATTGCCGCCATTAGTAGTAAAAATATATATATATTAATAAAAATGCCATAAAGCTATTTCCTATTTTGTAAACGCTATAGATTTTGCGCAAACCAATCGATAAACTCTTATTGCGATTTTTTTTTTTTTTTCCCCAATAATATGTAGAATACATATCGGCCTAAACTGAGGGAAAAAAAATGTTTTTATATCTTTTTTGGGGGATATTTATTATAGCAAAAAGTAAAACATATTGCAAAATCAAAAATGATGTTGGGCTACTTTCTCTAAGAATTGCATGAATCAGGAAAATACTGCGATATGGTCACTAGGTGATCATCGGTTCCATCTAGTCACCAAAATTTGTAATTTTCTTGATTTGTGTTATTTTTGTCAATGAGGACATCTAACATTATTTTTCCCCCTCTATATCCAAAGCTAAAAAAATATTATTTTATTTTAAATATATTGATAAAATCTGCTTTCTGTGTACCTTACAAATATGTATCGGGCATGCACATGCCACTTCAGCAACCTTCATTCAGGTTGATGCTGGGAACCATAGTGATTTACCAGCCAGAGAGGACATTTAAATGAGATTTGAAGTTGGGGTAGGCTTTAAAAGGCTAGTTAAAATGCGTCCTTTTTTTTTGTTTTTTTTCATTGCCATGTTTTCAACAATGGCCAATAGTTCTTTAGTTTGAGTGTTGCTCTACTCCAAAGTCGGCGGGGACTATAAGGCTGGGTTCACACTCTTTGCATGCGGCTCAGAGTGCAGAGTCCAGAGTGTCCTTGTTCACTGTTTCAGGTCCGATTTTCTTGACTTCGGACCTGAAACGGACCAAAAGACACACAAGACCCCTGTGTAAATGCACACCGGAGCCACTCTGGAGATATGTGAACCCAGCCTGAATCTTGGGTGCTTGCTTTTCATCAGTGGTGTCAAGTTCTTGTGACGTGCTCTCTAATTCATAGTATTCATTAAAGCTGTATTAAGATTGCTTTGCTCTCGGTATATAGAAATATACTTTGTGTACTGCTGGCAGATTTATTGCACCAAGTGGCAACAAACTTCTGTTTTCTGTTTTAATCTAGAAGTGTGTATATAAGCATCTGTATTTTTTTATGAATGTTTTTTTGTGTTTACTGTTGCACAACTATCATATTTTTTTCCCTCACTGGAAGTGTTGCTATTCATAAATGTCAATTAAAGCGACTGATATCAATAGTGTGCATGTTCTTTCATAAGAGGGAAGTCACTGTAAGACTAGCCATACAAACATCGACTTTTATCTCACCCCTGCACTACCCCTTTCACTACCTTTTAAAAAATTGTGAAATAGCAACTGCTTTCAATAAACACTTGTTTTAAATTGTAAAGCCCTACACAAATTAGATAGCTTCAGTCTTGCCCTATCAGCTTACCTTTTTGTATTTAAAAAAAAAAAAAAAAATTCAGTTTCAGCTGTGCTTTCTTATGAAAGCGGTTCGAGTGGCAAATTGGCCACTGGATCGCTTTCAAAAGCAGTGTAAGGGGTTGTGTCCCATTTTATATTTTACCAAAAATTCATAAGTGAATCTTTTGCCCAAAAAAAAAAAAAAAATGCTTTTGAAAAGCTGCTGCGCAAATACTGTGACCAAAAAAATAAACTTGCGACTTTTGCCATTTTATTCTCTGGTCTCTGCAAAAAATAAAAATAATGGTTGGGAATGCTGTATTTAGCGCTCTCAAAACACCGTACCAATTGGAATAAATGGGCAGTGCTTTAAAAACCATTTTAACCTGCTGCCCCAGTGTGAAAGGGGTATTGAAAGTACCGGAAGGTTGTATGCTAGGGGACATGTTGCACCATGTTAATGTGTTCACTTTGGTAAGGGAATGCTATAAAAAGTGTTATCAATTTCTATAAGACCAGAGCATACTTTGACAGCCCTTGTATGGTATGCGCTCCATAATTACGAAATGTAATAAAAATATAATTTGGACTCTTGGTTTTGAAGGTGTGTTTTGCAAGACATAACATCTCTAATCTGTGTAATGGTGTGGGGGATTTTTTCTTGGCCCCTTATTACCAATTGAGCATCATTTAAACACCACAACCTACCTGAGTTTTGTTGCTGACCATCCGTTTATGACTACAGTGTACCCATCTTCTGATGTCACAAAGCTCCAATCATCTCACTACTGGACAATGAGGTCACTCCAATGTCCTCCACAGTCACCAGATCTCGTTCAATAGAGCACCTTTGGGATGTGGTGGAACATGAGATTTGCATCATGGATGTGCAGCCAAGAAATCCTGCAGCAACTGTGCGATGCCATCATGTCACATTTGGCACCTTTTAGGGGGAAGGGTGCAGACACGCCCCTACCCACAATACACAGTAACTGCAGTATTTGTAGCTGCTGGCTTTAAAAATAAATAAATAATAATAATGGGGGAACCTCCGCTTCAATATGCAATAATTTGCGTCTGGAAATAAAGGAAGAGATGAACAAACATATTTAGGACAATACTAGGCAGAAGTGATCATCCTAAACAACATGGAATCACCAGGTATTATTATTATTAGATGGACACAGCTCCTTAAATCTTGACTTGTGGGTTATGTTCCTGTTCTATAGGAGAGGACTAGGCAGAACATGTTAGATATTTTTAAATACGTGTTACTTTAACCACTTGAGATCTGCGCTATTGACAAAAGATGTCAACAGCGTGGCACTCAAGTGCCAAGTTGACGTCATTTAAAGTGCATTACCCGTGCGTGCAAATACTGTCCTGGCGCATCGCTGAAGAGCCGATGCGTGTACCTGGCGGACCGCGATGTCCTCCGGGTACACGCGATCGGCGGGAACACAGCAGGGACGTGGAGCTCTGTGTGTGTAAACACAGAGCTTCACTTGCTGTCAGAGGAGAGGAGACCGATCTGTGTCCCTTGTACATAGGGACACGGCATCGGTCACCTCCCTCACACAGTTAGAACACACCCAGGATACACATTTAACCCCTTCCTCACCCCCTAGTGTTAACCCCTGCCAGTCACATTTATACAGTACTTAGTGCATTTTTATAGCACTGATCGCTGTATAAATGTGGTCCCAAATTTGTGTCCGATATCGCAGTCCCAATAAAAATCGCAGATTGCCGCCATTACTAGTAAAAAAAAAAAAAATTATAATTCTGTTCCCCATTTTGTAGGCACTATAACTGTTGCGCAAACCAGTCGCTTATTGCAATTTTTTTTTTACAAAAATACGTTGGAAAATACGTATCGGCCTTAACTGAGGAAAAAAATGGGATATTTATTATAGCAACAAATTTAAAAAAAAAAAAAAATTTTTTTTTAAATTGTCGCTCTTTTTTTTGTTTATAGCGCAAAAAATAAAAACCGCAGAGGTGATCAAATACCACCAAAAGAAAGCTCTATTTGTGGGGAAAAAAAGGGACGTCAATTTTGTTTGGGAGCCATGTCGCACGACCGCGCAATTGTCAGTTAAAGCGATGCAGTGCCGAAAGCTGAAATTTCGCCTGGGCACGAAGGGGGTATATGTGCCCAGTAAGCAAGTGGTTGAACAGCCCTGCCCAGGGGGCGGTGCCTCCAGACATAACCCTCCGCCCTGCAGTCAGCAGCTCCCGTTTTTTTTTTTTTTCCTGCCTAGTTGAGGAGGACCTGGCTCCCTTTGGTCTCAGGGTCCTGAGGAAATTTTTTATTATTTGTGATTTTTTTTGGAAGAATCTTCTATCAACTGCCGGCTGGGTAATACAGATCCTTGTAGTTCCCCCAGTCTGACCATCAAGCGTGAGCAGGCCTTAGCTACGCGCTGGGTTGGCCACGACATACCCCATGACTCCAGGGGTGTCCGGTGAGCGATATACTCCAGGGTTCACATATGACAGCTGCTTGCTGTGTCAATCACAGTGGACCAGGCCGACAGCTATTCCGTACTATATGGTTGAAGGTCTGTCAGGAAAGCACCAGCAGTTCCTTGCAGGGATGGGTATGTACACACGAAATAACCTCAAAAGGGGTTGGGATTGTATAGGCAACCCAAATTGACAATACCAGATAAAAGAAATACTGGTATAGTCTACGTAGTGAGAATACTGTCCGGCATATGCAGATGTTAGATGGTAGACTACCGACGCGGATTGAAAAACAACATCATGTAACAGTATAGCATCTACTGCTTGCTGTGGTCAAGGGGTCACATTGTGTGCACACTGTGAGAGGCAATGTATGATTTTTTTAACGATACAGCTGAACACCTGAGAAAATCCAGTACAATTACAGAGGTCAAAATGGTTGAAGGTCTGTCAGGAAAGCACCAGCAGTTCCTTGCAGGGATGGGTATGTACAGTTCCTCCTGCCTCTGCAGGGTGGTAAACAATTGAAATAACCTCAAAAGGGGTTGGGATTGTATAGGCAACAAATAATAAATCCAAATTGAAAAAAAATACCAATTTATTACATAATTATATAAATATTACAATACAAATCAGATAAAAGAAATACTGTTAAATATGTATAGTCTACGTAGTGAGAATACTGTCCGGCATATGCTACCATCCTCAGATGTTAGATGGTAGACTGGAGTGGATACCGACGCGTTTCGATTGAAAAACAATCTTCATCAGGGTGTGTAACAGTATAGCATCTATAACGAATCAAAATATCAATATTAACCACTTGCCCACGGTGTCATAGTAAAAATACGTCATGATTTTAAAATTATAAACTAATTAAAAATAAATAAGAAAACAAAAAAAAAAATGTAAAAGGCCCCGTCCCGACGAGCTCGCACACAGAAGCGAACGCATACGCGAGTAGCGCCCGCATATGAAAACGGTGTTCAAACCACACAAGTGAGGTATCGCCGCGATCGTTAGAGCGAGAGCAATAATTCTAGCCCTAGACCTCCTCTATATCTCAAAAAATGCAACCTGTAGAATTTTATAAACGTTGCCTATCGAGATTTTTAAGGATAAAAGTTTGACGCCATGCCACGAGCGGGCGCAATTTTCAAGTGTGACATGTTGGGTTTCATTTTACTCGGTGTAACATTATCTATCACAATATATAAAAAAATTGGGCCAAATTTATTGTTGTCTTATTTTTTTATTCAAAAAAGTGTTTTTTTTTCAAAAAAAAGTGCGCTTGTAAGAAGCCCTGCAGCAATGTCCGGCCGAGAACGTCATACCCGGAACCGGAAGTAGCGCCGCGGCCATTTTACCAAAGGGCTAGAGTCGCCACAGAGACCTGGTAGTGGGGAAATAGCCTGGGCCAGAGGTGGGACTGGGAACTAAGAGGGGAAGGAGAGGCCATGAAAAAGCAAGGTAGATGAAAGCACCTGACTGGGGAACAGGATACAATGGGGAGCTACATGATGGGAAAAAAACATCGCTCCAAAAACTAATATGTATCAAACCTCTACAACAGTACCACCTGGTGGTGAGAAGCGGACCATTGAGAGAGTTTAAAACAAAAGAAAAGGAAGAAAAATACCACCGCTGCCGGGATATTACCCTAGGGTGTCATGAACATCCCATTGGGTATAAGAACTACTGGGCATTTTTGTAGCCCAATAATCTCCCCCGGCAGCGGATGGGAGGGAGGGACTTTGAAGAAAAAAGCGCATAAAACAGGAGGACAGTACCGCATCTGATACATCGCAAACAGCACAACCCACAAATTTTAATCAGCACAGTTTCACAGACAGTTATGTATGTACAACAAGGATAATACATCATAATGTGTGCTGTCACAGACATCAATCTGCGAGAATGCACAAATCATTGAGGAAAAATCAAATAATCAAATGAAATGTTATTTATAACAAAACATCCTAGTAACATGAGACATAAAAAAAGAAAAGAAGAAAACCCTTATCTATGCGTCTCCCATGTTCATATTTCTGGTCCCAAGAGAGGATTCTCCCAATACTTGAAAACCCCCCTGGGGTGTGTAACAAGGAGAAAGATGTTATTATAGGGGATGAAGTCCCACTGGCAAGTGACAAGCAAGCCAAAGGGATATTCATCCACGGAGGAGATAGAATCGGGAGGCAATCAAAAGATTGCACTCCCTGGATTGAGAGTAGAGCTGGGGGAAAAAAGAGAGAAACAATATTTCATTAGTCCGTTTTCCCCGAGCTGAATCCCTCTAAAAAAGGTCTAAAGCTTTCGCTCTCGTTCAGTCCAGGAGGGGTTGTGGCCCTTAGGTACCTAATCCAGCGCATTTCACGCTGGAGTAGAACCTTGTTCCAATCGCCCCCTCTCAATGGAATATGGATACGGTCTAGTACAGTGAAATTAACCATTGGCATGTGGTATTCATGGCATTTGGCTATATGTCTCCCAAGTGGGAGATATAAGTTACAGATGCGCATGGAATGCATATGTTTATCAACTCGCTTGTGGAATTCTTGTTTTGTTTTTCCTACATAAAAAGAACCACACTGACACTGCATGAGGTATACCACCCCCCGAGTCCTGCAATTAGCAAAATGCTTCAGGGAGAAGGTATCCCCATTGGGCAGTGTCAGTGTGGTTCTTCGACCTATCACAGGGCATTGAGCACAAGACCCACAGGGGTAGGTGCCATGTGTTGTACAAGGATCCTTCCTGCCATTGCCCCTATATTCGCTTTTAACTAGCATAGTGCCATAGTGCTCTGCAGGGTGGAACAGCTGGGCATTCCCGGGAAGGGGGTTCTCCCTGTCCTCTTCCTGTCACCCTTTTTCCTCCACTCCTGGTACTTGCTGCAACTGGGGTATACCTTTATGGGTCTCCAGGTCCTGGTGAGCCCCCTGGGTAACCCCCCCCCCCCCCCCAGTCTGTGCAGCATAGGAGGGTGGACGTTTTTGTCTTGGCTACATCCCTAAGGGCTGTCAGTGGCTGACTTTTATTCCCCAAACATTACTGAGGCAACAACCGGTGCACCTGCGGTTCCCATGGATACGCTGTCGGCAGTCCTGGAGTCATTTGTTGCCAGGGTTGAAGCGGTGTGCGGGCGTAAGGGGGGGGGTAAAAAGCGTCCCCTCCCACCGCCATCTTCTGGGGAATGCTCTGACTCTGCGGCACAGGACCCCGGTTCTGTACTGTCAGAGGATGCAAACCAGGACCTTCCAGGTAAGGGGGATCCCTCATCCAGGTCAGCGCAAGACAGGGCATTTGGACGATTGCTTTTGCTGTCGCTGACCACATCCCTGCCTGCTGCCTGGACCGATGCTCTCCTCTGTGGACCACTGCACTACTAAAACCACAGGTAATCTTTTGTTATTTGGTATGTAGTGTGTGTAGTTCAAAGTTAATCATTGGGAGTTTGTTATAGACCACCCAATGTCAATGAGGAGGTGGAAACTCGGCTCCTTGCACAGATGGAAAGGGCTGGGATGGTGATAATAATGGGGGATTTTAACTACCCAGAAATTTAACTGGAGTAATGGCACTGCTAGGACAGTTAAAGGACAAAAAATTATAAACCTATTACAGGACAATTTTATGGTCCAGCTTATTGAGGCCCCAACTAGGAATGATGCTCTGTTGGACCTGGTAATCTCAAACAATGCAGAGCGTATTACTAATGTTCAGATAAAAGAACACCGGGGTAGCAGTGATCATAACATGATTTCAGTTAGGCCTCTTTCAGACTGGGGCGTGAGCCGCCGTGGCGGTATAGCACCGCTAAAAATAGCGGCGCTATACCGCCGGGATTGCCGTGGGAATCGGCCGCTAGCGGTGCGGTATTAACCCCTGCTAGCGGGCGATAAAGGGTTAATAGAGGCGCATTGCGGGCGGTATTGCTGTGGTTTACCATTGTTTTAAATGTGAAGGAGCGGTATACATGCCGCTCCTCTCACCGCTCCAAAGATGCTGCTGATAGGAGATTTTTTTTCTCTCCCGCCAGCGCATCGCCTCAGTGTGAAAGCCCTCGGGCTTTCACATTGAGTAGACATTGAAGGAGTTTTTGAGGCGGTATAGCAGCGCTTTTTTTTTAGTGCGGTACCGCCTGAAAAACTCCTCAGTGTGAAAGGGGTTTTAATGTTAGCTGTAAACAAAAACCACATACAGGAAAGATAAAAACACTTAATTTCAAGAGAGCACCTTTTCCAAGGATAAGGGCTGCTCTCCAGGACTTAGACTGGGAGAGAATTTTGGCATCAATGGGCACAGAACAGAAATGGGAATTCCTCAAAAAGACTGTAAACTCACTGCAAAGCATATTCCCATGGGCAATACGTTTAAAAGGCTAAAAATAAAACCTTTGTGGCTCACGGCCAAAGTTTAAAAAGCTATAAACTATAAGAAAAGAGCTTTTAAAACATATAAAAATGAAGAAACACTAGAGTCGTTTAAATGTTACAAAGAATATAATAGAATATGTAAAAAGGAAATCAAGGATGCAAAAATTCAAAACGAAAGACAGATTGCAAAAGATAGGACAAACCCCCAAAACTTCTTCAAATATATTAACCACTTGGTTCCCTGCCTATCGTCAAATGACGGCAGCATGGTGAACCTGGATATCCAAGACGCCGTCAATTGACGGCATCGTGTTCTCCGGCCACTGGGGGGCGCGCGCACCAGGCGCGTCCCCGAGATGCCGATGCGCGTGCCTGGCGGTCGCGATGTCCGCCAGGTACCCGCCGATCGGCAGTTTTAGAGCAGGGACGTGAAGCTCTGTGTGTAAGCACAGAGCTCCACGTCCTGTCAGTGAGAGGAGACAGATGCTGTTTGTCTTGTACATAGGGAGACAGCATCAGTCACCTCCCCCAGTCACCCCCCTCCCCCCACACAGTTAGAACACACCCAGGACTCACATTTAACCCCTTCCTCACCCCCTAGTGTTAACCCCTTCACTGCCAGTCACATTTATACAGTAATTAGTGCGTTTTTATATCACTTATCGCTGTATTAATGTGAATGGTCCCAAAAATGTGTCAAAAGTGTCCGATGTGTCCGTCGCAATATCACAGTCCTGCCAAAATTTGCAAATTGGCGTATTACTAGTAAAAAAAAAAAAAAAAAAAAAAAAAATTGTCAGAATTCTATCCCCTATTTTGTAGCCACTATAACCTTTGCGCAAACCAATTACTTTACGCTTATTGCGTTTTTTTTTTTTTTTTTTTTTTTTTACCAAAAATATGTAGAATACATATCGGCCTAAACTGAGAAAAAAAAAGATATTTTTTTTCCAAAAAATTGATATTTATTATAGCAAAAAGTTAAAAATATTGTGTTTTTTTTTTTTCAAAATGTTCACTTTTTTGTTTATAGCGCAAAAAATAAAAACCGCAGAGATGATCAAATACCACCAAAAGAAATCTCTATTTGTGGGAAAAAAAGGACGCCAATTTTGTTTGGGAGCCACGTCGCACGACCGCGACGCAGTGCTGAAAGCTGAAATTTCGCCTGGACAGGAAAGGGGTATATGTGCCCAGTAAGCAAGTGGTTAATAGTAAAAAAAGGTCAAGTCTGAGCATGTAGGCTCTTTACAAAATAATCTACAGTGGGTGACTGAGGACAAAGAGAAGGCAAATTTATTAAATGCTTTTTTCAGCTCTGTGTATACAATGGAGCATAGGGGAGCTCATGTCCATAATGGGGGTGGTAGTGACAAAGCCCCAAATCCACAATGGCTCAAAAGTGATATGGTCCAGAAATATTTAGACCAGTGGTTCTTATCCTTGTTGGAGGTACTGAACCCAGGGCCGATCCGCCCTGTACGCAGACTACGAAAGCTGCGTAGGGCCCCCGGAGATTACTCGAGGCCCCGCTGGGAAGCATGTTTATGTTTATATTTCACGATTGCTAACCATAACAATGGCCGCCGCCGCGGCCGTCCAAGAATCTGCCCGCGGCCCTGAATCGATGACTCACTAGATGTCAGTGAGACAGCCGCTATTGCTTATGGGAGTTGTAGTCCGCGAGCGGCTACGTGCTGAAGCGCCCTGCTCCTGGGGGTGGAGTCCAGTCAATCTGAGGAGAGGAGAACAGCACAGCCAGCCTATCGCTTGTGCTACAAGTTATACAACTTCCCTTGCTGTGGTTAGATCGTATTTTGCCCGCCAGTGCCCCTGGTAACAGTAGGTGCATGTTATCTGGGTAAATAGAAAAAAAAAAAAAAACCTGATACGCAACTGGACATTTGTACAATAGTGGTGATTGGGTGGAGAAGCAGGTTGCTGTGACCAGGTCAGGAAGTTGTTTGCAGACTATGCACATTGCACAATATACACAGCAGATGAAGATGAGATTAAAGTCTTGTATTTCTCTGTGGTCTGGGAGTGTGTACAACAAATTGTCGCCACTGTGCCCATCAATTGTCGCCACTGTGCCATGCCATCAAACGCAGCCACTGTGCAAAAGCCAAAGTTCAGGGTTATAATTTATTATACTATATTGTTGTACTTATTCTTTGACTGATTTGTTTAAAGGAGGGAGGATTGTATTGGGAGCACTGAAGTGTTAAGTGTGAGGCGGCGTACACACGATCGGATATATCCGATGAAAACGGTCCGCGGACCATTTCCATCGGATATGTCCGATCGGGAGTTTGATCCGATGGCGTGTACACACCATCGGATCAAATTCCCCGCCGCCGGACGGCGCGGTGACGTAGTGGTGACGCGGCGGTGACGTTGACGCCGCCGCGTCACCGCCACGTCACCGCACCAGGAAGTAAAACACTTCCGCGCATGCGCCGAATCCATTCGGCAGCGGCGCGGCGGCGGTGGGGGCCGACATGTCTGCTGGTAAGTGTACTAACCAGCAGACATGTCGGGCGGACAGATTCCCACCGGATAGATTTCAAAGCATGCTTTGAAATCTGTCGGGTGGAGAAATCTGTCCGCTAGCCCATACACACGAGCGGAGATGTCTGCTGAAACGGTCCATCGGACCGTTTTCAGCGGACATATCCCCTCGTGTGTACGCGGCCTCACTGTGTGGCAATGGGAAATGGTTACATAGCTCACAACATCACGGGTCAGGTAGCGGGCCCCTTAGTAGAATTGTGCTTAGGGCCCCAGAGAGGTCAGAATCGGCACTGACTGAACCCCACCAGTTTCATATGCGATTCACCGAACCCTTCTTATTGGAAAAATGCCCACACTGGCGGCAATTGATGGCACAGTGGCTGCGTTTTATGGGACAAACTGGCAGCACACCGGTGGCAATTGATGGGCACACTGGCAGCAATTGATGGGGCAAACTGGTAGCACACTGGCGGCAATTGATGGCACAGTGGCTGCGTGTGATGGGCACAGTGGCGACAATTGATGGCACAGATGATGCATGTGATGGCATAGTGAGGCTGCAATTTATATATATATATATTTATTTATTTTGCTAGAGAAGGCTCATTTGAAATAACACAAAAAACATTTTTTATCTGCTATTTTATAAAAATAAAGTGCTGGTCACCTCACCTCAGTCAGCCTCCTCCCCCCCCCCCCCCAATCCAGCCATTGAATTATATGCTCTTAACAGGTTCTACTTACTTTTAAACAAGTTCAGTAGTCTTTTTTTTTAGCACACTGTCTGCTAGGTTCAAATTCCACTATACTAGAGTCAGGCAGGCTCCTCGAGACTAGTCCTTGCCTCTCTAGCTCGTCACAGGCAGCGCCAACACACAGCTCTCTGCTCAGCGCTCCGAGTCCCCCCTTCTGGCCGTGAGTGGAGTGACGTCACACTGCTGGAAGGGACCAAGAGACTCCTTCACAGGGGGAGTAAACAGGCTGCAGCAGAAAGAAAAGAGCCGGGAGGTGACGGTCCCGGATGCAGGAGTGCACTCGGCACACAATTTGTACAGTGTCTTGACCTCCGCTGAACCCCTGGGGTGCGATCGAACCCAGGTTAAGAACCACTGATTTAGACAGAATAAAGGTGGATAAAGCACCTGGACCAGATGGCATCCACCCACGGATCCTAAAAGAATTGAGCTCTGAAATTTCAAAGCCACTGTATCTAATATTTAGGGACTCATTAATGACAGGAACAGTACCACTGGATTGGCGTAGAGCCAATGTGGTGCCTATATTTAAAAAGGGAACAAAGTCTTTACCAAGTAACTATAGACCTGTTAGTTTAACTTCTATAGTTGGGAAGATACTGGAATGTTTAATGAAAGACCACATAGATGAGTTCTTGCTGGAAACAAACTATTTAAGCAGCAGACAGCATGGATTCATGAAAGACAGAAGTTGTCAGACAAACCTGATTTCCTTTTATGAAGATGTAAGTAAAACCCTGGACAGAGGCGTGGCAGTGGACGTGGTATACCTGGATTTTTTAAAAGCGTTGGATACAGTTCCCCACACACGGCTCATGTGTAAGGTAAGGTCTACAGGATTAGCTATATCAGTTTGTAAATGGATAGAAAACTGGCTGAAAGACAGAATTCAGAGAGTTGTGGTTAATGATTCTTACTCTGAATGGTCCAAGGTTATCAGCGGTGTACCCCAAGGTTCAGTGTTGGGTCCCTTACTTTTCAATATATTTATAAATGATATTGGGTCTGAGATCCAAAGTAACATTTCTATCTTTGCAGATGACACCAAGCTATGCAGTGGAATAACGTCCTTGCAGGATGTCGCCAATTTACAAGCCGACCTCAATGCTCTGTCTAATTGGGCGACTAAGTGGCAGATGAGGTTTAATGTTGATGAATGTAAAGTTATGCACTTGGGGGCTAAGAATATGCATAATATATACTAGGGGGAGTACAACTGGGGGGATCTGTAGTGGAGAAGGATCTGGGGGTTTTAGTTGATCATAAGCTCAATAATGGCATGCAATGCCAAGCGGCGGTTTCCAAAGCAGGCAAAGTCCTTTCTTGTATTAGGAGAGGTATGGACTCCAGAGATAGAGATATAATTGTGCCCCCCTGTACAAACCATTCGTAAGACCTCATCTGGAATATGCAGTCCAGTTTTGGGCACCAGTTCTCAAAAAGGATATCGGAGAACTGGAGAAAGTGCAGAGAAGGGCAACTAAACTGATAAGAGGCATGGGGGAGCTCAGCTATGAGGAAAGATTAGAAGAACTGAATTTATTCACTCTTGAGAAGAGGAGAATAAGGGGGGATATGATCAACATGTACAAATATATAAAAGGTCCATATAGTGAACTTGGTGTTGAGTTATTCACTTTACGGTCAACGCAAAAGACAAGGTGGCACTCTTTACGTCTGGAGGAAAAGAGATTTCACCTCCAAATGCGGAAAGGTTTCTTCACAGTAAGAGCTGTGAAAATGGGGAATAGACTCTGTCCAGCTCAGTAGATTGCTTTAAGAAAGGCCTGGATACTAATGTACATAATATAACTGAGTACTAACATTTATAGGTTAAGTTGATCCGGGGAATATCTGATTGCCTCTCAGGCGGCGTACACACAACCGAGGTTCTCGCTGGAAACCAGCGAGAACCTCGCTGGAAGCTGCATTCCAGCGAGGACCTCGGCCGTGTGTACACGGAGCGCTCGCCCCACCCGTCGGGAATCCCGTCGAGCGAAAAGAGAGCACGCTCTCTTTTTGCTCGACGGCCCGCCTGGATGAATGGCTGGTTGCCATTCCCGACGGGCGGGTCGCCGATTTCGACGGCCGGCAGAGAACCTCGACGGGCGGAACGATGTGTTCTGCCCGTCGAGGTTCTCTGCCGTGTGTACGCGGCCTCAGGGGGATCAGGAAGGAATTTTTTCCCCTGCTGTAGCAAATTGGATCATCGCTCTGCTGGGTTTTTTTTTTTTTTTGCCTTCCTCTGGATCAACTGTGGGTATAGAACTGGATATATGTGATTGTACAATATTATTATTGTTTTATTTCTTGTGGTTGAACTTGATGGACTTGTGTCTTTTTCAATCTAACTATGTACAGTGCCTGCCGCCGAGAATGTGTTTTTAGCACGCCAGCATCGCGCTGAATCTCGGCGACAGGCTGCCGATATCTCGCACTCGCTGGAATAGTAAAAGCACATTCCAGCGAGGGCGTCATAGAAGCGACGGGGATCCGACGCGGATTCCCGCCAATTCTACACGTGGGCGGAGTTTGTTATGAATCCTGAAGGAGATTTAATAAGGGGGCCCCCAGATACCGGCCCCCCACCCTAAGTGAATGAGTATGGGGTACATCGTACCCCTACCCATTCACCTGCAAATAAAAAGTGTAAAAACAAATAAACCACACAGGGTATTGAAATATTTTATTAGTTGGCCGCCGGGGGGGGGGGGGTGTGTATGATCGCTTTTATAAAAGCGCCCCCCTCCGGCGAGCTTCTGTGGGGGGTGGGTGCCGCCGTCTGGTTCTCTTCCGCCGCCGGGGGGCGCTTTGATAAAAGCGCCCACCACCCGGCGGGCTTCTTTCGACGTCTTCGGCGGCGGGGGGGTCTTCTCCCACTCTCCGGGGTCTTCTCCCGCTCTCCGGGGGTCTTCTCCCACTCTCTGGGGTCTTCTCCCGCTCTCCGGGGGTCTTCTCCGCTCTCCGGGGGTCTTCTTCTTCTTCAGGACTCGCCGCCGCTATCTTTGTCTGTTAGCTCAATTACTAGCGGCGGCGGCCCCCTCTTCTGCGACGTCGGCGTCTTCTTCTTCTTCTGCTGTCCAGATGTTGACGCGACGCATCCTTCCGCTGTTATGCCGGGCGCGCGGCTCGCAGCGAAATATATAGGCCTGTCTTGTGACGTCGCAGTCCCATCATGCTCCGGTAGGTATCACATGGGTAGGTAGCACGTGGTACCTACTGGAGCATGATGGGACTGCGACGTCACAAGACAGGCCTATATATTTCGCTGCGAGCCGCGCACCCGGCATAACAGCGGAAGGATGCGTCGCGTCAACAGCTGGACAGCAGAAGAAGAAGAAGACGCCGACGTCGCAGAAGAGGGGGCCGCCGCCGCTAGTAATTGAGCTAACACACGAAGATAGCGGCGGCGAGTCCTGAAGAAGAAGAAGACCCCCGGAGAGCGGAGAAGACCCCCGGAGAGCGGGAGAAGACCCCGGAGAGTGGGAGAAGACCCCCGGAGAGCGGGAGAAGACCCCGGAGAGTGGGAGAAAAAACCCCCGCCGCCGAAGACGTCGAAAGAAGCCCGCCGGGTGGTGGGCGCTTTTATCAAAGCGCCCCCCGGCGGCGGAAGAGAACCAGACGGCGGCACCCACCCCCCACAGAAGCTCGCCGGAGGGGGGCGCTTTTATAAAAGCGATCATACACACCCCCCCCCCGGCGGCCAACTAATAAAATATTTCAATACCCTGTGTGGTTTATTTGTGTTTACACTTTTTATTTGCAGGTGAATGGGTAGGGGTACGATGTACCCCATACTCATTCACTTAGGGTGGGGGGCCGGTATCTGGGGGCCCCCTTATTAAAGGGGGCTTCCAGATTCCGATAAGTCTCCCGCCCGCATACCCCGACAACCAACGGCCAGGGTTGTCGGGAAGGGGCCCTGTCCTCATCAACATGGGGACAGGGTGCTCTGGGGTGGGGGGCCGCAGTGCGCCCCCTGCCCCAGAGCACCTAACCCCCCCATGTTGAGGGCATGCTGCCCGGTACGGCTCAGGAGGGGGGGGGGCGCTCGCTCGCCCCACTCCCTTCCTGACCGGCCGGCCGGCGTGCTTTGGATACGGGTCTGTTATGGATTGTGGGGGACCCCCACGCCGTTTTTTCGGCGTAGGGGGGGTCTCCTTACAACCCATAACAGACCTAAGGGCCCGTTATGCTCCTGAGGGGGGAACAAATGCCGGATTTTTTTTTAAATCCGGCGGGGATTTCTCCTTCAGGATTCATAACAAACTCCGCCCACGTGTAGAATTGGCGGGAATCCATGTCGGATCCCCGTCGCTTCTATGACGGCTTTGTCTCCATCGCGGCAAGCCAGCTCGGCGCTGGCTCCCGCGATGGGGCTCGCAAGTGCTCAATCTCGCCGAGAAAGGGAGCGAGATTGACACAATATCCCAGTCACCTACTGTAACTAACTAACTATGTACATGCTGTGTTAGAAATATGAGGGGCCTTCAAAATTGTGATCGGTAGTCAGAAAATTATATGTGTAATTTATGCTTGTAGAATGCCTGGAGGTGCTACTTGGATGTTGGGCCTCTGTATGTGGCCAGGCTGTGTAAAAGTTTGACACATGTGGTATCGCATAGCATGAGTAGCAGAATGTATTTTGGGGTGTAGTTGCAAGCAGGCCCGGACTGGGACAAAAAATAGGCCCGGGCATTTTAGACTGAGCAGCCTGGGGGGGGGGGGGGGGGCACGGCAGGGGTTAATGACAGGATGTGGGGTGAGATTAAGAAATATAGATAGACAGAGATAGAAAAAAGAAAGAAAGACAGATACATACAAAGAAAGATAGATTGAAAGATAAAGATAGAAAGAAAGGAAGATGGATAGATAGATAGATAAATAGATAGATAGATCGATAGATAGATAAAGAAAAAAGATAGATACAGATAGAAAGAAGGGAAGGAAGGAAGATAAAGAAAGATAAAAGACAGAAAGAAAGAAGGGGAGGAAGGAAGATAGATAGATATATATAGAAAGGAAGGAAGGAAGATGGATAAAGAAAGAACGATAGATAAAGATAGAAAGAAAGAAGGGAAGGAAGGAAGATAGATAAAGAAAGATAGATACAGATAAAAAAGAAAGAAGGGAAGGAAGGAAGATAGATAGATAGATAGATAGATAGATAGATAGATAGATAGATAGATAGATAGATAGATAGATAGATAGATAGATAGAGACAGAAAGCAAGAAGGAAAGAGATAGATAGATAGATAGATAGATAGATAGATAGATAGATAGATAGATAGATAGATAGATAGATAGATAGATAGGAAGGAAGATATATAAAGAAAGAAAGTTAGAGAGATAAAGATAGATAGAAAGAAAGAAAGAAGGGAAGGAAGATAGATAAAGAAAGAAAGATAGATACAGATAAAAAAGAAAGAAGGGAAGGAAGATAGATAGATATAGATAGAAAGGAAGGAAGATATATAAAGAATGATAGATAAAGATAGAAAGAAAGAAGGGAATGAAAGGAAGATAGATAAAGAAAGATAGATACAGATAAAAAAGAAAGAAGGGGAGGAAGATAGATAGATAGATAGATAGATAGATAGATAGATAGATAGATAGATAGATAGATAGATAGATAGATAGACAGATAGATAGATATAGATAGATAGAAAGGAATGAAGATGGATAAAGAACGGATGAATAATATAGAAAGAAAGAAGGGAAGAAAGAAGGGAGGATAGATAGATAGATAGATAGATAGATAGATAGATAGATAGATAGATAGATAGATAGATAGATAGATAAAGAAAGAAATATAGATAAAGATAGAAAGAAAGAAGGGAAGGAAGGAAGATACATAAAAAAGAAAGATAAAGAAAGAAAGAAGGGAAGGAAGGAAGATAGATAAAGAAAGAAAGGTAAATAAAGATAAAAAGGAAGGAAGATAGATAGATAGATAGATAGATAGATAGATAGATAGATAGATAGATAGATAGATAGATAGAAAAAGATAGAAAGGAAGGAAGATAGATAACATAGAAAAAAAGAAGAGAAGGAAGGACGATAGGTAGACAGATCTAGATAGATAGATAGAAAGGAAGGAAGATAGATAAAGATAGAAAGAAAAGGAAGGAAGATAGATAGATAGATAGATAGATAGATAGATAGATAGATAGATAGATAGATAAAGATAGATAGAGAAAGAAAAATAGATAAAGATAGAAAGCAAGAAGGGAAGATAGATAGATAGATAGATAGATAGATAGATAGATAGATAGATAGATAGATAGATAGAGAAATATAGATAAAGATAGAAAGAAAGAAGGGAAGGAAGGAAGATAGATAAAAAAGAAAGATAAAGATCGAAAGAAAGAAAGAAAGAAAGAAAGAAAGAAAGAAAGAAAGAAGGGAAGGAAGGAAGATAGATGAAGAAAGAAAGGTAGATAAAGATAGAAAAAAAAGAAAAGGAAGGAAGATAGATAGATAGATAGAAAAAGATAGAAGATAGAAAGGAAGGAAGATAGATAAAATAGATAGATAGATAGATAGATAGATAGATAGATAGATAGATAGATAGATAGATAGAAAAAGATAGAAGATAGAAAGGAAGGAAGATAGATAAAATAGAAAAAAAGAAGAGAAGGAAGGAAGATAGGTAGACAGATTTAGATAGATAGATAAAGATATATAGGAAGGAAGATAGATAAAGATAGAAAGTAAGAAAGGGAAGGAAGATAGATAGATAGATAGATAGATAGATAGATAGATAGATAGATAGATAGATAGATAGATAAAGATGGAAAGGAAGGAAGATGGATAAAATAGAAAAAAAGAAGAGATGGGCACAGTGGCTGCGTTTGATGGCATGGCACAGTGGTGACAATTGATGGCACAGTGGCTGCGTTTGTTGGCATGGCACAGTGGTGATAATTGATGGCACAGTGGCTGTGTTTGATGGCATGGCACAGTGGAGACAATTGATGGCAAAGTGGCTGCGTTTGATGGCATGGCACAGTGGCTGCATTTGTTGGCATGGCACAGTGGTGACAATTGATGGCACTGTGGCTGCGTTTGATGGCATGGCACAGTGGAGACAATTGGTGGCACAGGCCCCCCCCTATGCCCCAAAGCACTCATCCCCCCATGTTAAGGGCATGCGACCTGGTACGGTCCAGGAAGGTGGACCGGCCGGGCTGTGTGCTCGGATAAGGGTCTGGTGTGGATTTAGTGGGGGGCCCCACGCCGTTTTTTCGGCATAGGGTTTGCCCTTTAAATTCGTACCAGACCCATGGGCCTGGTATGCTCTTGGAGGGGGAACCAAGGCCTGGGCAGGAAGGTGTATTAGTGCCTGGTATTTAAGTGATTAAAGTAGAACTATGTAATGGTAAACACTCCGATGTGGACACTTTGATGGGAACACTTGATGTAAGGGGGAACTCTTATGGGGACAACTGATGTCAGAGGACACTCTGATGGGGAACACTTGATGGGGACACTTGATGTAAGAGGGGAACACTGATGAAAACACCCAATATAAGTGGGCACTCTGATGTAAGGGGGAACTTGATGCAAGAGGGAACTCTGATGGGGACACCTGATGTAAGGGGGCACTCTAATGGGGACACTTGATGTAAGGGGACACTCTGATAGGGACACTTGATGTAAGGGGACACTCTGATGGGACACTTGATGTAAGAGGGCAATCTGATGGGGACACCTGATGTAAGGGGGACTCTGATGGGGACACTTGATGTAAGGGGACACTTTAATAGGGACCGCAGGAGCTGCCTAATAAATGACTTTAGAAAACTGTCTAGTGTGTTTTTTTTCCCTGACACTTTTTCCCCCAGGTGAATGGGTAGGTAGGGGTGCGATGTACCCCATACTCATTCACATAGGGTGGGGGGCCGGATATGGGGGCCCCCTTATTCCTATAAGCTCCCCGCCCGCAGACCCCAACAACCAACGACCAGGGTTGTCGGGAAGAGGCCATGTACTCATCAACATGGGGACAGGGTGCTTTGGGGGGGGGGGGCACCACAGGGTGCCCCCTTGCCCCAAAGCACTCATCCCCCCATGTTAAGGGCGGTTCAGGAAGGTGGGGGGGGGCGCTCGCTTGTCCCCACTTCTTTTCCTGACCAGCCGGGCTGCGTGCTCGGATAAGGGTCTGGTGTGGATTTAGGGGGGGGGGGGGCACGCCGTTTTTTCGGCGTATGGTTTGCCCTTTAAATCCGTACCAGACCTAAAGGCCTGGTATGCTCTTGGAGGGGGAACCAAGGCCTGGGCAGGAAGGTGCATTAGTGCCTGGTATTTAAGTGGTTAAAGTAGAACTATGTAATGGTAAACACTCCGATGTGGACACTCTGATGGGAACACTTGATGTAAGGGGACACTCTTATGGGGACAACTGATGTTAGAGGACACTCTGATGGGGAACACTTGATGGGGACACTTGATGCAAGAGGGAACTCTGATGGGGACACCTGATGTAAGGGGGCACTCTAATGGGGACACTTGATGTAAGGGGACACTCTGATGGGACACTTGATGTAAGAGGGCAATCTGATGGGGACACCTGATGTAAGGGGGACTCTGATGGGGACACTTGATGTAAGGGGACACTTTGATGGGGACCACTGATGTAAGGGGATAATCTGATGGGGCCACCTGATGTAAGGGGACACTCTGATAGGGACACTTGATGTAAGAGGGCAATCTGATGGGGACACCTGATGTAAGGGGACACCCTGATGTAAGAGGGGACTCTGATGTAAGGGGACACCCTAATGTAAGGGGACACTCTGATAGGGACACTTGATGTAAGAGGGCAATCTGATGGGGACACCTGATGTAAGGGGACACCCTGATGTAAGAGGGGACTCTGATGTAAGGGGACACCCTGATGTAAGGGGACACCCTGATGTAAGGGGGGACTCTGATGGGGACACTTGATGTAAGGGGACAATCTGATGGGGCCACCTGATGTAAGGGGGACTCTGATGGGGACACTTGATGTAAGGTAAGGTGACCAGATTTTTAAAATGAAATCCGGGGACATATTTTTTCTTTACTAGTAATGGCAGCAGTCAGCGACTCTCTGCCCATCGCCGCCTGCCTTACAGCCTCTTTGGGCCCCGGCTACTACTGGATAGTGTTGAGCAGAATATGCCATATTCGATTTCGTGATATATCTCAAATATATAGTCGAATATTCGAGATATATTCGCTAAATACGAATATTCGTGATATTTTTTGGAAATGAAATGATTGCGAATTTTCGCTATCGCGAATGCGAATGCGAAATTTCGAGAAATGCGGAATGGAGCACTCTGATTGGCTCAGAATATTCGTGATATATTACAATATAAAATAATTGCGAATATTCGAGAAATGCGGAATGGAGCACTCTGATTGGCTCAGAATATTCGTGATATTTTACAATACAAAATAATTGCGAATATTCGAGAAATGCGGAAGGAGCACTCTGATTGGCTCAGAATATTCGTGATATATTACAATATAAAATAATTGCGAATATTCGAGAAATGCGGAAGGAGCACTCGGATTGGCTCAGAATATTCGTGATATATTACAATATAAAATAATTGCGAAATTTCGAGAAATGCGGAATGGAGCACTCTGATTGGCTCAGAATATTCGTGATATATTACAATATAAAATAATTGCGAAATTTCGAGAAATGCGGAATGGAGCACTCTGATTGGCTCAGAATATTCGTGATATATTACAATATAAAATAATTGCGAAATTTCGAGAAATGCGGAATGGAGCACTCTGATTGGCTCAGAATATTCGTGATATATTACAATACAAAATAATCGCGCGATATCGCTATTGCCGAATAATCGCATCGCGATTTTTCGGGAATATTAAATGAGCGCTGCAGCTACTCGGCCCACGGTCTCTAATCATACCAGCAATGCTTTTAGACGTCGATGGGGATCTCTAGGATGTGATCTGTTCTAAAAAAAATTGAAAAAATACGAATATTCGAAATAGCGAATATTCGCCGCGATATTCGTGTTATTCGCGAATACTCGAATATGCAATATTCGTAGCGAATATTCGCAATGCGAATATTCGTGAGCAACACTACTACTGGATGGGGAGTGGAGGAAGATCACTGCACCACGGAAGGCAAGGAGATAGGCAGGTGGCTGGCCAGGATTTGAGCCAAGTCAGAAGAACATGCGAGCGGAGCTGAATAGGCATGCGCCCGAATTGAAGAAATATTCCCTCCACTCCGACCAGCACATGATCATCAGAAAGGGGCACAGATAATGGAAAAATACAACCCCCCCTATTCTAGTAGGCACGGTGGAGCACAGGGGGGGTGCAATTCAAATGTTTTATTTTAATTCTGCACTGATTGTCTTTGAAATTGCCCCTGCCCCCTATTCAATCCAATCTGGGGACAAAACCAGGGACAGACTTGGTCCGGGGACAGTGTCCTCAATCAGGGGACTGTCCCCTGAAACTGGGGATGTCTGGTCACCCTAATGTAAGGGGACACTTTGATGGGGACCACTGATGTAAGGGGATAATCTGATGGGGCCACCTGATGTAAGGGGACACTCTGATAGGGACACTTGATGTAAGAGGGCAATCTGATGGGGACACCTGATGTAAGGGGACACCCTGATGTAAGAGGGGACTCTGATGTAAGGGGACACCCTGATGTAAGGGGACACTCTGATAGGGACACTTGATGTAAGAGGGCAATCTGATGGGGACACCTGATGTAAGGGGACACCCTGATGTAAGAGGGGACTCTGATGGGGACACTTGATGTAAGGGGACAATCTGATGGGGCCACCTGATGTAACGGGGCAATCTGATGGGGCCACCTGATGTAAGGCAACACTTGATGTATGGGGACACCTGATGTAAGTGGACACTGATGGGGACACCTGATGTAGGGGGACACTCTTAAGGGGACACCTGGGAATCTGCTGCCAGCCCATGTAACTATGGCGATGTGAATGAGCCCTAATAAATGTGAACTTCCATTGTCCCCTGTGGTGGACATTCATGTACTGAGAAGTGTTGGGACTTGTAGTCCTCCATTCCTGACCTGTAAATAAGTTTCTGAGGGGGGGCAGTTGGGGGTCCTCCATATTTGTATTATTTCCTGTCAGAATGTTCTAGAACACCCCCTAATATGTACACTTAGAGGGAACTTCACCGAAAAATAACTTTATTCACTTAGAAGTTATCGGTGGAGTTCCCCTCATGGTCAGGCACAGCCCCCCGGAAATACCGGGCGATAATTCGGACTATCGGGGTATTTTTCGCCCTTTCCCCGTGGTATCGCACGGTGGGCGGAGCCACGTTACAGACATTTTACCACAGATTCCATTTCCCCGCCCACAATTACCGCCAAAAAAAAAAAATTAGAAAAAATCCGATCGTGGCAGAGCCGGGGAGTCCGGGGCTCATCCATCCCGCCTGTCCGGGACACGGCCCGGGGACTTTCGGGGTCGGTTCGACGGCTGCCACTGGCGGTCAGGGGCCCCTCCTCTGTCGGCTTGTGTCTGGGGAAAGATGGCGGCCGGGGCCCACAGCTGAGGAGTGGCCGGAGAAGGTAAGGAGGCACCCCGCCCCCCCGGGTACCGCCACACCGGGGAGACACAGGAGGAGGAGGCCGCACATCCCGGAGTGACCCCCCCCCCCAACACCCACCGGACTGTCCCTTCTACCCCCATGCTGTGCGACACAACCTGCCCGAACCCTCATACTGTGCGACACAACACCCTCTACGACAGACCCCCCCCCCCCCATGTACTCCGATCCTCTGCGACACCACCATGCCCAACCTGCTCCCCTTCCCCCACCCCTGTCCTGTACACTGATCATGTGTTGTGTCACCTAGCCTGGAGCTCCTTCCTGTACTCCTCTCCACCCCACCCTCCTCTATATCACCTCTGTCCATACACTCATCTCCACCCCACCCTCCTCTATATCACCTCTGTCCATACACTCATCTCCACCCCACCCTCCTCTATATCACCTCTGTCCATACACTCATCTCCACCCTCCTCTATGTCACCTCTGTCCATACACTCATCTCCATCCCACCCTCCTCTATATCACCTCTGTCCATACACTCATCTCCTCTCCACCCTCCTCTATATCACCTCTGTCCATACACTCATCTCCTCTCCACCCCACCCTCCTCTATATCACCTCTGTCCATACACTCATCTCCTCTCCACCCCACCCTCCTCTATATCACCTCTGTCCATACACTCATCTCCTCTCCACCCTCCTCTATATCACCTCTGTCCATACACTCATCTCCACCCCACCCTCCTCTATATCACCTCTGTCCATACACTCATCTCCACCCCACCCTCCTCTATATCACCTCTGTCCATACACTCATCTCCTCTCCACCCCACCCTCCTCTATATCACCTCTGTCCATACACTCATCTCCACCCTCCTCTATATCACCTCTGTCCATACACTCCTCTCCACCCTCCTCTATATCACCTCTGTCCATACACTCATCTCCTCTCCACCCTCCTCTATATCACCCCTGTCCATACACTCATCTCCACCCCACCCTCCCCTCCTCTATATCACCTCTGTCCATACACTCATCTCCTCTCCTCTATATCACCTCTGTCCATACACTCATCTCCTCTCCTCTATATCACCTCTGTCCATACACTCATCTCCTCTCCACCCTCCTCTATATCACCTCTGTCCATACACTCCTCTCCACCCCACCCTCCCCTCCTCTATATCACCTCTGTCCATACACTCATCTCCACCCTCCTCTATATCACCTCTGTCCATACACTCATCTCCACCCCACCCTCCTCTATATCACCTCTGTCCATACACTCATCTCCTCTCCACCCTCCTCTATATCACCTCTGTCCATACACTCATCTCCACCCCACCCTCCCCTCCTCTATATCACCTCTGTCCATACACTCATCTCCACCCTCCTCTATATCACCTCTGTCCATACACTCATCTCCACCCTCCTCTATATCACCTCTGTCCATACACTCATCTCCTCTCCACCCTCCTCTATATCACCTCTGTCCATACACTCATCTCCACCCTCCTCTATATCACCTCTGTCCATACACTCATCTCCTCTCCACCCTCCTCTATATCACCTCTGTCCATACACTCATCTCCACCCCACCCTCCCCTATATCACCTCTGTCCATACACTCACTCCTCTCCACCCCACCCTCCCCTCCTCTATATCACCTCTGTCCATACACTCATCTCCACCCTCCTCTATATCACCTCTGTCCATACACTCATCCTCTCACCCCACCCTCCTCTATATCACCTCTGTCCATACACTCATCTCACCCTCCCCTCCTCTATATCACCTCTGTCCATACACATCTCCACCCTCCTCTATATCACCTCTGTCCATACACTCATCTCCACCCTCCTCTATATCACCTCTGTCCATACACTCATCTCCTCTCCACCCTCCTCTATATCACCTCTGTCATACATCATCTCCACCCTCCTCTATATCACCTCTGTCCATACACTCATCTCCTCTCCACCCTCCTCTATATCACCTCTGTCCATACACTCCACCCCATCTCCTCTCCACCCTCCTCTATATCACCTCTGTCCATACACTCATCTCCACCCTCCTCTATATCACCTCTGTTCATACACTCCTCTCCTCTCCACCCCACCCTCCTCTATATCACCTCTGTCCATACACTCATCTCCTCTCCACCCTCCTCTATATCACCTCTGTCCATACACTCCTCTCCACCCCACCCTACCCTCCACTATATCACCTCTGTCCATACACTCATCTCCACCCTACTCTATATCACCTCTGTCCATACACTCATCTCCACCCCACCCTCCTCTATATCACCTCTGTCCATACACTCATCTCCTCTCCACCCTCCTCTATATCACCTCTGTCCATACACTCATCTCCACCCCACCCTCCCCTCCTCTATATCACCTCTGTCCATACACTCATCTCCACCCTCCTCTATATCACCTCTGTCCATACACTCATCTCCACCCCACCCTCCTCTATATCACCTCTGTCCATACACTCATCTCCTCTCCACCCTCCTCTATATCACCTCTGTCCATACACTCATCTCCACCCCACCCTCCCCTCCTCTATATCACCTCTGTCCATACACTCATCTCCACCCTCCTCTATATCACCTCTGTCCATACACTCATCTCCACCCTCCTCTATATCACCTCTGTCCATACACTCATCTCCTCTCCACCCTCCTCTATATCACCTCTGTCTATACACTCATCTCCACCCCACCCTCCCTATATCACCTCTGTCCATACACTCATCTCCACCCCACCCTCCCCTCCTCTATATCACCTCTGTCCATACACTCATCTCCACCCTCCTCTATATCACCTCTGTCCATACACTCATCTCCACCCTCCTCTATATCACCTCTGTCCATACACTCATCTCCTCTCCACCCTCCTCTATATCACCTCTGTCCATACACTCATCTCCACCCCACCCTCCCCTATATCACCTCTGTCCATACACTCATCTCCACCCTCCTCTATATCACCTCTGTCCATACACTCATCTCCACCCCACCCTCCTCTATATCACCTCTGTCCATACACTCATCTCCTCTACACCCCACCCTCCTCTATATCACCTCTGTCCATACACTCATCTCCACCCTCCTCTATATCACCTCTGTCCATACACTCCTCTCCACCCCACCCTCCTCTATATCACCTCTGTCCATACACTCATCTCCTCTCCACCCTCCTCTATATCACCTCTGTCCATACACTCATCTCCACCCCACCCTCCCCTATATCACCTCTGTCCATACACTCATCTCCACCCCACCCTCCCCTCCTCTATATCACCTCTGTCCATACACTCATCTCCACCCTCCTCTATATCACCTCTGTCCATACACTCATCTCCACCCCACCCTCCTCTATATCACCTCTGTCCATACACTCATCTCCTCTACACCCCACCCTCCTCTATATCACCTCTGTCCATACACTCATCTCCACCCTCCTCTATATCACCTCTGTCCATACACTCCTCTCCACCCCACCCTCCTCTATATCACCTCTGTCCATACACTCATCTCCTCTCCACCCTCCTCTATATCACCTCTGTCCATACACTCCTCTCCACCCTCCTCTATATCACCTCTGTTCATACACTCCTCTCCTCTCCACCCCACCCTCCTCTATATCACCTCTGTCCATACACTCATCTCCACCCTCCTCTATATCACATCTGTCCATACACTCCTCTCCACCCTCCTCTATATCACCTCTGTCCATACACTCATATCCACCCCACCCTCCTCTATATCACCTCTGTCCATACACTCATCTCCACCCTCCTCCAAATCACCTCTGTCCATACACTCCTCTCCTCTCCACCCCACCCTCCTCTATGTCACCTCTGTCCATACACTCCTCTTGGGGGCTCCTTCCTCTACACCTCTCCTTCCCACAACTTCTCTCCTACACACTACTCATCTCCACCACCTCTTATCTCCTACACACTGCTTCTCCCCTCTGCAACCTCTACCCCCCTCCCCCACTCATCTCTGCAACCTCTCACCTCTACACTACTCATCTCCTCTCTGCAACCTCTCACCTCTACACACTGCTCATCTCCTCTCTGCAATCTCTCACCTCTACACTCTGCAACCTCTCACCTCTACACACTGCTCATCTCCTCTCTGCAACCTCTCACCTCTACACACTGCTCATCTCCTCTCTGCAACCTCTCACCTCTACACACTGCTCATCTCCTCTCTGCAACCTCTCACCTCTACACACTGCTCATCTCCTCTCTGCAATCTCTCACCTCTGCAACCTCTCACCTCTACACTCTGCAACCTCTCACCTCTACACACTGCTCATCTCCTCTCTGCAACCTCTCACCTCTACACACTGCTCATCTCCTCTCTGCAACCTCTCACCTCTACACACTGCTCATCTCCTCTCTGCAATCTCTCACCTCTGCAATCTCTCACCTCTACACTCTGCAACCTCTCACCTCTACACACTGCTCATCTCCTCTCTGCAACCTCTCACCTCTACACACTGCTCATCTCCTCTCTGCAACCTCTCACCTCTACACACTGCTCATCTCATCTCCTCTCTGCAACCTCTCACCTCTACACACTGCTCATCTCCTCTCTGCAACCTCTCACCTCTACACACTGCTCATCTCCTCTCTGCAACCTCTCACCTCTACACACTGCTCATCTCATCTCCTCTCTGCAACCTCTCACATCTACACACTGCTCATCTCATCTCTGCAACCTCTCACCTTTACACACTGCTCATCTCCTGTCTGCAACCTCTCACCTCTACACACTGCTCATCTCATCTCTGCAACCTCTCACCTCTACACACTGCTCATCTTCTCTCTGCAACCTCTCACCTCTACACACTGCTCATCTCCTCTCTGCAACCTCTCACCTCTACACACTGCTCATCTCCTCTCTGCAACCTCTCACCTCTACACACTGCTCATCTCCTCTCTGCAACCTCTCACCTCTACACACTGCTCATCTCATCTCTGCAACCTCTCACCTTTACACACTGCTCATCTCCTGTCTGCAACCTCTCACCTCTACACACTGCTCATCTCATCTCTGCAACCTCTCACCTCTACACACTGCTCATCTTCTCTCTGCAACCTCTCACCTCTACACACTGCTCATCTCCTCTCTGCAACCTCTCACCTCTACACACTGCTCATCTCCTCTCTGCAACCTCTCACCTCTACACACTGCTCATCTCCTCTCTGCAACCTCTCACCTCTACACACTGCTCATCTCCTCTCTGCAACCTCTCACCTCTACACACTGCTCATCTCCTCTCTACAACCTCTCACCGCTACACACTGCTCATCTCCTCTCTGCAACCTCTCACCTCTACACACTGCTCATCTCCTCTCTGCAACCTCTCACCTCTACACACTGCTCATCTCCTCTCTGCAACCTCTCACCTCTACACACTGCTCATCTCCTCTCTGCAACCTCTCACCTCTACACACTGCTCATCTCCTCTCTGCAACCTCTCACCTCTACACACTGCTCATCTCCTCTCTGCAACCTCTCACCACTACACACTGCTCATCTCCTCTCTGCAACCTCTCACCACTACACACTGCTCATCTCCTCTCTGCAACCTCTCACCTCTACACACTGCTCATCTCCTCTCTGCAACCTCTCACCTCTACACACTGCTCATCTCCTCTCTGCAACCTCTCACATCTACACACTGCCCATCTCCTCTTTGCAACCTCTCACCTCTACACACTGCTCATCTCCTCTCTGCAACCTCTCACATCTACACACTGCCCATCTCCTCTCTGCAACCTCTCACCTCTACACACTGCTCATCTCCTCTCTGCAACCTCTCACCTCTACACACTGCTCATCTCCTCTCTGCAACCTCTCACCTCTACACACTGCTCATCTCCTCTCTGCAAACTCTCACCTCTACACACTGCTCACCTCTACACACTGCTCATCTCCTCTCTGCAACCTCTCACCTCTACACACTGCTCATCTCCTCTCTGCAACCTCTCACCTCTACACACTACTCTTCTCCTCTCTGCAACCTCTCACATACACTCTGCTCATCTCCTCTCTGCAACCTCTCACCTCTACACACTGCTCATCTCCTCTCTGCAACCTCTCACCTCTACACACTGCTCATCTCATCTCTGCAACCTCTCACCTCTACACACTGCTCATCTCCTCTCTGCAACCTCTCACCTCTACACACTGCCCATCTCCTCTTTGCAACCTCTCACCTCTACACACTGCTCATCTCCTCTCTGCAATCTCTCACCTCCACACACTGCTCATCTCCTCTCTGCAACCTCTCACCTCTACACACTACTCATCTCCTCTCTGCAACCTCTCACCTCTACACACTGCTCATCTCCTCTCTGCAACCTCTCACCTCTACTCTTCTCCTCTCTGCAACCTCTCACATACACTCTGCTCATCTCCTCTCTGCAACCTCTCACATACACTCTGCTCATCTCCTCTCTGCAACCTCTCACCTCTACACACTGCTCATCTCCTCTCTGCAACCTCTCACCTCTACACACTGCCCATCTCCTCTTTGCAACCTCTCACCTCTACACACTGCCCATCTCCTCTTTGCAACCTCTCACCTCTACACACTGCCCATCTCCTCTGCAACCTCTCACCTCTACACACTGCTCATCTCCTCTCTGCAACCTCTCACCTCTACACACTACTCATCTCCTCTCTGCAATCTCTGACCTCTACACACTACTCATCTCCTCTCTGCAATCTCTGACCTCTACACTGCTCACTGACAGTCACGAGTAGAGGAGAGCCATTTGCCATTCGGCTGCTCTCCTGACAGGGGGGTCTGTGCTGATTATCCCCCCCCCCCCCTCATCAGTGCCCGTCAGTGAAGGACAAAAACCTTCTTATTTACAACATTTTGTAACAGAAACAAAGAAACCGTTTTTTTATTTATTTATTTCCGTCTTTTTTTTTTATTTGTTGCGCAAAAACAAAATGATAAAACAATTGTGTGGGTACAGTGACAGTGTATCACAACCACACAAATGTCATTCAAAATGCGACGGCGCTGAGTATTGGCTTGGGCAGGAAGGGGGGTATAAGTGCCCGGTGTTGGAAGTGGTTATGCACTTTATTTCCTGCCTAGAGCTCCTTTCTGTATACTGTACTCATCTGTGGCCAATACGGTCTCCTCTCCTTCCTATTGCCGATCAGTACTATTACGCCACAGACACACGATCGGAAATTCCGACAAGAAAACCATGGAATGTTGGCTCAAACTTGTGTTGCATACACACGGTCACACAAAATTCCGACCATCAAGAACGCGGTGAAGTACAACACTACGACGAGCTGAGAAAAATGAAGATCAATGATTCCGAGCATGCGTCAAATTGTTTCCGAGCATGCATGTTTTTTTTTTTTTTTTTTGCGCCTCAGAATTGCATACAGACTATCGTAATTTCCGACAAGAACTTTTCTTGTCAGAAAAATTAAGAACCAGCTCTCAAATTTTTGCTGTTGGAAATTCCGACAGAAAAAGTCAGATGGAGCCTACATATGGTCGAAATTTCCGACAACAAGCTCACATTGAATTTCCGATCGTGTGTACGCGGCATAACTTTGTGTGCTCCCTGTCTATATACTGCTCATCTATTAGAGCTGGGCGATTTATTTATTTTTTCCCTAAAAAAAAAAATCATCTGCAATTTTTTTTAATATAAAAAAACTTGATTAACGATTCGAATCAAATGTGTTTTTAATGAACACCACGCCGGTTTTTAGGTGAGGCCACGGCTTCAGCCTAGTCCGCGGTGTCCGGCCTCGTGGGCTTGGCCAAAGCAGCGGCCTCTAGGGTTACCACCTCATCCCTTTAAAACTGAACACCTATTAAAGGTTCTGTGGCAGATTAAGGCTGTAATTAAACTAAAGTAGTGCCTTATTTGCACTAAATTAGCCACAGAACCTGTGTAATTAATAGGTGTTCAGTTTTAAAGGGATGAGGTGGTAACCCTAGCGGCCTCACCTAAAAACTCCTGCCCGCAGCTCCTCAGGACAGGCGCGGTGTCAGTGCCGTTCCTGGGAAAAAAAGATTTTTCTGAAAATCTGAACTGATTTGACCTCGCAACTCAATTCAAGATTCAAATTGATTTTTATTTATTTCTTTCCCCAGCCCTATTATCTATCTGTATCTATATCCAGCCAGGAGTTCCTCCTTGTACATACCGACTGTGTGCTCTCCCCTCCTTCCCACCACTTATCTATATCACCTACCATCTGTTCATCCTTATGTCTCCTCTACCTACATACTACTCCTGTCAGTATACACACCCAGCCTGGAGCTCCTTTCCCACTACTCATCTGTGCAACCTTTATCACCTCTGATCTGCCCAAACTTCTGTCCTCTCTTCCTCTATATACACCCCTTCCTTCCTTCCTTCCTTCCTTCCTTCCTACCTTGCTTCCTTTAATCCTTCCTACCTTGCTTCCTTTAATCCTTCCTACCTTGCTTCCTTTATTCCTTCCTTCCTTCCTACCTTGCTTCCTTTATTCCTTCCTACCTTGCTTCCTTTATTCCTTCCTACCTTGCTTCCTTTATTCCTTCCTACCTTGCTTCCTTTATTCCTTCCTACCTTGCTTCCTTTATTCCTTCCTACCTTGCTTCCTTTATTCCTTCCTACCTTGCTTCCTTTATTCCTTCCTACCTTGCTTCCTTCCTTCTTACCTTGCTTCCTTCCTTCCTACCTTGCTTGCTTCCTTCCTACCTTGCTTGCTTCCTTCCTACCTTGCTTGCTTCCTTCCTACCTTGCTTGCTTCCTTCCTACCTTGCTTGCTTGCTTCCTACCTTGCTTGCTTGCTTCCTACCTTGCTTGCTTGCTTCCTACCTTGCTTCCTTCCTACCTTGCTTCCTTTATTCCTTCCTACCTTGCTTCCTTTATTCCTTCCTACCTTGCTTCCTTTATTCCTTCCTACCTTGCTTCCTTTATTCCTTCCTACCTTGCTTCCTTTATTCCTTCCTACCTTGCTTCCTTCCTACCTTGCTTCCTTTATTCCTTCCTACCTTGCTTCCTTTATTCCTTCCTTGCTTCCTTTATTCCTTCCTTGCTTCCTTTATTCCTACCTTGCTTCCTTTAATCCTTCCTACCTTGCTTCCTTTATTCCTTCCTTCCTTCCTACCTTGCTTCCTTTAATCCTTCCTACCTTGCTTCCTTTATTCCTTCCTTCCTTTATTCCTTCCTACCTTGCTTCCTTTATTCCTTCCTACCTTGCTTCCTTTATTCCTTCCTACCTTGCTTCCTTTATTCCTTCCTACCTTGCTTCCTTTATTCCTTCCTACCTTGCTTCCTTCCTTCTTACCTTGCTTGCTTCCTTCCTTCTTACCTTGCTTGCTTCCTTCCTTCTTACCTTGCTTGCTTCCTTCCTTCTTACCTTGCTTGCTTCCTTCCTTCTTACCTTGCTTGCTTCCTTCCTTCTTACCTTGCTTGCTTGCTTCCTTCCTACCTTGCTTGCTTGCTTCCTTCCTACCTTGCTTGCTTGCTTCCTTCCTACCTTGCTTGCTTCCTTCCTACCTACCTTGCTTGCTTCCTTCCTACCTTGCTTGCTTCCTTCATACCTTGCTTCCGTCCTACCTACCTTCCTTCAATGCACATATGTTATCAACTAAGTCTCCTCTCCTTTCTATTGCTGATCAGTGTGTCTGTTTGTTTATTAACTCGCATCTCTACAATTTTTGTCCCTCTACACACTGCTCATCTGTTTGCAGTCTGGAGCTCCTGCCTGATTCCCTTCCCACTACTTACCTGTGCAACCTTTATTTCCTCTCATCTGTCCAAACCTGTGCCCCCCCCCTCATACACTGTTCATCTATATCCTGCCTAGAGCTCCTTTCTGTATACACTGCTCATCTGTGGCCAACACGGTCTCCTCTCCTTCCTGCTGTTGATCACTGCAGCCTACTACTGTACATCACCTCTTACCTTGTGGTCTGTGCCCACACACTGCTCATCTGTCTGTATCTATACTCGGCCTGGAGCTCCTTCCTGTACACGCTGACACCGTGCTCTCCTCTCCCTTCCCACTGCTCATCTGTCTGTATCTATACTCAGCCTGGAGCTCCTTCCTGTACACACCAACACCATGCTCTACTCTCCACACCAACACCGTGCTCTCCTCTCCCTTCCCACTGCTCATCTGTCTGTATCTATACTCAGCCTGGAGCTCCTTCCTGTACACACCAACACCATGCTCTACTCTCCACACCAACACCGTGCTCTCCTCTCCCTTCCCACTGCTCATCTGTCTGTATCTATACTCAGCCTGGAGCTCCTTCCTGTACACACCAACACTCTGCTCTCCTCTCCTCTCCCTTCCCACTGCTCATCTGTCTGTATCTATACTCAGCCTGGAGCTCCTTCCTGTACACACCAACACTCTGCTCTCCTCTCACACACCTACCTACTTGTCACATTTCCTCACCGCTCTTCTGTCCAGGCTGCATCTCTTTCTCTTCCCACCTTTTCTCTTCCCACCTAATCAAACAGTATCTTTGTCATCACCTCACTGAGCTTCTAGTATGCAACCAATGTTTTTTTTCTGAACACACTGATATTTTGTCTGTTTAAATGCTCTCCTTTCTAACTACTGATCTATCCAACCTGTATCTCCTCTCCCTACCCACTGCTGCAGCCTTGTGTTCCCTCCTCTCCCATACACCCTTCACATGTTTCATAGCTTGCCTGTCTGTGTTGCTGTATTCAGCCTGGCTGTGTCCAGCAGTGTGCCTCCTTTCTTCCCTCTGCTGAGCTGTATCACCTCCCTGTACACAGTGCTGATCTGAACTGTCCACACTTCTCCTCTCCCTTCCCCACTGCTGACCCGCCCAGTCCTCATTTCCTCTCCCTTTCCCACTGCTGACCGGCCCAGTCCTCCTTTCCTCTCCCTTTCCCACTGCTGACCCGCCCAGTCCTCATCTCCTCTCCCTTTCCCACTGCTGACCCGCCCAGTCCTCATCTCCTCTCCCTTTCCCACTGCTGACCCGCCCAGTCCTCATCTCCTCTCCCTTCCCCACTGCTGACCTGCCCAGTCCTCATCTCCTCTGACTTCTCTGCTGCTGATCTGTCCTTCCTGCATCTCTTGTTCCTTCCCAACAGGTGGCATGTGCATCTTTCATCTCCTTTCCCTTCCCCACCACTGTCCCCTGTCCATCATTCTTCTCTTCCTCTCTATTCCTCACTTCTCCATCCTTTATCTTATCGCCCTTCCCCACTTCTGACCTGTTCATCCTTATCTCTATTCCTCATTGCCCCATCCTTCATCTCCTCTCCCTTCCTCATTGCCAATTTATCCATCCTTCATCTTCTCTCCCTTTCCAATTGCTGTCCGGTCCATGCTTCTCCTCTCCCTTCCTCACTGCTGACCTGTTCATGCTTCTCCTCTCCCTTCCTCACCGCTGACCTGTCCATGCTTCTCCTCTCCCTTCCCCACTACTCATATCTTCATCTTTCATCTCCTCTCCCTTCCCCGCTGCTGTCTTATCCATTCCTCTCATTTATATTCCTTAATGCTTCATCCTTCATCTCCTCTCCTTTTCCCAGTACTCACCTGTTCATCCTTAATCTTCTCTCCCTTCTATACTGTTGTTGTATCCATCCCCTTTTCTCCTCTGTATTTAACACTACTTTATCTCTTCTTCCTTCCCCATTGCTGATTTATCCATCCTTCATCTCCTCTCCCTTCCCTACTGCTGATCTATTCATTCCTCGTCTCCTTTCCCTACCTCACTGCTTACCTGTCCATCCTTCATCTCCTCTCCCTTCCCTACTGCTGATCTCTTTATTCTGCATCTCCTTTTCCTTCCTCACTGCTTACCTGTCCATCCTTCATCTCCTCTCCCTTCCCTACTGCTGATCTCCTTATTCCGCATCTCCTCTCAATTCCCCATTTACTCACATGTTCATCTTTCATCTCCTCTCCCTTTCCCACTGCTGACCTGTTCATCCTTCTCTCTATTCCTCATTGCCACATCCTCCATCTCCTCTTCCTTCCCTACTGCTGATTTATCCATCCTTCATCTCCTCTCCCTTCCCCATTGCTGTCCTGTCCATCCTTCTCATCTCCATTCCCCACTGCTGACCTGTTCATCCCTCATCTCCTCTCCCTTGCCCAATACTCACCTGTTTTATCTTTCATCTCCTCTCCCTTCTGCTGTTTTATCCATCCTTCTCCTTTCTAATCCTTATTGCTCCATCCTTCATCTCCTATCCCTTCCTCAGTGCTGGACTTTTCATCCCTCATCTCCTCTCCCTTACCCACTACTCACGTGTTTTATCTTTCATCTCCTCTCCCTTCTACAGTTGTGGTCTGTCCAGCCTGCATGTTCACTTCATCCCCAATGTGCAACCTATATCTATCCAACCTCGTATACCTGTCCCTATACACCCACACCCGTGTCCCTATACACTCGTATACCTGTCCCTATACACTCGTATACCTGTCCCTATACACTCGTATACCTGTCCCTATACACTCGTATACCTGTCCCTATACACTCGTATACCTGTCCCTATACACTCGTATACCTGTCCCTATACACTCGTATACCTGTCCCTATACACTCGTATACCTGTCCCTATACACCCACACCCGTGTCCCTATACACTCGTATACCTGTCCCTATACACTCGTATACCTGTCCCTATACACTCGTATACCTGTCCCTATACACTCGTATACCTGTCCCTATACACCCACACCCGTGTCCCTATACACCCACACCCGTGTCCCTATACACCCACACCCGTGTCCCTATACACCCACACCCGTGTCCCTATACACCCACACCCGTGTCCCTATACACCCACACCCGTGTCCCTATACACCCACACCCGTGTCCCTATACACTCGTATACCTGTCCCTATACACTCGTATACCTGTCCCTATACACTCGTATACCTGTCCCTATACACTCGTATACCTGTCCCTATACAGCCACACCCGTGTCTCTATACACTCGTATACCTGTCCCTATACACTCGTATACCTGTCCCTATACACTCGTATACCTGTCCCTATACACTCGTATACCTGTCCCTATACACTCGTATACCTGTCCCTATACACCCCGTATGGCTCTATCCAGCCTGGAGCTCCTCTATTTGCAAAGTGCTTGTCAATGTCCAACATTGTGTCTCCTCCCCCTTCTCACTGCTTATCTATGTAACTGCCTCTCCTCTCCCTTTACATTGCTGATTTGTGCAGCCTGCATCTCCTCTCTACTGGTCTGGCCTACCCGAGTTTACGTTTTACACCAGTGATATATCTCAGCCTCTATATCCTTTCTCTGTACACACTGCTGATTTATCCAACATTATAATTTTTTTTTTCAACTAAGTGTGTAAAGCAGGGGTGGCCAACCAGTGGCTCGGGGGCCACATGTGGCCCGCAGAGCCCTCTGATGTGGCCTGCGACCTCCTGCCCTACAATGACAGGTTGGCAAGCCCAGTTCGCAGGTTGCCGACCAGCCATACCACAGCATTAGTGTTGTGAATGAAGCTGGTGGTAGAGGAGGAAAGCGGCTGCGGAGCAGAGCCCCATAAGCCCATGCTTCCTGTACAGCGCTGGCTTTTGCCACAGGTGGAGTCTATGGCAAAGTTTAGCTAACCTGCAGGATAGACACAGGTGCACTACGCTGAACCCTCGGTGTGTGCAAACCACAGCATATCAGTGTGAAAGCAGTCTAATGCCCCGTACACACGATCGGATTTTCCATCTGAAAAACCTTGGATGTTTTTTCCGACAAAATTACGCTCAAGCTTGGCTTGTAGGGGTGCAACAGATCAGTGCCGATCCGTGATCCGAACGGGTCACCCCCTTCGGATCGGATCGCTATGCGATCCGCGGGCATAGAATTAGGAAAGGCCGCGGCTTAGGCCTACCTCCGGAGCCGCGGCCATCTTGGTACACCCGGCGGCGTGTGTGTGCCTCGAGCACGAGCTCCTCCTCTGTTGGTGTAAACAGAGGAGGAGCCCGCGCTCGAGGCGCACACACACGGCGCTAACAGGGTAACTGCAAGTACTATGGGGGTGACTGTGCTGTACTACAGGGGTGACTGTGCTGTACTATGGGGCTCACTGTGCTGTACTATGGGGCTCACTGTGCTGTACTAGGGGGTGGGGGGTGACTGACTGCTGTACTATGGGGGGTCACTGTGCTGTACTATGGGGGGTCACTGTGCTGTACTATGGGGGGGTCACTGTGCTGTACTAGGGGGGGGGTGGGGGGGTGACTGACTGTGCTGTACTACGGGGGGGGTCACTGTGCCTGTACTACGGGGGGGGTCACTGTGCCTGTACTACAGGGGGGGTCACTGTGCCTGTACTACAGGGGGGGTCACTGTCTGCCTGTACTACAGGGGGGGTCACTGTCTGCCTGTACTACAGGGGGGGTCACTGTCTGCCTGTACTACAGGGGGGGTCACTGTCTGCCTGTACTACAGGGGGGGGTCACTGTCTGCCTGTACTACAGGGGGGGGTCACTGTCTGCCTGTACTACAGGGGGAAGAAAGATGTGGATATTACAGTGGGGGAGATTTTTTAATTTTTTTTGCTGATCCGAAAATGATCCGATCCGTGAGTTTTTTGATCTGTTGCACCCCTATTGGCTTGCATACACACGGTGACACAAAAGTTCCCTGGACTTTCGTACATAAAGAACTTACAACACTACGACGAGCCAAGACAATGAAGTTCAATGCTTCGGAGCATGCGTTGAATTGTTTCTGAGCATGCATCGGAATTTAGCGCATTGGAATTGCTACAGACGATCGGATTTTACAATATTTTTTTTCCGGCTGAAAATTTGAGAAGCAGTCTCAATCTTTCGTTGGCAGAAATTCTGACAGCAAAAGTCCAATGGAGCCTACACATGGTCGGAATTTCCGTTCGAAAGCTCACATCGGACTTTTTCTGTTGTGATCGTGCAAACGGGGCATTAGTCTCTTTTCACAACATCGGTCCGAACCAATCAGACCCTAAATTCACCTCTATAGAGCAGCACATATAAACAGACTTTTGTCCGCCTTCGCCCGCCTACCTCCATTCCGATCCACTAAAAAAAACTTTAGGGAATTTGTCCCCTTCCATCTGGGTGGATTGAATCGGAGGGCCTATAGAATAGCCGTGACCTGTCATCCGCCCGCTCCACTCATTGTTGCCCCACGACTGGTTACCAAGTTGCTTAAATGGCCCTCGCTCTTCAAAAGGTACCCCTGGTGTAAAGAGGCTAAAGTATTTTCCTACAGTAGATGGGCCACTGGTTGCCTAGTGCTAATATGTAAGGCTGTTATTCTAGAGGATTTGTATAATCCTTCTGGGTTAAAGTTGTAGGTCGATCGCTCTGTTATTTTATCACATGGTTTAAGCTGGTGGAGTAATTTAGGAGATGAGTTGATAAAAGTGGGTTTGCTTCGGATGAAGAGGACTACCATGTCTTTTTCTTGTTACTTGCAATATTTAAAAGTATAGTAGGTGTATGATATTCATCTGTCAGAGTTCACAGAATGTAGAATATGAATTCTGCTCCTCAGTCACGATGTCATGATGATAATGGCTGCATCTTTGCAAACTGCTTTGGTTGTAGGTGTCTTGAGCTTTCCACCACGTGGACTGTTCTCAGCACTGTAGCTTGTACTCTTTGTCTCGCCTCTTTTTAAAATAAAAAAAAGTGAAGCATTTTTATTTTTTTATTTTTACTTCAGAGGGTTAGTTCAGCTTTATAAAAGGTAAACTATACCGTGCTGTCACCTAAATACAAGACGGCAGCCAGCAATAGGCTCTGATCTTTCAAATCACACCGATGTGAAAGGAGACTAATGCCGCGTACACACAATCAGTCCATCTGATGAGAACGGTCTGATGAACCGTTTTCATCGGTTAACGGATGAAGCTGACTGATGGTCCGTCGCGCCACACAAGTTCAATGCTTCCAAGCATCCGTCGACTTGATTCTGAGCATGCGTGGATTTTTAACCGATGGTCGTGCCTACTAACGATCGGTTAGGAATCCATTGGTTAAATTTAAAGCAAGTTGCCTTTTTTTAAACGATGGTTAAATAACCTATGGTGCCCACACACGATCGGTTTTGACTGATGAAAACGGTCCATCAGACCATTCTCATCGGTTTAACCGATCGTGTGTACACGGCCTCACGCTAATGCCTCATACACAAGGACAGATTTTCAGAGAGAAAATGTTAGACAGACTTTTTTTCCTAGAAAAGTCCAGCCATGTGTACAGGGCAGCCATCACAACATTTGGTGCCCCTTACACATCTTTAAGGGACTGTGGGGACCATTAGGCCCATTACAGGTGAAATGCAAAAAAAAAATTAAACAAAAATTATAAAAAAAAAAAAAACGGAGGGGGGCTGGCCGGGCCTGTAAGGGGCCCTGGGGACCATCGGGCCCCTTACAGGTGTAATGCAAGAAAAAATAAAAAAAACGGGAGGGGGCCAGCCGGCCTCTTACCAGTGTAATGCCAGTCCCCCCCTGATGGCGACCCTGTTTGTGTAGCCTCCATCTATCTTTTTAGAAGTGCGACGGACTTTAGCCCCCTAAGGACCGCCGCATGTACATTTACCTCAGCAGAATGGCACAGGCAGGCACATCAACGTGCCTGCCTTGACGTGGGTCGGGGGTCCGATTGGGACCCCCCCGGTACATGTGGCGGTCCCTGTGGCTGACCGAGCGATCCGGGATGAGGGGGCGGCTATTCGTTTTTGTCCACCCCTTCCGGATCGCTCTCAGCCAATCCCGTGCTCCTCCGTGTGTCACTTCCTCCTGTGTAAACACAGGAAGAGGGAAGTGATGTGATCTCTCCCCTCTGCTTTTTTTTCAACCGCCGCTGAGGAGAGATCACATCACACAGTCTGCACAACACTACACTGACACCAGGACACGCAGGCACATTAACCCCTTGCGATCACCCCCCTCCCTGTCACAGTGTCACTGAATGCAGTAATCATATATGTATGATTACTGTATTTAGTGTCAGTGTGACAGGCAGTGTGACAGTCAGTTAGTCTTAGGTTCAGGGTAGCCCCCGTACCCCCCTAATAAAGTTTTTACCCCTTGATCACCACCCTAGTTAACCCTTTCACTCCCTATTGCCAGCGTCACTAAGCGATCATTTTTCTGATTGCTGTATTAGTGTCGCTGTTCCCGCTAGGTAGCTATTTATTTTTTATTGCCATTTTTTTTTTTATTGCCATTTTTTTTTATTTTTTTACTAAAGACATGTGGCTAAATAAATTTTGGCCTAAATGTTTGACTAAAATTTCGTTTATTTGATTTTTCTTATAACAAAAAGTAAAAAATATTGTTTTTTTTTTCAAAAATGTCGCTCTATTTTTGTATATAGCGCAAAAAATACAAATCGCAGAGGCGATCAAATACCACCAAAAAAACTCTATTTGTGGGAAGAAAAGTACGCAAATTTTGTTTGGGAGCCACGTCGAACGACCGCGCAATTGTCAGTTAAAGCGACGCAGTGCCGAATCGCAAAAAGGGGCCTGGTCCTTTACCTGCATCTTGGTCCGGGTCTTAAGTGGTTAGAGAACCTGTTCTTTTCCGATGTCATCACGGCAGACTTTTGCACTTTTGTCAAGAGTCCGATCGTGTGTACAAGGCATAAGGTGCGCAGTTTGCGTTTCTCTCCAGGCACCCCTTACCTACATAGGCAATTTTTGGTAAAGAAATGCTCTTCTTCCCTTTTTCCAGCCCAGGAAATAGACTCCAGAAAGCCTGATATGTGCAAAATAGTCTGTAATGCATCTGGGAAAAAACAGTTCAAATCCCCAGGAATACGTTGTGCTCAGGTGTGAATTCAGGCGGACGTGGTGTGTTTCTGTGTGTGTGTTCTGTCTGCTCGGTGGCCTCAGAAACTTCCCTCTGATAGAGTTTTGTTGGCTTTGCCAGAAGGCAGCATTCTGCATGTGACACGTTTCCATGGAAACCATGTTGGTTCTCTTCATTAGGATTGGTCCCTTTGCTGCAAACGCAGAACGGTTTGCATGCGTCTGTAAGCAATATGGAAATGATTACTCCTAATTAGAAGTGAATTACTGACACTATTCATCTGGTCCATTTCACTGTGCAGTAGCTACAAAATGTGACTTTGGTGTTCACACATACCCCTTAATTATACAATCAGCCATAACATTATGACCACTGACAAGTACAGTGAGTACATTAATTATTGAATGACAATGGCATCTGAAAATGGGTAGGATATATTGTGCAGCAAGCTAAAGGATATTTAAATGTTCCGTGTTTTTTTTATTTTTATAAACAAGCATGTCATACTTTACCTCCTCTGTGCAGTTGGTTTTGCATAGAGTGGCCCAGATCCTCCTCTTCTGGGGTCCCTCAGCGGCACTTCTGGCTCCTCCTCTTCTCGATTGCCCTATCGGAGAAGTACTCTCCCTCGGGGAACCCGTGCGGGCACGCTCCCGTGTCCTGCTGCTGTGTCCATTGACACAGACAGCAGGACTCGTCTCTGCCCCCTCGCTCCCACATCATTGGATTTGATTGACAGCAGCAGAGATTGCTCATTGATCCACGTGGGGAGCAAAGGCTGGCCTGTGTAGTCTGATTCAATAGAAGAGCTACTGGAGCTCAAATTTCTGTAAAAGCTAATGCTGGTTCTGATAGAAAGGTGTCGGAACACACAGAGCATCCAGTTTGCTGTGTATGGGGCTGTGTAGCCGCAGACCAGTCAGGGTGCTCATGCTGACCCGTATCTATAGACTTAATCGGCTACAATGGGCATGTGAGCATCAGAACTGGACCACACCGAATTACGTCAGCGACTCGGCTCTTTCTTCCCCTGCCGCCAGGCCAGTAGGAGAGTGCAGTGGTGCCTCGCGCATGCGCAGTAGGGACTCATAATGCTGCACTGATGGGGCTCCCTTACCGGCAATGGTGACGGTGGGGCTGACATCGCTGGACTCAAGGACAGGTAAGTGTCCATTTAATAAAAGTCAGCAGCTGCAGTATGTGTTGCTGCTGGCTTTTAATTTTTGCAGGGGTGGGCATCATGTGGATGCATTTGCATCTTTTACCCGGGGAAGTGATGGCACCAGGATACAGTATGGGAAGGAGGCGAGTCAATGATATGCTAGTAACGCCTTGGTGCCAGATACCACAGTGAGCCTTCAGAGGTCTAGTGGAGCCCATTCCTCAAGGGGTCAAAGGCTGTTTTGGAGGAATCGGGGGACTTTGCTGGGTTGTGATGTTACAATGGGGAGGGCGGGTGTCAATGTTATGGCTGAACAGTGTATGTATATATGTGTGTGTACATACATACATATAAAATTAGAGCTGCACAATTAATCGTTAAATAAATCGTGATCTCGATTCAACCCCCCTGATGATCTCCAATGCAGAATTTTTTCATATAACAAGTGGGGAGACTTTATCTGCTCACTCAGCTGTCTGTAAGTGAAAAGAAAATATCTCAGGGAGAGAGGGCATTGTGTTCCTTGTCTGCCACCTCCCCCAGTCACCCCCCCCTCCCTTCTTAACAGGAAACATTGTAACTAACGCATCATATTTATAGCTTCTTAGTCCCAAAAATCAAAGGGATAAACTTCAATAAAAAAATTCATTAATAGTAAAAAAAAAAAAAAAAAAAAAAAAAAAAATGCCATAAACTATCCCCTATTTTGTGCTATCAATTTTAAAGAAAAAATTTTTTTTTTCCAAAAATATGTAGAAGACAGTCTGAGGGAAAAAAAAAATTTTTATATATTTTTTGGGGTTATTTATTATGCAAAAAGGAAAAAATATTGCATTTTTTTAAAAATTGAATTTTAAAACCGCAGAGGTGTACCACCAAAAGAAACTATTTGTGGGAAAAAAAACATGAAACATTGCAACCAACTTATATTTTGTTCAGGAAGGGGTCTTCAGTAGGTAAGTGGTTAAAGAAAACTTCTGTGTGTAAGATCCGGTTCACTCAGGGGTGACTCGTCAGGCAACTCAGCCGCTCGACAAGTCGCGCTCCGCTGTATTCAATAGAACCGTTCTAATAGGAACGACGCAAATCGCTCAGACTTAGAAAAAGCACACTGGAGGGTCGAAATTACATTATTCTCTATGGAGACTGTTCACATCTCCTAACGCAGAACGCCGTACGTTGAAAGAACGCCGAATTTCAAACAAGTCCCGGATCCTTTTTCGACGCGCGTATCGGGCGGCTTTGGCGCTCGGCATAGCCGACAATGACTGTAAAAAAAGCGGTTAAAAACCATGCGTTTTGTTCCCCGCAAATTGCGGTACAAGACGCCGCAAATTTGTCGCCTCAATTCACGGTACAAAACGCCGTAAATCGCCTACGCAAAGGTGTGAATGCAGCCTGAGTGTAGCAATAAGTTGCTAAATGTTGTACCTTTGATAAGCGCTTGCCTACTGTGCACCTACACCCCCTTCCTGCCCGGACAAAATTTTAGCTTCCGGCACTGCGTCACTTTAACTGACAATTGCGCAGTCGTGCGACGTGGCTCCCAAACAAAATTGATGTCCTTTTTTTCCCACAAATAGAGCTTTCTTTTGGTGGTATTTGATTGCCTGTGCGGTTTTTATTTTTTGGTCTATAAACGGAAAAAGAGCGTACATTTTGAAAAAAAACACAATATTTTTTGCTATAATAAATATCCCATTAAAAAAAAATTAAAAATTATCTCATTTTAGGCCGATACATATTTTTGGTAAAAATGTTTTTAAAAAAAAATTGCAATAACAGTATAGTGACTGGTTTGCGCAAAAGTTATATTGCCTACAAAATAGGGGACATAATTATGATTTATTTTTTTACTAGGAATGGCGGCGATCTGCGTTTTTTTTTTTTTCAGGACTGCGACATTGTAGCGGACACTTCGGACACTTTTGACACATTTATGGGACCATTTACATTTATACAGTGAACAGTGCTATAAATATGCATTGATTACTGTATAAATGTTACTGGCAAGGAAGGGGTTAACCACTAGGGGGCGGGGAAGGGGTTAAATGTGTGTCCTAAGTAGTGTTCTAACTGTGGGTGGAGGGGGGTCACTGGGGGAGGTGACCGATTGTGTCCCTATGTACAAGGGACACAGATCGGTCTCCTCTCTCCCTGACAGGACATAGAGCTCTGTGTTTACACACAGAGCTCCAACGTCCCTGCTCAGTTACTGGGCAATCGCGCGTCCCCTAGTGGCTTTAAATGACAGGACGTCATATGACGTCCTGTCAGAACAATAGAGCATTCCGACCGCCATCATTTGATGGCAGGCGGGTGTTAAGTGGTTAAATGTAACCATATTGCTACACTCTCCTCCTTTTTTTTTTTTTTTATATACTGAGTTGTGACATGAGGCTACTCTTATATCAAGACATCACTTGTATATCAAGGCAAAATGTATTAAAACATTTTGCTTGTCTCTTAAACCAAGTTACTCTCAATCCAAGGTTTTACTGTACTTCATACAAAATCCATTGTTGGTAATGACTGCTTCAAGACGCCTCCTGTATGGAGAAACTAGTCGCATGCATTGCTCAGGTGTGATTTTGGCCAATTCTTCCACACAGACAGTCTTCAAAGGTTTTTGTGGGCCTCTTCTATCAACTCTGATATTTAGTTCTTTCCATAGATTTTCTATTGAATTTGAAGTGGAGGTCCCACTAAATATATATATTGTAATATTGGGGTTGTTTAGCTCTCGTGGTATGGGCGTTTTTCAGTGATTCACTCCAGCCAGGAAGTACGTTTAAGGGCATGGTAGCCCATTTTTTTATTTAAAAAGGCAAAATAAAAGTCCAAACAAAGGTTTCCCACGCAGGGGGTTCTTCTCCATCAAACATACAACAGAAAATGCTAGCCCACCTGGCTCTCTGTAGCAGTACTTCTGCAGCAATACTTCGCACGTTTTCCTGGTTGCCCAGACCAGCAGAATCCTCAACATAGATGCTTCCCGTCAGCATCTACAACTCTGCCTCTTGCAGTCACTGTTCTGGCTGTCTCTTATAGCCTCAGACTTCTGGAGACCTGCTGTCTCCAACTGGGAGCCATAAGATCTTCCTACACACTGATTATAAAGGGCTGTGCTCACCTGAGCACAGACCCTGCTGGTCATCCACAAGATCTGGAGACAGGATTGGAGATTCCGTCCCACCCAAGACACTATGGAATCTCCATACTACAGAGCCCCATGACAAAGTACCAAAACCTGGAGAAAGTTGCAAAAGCAATCTACTCCAGTCCACATCTACGCTCTGTAGTCTTGCACCTCTAAAGTGTGCAAACCCTGTGTCCAGTTTACAGTGACAGTAGCTCCTACTGTTACTATATATATATATATATAAAAAAGCCAGCAGCTACAAATACAGCAGCTGCTGACTTCTAATATATGGACACTTACCTGTCCAGGGCGCCTGCGATGTCAGCAGCCAAAGCCGATCTGTCGCTCGAGGATCGGCGGTTGCCGCCGCCATCCTCAGTAAGGGAATTAGGATACGAAGCCTTGCGCGTCCTCACTGGTCCCTGCTGTCTTCTGAGAACTGTGTGTCTCCCAGAAAATAGCGGGGGAGGACAGAATAGGTGCCGGAAGTGGCGTAGATTATGTTCTCCCTCCTCCCCCCTGAAAGGTGCCAAATGTGACACTGGAGGGGGGGGGGATTCCAAAAAGTGGAAGTCCAGCGAGGACCTCCATTTTGGCCCGCCCCGCCCGTGGGTCGAGCGAAAAGGAACGCTCTCTTTTTGCTCGACGGCCCGCCACTTTGTCGGGTGATTCGACGGCCGGCAGGCTGGGCCATTCTAGGTTCTCTGCCGTGTGCAGCCTTATTTTCTTTCTTTGAAACCAATTGAGAGTTTCCTTGGCTTTGTGTTTGGGATCGTTGTGTTGCTGAAATGTCCTCCTCCATGTCATCTTCATCATCCTGGTAGATGGCAGAAGATTTTTTATCAAGAATGTCTTGGTACTTTTTTCCATTAATCCTTCCTTCAATGATATGAAGTTTGCCAGAACCGTATGCTGAAAAACGGCCCCACCCCCACCACGATGTTCCCTCCTCCAAATCTCACAGTTGGTATGGGGGGGGGGTGTTTTGGGGTGATGTGCCATTTGACCTCCAAACACGGTTTGTATTATGGCATCCAAGGAGTTCAATGTTGGTCTCATCTGACCAGATTATATTCTCCCCGTATTTCACAGGCTGATCTAAATGTTGTGCAGCAAACTTTAAACGAGCTTCAACATGCTTCTTCTTCAGCAATGGAGTCTTGCATGGTGAGGGTGCATACAGGACATGGTGGTCGTATTTTCTGTGAAACAATTGTACCTGCTATCTCCAGATCTTTCTGATGTTCTCCACAAGTGGTCCTTGGCAAATCTCTTCTGATGATAATTCTTTTCATTCCTCTGTCTGTCAGAAATCTAGTGAGGAGCACCTGGTTGTGGTCAGTTTATGGTGAAATTATGTTCTTTCCACTTCCGGATTATGGCCCCAACAGTGCTCATTAGAATATTCAGAAGTTTAGAAATCATTTTGTAACCAATGCCATCCGTATGTTTTGCAACAATAAGGCTGCGAAGGTCTGCAGAGAACTATTTGCTTTTACCCATCATGAGATGTTTCTTGTGTGACATCTTGGTAATGAGACACCTTTTTATAGACCATCAGTTGAGACTAAATCAGCTGATATTAATTTGCACTGACAAGGGGCAGGATTGCTTTCTAATTACTGATAGATTTCAGCTGGTGTCTTGGCTTTCCATGCCTTTTTTGCACCTCCCTTTATTCATGTGTTCAATACCTTTTTGGGACCATTGGCATTTATACAGCAATCAGTGCTATAAAAATGCACTGATTACTGTTTAAATGTCACTGGCAGGAAAGGGGTTAACACTAGGGGGCAATCAAGGGGCTAATTGTGTGTTCTAACTGTAGGGGGGGGATAGGTAAATTGACTAGGAGAAGGAGACATATGTTTTTTCCTACTTGGTAGGAACAAACATATGGCTCCTCTTCCCTGACAGCGCAGGGTTTTGTGTATTTATGCGATTGCGCCCACCGGCCATGCGCCCTCTGGTGGCTGATAAAGCAATGAACGTACCCATACGGCAGGGTTTAACAAATCCCAGGCACCAGATTGCAATTACGTCTAGAATTGGCGACCTTACGCCTGGGGTAGCACAGCTTCGGTATCGTGTGTCTCCGTGCGCCCCCACCTCCCTGCCGGCTGGTAATGTGCAGGCTATGCTATGCTTCCTTCTGTGATCTGGCGCCATCCTGTGGTGGCCGTTGGTATGACAAGACAACCAGTAATGCTAATGGTGCTTCCCCTGTCTGTTTTCACTGCCATCTCCTTCCCTCTAATTAGAATCCCCAAACATTATATATATATATATATATATATATATATATATATATATATATATATATATATATATTATATATATATATTTTTTACACCCTAGAGAATAAAATGGCGGTCATTGCAATACTTTCTGTCACACCGTATTTGCGCAGCGGTCTTGCAAGCACACTTTTTTTTGGGGGGGGGGGGGGGAATGCACTTTTTTAAATTAAAAATAAGACACGAGTAAAGTTAGCCTATTTTTTTTATATTGTGAAAGATAATGTTACGCCGAGTAAATTGATGCCCAACATGTCACGCTTCAAAATTGCGTCTGCTCGTGGAATGGCAAAAAACTTTTACCCTTTAAAATCTCCATAGGCGATGTATACATTTTTTTTACACGTTGCATGTTTTGAGTTACAGAGGAGGTCTAGGGCTAGAATTATTGCTGTCGCTCTAACGATCAGGGCGATACCTCACTTGTGTGGTTTTAACACTGCTTTCATATGCGGGCGCTACTCATGCGGGCGCTATTCCTAATTTTTTTAACTGGCTCCTAGATTCCAAGCAAATTTATTAAGCCCTGTCATACGGATTTTCACCCAGGGGAGCCGTTCTGCCGCAGTATATCTGCGTGAGCTGCTCATGAACCGGTTAACTAACCCTGGAGAGGCAAAAGCTGGTGCATCTCTGCATAGAAACCAATTGGCTTCCAGTTTTTTTTTTTTTTTTAATGCAATTGAACAAGCTGAAGTTAAAAGCTGATTGGCTATCATGCAGAGCTGCACCAGATTTTGCACTCTCCAGTTTTGGTAAAGCAATCCCATACATAACATGTCCCCTGCAAAAAAAAAAAAGCTGCCTGCTCACAATTTTATTTTGTTTTGCTTCAGTTCCACTTTATTGTTGGAAGACCCAAAAGATTTAGGAAGTCAGTGATTAGTGTAATCTGGTACACTGACTGCATATAAGAGCAGATTTTGTAAGAAATGACCATTCTTGTAACACAGGAGCCAGCAACAGACGCATTCAATTGTGGTATCATGTGACCGTTCAAGTCCTTGGTGGGTCACTGTGACCTTTTTGTTATTTTATAGTTTGTCACAAAGCATACACTCATTTGTTAATGGAAACTATTAATAAAATATACTACGAAATGTGGAAAAATGAAGTCCGCAACTACAAAAACAATCGCTGCTGACTTTTAGGCCCCTTTCACACTGTGGAGTATTTCAGGCATTTTAGCGCTAAAAATAACGCCTGAAATACTCCTGCCCAGCATTCTCAATGTGAAAGCACGAGGGCTTTCATACTGGGGCGATACGCTAACGGGTGAAAAAAAAAAATCTCCTGCAAGCAGCATCTTTGGAGTGGTGTGTGTATACTGCTCTTTTACCGCTCCTTTCCATTGAAAACAATGGGACACCGCGGTAATTCCGCCGGCAATGCGCCTCTGCAGCAGAGGTGCATTGTGGGTGGTATTGACCCTTTTTCGGCCGCTAGCGGGGGTTAATACTGCACCGCTAGCGTCCGAATACCGCCGCAATTCCAACGCTAAAAAATGCGCGCTATACCGCCACCGCACATACTGCCCCAGTGTGAAAGACGCCTTAGGCTGCTTTCACACTGGGGCATTTTTCAGGCGCTTTAGCGTTAAAAAAAGCGCCTGAAAGAAGCTGCATCTGCAATCCCAATGTGAAAGCCCGAGGGCCTTCACACTAAGGCGCTGCGCTGGTAGGGCTTCAAAAAAATACACCGCTCCTAAAGCCCCCCTCCCATTGAGGGAGCTTTTTTTTAATGCCAAAGTGCTTGAAAAACGCCCCACTGTAAAAGGGGTCTTAGTGGTGCTTTACCAGCGTTTTCGGCCACTGAGTGTGAAAGGGCTCTGAAAGCACTCAGGCTTTCACATTGGGATCGCAGATGAGGCTTCTTTCAGGTGCTTTTCACGCTTTTTTTTTTTAATACCAAAGCACCTGAAAAACACCCCAGTGTGAAAGGGGGTCTAAGCAGAGTGAGGCGTCAGAGCTTTTAACCCCCCGCTAGCGGTCGAAAAAGGGTTAAAATCGTCCGCAAAACAGTAAAAGCTCAGAGTGGCCCCAATCCTCTTCTCGGGTCCCCCGTCGACGCTCCTGGCCCATTGCCAAATTCCCTCAAACAGTTTGCTATAGGGGCACTCTTGTGTGCTCACTCCTGAGCCGGTACTGTGTGTGGGACATCAGACACACAGCACAACCTGGCCCCACCCCCCACTTCCTCCTCACGGGCTGTGATTGACAGCAGTGGGAGCTAATTGGGAGATGGAGAGAGCGCTCGTGCACATCGCTGGATCGAGATTGGGCTCGGGTAAGTATATATGTGATTCTGCACTTCAGGGCAGGGGGCGCATGCTGTGTCTGCTGCTATTTGTCACAGCAGAAGCCAAGCAGCAGGTGGCAGCCAATGGATGTCAGCCGGCACCCACTGATTGTCAATAAGAAACACAGAATGGAGCTCTGCCTATGTAAACAAGACAGAGCTCCATTCTTACAGCAGGGATGTGATGGATTTTCTTTCTCAGCAAAGCCGGGAAAGAAAATCTATCACATCCCTTAAACGGGTTGTAAAGGTTTGTTTTTTATTTTCTAAATAGGTTCCTTTAAGCTCCTTCGATTTCCCTTCTAAATGTTTTTTTTTTCTTTGTCTGAATTTCTCACGTCCTGTTTCTCCTCAGTAAGCTTGCCCCCATCATACGAGCCATTCTGGCTGAGGGTTAGTCAGCCAGGACAGCTTACTGAGGAGGAACAGTAAGTGAGAAATTCAGACACAAAAAAATAAGGAAAAAAAAAACATTTGGAAGGGAAAAGGTAAGTGAACCAACAATGCACTCGCTTAACCACTTAAGACCCGGACACTTACGCTGCTAAATGACCCAAGGTGTTTTTACAATTCGGCGCTGCGTCGCTTTAACAGACAATTGCGCGGTCGTGCGACGTGGCTCCCAAACAAAATTTGCGTCCTTTTCTTCCCACAAATAGAGCTTTCTTTCGGTGGTATTTGATCGCCTCTGCGATTTTTATTTTTTGCGCTATAAACTAAAATAGAGCGACAATTTTGAAAAAAATCACTATTTTTTTACTATTTGTTATAAAAAAAATCAAATAAACTAAATTTTAGTAAAACATTTAGGCCAAAATTTATTTAGCCACATGTCTAGTAAAAAAAAAAATCGTAATAAAAAAAATAGCTCCCTAGCGGGAACAGCGACACTAATACAGCGATCAGAAAAATGATCGCTTAGTGACGCTGGCAATAGGGAGTGAAAGGGTTAACTAGGGCGGTGATCAGGGGGTTAAAACTTTATTAGGGGGGGTGGGGGGCTATCCTGAACCTAACACTAACTGTTTTTTACAGTGCCTGTCACACTGACACTAAATGCAGTGATTAAATCACTGCATTCAGTAACACTGTGACAGGGGGGTGGGGGGGGCGATCACAAGGGGTTAATATGCCTATGTGAGTGTGTGTCAGTGTTGTGTTGGTGCACACTTACTTGGCATGTCTTCTCTCATCAGCAGCGCTGGGAAACAGCGCTGCGATGAGAGAAATGATCATTTCCTCCTTCCTGTGTAAACACAGGAGGAGGAAGTGACAGGCTGGGAGCGCGCTCCCATTGGCTGGGAGCGATCGCGGGGGGTGCGGAAAACACGGACATCCGCCCGCTCGTCGGCGATCGCTCCCAGAGCCAGGGGGACCGCCGCACGCCGCGGAGGGGGTCCCGATGGGACCCCCGAACCGCACTAAGGCGAGGACGTAAATTTACGCCCTTGTGCCTGTACGAGCCATGTTGTGGACGTACATAGGCGTGCGGGGGTCCTTAACTGGTTAAGGAACCGATTTAGAAAATAAAAAAAACAAACCTTTACAACACCTTTAATAAAAACCGTACACAAAAACACTGGTTAGGCACACATTTAGCCCTTTGATCGCTCCTAGATGTTTAGTGTCATTAGTACAGTGACGGTGCATATTTTTAGCATTGATCTCTACATTAGTGTCACTGGTTCCCAAAAACATGTAGCAGAATACATAGTAGCCTAAATTTATGGAGAAATTAGATTTAATAAATAAAAAAATGTATTGTGTGTGTGTGTGTATATATATATATATATTATAGCAGAAAGTAAACATTTTTTTTTTCAACATTGTCTTTTTTTTTGTTTTATTACACACACAAAATAAAAAATGCAGCGATGATCAAATGCCACCAAAATAAAGCTCCATTTGTGAGAAGCAATTACATTTTATTTGGGTACAGCATTGCACAACCGTGCAATTGTCAGTTAAAGTAACGCAGTGCTGTATTGCAGAAAATGGCCTGGTCATGAAGGAGGGGGTAAATCTTTCAGAGGTCAAATGGTTAATATAATGTATAACTATTGAATGTCAATAACCTGACCACTGTTCTACTATAAAGTGTTTCTTTAAGGCTGGGTTCACACTAGTGCGAATTGGATGCATTTTTCTCCGCATACAATTTGCAAGACAGGAGATTGTGACTGGTTCTCTATGGAGCCGGTTCACATATCTCCCTTGCAGATGCGGAGCGGCTTGTCCTGTGTGTCTTTGGCTCAGTTTCAGGGCCGAACTCAGGAAAAATTTTTGCCCCGATTTGTCCCTGAAAAGGAGAACAATGACACACCGGACCCCTGCTGCTAACCGCATGTGGCAAAAGTGTGAACCCAGCCTTGGGCCCCTTTCGCACTCATACGACTTGTCTCACGATTTGGGACTGCAAAATCATTCTCCATGGTTTTCAAGGACTACCATTAATTTAAGCATGACTTTAAGTCGTGCCGACCTCAAAGTAGTCCCTGCATTACTTTCGGATCAAAGTCAGATCCCCGTATTAACGGATCCGACTTTGGCATGCTACTTGGGCTCTGATCTTGAAGGGGAGCTCCGTGCCAATTAAAAAAAAAAAATCTGCATGGGTTCCCCTCCAAGAGCATACCAGGCCCTTCGGTCTGGTATGGATTTTAAGGGAAACCCCCACGCAAAATCCACACCAGACCCTTATCCGAGCACGCAGCTCCCTCCTGAACCATACCAGGCCGCTTGCCCTCAACATGGGGGATGGGTGCTTTGGAGCAGTGGGGGCTATTGCGCACCCTTACCACAAAGCACCTTGTCCCCTTGTTGATAAGGACAAGGGCCTCTTACTGACAACCCTGGGCGTTGGTTGTCGGGGTCTGCAGGTGGGGGGCTTATTGGAATCTGGGGGCCCCTTTAATAAATGGGCCCCCAGTAAGGTTGCCACATCATCCCTTTAATCCAGGACACATATTAATTACACAGGTTCTGTGGCTGATTAAAGCGGAGCTCCACCCAGGAAAACAACATTTTCCCATGTTGTTTAAAAAAATAAAATAAAAAAAACCTGAAAAAATAAATAAAAAAATACTCACCCGAAATACCTGTTGCTATGCGGAAGTCCGTAATCTGCCTCTTCCACTCCGCGGTCCGATTTCTTCTTGTCCTTCTGCTTGTGAATGGGGCGCGCTGCTTTCTGGGAACTGTGTGTGTTCTCAGAGAGCAGCGCGCCCATTCACAAGCCAGCGCGAGACTCACCGTACGTACGGCTTCACTGCCTGTTTCCCATAGTGTGGATGGCGGCGCAGGACCCGGAGCGATCGTGGGACCGGCATCGGGGGGCCCATCAGCGCGGGCAAGTAGGACAAGGTAAGTGTCCTTATTTAAAGTCAGCAGCTACACTGTTAGTAGCTGCTGACTTTAAAAAAAAAAAAATCGCGGCTGGAGCTCCGCTTTAAGGTAATTAAACTCACTCGGTGCCTTATCTGCATTAAATCGGCCTCATAACCTGGGTATTTCATATGTGTCCTGGATTAAAGGGATGATGTGGCAACCCTAGCCCCCAGATCCCAGCCCCCCACCCTGTGTGAATGAGTATGGGGTACCACTACCTGGGAAAAAGTGTCAAAAATAAAACACACTACACCGGTGCTTAAAGCAATTTAAGAGGCAACCCCGGGGGCCTTTTCTGACTTCTTTTGTCCTCTCCGGCTCTTCTGCCTCCTCCGCTGTATTCTTTCTTTCTTTCTTTCTTTCTTTCTTTCTTTCTTTTTTCTTTCTTTCTTTCTTTTTTCTTTCTTTTTTCTTTTTCTTTCTTTTTTCTTTTTCTTTCTTTTTTCTTTTTTTTTTCTTTCTCTTTCTTTCTCTTTCTTTCTCTTTCTCTTTCTTTCTCTTTCTTTCTTTCTTTCTCTTTCTTTCTCTTTCTTTCTTTTTCTTTTTCTTTTTCTTTCTTTTTCTTTTTCTTTCTTTTTCTTTTTCTTTTTCTTTCTTTTTCTTTTTCTTTTTCTTTCTTTTTCTTTCTTTCTCTTTCTTTCTTTCTTTTTCTTCTTTCTCTTTCTTTTTCTTCTTTCTCTTTCTTTTTCTTTCTTTCTTTTTCTTTCTCTTTCTTTCTTTTTCTTTCTCTTTCTTTCTTTCTTTCTTTCTCTTTTTCTTTCTTTCTTTCTTTCTTTCTTTCTTTCTTTCTTTCTTTCTTTCTTTCTTTCTTTCTTTCTTTCTTTCTTTCTTTCTTTCTTTCTTTCTTTCTTTCTTTCTTTCTTGGCGGGGAGCAGAAATGAGAACTATAGTGAGGAGGCTCTGCTGTTCGAGCCTCGGGAGGTATAGGAAGACCCATGGGTAACTTGGCCAACCAAGCGCTACTTGTAACAGAAATACCACATCTAGGTGGACTTGTCCTTTTGTAACTTTCCAACCTATTTGACTGAATGTTCAGATGTTCAGATGGTTCCCTACATTCAATAATTGTCTTTTTGTTTTATCATGTTTTGCAGGTGCCCTTTATGAACATGACTTAATAACATCATGCTACAGCATTGATTAAATGCTTTGAAGAAAAAAGATTTGAGAAACGTTGGGACTTCAAAGAGGTGGTTACAAGCCGCTGTACCACCACATCTACACAAGACTTTGTATTTTTTCTTTACAGCACGATGGCGAGTAAACGGAAATCAACAACTCCTTGCATGGTGCTTGCAAGCGAGCATGACCCAGATGAAGAAATGAATTCCGATGCTGAGGAAGGTCCGCCGTTGGTAGCAAGCGTGGAGAACCCTGCTCCGGAGAGAGATGTGCCTGAGGGGGCGACAAAGGATGGAGATGCACTTGAACCTAATGATTCAGACAATCGGCCAAGCAAAATAGTTGAAGGTGGTTATGAATGTAAATATTGTTCATTTCGAACTCCGGACTTAAATATGTTTACCTTTCATGTAGATTCTGAGCATCCCAACGTTGTACTAAATTCTTCCTATTTTTGTGTGGAGTGTAATTTTCTCACTAAACGGTATGATTCGCTTTCAGAGCACAACACGAAGCACCATCCCGGGGAGGAGAACTTTAAGTTAACCATGGTTAAGCGCAACAACCAGACCATTTTCGAACAGACTGTTAACGATCTGACCTTTGACGGCAGTTTTGTCCAAGAGGAGAACCAAGAACAGCCAGAGTCTAACTCTTCTGCGATTTCAATCAGTAAAACTCCAATCATGAAAATAATGAAGGAAAAATCTGAGAAGAAAAGATTCAGTGTACCACAGAATGCAGGGGAAGATCGAGTAGAGGAGAAAGAAAATATAGAAAGTGAGCCAAAGGTGAAACCAACGGAAGAGCCCAAGACTGCTCCAGTTTTAACAGAACCTGTAAAAAGAAATGCTACAATAATTACCAGCACCCAGGAGTTACCAAAACCGGTTGTAACGTCTGCTACTGTACTTCAGCCTGGGCTGGCACAGGTAATCACAGCTGTCCAGGCGCAGCAAAATATTCTTTCAAAAGTCTTGATACCTGTCAACAGCATTCCAACATACAATGCAGCATTAGACAACAATTCTCTTTTGCTTAGTAACTACAACAAGTTTCCATACCCAACCGTTACAGAGATATCCCTTCTTGCTGCTCAAACGAAATGCACAGAGGAGCAAATTAAAATCTGGTTTTCAGCCCAGCGACTAAAACATGGTGTTAGTTGGACACCAGAAGAAGTAGAAGATGCACGAAGGAAGCAGTTTAATGGCACGGTACATACCGTCCCTCAGACTATAACCGTGATTCCTGCACAGATTTCATCAGCCACTAATGGCCTGCCTTCCATTCTGCAGGCGTGCCAAATAGTTGGACAGCCTGGCCTTGTTCTCACCCAAGTTACGGGAACAAACGCACTACCGGTGTCTACTCCAATAGCACTGACTGTGGCTGGTGTCCCGAATAATGCGCAGTTCCATGCAAGCCAAATTCCGCAGGCCCACCCGGTGACTGAAACAAAAAGAATTGCCGCTATCCCAAGTCCACATCTCCCAAAGCAGGAGCCCACCTTGATAGCCGATATTTTTGGTCTGCGCACAAAGAAGACAAAAGAACAATTATCGGCTCTAAAAATGAGCTATCTGAGGAACCAGTATCCTCACAATAGTGAAATTGAACGACTTATTAGATTAACAGGCTTAACTAAAGGAGAGATTAAAAAGTGGTTTAGTGACACTCGGTATAACCAAAGAAATGCCAAAGGCAGTCATGGCATGCATCTTGGCGGTGACCCTAGTGGTGCCATCATTATTGATTCTAGTGATGAAATATGCGAATCCCCAACCTCTGGAGTAATAACTTCTCAACGCAGGCAGGCAAGTTGGAACCCATTTCCAGATTTTACTCCCCAGAAATTCAAAGAAAAGACTGTGGAACAACTGCAGACTCTGGAGGAAAGCTTCCTTAGCAACTCCGTGCCGACGGACGAGGAGCTGAGTAAGTTAAGAGTTGTCACTAAACTTACAAAGCGAGAAATTGATGCCTGGTTTGCAGAAAAAAGGAAATCGTTGGGAATAAAAGAGGAGCCAGGTGCTTTAAATGAGAGTCTAGACCAAGAAATAAAAGAAGAAATGGATGAGGCTTTGGTCGCAGCAAAAATGGCGAAAAAGACCCCAGAGCAGTTGGCAATACTTAAAAATACCTTTATTCGTACACAATGGCCAACTCCAATAGAATATGACCAGCTGGCACAGGAAACTGGACTGGCTAGAAGTGACATTATTGGGTGGTTTGGAGATACCAGGTATGCTGCTAAACATAATCATCTGAGGTGGTTCTATGAGTATCAAATATCCAAAAAGACCAGTTCGGCAGTTATGAATGGGCGGAGTAATACACGTAGAAGGGGGAGAGGCAGACCCAGGGGTAGAGGACGAGGCAGGCCTAGAGGACGGCCAAAGGCAAGGAGGACAAACAGCTGGGAGAGGCCACCTCCACCAGTGAAGCAAAAGACTGGAAGAGCACTGCTAAAAGACTACTATTTAATGAATAAATTTCTCATTGAGGAGGACTTGGATGAATTGGTTTCAAAATCTCAGTTGGGTTATGAGCAGGTGAGGGAGTGGTTTGCTGTGCGGATGCAAAGAGAAGATGCAGGTTTGGATCCCTTTGAAGATGATGAGGAAGATGATGAAAACCTGTTTGATGATTTGGAGGACGAAGAAGAAATTGAATCTGATGACAGCGACACTTGGGAGCCCCCAAAACATGTCAAGCGCAGGCTTTCAAAATTGGAGGAGAATTGCCGAGTAAGTAAATGCCTATAAAATTCTTACTTGTACCATCACCTTCTTTCTCTCTCTCCCCATATATGTTTTTTTTTTTTTTATTTATTTAAATTCCAATTTTTTAAATATACCTAAATCGAAAATTGTAGAAACAAAGTCAGGGATCTCCTCTTAGATCATTGTCACCATTGGAAATGTACTACTGTATTTCTGTTCTGGTGATGGTTTAAAATCTAGAGAAAGTGGTGACCAGGACAAATAGAGCAGCAAATCTCCCAAAGGCCCCATTCACACCTCAGCGTTTTGTAGCTTAAAGCGGAGTTCCACCCAAAATTGGAACTCCTCTCCCCCTTGCATGCCAAATGTGGCATGTAATATTTTTGGGGGGGGAGTGGGGGCTTCAGGAGGAGTGGGACTTCCTGTCCCACTTCCTGCTTCCGCCAAGGGGCTGGTTAGGCGATTAAGCTTAATCGCCTTTTGCAGCCCCTCCCTGTAGGCGATCGCATGGGACACATGACAGGTCCCATGCGATCGCCTGTCCAATCAGCGGCGGGCCGCGCCGCTCGCACATGCACAGTTCCGCTCGCGCATGCGCAGTGGGTGCCCGGCCGTGAAGCCAAAGGCTGTCACGGCCAGGTGCCCACAGTTGCAATGAGGACGCTGGCCGGGGAGGGGGGGAGAGGAGCGGAGCCCCGGTTGGCGCGTCGCTGGAACGCTGGAGCAGGTAAGTGATTGTTTATTAAAAGCCAGCAGCTACGCTTTTTGTAGCTGCTGACTTTTAATAAACAAAAATATTGGCTGGAACACCCCTTTAAAACTCAAACGCTGGAGGAGAAAAAAAATCTACTATTCTCTATGGAGACTCCCAAGTCGCCTGAAGCTCAAAGTTCTGGAGCTTTTTTTTCTTTTTTTTTTTGTAGCTCATGTCACAGATTGGTGCGTTTTTTAAAGCATCTTTTCCCCATTGAAATGCATGAAAATGCTCGATATGTGAATTATTGAGCATTTTTTTTTTGTGCTTTTTGATGTGTGTTTTTGAGCATTTTTTTTCCTAAATGCAATCATTAAATAAAAGTTATTTAATTATAATGATACGTAAATAAATTAACCTTAACTCTAGTATTAACCCCTAATCCTAAAGTAAATTAATAAGTAAATTATTAATAATGAAATTAACCCCCTAACAAAAAAAAAGTAAAACTATTAATTTAATAAATAGAATTGGATGAAATGGATGCCATTTTTCTCTATTGGCTAATAAAAATAAAAAAAATAAAAACAAAGCCCCAAAACGCTGTACATACAAACGTGTGACAGAACGCCTGGAAAAATGCGATGCTCAGGTGTGACTGTGACAGATGACATTAAACTTGACAGTGTTTTTTTTTTTTTTTTTAACCCTTTGTGATGCATATTTACCTATGGATTAACAAAATTAGCTTTTTCAAACAAACCTTTTCATTACTACATGCCATGTGTAAATTTGAGACTGGCCAAGATTTTAGTTTTTTTTTGGTAGATGTTGGTGAGTTGAATAACTTACTGCCTTTCTAGCCTCAATTTTCAAAGTGTGTGTGCTTTTTTTTTTCCATAACCGCTTAGTGAATTAGGGGTAGTCTTTACAAAGCAGTGATTGTGACATTCACCAAACATTCACAGGTAGTTACTCATTACCTAGTATTTAAAATGCATACATCAGTGGGATTCACCTACAGCAAGTAATTGGTGAATGTCGGAGTTCTCTAAATCATACATTTTGCATCTAAAAGCCTTTTAACTTTTGCAGACTGAAAAGCCAAATTCTATTATGCCAGTGTCTCCAGTTTACCTTGGCTTCCTCATTCACCATTCTTCTCTATAACGATGTATCTAGAGCCACGGTCTAAGGCCGCTTACACACTAGGAGACATATCCGATGAAAACGGTCTGACAGACCGATTTCATCGGATATGTCTCCTGGAGATTTTGGTCTGATGTGTGTACACACAATCAAACCAAAATCCCCGCGGACAGACGTGGACAGACAGCGCGATGACGTTGACGCCGCCACGTCTCCGAACCAGGACGTAAAATACTTCCACACATGCGTCGAATCCATTTGACGCATGCAGGAGATTTCGGTCCGCTGGTTAGGCGTACTAACCAGCGGACATTTCAGACAGACGACTTTCCAGCAGACAAGTTTTAAAGCATGCTTAAAAACGTTTGTCTGCTGGAAACCTGTCTGCTAGCCGTATACACGATCAAATGTGTACGCTGAAACTGGTCTGCGGACCAGTTTCAGCAGATATATTCGATCGTGTGTACGCGGCCTTATGCACACGGTCTAAAGATCATAGCAGATGTGCAGACTTGGGAACTAAAAGTACAATTTCAGCACCCTGTTTTCTTGCTCTGACCCAAGTTAAAGCTTAGGGCTCCCCACACAGGCTTATGTAGTAAGAAGGATGCCACTTGTTTGTGAAGGGTGCAGGCTGGGGAAAGGTTCACCCAGACTTAGGATATACAGTCAAAATGAAAGATTCCTGACTGCCTCACCCGGCTGTGTTGTAGACAAAAATGGAAGAAGCCTAATTTCAATCTATCACAGCCACGCCTCCCTCTGGGCTTAACTACATGACCCCCCCCTTAATGACGGGCTATTTTTTGCAACAAGGCACTGCGTTACTTTAACTGGCAATTGCGCGGTTATGTACCCACAGAAATTGCCCCCCCAGAAATTGCACTATAACCTCCAAAAAAAACAATATTTGTTACTTTTTGCTAGAGCTGCACGATTCTGGCCAAAATGAGAATCGCAATTTTTGTTTGCTTAGAATAAAGATCATAATTCTCGCACGATTCTTGCGGCACAAAATCTTTCACATTTATACAAAAGTCAATTTTTTTCAAAAACAATTCATTTCAAAGACAGCTGCGCAAATACAGTGCGTTATAATTTTGTATTTTCTAGGTTCTCTACTAAAAAATATATATATAAATGTTTGGGGGTTCTAAGTAATTTTCTAGCAAAAAAATGATTTTAAACTTTTTTTGGGTGTTTAAGTGGTTAAACTTTCCTAATTTACACACAGAAGTCTATTCCTTTGATGTAAAAGACAAATTGTTACAATGATTAGACTTAAAGGGGTTTTGTAATGGTAGCTTTCTTCTGAGAAATCCTCACTTTCTGTTCTTCTGTCTGTAACTCCACACAGTAATGCAAGGCTTTCTCCCTGGTGTGGAGTGTCGTGCTCGCCCCCTCCCTTGGACTACAGGACGTCCCTAACACACGGCTCCTTTATCTGCAACGTAGAGGGCGTCCTGACTCTCCTGTAGTCCAAGGGAGGGGGCGAGCACAACACTCCACACCAGGGAGAAAGCCTCGCATTACTGTGTGGAGTTACAGACAGAAGAACAGGAAGTGAGGATTTCTCAGAAGAAATTAGGACATTTAAAAACATGGAAGGATGAGGTAAGTAAAGGAGGACTGCACTAATGCCGCGTACACACGGTCGTTTTTTGCGATGAAAAAAAAGACGTTTTCTGTGAAGTAAAAAACAACGTTTTTGAAACATCACTTTTCAAAGACAATTTTGCATACACACCATCGTTTTTTCACAAAAAGCAAGGTTACGTTCACCACTCTTTTCCATTGAAGCTCGCTTCAATAACTAGCTTCTGGGCATGCGCGGGTTGAAAAACGTTGTTTTGAACGACGTTTTTGCTACACACGGTGACTTTTTGTGAAACAAAAAACGACGTTTTGAAAAACGACACAAAAAATTCAAGCATGGTTGGAATTTTTTTTTGTCGTTTTTTTGAAGACAGAAAACGACGTTTTGCCCACACACCATCAATTTAAATGACGTTTTAAAAAACGTCGTTTTTTTTCATCGCAAAAAACGACCGTGTGTACGCGGCATAAGGTTAGGGAAGCTATTTAGGAAAAAAAGTTTTTACCTTTACAACCCCTTTAACGTTCCACTGATAAAGAATGTTTTGATTCTTGGCAGACTGCCCCGATTTTACAGCTGTGGTTTCAGCAGAGCAGAGAGAATTCTCTGCATAGAAAGATCGGGAAATACTTTGTCAATTTTGCAACGGAAAAAGTTACTTTTTAATCAACTGCTAGTGGACAAAAAAGGGTTAAAACCATTCAGTGGGGCTGCCCATTGATTTCAATTGGCAGGGGTGCTTTAGGAGTGGTGTATGCCTTAAAGATGCTGCTAGCGGGACTCTTTTTTTTTTTTTTACCATCTCCAAACCCCCAATAGAGTCAATAGAGGGGCTCTTTCAGAGCGCTTTGCAGGTGCTATTTTTAGCATTATAGCGTCTGCAAAATGACTTGTGAGTGTGAAAGGAGTCTTAACCACTGACGTCCTGTCTTTTAAAGCCGCTAGGGGGCACGCCGCCGGCGGCTGGCGCGTGCACCTGCCGCTTTGCTGGGATCACGATGCGCGTGCCTGGCGGGAATGATCGCCGCCAGGCACCCGCAATTGCCCAGTAACTGGGCAGGGACGTGGAGCTCTGTGTGTAAACACAGAGCTCCACGTCCTGTCAGGGAGAGAGAAGACCGATCTGTGTCCCTTGTACATAGGGACACAATCGGTCACCTCCCCCAGTCACCCCTCCCCCTACAGTTAGAACACAAACTAGGCTACACATTTAACCCCTTCCCTGCCCCCTAGTGGTTAACCCCTTCCCTGCCAGTCACATTTATACAGTTATCAGTGCATATTTATAGCACTGTTCACTGAATGTGATTGGTCCCAAAAATGTTACAAAAGTGTCCGATGTGTCCGCTATAATGTCGCAGTCCCAATAAAACGCCATTACTAGTAAAATAATAATAAAAATGGCATAAAACTACCCCCTATTTTGTAAACACTATAAATTTTGTGCAAACCAATTGATAAACGCTTATTGCATTTTTTTTTTCAAAAATAAGTAGAATACGTATCGGCCTAAACTGAGGAAATTTTTTTTTTTTTATATATATATTTTGGGGAATATTTATTACAGCAAAAAGTAAAAAATATTGCATTTTTTTTTTTCAAAATTGTCGCTCTATTTTTGTTTATAGCGCAAAAAATAAAAACCGCAGAGGTGATCAAATACCACCAAAAGAAAGCTCTATTTGTGGGAAAAAAAGGACGCCAATTTTGTTTGGGAGCCACGTTGCACGACCGCACAATTGTCAGTTAGCTGCATAAATTCCATATTTGTTGTTTTATTTTATTTTCAATATTTTCTGTCCTTTTTTTTTGTTTTGTTTTTATATAGTAAAAGATATATATATATATATATATATATATATAAAAAAAACAGTAGTGATCAAATACCACCAAAAGAAAGCTCTATTTGTATGAGAAAAAAAATAAACATTTTATTTGAGTACAGTGTTGCATAACCGCGCAATTACTAATTAACTTCTTAAGGACCGCCTCCTGCACATATACGTCGGCAGAATGGCACGGCTGGGCACATCCACGTAAAAAATATTAAAATATTGTATTTTTTTTCAAAATATTGCATTTTTTTTCAAAATTGTCGCTCTATTTTTGTTTATAGCACAAAAAATAAAAACCGCAGAGGTGATCAAATACCACCAAAAGAAAGCTCTATTTGTGGGAAAAAAAGGACGCCAATTTTGTTTGGGAGCCACGTCGCACGACCGCGCAATTGTCAGTTAAAACGACGCAGTGCCGAAACGCAAAAAGGGGCAAGGTCCTTTAGCAGCATTTTGGTCCAGGTCTTAAGTGGTTAAAGTAGTGCAGTGCCAAATGGCACACAATAGCCTGATCATGAAGGGGGGTAAACTTCCGGGGGCCAAGTGGGTTAAATTACACCCGGCTTCCAACTAAACAAGTTGACTGTATTGTGGAGCTACGGAGTCATATACATACTTGTCACTCCTCTGTTCAAGTGTAAGGGAAGGAAAGGAAAGCCCTGTGTAAAGTTGTTGGAGTGTATGTTGATTTTCCTTGTGACATCGCTGATTGTCCACGTCACATGCTTCTCTATGCTTTTTGAAGTATCCAGAATTTTTCCCAGCTCTCTGCATTCAACAGGGGAGCAAAGGAAAGGCTGAGGATATACTGCTGGGAATGGGGGAACTAATAGGCTTTGTTTTTAATTGAATAATTAGCAAATCAAAATGTCTTAATTTTTTTTTTTTTTTTTTAAATAGGCTGTAGAATAGAAAAGAAGAAAAGACATGGACATCCAGTTTTGCTGTGAAAGTCCTGGGAGTCATCTCCTCTGAACGCTCCGGAGTACAATAACAGAAGACGCACGATGGTCTCTGCAGGGAAGGAGCAGCAAAATCGCATGCTGTGCCAAAGTAGCCACACTGCAGACAGGACTATGCTGTAAATACAACTTAAGCGATGTGGGCAGCACACAACTTGTACAATTCAGATTTTAATACATTTTTACTGACGTAATTATCCCTTTTTTTTTTCCACTTTCATTTTGTATCCATAGACCTTATTTTGTGTGAGGCAGGGAGGTCTATAATAACAAACAACGGTGACCACTAGTTCTGTTTTTTCCTTTTTTTTTTTTTGTTTGTTTGTTTGTTTTGATATGCCTATCATAACTGTTTTAGGAATATAAATCTAGATTTTGCTGCCCGTGTCATTTTGACATGTAATAAGCTTTTTAGCTTGGAGAGACCAAACATTTTTTGCCTGTTAAGAAATGAGCTATGCCACATGGAAGGGCGTCCATTGACATGCTCAGTATTTATGTGCAGCTTTACATAAACCTGTTGCATTTTATATTTTAAATGTTATACTGTACATCCTTATGACCCCCCCCCCACAACTACTACCAGCCCCCCGCCCATGGGCCCGTTCATAGTAGACCTCCACTAGATGCATTTTTCTGCACTTTAGAGTTAAACTCCAAATTGTGTTTCTGATACCCCATTTAAAATGATTCTAAATCAAGAAAAAAAGTAAAAAATGTCAGGTTACATTAACCGAACATGGCAGACATAGCAAGGGTGCTCAACCTGTGGGCCTCCAGCTGTTGCGAAACTGCAAGTCCCATGGTGCCTCAGCCTTTGGGAGTCATGCTTGAAACTGTCAGCCTTGCAATGCACAATGGGACTTGTAGTTCCACAACAGCTGGAAGGCCACATGTTGAGCACCAATGCATTATAGAAAGAGAAAAAAAATAATCTCTACCGGTATATATTTGCATTTTTAAAGCAATGCTGTTCGTCACCTAAACAGAAAAAGATCGAAGTGGCAGTTCCGTGCAATAGAAAAGCTCTTGTCTCCCTGGTGGCCCGTCCTTCCACCTTTTTTGGTGGCCTGTGTCCTCTTGTAGCCCGGCCCAAAATTCGGGCTGAAATCAGACCTGAAACGTTGAATGAGGACACACTGGACTCCTTCTGTGAACCGATGCATGCTCATATGTGAATCAAGCCTTAATATTCAACACTTATTGGACTTTGTGGTATGTGTGCCTTCTTCCAACCTCTGCACTATTACAGATCATGTTGATCGTATAGGTCCAAGAATGGAACTCAACAGCACGCGGCAGGGCATTGATATCCAAGATTTTCAGAGGTAGCTCGTCCATTGTCTAAACTGCTCTAACCCCCTCCTCAGCTCGTTATCTAATGCATGCGCACTCTCCATAGACATAAATAGGCCATGTAATCAGATCCGCTGTCTACGACTCTTTTCAAGTCCACTTTCACGTACAGAGTTGGTAACACTTATCTGCTAAGCTCCTCTGAGGCTAATGTGGGCCATAGATGGTCAGCTACTTCTGTGCCAGAATACATTAATCAGCACTGCAGCTGCTGATCGAGTGAAAGTTTAAAAATATTCCAGTTTCACAGAAGTCTGTGGTTGGATCAACTTCTGTCGAGTGGGAAAGGCCACTGATGGAAGCAAATCCAGCCAGTTCAGAAGGGACCACCCCAATTTTGATTCATCTATGGCCAGCTTAAGTTATCAAGACCGCTCTGCCGACCACACAATAAGTTAAGGTGCCTCAGCCAGCACTACTCCACAAACCACGCCACTGACGCGTTTTGTCCTGGCCACTAGGTCTTAGTTATAGAGAGCTTTTGCTGCTTGCTTGGAGCTGCGCTTCAATTTCCTCAAGACCTTGTGACATAGCCCAGCCCACTGGCCTAGGAAGTTCCTGCAAAGGAGTATAAAGCCCAATTTTTTTTTTGCACAGAGATCAATGTTATTTAGAAAGGAATCTAATGTGAACGAGCCCTAAAAAGTTCAGATTTACATTCAGTTTTTAATTTTTTTGAGAAAACTTGCATTTTGTATATTTTATTGCCTGCTGGGTTGCCAAGTGTAATTGTTTGCAGAAAAGCAAAATTTCTGTTGTGATTTTTCTTATGCGGCTCTGCAAATTCGCATCACTGAATGGAAGTTTGCAGCGGCCAGTACCGCCGTTTTACTTGTACCTTTGTTCAATTTTGTGCTCTTAGTTTTGGAATTGTAATGTTCAGTATCCAGAGTTTTTTTTTTTTTTTCTTGCACAAACTTCTAAACTCCGTACTAAATATATTTTTGTTTTCCTCATTCATCTTGGTTACAAAATAGCCGTATGTGAACCTGTAACATAGATGTTTGTCTTATTTACTACACTACTAGTTCAGTTTACTCAAACCTTCAGATATCCACATTCTTCAAGGATGATGCTGTGAAAGAGATTTTGGTACACCTAATCCTAATTTACCTAAAGGGACCCTGTCATGTTTCTAAAGGTGTAAAAAAAAAAGGTTAGTAGCTTGCATTAGGAGACACAGCGGCGCGTCTCTCCTACCTTTCCTCCTTACTGGCACTGCTGCCTCTAAGTTCCTTCAGTATTTTCTATACTTCCAGAAGTATCCACTGCCTGTGGTTCCTTCTTCCAACACCACTGTTACTACAGTATTTAGTAGTGACCAATGGGATGGAGGATTGAACCAGGCACAGAGGATAGGAGACAGGCATCCAACACTCTTGAAAATGTTTAATGCCTGTGGCTCTTTCCTCACACCCCTATGTCACTACAGTATTTAGTAGTCACAGATGGAATGGAGCCATGGTACAGAGGGGAGGACACAGGCACCTAAAGCTGGCCATACACCTATAAATTATCTGCAGGTTTTCTTGACCAGAAACGGCAAGAAAACTCCTAGCAGAGCTTTTTGCCGAGAAAACTGTGTGTATGGTTTCTTGTCAAGAAAACTGCCTGGAATCTCGACGAGAAAATAGAGAACCTGCTCTCTATTTTCTTGTGGTGATTCTCGGCTGTGTTTACCTGCCGAGAAACCCAAGCATCTGTATACTTACCTGCCTCCATGGAGACCCGCGCATGCTCGATGAGACTTCGGTGCATGCGCGGTAGCTTCCAAGGCATAGTGTAGGGTGAAGCAAGATGGCGGCTTCGGCATCAAATGTAACGAGCGCATGCTCGTCATAGTCGATGACGTCACCGCGTTCTTGCCTTTCAAAAGAACGGCGGTTCTTTTGAATGGCCGTGTGTACATTCGGCGAGCAAGAAAAGCTTGCCAGGAATCTCGTCGGGGGAAAAACAACGTTTTTTTTCCTGACGAGATTCCCGGCCGTGTGTACAGGGCTTAAGATGGAAAAAGTGCAACAGATTTCTCCATGCACGCTAAACTGTGTGGATGGAGCAATCTCCCACTGGGCCAAGCTTCAGTATCTTGTCGGACCCCCTGGCTCTCTACCTAAACAATGCTTGCACTCAGTGAGAATGTTCAGGTATTATGAGAGCCAGTGGGGCCGACTAGCAAGATATGGAAGCTTGGGCCAGTGGGAGATTCTTGCATCCACACAGTTCAGCGTAGATGGAGAAATCTGTTCCACTTTTTCTATCTGACTATAGAAAATCTGCAGATAATCTATAGGTGTATGACTGGCCGTCTTACACTCTTGAAAGTGTTGAATGCCGCAAATGCCTGCATAGAGGCCGTGGTGCTGGAGTCAAGGCAAGGTAGGATGCCCTGCCTGCTTGAGTATACTGTATAGATCCGTGTCTCTCAACTCCAGTCCTCAAGGCTGAAAACATGACCTGTTGGGGCGCTTTGAGGACTGGAGTTGAAACGCTGGTATAGATGACAGTCCTCCAGTCTTGCAGGGTATTGGTGTTTTTAAGTCTTACCTCACAACTCGCATTCGGCGCTCTATAAGTATTTATTCCAATCCAATCCAATCCAAAGTCTCTGATAAGGCTCTTGCAGTTCATTGTAATAAATACTATCCATAGAACATTACCACCATGCTGAATTCAGTCCATAACTCTTACCTTGATGTGCATCTGGGTAGGACTGCAGCCTCTTGTGCCATGACTATTCAATATGCAAACTGCATGTAGTAAAAGGTACAGTAGGATGACAGAAGGTAGGGTATGAAGCAGTGAGAGAGCACAATGACCTGTATTTTAATAGCTAGTATGCATTTGAGCGGTCGGAATCAGGGCAGTGTAAGAAAATAGTAGCAGCTCTTTTAAGGACTTCGTTAGTAGGTCTGCTGGGTGCAATGGGTGCTAAGTGGGTTAAATGTAAATGCCATTAACCCTCCTCCATGAGAACCTATATACAGTGGAACCTTGGATTACGAGCATCATTTTTTTGAGGAGTATGCTCGTAATCCAAAGTACTCACATATCAAAGCGAGTTTCCCCATAGAAGTCAATGGAAAACGAAAAAAATTTGTTCCGCATTGACTTTAATGGCATGCAATACCGCATGTGGCCAGGAGTGGAGGGCATCGGAGAGCCTCAGAAACGGCTGGAAATTCCCGAGGACAGTTTGGCTGACCTTGGCAAACCTCGGAAAGACTCCGTTCCTGAGCCTTTCCGAGGTTTGCCAATGTCAGCCGAGCTGTCCTCTGGCCTTTCCATGCATTTCTGAATAGTGCCCCCCCCCCCCACCTCAGGCTAAACGCGGTACTGCACACCGCTTTGGCCTGAATCTTGCTAGTTTTGTGAGACAACCCTAGCAAGTCCTCGTTTTGTGAAACGCTTGTTAACCGCGTTACTCGCAATCCGAGATTCCACTGTACTCTAAAAAAGGAAACTGCTCCTGATGGTAGCTGCCTTTCTATAAATTCTCCATTGTGTTAAAGCCTAACTCTACCTTTAAAATATCCCTTTTTAAATAGTTTGTTTAAGCCATGATGGCCCAAATAACTATTTACTGCACTAACACATATTAAAAGAGGACATAAGCTTCCTCTGCCTACATTTACCTATAGATAAGCCTATAATATGGCTTGGTGTGCAGGGAAGCGCCAGTGAGATTGTGTCCCTGTGCCTGTCTGTTCTGATGTTTTCTATTGGAGTGTACACACTGCCTAAACTTTGCCAGAACTTCTATCAGATTTGCTTGCAGTGGCTGGGCAAGGATTTAGTTGACCACAGAAATGAATGAGATGGTGCAGAATTATGTAAATTGTAGGACCGGAATCTAGATGGGTTAGATGACATGGAACCCAAATTAAGATAAATGAATCGACCTTTCTAAGTTTGCCATTTGGTTCTGTGTTTGCTGGACAGCAATGGCACCCGGCACAGTTTGGGGTTGCTCCTTTAATCACTGTTACACAAATAATTGGTCTTCTGCCTCCTTTGTTCAGATCCTTTACCCCTGATGTAGATTCATAGCACACAGGGGAGGATTGTTGCTAATGGAAAATACTTGCACAACATGATTTTAGAGCTAAACACTGACCGCATATCAGTATATCAGGGATTGTGGCCTTTAAAATGTTAAGTAGCTAATGAATAAATAATATTTTATTTGGGAACTCTATAAGTTCTAATAACTGTCAGGGGACAGTTTTTGGATAAGAGCGAAGTCAGGGGACAGTTTTTGGATAAGAGCGAAGTCAGGGGACAGTTTTTGGTAAGGGTGAAGTCAGGGGGCAGTTTTTGGTAAGGGTGAAGTTGGGAGGATCGTTTTTAGTAAGGCTGGAGTCAGAGGGTTTACTCAAATTCTGCATTGACAATTCTGATGAAGGCTTTGTATGGTGTTAACAGTGACAACACCAGGTTAGATATTGTTCACAACAGGTTTAGGACCATGTGCTGCTATGCTAACCTGACAGCATGGCAGACCCTGTGTGTTAGGGCTTGTTCACTGTTAAGCTGCGTTTTTTACAGCACGGCCCCTTTAGCTGCTGAGGCAGACTCCGGCAGTGTACACATGCAGCAGCAGAAGTTATACCCCCCTGTTTCTTCAAACACCCTAGTGCAGGGTTCAAGGGGTAAAGCAGGTGGTGAAGAGCGACTCGAATGTGGATTGCTCTCTAGAGACCACAGCAAGCTTGAATGAGACCTTGCTGTGCTACTGTTTTTGTGTGTCTGAAGACGCTAAACAAAATGGACCCACCAGCCTTCACCCTTTAGCAACACTTGATCATTAAAGTGGAGCAAAGGGCAATGGGTGATATGCAAACTTTAGTAACCCATCATAACAAATCAAAATTCCTCTTTCACATATGAATACAGTAACCTGAAATTGGACAGGTCGGTCTTTAAAGGGGTTGTACACCCTTGTGTTTTTTTCACCTTCATGCATCCTATGCATGAAGGTGAAAAAACACCTTGCTGTGTCCGGCCCCCGTTTTACTTACCTGAGCCCTGAATTTCCATGGGCACGATCCCGCGTCACTTTCCTCATTGGTTTTCGGCTCTTCATGGGATAGATTGATAGCAGCGCAGCCATTGGCTCCTGCTGCTGTCAATCGAATCCAATGATCTGACCACCAGTGGGGCGGGGCTGAGTCATACACGCAGTGCCTATGGATGCCGATTGTATGACACAGGAGCGCGCCTCCGCAAGGTAACACCCTCAGGAGAGAGCTTCCCAGAGGGGGCTGTCCATTGCAGCGAGGAGCTGCTAAGGGACCCCAGAACAGGAGGATCGGGCCACTCTGTGAAAAACAAACTGCACAGTGGAGGTAAGTATGACAGGTTTGTTATTAAAAAAAAAAATAAACCTTTAATATCACTTTAACTGTAGTTGCAAGGGGTTACTGAACTTTGCATATTGCTCTGTATAGAAATTAGATATTATCTATTCTATTTTCTGTCTCACCAGCGAGCTGACCTATCGAACACTGTACCAGTGAATCTCCATCAAGCAGCCCACCATGAAAAGTTGGGAAAACTGCGCCGCAGGATTCTCCAGGTCCACCATACCCACCATGGTACACGGGAGATCAGCACATTGAGATTTATCTTATCACTTTTAAGCTGGCCATACATTATACAATTTTCTTCTTCAATTTTCTATTATATTTACCTTCAACTATGAAGTGGAATATTATATGGTTTTGGTAAATAAAGAAGAATTGTACAACGTATGGCCAGCCTGAAAGGGTCAGTATAGGATTTTTTCTTTTTTTTCTTTAAAATAACAAACATGTTAAACTTAACTCCACTGTGTAGTTCGTTTTGCACAGTGTGGCCCCGATTCACGTCTTTGGGGGTCCCTCGCCGGCTGTCTCTGGTCCTCCCCGCAAGAACTCACCATAGTGAGAGTTCGCATGGTGGTCAGTAATTGCAGGCGCGCTCCCGTGATACAGCGAGCGGCCATAGCCGCTCACTGTATCACTCTGCCCCGCCCCTCAATTCGCCATGTCACCGGATGTGATTGACAGCAGAGCCAGCCAATGCCTGCACTGCTCTCAATCCATGGGCTCTAACCAATCAGCAGCCAGGCTGAGCAGCGCAGAGGATCTCGGGACGAGCGCAGGACTTTCGATGGGTCAGGTGAGTAAAACGGGGGGGGGGGGCCGACAGCATCAGATGTTTTTTCACCTTAGTGCCTCGATTGCATTAAGGTGAAAAAATGTTTTAGTTTACAACTCCTTTAAGCCTCGTACACACGTACGGGTTTCCCGGCTGACTTTTTACCACCGGGAAAATTGCCACATGCTGAGAATATTGCACAATGAAAGTTTCTATAGGAAGTGCCTGTGCAGTCCACAAGAGCCTCTGATGGCAGCTGTCACTTTTATTTCTCTGCAGTGACAACTGACATCAGTTGGCCAAACACATTATTTGTTTGTTATTGTTAATATGCAATGTCCATCCAAAACAGTTTTTTGTTTTGAATGGATTTGGGAAGCATACAAACCCCTGTCAGGTTTTTACTGTGATCACAGCTTCCTTAGAGGAAAAGGAAAAAATCTACAGCAAGCAAAGGAAAAATAGAACTCGTACAAATAGCTTGCCCCCCCCCCCCATTCTTAAAATAAAATGGTGTTGCTGTTGGTTTCCCTTACTGCCTGTCTGGAAGTGAGTGTTGTCATGGTGATGGTAAACAAGGGGATATAACACTGTAGAAACCTCACAGGGGCCGCAATTCTTCCCCCATTATGTTAAAAAAAAAATGTCTGCACTTTCTAAATCAAATATTTTTTTATGGACTGATTGAGCAGAGGTGAAATGACTTGCCCATATGAAATGAGATGGTCGGCCCTCTCTCCCAGAAGTGCTGCAGCTTGGGGGATAAAATTGCTTATTTTTCATTTTTAAAAATTAGTTCATAGTTCGTTACATAGTTAGTCAGGTTGAAAAAAGACACAAGTCCATCCAGTTCAACCATAAAAAAAATAAACAGACAAAATAAAAAAAACACAGTACATCACATATACCCAAATCCATACCCACAGTTGATCCAGAGGAAGGCAAAAAACCCCAGCAGAGCGATGATCCAATTTCCTACAGCAGGGGAAAAAATTCCTGATCCCCCGAGAGGCAATCGGATTTACCCTGGATCAACTTACCTACACATCTTAGTACTCAGTTATATTATGTACATTTAATCCAGGCCTTTCTTAAAGCAATCTACTGAGTTGACCAGAACCACGTCTGGAGGGAGTCTGTTCCACATTTTCACAGCTCTTACTGTGAAGAAACCTTTCCGTATTTGGAGGTGAAATCTTTTTTCCTCTAGACGTAAAGAGTGCCCCCTTGTCCTCAGTGTTGCATTTTTTATTTTTTTGTAGAACTAAGCCCAGTTGTATGTGGAGTAAGGCAGGAATTAATCTCCTGTCTGGTATTTAAAGGTATTCCAGGTATATATATACTTGTATAGTTTCAATTGATCCAAGCTGGACTAATGTTAATTAAAATATATATTTTAAATAATTAACATGTTATGCTCTGTGTAATGGTTTTGCACAGATCAGCCCCGGGCCTCCTTTTCTGGGGTCCCCTACTGGCAATCTTGGCCCCTTCTCTTCTCTGTGCGCCCCCATAGCAAGCTGCTTGTTGTGGGGACAACCAGTGCGTTGCCCAAGCTGTGTGTGTCCATAGACAAACACAAGTGGGGCTTAGCCCCACCCCTGCTTACTTCTCCTCACTGCATTTGATTGATTGACAGCAGCAGGAGCCAATGGCTCCTCTTGAGCTCCATGTGAAGGGAAAGAGAGGGGAGAGGGAGATGCAGCCATGCACAGTGCTGGAGCTCTTCTCCTATCTCTTAGGCCGCGTACACACGATCGAACATATCTGCTGAAACTGGTCCGCAGACCAGTTTCAGCGGACAGATTCGATCATGTGTACGGCCTAGCGGACAGGTTTTAAAGCATGCTTTAAAACTTGTCTGCTGGAAACCTGTCAATCGGACATGTCCGCTGGTTAGTACCACTAACCAGCGGACCGAAAACCCCCGCATGTGTCGAATGGATTCGACGCATGCGTGAAAGCATTTTATTTCCTGGTTTGGTGATGTGGCGGCGTCAACGTCACCGCCACGTCACCACGTTCTCTCTCCGAGGGGATTTTCGTCCGATGGTGTGTACACACCGACGGACCAAAATCCTGCAGGAGACATGTCCGATGAAAACGGTCTGCGGACCGTTTTCATCGGACATGTCTCCTCATGCGTACGGGGGCTAACACTTTACATAGGGAAGGGAGAGGACAGTAACGTATAAAACATTTTTTTTTTAATTTACCTTTTTAGACCCCCTTTTACACTGAGGCAGTTTTCAGGCGTTTTTAGCACACCTGAAAACTGCGCAGTTCTGTGCAGTGTGTGCTTTCACACTGGGGCAGTGCATAGGAAAAGCAGCATCTTTGGAGCGGCTTGGGAACATTTCCAAAACGCCCCTGCCCATTGCACGGGACTTTTTACCTTTTTTTCAACAAATATGCAGTGCGCTGCAGTGTGAAAGCCCTCATAATGCAGGGAATGCTTTAAGGGGAAAGAAAAGTTTGGCTTTTAAATCATTTTAAGTATGCATTTGTCATTACCATAACTTTTCCACCCTGCCTCTCACCTTGACCAATCCAACAACTAAGAGAATGCAAGGTGTTCTCTAAATGGCATCTGGGCCAAGCGAGCGAGCAACCTCTTGTGTTCACTAAGGCCCCTTTCACACTTGGACGGTTTGCCGGACGCTATTGCGCTAAAAATAGCACCTGCAAACCGATTCTAAACAAAAGCTGCTGTTTCTCCAGGGTGAAAGCCCGAGGGCTTTCACACTGGAGTGGTGCGCTAGCAGGACCGTTCCAAAAGCCCTGCTAGCAGCATCTTTGGAGCGGTGTGTTTACCGCTCCTTCCCATTGAAAGCAATGGGAAACTGTGGCTATACCGCCGGCAATGCGCCTCTGCAGAGGCACAATGCCGGTGGTATTGACCCTTTTCCGGCTGCTGGCGGAATAGCGGCGCTATACCGCCACCGCACCTTTAGCCCCAATGTGAAAGGGACCTAATCAGCAGAGAAACCACTTGCCACTGGACTCGGACACTAGCAGGATTCATTGTAGTAGTGGTGTCTAGTACAATGATTTACAGCTTCAGTAGGGGATCAACCAGGTATGACACATGCATACTTACATTGGTCCATGGTGGACCATGCAAAAATATATATGCCTGGATCCATCCATAGCTTTAATGCCATCTTAGTTGGCCCATTTCTACATAGAGAGCACTATTGTGCTGGTGGAATGTATGGTGCGTGAACTCCGGTGGGGAACAGGAGGCTGGTGGATTGCAGAGCCTTGCCAGGGTCACTAATGGCAACAGTAAGGGTCATACAGGTGTCCAGTCCAAGCCTTGCCTTATTCTAACCTGAAGTTGACATTTAAAAAAAAAAGTTAACTAATATAAAATGTATTTGTAATGCTACAGCTACGGTACAGTACATGGTCCACATTTCTCTTTTAATGTTCAGTGCATTATCAAGGTGACAGGTTGGGGGTTCCACAGGAAAGGAAAAAGGAGGGAATACATTTTCGGTATTCGGTAAAAGGTAAAAAAAAAAATGCAATTATGCAAAATGTGTTTGTTTTGGAAGATTTATATAGTGATGTTTTGTTTTGCTTTCTTCATAACTGCAAAGCCATTTCACTGTTTTTGTCACACTTTTCTTCAGAGAAGAATTAAATGAATATACTTTGTTTAACCTCTTCTGTCCTGGTGCCATTTATTTGCCTGACTTCTTTTACTGTATATATTTTTGTCTGTGAAGGATCGACTATAGACTAATGGAAAAGGATGCTGTGCTGTCACCCATCAGACACAATCAGATGACGCCGAGCTGTCAGTCGTAGGACACAATCGGTTGATCCCAGGGGTGGACTGACCATTCGGGCCCCATGCCACTAGGGGGCCCCATCAGGGTTGCCAGCCTCAGTAAAACCAGGGCCAGCATGTAAAAATCTGTGTTTTAAAAAAAATCTCAAGATTATAGCTGCGTCGCCCCTCCAGTACCTTTTCAGTGTGTGTATATGTATACTGTGTATGTATACTGTGTGTGTGTATATTGTGTATGTATACTGTATGTGTGTGTGTGTGTGTATACTGTGTGGCCCCATAATCTATTGCCTGGGGGCACCATAATTTCCTATTGCTCTGGGGCTCTTATAATCTATTGCCCTGGGGGCCCCATGAGCTGTCAGTCCGCCCCAGGTTGATCCTTCATAGTATTAAATCAAGGGCCAGTTTACTGTCTTTCAGACTTTAGGAGGGTTGGATGTCAGTGGGAAAAAATAATGCCCCATTGTTTATTTCACCAAGAGTTGTGCCCCATTATTGGTGTAAGTGGGAGGAATTGTGCCCCATTGTTGGTGTCATTAGGAGGAATCGTGCCTCATTGTTGGTGTCATTGGGAAGAATTGTGCCCCCTTCATTGACGTTAGTAGGGGGAATTATGCCCCATGGTTGGTATTCAGTGAATACAATAGCACCCCAAGGGCTGAATAAAATCAAGCGAAGGGCCAGTTTGGAGACCACTTTATTATAGTGTCACTTTCATGTTATGTGAACAATCATGAGTGGGAAGCCTTATAGAAAGCAGACCGTTCCTACAGCTGTTTGCTTGTAATTGGACATGCAGTAGATACTTGACATGCGTCAATCTACCCTGAACACGCGGAGAGATTTAGCCCAGGTTCACACGTGACTTTGACTACGACTTCCACGTGACTTTGAAGACGAACCTCAGCGCAACTTTGGCACGACTTGCATGTGACTTCTTTAATAGTCAATGCAAGTTGGACCAAGTAGTGCAGGAACCTTTTTCTAATTCTGAGTGACTCAAGTCACACTGATTTAGAATAGTTCCATTGCACAGAATGTGGTCTGACTGTGACAAGTGCCCCAAAGTCAGAGTGATTTTCGCATCAGTGTGAACTGGGCCTGACTAAAACTGTAGCACTCAAAATCTGGTGGAGCAGTGCATGGTAGTCAATCGATTTCTAACTTCTAAACAGCTTTTCAATTAAGTTGAAACTGGAAGCTGATTGGTATACCAAGACATTTTGGACAATGTCATGCTCCCAACTTTGTAGGAACAGTTTAGGGATGGCCCCTTCCTGTTCCAACATGATTACTGCTCAATGGTGAACAAAACAAGGTCCATAAAGACATGGATGAGCGAGTTTCGGGTGGTGGAACTTCACTGGCCTGCACAGAGTCCTAACCTCAACCCGAACACTTTTGGGATGAATTGGAGTGGAGACTGTGAGCCAGGCCTTCTCATTCAATCAACATCAGTGCCTGACCTCACAAATGGACTTCTGGAAGAATGATCAAACATTCCCATAGACACTCCTAAACCTTTTGTACAGCCTTCCCAGAAGAGTTGAAGGTGTTATGGCTGCAAAGGGCGGGGCCAACTCAATATTGTACCCTATGGACTAATGCCGCGTACACACGGTCGTTTTTTGCGATTAAAAAAAACGACGTTTTCTGTGAAGTAAAAAACGACGTTTTTGAAACGTCACTTTTCAAAGACAATTTTGCATACACACCATCGTTTTTTCACAAAAAGCGAGGTTACGTTCACCACTCTTTTCCATTGAAACTCGCTTCATAACTAGCTTCTGGGCATGCGCGGGTTGAAAAACGTCGTTTTTTTTGGTCGTTTTTTTGAAGACAAAAAACGACGTTTTGCCCACACACGATCAATTTAAATGACGTTTTAAAAAACAACGTTTTTTTTTTCATCGCAAAAAACGACCGTGTGTACGCGGCATCAGACTGGGATGCCAATAAAGTTCATGTGTGTGTGTCTCAGTACCTTTGGTAATATACTGCATGTTAAAAACGTCAGGCTACACTAATGCAGGCTATACATGGAGTCGAATTCCGAACAAATAAAAAAAAAAAAAACTGAAATTGAGTGTTTTGTTTTCCGATGCGCCACCATTGATTTTGAAATCCGACCAGCCAAGTCTACAATTTCACCTCCTGTTGCTACAGAAAATAATTTTTGTGACAGGGAGTCTTCTTTCCAGGTCACAGCTCATGCGCATTTCATGTTCGATTTATATTTCTATACAATTCTCCCATCATTGATTAGAAATTTGTATTTTTTTCAAACAATTTTCAACATGCCCGATCACTCAAGTTTGTTGGCCACATGGAAATTGGCCGTTGCTGCAGCACACTTATGTTGCGAAATTTCAATGAAAAATTCTTAGTTATGATTTTGGAAAGAAGATCCTTCCGCAATGCAACCCATGTATGGCCAGCTTTAGCTTCAAATATATAATTCACCTCTAGAGGAAGTACTTGCAAACCATGAAATATGGAAGACCAAGCAAAATAAAATGAGTCATGTCAAGAATTTTTCTTTTTAACCACTTGCCGACCAGTTATACGGCGGCAGGTCGGCTCTCCTGCGCGAGAGCCCGTAGCTCTACGTCGGGACTTTCGCGGTCACTAGGGGGCCGTTCGCTCGTTCGTTACAGAGCGGGGAACAAGAGCTGTGCGTGTAAACACACAGCTCTCGTTCCTGTCAGCGGGGGAAACGCTGATCTTCCGTTCATACAATGTATGAACGGAAGATCAATGATTCCCCCTAGTGAGTCCAACCCCCCCCCTCACACAGTAAGAACACAAATAGGAACACACTTAACCCCTTCCCCGCCCCCTAGTGTTAACCCCTTCACTGCCAATGGCATTATTATAGTAATCCAATGCATTCTTATAGCATTGATCGCTATAAAAATGCCAATGGTCCCAAAAATGTGTCAAAAGTGTCCGATGTGTCCGCCATAATATCGCAGTACCGAAAAAAAACGCTGATCGCCGCCATTACTAGTAAAAAAAAAATATTAATAAAAATGCCCCCTTTTTTGTAAACGCTATAAATTTTGCGCAAACCAATCAATAAACGAAAAATATGTAGAAGAATACGTAACGGCCTAAACTGAGGAAAAATAATGTTTTTTTAAATCTTTTTTGGGGATATTTATTATAGCAAAATGTAAAAAATATTGAATTTTTTTCAAAATAGTCGCTCTATTTTTGTTTATAGCGCAAAAAATAAAAACCGCAGAGATGATCAAATACCACCAAAAGAAAGCTCTATTTGTGGGAAAAAAAGGACGCCAATTTTGTTTGGGAGCCACGTCGCATGACCGCGCAATTGTCAGTTAAAGCGACGCAGTGCCGAATCACAAAAAGTGCTCTGGTCTTTGGACAGCAATATGGTCCGGGGCTAAAGTGGTTAAAAGCATACAAAATTACAGGTAGTAGGTAGGTAGTTCTGCAATGTCATTAAAGGAACACTAAAGGTTTGTTTTTTATTAGATCAATTGATTGCTGTAAGCTAGAGCATTTAAATATCACTTACCTCGTTTTTCCTTTTGACCTCCAAAATACGGTAATCCAGGTTTGAAAATGTGATTTCCTGTCTCTCCTCTTCTTGCTTTCCACCAGCACCTGAGCTGTTTTGCATGGTGGAAAGCAGAATGTGCTCACCCCCTCCCTATGACTACAGCCCTGCATGAAGATGCTTTCTTATCCCTCACAGGCATGGAGGCTAAGCCTAATGGGAACTGTGGTTTCCATTAGGCCGTGATGTAGCGAGAATGAATGTGCACCGCAAACCAGGAAGTCAGTGAGAATAACGATTCAGGTGTGACGGAGGTGAATATAACAGCTCGATTTCAACAGGTATCAAACTAGTTATAATGCAAAACATTACTTTTTACTTTATCAGCTACTGTCAGACTTTAATTTAAGAGGAAAATATTTTTGTCTTTACAACCCCTTTAAGCCCTCTTCAGTGCAGTAATGAGGAAAGGATGTGATATAAAAGAAGTCTTTTAATTTAACTCCATTATACTAAAATCTGCTTGCTGCACCTCACCATTGTAACTCTGTCCTGTTTTACATAATAATCCGGATTTTTTTTTTAAAGCCGAACAGATTGTAAAGACTAAACACCATGGAAACAAGTGAAATCAGAGCTGTTGGACTAGATATTGTTGTGTTTGCTGCAGATAGTAATTTACAGTTCAGTTTTGCATTATTGTAATTTTTATATTTATAGCACCAATTATAGGGTATGAACCATGTACAATGTAGAAAAATGAACACCGTATTAAAACCCAACTACGTAATGGAGAGAAAAAAAAAGCCCTTGCAGGAGCGAGGAGCAGAAGTCCTACCCCGGATCCTTGTCATCTGTCTCCTAAGGTAAGGAGGCCTCTGATCGCCAATTTCCTGTCTGGTGTATATGAGGGTGATTGCCACATTCCCATCCATCTCCCACAAGGGGTGTGGTGGGGTGGTGTTTGTTTGCCACCCCTGCTTATGAGTATAGGACATAGGTTGTCCCAACCACATCCTTATTACTGAACCACCCTGACCAAAAAGCTCCAGGACTTTACCAGTACCACAATTCCACATGTATAAAAAAATATTGAATTTTATTAATACAAATAATAAACCATAGTAAAAATTGAGGAATGATACCGCTCTAAAAGCTACCGACCCCTCGGATTGCTTCCGTCCTACTGAAACCGACAGGTGCTGGCTCTGCACATGTGCATGGAATTGGAAAAAATCCTGGACTGCCGCACTTTGTTAAACAACGTCTTTATTGGATAAAATCAAATCAAAACCTAATCCAAAATGGTGCAGTCAGGATGAAAAAGTGGACAACAAGGATAAAAAAGGCCAACATGTTTCACATCGTAAGATGCTTACTCATAGCTCATGAGTAAGCATCCTACGATGTGAAACATGTTAGCTTTTTTTGTCCTGTTGTCCACTATTTCATCCTGACTGCACCATTTTGGATTATGTTTTGATCAGATTTTATCCAATAAATACGTCGTTTAACAAAGTGCGGCAGTCCAGGATTTTTTCCAATTCCATAAAATTCCGTAAAAATTAGTCAGAAATTACTCATGTGATTCATCTGCATATCCTGCTTAATACAAACATCAATTAGTTGATGATATCATTAATCATGACATTGGTAGATTGTTGCTTCCAGAAACGCGTTTCACCGGTCAGAGCCTGCTTCTTCATGAAGACAAGTAACAATCTCTGTAATGATAAAAGACAGATTTTAACATGCATAACCCATGTGTTCAATTTACAAAAGTGTATCATACCTAATATACAGTGGAAGAGAACACTGTTAATAAAATCACTGGAGTAGTACGACCAATAGACACCCTCATGGAGAGGACAGATCCAAAAATGTAAACTATCTGCTATATTCAAATGATGAATATAGTTGCAAGAAATGTATAAATACACTATGGGATAAGCAAAGGATAAATTAATAATATATAAACTGTATATGGATATGATTAGTCAATCTATGGTTTCCCAACTGCACCCCTACTCCCCAAATAGATGGTTACATTAAAGTGGTTCTAAAGGCTGAAAGTTTTTTTTGCCTTTACGCATTCTATGCTTAATTGTAAAAATCCAGAGTGCACCAGCTCCCCCCCCCCCAAGTACTTACCTTAGCTCACTCTCAATCTAATGATGTGTACGAGAGCATTGGCTCTTTAAGGGCCCTCTCTCCTCATTGGCCGAGACAGCAGCGAGAGGCATTGGCTCCCACTGCTGTCAATCACAGCCAGTTAGCCAATGAGGGGAGAGAGGGGGTGGAGTAGCTCTGTGTCTGAATGGACAGCAGCTCAGGAGCGTGCCTATGGGCACTCAACTGGAGAGAGGGGCCAGGATCCCTGGCGGGGGACCCGACAAGAGACGCAAAACCATTGTACAGAGCAGGTAAGTATAATACTGCAATGAAAATGGTATGTGAGAGGGTCATCTTGAAATTGCTTATCCAGCTCTATACCACTGGGGACCTGATGGGCCGGGCACGTGCATCGGGTCCCCAGTGGCCTGGGAAGGAGAAGACGTCATATGACGTCTACCCAGAACGAAAGCCTCATCGTCCCGCCGTCATATGACGCAGGGCGGTAGGCAAGTAGTTAAAAACATTTCGCCTTTAACCACTTGCAGATCAACCCACTGTTCATAAACTGTGGTAGGGCGGCCACTCTGCACCAGATCACATACGTAATCTGACACTTCCGGGTCTTGGGCGTGCTGCTTCCGGCCCAGTCCCGCTGTGATTATACATAGTTGAAGCTGATTGGCAGGCACGATGGACTCAATGCCCCCTGGCACATGTGATGCTTCAGTACAGAAGGAGAATGGCGATCTGCCTATGTAAACAAGGCAGATCGCCGTTTTTTCAGTACAGAAGGAATGGATCTTGTGTTCCTGCAAAGCAGAGGCACTGATCAATGCCTTCACCTAGTACAAACACCTCCCCCACAGTAAGAAAATGCCAGCTGTTATTAGTACAGTAACAGTACATTTATTTTTTATTTTTTAGCACTGATCACTGTAGTAGTGTCACTGGGATTTTGTTTTGCAAAAATATGTAGCAGAGCACATATTGGCCTAAATTGATGAAGAAATTAAATTTAAAAATATATATATATATATTTTTTATTGGATATGTTTTATATGTTATTTTATTTTTCAAAATTTACAGTTTTTTTTGTTTATAGTGCAAACAATAAAAACCGCAGAGTTGATCAAATAATACCGAAAGACAGCTCTTTTTGTGGGGAAAAAAGGACATCAATTTTATTTGAGTACAGTGTTGCATGACACTTCAATTGTCAGTTAACCGCTTCAGCCCCAGGGGATTTTACCCCCTTCCTGACCAGAGCACTTTTTACAATTTGGCACTGCGTCGCTTTAACTGACAATTGCACAGTTCCTTTGATGTTGTACCCAAACTAAATTTGTGTCCCCTTTTCCCCACAAATGGAGCTTTCTTTTGTTTTTATTTGATCACTTCTGCGGTTTTTATTTTTTGCGCTATAAACAAAAAAACGATTTAACTTTTTCCTATAATAAATATCCACAATTTAAAAAATAAGATAAAAATGTATTCATCAGTTTAGGCCGAATGAGCGTATATTGATTGGTTTGCGCAAAAGGTATAGCGTCTATGGCGGTGATCTGTGATTTTTTTTAGCAGTACTGCAGTCTGCAGCATTAGGACCAAACGCCCTGATAGCACAGGGATTTACAATGTTAACAAAGGTGTTATAAATAAATTCATTTATAACAGCCGTGTTGCCGATGCTGTGATTGGTCCACAGCTATCACATGGTACCTGCTACAATTCTATAGGTGGGATAATTCAATTAAAAACATGTTCCATGCATTTTATAAAAGGTCCACTTGGTGGCACTGTGGCGCATGTATTTTTCTAGTGTGAACGTTGGCGATGAAAAAAAACTTCTCGCAAGACTTTGCAACTTATTCATTGCAATCAACCATCATGTCAGCTTGTGTCATGATGTACAGCAATTCATTCAATTCAATTGCACACCAGTGTACAATGTATAGGGCCATGAAGAATGAATGTGCATGGATTATTATCGGAAAATAAGGATATCGTTTAGATCAGGGCTAGGCAACCTGGGGTCCTCCAGCTGTTGCAGAACTCCAAGTCCCATCATGCCTCTGGGAATAATTATAACTGCCGGCCTTGCAATGCCTCATGGGAAATGTAGCTCCACAACAGCTGGAGGGCTACTGGTTGCCTACCCCTGATTTAGAGTCACTTCAAGAACACATTTACACCTCTGTATTTATTATATTTTCCCACAGGTGCCTGCAAACCATTGTACCTGCGTTCAGTGGATGGCGGGTGCAATGTCAGGCTCCTGCACACTCTTCCTCCAGCTTTTTGCCCATACGCAGTGCTGGGACATGGTCATCTAGAGCCCAGGGCGAACATGTCAAACTGCGCCCCCCGCGATGTATGAGCAAAAAAAATAATTCACCCCTTCTAGCACAAATCCTCTACCCCTAAAACTCCCCTTCCTAGTACACATCTTCAAATCCCCCTCCCAACACAAATTCCCCTTGATCACCACTCTTGGCAACCCCCCAAATTTTTCCTTCTTGAACAATACCCTCTGCCGCCCCCAAAATCCCCCTTCCAACAAAAATCCACTCCCCTCACATGATACTACAGTGCCCAGGGCAGCCGCCCCCTCCTACCCACCTCTTGTCCCAGCCCTGCCCATACCTTTATACAGAGTTTCAATTAGAGAGCTAAAGGAAATGTCAATGGACTACAAGTCCAATGGTTTTAAATGTGACTGCAGCTGCAGGGGAGAGGAACCCCCCTTCTGCCGCCACAGGGTTGGGGTGCTTGAAGATGTTACACTCTAAATACGTGTGTAATGTTTTCTAAAGATGAACTTATACTTTATGGCATGTGAAATGTACTATACAGTATACTGCTTACACATTGTTTTATATGGTGCTAGTTCACATTAATGCAATGTGTTTACATGTGTAGTAGTAAGGGGTTATGTTAGTTTTTATTACAAAAAAAAAAAAAAGTTTATGTAAGGAAGAGTTGTAAAGGAAAACATTTTTTTTCCCCTGAAATTACTGTTTACAAGTTATAGAGACATAATAGTTAACTGATTCCTTTTAACCACTTAACCCCCGGACCATATTGCTGGTCAAAGACCAGAGCACTTTTTGAGATTCGCCACTGCGTCGCTTTAACTGACAATTGCGCGGTCGTGCGATGTGGCTCCCAAACAAAATTGGTGTCCTTTTTTTCCCACAAATAGAGCTTTCTTTTGGTGCTATTTGATCATCTCTGCGGTTTTTATTTTTTGCGCTATAAACAAAAATAGAGTGACTATTTTGAAAAAAATTCAATATTTTTTTACATTTTGCTATAATAAATATCCCCAAAAAAGATATAAAAAAAAATTTTTTTCCTCAGTTTAGGCCGATACGTATTCTTCTACATATTTTTCGTTAAAAAAAAAAATCGCAATTAGCATTTATTGATTGGTTTGCGCAAAATTTATAGCGTTTACAAAAAAGGGGGTAGTTTTATGGCATTTTTATTAATATTTTTTTTTTACTAGTAATGGCGGCGATCAGCGTTTTTTTTCGGTACTGCGATATTATGGCGGACACATCGGACACTTTTGACACATTTTTGGGACCATTGGCATTTTTATAGCGATCAATGCTATAAAAATGCATTGGATTACTATAAAAATGCCATTGGCAGTGAAGGGGTTAACACTAGGGGGCAGGGAAGGGGTTAAGTGTGTTCCTGCTGGTGTTTTAACTGTGTCCAGAACAGAAAGTGTCCAGAACAGAGGAGAATTACAGCAACATCAGAGCAAAAACGAACAATGAGGACATGAAACCAGGACTGCAGTAAGGTAAAGAAAGCTATTTAGCTAACAAAAAAAATTCCTTTAGTGACCCTTTACTGTTATTATGTGCCAATTAGATGTTACTGTTGTCGGTAAAAGATGAATTGCAGTAAATTTAAAGCAGTATTAAACACAAAACCAAGAATGTATTATATTGCAGCTTACCAATCATTACATGTGGTGGCTGTATTAGTTTTCTTTGGGTTTTTCATCTCTGTTTTCACCTGGTGATCTGGTCAGTAACACACCTCCTGTACTAGTGAGACACAACTCTGGAGGGATGAGAACAGGAGGCACAGCAGACAGCAGCATTGTCAGTCTGGGGAGGGGAGTGCTAAATATATTAGCAGGTTAAGGCCCCTTTCACACTTGTGCGAGACAACAAAGTGACCTTCTTATAATAATGTGTAAACAATGCTTATTAATAAAGTGCAAACGCTGCAAAAAAGTGCAAAATCTTGTGCTGTGAATACAAAAACGTGCAAAGTGCAAAAATAAATGTCCAATCAAAAAAAAAAGAAGTGCAAATCCTTCACCATCCACACTCTGCTGACTCACCAGAAATAATGGCTGGCCACGTTATAAACCAGCTACTGCGCTCCACAATAGACCTAAAAAGGTTCATCTCCACGATCCACGTCCTTGTTGGGGTAAGGATACTGACGTCATTGCGCACGCCTGTATTGCGCTTGGATCACGACCGGAGGCGAAAGGCAAACACTAATAAGCGTTATTACCCTAGACACTTATGCCGCGTACACACGATCACTTTTTGTGACGAAACAAAACGAAGTTTTTCAAACTTCATTTTCCAAAACGACGTTGCCTACACACCATCGTTTTTCCAAAATGCTCTAGCAAAGCGCGGTGACGTACACCACGTTTGACGGCACTCTGTTCCATTGAAGCTCCGTCTCATAACTTGCCTCTGAGCATGCGCGGCTTTAAAAACGTCGTTTTCAACATCGTTTTGCCCACACACCATCACTTTTTATGACACAAAAAATAACATTTTGAAAAACGACACAAAAAATTCAAGCATGTTCGAATTTTTTTTTTGGTCGTTTTTTTTGAAGACATAAAACGACGTTTTGCCCACACACGATCATTTTAAATGACGTTTTTGAAAACGTCGTCTTTTTTCATCACAAAAAGTGATCGTGTGTACGCGGCATTAAAGTCGTTGTAAACCCTTACAATCCACTTTTTGATACAGGTAAGCCTATAATAAGGCTTACTGCACTCAGCGGCCCCACGGGGGTACCGCTACACAAAGAAGTAGCCTCATATCCAAAGACACAAAGAATTGTACACCAGACAACCACACCATACACTTCTTACCAAAAACGGTGTAGCAGAAAGAAAACATCGCACTCTTGTAGAAATGGCCAGAGGCATGTTGTCAGATGCCAACCTACCTCACAAGTACTGGGAGAAGCAGTCATAACTACAACCTACTTACAGAATAGACTACCCTCAAGAGCCGTTAAAAGTATTCAATTCAAAATGTGGCATGGATCAAAACCTACCAATATCGCACATCAGAGTGTTTGGATATAAAGCATATGTCTAAATTTCAAGTGAAAAGTGATCCAAGGTGGAGAACATAGAGCCATAGAGGGCATTCTAGTAGGCTACAGGGAGCAAACTAAGGGTGACAGAATCCTACGCCCAAAGACTGATCAAGTGACAATAAGCCGGAGGGCCGGATTGAGATACATGCGATGTATCTGTCCGGCGGCGTAGCGTATGCTGTTTACTCTAACGTCGCCGCAAATATTATGGGCAAGTGCCTTATTCAGAAAGCACTTGCTCCATAATATGCGGCGGCGTAGTGTAAAGTGCCCGGCGTAAGGCCGCGCAATTCAAATTTGTGATGTGGGGGCGTGATTCATGTAAATGAATCATGACCCCACGTAATTGACGTTTTTTTTGGACGGCGCATGCGCCGTCCGTGGACGTTCCCATTGCGCATGCGCTATTTGTCAATGTTAACGACGTGAACGAAGCTTACGTCAAGCCCCATTCCCAAACGATTTACGCAAACGATGTAACCGACGTACAATTCGATGCTGTCCCGACGTCCATACTTAACATTGGCTACGCCTCCTATAGCAGGGGTAACCTTATGCCGCAATAACGCTTATGCAAACGACGTAAACTACGATGCCCGGCTGCAAGTACGTTCGGGAATCGCCGTAAATCCCTAATTTACACATTCGACGCATAAAACGACGGAAGCGCCACCTAGCGGCCAGCGTAAAAGTGCAACTAATATACGACGGTGTAACAGAATTACGCCGCTCGTATATTAGCAGAATTCCGGCGTATCTTCTTTTCTGAATAGCAAAAAAAGATACGCCGGCTATTCTTGGTTTTTACGCGGCGTATCTCTTGATACACCAACGTAAATACTATCTGAATCCGGCCCGTAGTATTTAATTTGATGAGAGCCCATCATCAGAAACACCGATCCCTGAAAGCTGTGAGGTGAATATGCCAGAAGAAAAGGTCAACCAAAGCGAACCAGAACAAGAGTTGGAACTCACATTGCCTAAATCAAGTTCCCGACCAGATCTTGAGTCGGAAGATCCACTCAGACTACACAGGGGATACCACCCCGAAAGCTGTCATGCACTGTCAGGGCACACGGCATGCTTGGACCAACATTCTGGGAAGACAAAAACTGCCAAAATGTGAAGAGAGAAGCTGATTCATTGGCTGCACGGATCGGCCCCTGCCCTCTCCACTGAACGGGAGGAGATGTAGCTGAACACAAGGGGAAGCTCTCGCGGCAGCTCCAGCGGCCATTTTGTTGAAGCCAGAACTGCTGCAGAGCCAAACAAAATCCTGAATCAGGACGGCCTCCGATCTGGACGAGGGTCCCAAAATCAGGATTATGCTGGGAAAATTGGGACTGTTACCAACTATGAAACACCCCGTCAGCTCCACCCCCCCCGCTCTCCACCTCTCTTTCCAGAAAACACCAGAACATTCTGGAAAGAAGTAAGAGGTCCTGGTGATGTTACCTGTGAGTCACCCAGCAATATCCTGAGCCACTCAATGCCCAGATCAAAACACACCCACCCAGGCTTGGCTGCCATCCAAGCCAGGAAATGTTACCTACTCTTACAAAATTTGTACTATTCTCCTAGCACACCAGAGGGCGCTACATATATTTATACCAATAATAAATAATCTGTTTATGAATGTGTAACACTTCTAACAACAACAGTCTCAGGACCCTTTTTCAGGTCACTGCCAATATATAACACAAAGGTACTTGGAATTGTTTATTTATTTTATTAAATAATTAGTCAGATGTTCTCATTGATTTGTATTTGTCTCGGGTTCTTAGAAACCGATTAAAACATAATATGTACTTGACAGCTGCCCAGTTTCCAGAAATCTGTTTGATGTTTTACTATATTTTCAGTCCTAATAATTACATATGAATTCTTGCCCGGCTTCTATGATTTAACCCCTTCCTGTACATGGGTCCTGATAAGCCTCTCCTGCCTGTGCTTGTTCATTGATTGCATGGTATGCATACTCTTAATCTCTAATGGCCTATGGCGCTCTCACATTTGTTTTTATTTTATTTATTTATTTTTGCACACATCTAGCTTGGATATACACTATATTACCAAAAGTATTGGAATGCCTGCCTTTACATGGACATTAACTTTAATGGCATCTCAGTCTTAGTCCGTATTTTTTTTTTTTTACTATTAATGGCAGTGATTTGCAATTTTTATCAGGACTGCGACATTGTGGCAGACAGATCAAACACTTTTGACACTTTTTTGGGGACCGTTGACATTGATAAAGCAATCAGTGATAAATACAAATTGCACAGCAATGCACTCGCTCAGAGAAAAATGATAGTGGGCGTATCTCCAAGGAACGCCGAGTTCGTAAAAGCCTCCTGTGTGCCTCTGCTTATTCCTCCTTGTCTACCAGTAGCATCAGGTTATAGCTCAGAAGGTGGTGGTAAAATGCAAAGAAGGAAGACACATCACATAATCCCGCAAGGTAAAACGCATTTAATGATAAATATGTTGTAAAAAACTCACATAAAAATAGCAGAAAAGCGGTTTAAATCCTCCACAAGCGACAAGCGAGTCTCCTACCATCAGGTAATGCTTAATCTAGTGTTCCAATCTCGTCACGTATCGTCATCACGTAACTTCATCAGGGGATTCCACTAGATGCAGTCAATGGGCTTAAATAGTCTGCTAAATTCAACGCCCTTTGGCCATTTTCTAGAAGCTCGCTGTGGCCCAGTCTATGTCTAAGCAACACAGTGGAATCCCCTGATGAAGTCACGTGATGACGATATGCGTCGGGATTGGAGCACTAGATTAAGCATTACCTGACGGTAGGAGACAAGCTCATCGCTCGTGGAGGATTTAAACCGTTTATCTGCTATTTATGTGAGTTTTTTACAATATATTTATCATTAAATGCGTTTTACCTTGCGGGATTATGTGATGTGTCTGCCTTCTTTGCATTATACCACCACCTTCTGATGCTACTGGAAGACAGGAAGGAATAAGCAGAGGCACACAGGAGGCTTTTACGAACTTGGCGTTCGTTGGAGATACGCCCACTATCATTTTTCTCTGAGTGAGTGCATTGCTGTGCGATTTCTATTTATCACAGTATTGTCCTCACAGAGTTACGTTATATAGTTACGCTATATCAGGCATGTCCAAAGTCTGGCCCGTGGGCCGAATGCGGCCCTTGTTCCAGTTTAATGTGGCCCCCCTGGTAATTTGGATATTTGTATCTTTTGTGGCCCCTGGGCTACTAAAGATATATACTGTATTTATCGGCGCTACCTCAGAGGGAGGGGGCATAACAAGCGTTTACCCAGCGGTATCTGTACTAGGAAGTTCTGTCTCCTGGGCTGCCATTGGACGACTGTTCTGTCTATCATAGAAGGCAGTACTTGGTATTAAAGAGGCCACTTAGAAAACAGGAGATTCTCCTGTATGTAATCTGTTAACACTCATCCCGTTCCCTCCCTGTCCCCTCCGAGCCTGCAAATGGGCATGGATTAGGCTGCACTGATGGCAATGGTGAGGCTGCATTCATGGCAATGGGGTTTCTGCATTCATATAGATATATAGATAGATACAAATAACACACCCAAACACAGCCACAAAGGCAGGAGAATTCTTGTTGGGCCGTGTATTAGTGCTCGGGCAATCACACTTAGACCGAATTTTAGTGGTTCAAAGAATGTCAGGCAAAAATGGTCGGCCCTCAAGCATGTTCACTTCATCAAATCTGGTTCCCATTGAAAAAAGTTTGGACACCCCTGCGCTATATATTCTCTTGATGTTTTCCCACATGTGACATCTGTGAGCCCAGGGCGAACATGTCAAACTGGGCCCCCCACGAGTCCTTTAGCTACATAATAACTTATGTCACCATCCACTGAGTGCATGTTTGAGGATCATTTAAGCTGTCTGTGCTACATCTGGAAGGCGAGCTGCTAGGAAGCACAAGAGGTGTTTGCTCTGAAGATTTTCTCTCCTTTCAACACTTGTACCTGGCTTTGGGATCACCACATAGAGACTTTCTGTATAATTAATTTCAGTTGTCTGCCATATTTTTGGCTCATATACTTTATCACATCCGTCATTTTATGAGTCACGTTTGATTTATATTTTTTTCACGTATGTCATTATTTCACGTATGCTGCTTTTTTTATTCACAATGTATGTATTTTGAAGATTGTTTGATGTTCTTTTAGTATTGTTTTATATTGTGTATTTCACAGGTTCATTGTGTTTCACATTACTATGGATAAAAATAGTGTAGCGCTAAAGTATAAACATATATAAATAAAATACAATATATCCATAAGTGGTATAAACTATGAGTAAATAATGAGTGAAGTCAATATACACCAGATAGAAAAAAGTGTCCAAACATAAACAATGTAACCAAATGTCCAGTATCAATGGACCAAAAGTGCTCTGTTAAAGGCAAGTATTGTCCATAAACGATATCTTGCTTGGTGACAGATAGGAAGAAAACCTTCACCCGGTGAAGAAATGGAGGCTTACCAGATTAAATGGACTCTACAAGCAATATAGACTTGAGAGTCGTATGGGCTTTTAGAACATCCAACATAGGTCAGGGCCTCGTCAAGCTGCAGGTAACAGAAGTGTATATCCACGCCTTGATATAGGAATAAACATCTGCTGCTGAAGGCTTGGCACTCCGTGAATGTATATATAAACACCGTTTTGGAGGAAAAGAAGGAGCAATATAGTGTAATAACGTCAGGGTAAAAAAATAAAATTTAATAAGTATTGCACTTACATAATTTCAGGATAAAAAGCGCTTGTAATTGTAACGTGGCGACAGTGGAGTCTTCCCTGACGCGTTTCGTGTGCAAACACGTTGTCAAAGGGTATTAGTCCACCATAGCCACTCAGAGAATATATATACAGTGTGGGGTCACCTGATGAGAGTCACACTCACCTCCTGTACAGCGTGATCAATTAGCAAACTTCCGGGTTGCAACCAAAATGGCGCCCGGGCTTGAGTTGCAAGCCTCGATCTGGATGATATGTAATGGCGCCGGAAACAGGAAGTAATGTCGGGGAACTAGACGTTCACCCGTCTATTAATGTTTAATTAATATAACTAGTAAGAGGGCGATGTAGAAATAGAGCCGTTATGAGTGGCAAATATATTGTGAACCGGAGAGCCACACCGATAGCCGCCATACAAATGCGGCTCACCGGATGTTTACTACCCAAATCATGGCGTCGCGATGCGTTGGGCGTCACGACGCCACGTCTATACCAAAGTAAGTGTAAGACGTCATGTCACAACGTCGTGACGCGGCGACGTAGACAGCTAGGCAGCGCGTGTGACAAGGGGCGGGCCTGACACGCGCTCCAGCGAATCACATGGCGCGCTCCATCGTGACACGGCTGCCTACAGAGGGCGGGCCTGGTGTGCGCTCCAACAAGTCACGTGGTGCGCTCCACCACGACACAACAGACCACATGGCGGAGGGCGGGCGTAAGCCAGCGCCTCACCAATGGTAGAATGCGTACACTGGTCATGACCAACATGTGCTCCACAGATCACGTGATGCACCTCATCATGCGCGCTCCACCTAGAGCACAAGGAGGTGCATCAGCAGCAAAATAATAATTAGATTAAGTAGAGTGCACAATGTAAAGAGCCAAGATCTTAACATGAAATTTAAATATATGGCCGATGCCATAGTAATATAAGGGACATCATTCTGAATAATACCAAAGATTCCCTGCATAGAAAATAAGGGCCATGCTATACATTGCAAAACTAAAAATATTATGTGTGATCAAATGCGTAAACCGGAAATGAAGTGGGACTCTCAACCGGGGCACCACACGCAAATAATTAACAACATAACACACAGTAATGGGACATACAGTCAATATGAATGTGACATGACACACAATCAATATGAATGTCAATACAAAAGTACAGATAATTATATATAATGAATGAAATTCTAAATGTAATGCTTTGTGAAAAAGGCTCAGTTTCTCAAGTTGAGACCTAATAGAAACAGATCTCAGGTGAGAAGCAATAAATAAAAATGTGGATGAAAAAATGTAGATATAGAGATGACATATTATTTGGTAATTAATAGTATGATTAATGAATGTCACACATTTAAGATTTGTCTATAAAAGAATTAATGTCCCAGTCTACATTCAAGCCAAGTGGGCGATGGGATTGGAGCTCAAAGATCCAGAATGTCTCGAGGCGTGAAACGCCCCTGGTTTTGGCTCCCCCCCTCCATGGAGCCTCATATCTATCAATGATTAGAAACTGAGATCCAGTGGGGTCTTGGTTGTGACATTGTTTGAAATGCCTTGGGACGGTGTGGTTGACATCACCACTTTTAATTAAGGCAATATGTTCGCCAACACGTGATAAGATACACTATGTAGCTTGTTTCGCATGTGCAAAACTGTTTAATAGTGTACTGTTTATGTGTGACAGTAGAAGAGAAATGTGTAACCTTTCGTTGCCCTAATGTATTGTGTTGACACACTTTACATTTTTTGCAGGGAAAAAAACCGACAAGTTGGTGAAAGAAAGATTTTTTTCGGGGGATTAATAATATTGGGAGCAATACGGTTGTGTAATGATGGTGCTCCTCTAAAGACTACCTTTGCTCGTTCTGGGAGTATAGAATTGAGTACATTGTCATTCCTTAGAATGTCCCAGTGTCTGTTGATGATATTCGCTACCTGTTTGTGTTGAATAGAAAACGAAGTGGTCATGGCAAATTTAAAGCTCTCATCTGCAGGAGGTTTAGGTTTGACTGCAACTAGTGATGATCTATCAAGGGTAAGTGCTCTTTGTATTTCAGAGTTGACTGCTTCAGTGGTATATCCCTTCTCAACAAACCTCTGTTTCAGCATTTCTGCCTGAATCAAAAAGGATGCAGTATCTGTGCAATTTCTACGGAGTCTAAAAAATTGGCTCCGAGGTATGGATCTAAGCCATGAGTTATGGTGGCAACTGTCAATGGGAATGAAAGCATTTCTATCAGTTGGTTTGAAATATGTTTTAAAGTTAAATTTGCGATTAACCAGTTCAATCTCTAGATCCAGAAAATGTATCTTGGTATTACTATATTCAAATGTGAGTGCTATCCCCCGATCGTTCAGGTTAAGATCATTAAAGAAAGACTGCAACGAATCAGGGCTGCCATTCCATAGGAGGAGGATGTCGTCTATATACCTGGCCCACATGACAAGGGATGAATTGTTTCGTGCATAGACGACATCCTCCTCCCACTGAGCCATAAACAGGTTCGCGAGACTGACCCCCATCGCTACACCCTTTTGTTGGAGGTAATAGCATTGGTTAAACCAAAAATAGTTGTGCTTGGTCGCAAACTCCAATAACTCGACAATGTAATCACTTTGAAATGAGGCTAAGGTGGGTTCTTTGTTTAAAAAATATTGTACTGCTGCAATGCCAAGATGGTGGGGGATACATGTGTAAAGCGAGGCTACGTCTGCAGTGGCCAGTATATAGTCACCCTTCACATCTAATTTCTCCAATAGCCGTATTGTGTCACCGGTATCTTTGAGATACGATGGAGTTTTTCTGACCAAAGGCTGTAAATAGTGGTCTATGTACTGACCTATGCGTGCTGTGACGGAGTCGATACCACTAACTATTGGCCTCCCAGGTGGTTGGGTGGGATGTTTATGTATCTTAGGCAGATAATAAATTGTGGGTATACGTGGTGCTCTTGGCACCAAAAATGCCTTTTCTTATTTAGAATTTTCATGTCAAAACCTTTGTTGACTAAGGTTTGTAGTTGTTTTTTATAGGTATAGGTGGGATTGTTAGGGATCTCTTTGTAAGTACCTGGTTCATTGAGTATCCGTTGCATCTCTGTTTCATATTGGGATTTATCCAAAATCACAATGCCCCCGCCTTTGTCGGCGGGGCGTATAACCAGATCCTTTTGGTCACACAAAGATTTCAACCAAGACCTTGATAGAGAGGGTGTATATGGTGTATATGGTGTCTTAACAGATAGTTTAGACAGATCACTTAGAACACATTCCCTGAAAATCCTAACAGCTGGTGCCACTGTTACAGGAGGATTATAAAGGGAGGGGTTAGAAAGTCCAGAGTGTACCGTGCCAGATGTTGCTGCACGGTCAGTGTATCTTTGAGTGTTAGAACTTAGATATCTTTGTATGTTGATCTTACGTATGTATTTTTGTATATCTATAAAGGTCCCAAACTTACTTAATTGCTTGGGTGGAGCATATTTGAGACCCTTATCTAATATCGATTGCTCATCACGTGTAAGTGTCTTAGTACTGAGGTTAAAAACGCCCTGACATTTTATACTCTCCTTCTCTTTCCTCTTCTGGATTCTCCGCCCGCTTCTGCACCCTCTCTTGGGTTTGGACCTTTCTTTGAAAAGTGGTCCTCGTGAAAACCCCGTTCGCCATATGAATCTGATCTCTCTTGGTGATATGGGGTTTGCTCATAAACATTCTTCCCATAATGATAGGAATCATGGTCATGTTTTTGTTCCCTTAAAGGAGAGAACCTGTTGTATGTTTCACATTACTAGTGCGCCCATCAGTCGCACCGTCCCTTTTATCCATTTGATTCACACAGCGCAGACATCATTATTTATTCAGTGTTCATACTTAGTATGAACACACAATCTGTCTCCTCTCCCCTGACATAACTGGCATTTGTGTGTGTTTACACACACAGATCCCAGTTATTGCTGTCACGAGTGATCGCGGGTGCCCGGCAGTCATCACGCCTGCCGGGCATGCGCATCGGTTCTGGGGACACGCTTGCTAGGGTGTCTTAAAGAGCCGATGTATGGCGTCTTACAGAGCCTATGGCGGAACGCCCAGGGAAGTCGTCCTGAAGCAGTATAACTGCTGCAGCTAGTTTGGAAGCGGTTAAGGAGGCCTGCCCTCTGTCAATTCAGATTGGGGATTGGTCAGAGCTCATCAAAACACCATAGTTGCCAACACTGTAAAAAAAATTATAGGGACACTTTTTGACTGTTGGCGGAGTCTTATAATTAGGAGGCGTGGCATGCGTTTAAAGGTGTGGTGTAGAGGGGGGAAGAAAATGGGTGTGGTTTCAATGGAATAGTGAGCGTGTCCTAAAAGGGTGTTGTCAGAGTCTGAGATGAATGAGAGATTGAGAGAGAAAGAAAGAAAGAAATAGGGAGGGAGGAAAGGAGAGAGAAGGAAGGAAAGAAAGAGAGATGGAGAGACAGCAGGCCCAGATCCTACACCACAATAGAAATATGTGTATTCCATAATGTTTAACAATCAGCAGATAAAGATACTCCAAACACCTGATGTTAGCGCTTCAATTATCCCGGCACCATGCTGTGTGGATGATTAAAGCACATTATTATTATTATTATTATTATTAATACATTGTAATATAAAATGAAATAGTTCAACTTACCATAATGTAGAATCAGTGGGAGCCCCGAGTGTGTCCCCTGCCACCAGATGCCATCAGGTGTCCCCAGCAGAATGCCTCCTTCAATCAGGCATTCCCAGCAGAGTCACTCCTTACATCAGGTGTCCCCAGCGAAGTGCCTCTTACATCAGATGTCCCCAGCGGAGTGCCTCTTACATCAGGTGTCCCTAGTGGAGTGCCTCTTACATCAGTGTCCCGAGTACAGTACCTCTTACATCAGGTATCCCCAGCAGAGTGCCTCTTACATCAGGTGTCCCCAGCGAAGTGCCTCTTCCATCAGATGTCCCCAGCGGAGTGCCTCTTACATCAGGTGTCCCTAGTGGAGTGCCTCTTACATCAGTGTCCCGAGTACAGTACCTCTTACATCAGGTATCCCCAGCAGAGTGCCTCTTACATCAGGTGTCCCTAGTGGAGTGCCTCTTATATCAGGTGTCCCCAGCGGAGTGCCTCCTACATCAGTGTCCCCAGTACATTACCTCTTACATCAGGTGTCCCCGGCGGAGTGCCTTTTACATCCGGTGTCCCCAGAAGTCAATGTCCCCAGCGGATTGCCTTTTACATCAGGTGTCCCCAGCAGAGTGCCTCTTATATCAGGTGTCCCCAGCGGAGTGCCTCTTATATCAGGTGTCCCCAGCGGAGTGCCTCTTACATCCGTGTCCCCAGTACAGTACCTCTTACATCAGGTGTCCCCGGCGGAGTGCCTCTTACATCCGGTGTCCCCAGCAGATTGCCTCTTACATCAGGTGTCCCCAGTAGAGTGCCTCTTGCATCAGGTGTCCTTAGTGGAGTGCCTCTTACATCAGGTGCCCCCGGCGGAGTGCCTCTTACATCTGGTGTCCCCAGCGGTCAGTGTCCACAGCGGATTGCCTCTTACATTAGGTGTCCCCAGTGGAGTGCCTCTTACTTCAGGTGTCCCCAGCGGAGTGTCTCTTACATCAGGTGTCCCCAGAAGAGTGCCTCTTACATCAGGTGTCCCCAGCTGAGTGCCTCTTACATCCAGTGTCCCCAGCGGTCAGTGTCACCAGCGGATTGCCTCTTACATCTTGCCTTTTATATCAGGTGTCCCCAGCGGTCAGTGTCCTCAGTGGAGTGCCTCTTAAATCAGTGCCTCTTAAATTAGTGTCCCCAGAGCCAAACATTCCCGTTTTTCCATGGACAAAAGGCAAAATCCCAAATCGGGTGGCCTCCGATCTGGACGAGGCTCCCAAAATCGGGATTGTCCCGGGAAAATTGGGACTGTTGGCAACTATGGAACACCCCGGGCAGCTCCACCCCCCTCTCCACCTCTCTTTCCAGAAAACAACAGAACATTCTGGAAAGAAGTAAGAGGTCCTGGTGATGTTACCTGTGAGTCACCCAGCAATACCCTGAGCCACTCAATGCCCAGATCAAAACACACCCACCCAGGCTTGGCTGCCATCCAAGCCAGGAAATGTTACCTACTCTTACAAAATTTGTACTATTCTCCTAGCACACTAGAGGGTGCTACATATATTTATACCAATAATAAATAATCTGTTTATAAATGTGTAACACTTCTAACAACAACATAGTCTCAGGACCTTTTGTCAGGTCACTGCCAATATATAACGCAGAGGTACTTGGAATTGTTTATTTATTTTATTAAATAATTAGTCAGATGTTCTCTTTGATTTGTATTTGTCTCGGGTTCTTAGAAACCGATTAAAACATAATATGTACTTGACAGCTGCCCAGTTTCCAGAAATTTGTTTGATGTTTTACTATATTTTCATTCCTAATAATTACATATGAATTCTTGCCCGGCTTCTATGATTTAACCCCTTCCTGTACATGGGTCCTGATAAGCCTCTCCTGCCTGTGCTTGTTCATTGATTGCACGGTATGCATACTCTTAGGGCCAGATTCACATACACTTAATATTGCGCTGCGTAATCGAAATTACTCTACGCTGCCGTATTTTACCAGGCTCTACACCGAATCCTGGTAGATTTTTGCCCGTACGCTACAGCGGCGTAGTCTATTTCTCACCGTGTAATCGAAATACGCGATTAGGGGGCGTGAAGCATTTAAATTAAGCGCGTCCCCGCGGCGATCGAACTGCGCATGCTCCGTTCAGAAATTTCCCGCCGTGCATTGCGCGAAATCACGCCGTTACGTCATTCGTTGTTTGAGTAGCGGCATTTACGAACATTCCTATTCCCGGACGACTTACGTAAAAAATAATAAAAGACGTCGGAAAACGTAGAAATTCGACGTGGGAACGACGGCCATACTTAACATGGGCTGTCTAATATTAGAGCAGCAAAAAGCTGGTATAGTGTTACGCAAATAAAAGATGACTAAAGGTGCCGTAAGAGATTGCGATTGAAGATCGTAATTTCGGGGATCGCCGGCAAAAGCTCATTTGCATACCCCGACGCGGAAAACGACGGGAAGTCCACCCAGTGGCCGCAATTTTATTGCAGCGTAGATCCGAAGGCGTATGAACACGTAATCCAGTCGAATTGAAGCCCGCAGCCGTCTATTCATGGTTTGAGGTTTTCGACTAGCTAAAAAACGCACGTAATTTGAAATTACTCCAGTCTAACACCATTTAGACAGGCGTAATGGCTCTCTGAATCTGGGCCTTAATCTCTAAAGGCCTATGGCGCTCTCACGTTTGTTTGTTTATATTTTATTTATTTATTTTTGCACACATCTAGCTTGCATATACACTATATTACCAAAAGTATTGGGACCAGTGGCGGTCCGTCTATAGAGGGCGCTGGAGCGCCGCCCCCTCTGGCTCTCGGGCCGCCACTGAAATAACATACATTCATGCACTGCACGAATGTATGTTATTGTTGCCAGCTACCGCTGGTCTATTCAGATGGCCGGACCTTAAGGAGACGGCCACCTGAATAACGGCAGCTGGTTGGTTGTGCGGAAATGCCTATCAGAGCCGCTGGCTCTGATAGGCTTTCCGAGTACAGCCCTCGGCTCTCGGATGCTTATCCTCGGGACGTACGGGGGGTGCACTCCTTGGATAAGACTGACGGCCGTCTCAGCCAATCAGGTTCACCGATTCTGGTTATCGGTAACCTGATTGGCTGAAGCGTCATTGAGTGCGGGAGAAAACATTGAGGGAGGTGAAAGGAGAAAGATAAGTGCATTTTACAGGGCACCGCGGCGACAATGGGCACAGTGGCGACAAAGGACATAGTGGCATCAATGGGCACAGTGGTGACAATGGGCACAGTGGCAACAATTAAAGGGCACAGTGGCAACAATGGGCACAGTGGCGACAATTAAAGGGCACTGTGGTGACAATTGGCACAGTGGCGACAATTGAGGGACACAGTGGCTGCGTTTGATGGCATGGCACACTAACTGCGTTTGATGGCGTGGCACAGTGGCTGCGTTTGATGTCATGGCACAGTGGCTGTGTTTGATGGCATGGCACACTGACTGTGTTTGATGGCATGGCACAGTGACTGCGTTTGATGGCATGGCACACTGACTGCGTTTGATGGCATGGCACAGTGACTGCGTTTGATGGCATGGCACAGTGACTGCGTTTGATGGCATGGCACAGTGACTGCGTTTGATGGCATGGCACAGTGACTGCGTTTGATGGCATGGCACACTGACTGCGTTTGATGGCATGGCACAGTGACTGTGTTTGATGGCATGGCACAGTGACTGTGTTTGATGGCATGGCACACTGACTGCGTTTGATGGCATAGAACAGTGACTGCGTTTGATGGCATGGCACACTGACTGTGTTTGATGGCATGGCACACTGACTGCGTTTGATGGCATGGCACAGTGACTGCGTTTGATGGCATTGCACAGTGACTGTGTTTGATGGCATGGCACACTGACTGCGTTTGATGGCATGGCACAGTGACTGCGTTTGATGGCATGGCACAGTGACTGTGTTTGATGGCATGGCACAGTGACTGTGTTTGATGGCATTGCACAGTGGCTGCCTTTGATGGCATGGCGCAGTGGCTGCCTTTGATGGCATGGCACAGTGGTGCGAATTGATGGCATAGTGACTGCATTTAATGACATGGCATAGTGGTGATAATTGATGGCACAGTGGCTGCATTTGATGGGCACAGTAAGGCTGCAATTTTTTTCTTTTATTTTTTCCGTTTGTGCCCTCCAAAAATTCTGAGCACCAGCCACCACTGATTGGGACGCCTGCCTTTACACGCACATGAACTTTAATAGCATCCCAGTCTTAGTCCGTAGACTTCAATATTGTGTTGATCCCGCCCTTTGCAGCTATAAAAGCTTCAACTCTTCTGGGAAGGCCATCCACAAGGTTTAGGAGTGTTTCTATGGGAATGTTTGACCATTCTTCCAGAACTGCATTTGTGAGGTCAGGCACTGATGTTGGGCGAGAAGGCCTGGCTCACAGTCTCTGCTTTAATTTATCCCAAAGGTGTTCTATTGGGTTGAGGCTAGGACAGGCAGTCCAGTCAAGTTCCTCCACCCCAAACTCGCTCATCCATGTCCTTATAGACCTTGCTTTGTGCACTGGTCTAAATCGTATGGTGGAGGGGGGATTATAGTGTGGGGTGGTTCTTCAGGGGTTGGGCTTGGCCCCTTAGTTCCAGTGTAGGGAACGCTTAAGGCGTCAGCATATCAAGACATTTTTGACAATTTCATGCTTTCAACTTCGTGGGAACAGTTTGGGGACGGCCCCTTCCTGTTCCAACACGACTGAGCACCAGTGCACAAAACAAGGTCCATAAAGACATGGATGAGCGAGTTTGGGGTGGAGGAACTTGACTGTCCTGAACAGAGTCCTGACCTCAACCCAATTGAACACCTTTGGGATGAATTAGAGCGGAGACTGCGAGTCAGGCTTTCTCGTCCAACATCTCACAAATGCTTGATCTCACAAATGCGCTTCTGGAAGAATGGTCAAACATTCCCATAGACACACTCCTAAACCTTGTGGACAGCCTTCCCAGAAGAGTTGAAGCTGTTATAGCTGCAAAGGGTGGGCCAACTCAATATTGAACCCTACAGACAAGACTGGAATGCCATTACAGTTCATGTGCGTGTAAAGGCAGGCGTCCCAATACTTTTGGTAATATAGTGTAGTTGGTCTCCAGCATATATATATGAATATGGTCTCCAGCATATATATATGAATATAATAAATATCAGGACTGCAGTTGGGTAGGATCAAGAATACCGGCTTCCAGTCTTTGACCATTGCCAGCAGGGTCGTCTTTAATGTTGATTGGACGCTGGTCAAAAATTTTCTTGGACCCCCCCATGCAATTTTACTCTCCACCTGCTCTGAGACATACAATATCAGCTAGACTTAAAATCAGTTTACTGTATCAGATCAGGCAGTGATCGCGATTGGTTGCCAGAGGTTACAGCATGTCATTACCACTTACTGACTGGATGCTAGAGGTTACAGCACACGTTACAGCTCACTGATTAGTTGCTATTTCCTCTTGTTGATTGGTTGCTAGAGGTTAGCAGTAATACATGATGCCAGAAGGTACAGCACATCTTCTTGTTGATTGGTTGCTAGAGGTTACTGTACAGTAATACTGCTCACTGATTGGTTGCTAGAAGGTACAGCACATCATCTCTTCCCTGCAGAGGGGCATGATATACATATTAATGCCGCCTTACAGTGCGGAAAATAAGTATTTGAACACCCTGCTATTTTGCAAGTTCTCCCACTTGGAAATTTCATGGAGGGGTCTGAAATTGTCATCGTAGGTGCATGTCCACTGTGAGAGACGGTAATCCAATTTTTTTTTTCCAGAAATCACAAGGGGGTCAATGATTTTTTAAATGATTTTTTAGAGATCCGACGGTGTATTTATTTGTATGATACAGCTGCAAAGAAGTCGGATTTGAATCCACCTCGGTCTATCAGCTAGAATTCTGACCCTCAATCAGACCTGTCCGCATAGATCTCTAGAGCCTGGTTAAAATGATTCTTCCATTCTCCCGCCTCCAGGTGGCGCTCCATTTCGCGCCGATTATCCTGAGCAGAAACGCCGATTAGAATCCAATGCCCGGGCACTTTTTTTCCTGTTTGAGCCTTTTTCCGTCATTAGTTACCCCTGCATATGCGGGGTAAGACACCTATGTTGTCCATCGTTCCCCCAAATTTTGAATACGTCGTTTACCAGTAAGTCGTCCGGGAATCCAACTACTCACATGGCCAAGACCAAAGAGCTGTCCAAAGACACTAGAGACCAAATTGTACACCTCCACAAGGCTGGAAAGGGCTACGGGGAAATTGCCAAGCAGCTTGGTGAAAAAAGGTCCACTGTTGGACGCGCGCAATCATTAGAAAATGGTAGAAGCTAAACATGACTGTCAATCTCCCTAGCCGCGGACTGGGGCTTCATGCAAAATCTCACCTCGTGGGGTCTCAATGATCCTAAGAAAGGTGAGAAATCAGCCCAGGACTACACGGGAGGAGCTGGTCAATGACCTGCCTCAAAAGAGCTGGGACCACCGTTTCCAAGGTTACTGTTGGTAAAACAATACACTAAGACGCCATGGTTTGAAATCATGCATGGCACGGAAGGTTCCCCTGCTTAAAGGGGCCAGCACATGTCAAGGCCCGTCTTAAGTTTGCCAAAGACCATTTGGATAGATCCAGAGGAGTCATGGGAGAAAGTCATGTGGTCAGATGAGACCAAAATAGAACTTTTCCGCGTGGTCATCTGTAATTCCACTAACCGTGCGCCAGTTTGGAGGAAGAAGAATGATGAGTACCATCCCAAGAACACCATCCCTACTGTGAAGCATGGGGGTGGTAGCATCATGCTTCCGCGGCTGGGGGTGTTTTTCTGCACATGGGACAGGGTGACTGCACTGTATTAAGGAGAGGATGACCGGGGCCATGTATTGCAAGATTTTGCGCCGGGCAACAACCTCCTTCCCTCAGTTAGAGCTTTGAAGATGGGTCGAGGCTGGGTCTTCCAACATGACAATGGCCGACCCGAAGCACACTTAGCCAGGATAACCAAGGAGTGGCTCTGTAAGAAGCATATCAAGGTTCTGGCGTGGCCTAGCCAGTCTCCAGACCTAAACCCAATAGAGAATCTTTGGAGGGACGCTCAAACTCTGTGTTTCTCAGTGACAGCCCAGAAACCTGACTGATCTAGAGAAGATCTGTGTGGAGGAGTGGGCCAAAATCCCTCCTCCAGTGTGTGCAAACCTGGTGAAAAACTACAAGAAACGTTTGACCTCTGTAATTGCAAACAAAGGCTACTGTACCAAATATTAACATTGATTTTCTCAGGTGTTCAAATACTTCTTTGCAGCTGTATCATACAAATAAATAGTTAAAAAAATCATACATTGTGATTTCTGGAAATTTCAGACCCCTCCATGATTTCCAAGTGGGAGAACTTGCAAAATAGCAGGGTGTTCAAATACTTATTTTCCACACTGTATATAAATGCCGCCTTTATTTAAAAATGAATGTTGCCGGCCTCAGCTATTTACATATGACTCCCTCCACTAATTACATATGAATGCTCCCGTTATGTACATATGAATGACGGTTATTTACATGTAAACACAAGGGGCCAAATTCAGAAAGCATTTACGCCAGCGTATCTATAGATACGCTGCGTAAATACTAAGAATAGCCGGCGTATCTTTTTTTGCTATTCAGAAAAGAAGATACGCCGGCTTTCTCCTAAGATACGAGCGGCGTAATTCGCTTACACCGTCGTATCTTAAGTTGCATATTTACGCTGGCCACTAGGTGGCGCTTTGTGTAAATTATGCAAATGAGCTACTTACGCAAATTCACAAGCGTACTTGCGACGGCGCGTCATAGTTTATGTCGTTTGCGTTAGAGTTATAGCGGCGTAAGGTTACCCCTGCTAAAGCAGGCGCAGCCAATGTTAAGTATGGACATCGGGACCGCGCCGAATTGAACGTCGGTTACGTCGTTTGCGTAAATCGTTTGGGAATGGGGCTCGACGTTAGTTACGTTCACGTCGTTTACACTGAGAAAAAAACGTCAATTACGTGGGGTCATGATTCATTTACATGAATCACGCCCCCACTTCAGAAATTTGAATTGCGCGGCCTTACGCCGTGCACTTTACGCTACGCCGCCGCATATTATGGAGCAAGTGCTTTCTGAATAAGGCACTTGCCCATAATATTTGCGGCGGCGTAGTGTAAAGAGGAAACGCTACGCCGCCGGAAAGATACATTTTTGTATCTGAATCTGGCCCAAGGTCTGCAGGTGAGTCATCTGTACACAACAATAGGGCAGCATTAGTAGCAGCACTTCACACTGAGATATCAGGACACAGCACAGGACTACAACTTCAAAGGACAAGGGAATTTAAACTGGGATAGTTGGCAAGTATGAAGCAGCTGCTTTGGGCTCCACAACAATGACAGGGCCCAGGGCAGCTTCCCCTTTTGCCCTGCCTTAAAGACGGCCCTGATTGCCAGCCATCAACTATTATAACATACTGCTTTGCTGTGAAATTCTCCTTACTGCTAATATTGGCTTTCTATGAAGCAGAGGCTACAGGTTGCTGGATCAAGTTAATGTGATTCTAACTGGAATCTTCATTGTAGTTTTCTACAATAGGAAAAATATAATAATATGGCCGTATATGTACGATATTTGAGTGCACATGGTGCAGTGCTGTGCTGCCCTCCCATACATGTTATGCTGGAAGTTGAACCTGTTGGGGACTAACTTTGAACACATTATGAGCTGCACATGCTTTTGTAGCTCATAATAAACAGAAACTGAAGCTATTCTGTATTTAGTGGTAAGTATGAGGCTTTGGGATAAAATGAAACACACCCATACGTCTAATCCTTGTCCTGAATCTGGGTATTAACTGCCTGGGAGTTCATGAATATTCTGTTACGATCTGCAGATTAATAAAGTGAAATTCCAGTCATATTTAAAGAGGTCACATTTGACATAATAATTTATTTATTGGTATATGTATTTTAGAAAAATTAATATGATTTGATCTAAACCATTCCATTGTAGCACTGGCTGTATGTTTAGGGTCGTTGTCCTGCTGGAAGGTGAATCTCATGATTGCCCTGTATTTGTCTCCATCCATCTTCCCATCAACTCTGACCAGCTTCCCTGTCCCTGCTGAAGAAAGAAATCCCTAGAACATAATGCTGCCACCACCATGTTTCACGGTGGGGATAGTGTGTAGGGGGGGGGATGTGCAGTGTTAGTTTTCTGCCACACATATTATTTTGCTTTTGGGGCAAAAAAGTTATATTTGGTCTCATCTGACTAGAGCACCTTCTTCCACATGTTTGCTGTGTCCCTCACATGGCTTATCGCAAACTGCAAATGGGACTTCTTATGTCATTCTTTCAATAATGGCCTTTTCTTGTCACTCTTCCATAAGGTCAGATTTGTGGAGAGCACGACTAATAGTTGTCCTGTGGACAGATCCTCCCACCTGAGCTGTGGATCTCTTGGCTGCTTCTCTGATGAATGCTCTCCTTGCCCGGCCTGTCAGTTTAGGTGGACGGCCATGTCTTGGTAGGTTTGCAGTTGTGGAAAAAAGGGAAAATATTGCGCTTATTTGGAAATAAATAAACTAAAAAGGCATCTGCTACACAACAATGTGACACAGATTATAAAAAGTGATGTAAGAAAAAATGTAGCGCTAATAGTAAAGAGAGACAGTGATGTCTCACTAGATAAGTGTTTAATCGTTGTAATAAAACAGCGATAGTGATAACAACAACCAATATTAAGTAAACATAAATCCACAAAAAGAAAAAAAAAATGAGTCCATCAATATGACTTGTGGATAAATAATGAAGAAAACAAACGTGTGACCACATAGATCCTCATAGGCAAACAGTTCATTCCTTCCAACTAAATATAGATGTGAATGCGCTTACCGGAACCAAAGGATCTGCCTGTCAGCGACAGCAGATCGTGTAGACATGAGAAATCTTGGGGCAAATCAGCTCGGCTTGACTGAAGACTATGCAGTTGGAACCACGAACTGGATACTTGGAAACCAGAGATCTCCAAAGGAGGACCTTAGATGAATGTTATCCTGGAACAGTGTACCGAACCGAATCTCCCAAGATGTCCACCCTGAATCCAACGGATGGTAGGGGTGGTGATAAAGGGCCCTTAGGAAAAGAGGGCACACGAAACTGCTCCTAAAAACTCCCCTCCGGTGCACCGTACATGCCCGTCAGTCGCTCCTCTCCAGGGTCCAGCTCTCCACAGTCCACCCTGTCCCAGCAAGGATCCCACTCTTCACTCCTCTCCAGACTTCTTTGCAGAGAACAGGTCAGGAAGGTGTCCAATGTCCTGTATATGGGGGGGAGGGGAGGTATATACATGGGTCGGGGTGGACTATGGAGAGCTGGACCCCAGAGAGGAGCGACTGACGAGCGTGCACTGTGCACCGGAGGGGAGTTTTTTTCGGAGCAGTTCCGTGTTGAGTCCTTGCTAGGGGAAGACAAGACAGCCACTCGGCCACTCTGCCGAGAATCTCACGGCGAGAAAATAGAGAGCAGGTTCTCTATTTTTCTCATCGAGATTCTGGGCAGTTTTCTTGACGAGAAACCTCAGGCAGCGTACACACGTCCGAGAACCTCGTCGGGCTAAACCCATCGTTCCGCCCGACAAGGTTCTCGATGAGCATTTGAAAAGGTTGTCGAGCCAAATTTCCTCATTGAACAACGAGGAAAAAGAGAGCATGCTCTCTATTTTGGTTTGACGAGCCTCCCGACGGGACGCTCGTCGAAAATGTACACACGACCGATTTGCTCGGCAGAATATGTCTCCCAGCAAGCTTCTCGCTGGATTCTGCCGAGAAGCTCGGTCATGTGTACGGGGCCTCAAAGCCGCGTACACACGCTCGGTATACTCAGCAAGAAATACCTGCCAGCAGTTTTCTTGCCAAGAAAACCGAGCGTGTGTACGAGGCTTAACGCGTTTTTCTGCCTCCATGTAACACATCCAACTCGAGTTCCCAAACCTCTACTTTTTTCCACCTCAATTATGTTTGTTTGGAACGGGCAGTGCACGTTAGTTATGGTCATGTGCATTGCTCTATGCACGTTAAAAATCCCATCATTTATAGCCCGCTGTCAATCTCAAAAGCAAGCTACGTTCTGACAGTGGGACCATGGAAAATAAACATATGCCTCGTTTCCACTGAGCGGAACGCTTTGGGTCGGTACAGTTTGGAACACTTAGAATGGTCCGGTCTATTCTGGTTCGGTTTTAAGGCACACTTTCATAATGGAAACACCCAAAATAGCGTATCGTACCGAACCGTACTGAACCGACCCGCTCAGTGGAAACGAAGCATTAGCCACTCTCTAACAGGAAGTCAGATCACAACAATAAATAAAAGGTATTTGAAGGAGGCCAAGAGCAATAAAAGGGACTTTTCTGTAACTTAGGTAGAAATTTTGGCCCAGATTCATAGAGCAATTACGCCTGTCTAACTGGTGTTAGACAGGAGTAATTTCAAATTTTGCGCGCCGTATCACTAGTTTGAATCCTCAAACCATGATACGGCGGCTTCGGGCTTCGATCCGAGAGGCTTACGTCTTCGTAAGCCTTCGGATCTACGCTGCGATATTTTTGCGGCCGCTGGGAGGAGTTTGTGTCGTTTTCATGCGTCGGGGTATGCAAATTAGTTTTTACGGCGATCCACGAAGGTACGAGTGTCCCTCGCAATCGCCTACGTCATTTTTTGGCTACGTAATGTTAGAGGAGCTTTTTGCTGGTCTAACAGTGCGTAACCCATGTAAAGTATGGCCGTCGTTCCCGCGTCGATTTGAAAATATTTTTTTTTTTAACGTAACTCGTTCGGGAATAGGAATGTACGTAAACGACGCTACTACGACGTAACAACGTGATTTCGCGCAATGCACGGCGGGAAATTTGCGAACGGAGCATGCGCAGTTCGATCGCCGCGGGAACGCGCCTATTTTAAATGCTTCACGCCCCCTACTCGCGCAGATGGATTGCGACGGGAGAAATACACTACGCCGCCGTCGTTTACTGGACAAAATCTACCTGGATTCCACGTAGAGCCAGGTAAAAAACGGCGGCGTAGTGTATTTCTGATACGCTACGAGAATCTAATTCTCTCTGAATCTGGGCCTTTGTGTTTTTAAACCAGAGTTTAGTGTCACTTTACTAACAAAAATTACCCCTATGAAATGATACCCCTCGGTCACCAACAGCTTTAACCACTTAAGGACCGGACCAATATGCTGGTAAATAACCCAAGGGGTTTTTACAATTCAGCACTGCGTCGCTTTAACAGACAATTGCGCGGTTGTGCGACATGGCTCCCAAACAAAATTTGCGTCCTTTTCTTCCCACAAATAGAGCTTTCTTTTGGTGGTATATGATCGCCTCTGCGATTTAAATTTTTTGCGCTATATACAAAAATAGAGCGACATTTTTGAAAAAAAACAATATTTTTTACTTTTTGTTATAAGAAAAATCAAATAAACTAAATGTTAGTCAAACATTTAGGCCAAAATGTCTTTGGTAAAAAAAAAAATCACAATAAAAAAAAAAAATAGCTCCATAGCGGGAACAGCGACACTAATACAGCGATAGGAAAAATGATCGCTTAGTGACATTGGCAATAGGGAGTGAAAGGGTTAACTAGGGCGGTGATCAAGGGGTTAAAACTTTATATGGGGGGGTTACGGGGGCTACCCTGAACCTAACACTAGCTGACTGTCACACTGCCTGTCACACTGACACTAACTGCAGTGATCAGTACATATATGATCACTGCATTCAGTGACAGTGTGACAGGGGGGAGGGGGGGGGTGATCGCAAGGGGTTAAGTGTGCCTACGTGCCCTGGTGTCAGTGTAGTGTTGTGCAGACTTACTGTGTGATGTGATCTCTCCTCAGCGGCGGTTGAAAAAAACACAGAGAGCAGAGATCACATCACTTCCTTCTCCTGTGTTTACACAGGAGGAAGAAATGACACTGCAGGGGAGCGCGCGCATTGGCTGGGAGCGATCCGGAGGGGGCGGACAAAAACGAACCGCCGCCCCCTCAGCACGGATCGCTCCTACAGCCACCGGGACCGCCGTATGTACCGAGGGGGGTCCCGATCTGACCCCCGACCCACGTCAAGGCAGCCACGTACAGGTACGTTGATGTGCCTGTCCGTGCCATTCTGCCGGAGTAAATGTACATGCGGCGGTCCATAAGTGGTTAAAGGAGTTGTAAGGGAATTTTTTTTTTGGCCTAAAATTTCCCAGTATGAATTGCGGCACGCCCAGTAATTCACACCTCCTTGAAGTCTCTAACACGTAGAGAGCGTCCTGCCACACAGATGTAGTTCCCAGGAGGGGGCGAGCACGTCACTGACCACCGCAGTAAAGCCTCCCTTCACGGTGGTCACTAAAATCAGACAAGCAGGAAGTGAGCAGAACAGAGAAGAAATAGAGCAACTTCTGAGCAAAAACGAACAATGAGGAAGTGAAAAGAGGAATGTCTGCAAGTAAAGGATGCTTATTATAAAAAAAAATGTTTTCCTTTACAACCCCTTTAATCCACAGCACTGGAGCCAAGTACTCTCCCGGCTATGCTAGCAGCAATCTGTTACCTGTCCCCAATATAGACATTCTTTATGTCAAGTTCAATGAAAGTAGGGAGGATGCCTGTAGGTCCCATCAAAATGTTGATGTGAGTGAGGCCCCACGATCTGTAGTTACACCCCTGATTACATAAAATAGAAAATAATTATTTCGGAAAAGAGGAGACCTCATAATTAACAAAGAACAGCTCGTGCCTGGGTTTCAGTTAGATTAAAGGTTAGATTCCAGGAAAAAGGAGAACATGTGTAATCTCTTGACATCTCCATGTACAGTCCCTCTGTTCCTTTCCATGACAGGTCTTTAAGCTCCAGGCAACGCAATGAGCAACATTCTAACATGAAGCATTAAAGAGAAATGTTCTATATATCTAATTAGAAAAAAAAAAAAACTGGTTTATCAACTTCACACAGTTCACTGCTTAAAAATTTAAACTGATCAGGAAGAAACACTACATAACTCAACAAATATAGAAACATTAGCACAAGGTCTTTAACCACTTCATTACTGGGCACTTAAACCCCCTTCCTGCCCAGACCATATTTCAGCTTTCAGCACTGACGCATTTTGAATGACATTTGCGCGGTCATACATCACTGTACCAAAATTATATTTTTATCATTTTTTTCCCACAAGTAGAACTTTCTTTTGGTGGTATTTGATCATCTCTGCGATTTTTCGTTTTTGCGCTATAAACAACAAAAAAAAGAAAATCTTAAAAAAATAAAAAACAATGGGCCAGATCCACAGAGAGAGTACGCCGGTGTATCTCCTGATACACCGGCGTACTTTCAAAGTTCCCGCGTCGTATCTTTAGTTTGAATCCTCAAACCAAGATACGGCGGATTTTGGGTTAGATCCGACAGGTGTACGTCTTCGGATCTAAGATGCAATACTTCGGCGTCCACTGGGTGGTGTTCACATTGTTTTCCGCGTCGGTATGCAAATGAGCTTTTTCTGACGATCCACGAACGTACGCGCGGCCGTCGCAATCTCTTACGGCGTCTCTAGTCGGCTTTTTTCGGCGTATAGTTAAAGCTGATGATTAGTGCTATAAAAATGCATTGATTACTATGTAAATGTGACTGGCAGTGAAGGGGTTAACACTAGGGGGTGAGGAAGGGGTTAAATGTATTCCCTGGGTGTGTTCTAACTGTGTGGGGGGAGGTGACTGACTGGGGGAGGTGACCGATGCTGTGTCCCTATGTACAAGGGACAGAGCATCTGTCTCCTCTCTCCCTGACAGGACGTGGAGCTCTGTGTTTACACACAGAGCTCCACGTCCCTGCTGTCACCGCCGATCACGGTACCTGGAGGACATTGCGGCCGCCAGGCATGCTCATCGGCCTCTCAGTGATGCGCCGGGCACATTGTTTCCCCGCTGTGCACCCCCAGCGGCGCGCGCGGGGAATGCACATAAAAGGACGTCCAGAGACATCCACCCGGCACTTGAGAGCCGCGCTGTGGACGTCTTTCGTCTATAGCGCGGGTCTCAAGTGGTTAAGCAATTTGTCAGGGCAAACATGACCATATTCAGTACACTTCTGCAACAAATTATAGTTTTCCTATTGTTGTGCCTTTTAAGGATAGTTTTCCCGCACAGTATTTATTATTGAAGTGAAGTTCCACCCAAAATGGAACTTCCACTTTTTGGAACCCTCCCCCCCTTCACACTTGGTGATCTACGCCACTTCCGGCGCCTACTTTGTAACCCCCTGTCTTCTGGGAGATACACAGCTCCCAGATCACAGCAGGGACCAGTGAAGGCACGCAGCGCGACTCGCGCATGTGCAATAGGGAACTGGGAAGTGAGGCCGCAATGCTTCACTTCCTCATTCCCTTACCGAGTATGGCGGCGGCAGCAGCTGATCCTCGAGCGACAGATCGGCTTCGGTTGCCGACATTGTGGGTGCCCTGGACAGGTAGGTGTTCATATATTAAAAGTCAGCAGCTGCTGTATTTGTAGCTTCTGGCTTTTAATATATATATATTTTTTTTAGTGGGATCTCTGCTTTAAGTAATTTTTAACGAGGATGGGCCAGATTCAGGAACACTTGCGCTGGAGTATTTCGATATGCGCCGCGTAACTGTGATGATGCGCCGTCGTTTCTATGTGCCCGTACCCACCAAACTAGATGCGCCCAATAACGGGTCATTTGCGACTGGCGGAACGTTCCGACGCCAGAGTATCGTCAGCGCTTAATTTCGTTGGGCGCATCAGTCGCGCCTATTGATTTCCCCTGCAAATATGCAAATGAGGGATTTTTCACAATTCACGAACGGATTAGCACCATACGCTGGCTACATGCGCCGCGCGTATCTCGTCCGTCCGGCGCAAAGTTATTTCTACAAAAGGCTGCTTTATCTTTACTCCAGATGGCCACAGGTCAGCAGGAGAGCAGCTACAGCAGCGTTACCGACGATAAGAGCTAGCTGAGCACCCCCACTTGCAGGACAACACCTCTGTCCATGCTTGTCTGTCAAATTTTACAGCCATGGAGGAAGACATCATAGGTCTCCATAGCCGAGATGACGGCTGACAGCTCCTGGCCATTAAAGTTCAGCTTTCTCCTGTGTGTTTGCGGGGAACGGGAGCAGCCATCTCAAAACAAAAGTAACATCACTGCGGGGAGGGGGAGCAGGATATACTTTAGTGCCGAAATGGCGCTTCTACGGGCGCATTTAAACGCCCAACGGAAGGCATTGCGCTGACGTTTCCCGTGAAGTGGTGCCGACGGAAGTTGTGAGCATGCGCACAAAGGGGGCGAGTGGAGCCGCACTCACTGCGCATGCTCCGTGGTTGATGCGCTGAACGTAAGCCTCTGCGCTGGGCTCCGCCCATCATTTACATATGATCACACCCACTTCCACTTGCGTCGGGTTACGCCAGCGCATTATCGTTACTCTGGCGCAAGTTTACGCGCAACTGCTATGTGAATTACAGGACTTGCGCTGAAAGGGTCTTCAGAGTAACGTAAATGAGAAGCGTTACTCTGGAGCAAAGATGCTCTCATCTACCTGAATCTGGCCCGATATCTTTAAGATACAAAACCAATCAATATGACACAGTCTATACATATGAAACCTATTCACGGAGACCTGTGATCATACAAAATAGTTATATTTATTGGTTGTCCAAAACAAATATTTACATGAAATTAAAATACCGATTGCATTACATGAACATCTTGAGAAACAATAAAAACACCCGCAAAATGGGCATGTAGTACCTTTGGCTTAATATCACCATGATAATTTCTCGGTAGAATCAATAACCTTGTGAAAATGACAATTTAAACAGAATGTGTCGGATTCAGATACATTAGCGTATCTTTGTGCGGGCGTAGCGTATCTTCTTTACACTACACCGCTGCAATGTTGAGAGGCAAGTACAGGATTCACAAAGCACTTGCTCCGTAAGTTGCGTATCGTAAATTGGCCAGCGTAAGCCCGCCTAATTCAAAGTAGGAAGGAGGTGGCTGTCATCTATTTAAATTAAGCGTGACCCCATGCGAATTAATGGCCGATTGAACGGCACATGCGCGCGCATTCTCAGGATCACGTCGCATATACTCCCTAAGATATGTCGGCTCAATGCCTATGACGTGAACATAACCTACGCACAGCCCTATTCACGTAGTACTATGTAAACGGCTTACGCGACGTAAAATTTGATGGCGTCGTTCCCTGGCCTACCTTTGCATTAGCTGTGCCTGCTATATGAGGGGTAACTTTACGCCGGACGTAAGCCTTACGCAAATCGCGTATATGAAGCGGCCGGGCGCATCTATGTTCGTGAATCGGCGTATCTTACTCATTTGCATATTTAAAATGGGAACACCGAATGCTTCTAGCGTAACTATGCGCCCACGATACGCCGGCGTAGGCAAGTTACGCCGGGCGACCGGAGCCATGTTTTTCAACGTATCTCGCTTTGTGAATCGGCACAAGTATATGACCGCGCACATTTGTACTTACGACGGCGTATCTTTTGATACGCTGGCGTAAATTGTTTATGAATCCAGGCCAATGTCTGTATTTCACACGTCCAACCGTTACTATACTGCAGGTAAGTAAGTGGTTAACAATGTGAAATAAATGTGATGCTTGTTTTGTCAATAAAACTGGAAAACATGCAAAAAGAAAATATAATGAAAAATGTAATCTTTGAAGAAAAATTTACAAGGCGGTTATTGATTCGGGAGAATAATTATCAATTGTATAACGTTCAATATTTCAATATTTTAGAGAACACAAATGAATTCAAGATGAAATCAACAATGACATAATTACCCATTCCAAAATAGCTACTGGTTTGGATTACCAGAATTTTTAAGATGGCTGCCATGGTTTTCAAAATGGATACTCTTAACCCACTTCCTGACGGCCGTACAACTTTGTACGGCCGCAGGGTTGTTCTAAATCTCTAGGAGGCTCTTTTTACGGCCTCCGCTCCTCCGGGCCACTGGGGGGCGCGCGAGCGCCGTCGGCGGTGTGCGCGTGCCCGCTGCATCACTGACATGCCGATGCACGTGCCTGGCGGCCGAGATGTCTGCCAGGCAATCGCGATCGGCGGTTACAGAGCAAGGGACGTGGATCTGTGTGTGTAAACACACACAGATCCATGTCCTGTCAGGGAGAGGAGACCGATCTGTGTCCCTTGTACATAGGGACACTGATCGGTCACCTACCCCAGTCACCCCCCTCCCCCCACAGTTAGAACACAATACAGGTACAGAAAATAAATACAGCCACCACATGTAAGGACTAGTAAACTACAATATATACAATTTTTGTTCATGTGTTTGGATACACTTTAAGATGACTGTTTATTTTATGTAAGATATCTGCAGGATCTCTGTATCCTTCTGAACTGCTGTGACTTGTATGTGACCTCAACTTGCACATCCTGCTCCGCAGAGAGAACACGGCACACTCCGATGTGTTGTCAGCTTCCATCTGCACCTCCTGACAACACCATGCTGCTATTTTTTCATCATGTTTACTACATTAAACAGAGTGAATGAAAGATTGTGTGATATGCATTTTATAATTTACATGTATGTATTCAAAGAAAACCGGTTTTGACAGTTGGCTGAGTGTCATAGGTGTGCGCAGCCCATTGCATTAGGGTGTGCACCCCAAAGCTCAAAAACATGTTTGTGTGTATGTGTATATATCTGTACTAGACATGTGCACAACATAAAATTTAGTTTTCTTTTTGTTTCGTTTCGTCTTGTTCGTTAGATTTGTAAAGATTCGTAATTTCATAAGACGCAAGATTTCCTATTCGGTCCCGTTCGTATTTCGTAAGACGCAAGTTTTCCTATTGTGACCTGTTCGTATTTCGTAAGACGCAAGTTTTCCTATTCTGACCTGTTCGTATTTCGTAAGACGCAAGTTTTCCTATTCTGACCCGTTTGTATTTCGTAAGACGCAAGTTTTCCTATTCTGACCCGTTTGTATTTTGTAAGACGCAAGATTTCCTATTCGGACCCGTTCGTATTACGTAAGACGCAAGTTTTCCTATTCTGACCCGTTCGTATTACGTAAGACACAAGTTTTCCTATTCGGACCCGTTCGTATTACGTAAGACACAAGTTTTCCTATTCGGACCCGTTCGTATTACGTAAGACGCAAGTTTTCCTATTCGGACCCGTTCGTATTACGTAAGACGCAAGATTTCCTATTGTGACCTGTTCGTATTTCGTAAGACGCAAGTTTTCCTATTCTGACCTGTTCGTATTTCGTAAGACGCAAGTTTTCCTATTCTGACCCGTTTGTATTTCGTAAGACGCAAGTTTTCCTATTCTGACCCGTTTGTATTTTGTAAGACGCAAGATTTCCTATTCGGACCCGTTCGTATTTCGTAAGACGCAAGTTTTCCTATTCTGACCCGTTTGTATTTCGTAAGACGCAAGTTTTCCTATTCTGACCCGTTTGTATTTTGTAAGACGCAAGATTTCCTATTCGGACCCGTTCGTATTTCGTAAGACGCAAGTTTTCCTATTCTGACCCGTTTGTATTTTGTAAGACGCAAGATTTCCTATTCTGACCCGTTCGTATTACGTAAGACACAAGTTTTCCTATTCGGACCCGTTCGTATTACGTAAGACACAAGTTTTCCTATTCGGACCCGTTCGTATTACGTAAGACGCAAGTTTTCCTATTCGGACCCGTTCGTATTTCGTAAGACGCAAGATTTCCTATTGTGACCTGTTCGTATTTCGTAAGACGCAAGTTTTCCTATTCTGACCTGTTCGTATTTCGTAAGACGCAAGTTTTCCTATTCTGACCCGTTTGTATTTCGTAAGACGCAAGTTTTCCTATTCTGACCCGTTTGTATTTTGTAAGACGCAAGATTTCCTATTCGGACCTGTTCGTATTTTCTTAACAGTTATATTTTCGTTTATACTGAATGATTTGTAATTCTGTCTAATTTATTTTCATTGATTCGAAATTCGTAGTTTTGTTAGATAATAATTTCCGTTTAATGGATTCGGAATTTTGTACTTTTGTAAATACATTGCGGCGCGGTCATTCGCAATCTCGTATTTTAGTTTCATTTTCAACACGCGGCTAATCCATAATAAAACCTCGTACACACGGTCTGACTTTTTGCCAACAAACTTCAAAATGGGCAAGTTTTCAAAAAAATCCGAGCGTGTGTACGATCCATCGGACAAACTTTTTTTTTTTATCGGACAAAAGTTTGCTCTGCAAACGGACAAACTTTTCGGCAATAAAAGTCCAGCCAACTCCCTTTGGACAAAAATCCACGGAAAAGTTTGTTTGAAGTTCGATCGTGTGTACGAGGCTTTACACTGTCCAATCCAATGTGACTCAGCACAAAAGAGATAAGCTGATTGGCTAAGATATTAAAGGGGTGTTCCAGCCCAAAATTGTGTTTATTAAAAGTCAGCAGCTACAAAAAGTGTAGCTGCTGGCTTTTAATAAACACTCACTTACCTGCTCCTGCGTTCCAGCGACGCGCCGACCGGGGCTCCGCTTCTCTCCTCCCCTCCCCAGCCGGCGTCTCCATCCCGACTGTGGGCACCCAGCCATGACAGCCTTCGGCTTCACGGCCGGGCACCCACTGCGCATGCGCGATTGGAGAAGCCCCCACTCCCCCCCCAAAAAAATTACATGCCAAATGTGGCATGTAAGGGGGAGGGGATTAAAGAAAATACATTTTTTAGGGTGGAACTCCTCTTTAAGTAAGATACATCACTCACTAACTACACTGCCCAGTGCCCATTCGAAATAACGAGTACACAAATTTCCGAATAGACAAAGAAACGGATTTACAAAACACACAAATGAAAATACGAAATTACGAACAAAGGATTTAAAATACAGAATGCAAATCGTTCGTTATAGATGTCATTTTCGTTCTTTTGCTGTTTCGGTGTTTCGTATTTTAGTAAGTTTGTCCAATCGTACGTTCGTATTTTCGCTTGTTTGTTATTTTGCTTATTCGGAATTCCGTAATTTTCGTATTTTAGTACTTTCAGCTATTCGGATGTTCGAATTGATCCGAATACTGACAAATTTGTATGAAAATCCATTTTTTTACGAATGGAATTGCACATGTCTGATATATACTGACGGTGTCATTAGAGCAGTGGACGGTGTCAGTAGGGTAGAAATTTGTGTCAGTAGGGTAGTGGATGGTGTCAGTAGTTTTTATTTGTATTATTTTATTTTTTGTATTTTTTTACAATTTTATTTGTTTAATTTTTTTTTTTTTTAAAATAAGGGAAATGTGTGGCACATCGGATAATTAGAGTGTGCCCAGGCACACCTGGCACACCCTGTGCGCACGCCTATTCATACAGTATCTAACAAAAGTGAGTATACCCCTCACCCCTCACATTTTTGTAAATACTTTATTATATCTTTTCATGTGACAACACTACAGAAATTACACTTTGCTACAATATAAAGTAGTGAGTGTGCAGCTTGTATAACAGTGTAAATTTGCTGTCCCCTCAAAATAACTCAACACACAGCCATTAATGTCTAAACCACTGCCAACAAAAGTGAGTACACCCCTAAGTGAAAATGTCCAAATTGAGCCCAAAGTGTCAATATTTTGTGTGGCCACAGTTATTTTCCAGCACTGCCTTAACCCTCTTGGGTATGGAGTTCACCAGAGCTTCACTGGTTGTCCCTGGAGTCCTCTTCCCCTCCTCCATGATGACATCACAGAGCTGGTGGATGTTGGAGACCTTGTGCTCCTCCACCTTACATTTGAGGAAGCCCCACAGATGCTGAATAGGGTTTAGGTCTGGAGACATGCCTGGTCAGTCCATCACCTTTACCCTCAGCTTCTTTAGCAAGGCAGTGGTCATCTTGGAGGTGTGTTTGGAGTCATGTTGGAATACTGCCCTGTGGCCCTGTCTCCGAAGGGAGGGGATCATGCTCTGCTTCAGTATGTCACAGTACATGTTGGCATTCAAGGTTCCCTAAATGAACTGTAGTTCCTCAGTGTCGGCAGCACTCATGCAGCCCCAGACCATGACACTCCCACCACCATGCTTGACTGTAGGCAAGATACACTGGTCTTTGTCCTCCTCACCTGGTTGCCATGACACACGCTTGTCACCATCTGAACTGAATACATTTATCTTGGTCTCATCAGACCACAGGACATGGTTCCAGTAATCTATGTCCTTAGTCTGCTTATCTTCATGAAACTGTTTGCAGGCTTTCTTGTGCATCATCTTTAGAATAGACTTCCTTCTGGGACGACAGCCATGCAGACCAATTTGATGCAGTGTGCGGTGTATGGTCTGAGCACTGACAGGCTGATAATTCCCCACTTCAACCTCTGCAGCAATGGTGGCAGCACTCATACGTCTAATTCCCAAAGGTGACCTCTGGATATGACACTGAGCACATGCACTCAACTTCTTTTTGCCCCGGCTATACAGAGATCCAATAATGACATCTGGGGCCAAAAAATAAGGTATATAATAAAAACGAAGAGGTTGAATTTAAACATTTCACTAGCATGTTTATGGGGGGGGGGGTGTAGGGTGCAGGAATTGAAAAATAACATTATTAAGAGTATTATTTTCATTTATATATATGTAACACTACCCCCGAGGGTAAGAGTTACAAATGTCCACACTAACACTAACACTTGGTTTCCTTTTCTTCAAGCGTTTTATTAACCACTTAACCCCCGGACCATATTGCTGCCCAATGACCAGAGCACTTTTTGTGATTCGGCACTGCGTCGCATTAACTGACAATTGCGCAGTCGTGCGACGTGGCTCCCAAACAAAATTGGCGTCCTTTTTTTTCCCACAAATAGAGCTTTCTTTTGGTGGTACTTGATCATCTCTGCAGTTTTTATTTTTTGCGCTATAAACAAAAATAGAGCGACAATTTTGAAAAAAATTCAATATTTTTTACTTTTTGTTATAATAAATATCCCCAAAAATATATAAAAAAAAACATATTTTTTTCCTCAGTTTAGGCCGATACGTATTCTTCTACATATTTTTCGTAAAAAAAAAAAAATCATAATAAGCGTTTATTGATTGGTTTGCGCAAAAGTTATAGCGTTTACAAAATAGGGGGTAGTTTTATGGCATTTTTATTAATATTTTTTTTTTACTAGTAATGGTGGCGATCAGCATTTTTTTTTTCAGTACTGCGGCATTATGGCAGGCACTTCGGACACTTTTGACAAATTTTTGGGACCATTGGCATTTTTTTAGAGATCAATGCTATAAAAATGCATTGGATTACTATAAAAATGCCATTGGCAGTGAAGGAGTTAACACTAGGGGGCGGGGAAGGGGTTAAGTGTGTTCCTGGGTGTGTTCTAACTGTATGGGGGGGTGGCCTCACTAGGGGAAATCACTGATCTTCTGTTCATACATTGTATGAACAGGAGATCAGCGTTTCCCCCGCTGACCGGACCGGGAGCTTTGTGTTTACGAGCGCACGCGCCCCCTAGCGGCCGCTTTATTGCGGACGTATAGCTACGGGCTCTCGCCCAGCAGTGCCACCGTCCTGCAGTAATATGACGGCGGGCGGTCGGCAACTGGTTAAACAAGTTCCTTTAGAGGGATGGAGGGTTAGGGAAGATTCAGGTACCTTGCTTTGCAGATTGCAGGTATGATTTTGGATCCAGAGGACAAACTGTTTCCACACTGGATTCAGCGACCACCGGATAGGCCTCTCTCACTGGCCTAGCCGGTGCAAAGCTCGTTCAAAAGTCTCTGCCACAGACTCCCACCACCATGCTTGACTGTAAAGTTTGCAAAGTTCCTGATGGAGAGGATGATGGCCAGGATGCGCGACGGTCTGGACGACCATAATGAGGTCTGGAGGGAGTGGCAACGGTGGGAGGACGCCCCGGGGGCTGAGGCGGAGGCGGTAAAGTAGAGACAATTACCCTCTTGTGGTTCTTTCCTTTTCCCTCTCTATACTATCCTCTTCCTTTTCTTTCTTTACTCTGTTTGACTATGTTTGCACTTACAGCCATGATGTCTTAAGAATGCCGGGGATCACCGTGCTGGGGGGTTGGGTGGGAACGGTAGGGGGGACTGGTTCCTCCCACACTACCCTGCTTGTTATTTTGTAAATGGCCATGCTGCTTGCCTTTCCATCCCCCCAGCATCCACAATGCGCCGGCCTTTGGCCTGATCCCTTTCTGATCCCACGCGGGGTGGAGACAGTGTGCCCACCCCCTTGCACGGGACTGTGTTCTGCACTGTCATTCTTGTTGTGTCTCTGGCATTTTGACCTGTACACTGTTTATTTTTCACCAATAAAAATTGTTACTTGAAAAAAAAAAAAAAGTTTGCAAAGTTCCAAAAGAAATTACACAGCTCACGGTGCTAGGATCTTTCAGCCAGGCCAGACGCACTGTGAGGTAAATTGGCCAGGATGTGTCCTCTAATTAAATTTCTCAATTATTTAGCTCCTTCCTGCAGAGAAGACAGCACAAGACCATCCCTGGATCAGTAGGCCCCAGAATCTTCTGAGCTGCCACTGGGCAAGAGACACCCACTGAGCTGCTTCTGGGCAAGAGACACCCACATAGGTGTGCGCAGCCTATTGTATTAGGGTGTGCACCCCAAAGTTCAAACATACATGTACGCCACCTGCTGTCACAGAAAGGGAGATTTGGTGGTGGGAGACAGTTGACTGGGAGCATATTACGGTACACCCAAAATTTGTCTGTAACATGTTACTAAAGCTATATTGGGGCCGTTTCACTGGAAACTGGCACCCCCAACCACCAACCTAGTGCTGCTCCTGGCTAATGCTAATGTACATGGGGTGATTAGGGTGTGCCCAGGCACACCCGGCACACCCCGTGCGCACGCCTATGGACACCCAATACACCCAGCCCATTGCAATTCCAACCTTGACCCCTGGTGACAGCGACACCCACAGTCAGGTGGAAGATGCGCAACACAGCCAAGCTGGAACAGAGACCCAAAATTTGGCATGAAATTCTGAGTTAAACTACAGCTCAGATAACTAAATTTACAAATAGCGCCTACTGAATAGGAGCAGGGCGCTACACATAAATACAGTATGTATGTACCGTATATTTAAAAAAAAATCAAAGAATCAATTCCTTGTCATCATGTTATGTCATTTTGTGACATTTCCGAAGTTTGAGATGACCGGTTTTTCTGCCAACATTGTGAACATTTGAATTCTGTGAAAAACTGAAAATCACATCAGGTTATCTGAAACAAATGTTTATGACCTTTGCATGAGAATTACCTTATGAAATTCTGTACATTTCGCTGTTAATGCTTAATCAATCACATACCTTCATTTCTAGGAAAGTGCATAATCAGGACTAGGACTATTAGATGGGCGTATAAGAGAACACCGTATACAGGGATATGGGTAGTGGTAGAGACATAAATGCATACACACACCCTCACAGGTTGAACTGGATGGACTGATGATTTTATATAACCTTATTAACTATGTAACTAACCTATTCACCACCATTGGTTGAATAGCACTTAAGGCTGGAGTAGTTAGCACCAGACTCTCATGGCCAGATTCAGAATGAAGATACGTTGCGTATCTCGAGATACGCCGCGTAACTTCTAAGAAGAGCCGGTGCATTGCCATGAAATGAGATTTGCCATGGAATGAGATGGTCCGCCTCCATCACATTCTATTGGCTCACTCATGTCACGTGACCTATTTAAACGTCAAGTATTGACGCAAACATCAGTCACAGCTAGGCTATCATAGGGAGAGGATCTCCTCTCCCTGTGATTGCCTGATAGCGCTGTCAGCAGCGTGCCTCCCGCCAGCGCTAAGTACACCCCGCAACCGCAGCTCTTCCCCGTCCCCCGTGCTCGCAGTCACAGCTAGGCTATCATAGGGAGAGCATCCAGTTAGGCTATTATGTCAGCAGCGTGCCTCCCGCCAGCGCTAAGTACACCCCGCGCCCGCAGCTCTTCCCCGTCCCCCGTGCTCGCAGTCACAGCTAGGCTATCATAGGGAGAGGATCCAGCTAGGCTATTATGTCAGCAGCGTGCCTCCCGCCAGCGCTAAGTACACCCCGCGCCCGACTCGCCCTGTTCCATGAGCCTTAACGGGGGAGTAGAGCTGCGAGCACGGGGGACAGGGAAGAGCTGCGGGCGCGGGGTGTACTTAGCGCTGGCGGGAGGCACGCTGCTGACATAATAGCCTAGCTGGATCCTCTCCCTATGATAGCCTAGCTGTGACTGCGAGGACGGGGAAGAGCTGCGGGCGCGGGGTGTACTTAGCGCTGGCGGGAGGCACGCTGCTGACAGCGCTATCGGGCAATCACAGGGAGAGGAGATCCTCTCCCTATGATAGCCTAGCTGTGACTGATGTTTGCGTCAATACTTGACGTTTAAATAGGTCACGTGACATGAGTGAGCCAATAGAATGTGATGGAGGCGGACCATCTCATTCCATGGCAAATCTCATTTCATGGCAATGCACCGGCGTATCTTTTTTCTGTATTCGTATGCGATGCAGAACAGGGAAATGCCTTGTTTACACAGGCATCTCCCCGTTCTGCGGCTCCGTGACACGATCGTGGGACACCGGTGGACATCGCGTCCCCGGATCCCATGGTCACGGAGCTCGCGCTGGGCACAGTCGCTAGTGTTGCCAACCTACCAGATTGAAATTTACTGGCACGACACCTGAAATTTACTAGCGCAGCCACGTTTTTACTGGCATTTCACAAAAGTTATTAAATTACATTTTTAGGTGCAAAGTTTAGTATTTAGGCTACAAACAAGTATGCTGGACAAATAGCAATGTGATTTAAGGTACATATTAAGGTAAAAAACATATTTTTGTTGTTTTCGATGTAATAAGGACAAATTATTTAATCACATCACCCCCTGCCTCCATCCCCCTCTGCCACCAACACCCCCTGCCTTCACCCCTCTCTGCGGTGCCACAATCTCCCCCTGCCTCCAATCTCCCCCCAACCTCCAATCACCCCCTGCCTCCACCCCCCTCTGCGGTGCCACCAACAACCCCTGTCCCCATCCCCCACCCTCTGCGGTGCCACCAACACCCCCTATCTCCAATCACCCCCTGCCACTAACACGCCCTGACTCCAATCTCCCCTTTCCTCCAATCTCCCCCTGCCTCCATCCCCCTCTGCGGTGCCACCGCAGCCACCATCACCCCCTGCCTCCAATCTCCATGCGCAGTTCCAAGCCGAACCGATCTCGGCTATTTTTACTGGCACATTCCCACAACCACGGACATTTACGAACGGGGAAAAAAAAACCTGTTTTTACAAACTGTCCGTAAAAATACGGACGGTTGGCAACACTGAAGCCCCGTACACACGACAGAGAAACTCGACGGGCGGAACACATCGTTCCGCCCGTCCAGGTTCTCTGCCGGCCGTCAGAATCTGCGACCCGGCTGTTGGGAATGGCAACCAGCCATTCATCCCGACGGGCCGTCGAGCAAATAGAGAACCTGTTCTCTATTTGCTCCACGGGTTTCCCGACGGGCGGGGCGAGCAGAGAGCGTACACACGGCCGAGGTTCTCACTGGAATGCAGCTCCCAGCGAGGTTTTCGCTGGTTTCTGGCGAGAACCTCGGCCGTGTGTACGGGGCCTGACAGTCGCCTGCTAGGCGGCAGTTTCAAAACAACATACCTGTATGTTGCTTTGCCTGCCCGTGCCATTCTGCCAACGTAAATCTACGTTAGGCATTTGGCAAGTGGTTAATATAAGGAGTTTGCTCCTATAGCATTTCATGCCAAATGTGTTCAATAGGGCTGAGGTGCAGATGTTGCATTCTCCGCCAAACTCATCAATCCATTGAAAATGTTGTGTAAAAAAGAAAAAAGGGGGCGGCACATCCAGGTAATTAGCTTCTTTACTTTATATATCCATTAATAATGAAGCATGACATACACACAATCCACGATTGATCATTAAACGCGTTTCACACTGCTGTGCTTATTCATTGCTAGAGGAGTGTAAAACATGTTTACTGATCATTTATGTGGATTATGTGTATGTCATACTCCATTATTAATGGATATACAATAAAGAAGCTGTTATTATTCCTGGAAGTGCCGCCTTCTTCCTTTTTTGTCAATTTTTTGTTTATTGTCAATTGTTTTTCTTTTGCTTTTAAAAGTAAATGAGAGATCTGGGGTCTATTGACCCCAGATCTCGCAATAAAGAGGACCTGTTGTGATTATTTATATTACAAGGGAAGTTTTCATTCCCTGTAAAAGGAATAAAAATGATCAAAAATTAAATAAATAAAGGGACAGTGTAAAAATAAAAAGTAAAATAAAATAAGATTTTTTTTTTTAAAGTTCTCCATGCCTCCGTGCTCGCACGCAGAAGCAAACGCATACGCAAGTCATGCCTGCATATGTAAACGGTGTTAAAACCACACATGTAAGGGATCGCCGACATTGTTAGAGCGACAGCAAAAAATATAGTGACCTCCTCTGTAACTCTAAACAGGTAACCTGTAAAAAAACAAAGGCGTGGTCTATAGAGATTTTTAAGTATTGTAGTTGGTTGCCATTCCACGGGCATGAGCAATTTTAAAGCATGACATTTGCGTTTAAAAAACCTCTGCGCGAATACAGTGCGACATAAAATATAGCAACAATCGCCATTTTATTCTCTAGGGTCTCTGCTAAAAATATATATAGATATCTATATATATATATAGATATCTATATATATATATATATAGATATCTATATATATATATATAAATATTGTTTGTGGGTTCTAAGCAAAAAATACAAATTTAAACTTGTAAACAAAAAGTTCCAGAAGAGTCTTTATCAGCAAGTGGTTTTAAAGGTGAACTCTGTAAAAAAATACTATGTCCAACCCGGGGAGTAATAAAAGGACCAAACTTCCAGTGCTGAAACTTACAGTTCCAGTATTAGTAAAGTGATGATAATAGTAGATCCCCACCTTGTCCATTCATGTAGTCACAGAATACAGAGCATTCTGTAAATGGACAATGGGAGGCTGTGTTGTTAATCTGCCCCTTTCCTTCCCCCTTCTATTCACAGGGCATTCACTGTACTGTAAAAGTGATTGGGCGGCTCAGCATCAGTTGGCTGTACTTCTCCTGTGCAGTGCCATCTTAAAGGAGTTCTCTAAGCTAAAACTTTTAACCCCCGCTGTGCCCGGGCTGTAAAACTATACAAAATAAACTTTCACTTACCTGCCTACGATCTCCCGTTATTCCGGTATCGCCGCCCATGCACGGGTTCCTGTCAGCTTCCTCTTCCTGCGGGTCGGTGACTCATCCTGCGCTCAGCCTATCAGCGGCAGCAGCAATGTCCCGCCGCGGCCGCTGATAGGCTGAGCGCAGGATGAGTCACCGACCCGCAGGAAGAGGAAGCTGACAGGGACCGGTGCACGGGCGGCGATACCGGAATAACGGGAGATCGTAGGCAGGTAAGTGAAAGTTTATTTTGTATAGTTTTACAGCCCGGGCACAGCGGGGGTTAAAAGTTTTAGCTTGGAGAACTCCTTTAAGAGCATTATAGGCCCCCGGGCAATACAGTGCACTGGGGCCCTGTCTACACAACCACGCACAAGAATTTACTGCCAAAAATCATGAAATTTACTGGCAGAACCACAATTTTTTATTGGCACTGCAAAAAAGTACCTAAAATTACAGTTTTACAAATTTCTTCATTGGCATGAAGGTTAGGTTACTGTAACCCAGCCTGATCAGAGTTTCCTCTTGCATCAGAGTCTGCAGGATTCCCCCTTACAGTGAAAGGGAACTCTTATGTAAAGGGGAACACTGCAGATCATGATGTAAGGGGAAACTCTGATGTGGAGGGGGGCTCTGGTGACCAGAGACCACCTTATATCAGAATCCACTGCTTTCTCTTTACATCAGAGTTCCCACTTACATCATGGTCCTCAGACTGAGTTCCCCCTAGCACTGTAAGGGGGAATCCTGCAGACTCTGATGTAAAGGGGAACCACCTTCCGTAGAGTAAATACACTAAGGTAAGGGGGGGCACTAATATTTTTGTATTCACTCCCCCCTTTCTTTAGCAACCACCCGCCCTTAGACTGGCCTGGTGGTGCTATCACTGACCTCCTCTCAGGTGCACCATGCAAGGCTCAGTCAGATGGCTCCAGCTTGGCTGCTCTGGTTTTATCCTATAGTCTCTTCATGTCTGACTTCTCCTGTGACCCCCATCCCAGCGGCGCTCCCACTCTTAACTCCTCTCCAGACTCTTCCTCAGAGACTGTAGACACGATACAGTTCTACAGTTCTGACCCGCCATTCTCCACCATTTTTTACTGGGGTTGCTGGGCAGCCGATGGGGGCCCCCCAGGCAAGTGGGGCCCCCGGGCAACTTCCCAGTGTGCCCAATGGAAAAGACAGCCCTGCTCCTGTGGATCACAGTAGTGCAGGTCATTCCATGGGCTGAGTGTACCTGGCTGAATCCCGCTGTCGGCTGACATCACAGAGCCGGTCCAGGCTGGGGCAAGATTGTCACACTATGGTCAGAAACCTCCCACAAACCAGGACCAGCACCTGGCTCAGCCTCTCAGTGAGCTTCTGAGAAGCTGAGCCAGCCGCTCCCGCTCCGTCCACAGGACAGTGCTTCAGTTAGTGTGATGGGGGGAGTCAGAGCAGACAGTAGTTCTCTTTCTTAGAGCTTCTCTGCCTTTTGGCTAAGATCAAGTGTAGTATCTGTTCTTATCAGTTGCCAAGAGGTGGCGCCATGCTAACCGTCCCTAGTACATGGTGAGGTGGAAAGGGATAGCAGTAGCCCCCTGATGAGGATGGAGAACCATTGGGTCTGGCTGAAGGGTCGGGTTGCTGGCCTAGATTGATGTAGAACTTGCTCCGGTCAGTTTTTCGGGAGAGAACACTGGCTCCCCTTTCCTACCGGGGGAGAGGCTAGTATTTCCCGAATGTAATTAGGTAGGAGTAATGGGAGCGATGGTTGAGTCGAGGTACACAGGCTCTCCCTAAGCTCTCAGAGCTCCAGGCCTTCCTGTCTGGTGTAGGGACCGCACCGTCTGGGATGTTGGTCAGGGTTGAGAGAAAAGCCAGTGGTGAATGTACCCCTGGAGTGGCAGTCCAGGGGTGGCCTACTCGCACAAGTGTAGAGGGGCACTTCGAGTTTTGGAACCTTGGTCACTATATCACACCTGCCTCTGGGGCCGAGCCTTTTGGCTAGGACCAGAGGAATTTTTTATTCCTGGCCAAAGGGCCGACTATTGTATTGTACAATGGCCACTTTCACTTCTCCCACCTTCCTTCTCCCCACCTTCTTTTTATTTAACCCCGTGTGTGTCACTTTTAAGTATTTTTTTGTTGGTCGTTACACATTTTGTCACAGTGTGATTAGTAGGGTGTAGGTCCTCGGGCCTGCCCTGAACGTCTTGGGAGGGGGTGGACATGGCCTTCTGGCTTAGTTCACCCTTTTTCATGGGGTCTCCCTTCGGGGGAGCCCTACCAAGTACTTGGGTGGGTCTGTTTTGGCAGACCCTCCAGAGAAAGGGGTCATTTGGTTTCAGCCAGATGAACCAATTGAAGTACCTCAGTCCCTGTCTGGAGCCTAATGCCCCGGGGGATCAGGGTAAGGTCCTTCCTAGCGTTTTGTGTCACTCTTTATGTGTGTGCATTTTTTTTGGCCCCGGGTGGAATTTTTGGGTGTGTTTCACATGCCACTGGCTTTTAAAAAAAAAAAAAAGTTCTTAGGCCGCGTACACACGATCAAATCTATCTGCTGAAAACGGTCTGACAGACCGTTTCAGCAGACAGATTTGATTGTGTGTACGGGCGAGCAGACGGATTTGTCCAGCAGACAGATTTTAAAGCCTGCTTTAAAATCTGTCTGCTGGGAACCCGTCGGACCGATATGTCTGCTGGTTAGTACACTAACCAGCAGACATATCTGCCCGCAAATGCGTCGAATGGATTCGACGCATGCGCGGAAGTGTTTTACTTCCTGGTGCAGTGACGTGGCGGCGTTAACGTCACCGCCACGTTACCGCGCTGTCTGCTGGCAGGGATTTTGGTTTGATCGTGTGTACAGCGATCAAACCAAAACAGCCAGCAGACAAATCTGATCAAATCGGTCTGTCAGAGCGATTTGAACAGATTCATTTTACACGGTTCAAATTTCAAAAGAATTTTCTTTCGAAAATCGTATCAAAGAATTTTCGTACGAATTTTGCACCGTTAGTGGGCTGCAGCAACAGGCGATTTTCGTGCGGCAATCAAATTTGAGAAATCCAACATGTTGGAAATGTTTTGAAAAACAAACGATTTTCTGATCAATGGTGAGAGAATCGTATGAGAAATGTAATAGAAAAAAATGCGCATGTGCAAGAAAAGAGAAACGACCCCCCTCCCACCGCTCTTCCATGCCCTCTGCTGCTTATCGGAGCTGTGGGCAGTGGCGGAGGCGATCGGGTCCTTCCTATGGCTGGGTATGGAGACGAGTGAAGGGAAGATGGCCCCAACCCAACTCCATATCATAGCAGGGCGGAAGCGACGTCAAAACGTCACTTCCGCTCATCTTAAAGGAACAATTTATTGCTTTTTAGTGTAAATATTAGATCTGAGGTTTGTTTGACCCCAGATCTCATATTTAAGAGGACCTGTCATGCTTTTTTCTATTACAAGAGATGTTTACATTCCTTGTAATCGGAAATAAAAGTGACACATTAAAAAAATAAAAAAATAAACAGTGTAAAAAATAAAAATAAAAGGTAATAAAAAATGTTAAACACGCCCCCTCCCGCCGAGCCCGCCTGCAGAAATGAACGCGTACGTGAGCAGTGCCCTCATATGAAAACGGTGTTCAAACCACACATGTGAGGTATCGCAGAGATCATTAGAGCGAGAGCAATAATTCTAGCCCTAGACCTCCTCTGTAATTTAAAACATGCAACCTGTAGAATTTTTTAAACATCGCCTATGGGGATTTTTAAGGGTAAAAGTTTGTCGCCATTCCACGAGCGGGTGCAACTTTGAAGCATGACATGTTGGGTATCAATTTACTCAGCATAACATTATCTTTCATAATATAAAAAAAAATTGGGCTAACTTTACTGTTTTTTATTCAAAAAGTGTATTTTTTCTAAAAATTGTGCGCAATACTGTGTGGCATAAAGTATTGCAAGGACCCCCATTTTATTCTCTAGGGTGTAAGAAAAAAATGCATAATGTTTGGGGGTTCTAAGTAATTTTTTAGTAAAAAAAAAACTTGTTTTTAACTTGTAAACAACAAATCTCAGAAAGAGGCTTGGTCCTTAAGTTATTAACCACTAGGCATCCTGCATATTAATAAAAGACGGCCACAAGGTGGCTCTCAATTGCCGGGAGGACGTCTTTTGACGTCCTCGGCTCCTCTGGCTACTGGGGGGCGCACAAGCCCCGCCGGCGGCGCGTGCAGGCTCCCGCCGCATCACTGAGATGCTGATGTGTGTGCCTGGCGGCCGATATGACCGCCAGGCACCCGCGATCGGCGGTTACAGAGACAAGGACGTGGATCTGTGTGTGTAAACACAGAGCTCCACGTCCTGTCAGGGAGAGGAGACTGATGGTGTGTCCCTTTTACATAGGGACACAGATCGGTCACCTCCCCCAGTCAGTCCCCTCCCCCCACAGTTAGAAACACTATGCAGGGTATACGTTTAACCCCTTCCTCGCCCTATTGTTAACCCCTTCCCTGCCAGTCACATTTATACAGTAATTAGTGCATATTTATAGCACTGATCGCTGTATAAATGTGAATGGTCCCAAAAATGTGTCAAAAGTGTTCGATGTGTCCGCCATAATGTCGCAGTCCCAATAAAAATCGCAGATCACCGCCATTACTAGTAAAAAAATAATAATAATAAAAAAATAATAATTCTGTCCCCTATTTTGTAGGCGCTATAACTTTTTTACCAAAAATATGTAGAAGACTACATATCGGCCTAAACGGAACAAAAAAAATGGGATATTTATTATAGCAAAAAGTAAAAAATATTGTTTTTTTTTTTAAATTGTCGCATTTTTTTGTTTATAGAGCAAAAAATAAAAACCGCAGAGGTGATCAAATACCACCAAAAGAAAGCTCTATTTGTAGGGAAAAAAAGGACGTAAATTTTGTTTGGGAGCCACGTCGCACGACCGCGCAATTGTCAGTTAAAGCGACGCAGTGCCGGAAGTTGAAATTTCACCTGGGCAGGAGGGGGGCATATGTGCCCAGTAAGCAAGTGGTTAATGTATAAAAAAAAACAGATTTCATCAGTTCTTTTAGAGCTCTCAGTACAATGAAAGATGGCCTCTGATTGGTCTGTGTTAGTTCCTGAACTTTGTACATCACTCTTTACCTTGTTAAATAATAAGCCCACATACAATAATTATTGGAAAAGTCTTAACCAGTACAACAAAGTAAGCCAAATCTATTTTTAAATTGCCTTTGACATTAGCCAGCTAGTTCATCTACTCTTACCGGTACAATTATCTGCTGCTCTGACATGTCAGATTACTGTGAAGTGTGAGGGACATGACACTTAATGACAGGTCCATCGGGGAGTGGCCCAACCACAGGTATGGCTTACAGGTAAGGCGTGTCTCATCTTAGATAAGCTCAGTTATACAGCTTTCACTTCCCATCTGATTCCAGTCTTGCTGCATTTTCATGAAGCATTTTTACGCTGCTTTTCAGGTTAACTGAACAATCTAGTGGGCATGTAGCTGCAAAGCTCTACCTTTGTATCTGATATCCTGGAAGGACAACTCACTGCCTTACACAAAGGAGAAAAAAAATATACATTCACAAGTTGATGACCACCAAACAGGTTCATCATCCATCTAACTGTCTGAAAAGCCAAGAGGATCATTGTATTTCAACATGAACCGGTCTAAAACACTTGGGAAGATCAAGAAAAGAATTGAGGAGGCCAAAAATCGGTGGGCCAGATTGGGCAAGGCGGACTATAGCTACAATGAGAGCGCGCGATTGGCCACTGACGCTCTTCTGGACGGAGGGAAGGATGGCTACCAAAAAGTTCTAAAGGATGAAGGCGAAGTGGATTTTTTCTCGAAGACGGAGGTCCAGTTCATCGTGGACAATGTTAAAGAGCCTTACTATGCCAATGAAAATCACAATGAAAGTGAAAATGGATTGGTGCAAAATGGGAACCATGAGCAGAAATCTGAAAGCTTCTACCCCATTAATTCAGACAACAGTGACCCCACATCGCCGCTGCACAACTGGAGCTCGGAGGACAAGCCGTATCTTAAGGATAAGTCCAGCGCCACTGTCTACTTCCAATCCGACAAGGCCAACATCAGGGAGACCATTAGGAGGAGCATACATCGAACAAGCCAGGTATTACCATATATATATATATATATATATATATATATATATATTAATGATAACAATAAGTAATAGTTGCACTCTAATTAATGAATGGATGAATAAATAGTGAAAACCTAACAAAAGGGCAATGAATAATTATATCCCCACACGTATGAATCCACCACTGAAAGAAGTGTGCGCTTACCAGCTGCACAGACCAGTATAGCCTCCAGTATATCTCCAATTTTTCCAGTATAGCCTGTAGCTTACACCCAGCCAAGGTCTTTTCCTCACGGTGATTGCAAAGGATGGTCCGATCACTCCACTCGCAGGGCGATCTGAGCGGGGTCACAGCTGAGCAATCCTCCTCCACCAGCCAGATGATGACTCAGGGGTAGCAGTATGTCGGTTACTGCTGTCCAGCCATGTCTGCCCCAATCCAGGTCCAAATTCATGTATTAATGATAGCTGGGGTAAAAGTTTATTGGTTATTGGGGGTAAAAGACAATCCTCTTCGATCAGAGTGAACAAAAAATAATAATAATCAAAGAACAATGGGGGTTATTTAGGAAAGACAAATCCACTTTGCACTACAAGAGTAAACTACAAGTGCAAAGTGCACTTGAAATTGCACTGGAAGTGCAGTCGCTGTAAATCTGAGGGGTAGATCTGAAATCAGGGGAAGCTCTGCTGATTTTATTATCCAATCATGTGCAAGCTAAAATGCTGTTTTTTATTTTCCTTGCATGTCCCCCTCAGATCTACAGCGACTGCACTTTCAAGTGCACTTTCAATGCAATTTCAAGTGCACTTTGAACTTGTAGTTTGCACTTGTAGTGCAAAGTGGATTTGCCTTTCGTAAATACCCCCCCCCCCCCCCGTGCCATTTTGGTAGAGTCCATTCATGTCATGATGTCTAGCATTGTGTACTGGGACTTGTAGTCCAACAGCTGGAGGACCCCGAAATTGTCCTTTGTATATAGCGCTATTATACCTAATGTCTATAAACCTATAGCAATATATTTGCATTGTTAATTAAAGTACAGGAAAACAGTACAGGTAAACCCTAACTGACGGCCATTCAACTTGCTAAAGTGCTTTGCATCATAAACAATTACATTTTTTTAACTTCAAAAATAGCTATCAAATAAAACGAATAAAAAAGTTTTGATCAACTTTTGTTGCATCTCTGTGCTGCTGAATATCTATTAAAGCCACGGTATGTTTACATGCTCTCCAGTGATGGCTGTGTTTCTTTGTTAGCAATCCTCCAACAACTGTAGACAATGCCTACGCTACGTGTATTTAAACAGCGTCTTCTATTGAAAGCCGGTGTAACAGGATGATAACACAGGAGTAAAGTTGGGGCAATGGGACAGAGTTAAGAACCTTAATGATAGGATGACTAGGAGGTTTTGTATGAAAGCTTCAGATTTAAAAAATTTTGACAATTCTATAATAATACGGATATGTTGAGATATGAGATGTTAGTAGCTGGCATAGGCATGCGCACAGGGTGTGCCAGGTATGCCTGGGCACACCCTAAATCGCCCTGTGCTGCGCAGATTCCCCCTGCTGCTTGGCTGCAGAGAAAGGGACTGGGGAATATCTGTCTTCTGTCCCTTTCTCTGTCTCTAAAGTGAGACATCAGGAGGATATTTCATCAAAGCCCCCCAATGGAGCTCCAAAAAAAATGTAGAAAAAATTATACAAAATTATTGAAAGAATAATATTGTAAAAAATACTGACACCATCCACTGCTCTACGGACACAACCTCTGCCCTACTGACACTGTCCATTGCCCTATATATATTTACACATACACGCATGTTTGTTTGAGCTTTGGGGTGCCCACCCTAATGCAATAGACTACGCACACTTGTTAGAAATGTGTCATTGTCCGAAACGATCTTCCAATCAGTTAAAGGGGAGGATTTGATGATTGATTTGGACCAGAGGGGCAAAAAAAAAAAGGACAAGCAATATTTTGTCAAATCTAAAGCCGCGTACACACGGCAGAGAACCTCGACGGGCAGAACACATCGTTCCGCCCGTCGAGGTTCTCTGCCGGCCGTCAGATTCGGCGACCCGCCCGTCGGGAATGGCAACCAGCCATTCGTCCAGGCGGGCCGTCGAGCAAATAGAGAACATGCTCTCTATTTCTGCTCGACGGCATTCCCGACGGGATGCTCGCCGAGAGCGTACACACGGCCGAGGTTCTCGCTGGAATGCAGCTTCCAGCGAGGTTCTCGCTGCTTTCTAGCGAGGACCTCGGTCGTGTGTACGCCGCCTAATGGGAACAAACTATTTTCTAATTGTTGAACTCTCTCCCAGCCAAGAACAATCATTACTACTAGTCTTATGTGCATGTACTGTCAAAGTTAATCTAGAAATAGAACATTTGTTAAAAATTTCAAAAAGTTGTTCAAAATTAGTTACCGTATTTTTCGGACCATAAGACGCACTTTTTTCCTGCAAAAATATGGTGGAAAATCTGCCTGCGTCTTATGGTCCGAATACTGAATGTCCAAGGCCCCCATCCCCTGCGAATTCGCCTTTTAACATACCGGTAGTCAGACAGCATGTCCGCAGAGAGCAGGCAGCCAGCGCGATCAGCTTGAGCTCACGGCGGGTGGTGTCAGACTAGTCTGCGGCATCTTTTTCCCAGCAGTATGGTACGGTACATAGTAGGGACAGGGAGCAGCCATTGTAGACACCAGGAAGCTTTGCAGTGCACGCCCACACAACGTCACTGTGTTGCGCCGCGTAAGATGCTCGCCGATGACGCTACTGCACATGCGCCGCTTTTAGACCAAGGAAACCAAGAGTAGAGCTGCTGTACACAACTATAGCTGACTCGTATTAACCCCTCACATGCCGCAGCAGCTGCGGGATATGGCGACGGCTCACAACGGAGACACAGGCTGGCTGTATTAGATATTAGATAACACAGGCTGGATGGGGCACACCACGGATATGGGCTCACAATTGACACACAGGCCGGCTGTATTACATAAGACAGGCTGGATGGGGGCACACCATGAATATGATGGAGGAGGGGGGGGGCACTGATTCCTGTATGATGGAGGAGGGGGGCAATGATCCCTGTATGATGGAGGGGGGGCACTGATCCATGTATGATGATGGAGGGGGGACACTGCCCCCCTTTTCCATCATACAGAGATCAGTGCCCCCCCTCCATCATTTTAATAAATATTTCAGTAGACCATTTGTGTCAGAATATTTTTTTTTCTCATTTTCCTCCTCTAAATCTAGGTGCGTCTTATGGTCAGGTGCGTCTTATGGTCCGAAAAATACGGTAAATCCATGAAGGCACAATCGAATGGTCAGACAAGTGTTTGATTATTTTTTGTCGGAAAATTCGCACACAATTCTACAGGTGTAGAGCCAAAAGTACTATCTTATTTCATAGATCCTTTAAGACAGGGGTGCCCAACCAGTGGCCCGGGGGGCACATGTGGCCCGCAGATCCCTCTGATGTGGCCCGTGACCTCCTGCTTTGGGAAAGCAGGTTCACAAGCCCAGATCACAGGTTGCTGACCCAGAGCATCAGTGTTCTGAATGACACCAGCGGTAGAGGAAGCAAGCGGCTGCAGAAGGAGCAGAGCCACATAAGCGGATGCTTCCTGTATAGCGCCTGCTCCTGTCACAAGCGGAGTGATACCCAATGCTATCTGTGCTGCTTTAGGCCCATTTCATATGATTGGTTCAACCTACACAGACCCTGGGCCAGATTCAGGAAAGGTTACGCTGGCGGATCGAGTGATCCGCCAGCCTAACTGTGGCTTTGAGCCGGCGTTTCTGTTTTCTGTAACCAGAAAACAAGAAACGCCGGGTTGAAGTTCCGATGCGAGCAGCGTAACTGAGTTTCGCCATCGCATCGTTACTTCAACTTAAAAATGGCGCCGGGGGCGTTCCCGCCGATTTACGCTCAAAAAATATGTTAATGAGCGGAAATCGGCAATTCACGATCGAAATCCGGCGCGACGCAATGACGATACGACGTTTCCGGACGGGATACGCGGCGCATAGATATACCTACATGGGGTTGGAGTATCCTATGTTAGGTATAGGCGTCGTCATCGCGTCGGGAAAAAAAAAAAAAAACGTCGCTTGCGTAAAACGGTCATGAATGGGAATGTGACGTCATTGACGTTCATTCACAGATTTTGGAGCATGCGCACGGGGATGTTTTGACACTCGACGCATGCGCAGTACGTTGGCGGCGGGATCGCGCGTAGTTAGCATACTACACGCCCCGTACCCGCGACATTTGAATTCCGCCGGCTCATTTGTGATGCGCTGCCGCAACTTTAGGAGCAAGTGCTTCGTGAATGACAGCACTTGCTCCTAAAATTTCGGCAGCGCAACGCAAATCAGAAGCGTTACTCCAGAGCAAAGATGCTCTGGAATACGTGAATCTGGCCCCCTCTATTCATCTCTACTATGGAGCAGCGGATGTAAAAGGACATTGCACCCACCTACCTCCAATCCACTAAAAAAAGAAGTGGATCCGTCCCCTCCCATCTGGTTGGATTGGATGAGAGGGCCCACAGAGCAGATCTGTCTTCTATCTGCTCCACTTATTGTGGTCCGCGACCAGTTACCAAGTCGCTTATGTGGCCCTCGCTCTTCAAAGGGTTGGGCACCCCTGCTTTAAGACAAATCATTTGCAAGAGTTTAAAGGGTTACTAAAGGAAACATTTTTTTTTAGCTAAATACCTTTCTTTACCTTACTGCAGTGCTGTTTTCATGTCCTCATTGTTCATTTTTTGCTTTGATGTTGCTGTAATTCTGCTCTGATCTCCACACTTCCTGCTTGTCTGTTTCCTTATAACCACAGTACTGGGAGCTTTCTCACTGTGTATAATAATCAAGGAGGTGTGATTACTGTGTGTAAACTGAAACTGGGTTGGTGCTGAGGGGTTTTAGACAAACCATCACTGCCCTCTATTGGCTCTCTGGCTCTGTACATCAGAGAGACAGAAAATAACAGCAAAAACGAAACTAGAACCGTAGGTTGATTATATGATTGATTTTTATCTATTTTTTTATCATTTTTAAAAGGAATCAGTTAACTATTATGTCTCTATACCCTGTAAACAGTCATTTCAGTCCAATTTTTTTTTTCCTTTAGTGACATGTGTGTGTTTATCCCATGCACACAGTTTTGTTCATTATGCCAAATAGGAAAGAAACAAATTAAAGAGATTTGCATGATGCAGAAGCAGTGGCGGTGCGTCCATAGGGACGCCCCCAGAGCGCCGCCCCCTCTGGCTCGCTCACAGTCAGTAAAATATACAGGGACATCGAGGGACATCGAGGGACGTAGAAGCCATAAAGGTAAGTGCCAGGGGGGGTACTGGGCACGGAGGCTACAAGTGGGGGCACAGTGGCTACAAGTGGACGGAGGCTACAAGTGGGGGCACAGTGGCTACAAGTGGGGGCATAGTGGCTACAAGTGGGGGCACAGTGGCGACAATTGGGAGCACAGTGGTGACAATTGGGGGCACAGTGGTGACAATTGGGGGCACAGTGGTGACAATTGGGGGCACAGTGGTGACAATTGGGGGCACAGTGGCGACAATTGGGGGCACAGTGGCTGTGTTTGATGGCATAGTGGTGACAATTGATGGCACAGTATCTGCGTTTGATGGCATGGCACAGTGGCTGCGTTTTGATGGCATGGCACAGTGGCTGCGTTTTGATGGCACAGTGGTTGCGTTTTGATGGCACAGTGACTGCATTTGATGGCATGGCACAGTGGTGACAATTGATAGGTACAGTGAGGCTGCAATTGTGTTTTTTTTTTTTTTCGTTTGCACCCCCCCAAAAATTTTGAGCACCAGCCGCCACTGTGCAGAAGTGTTACAAAAACACACAAAACTTCATGATACATGTGATTTTATGTATTGACTATTCACTTCAATGAGGCTGCTTAACATGCAAAACACACAAGTATTCTAATGTCCCATTATTTAAAAAATACACCACGCTGCGGAATATAACTGTGGACGAGCCACATAGGAATGAACGGGAATCCTACTTGAAATGTATCCTCATGCAGTAAAATGCTTGTGTTTTACTGCAGAATAAATGAGCCCTATTTTTGCATTGAGATGAATAAAAGGGTTAAAAAAAGCGTGACTTTTTTTTTATATTAAAAACAAAAAACTTTACTTGGAAAGAAGAGTCAGCGAAAAAAAAGCTTGTTGGTGATTCAATTGGCAGAGGTGTCTGATGTGGTTATTCAAAGGATAGGCACTAGTCGTGTGCTTGAGTAAAACATCCAATTACTTTATTTCACTGAATAAAACGCAGATTTAAATTGCCACTTCGTCAGTTCAAGGTGCTAAAATTCAACTGTTTATTACACACTGGACGAACAAAGGTTTACATCTGCTTTAACCACAATAAAAACGTTTAAAAATGGAGAGAATATATGTATATATTTATATATGAAATTGCATTGTTAGCCATTTACAATAAATGATTAGTACCATTGCAAACCCCTAGAGGTGTATATAATAAGGTAACAAGCAATTTCTACTTGGAAGTTACTTTATTGTTGTAAAATTATGAAATATAAAATGTGCATGTTGTTGATCACTGCACTGTAATTGTGTTTCCTTTTAGAAACATTTTAAAACCACCTATATTTTAAAGTTATCTAAAAGCAAACACCTAAACCAAATATGTTGTCACATGTTCCTGTAATGTCGAGAAACATCATCCTTAAGACCATTTTTACACTGAGGGCGTATTGCAGACGCTATAGCGTTAAAAATAGCGCCTGAAATACGCTGCTCTATTGTCTCCAGTGTGAAATCCCGAGGGCTTTTACACTGAAGCGTTGCGCTAGCAGGACGGTAAAAAAGTCCTGCTAGCTGCATCTTTGAAGCGGTGAAGGAGCCTTGTGTATACCGCTCCTCCACCGCTGTTGCCCATTGAAATCAATTGGAAAGCACGGCTATACCGCCCGCAATGCGCTGTTTTTAGCGGTTTTAACCCTTTCTCGCCCACTAACGGGGGGGTTAAATGTGCCCCGCCAGCGGCCGAAATGCGCCGCAAATCCGCCCATAGCTATGGCGGTAAAAATAGCGGCATTTTACCACTGACGCTATGGGCGGCTCAGTGTGAAAGGGGTCCTATTTTAATTAGATACCATACAAAGATGCACCACACCATTTCCCTAAAACAGCTATTCTCAATCAGGGTTCCTCCAGCGATTTCCAGGGGTTTCTTAACCACTTTAGCCCCGGACCATATTGCTGTCCAAAGACCAGAGCACTTTTTGTGATTCGGCACTGCGTCGCTTTAACTGACAATTGCGCAGTCGTGCGACGTGGCTCCCAAACAAAATTGGTGTCCTTTTTTCCCCACAAACAGAGCTTTCTTTTGGTGGTATTTGATCATCTCTGCGGTTTTTATTTTTTGCGCTATAAACAAAAATAGAGCGACAATTTTGAAAAAAATTCAATATTTTTTATATTTTGCTATAATAAATATCCCCAAAAAATATATAAAAAAACATTTTTTTTCCTCAGTTTAGGCCGATACGTATTCTTCTACATTTTTTTCGTAGAAAAAAATCGCAATTAGCGTTTATTTATTGGTTTGCACAAAAGTTATAGAGTTTACAAAATAGGGGGTAGTTTTATGGCATTTTTATTATTATTTTTTTACTAGTAATGGTGGCGATCAGCGTTTTTTTTCAGTACTGCGACATTATGGCGCACACTTCGGACACTTTTGACACATTTTTGGGACCATTGGCATTTTTATAGCGATCAGTGCTATAAAAATGCATTGGATTACTATAAAAATGCCGTTGGCAGTGAAGGGGTTAACACTAGGGGGCGGGAAGGGGTTTAAGGCTGTTCCTGGGTGTGTTCTAACTGTATGGGGGGGGTGGCCTCACTAGGGGAAATCACTGATCTTCTCTTCATACATTGTATGAAGAGAAGATCAGCTCTTCATACATTGTATGAAGAGAAGATCAGCATTTCCCCCGCTGACAGGACCGGGAGCTTTGTGTTTACACACATAGCTCTGGTCCTCGCTCTGTACCGAGCGATCGCGTGTGTCCGGCAGCGATCCTACCCGCCGGGCATGCGCGCGGGACTCGGGGGCGAGCGGGGACGCACCCCCTAGTGGCCGCAAAGTAGCCGACATAGAGCGACGGGCTCTCGCCCAGGCGTGCCGACTTCCCGCAGTAATATGACGGCGGGCGGTCGACAACCAGTTAAGCCATGACTGATTGACCTCCTATCTTACAGCGCCAGCCTACTTCTAGGGTCAATGCTACTTGGCTCCAATGGCACCAATAATCTTTTCTGGTACCTGTAATGCCGCGTACACATGGTCAGAATTTCCGACAACAAATGTTTGAGAGCTGGTTCTCAAATTTTCCGACAACAAAAGTTCTTGTCGGAAATTCCGACCGTGTGTACAAAATTCAACTATCAAATATCCTACGCATGCTCGGAATCATTGAACTTCATTTTTCTCGGCTCGTTGTAGTGTTGTACGTCACTGCGTTCTTGACGTTCGAAATTTCCGACAACATTTGTGTGGCCGTGTGTATGCAAGACAAGTTTGAGCCAACATCCGTCGGAAAAAAAAATCCATGGTTTTGTTGTCAGAATGTCCGATCATGTGCACACGGCATAAAAGTGGCATTTGGCCCACCATTGTAAGGGCTGTATTCTTCCCATTATCTACCAATGCAATTTTTTACACTGATCTCCAATGAATTTGTTTTAGCAGAGTTTCCCTGAGACCTGATAACTTATTTAGGGGTTCCTCTGAGGTAAAAAAAATGAGAAAGGTTGCCCTAGAACAGTGATGGCTAACCTTGGCACCCCAGATGTTTTGGAACTACATTACCCATGATGCTCTACTACACTGCAGAGTGCATAAGCATCATGGGAAATGTAGTTCCAAAACATCTGGGGTGCCAAGGTTAGCCATCACTGCCCTAGAATGATGACTGATATGGCGTGTACTAGTATCTGCAACATCCGTATTTATTAATCCATGAGGCAGACCAAACAGTACAGACAGGTATGCCGGCTGAATGTAGTAGCTTTGTCACCCTATGGTGGATGGCTAAGGCCTCGTACACACGATCAAATCTGTCTGCTGGAAACGGTTTGCTAGACCGCTTCAGCAGACAGATTCGATCGTGTGTACGGGCGAGCCGACGGATTTGGCCACCCGACAGATTTCAAAGCATGCTTTGAAATCTATCGGGTGGGAACCCGTCCGCCCGACATGTCTGCTGGTTAGTACACTTACCAGCAGACATGTCGTCTCGCACCGGCGCCGAATGGATTCGGCGCATGCGCGGAAGTGTTTTACTTCCTGGTGCGGTGACGTGGCGGCGTCAACGTCACCGCCACGTCACCGACACGTCAGCGCGCTGTCTGCTGGCGGGGATTTTGGTTTGCTCGTGTGTACACGCGAGCAAACCAAAATGACAGCAGACAGATTTGTTCAAATCGGTCGGACAGACCGTTTTGAACAAATCTATTGCCTCGTGTGTACGAGGCCTAAGAGCCATTTGCTGTTATTAATATATTCTGTACTGAATTAAAATTGTGTAAAGCAAAGTGTATAATATGTATACTGATTAGTTGTTTTTGGTTGAACTGGATGGACTTGTGTCTTTTTTCAACCTATGTAATTGTGTAATTACTAGGTTAGGTGTTCAGATTGAAGGTGAAGGGCGGGGCATGAAATGTCCCCGCCCCCACCACCTATGGGACTGTGTCATACCAGAAAATAAAATTAAAGTTTAATTAATAAAAAAATAAAAAAAATTACTTACCTATGATTGGTTGAGCTTTTGTTGACAGTTGCCCCAAACAACGGTCCTCTAACCCTATAAAAAGATAGAGAATGCGTCAGTAGTGGGCAAAAGATTGGAGAAGATTTGGAGTAGCACATTTTTTTACACTTTTTTTCAGGAGATAACTTAGTAGAATCCTATTACAACGTAAGACAGTGTAGTAGGGTACATTGTCCCTCTTCGTTTGTCAAGGCTTTGTCTGTCTTCGTTGCCCCCTGTGTTTCTGAGGATGCCAAGCACTTGGAACTATGTATCACATATGGTGGGATTGTGAGGCCTCGGCACACACGACCGGTTTCCTCGGCAGAATCCATCAAGAAACTTGGTGGGAGAGCTTTTTTGCCGAGGAAACCGGTCGTGTGTATGTTTTTCATCGAGGAAACTGTCGAGGAACTCGACGAGCAAAAAAGAGAACAAGTTCTCTTTTTCCTCGATGGGAGTCCAAATTGGCTCGTCGTGTTCCTCGTCGGGCTGCTTTTCGACGAGAAACTCGAGCATGTGTATGCTTAGAAACCCGCGCACCTTCGGTAGAAGTAGCGTTTGTAATGGAAATAGCACATTTGTCACACTGTAACAGACTGAAAAGTGCAAATGTCTCTTACCAAACTTTTACCGAACACGCAGTAACATGAGATTAGCAAAAGCAGCCCCTGCCGTTGTATGTGTTGAAGTCACCGCATTTGAGAATGATGAGATTTGGTCTTTAACGTGTGTACGCAAAGCAAGCTTGTCGAGGTTCCTCGACAAGCCTAACAAGGAACTCGACGAGGAAAACGATGTGTTTCGCCCAACGAGTTCCTCGGTCGTGTGTACGAGGCCTCAGAGGTTGCAGGGCTTCTGGAACAGAGTTTTTGCTCTGATATGGAAAGTTTCACTGTAGGTATGTGAGGTGAGTAAGTGAGGCTCTAGGGCACGTGACCAGATCAGGCCCGTCCCCAGGAACACCACTTTCTTTCTGGCCTTACCTCTTTATCTCTCCTTACTTTCCACTCTTTCTTTGATTTTCTTGTTTCTTTTTCTTCTGTTATGACTGAGATGTATAGTATACAGGTTTCTCACCCCATAACATATTAAAACTGGAGTCCCTGCTACTCTTTTGTGGTTTATGATAACACAGTGAGAAGCATTGGTGTGTGCAGCATATTGCATTAGGTTGTGTACCCCAGTGCACAAACACACAAAACGTGTATATCAGCAGAGCAGTAGATGGTGTCAGTAGAGCAAAGACTGGTGTCAGTAAGGCAGTGGAAGGTGTCAATAGTTTTTTTATTTTTATTGTTTTCTTTATTTTTGTATTTTATTTTGTAAACAAATTTTTAGGAGCCCCTTTATGGGGCTTTAGTAAAATATCAAGGGTCTAAACAGACCCCGGATGTCTCACTTATGAGACAGAGTAAGAAACTGAGGACAGAGATTCCCCAGTCCCATTCTCTGCAGCCTGCAGTAAACATAGTTTACTATGCGTCCAACAGGAGAGATCGGTACTGATCACTCACTGTGTTTATTCAGAAAAAGAAAAGGCCAGTTAATTAAATATTTATCAGCCCCTTCCTCTGTTTAACAGCCCCTTCCCCTGTACTATTCTGAAGAGAAAACTCTATTTATCGCCTAATGCATCTGCTACGTTTGAAGCTACAAACATAAAACAAAACAGTTAGTTCCTTTCACACAGGCAGCATCTATACTGACAGGGCAGTCCTACCACTAAGCAAACTAGGCACCGCCTAGGGCGCACTGCTGCCTACAGTGCCCGGCCACTGGTGTTCCTACTCTCTTCTCTCTGCAACTAAGCAACTAAGTCTCTGCATCAGCAGTGTCAGAGGCGCAACGGTGGCGGAGGACTATGTCTGTGTTCCGACTCCTAAATGAATGGAAGCAAGCAAACATTTATTGATGGGCGCTGGTAGGCTGCATTGTTGGGCGCTGGTGAGGCTGCATTGATGGGCGCTGGTGAGACTGCATTGATGGGCGCTGGTGAGGCTGCATTGATAGGCGCTGGTGAGGCTGCATTGATAAGCACTGGTGAGGCTGCATTTGATGGCCACTGGTGAGGCTGCATTTGATGGCCACTGGTGAGGCAGCATTTGATGGGCACTTCATTAAAAAGGTGGGGTATACATGGGTAAAGGGGGTGGAGTCAGGAAAGGAGCCAGGGGGGGGGGGGTGGTGGGCGGCAAAATGAGGTTTCGCCTAGGGTGTTAAAAACCTTGCTTCAGCCCTGTATACCGATCATAATGGGGTCTATGAACAAATCCTCTACTGAATGAGAAAAATGGAACACATGTCACTTTTTTTCAAATCTGTGTCCTTTCAGTTTTCCCTCCAGCCTGAAAGCAGAGCTTAGCAGGCCCATGGCAGGCAGGCAATGTGAACTACATGCATCTGTTGATATCTTTTTACTCTGGTTCATCACATTTAGGTATAAAACGTAAGCGTACGCGCGTCTATTTACATCTGCCTGCCCATAGACTAACATTGAGCTACTCTTTAGGTCCACCTGAACTGACATGTGGATCCAATCAGATCGTCCAAGTGAAAGGACACTTAAGCTGGCCATACATTGTACAACTTTCCTATTCAATTTCCTTTAGATTTATTTTCAACTATGTAGTGCAAGGGCCTTCCTGATTGCATACAAATTGAAAAGTGTTTAGGTTTGAATTCATATTATATGATAAATCTAAAGGAAGTTTGCACAAGGAAATTGTATAACGTATGGGCAGCCTAAGGCCTTATTCAAACAGGTGATTACATGCATACACCAGGTTCCAGGGAACATCAACTGATTCTCGTGGCTGGGATGACAGATGTATTCGAATAGTGACAACCTGTACAAAGTAGCCAGGGGTTAGGGATGGAGGTCCAGGCTTGGAAGCATCTGCCTGCATTCAGGGTCCCTCATCCACCCATAGCTGTGTGGGGAGGTGCAATGTGGTGCGGCGGCAGTTAACACTTAGATTACCCAACGGGAAGATAACCCAACCTGGTGCACTCAGAATGTTGCAGTGAAGAGTATAACAGTAGGTCTCGGGTGCACTGACACCATCTGTCTCGATGGGCAGACTATGGCCTGGCTGGTCCGTACCCAAACAGAGAGGCTTCCAGGAGGGATGGTGTGTCCCTGCTCTTTCTCTACTCATCTGGAACCTCTCCCTGACACTAATTACTGTCCCTGACAGAAGGGTAACCTGTCCCTAAACTACCCACATGCAAAATGCACGTCAAGCCTAGGGGCCAGGGTCTTTAACCACTTGCTTACTGGGCACATATACCCCCCTCCTGCCCAGGTGAAATTTCAGCTTCCGGCACTGCGTCGCTTTAACTGACAATTGCGCGGTTGTGCGACGTGGCTCCCAAACAAAATTGACGTTCTTTTTTCCCCACAAGTAGAGCTTTCTTTTCGTGGTATTTGATCACCTCTGCGGTTTTTATTTTTTGCGCTATAAACAAAAAAAACTAAACATTTTTAAAAAAATACAATATTTTTTACTTGTTGCTATAATAAATAGCCCATATTTTTGGTAAAAAAAAAAAAATCGCAATAAGCAACTGCTTTGCGCAAAAGTTATAGCGCCTACAAAATTATTATTATTTTTTTTTTTACTAGTAATATGCACTAATTACTGTATAAATGTGACGGGCATTGAAGGGTTTAACACTAGGGGGTGAGGAAGGGGTTAAATATGTTCCCTGTATAGTGTTCTAACTGTGGGGGAGGGGGGTGACTGTGGGAGGTGACCGATCTGTGTCCTTATGTACAAGGGACACAGATCGGTCTCCTCTCCAGAGACAGGACGCTGTCTCTGTGTAAAACGGCAATGAGAGATGATCTCATATGTTTACATATGAGATCATCTCTCATTCGCCGCACAGATTTCATAGCAAACGGCCACTCTGATTGGCCGTTCGCCGCGATCTGTGATTGGCTGTGTCCAAGGGACACGGCCAACACAGAATTTCCCCACTGCGCGCTCGGGAGCGTGCGCGGGGAACGCTAAAAGGGGAGGCCGTCTTGACGGCCTGTTGGCAATTCAGGTCCGTGCTGTAGCCGTCATTCGGCTATAGTGTGGATCTCAAGTAGTTAACAGACTCTACCCGACCCAAGATGGCCACCGGAGTCACACGGGTTGCCTGTATGCAATCAAATAGCTCCCCAGTGACCCAGGAAACCATATGGGAACCATGTTCCTTTTGACTTTCTCTCCCTGTGCGATGCTACCGAGGTTGAGCGCCACCTGCAATGGAGAAAGTAGACTGTACCTGCCTATAACTACATGACTGTTGCATGTGTGGACATGTCTGAAGAGCGATGGCTCCTCTCAATCTGTCATTACTTTGTACACGCTGTTTGCATACACCTGTCACCCCAGCTGCAAGAATCCACTGACCTTTGCTGCTGAAATCCAATAGGGTGGGTTCATGGGCGTCCGCTGAACTTTTTCCAGGGGGGGGCATAATTTTACGGTCACCTATGCTCCGCTTCTTTGACAATGTCATGAAGGGGAGGGGCTTAGTCATTATCCCATAAAGCCTTCTCCCTTAACTTGTACTCACAGTCCCCACTTGTAAGGTCACGGTGGTCTTCCTTCTCCCAAGTCCTGTTTCCACATGTCCCTTTGAAAATACATTACAGGCAGCAGAGCAAACATGAGGGTGCACATACAGGAAGTAGCCAGAGGTGGCAGTAAAGAGCTCTGTAACTCAGTGACACTGATCTTGCAACAGCTGTGGAGCCGACTCGCACAAACACAGAGAGAGTCAGTACAGCTACAGATGCGAGCATGGCAGACCATTGCCGATTCCAGGGGGGGTCACTGGCCCCCCCTTACACCTATGAGCGGATGCCCATGGGTGGGTTTACTATTAGCAAATAGACTGTGCAATTTGCAAGTGCAGTTGCACTCATTTTACCTACTAAATGTGGAAAAGCTTTACTTTGGAAAAAATACCCAATCACCTGCAAGGACAAAAAAAAAAAAAAAACAGCATTTGGCTTACACATGATTGGATGATCGAAGAATCAGCAGAGCTTCACCACATTTACTAAGCTCTGGGAAAATTAGTCTATTTGTGTTTTGTAAATTCACCCCAGCGCAGGCATGTATAGATACAGCACTAGACCAACACCTCCCACATAAATTCATATACACTGTAAAGTAACAAAGTAAAATTGTGAACAAAGATGTCACAAAGGATAAAGTCATAGGCGTGTGCACAGGGTGTGCCAGGTGTGCTGGGCATATTTCCCCTGCTGCTTGGCTTTCTCTGTCTAAAAGTGAGGCATCAGGAGTCTGTTTAGACCCATGATATTTCACCAAAGCCCCCCCAATGGGGCTACTAAAAAAAGATTGTAAAAAATAAAATAATAAAACAGTATTGTAAATATATATTTTTTTTAAATAATAGAATTGTAAAAAGTAATAATTCAAAATAAACTACTGATACCAAACTCTACCCTTCTGACACCGTCCACTGCTCTACCGACACCAACCTCTGCCCTATCGACACCAACCTCTGCCCTATCGACACCAACCTCTGCCCTATCGACACCAACCACTGCCCTATCGACACCAACCTCTGCCCTACCGACACCAACCTCTGCCCTATCGACACCAACCTCTGCCCTATCGACACCAACCTCTGCCCTATCGACACCAACCTCTGCCCTATCGACACCAACCTCTGCCCTATCGACACCAACCTCTGCCCTACCGACACCAACCTCTGCCCTATCGACACCAACCTCTGCCCTATCGACACCAACCTCTGCCCTATCGACACCAACCTCTGCCCTATCGACACCAACCTCTGCCCTACCGACACCAACCTCTGCCCTATCGACACCAACCTCTGCCCTATCGACACCAACCTCTGCCCTATCGACACCAACCTCTGCCCTATCGACACCAACCTCTGCCCTACCGACACCAACCTCTGCTCTACTGACACCAACCTCTGCCCTAACGACACCAACCTCTGCCCTACCGACACCAACCTCTGCCCTACCGACACCAACCTCTGCCCTATCGACACCAACCTCTGCTCTATCGACACCAACCTCTGCTCTATCGACACCAACCTCTGCCCTATCGACACCAACCTCTGCTCTATCGACACCATCCTCTGCCCTACCGACACCAACCTCTGCCCTACCGACACCAACCTCTGCCCTACAGACACCAACCTCTGCCCTACCGACACCAACCTCTACCCAATCGACACCAACCTCTGCCCTACCGACACCAACCTCTGCCCTACCGACACCAACCGCTGCCCTACCGACACCAACCGCTTCCCTACCGACACCAACCGCTGCCCTACCGACACCAACCGCTGCCCAACCGACACCAACCGCTGCCCTACCGACACCAACCTCTGCTCTACTGACACCAACCTCTGCCCTACTGACACCAACCTCTGCCCTACCGACACCAACCTCTGCCCTACCGACACCAACCTCTGCCCTATCGACACCAACCTCTGCTCTATCGACACCAACCTCTGCTCTATCGACACCAACCTCTGCCCTATCGACACCAACCTCTGCCCTACCGACACCAACCTCTGCTCTATCGACACCATCCTCTGCCCTACCGACACCAACCTCTGCCCTACCGACACCAACCTCTGCCCTACAGACACCAACCTCTGCCCTACCGACACCAACCTCTGCCCTACCGACACCAACCTCTGCCCTACCGACACCAACCTCTGCCCTACCGACACCAACCTCTGCCCTACCGACACCAACCGCTGCCCTACCGACACCAACCGCTGCCCTACCGACACCAACCGCTTCCCTACCGACACCAACCGCTGCCCTACCGACACCAACCGCTGCCCAACCGACACCAACCGCTGCCCTACCGACACCAACCTCTGCTCTATCGACACCAACCTCTGCCCAACCGACACCAACCGCTGCCCAACCGACACCAACCGCTGCCCTACCGACACCAACCGCTGTCCTACCGACACAAACCTCTGCCCAACCGACACCAACCTCTGCCCTATCGACACCAACCTCTGCCCTATCGACACCAACCTCTGCCCTATCGACACCAACCTCTGCCCTATCGATACCAACCTCTGCCCTATCGACACCAACCGCTGCCCTATCGACACCAACCTCTGCCCTACCGACACCAACCCCTGCCCTACCGACACCAACCCCTGCCCTACCGACACCAACCTCTGCCCTATCGACACCAACCTCTGCCCTATCGACACCAACCTCTGCCCTATCGACACCAACCTCTGCTCTATCGACACCAACCTCTGCTCTATCGACACCAACCTCTGCCCTACCGACACCAACCTCTGCCCTATCGACACCAACCTCTGCTCTATCGACACCAACCTTTGCCCTACCGACACCAACCTCTGCCCTACCGACACCAACCTCTGCCCTACCGACACCAACCTCTGCCCTACCGACACCAACCTCTGCCCTACCGACACCAACCTCTGCCCTATCGACACCAACCTCTGCCCTATCGACACCAACCTCTGCCCTATCGACACCAACCTCTGCCCTATCGACACCAACCTCTGCCCTACCGACACCAACCTCTGCCCTACCGACACCAACCTCTGCCCTACCGACACCAACCTCTGCCCTACCGACACCAACCTCTGCCTTACTGACATCGTCCACTGCTCTACTGACACTGTCCATTGCCCTACTGCCCTATATATACAGTATATGGACACATGCATGTCTGTTTAAGCTTTGGGGCGCACACCCTAATGCAATAGGTTGCGCAAACCTATGGATAAAGTCATTACACAATTACAGTTCCCAAGAACCTCCGTAATTTTTATAGTATTTTGTAACCTTTCCCCTTCAGCCCTGTGACAGAGAAGGTCATTCTGCACTGAGAGTTGGGAGAAAAATGACTTTTACTGATTAAAGCCAAGTCAGTAAATACAGGGGTCAATATTATGGCCCAAGGTGACAACAGATGAACCTGCCTGACAAGTTCCAGCAACGTGTCCATGGAGCTCCTCATCTTATCTTTGTATAATTTGTTTTGGAAGTAATGAATTTCTGACTCATATTTTTATGGCTTGAAACCACATTCCTCAACTGCACCAAAGGAAGCGGTGCACCTTTATCCGGAGTGGAGTTGCTCTGAATTATTATTATTTTTTTTTTATGTCAGCAGCTACACATACTGCAGCTGCTGACTTAAAAAAAAAGGACACTTACCTGTCCAGGGCGCCCTCGAAGTTGGCACCCAAAGCCGATCTGTCCCTCGGCTCTCGGGTGCTGTTACTGCCATCTTCGGTTAGGGAACCAGGAAGTGAAGCTTTGCGGCTTCACAGTCTGGTTCCCTACTGCGCATGTGCAACTCGCGCTGCGCGATCCCACTGGTCCCTGCTGTCTTTTGGGACATGTGTGTCTCTCAGAAGACAGTGGAATAGTATAGAAATCTGAGTGTTGTGGCACTTTTTCAAAAACACTTCAAATTGCTTAGATGTGAATGTTGGCCTGCTATATTGAGTAACAAATGTGTAGATAGGCTGTTATAACTATTTCTACTGATGATGAAAAAATATATATGGTGGATAACTTTACCTTTGTATATCTCTTTTTGCCTCTGGGTGCATGCTTACTGTGCCTAATAGTCATGTATGATATATTCAATTACGAATTGAAATCCGGACGAAATTCTTGTTATTCGGAGATTCGAATGTATCCAAATTGCCGAATCACAATAGTAACAAATCTCAACAAATCTGAAATAAATGATAACGAAAATTCATTAGTATTCATTCGTTTCATTCAGACCTTTTGTTAAAGCGTAAACCACTTAAAAAAAAAACCTACAAGACATTTTGCTATAATAAATATCCCCCCCAAAAAAATAATATATATAAATATATATATATATATATATATATATATATATATATATATAAAAAATCTTTCTCAGTTTAGGCCGATACATATTCTTCTTCTACATATTTTTGGTAAAAGAAATTGCAATAAGTGTATATTGATTGGTTTGCGCAAAAGTTATAGCGTCTACAAAATAGGGGATAGATTTATCGCATTTTTATTAATATTTTTTTTTTTACTAGTAATGGCGGCGATCTGCGATTTTTATCGTCACTGTGACATTATGGTGGACACATCAGACACTTTTGACGCTATTTTGGGACCATTGTCATTTATACAGCGATCAGTGCTATAAAAGTGCACTGATAACTGTGTAAATGACACGGGAAGGGAAGGGGTTAACCACTAGGAGGCGAGGAAGGGGTTAAGTGTGTCCTAGGGAGTGATTCTAACTGTGTGGGGACTGGGCTACTAGCGACATGACATTGATCACTGCTCCCGATGAAAGGGAGCAGACGATCAGTGTCCTGTCACTAGGCAGAACAGGGAAATGCCTTGTTTACACAGGTATCTCTCTGTTTTGCAGCTCCGTGACACGATCGCGGGACTCCAGCGGATATCGAGTCCACGGGTCCCGTGGGCACGGTCGGGGAGCTTGCGGCAGGGGCACCCGTGCACGTGCCCGCATGGCGGCAAATTCAAAGGGACGTACAGGTACGTCCCCTTGCTCAGCCATGCCGTTCGGCCGATGTAAATATTTGTGCAGTGGTATTTCAGCATTTTATTGACTTTACCAGGCAGCAGGGCTGGGAGCTGTACCTGTTTCTCCTGGATGCACATGGGCTATGTTCTTAGGCCGCGTACACACGATCGGTCCAACCCGATGAGAATGGTCCGACGGACCGCTTTCATCGGTTCACAGACTGATGGTCTGATGGTCTGTACACACCATCAGTTTAAAAACCGGTCGTGTCAGTACGCGGTGACGTAAAACACAACGACGTGCTGAAAAAATTGAAGTTCAATGCTTCCAAGCATGCGTCGACTTGATCCTGAGCATGCGCAGGTTTTTGGACCGATGATTTTGCGTACTAACCATCGGTCTAGACCGATGGTCAGGCGTCCATCTGTTCGTTTTTAAAGCAAGTTTTAAAACTTTGGTCTGATGGACAACGGACCGATTGGCCGTACACACGGTCGGTTTGGACCAATGAAACCTGACTTAAGTCCATTTTCATCGGTTTGGACCGATCGTGTGTACGCGGCCTTAGTGTACATGCGGCCTTAATGTTCCAGATATAATTGCTTCTCATCCGCTGCATGTGATTGAAATGTTATGGTGATTAATCCGTGAAGTTAGTATAACATTTTGCAGAATAATGAGTAATTAGCTGCCCTTACTGTGGCAAAGGTTTTACTGTTTCATCTTTGACACCCGTAGAAATATTGCAAGATGTACGATATTATGCAACGTTTTCCAGCCCCTGGCACCAATTATCCATTCATTCATCACACATGACACAGAAAGATCACTCTACACTGAGAGCCAGCAGAAACATAACATATACTGATTGCTACCAGGTCACTAAAATATAGAGGTCAATATTATACCCTAAGGGGACAACCGATGAACCTTTCACACAAGTTCCAGCAAGATGTCCATGGCGCTTCTTATCTCTTCTGGCTACCGTTTGTTTTGGGATGCAAAGTAATGAACTTCTGACCCCTAAAAGCACATTCTTCAACTGTATTATAGCTGAACTCCAGGCAAACAGGTAGATACATAGAAATATGGGAACTACCGTATTTATCGGCATATAACACGCACAGGCGTATAACACGCACCTTCATTTTAAGAGGAAAAAAAATGTAATTTTAAATAAAGAACTTTGAAGCAAAATAAGGGTCAGTGCCCATCAATGCAGCCTGATCAATGAAAATCTGCAGCCTCAAAATTACCAATCAATGCAGCTTGATCAATGCCCATCTGCAGCTTTACCATTGCCCATCGATGCAGCTTAATAAATGCCCATCTGTAGCCTAACAATTGCCCATCAATGCAGCTTGATTAATGCCCATCTGCAGCCTGTTTACTCGGCGGCCTCTTTAATACAAAGTCCCGCCGGCATCTATGATAGACAGAACATTGGTCAAATGCTGGCCCAGGAGACGGGACTTCCTATTACAGAGGCTGCTGAGTAAACAGGAGATTCTCACTGTATATTATCTGACAGCGCTCATCTCGCCCCCCTCCCCGCTCTATCCGAGGGAGCCCAAATTGCAGTATCAGTGTATAACACGCACATACTATTTGCAACCGATTTGAAGGATGAAAAACTGAGTGTTATACACCAATAAATACAGTATTTTACTGGCCACGAGATTTGTTATTTATGTTCAGTTCTGAGATTTACACAGCTCTGCTGGACAGCACAACCATGTTGGTGACCACACTTTTGTCTACTGCAGTAAGCAATGCACCCACCTAGTCACTTCTGTGTTCAAGCCTGTGATTGGGCAGGAATGGAGAAGCAGCAGACTGATGGGACCATCTGTCTTCCCTCATCGCCTTATCCCAATGTCATTGACTAAATATGGGTATGTGCTGGTTGCCAAGGAATGACACAGCCCACATCTGATCTGATTGCATTAAAAAATAGTGCAAAGTGAAAGTTTGGAGAGAGATGAGTTCAAAGGACACTCAAGAACATCCCCAGTTCCAACTCCTTCCCTCTCGATCCAAAATGATAAAAAATAAAATGGTGCGAAGTAGAAGTCAATACAAATAAATACGGAGGACACTCAAGAATGTCTCTAGTTCAGACCCCTTTTTACCACATCCAAAATTATAAACAAATGGTGCAAAGTGAAAGTTTGGATAGAAATGAGTTTGATGGCCAGTCAAGATTATATCTAGTTCAAACCCCTACTTGTTGCATCAAAAAATTATAAACGAAAGGCTCAAAGTGGAAGTTTGACCAGAGATGAGTTTGATGGACAATCAAGATCATCTCTAGTTCCAACCCCTTCCCACTCTGTCCAAAATTATAAACAAAAGGCACAAAGTGGAAGTTTGAATAGAGATGATTTCGATGTACAATCAAGATCATCTCTATATCCAACCCATTCCCACTCTGTCCAAAATTATAAACAAAAGGCACAAAGTGGAAGTTTGAATAGAGATGAGTTTGATGGACAATAAAGATCATCTCTAGTTCCAACCCCTTCCCACTCTGTCCAAAATGATAAATAGATGGCGCAAAGTGGGAGTTTGGATAGAGATGAGTTTGATGGACAATCAAGATCATCTCTATATCCAACCTATTCCCACTCTGTCCAAAATTATAAACAAAAGGCACAAAGTGGAAGTTTGAATAGAGATGAGTTTGATGGACAATCAAGATCATCTCTAGTTCCAACTTCTTCCCACTCCATCCAAAATTAGATGGACTTTAAAAGATAAGTCCATATTTATGGATCTAAATATTGAACTGGCAGCACTGCAGGGCATTAACAGAGCATTCATTTGAGAGTAGTTTGGACCTCATCCATCAGGTGTTGGCTGGGGATAGTATAAGGAAGGGTAGAAAAATGGAGGCGATAAGGTCAGATGGGTTACACCCACATGAACCATGGTCAGAGTCCACAGATCCCTTCTCCCCAAACCTTCCCCACTCTTACTGATTCTTGGAGATGAGATCCTATCCCTGTAGACTCCTGTAATCTTGTATTTCTATTTATCATGGCTGTCCGTGGCTTTGCTCACACAACTGCTTCAAGAATTCAAGATCTGTGATGGAGAGACTCCAATTCCTGTCTATGACAGATCTCAATGGAGCACAAGCTCTGTGACGTCATTGATACTTCTTCTAGCCCCTTAACTGGAGGAGTCTACAGTAGCCTGTACATTGCGCCCACGATCCACATGTTTTAAAATCAATGTGAGTGCATTTATTCAATTTTTGCATATGACGGAATATGCTTTAAAAGCGAAAGCTTCAAAAGCTCTGTGGATTCCCTTTAATGCTCCATATACAATATCTGCTTGTCTGCTTTATCAGATTGATGTGCTTTGTAGTCAGTGACAATGGAATATTTAAAGTATCTGATCTAACGCTTTTGAAAAATAGTGTATAATTAGGTGTTCTTACTGTGGATGGGACCTTACTGTACTCTCTTGTGCAATAGTTGACACGCGCAGATGTAGTCTTCTGCCTTGTATGATGTTGTGCAACGTTTTCCCGCACCTGGCGCCTATAATCTTTTTTATCATCGAACATTCAGAGCAGTACAATGTGCGTGTGTGTTGACCGCATTATGAGGATTATTGTAATTGTTCGTGTAAACAGCGCTGAATACAGTACTGTTAGTTTAAACACAGTCCTTACATGACACCAATGAGTAGACATAAAGGATAATTAAAAACACCCTAATGCCGTATTTAGTCTTTCACCATATGGCAATTTATTTCACATATTTATATAGCAAATTCAGGAAGGCGTACAGCCATTAATGTCAGATCTCGCCCCAGAAGAGTTTATTATCTAATGTCCATAATCCATGTTTGCCAAAAAATTTAAGTGCTCCCCCAATTTTCCTCCTCCGAGGCCTTTCAGTCCCTTCTCTCAGATACCCTGAGTACACACCTGTATTAAAATCATTTTCCTAACCAATTCTCCCTATACCAAGTTCAACTTTACCCCCCCCCCCCCCAACACTATCCATAACTAAAGAAGCCTTAGCCCCCCTGATGTACCTACTACACAGCCTGTTCCCCCTGGTTCTTAGTTTTGGTTACCCATTATATCTGTCCTAAACTTTAACAAAATCTGAATCAGTGAGACTATCACAGACGGAGAATGGATACTACCTCCCCTTCTTCTCTCTATACCAGCCATCAAAAGAAGAGATGTATAACTAATAGATCTTCCTCTACAGCCAATAATATGTCTACCCAACTTAATATGGCTCAATATGTACTCCAGATGTCTTCGAAAAAACCCATTATGCATATTATTCGATGACCTGTCTTTTACACTTACAGTATGTGACCTTGTTTATACATAAGTATTCGAAAAACAAAAAGGTAATTTTAAATGCTTTAACCACTTCAGCCCCAGAAGGTTTTACCCCCTTCCTGCCCAGGCGAAATTTCAGCTTCCGTCACTACGTCGCTTTAACTGACAATTGCGCGGTCGTGCTCCGTGGCTCCCAAACAAAATTGGCGCCCTTTTTTCCCCACAAATAGAGCTTTCTTTTGGTGGTATTTGATCACCTCTGCGGTTTTTATTTTTTGCGCTATAAACAAAAATAGATCGACAATTTTGAAAAAAAATGCAATATTTTTTACTTTTTGCTGTAATAAATATTCTCAAAAAAAAAATAAAATAATATATATATATATATATATATATATATAAAAAAAAAATGTTCTCAGTTTAGGCCGATACGTATTCTTCTACTTATTTTTGGTAAAAAAAATGCAATAAGCGTTTATCGATTGGTTTTCGCAAAATTTATAGCGTTTACAAAATAGGGGATAGTTTTATGGCATTTTTATCATTATTTTTTTTTTACTAGTAATAGCGGCGATCTGCGATTTTTTTATTGGGACTGCGTCATTATGGCGGACACATCGGACACTTTTGTGACATTTTTGGGACCAATAACATTCATACAGTGAACAGTGCTATAAATATGCACTGATAACTGTATAAATGTGACTGGCAGGGAAGGGGTTAACCACTAGGGGGCGGGGAAGGGGTTAAATGTGTAGCCTAGTTGTGTGTTCTAACTGTAGGGGGAGGGGGTGACTGGGGGAGGTGACCGATTGGTCTCCTCTCTCCCTGAGAGGACGTGGAGCTCTGTGGTTACACACTGACCTCCACGTCCCTGTTCAGTTACTGGGCAATCGCGGGTGCCCGGCGGCGATCGTTGCCGCTGGGCACGCGCATCGTGATCGCCCCCTAGCGGCTTTAAAAGACAGGACGTCATATGATGTCCTTTCAGAACAATGGAGTCTTCCGCCTGCCGTCATTTGACGGTGGGCGGTGGACAAGTGCTTAATGTGGAGCTGGCGTACGATCCAAAAACCGGAAGTGACGCAGAGTCCCCCACCAAAAGCCTTAATGGATTTTGCAGGATGTGCGTCACCAGGATACTCGTTGATCAATCACTATTTTGATTTGTTGACACCAATTTTATCACATTTCCTAAATTACCTGTCAAAATCAGGCCATAGACAGCCCTATACTTTGTGGCATGGCAAAAAAACTGCCACTGTATCCGATAAAGGGGTATGGGGTTGTGACATCAAATGGACATGGTCAAATACCACTTGGAACAGGCCTGTAGAAGGTGGCAAATCACCAGCCAACCGCAGGCCAGCTGCTGCTGACAACATGATTCACCGCAGATTATGAGTCGGCAGATAGAAAAGGGGTCTTAGCATGACCACAATGCTGCTTTTAAAAACAGTGGATCCCAGTTTAAATATTGTAGGTGTCTTTACTAAAGTGTTCTGTCATCTTGGTACAAATTAATATTTCCTCTACAGAGTTGTCGCAGGGAGTCACAGCTATCTTGTAACATTAACGTAACGCACTTGAAAAGCATTATGGGTAACTATAATAAGATCTCGGAGATTCCATATTTTTCTGGAATGCAGAAAATTGCTGGACATGTTTGTGGCTTTTCTGCTGTTGAAATAAATGAGACCATGTTTGCCTCCTGGCCATGTCTTGTTCTTTGAAGCTCAATAATGTTAATTTCAAAAAACAAATTACAGGAGGTGATGTGGAAGGAACCTTAGGTCACTGTGCTGCTTGTTCTCTGTGTGTAATAGTACAATCAAAATGACCACTTTATAATATAAAACAATATTTTAAATTAGTTAAGTATGTAGTATGTGACGGGAGTCACTTTGGGCGGGGGCTCGTGGAACCCAGCTTAACTTAGAGAGCTCTGGAAACCCATTTTTCATCTTCCCCGACCCCTCTTATGAGTAAATTAACCACTTAACCCCCGGACCATATTGCTGGTCAAAGATCAGAGCACTTTTTGTGATTCAACACTGCGTCGCTTTAACTAACAATTGCGCGGTCGTGCGATGTGGCTCCCAAACAAAATTGGCATCCTTTTTTTCCCACAAATAGAGCTGTCTTTTGGTGGTATTTGATCATCTCTGCGGTTTTTATTTTTTGCGCTATAAACAAAAATAGAGCGACTATTTTGAAAAAAATTCAATATTTTTTACATTTTGCTATAATAAATATCCCCAAAAAAGATATAAAAAAACATTTTCTTTCCTCAGTTTAGGCCGATACGTATTCTTCTACATATTTTTCGTTAAAAAAAAAATCGCAATTAGCGTTTATTGATTGGTTTGCGCAAAATTTATAGCGTTTACAAATAAGGGGGTAGTTTTATGGCATTTTTATTAATATTTTTTTTTTACTAGTAATGGCGGCGATCAGCATTTTTTTTCGGTACTGCGATATTATGGCGGACACATCGGACACTTTTGACACATTTTTGGAACCATTGGCATTTTTTTAGCGATCAATGCTATAAAAATGCATTGGATTACTATAAAAATGCCATTGGCAGTAAAGGGGTTAACACTAAGGGGCGGGGAAGGGGTTAAGTGTGTTCCTGGGTGTGTTCTAACTGTATGGGGGGGGGGGTGGCCTCACTAGGGGAAATCACTGATCTTCTGTTCATACATTGTATGAACAGAAGATCAGCGTTTCCCCCACTGACAGGAACGAGAGCTATGTGTTTACACACATAGCTCCCATTCCCCGCTCTGTAACGAACGAGCGCGCACGTGCCCCCTAGCGCCTGCTAAAGGTAGGACGTAGAGCTACGTGCTCTCGCCCAGCAGTGCCACCGTCCCGCCGTATAACTGCGGTGGGCGGTCGACAAGTAGTTAAGCTGTGTCTATTGGGGCACAGGGTGACCAAGAACCCCAGTCGGGTTTGCACTAACCAGACTCCCAGTACAACCACAACAGACTCATTTTACTTCTGTTATCCAGGGTTCTATATGTGTGGTTTGTGTTAAAAGAATGAAGGGGTTCTTTCACCTAGGACAGTAATATTTTTAAACAATCTCCCTCAATAAATATATGAAAATAAATGAATTCCACCTTTCAGACTGCAGGAATATTGTAAGAGCTTGGTCTCATAGACTGTTGTAGACTTTTTACCAGATCGTTTGAGGTGGGGTGGGGGTTTGCTATGTGTTTATTGTTAAGTGGCTGTATCCCATTGTTCTATTGTTTCTGTTGCTACCTTGGGAGCAACCTATTATGGGATGTAGATGTGGATTAGCTGCTAGAGGGGAGGATGGTTTTCTCCTGCAGCCCTTCCTAAAGGCTGTCTGTGTGTCTCTTGTTACTGAATGTAGTTTACCCTACCTTGTGTCATTACATTGGTGGTCAGTGGGAAGACCGCCCCTTACATTGGTGATCAGTGGGAAGAATGTCCCTTACATTGGTGGTCAGTGGGAAGAATGCCCCTTACATTGGTGATCAGTGGGAAGACCGCCCCTTACATTGGTGATCAGTGGGAAGAATGTCCCTTACATTGGTGGTCAGTGGGAAGAATGCCCCTTACATTGGTGATCAGTGGGAAGAATGCTCCTCACATTGGTGGTCAGTGGGAAGAATGCTCCTTACATTGGTGATCAGTGGGATGAATGTGCCTTACATTGATGGTCAGTGGGAAAAATAATCCTTACATTGGTGATCAGTGGGATGAATGCCCCTTACGTTGGTGATCAGTGGTATGAATGTCCCTTACTTTGGTGATCAGTGGGAAGAACGCCCTTTCAATTGGTGATCAGTGGGAAGAACGCCCTTTCAATTGGTGGTCAGTGTGAAGAACGCCCTTTACATTGGTGGTCAGTGGGATGACTGCTCCTCACATTGGTGGTCAATGAGAAGAATGCAGAGCAGATGGGAGGTTAATCAGACACAGCTCAAGGAACTCTTATGCAGTGTACACACGATTGGAAATTTAGACAAAAAAAACGTTAATTTGATTCTGACAGAATGTTGGCTCAAACTTGTGTTGCACACACACGGTCACAGAAATCTTGTCGAAAATTCCGACCGTCAAAAAAGCGGTGACGTACAAGACGTACGACTCACCGAGATCAATGAAGTTCAATAGGCAGTTCGGCTTTTCTGCTTGATTCTGAGCATGCCTTTTTTTTTTTGCGGTCGTAATTGCATACAGACGAGTGGATTTTCCCATAGGAACTTTTTCCGTCGGAAAAATAGAGAACCAGCTCTCAATCTTTTGTTGGTGGAAATTACAACAACAAAAGTCCGATGGAGAATACACATGGTCGGTATTTCTGACTAAAAGCTCACATCCTACTTTTCTTGGTGGAATTTCCGACCGTGTGTACGCCACATTAGTAATCTCCGGAGGAACCCAGAGGTTCCATAGAATGGCTGAATCAAGGTGTGTGTGCTACCTGTGTGGTTATAAATGCTAAATGAGTATTTTCCTTATCACTCATTAGAACGGAAGAATTTAAATAAGCTACGTCTTCATTATAAGGAGCAAGCCTAGCTGAAGGTGACTAACTACTACTAGCTGTACTATGAGAGACTTCACATACATTCCTACTATTGTTTTTTATACTTCATTATTGTTTATTATACTTCGTAAATCAGCCTGAGTTTTCAAGCATATCTTCAGCATAAATTATTGCACAGAGGTAAATCAGCACAGCCGTGGGGAAAAAATATGGAGTAGAGGAAGTGAGCAGTGCAGCCTCACCTACGCCAGAAGCTGCTTCACCCTGTGTCAGGGATATGACACCATCTACCTACAATGATGTCTAACTAATAACCCGGATTTGTGGTTTTCCGCACACACAAGTGAAAATTAAAAACATCCATAATGAAGATGTTAACTGAGGATTCTTTCATTCAGTTAATCATTTAATTACATTACTCTTACATCTTTCAAATTAGGACACGACAATCGCATTAATCAACTGCCTTAAATCCTATTGTTATTGAACCATGTTTAGGGAGATCACTATTTTTTTTCAAATTCTGCTAATTTGGATACCTGATATCAACACAATCCCTGTAAAGTTAGGACTTACACTTTGTTTTAATAAGAATATAATTTTCTTGAGTGTGTGTGTATATGTTAGTATATATATATATATATATATATATATATATATATATATTTATTTTAGGGTAACAACCACTTTAAGATCATCATTGTACATACTATAAATAAAGAAGACATCCCCTGAAAATAAGCCCTAGTGTGTTTTTGTAGCCAAAATTAATATAAGACCCGGTCCTATTTTCGGGGAAACACAATGGGCCAGATTCATAAAGGCTTTACGCCGGCGTATCAAAAGATACGCCGTCGTAAGTACAAATTTGCGCCGTCGCATCTTTGCGCCGATTCACAAAGCATGGTTGTAGAATCCCAGGTTAATAGAGGGAAGTGATAGAGGAAAGTGTAACAGCCCTTGCCTGTGGCAGATAGTAAGGTCCCGCCGGCATGCAGATATGAAGGCACAGCAAAGGAGCCCTTCAGATGGACACGGCAAGCCCACCCTGGTGTCAGTGACATTATCAGATCTCCGACGGAACTCCCTGAAGGCCCAGAAGTTGGCAGAGAGGTGATTACCAATCAAAAGAATTTTAATTGATCAAAAAGATTTTGATCGATCAAAAAAATTAAAGATTAATCGATTAATTAAAAGTTAATTTGCACAGCCCTAAAAAAAAATAGTTATTTTTTTCAAAATTGTTGTTTATAGTGCAAAACAAAAAAAGCGCAGAGGTGATCAAATACCACCAAAAGAAAGCTCTATTTGTTGAAAAGAAAGGACGCAAATTTTGTTTGGGTACAGCGCCGCACTACTGCGCAATTGTCAGTTAAAGTGACGCAGTGCCGAATTGTAAAAAGTGCTCTGGTCGGGAAGAGGGTAATATCTTCCAGGGCTAAAATGGTTAACTTTAGTGCTATAGACTTTAAACTCTTTTGATGCCTTGTGTTCTTATGTACTGTATATCTTCTGATGTTATACTCTTGTGTTCAGGTTCTCGCTATAATGATGGACGAGTTCACGGACGTGGAGATTTTCTGCGACATTCTGGAAGCGGCTAATAAAAGGAACGTTTTTGTCTACCTGCTCCTGGATGTCACCAAACTGCAAAGCTTCAAAGAAATGTGTGAGAAACTGCAGGTTGTGGATCTACATCTCAAGGTATGCCATAGCTCCCAACTGTCCCTGATTTGAGGGACTGTCCCTGATTTGGAGAAATGTCCCTCTATCCCTCTGCCTCCCTCATATGTCCCTCGTTTTGGTCTGATCTATATAGTTGTATATAAAATGCACTTTTTATCTTTTAATAAGTGTTTCTCAGTGCTAAAACTTTCATCCAAATTCGAAATTGCTGCATTTGTACATGTTAAGAGCCAATATAAAGGAATAGTGGTTAAAAAAAGCCCTTGTGGTTTTCAACTTTTTTGGGGAGTTAAATCTCCTTTAAGGGGGTGTGGCAGGGGGCCTATGTCTACATACATTTGCTAGTAGGTGTCCCTCATTCCCAAAATGTTGGGAGGTATGGTATGGGACATAGGTTTCCATCATTCCATATGGGGGGGGGGGTAAAATAACCTCCCCTAACCTCCCTCTCCTGAACGCAGGAGAATCGCTTTCAGGCCTTAAAGCGCACAAAATCTGTCTGGCAGTCAAAGTAGTTCAAGTGTACAGGAAGCCTAAAACTGCTGTGTTATACAGTGCGGAAAATAAGTATTTGAACACCCTGCTATTTTGCAAGTTCTCCCACTTGGAAATCATGGAGGGGTCTGAAATTGTTATCGTAGGTGCATGTCCACTGTGAGAGACATAATCAAAAAAAAAAAATTCCAGAAATCACAATGTATGATTTTTTTAACTATTTATTTGTATGATACAGCTGCAAAGAAGTATTTGAACACCTGAGAAAATCAATGTTAATATTTGGTACAGTAGCCTTTGTTTGCAATTACAGAGGTCAAACGTTTCTTGTAGTTTTTCACCAGGTTTGCACACACTGGAGGAGGGATTTTGGCCCACTCCTCCACACAGATCTTCTCTAGATCAGTCAGGTTTCTGGGCTGTCGCTGAGAAACTCGGAGTTTGAGCTCCCTCCAAAGATTCTCTATTGGGTTTAGGTCTGGAGACTGGCTAGGCCACGCCAGAACCTTGATATGCTTCTAACAGAGCCACTCCTTGGTTATCCTGGCTGTGTGCTTCGGGTCATTGTCATGTTGGAAGACCCAGCCTCGACCCATCTTCAAAGCTCTAACTGAGGGAAGGAGGTTGTTGCCCAAAATCTCGCAATACATGGCCCCGGTCATCCTCTCCTTGATACAGTGCAGTCGCCCTGTCCCATGTGCAGAAAAACACCCCCAAAGCATGATGCTACCACCCCCATGCTTCACAGTAGGGATGGTGTTCTTGGGATGGTACTCATCTTTCTTCTTCCTCCAAACACGGTTAGTGGAATTATGACCAAAAAGTTCTATTTTGGTCTCATCTGACCACATGACTTTCTCCCATGACTCCTCTGGATCATCCAAATGGTCATTGGCAAACATAAGACGGGCCTTGACATGTGCTGGTTTAAGCAGGGGAACCTTCCGTGCCATGCATGATTTCAAACCATGACGTCTTAGTGTATTACCAACAGTAACCTTGGAAACGGTGGTCCCAGCTCTTTTCAGGTCATTGACCAGCTCCTCCCGTGTAGTCCTGGGCTGATTTCTCACCTTTCTTAGGATCATTGAGACCCCACGAGGTGAGATTTTGCATGGAGCCCCAGTCCGAGGGAGATTGACAGTCATGTTTAGCTTCTTCCATTTTCTAATGATTGCTCCAACAGTGGACCTTTTTTCACAAAGCTGCTTGGCAATTTCCCCGTAGCCCTTTCCAGCCTTGTGGAGGTGTACAATTTTGTCTCTAGTGTCTTTGGACAGCTCTTTGGTCTTGGCCATGTTAGTAGTTGGATTCTTACTGATTGTATGGGGTGGACAGGTGTCTTTATGCAGCTAATGACCTCAAACAGGTGCATCTAATTTAGGATAATAAATGGAGTGGAGGTGGACATTTTAAAGGCAGACTAACAGGTCTTTGAGGGTCAGAATTCTAGCTGATAGACAGGAGTTCAAATACTTCTTTGCAGCTGTATCATACAAATAAATAGTTAAAAAATCATAAATTGTGATTTCTGGAATTTTTTTTTTGGATTATGTCTCTCACAATGGACATGCACCTACGATGACAATTTCAGACCCCTCCATGATTTCCAAGTGGGAGAACTTGCAAAATAGCAGGGTGTTCAAATACTTATTTTCCGTACTGTATGAGGACACAATTAGACTATCCTTTCCATTTGTGACCAGTCAAGCACATGTAGGCATTGCATTTTTTGGCATTATTTTTTTATTAAATCTTTTTACTTAGTTGCACCTAAATGCATGGGTTTGAGGTCGCTTCGTGTGCGTTAAAGTGTGAAAAATGCAGCATGCTGTCTCTTTTTTAAACACCAAATATAAACTATGCTAATTGGAATACATGGAATACATTCATTTTTCTTGCATATATGTTAGTACTTATGTTAACGACTTGCCGACCTGCCGCCATTGTTATACGGCGGCAGGTCGGCACGTTCCCGCAAATCGCCATAAGTGTATGTCAGCCATAGCAGGCGCGTACGTACGCGTTCGCTGTACGGCGGGAGACCCGATGCGCGTGGCCAGCGGACGTGATGTCCGTGGGAACGAGAGCCAGAACGGGGATCTGTTAAAGTAAACAGAGCCCCATTCTGGCAGGGGAGTTAGAAAGAGATCTGCTGTTCTTTCTCCTCCTCCAGTCAGCCCAGCCCCCACACAGTTAGAAACACCTCCTAGGGAACATTTAAACCCCTTGATCGCCCCTAGTGTTAACCACTTCCCTGCCAGTGAAACAGTAAACAGTAAACAGTGGCTATTTGTAGCTCTGATCGCTGTATAAATGTCACTTTTCCCCAAAAAGTGTCAAAAGTGTCCAATCTGTCAGCCGCAATGTCCCTGTGCTGCTAAAAATCGCACAACACCACTATTACTAGTAAAATTAAATAAATAATAAAAATGGCATAAATCTATCTCCTATTTTGTAGACACTATAACTTTTGCGCAAAACAATCAATATACGCTTGTTGCAATTTTTTTAACAAAAATATGTAGCAGAATACACATCGGCCTAAGCTGATGCATAAATTTGTTTTTTTTTTCTTTTTTGAAAATGTTTTATAGCAGAAAGTTAAAAAAATTGTTTTTTTTTTTCAAAAATGTTGCTTTTTTTTTGGTTTATAGTGCAAAATAAAAGCCGAAAAGGTGATCAAATACCACCAAAAGAAAGCTCTATTTGTGGGAAAAAGAGACATACATTTTGTTTGGGTGCAACATCGCACGAGTCAGTTAAAGTGATGCAGTGCCGTATCGCAAAAAATGGCCTGGTCAGCAAGTGGGTAAATCCTTTCATGGCTGAAGTAGTTAAAATGACCTTATCTTTTCAATATACAGCGCTGTAATTTTCAGTAAAATTCAATCTGGAAGCGTTCTGTACAATGACAGCATACAGAATGCCTTCAAAAATGTAATTTCCTGCTTGGTGATTGACTCACTGATCCACACTACAGATTCTAGACTTCCCTTATAACAGGAATATATGTTTTGAGCGATACTCCCCAGGAGTTAAATACTTGTAAAGGGATTTAGGGTGATTATAATGAACCGGATCCTCCTATTCAGAATCAGAAGACACTCAGCCTAGTGAAACAAACAGCTCTGTCTTCAGAACAAAGTAGAAATCTCCTACAAAGTGTGTTAAGATCCCTGCATTGCGCATTGAGTTAGTGCCGATTCACGTCTACGCAGCTTGAGAGTCGCAAAACTTTGACAGCCTAATTCCCCGTACACACGATCGGAATTTCTGTCGGGATAAACTCTGACGGATTTTTCTGATGGAATTCCATTCAAGCTGTATTGCATACACACGGTCACATCAAATTCCGACCGTCCAAAGCGCGGTGACGTACAACACTACGACGAGCCGAGAAAGATGAAGTTCAATGCTTCCGAGAATGCGTCAACTTGATTCTGAGCATGCGTGTTTTTTTCTCCATCGGAGTTCCATACAGACTAATGGAATTTCCGATAGTAATTTTTTTAATCTGAAAAAAAGAGAACATGTTCTCTTTCCAAGTCCGTCGGAATTTCCGATGGAAAAACTCAGATGGGGCACACACACGGTCGGAATATCCGATGAAAATTTTTGTCAATGCAAGTCGGGGTGAAGTCCCCCCAAAAGTAGTGCGGGAACCTTTTTCTAAGGCCCCTTTCACACTGAGGAGTTTTTCAGGTGGTACAGCGCTAAAAAAAGCGCCTAAATACCACCTGAAAAACTCCTGCCCAGCCTTCTCAATGTGAAAGCCCGAGGGCAGGAGAGAAAAAAATCTCCTGCAAGCAGCATCCTTGGAGCGGTGAGAGGAGCGGTATGTATACCGCTCCTTCACCGCTCCTTCCCATTTAAAACAATGGGAAACCGCGGTAATACTGCCGGCAATGCGCCTCTGCAGAGGTGCATTGCATGTGGTATTAACCCTTTATCGGCCGCTAGCAGGGGGTTAATACCGCACCATTAGCGGCCGAATCCCGCAACAATCTAGACGGTATAGCGCCGCTAAAAATAGCCACCGCGCCTCCCGCCCCAGTGTGAAAGGGGCCTTAGTCGCTGCGATCATTGCAGTTAATTGGGGGGGGGGGCGACTTGTCACATGAGAAGTCACGGCAGTATGAACCGAGCCTTACACTCAACTTAGTTTTAGATAGAAAAGAAGATTGTTAAAGCAAAAACCTCAATGGCAAAGTCCACCAATACAAGTTGCCCCATCCCCTCCCTAAAGTGCTAAATAAAAGTTTCTGTGGGAAAGGAATAGATAATAAACTTACCTTTCCCCCATGTGTCTCCCATAGCAAGAAGGCTAGAGCGATGTCATCCTCCTTCCTACAAGATCAAGGGAAATGTTGAGTAGCCCAAATCTCACAAGGAGATGCTGCAGCACAGTGTAGAGTAGGGTGACCACATTTCCAAACTGCCATTCAGGGATACCCTGCCCCCCCTCACCTTCCCCCAAAAAGATGAGGGGGGGCAGGGGGAAATGTAGTCTCCGGGTTGATGGGGAATTTGGCGGTGGGTTATTTGTCAGCTGAATGTGCCACTTGCCATCAGATGCAGTGCCGCTTGCCACCCATAGCCTGCCGCCAGATGCAGTGCTGCGGTCACTCCCTCTCCATGAGCCCAGTGCATTACAGGAAAGGAGTGGAGTCGCTATCTGGAGAGTGAAGATCACACCAGTCCCTGCTGCTTGTCGCCAGGTGCCTGGAGAAGGAGGAGGTGCCGAGGTGGGTGGGGACAGCAGCGCTGCACTAGGCGCAGGCCTCGCTTCCGGCCTCACTGCCAGGCAGCGCCAGCCCTAGCCACCAGTTCCGGAAATGTAGTTACTAGTTAGTAGGGGGTGAGATATAGAATATTTAGGTCTAAGGTCCCCAGACCGAAGACCCAAAAAAGGAGGGGGGGCCACTTGGGACTATTTCGGTACCGGTATAAGGATACAAACTGAGAATAAAATTAAAACAATAGATACATTTTATTAAAGACACAAACAGAACAATTACAAGATTAAAATTGTGACAACCATCCAAAAGCACCAAAACAGAAGTCCCCGGAGGGGGAAGACATTGCGATGGGTTGAGGGTTATAACAGTATCTCAACTAGTTTCGCGGATTGCTCCGCTTCATCAGGAGAAAATCTAAAAATATATAAACAATGAGTCAATAATAGGTTAGAAGACAACAAGGGGAACCACAGGTGGAGTTGCTCACCTAAAAAGGCCCATCACTGGGGTACAGCAGGCGGGGCCAGACAAGATCCCTGGTGGTGACCAAAAGGACACATAGGGGGGTGACTGTGTTCTCTATTTCATTCCGGGACACTGTATTGTCCCGGAATGAAGGTTCCCGGGACCAGGGACAGACATGTCAATTGCGGGACAGTCCCGGGCAATCCGGGACACGTGGACACCCTAGTGTAGAGACATCTTCATAAGAAATTGGGGCTACTCAACATTCTCCAAGATCTGTCCAGGAAGGAGATGACACACCTGGGCACATCAGAAGCAAATCAGGGAAGATTTCCCCTCACCTCCTATTCTGGTGACAAAAGTGTTGTTTTTCCCATTGGTGACAAAAGTGTTGTTTTTCCCATCACTTCCTGGCCCCGGCTACTACTGGGTGGGGAGCGGAGGAAGATCCCTCCACCAGGGAAGGCACGGAGATAAACAGGCAGGTGGCTGGCCGGGACTTGCGCCAAGGCAGAAGAACATGCGAGGGGAGCTGAATGGGCATGCACCCATATTCCCTCCGCTCCGACCAGCACATGATCATCGGAAAGGGGGACAGATAATGGAAAAAAATACCCCCCCCCCCCCTAAACTAGTAGGTGCGGCAGGGTGGAGGTGTGTAATTCAGATTTTTTTTTTATTCTGCACTGAATGTCTTTGAACTTGCCCCAGCCCCTGTTCAAATCCAATCTGGAGGCAAAACCAGGACAGACTTGGTCTGGGGACAGTATCCTCAATCCGGGGACTGTCCCCTGAAACCGGGGATGTCTGGTCACCCCACTCTAAGATAACATTTTTAATGAAGGTCTATGTCCAGTCACTGTGCTGGGTAAGCACGCTCTCAGCACAGAAAATGATGCCGCCAATGGATAGATATGTATGGCGTGGTGGCGTTAGTGCCCAGGGCCATCTGAATGCATGGGCATCCTTGGGCACTGCCCAGGGGCCAAAAAGTGCATGGGGGCCCCATGATAATCTTGCTTTACATCATATTTGCCAACTGTCCTGGATTCCCTTGGACAGTCACAGTTTTTACTAAGCAGTCCCGGCATGGCCGTGTCCCAGGTAGCATCCCAAAAACTGCACTGTGCCCTTTTGATCCTAGTATTGTACCCACCTGATCCCCCTCCACCCCCTATCTCTTGTTCGTGTATAAAATAGATTTTATTAAAAGTACCAATAAATACTGTGTAACTGAACGTCCCACACTCCACTTGAGTGCTTCCGTCATATACCGCTTCCTATCGGTCTGGATATAGATATAAGATATTTCAGCTGCTCACAAGCACACAATTAGACGAGGCTTGTTTGTCTGCTGAACATGGAGTCTTAAATAGAAATAAGAATACAACCTTATATACAGTTTAAAGAGGAGGTAACCAGAACATAAATTAACATGAGCTAATTAACTAATCATTTACCCAGACTAGGCGACTCATAGATAAGACCTTTCAGGGTAGACGTCCCGTCTCCTCGCTCACCTGCTATACAATACACATTATCATACGTGTAAACACAGGACATCTTCACACAATAGCAGGGCCAATTAGCAGAGAGAACAGACAGATGGCTGGAGGGGATGGCATTAGCATCTCCTTACACTATATGTCCCAACAGTATAAATCAGTCACTCTTATGGCATATACAGGGTCCCAGGCATGCAGCTCACAAAGAGCACCGTTCCCCCGAATGCCAGGGCCCATGATCGCAAGGCAAGAGGCTAGCATTCAATCCCCTCCAAAAGCCTCTGTCCCAGGTGAGTCTGTTACATTCTGTATATGTTTAATTCCATCAGCTATGTATACTTACATTTTTGAAAGTGGGTGTGAAAATTGGGGCAGGCTGGTAGGGGCCCCAGTGCATTGCTTTGCCCAGGGGTCCATGACGTTATTAAGACGGCCCTGTCTGTGCCATACATATGCTTTGTGTGGGTGGCAAGAGGCTAGCATGTTGATAAAACGATGTGTTGCTGGCCACTTCTATGTATTTGTATATATAAAACATAATAAAAAGATTATACTTTCCCTTTAACTTACTGATTTTGTCATTTCCAGAATATTTGCGTCAGGAGCGTAACTGGTGATGTCTACTGTGCGAAATCCGGCAAGAAATTCTTTGGTCAGATCCATGAAAAGTTCATCATATCGGACTGGAGATGTGTCCTATCAGGAACATACAGGTGGGTGCAAAACTAACATTAGTATGAGCAATAGATGCTACAAAACGTGTTCTATACTATACAATACCAAAGGTAGAGGACATAACTTGGGAATTGTAGGACTTGACTTTGTATTAGGATCACCATACACCTTCCAACCTGATCCTACAATCCTTGTACGATCAAATTTAGATTTAACAAAACGATGTAATACGAGGATCTACCTAATCCATCCAATCAGAATGTATCCAATCAGAAAGGCCCTTGTTCTACATAGTTGTCTGTAGATCTAAAGAAGATTGTTCAATTGGATCCCAACATGTGTAGTATATTTAGACTCTTGTAATCCTATGTACAGCAGGATTTAGACGGGAGAAGAAGGTGCAGGACTGGAAGCTAATTTAGGTGTCCTGTATGCAAATGCACCAATAAGGAACATGCTGAAAGAAGGAGTGAGCAGCAGGATGGCCTCACCAGACTCTGGCTGCTCTTCCACTATTCATTTAGCTCAAGGATCCTCAAACTACAGCCCTCCAGCTGTTGCGGGACTACACATCCCAGGAGGCATTGAAAAACTCTGACATTCACAGACATCACTAGGCATGATGGGAGTTGTAGTTCTTGAACAACTGGAGGGATGTAGTTTGAAGACCCCTGATTTAGCTGGTCTGGTTTGGCAAGAGATAGCCACTGTATCACTTCAGTCTATAAAGAGAAAGTGGTGCCGTGTCACCCTGGCCGTGGTGTGTCACAAAGCTGTGAAAGTTGTGTTGGACAGAAATTCCAATCATTTGTCAGGTATACTAGCTCCCTTTATCCCCATTAATGCTTCAGTATAGGGTATGCACATTTTTCAAGTGTTTTTAATAATACAGTAATACCTTGGATTACAAGCATAATTTGTTCCAGAAGCATGCTTGTAATCCAAACCCCTTATATATCAAAGCGAGTTTCCCCATAGGAAATAATGGAAACTCAGATAATCCATTCCACAGCCACTGCTGGCGTATGCAGTACTGTATGTGGCCACAGGTGCAGGGGCGCTGGTGTATGCAGTACCGCATGTGGCCAGAGGTGCAGGGGGGCTTTTGTATCCAGTACCGCATGTGGCCAGAGGTGCAGGGGTGCTGGTGTATGCAGTACCGCATGTGGCCAGAGGTGCAGGGGGGCTGGTGTATGCAGTACTGCATGTGGCCAGAGGTGCAGGGGGACTCTTGTATGCAGTACAGCATGTGGCCAGAGGTGCAGGGGCGCTGGTGTATGCAGTACCGCATGTGGCCACAGGTGCGGGGGCGCTGGTGTATGCAGTACCGCATGTGGCCAGAGGTGCAGGGGGGCTGGTGTATGCAGTACCGCATGTGGCCAGAGTTGCAGGGGCGCTGGTGTATGCAGTACCGCATGTGGCCAGAGATGCGGGGACGCTGGTGTATGCAGTACCGCATGTGGCCAGAGTTGCAGGGGCGCCGTTGTATGCAGTGCAGTACCGCATGTGGCCACAGATGCGGGGGCGCCCGTGTATGCAGTGCAGTACCGCATGTGGCTAGAGAAGCGGGGGCACTGAAGACCCTCAGACCCTCAGGAACAGAATGTCTCTGAGTGTCCCTAATGCCCCTTACACACGATAGGAATTTCTGATGATTTCTGGTGGATTTTTTTCATCAGAAATACCTATCGTGTGTGCGCCCCGTATTTTTTTTTTTTCCAAATTTGGAAATAGAACATGTTTTTTTTTTTTTCTGGGAAATTTTCTATGGGAAATTCCGATCGTCGGTGTGGAACTCCAACGGAGAAAAAACCCACGCATGCTCAGAATCAAGTCGACGAATGCTTGGAAGCATTGAACTTCATTTTTCTCAGCTCATCGTAGTGTTGTACGTCACCACGTTTAGGACGGTCGGAATTTAGTCTGACAGTGTGTATGCAAGACAGCTTGAACGGAATTCTGACAGAAAATTCCATCAGATTTTAGCCCATAGGAAATTCCAATCGCGTGTACAGGGCATAAGTGTCTTTGAGCATCAACGGTGCCCCCCGCACTTCTGGCCAAATGCGGTACTGCACACACCAGTGGCTTAAATCCTGCTCATTTTGCGAGTCAAGATTAAAAAAAAAATAGCTTGTTTTGCGAAACGCTCGTAAAACGTCTTACAATCCAAAGTTCCACTGTACTCATATTTTATTGAAGATGTATTTTATTGTACATAGTGCTACTTTTGGCACGCTGTTCTGTTTCAACATTAGTTTTACTATAAGCCCTGGTTCACATTGATGGGACTTGGCATGTCAAATTGCATGCCAAATCGGCGGCAATTGGTGGCAATGGCAGCGTCTGAATCGATGCGACACCACACCGATTCCCAAAAGTAGTTTCTGTAATACTTCTGGTGATTTTGTGGTGCAATTTCCATTGACATCTGTGCAGAAACCCACACAGATGTCTCTGAAATCGCCCCCCGAAGTTGGGATTGACAGGCGGGAATGAAATCAAGCGAGTTCAGCTGAACTTGCGCAATTTCATTCCCGCAGTTGGCGTGAACCTGGGCTTAAAGGGGTTGTAAAGCTTTGTGTTTTTTCACCTTAATGCATCCTTATTCATTAAGGTGAAAAAACACCTTGTACTCTCCGGCCCCTCCGAGCCCCCGTTTTACTTACCTGAGCCCCGAATCTCCATGGGCGTGATCCTGTGTTGTTTTCTCCCAGCTCCCGTGGGTTCTCATATGATTGATAGCAGTGCAGCCATTAGCTTCCGCTGCTGTCAATCAAATTAATGATGCGGCACGCCGGGGGCGGGGCTGAGTGATACACTCGGTGGCTATGGCCACCGAGTGTATCACATGGGAGCGCGCCCGAAAGCTAACCCCCTTGGGAGAGCACTTCCCAGAGGGGGCTAGCTCTTGCGGGGAGGAGCTGAGACAGCCGCCGTGGGACCCCAGAAGACGTGGACCGGGGCCAATGCAAAACGTACTGCACAGTGGAGGTAAGTATGACATGTTTGTTATTTAAAAAATAAATAAAAAATTAAACCTTTACAACCACTTTAATATGGTTTCCTTCATTGTTAATTTTTTTTTTTTTTTTTTTTGGAGGACAGGTTCACTTCATGGTTCTGTCATGGCGTGATAAACCTGAAATATTATATAGGACACCCATGCTCCAGTTTGAGACATGTTGTACATTTTTTAGTTTCATATCACCTGTAATTATTTATTTTATAATGTATTTATCTCCCATCTTATCTATGTAAATAGAAGAAAAATGTTTATTGGATGAGGGAAACGACATTGATGTGAATAAAGCTTGCCTGTAATGTAGAACTAATAAACACATAGAGGAGCTTTCATCCTGTTCCTTCTTTCTGGGAATCATGTATAATTAATGAGACAGGTGGAGGTGTACTCTGCCGCGGGCACAGGGTGTGGGATTCGGATGGGTTGTGCCACATGCTGTGTTTGTATAACCTTCTGTTCCCCCAGTGCTGGTCATAAACAGCAATCAGAGTCGGCAGAAAAATGTTATTTCAGCTCGCTAAAATTCGCTAAATTCTCCCCCAGGTAAAGATTACGGATTGATCTGGGGAGTTATCATTTTAACATTCATGGTAAAAAAGTAGACGGGTGAAAATATGTGAGGACAAAACATTTTGTGTACAAGTTATTCAACTTAAAATTATGATGAAACTAGGGTATTGCAGAGTATTGGGGTATTGCAGAGTATCGCGCAGGGTATTGGGGTATTGCAGAGTATTGCGCAGGGTATTGCAGAGTATTGGGGTATTGCAGGGTATTGCAGAGTATTGGGGTATTGCAGAGTATTGGGGTATTGCAGAGTATTGGGGTATTGCAGGGTATTGCAGAGTATTGGGGTATTGCAGGGTATTGCAGAGTATTGGGGTATTGCAGGGTATTGCAGAGTATTGGGGTATTGCAGAGTATCGTGCAGGGTATTGCAGAGTATTGGGGTATTGCAGAGTATCGGGGTATTGCAGAGTATTGGGGTATTGCAGAGTATTGGGGTATTGCAGAGTATCGCGCAGGGTATTGGGGTATTGCAGAGTATTGCGCAGGGTAATGCAAAGTATTGGGGTATTGCAGAGTATCGCGCAGGGTATTGCAGAGTATTGGGGTATTGCAGGGTATTGCAGAGTATTGGGGTATTGCAGAGTATCGCGCAGGGTATTGCAGAGTATTGGGGTATTGCAGAGTATCGTGCAGGGTATTGCAGAGTATTGGGGTATTGCAGAGTATTGGGGTATTGCAGAGTATTGCGCAGGGATAGCTGAGCTGGGATGGATGGATGGATGGCTGGATCTGTGACTGCAGTTGTCACAGATCCAGCCCTCAGTGCTGCTGCTGCCACCCGCTCCCCCCCTCTCCTCTCACACTGTACCGATCGGTACAGAGAGGAGAAGGAGGAACTGGCGTCATCAAATGACGCCGGTTTGTTTACAAGTGATCGCTCCGTCATTTGACGGAGCGATCGCGTGGTAAGCGGCCGCTATCAGCGGCAATTTACCGCAATCCGTGATGCGCCGGGTCTTCTAGACAGGGGGCGCGCGAGAGGAGGATTCTGGGAGGACGTCGTCCCAAAGTAACTCCACCGCGCTGTAGCGGTATAATGTCTATAGCGCGGTGGGAAAGTGGTTAAGAAGTGTGGCAGTCCAGGATCTTCTTCTATCCATTGCATTCTGGGGCACAGTCATATGATGTCCTCCCAGAACGAGAGCATTCTCCTCATTTGACAGTGGTTAACTGGTAATTGTGCAGTCTTGCAATGCTGTACCCAAACAAATTATATTTATTATACAAATGAAAAAAGACCAAACCTTTTGAAAAAAATAAAAATGTTTTTTTTTAATTTCCGCTTTAAAAAATATAAAATAATAATAATAATAAAAAAATCGAATTTCTTCTTAAATTTAGGCCAAAGCGACATGTCTTTGATAAAAGAAATCCTGGTAATTGTATATTGATTGGTTTGCGTCTTTCTTTCAATGGCAGTGATCACAACTTATAGTGGGAGCAGCCAATCTGACGCTGGGGAGGAACTGAGTAACTGACACTGACATCACCAGTGACACTAATACAGTGATCAGTGATACTACTATACACTGACACTACTAATGACACTGGCTGGGAAGGGGTTAACATCTAGGGGCGATCAAAGGATTAACTGTGTGCCTAACTATGAGTAATGTGTGTATTATGTTCTGCTTTTTACTAAATATATTTTTAGCTCCCAACTGCATTTTTCTCAAGTAATGCAAAGTGTTCTTTGATTGGATGAAGTGGAGAGGTGGATCAGTGATGTCACAATCTCTACCTTATCCAATCCCATAGCTCCCAACTGTCCCTGATTTCGAGGAACTGTCCCTGATTTCGAAGGACTGTCCCTGATTTCGAGGGACTGTCCCTGATTTGGAGCAGTTTCCCTCATTCCTCTTTAGTTGTCCCTAATTTTGGTCTGATCTGTATAGTTGTATATAAAATGCACTTTTCATCTATCTAAAGTAGTTTTTTTCAGCGCTAAACCTTTCATCTGATTTCTAAATTGCTGCATTTGTGAATTCCAAAAGTCAATATAAAGGAATAGTAGTGGTAAAAGTGGGTTTAACCAATCTTGTTTTTTTTTTTTGTACAATACTCCTTTTAAGGGGGCGTGGCAAGGGGTGTGTCCTACGCCTGCATACTTTTGCTGATAGATGTCCCTCATTCCCATTTAAAAAAGTTGGGAGGTATGATATGTTTCTTTCTTCTCACTGCTTTTCAGGAAGAAGGAAGAAACTGATTTTTCCCTCTGAACAAAGCCCTGTGCGGTTTGTCAACCCAGGGGTGTAGCCAGGACTGTCTTAATGAGAGGGCACACCTGGGCACTGCCCAGGGGCCCCAGCTGCATGGGGGGCCCCTGCACTTTCCCCAAAGCAGCTGGTCCTTGAGTCCACGCTGCCCGGGTTCAGAGTGCTGGGGGGATATATGGGGTGTAGAGAGGTCAGAGTGCTGGGGGGATATCTGGAGTGTAGAGGGGTCAGAGTGCTGGAGGGGGATATCTGGGGTATAGAGGGGTCAGAGTGCTGGGGTGATATCTGGGGTATAGAGGGGTCAGAGTGCTGGGGGGATATCTGGGGTGTAGAGGGGTCAGAGTGCTGGGGGAGATATCTGGGGTGTAGAGGGGTCAGAGTGAGGGGGGGATATCTGGGGTGTAGAGGGGTCAGAGTGCTGGGGGGGATATCTGGGGTGTAGAGGGGTCAGAGTGCTGGGGGGGATATCTGGGGTGTAGAGGGGTCAGAGTGCTGGGGGGGATATCTGGGGTGTAGAGGGGTCAGAGTGCTGGGGGGATATCTGGGGTGTAGAGGGGTCAGAGTGATGGGGGGGATATCTGGGGTATAGAGGGGTCAGAGTGCTGGGGGGGATATCTGGGGTGCAGAGGGGTCAGAGTGCTGGGGGGGATATCTGGGGTGTAGAGGGGTCAGAGTGCTGGTGAGGCATCAATCTAGCAGATATATTATATGCACAGAACAGCTTTGTTACTTTATGTATGTAGTATTTTCACACTGCTTCTTTGCTGTACAGAATGATTGTTCATGTAGTTTATGAGGAGCTCCACCAAAAAAGAGGAAAGCTCCGCTTGTCTGTCTCCTACCTACTTGATGTAAGATGCAGGTTGCAATGCACATTGCAAGAAGCTCACAGTGTGCAGTAAAATTCAGAGTAAGAAATTCTAGTACAGGGGGGAGAGGGGCCTGCACTGCAAGGTAAGGCTGGAGTTTAGCTTTAGACCCCTTTCACACTGAAGAGTTTTTCAGGCGGTACAGCGCTAAAAATAGCGCTGCTATACCGCCTGAAAAACTCCTGCCCAGCCATCTCAGTGTGAAAGCCCGAGGGCTTTTACACTGAGGCGTTCTAGCAGCATCTTTGGAGCGGTGAGATTTAAGACAATGGGAAACCGCTGTAATACCGCCCGCAAAAAAGCCTTTTTATCGGCCGCTAGCAGGGGTTAATACCGCAGCACTAGCGGCCGAATCCCGCGGCAATTCCGACGGTATAGCGCCGCTATTTTTAGCGGCGCTATACTGCCACCGTGCCTCCCGTCCCAGTGTGAAAGGGGCCATACACCCCTTTCACACTGAAGCGTTTTAGCGTTAAAAATAGCACAATTAAAACACTCATAAAACACTCTCCATGCATCTCAATGGACCCTTTCACACCGAGTCCTGCAGGCAGCATCTTTGGAGCAGCTTTTGGGCGCTGAAAAAAACGCTCCAAAAACGCCCCTCTCCATTGAAATTAATCGAAAGCGCTGTAAAAACGCCTTACCCTTTCACACTGAAACGTTGCACTGGCGGGGCGTTGAGAAAAGTCCTGCAGGCAGCATCTTTGGAGCAGATTTTGGGTGCTGAAAAAAACGCTCCAAAAACGCCCCTCTCCATTGAAATTAATTGAAAAGCGCTGTAAAACGCCTTGCCCTTTCACACCGAGGCACTGCAAAAACGCCCTAAAAGGTTAGGGTCTTAGCGGAGCTTTTACAGGGTTTTTCAGGCGTTGGCAATGTGAAAGGGCTCTGAAAGCACTCAGGCTTTCACATTAGGATTGCAGTTGAGGCTTCGCTCGAATAACGCTCAAATAATGCTTGAAAAACGCTCGAAAGGAGCTGTGGTGGCTCAACGCGATTGGCGCTGACAAGCCATTCACCTCTGCAGCCAAGGGTTCGGATCCCGGTCTCGGCTACATGTGAATTGAGTTTGGTGGTCTCAGCCCGGCTCCCGGTGGGTGTGCTATGCAAGGTACGCCTGTGCTTAGTACGCCCACCCCCCCCCACAAAAAACACCACACTTGCACGCACACAAAAAATTGGTTTAATACGCACGCACTTTGGCCATGCGGTCTCCTAAAGAGAGGCGAAGGACCTACGGGGCTGGCTTGGTGGTTCAGGCCCCCTCACTCCCTCATAGGGGGAGTCCCTCTGCCCCGATGGGGTCCTGTTGGGCCCCAGTTGGGCTCCCAAGTGGAGCAGGTAGGGCAGGGTGAGTGGGAGGCCCCCCCTCACACCCGCCATTGCCACCGGGGGCATGGAGAAGGATGGCGATTACCTCCGGGGGGAGGGTCTGCCTACTCCCAACTCCTGCAGTCCGGCTCCTCTCTCTCGAGTTCACGCACAAAATACACTTAAAAAAAAAAAAGAAAAAATAAAGAAAAACGCTCGAAAAACGCCCCAGTGTGAAAGGGGCCTTAAAGCTAATGGAAATTTTTACACAATAAACTGTTTTCATACAAGGGATTTTTTTTTTGTGTGGAGTTCTTTATAGTTTATATCCTTCAGTCAAGTATTTAATATGTTCCTGACCTGAAAAAATGATACCTTAGCATTTCATAAGCACAAGCAACTCTGCCCTAAAGAGATGGATTAAAGGACCCATAATGGCCATAATGACAGGATGGTGTAAAATTGGCATGTTAAGGTGTAATTTAGGAAAAGCTGTAAAATGTCACCTTTAATGTTACTTAATTAGGTTCTGCCGAAATAGCCTGGAGTGAGCTAGTGCCGGTTTGTGAGACATTTAATGCAAATAATAATGTGTAACAAGAGAGGACATATAGAGATTATTATTATTATTATTATTATACAGGATTTATATTTTTGAGCAGTTTGCGCAGTGCTTTACAATATACTGTATACTGACAGTACAGTTACAATACAGTTCAATACAGAAGAATTAGGTGGGCCTTGCCCATGAAACTTACAATCTAAAAGATTGTATAATGACTGTGTAAAACAGTGTAAGTGGATAAAGAACCTAAGACCCCTTTCACACTAGGTGGATCTGTCTCAGCGGAGTCCGCCAGCTCAGCGGGAGATCTCTCCGTGGATCTCCGCTGTTCCGGCGGATGACAGGTCCCTCTCTGCTCACTGAGCGGGGAGGGGCTTGTCCAGCACCACTGTCTCCTATGAAGAGATCTGATGAAAACAGACAGCATGTCCGTTTTCATCAGATCTCACCCGATCCGATCCGATCCACCATTGACGGATGGCGACGTATGGCCATCCGTCGGATCGGATCGGGTCGGATGTCACCGCTGACATCTGATGCTCCATAGAGATGTATGGTGCGGCCATTCAGGTCCGCCGACAAATATGACAGGCGGACCTGAGCAGTCCGACTGTGTGAAAGGGCCCTTAAAGGGGTAGTTCCCCCAAAAACCTTTTTTTTAACATTTATTCAGGCTCGTTATGTCAAGGGGAATCAGGTTTTTTTTTTTTAGAAATGAAGCAGTACTTACCGTTTTAGAGATACATCGTCTCCGACGCTTCCGGGTATGGGCTCCGACTATAGGCGTGCCTATTTGATTGACAGGCTTCCGAGGTCGCATACATCGCGTCACGATTTTCCGAAAGTAGCCGAACGACGGTGCGCAGGCGCAGTATAGAGCCGCACCGTCGCTCGGCTTCTTTCGGCTACTCGTGACGCGATGTATGCGACCGTCGAAAGCCTGTCAATCAAATAGGCACGCCCAGACCAGACGCGCGACGGAGACGATGCATCTGTAAAACGGTAAGTATTGCTTCGTTTCTAATAAAAAAACCACCCGATTCCCCTTGACATAACGAGCCTCAATCAATGTTAAAAAAAGGTTTTTGGGGAAATACCCCTTTAAAGTGATTGTGATCCTGGAAAAATGGCTTATCACTTTAAAGAGGAACTTCACCTGGCTATGAGAATATTAAAAGTCAGTAACTACAGGCAGGACTGTCTTTAAGGCAGGGCAAAGGGGGAAGCTGCCCTGGGCCCTGTCATTGTTGTGGGGCCCAAAGCAGCTGCCTCATACTTGCCAACTATCCCAGTTTAAATTCCCTTGTCCCTTGAAGTTTTAGTCCTGTGCTGTGACCAATCAACATTAAAGATGTCCCTGGCTACAGGTGCTATTTGGGAGGGGACCGGAGGGAGCATCATCCTTGCCTAAATGAGGAATGATTAAGTGGGAGCGAGAACCACTTAAAAATGGTACTTGCCCCCACTTAAAGAATGCTGCAATTATGTATAGCAGGGGTCTCCAAACTTTTTAAACAAAGGGACACTTTATTGTCCTTCAGACAGGAGGGCCGGTTTGTGGCCAGCGGGGGCAGAAAATGTCCCGGGTCCAGCACCGGTGAGAACAAATGTGGCCTCATGGTTGGCGGTCAGTAGGAGGAGGAGAGGGCTCCTACCATTAGGAGAGGGCTCCTACCATTAGGAGAAATATGCCATCATTGATATCCCAGTCATTGATATCAGTAGAAAGAAATAGTGCCCCCTTGTTGGTGTCAGTGGAAGGAATAATACCCCAAGGGCAGCATAAAGGCTAGCAAAGGGCCACATCTGGCCCTCGGGCCGCAGTTTGGAGACCCCTGATGTATAGGATGGGAAAGAGGAAGAGAATGATAGTTCAATTTATTTTCGGGTGAAGTTTTGCTTTAAAGGGTCACTAAAGGAAAAAAAATGTTTTGCTGAAATGACTGTTTACAGGGTATAGAGACATAATAGTTAACTGATTCCTTTTAAAAATGATTAAAAATAGCTAAAAAATATAATGTGCCTGCAGTTTAGTTTCACTTTTAAACTGGTTTCATGTTTCTGTGAAGTAAAGAGACACACAGAACAAAAACAAACAAATACAGGGCAGTGGTTTTTTTTTTAAATTAATCTGATTGGTTCTGAGGAGTTTTAGACACACAGCTTGGACCACAGTGAAAAGCTGCCATGAGATTTTTCATAAGGAGCCAGACAAGCAGGAAGTGTGGAGATCAGAGCAGAATTACAGCAACTTCAAAGCAAAAACGAACAACGAGGACATGAAACCAGGACTGCAGTAAGGTAAATTAAGCTATTTAGCTAAAAACAAAAAAAATTCCTTTAAAAATTCTAAAATTCCTTTAGTGATCCTTTAAGTCCTTCAATCCTGATAAAGTTTATACAAGCTTCTCCAGCTGTCACAGCTTCAGGGATATATCTTTTAGATTGAAAGAAGACGTTACGTAAACTAGGTGATCATTTCTTTATTATATGCTACAGAGGGGTCAGCAGAGCCAATGTCAAAATTGAGAATTATGCCGCGTACACACGGTCGTTTTTTGCGATGAAAAAAAACGGCGTTTTTTGTGAAGTAAAAAACGACGTTTTTGAAACGTCACTTTCAAAGACAATTTTGCATACACACCATCGTTTTTTTCACAAAAAACGAGGTTACGTTCACCACACTTTTCATTGAAGCTCGCTTCATAACTAGCTTCTGGGCATGCGCGGGTTGAAAAACGTCGTTTTAAACGACGTTTTTGCTACACACGGTGACTTTTTGTGAAACAAAAAACGACGTTTTGAAAAACGACACAAAAAATTCAAGCATGTTGGAATTTTTTTTTGGTCGTTTTTTTTAAGACAAAAAACGACGTTTTGCCCACACACCATCAATTTAAATGACGTTTTAAAAAACGACGTTTTTTTTCATCGCAAAAAACGACCGTGTGTACGCGGCATTACACAGGAATCCTGTCAGTTGCATTCTTCTCTCTCGCTTGGAACCCGGGGCTGTAGCTTACAGTTTATAAAACTGGTTATCTGAGAACTGCTTCTTGACAGAGACAAATGACCTCCGAAATAGGCTAGGGAAAACCGAGGGGCTCTGAGGACATGTAATATAGGAGGACATGTAATGAAATAACAGTTACATTTTTAAACTGCGATAGTGAAGGATAGGTGTAGGCGATGAAATCGATAAGTCGGCGACCATTAATTTGTAACCACTAAGGATGAACTCTGGCGTGTTCACACAGTCCATGTGCAGAGCCCGCCAGGAAGTCGGCATTGTGCTGCGCTAATCACAGGCAGTGAGACATTTCTTGATGCACGGCTGCAGAGATCAGGGAATGTCTCACTGCCTGTGATTAGCGCAGCACAGTGCCGACTTCCTGGCGGGCTCAGCACATGGACTGTGTGAACACCCAGGAGCTCATCCTTAGTAACCACCTTAATAATACTGTTGGGTTTGATCAATAAGGATGTTGGGTTGTGTAGACACACCTGCCTTTGTTTTATGGAACTGTACACCAAGTCTAGAGATTGAAGAGTCAGACTCAGGTCATATCAACAAATGCTGACTAGTTCACAGTCTTGAGAGCACTCAATCAACATGAGCTGAGTGTCTGCTTGGATAAGTAATGAAGTGCCTTCAACATTTTGAACACTCCAAATGAATCTGATAAGCCCCATACACACCATCAGATTTTCTGCAGATTTTTGCTTCAGATTTACCAAAACATGTAGTAAAAGGGCCTGCCTGATTGCATACACATTTTAATTCTTAAGGTTTGACCTCATATTAGATGGTTTTGGTAAATCTGAAGACAAAAATCTGCAGAAAATCTGATGGTGTGTATGGGGCATAATAAGTACTACTAGCTTTCTCATGACGTGGATAAAAAGACCCTTCACGAGTCAATGTAAAGGCTCATACACACGATCGAACTTCCAACTGACCTTTCCTTTGGATTTTGCTCCGAATGGGCGTTGCCCGTGAACTTGGTATGCGTACACGCGCCAACTTTTACCAAATCACGTGTTTTTTCAGCTCTTTACCGCCACCCTTTGGGCAACTTCTGCTATTACTGTTTGATCTTTAGCATTGGTTCTGAGCATGCATGTTTGTACTTTGGACTTTAGTCTGATGGACTTGTGTACACACGATTGGATTTTGCACCATAGGACATTTGTTGCCGGAAACTTTGTCTGTTCTCACAGTGAACTTTTGTCCGATGAAAAAGCGAAAAAGTTTGTCCGATGGAGCGTACACACGGTCGGATTGTCTGCTAAAACAGATCCGTGGGACATTTGTTGTCAAAAAAGTCAGATCGTGTGTATGGGCCTCAAAGCGGAGTTCCAGCCTTTTTATGTTTAATTAACCACTAGAGGTCCGCGCTATTGACAGAATACGTCAACAGCGCGGACCTGAGGCGCCGGGGTCACGTCTTTGGATGTGATGTATTTGTAATTCCCATGCGCGCCACTGGGTGGCGAGCGGCGGGGAAAAACAGTACCGTCGCATCACCGAGGATTCGATGCGTGTACCCGGTGGCCGCGATGTCTGTCAGGTACACGCGATCGGCGGTGACAGAGCAGGGACGTGGAGCCCTGTGTGTAAACACAGAGCTCCACGTCCTGTCAGGGAGAGAGGAGACCGATCTGTGTCCCTTGTACATAGGGACACAGCATCGGTCACCTCCCCCAGTCACCCCCCTCCCCCCACACAGTTAGAACACACCCAGGCAATACATTTAACCCCTTCCTCACCCCCTAGTGTTAACCCCTTCAATGCCAGTCACATTTATACAGTAATAAGTGCATATTTATAAGCACTGGTGGCTGTATAAATGTGAATGGCGCCAAAATGTGTCAAAAGTGTCCTGATGTGTCCGCCTGCAATATCGCAGTCCCAATAAAAATCGCAGATCGCCGCCATTACTAGTAAAAAAAAAATATATATAAAAAAAAAATCATAATTCTGTCCCCTATTTTGTAGGCGCTATAACTTTTGCGCAAAGCAGTCACTTATTGTGATTTTTTTTTTTTTACAAAAATACGTAGAAGAATACGTATCGGCCTTAACTGAGAAAAAAAAAATAAAAAAATTGGGATATTTATTATAGCAACAAGTAAAAAATATATATATATATTTTTAAATTGTCGCTCTTTTTTTGTTTATAACGCAAAAAATAAAAACCGCACGGGCGATCAAATACCACCAAAAGAAAGCTCTATTTGTGGGGAAAAAAAGGACGCCAATTTTGTTTGGGAGCCACGTCGCACGACCGCGCAATTGTCAGTTAAAGCGACGCAGTGCCGGAAGCTGAAATTTCGCCTGGGCACGAAGGGGGTTTATGTGCCCAGTAAGCAAGTGGTTAAAAGTCAGCAGCTACAAAAAGTGTAACTGCTGACTTTTAATAAACACATATACACTTTCCTGCTCCACGGTCCAGCGATGCGGCTGCCTGGAGCCTCGCTCCTCTCCGCCGGTGCCTCCATTCACACTGTGGGCACCCGGCCGTGACAGCTTTCGGCTTCACAACCGGGCACGCACTGCGCTCTAGGAGTGGACAGGCGTTCTCCTGGGACCTGTCACGTGTCCCAATAAATCGCCTAGAGGGAGGGGCCGCCTAAGGTGAGAGGAGGAGTCACCTAGGTGGCCCGTAGATAGAAGTAGGAAGTGGAACAGGAAGTCCCACTCCTACCGGAGCCCCCCCAAAAAAATTACATGCCAAATGTGGCATGTAAGGGGGTGAGGAGTTATTAAAGTGAAAGTTCTACTTTTGGGTGGAGCTCCGCTTTAAGAAGACATGTTTTATTCAATATATTAAAAAAACATGACAAAGCAAAATGAGTACATGCATGGTAAACAAGCATATCAAATCGCATATTATTAACCAGATATTCATAACAACAATCATAGCAACTTAGAGATGACATATTGAGGGATAAAACATCTATCATAAATAATCCCTTAAAAAGCAACATGGTGGGGTAACTTGGGAGTTTATGACATAAAAACCATCTAAAAAAGAAAATAGTGCATAAAAATTGGCCCAGCGCATGTTTCGTGGTTTCCTACCACATCATCAGGGTGGAGTGCACCAATGTCTGTAAAAAAGCATAAATAAAACGATAGGGTCCAATGTTACACCCAAACAATCTTTTTTTATGCTGACAGCTTGTCTTCTTGTCATACAGTAGATCTGGTTGAAATCCTGCAAAGTATGTTAGATACGCATACAAAGCATGTGTGTAAGTAAGTGAGTTGGTTTCCTTAAGTGACAGCCTATTGTGGTTTTGTACATACCGTAATTTCTACCCACTGAGCTTTTTGACTCCTCTCTCTGCAGATATGTGTAACTTGTTTTTTTTACCAATCAATAATAGAAAAAATTTTTTTTTTTTTAGGAGAAAAGTGTATTGCAGTCCACCTTGTGCGTAAAAATAAATCGATAAGAGCAACCATCAGGGCGCCGGACTGCATAGGAGTTAAGGGGAGTAGGCAGACCCTCCCCCCGGATCAGCAAGGGTCTGCCATCCTTCTCCATGCCCCTGGTGGCAATGGCGGGTGTGAAGGGGGGCCTCCCACTGTGTTTGTCACCCCGCCCTACCTGCTCCTCTTGGGAGCCCATACTGGGGCCCAACGGGACCCCAATGGGGCTTACAGAGGGACTACTGCCCCTATGAGGGAGTGAGGGGGCCTTTAGCCCACCCAGCCAGCCCCGTGTCCTTCGCTTTGATCTCTAATTATTTTCAAAGGAGACCGCATGTAGCCAAAGGACTTGGGAGAAGGAAGACCATGTGTTTTAAACCAATTTACAAGTGGGGGGTGTGCGTGCAAGTGTGGAGGAGGTTTTTGTGTACAGGGGGGGGGTGGGCATACTATAGCAGATGAGGGGGGAAGCTGAGTGCATACAGGATATGATCAGTAACTTGTAAAGGGGGGGTGTCCTCTTTTTAACATCAATAATAGAAGGGTGACCGTAAAATATATTTTGCCCCCCCCTTTTATTTAGGAGAAAAGGGTTTGCAGTCCACCTTTCCTAAAAATAAATCATAAATGCAACCATATTAATTTATAGAAAATACACCCTAGAAAACATTGCACCCATCATCAGACTCTTTAAAGGTTACAGGGCTGCAGGAAGTGTCCATGGACTATAGATGTGTTCCATTGAGGACAATGAGTGTATGTGCCCTGGTGCAGGCCGGGACTTGTAGGTTTTTTGAATATGAATGAATAACCAATTTTAAGTTTGTCTGGAGCCGGCAAAGAGAAAGTCTTCCAACTGCTCTAATGGGGTGGCCATTTTGAGGGTAGAAGGCTGAAGACTCTAATGCCGCGTACACACGGTCGTTTTTTGCGATGGAAAAAAACGTCGTTTTTTAAAACATCATTTAAATTGATCGTGTGTGGGCAAAACGTCGTTTTTTGTCTTCCAAAAAACGACCAAAAAAAAATTCCAACATGCTTGAATTTTTTGTGTCGTTTTTCAAAACGTTGTTTTTTGTTTCACAAAAAGTCACCGTGTGTAGCAAAAACGTCGTTCAAAACAACGTTTTTCAACCCGCGCATGCCCAGAAGCTAGTTATGAAGCGAGCTTCAATGGAAAAGAGTGGTGAACGTAACCTCGCTTTTTGTGAAAAAAACGATGATGTGTATGCAACATCGTCTTTGAAAGTGACGTTTCAAAAACGTTGTTTTTTACTTCACAGAAAACGTCGTTTTTTTTTCATCACAAAAAATGATCGTGTGTACGCGGCATTATGCCCTGTACACACGATCGCTTCATCTGATGGTTATAAAACCGATAGAAAAAAAACGATCGTCTGTGGAGAAATCCATCGGTCAAAAATTCACGCATGCTCAGAATCGATGCATGCTCTGTAGCATTGAACTTCATTTTTCTCAGCACGTTGTTGTGTTTTACGTCACCGCGTTGGACACGATCGTATTTTTAACTGATGGTGTGTAGGCAAGACTGATGAAAGTCAGCTTCATCGGATATCTGATGAAAAATCCATAGGTCCATAGGTCCGTTTTCATCGATCGTGTGTACAGGGCATAACACTTGAAATATTCCCAGCAAGATTTAGCCTATAGGGTTTTTACAGTTCCTTGTGCTAAAATGATCTCCAGCCTCTGAAACTATTATTTAATGTTATTTGATATACTTGTTTTCCGAAGGAAAGCTTGATGCATTAACTGAATTAAACAGTTATAATAAGAATGGCTTCATATTACCCACTTAAAGGGTCACTAAAGGATTTTTTTAGCTAAATAGCTTCCTTTACCCTAATGCAGTCCTGGTTTCATGTCCTCATTGTTAGTTTTTGCTGTAATCCTTCTCTGTTCTGCACATTTCCTGGTTGTCTGTTTCCTTATGAAAAAAGTACTGGGAGCGTCTCTCTGCGGTCTCTAATCAAGGAGGTGTGATTACTGTGTGTCTAAAACCCCTCAGAACCAATCAGTTTCATTTTAAAAACAAACACTGCCCTGTATTGGCTTTGTGTCTCTGTCCTTCACAGAAGCATGAAACTAGATGGAAAATGAAACTGAAACTGCAGGCACATTATATGATTGATTTTTATCTATGTTTAATCATTTTTTAAAGGAATCAGTTAACTATCATGTCTCTATACCCTGTAAACAGTAATTTTAGCAAAAAAAAATCCTTTACAACTCCTTTAAGTAAGCCTCAAAATAACTTTAAGCAGGCCATACATGAGAATTTTCTACTGAAAATCCTAACTAAGAATTTCTCACCATTAGTGGGCTGCGGCAACGGCCAATTTTCGCACTGCCATCAAAATTGAGTGATCGGCATGTTGGAAGTTTTTTTTTAAATACAAATGAATTTGTAATCAATGATGGGAGAATCGTGCAAGAAATATAATATAAAAAAAAAAAATGTGACCTGAAAAGTAAAGACCACGAAAATTATTTTCTGTAGCAACATGAGGTGAAATTGAAGGCTTAGTTGGTTGAATCTCGAAATCAATGGTGGCACCATCGGATCACAAAACATACGAAATTTGTTCGGAATTCGACACATGTATGGCCAGCTTTATAATTGAAACTTTAGTGCCTCACCGAAATGTTGTTTTCATACCAATTTTCTTTATTACCGTTTAAAAGAATAAGCACAATATGGCCCAGCTATGGAACTATTGTTCAGGGTGTGATGGAAATAATAAAAATAAGTATGATGTACAAAAGTTATTACAATTTAGGCATGGAGGGTACAATACAGAAGTATAGTTTGGAGTGAGTTAAAGGGGAGGTTCCCCTAAAAATAAACTTTTAACATTGCCTGTGTCTTCTTAATAATAATTAGAATCGGCTGGGTTTTTTTTTTTTAACCACCCGTACATACCATTTTCGGCATGTACGCTCACCGTCGCTTCCGGGTCTGGCGGCCGGTGACGTGTCATATTCGGCTCCCCCGTCTCAGAATGCTCCGGAAGTGCTGGGCGGCCAACTGCGCATGCGCGATGCGTTCCAAACACATATGCGATGCGTTCCAATGGCTTTACGACACTGCACACCAGCGAAGCCATCAGTCAGAGCGACGTGGACTTAGGGGAAAGTGGCCAGTCGGCCTCACGTCCTCGCTTCGCTCGGACGACTCGCTCCGCTCGCTCGGCCTCCTGGCTCTTTTTTTAACATCCTCCAATCCACGGGGATGTTAAGGAAAGAGCCTGGATACCGAACGGTGGCTTCGCTGGTGTGCACTGTCGTAAATGCTTTGGAACGCATCGCAGATGCGTTTGGAACGCATCGCGCATGCGCAGTTGGCCGCCCAGCACTTCCGGAGCATTCTGAGACGGGGAGCAGAAAATGACAACACACCGGGGATGGGAGGGCCTGCTTCATTGACAGGCATCCGATCGACGCATACAGCGCGTCACGGGATGCCGAAAGAAGCCGAACGTTGGTGCGCATGCGCCGTATAGAGCCGCACCAACGTTCGGCTTCTTTCGGCATCTCGTGACGCGCTGTATGCGTCGATCGGATGCCTGTCCCCGGCTGCCAGACCCGGAAGCGGCGGTGAGCGTACATGCCGAAAATGGTATGTACGGGTGGTTAAAAAAAAAACTACCAGCCGATTCTATTTATTATTAAGAAGACACAGGCAATGTTAAAAGTTTATTTTTAGGGGAACCACCCCTTTAACTCAATATCATATAGTGAAAGGATAGGGTTGTAAGTCACAATCGTAAAATAATAATTTGGGTAGGCCTAAGCCTTGAGCTACCAAGTGGAGAGTAGGGGATTGACAGGATCGCATATCCATGTAGATTATGGATGTAGGGGCAGTTGAGAGGGGAGATTGGGGACAGGACAGATGAGTCCTATGAACACACTCCCTCCCTCTCAATGGACAAAAAGGTCTTGGTCAGATCCAGCTTGGAGTTATTAGGGGACCCAGGGATGCCAAATGGACAAATAGCTTTTTTGCCAGTCAGTTTTTATGTAGCACAGTATTGATCCTCGACTTAGTTCCAGTCAAAGAGAGGATAGGTATTTTTGGCAATTGTTTGCTTGGCTGCTGTTTGAACATGTTGTAGTAATTTGAACTTGAGTCTTGAGTAAAGGCCTGGGGGTTTGAAATTTCAAAGTACATGTTGGGTTGGAAAATAGATCACGGAGTCCATTAGTTCAGGGATCATCTGGAATATTTCTTCCTGGAAATTCTATACTACGCAACAGGTCCACCTACATTGTATTTGGAGAAAAGGTTTCCATCATAGGTGTGCGTAGCCTATTGCATTAGGGTGTGCACCCCCAAAGCTCAAACACACGGTACCATCACTCACTGTGTTCATTTAGAAAGAGAAGGGGCCGGTAAATTACATATTTACCAGCCCCTTCCCCTACTCATCCTGGGTGTGCCTGCCACAGCAGTCGGTGGGAGAGAATGAAAGCTGGCAGCACTGCCCAGCAGGGGGAAATCTTCACTGCACTGGGTGATTATGGTGTGCCCAGGCACACCTGGCACACCCTGTGCGCACACCTATGGTTTCCATCCTTCCACACCCTCTGAAGCAAAGTTGTGATTATTCAGGTACATAGTGAGCAATTTGGGTTAGTACAAAATACTCTGTTAGAACTTTATAATTGTTCTCGCTGACAGTGTATTGTGGGAGCAGGATTTGATTATATCTAATATTTAGTGACCAATGTTGTGCATCCGTTTCTAGCCCCAATTCTGCTGACCATTTCTTTATATAAATGAGGGAAAGTTGAAAGGAGGGAGCTACTAGCATTGTATACTGTATATTAGAGTGATCATCTTCGGTACATGGGAATCTAAATGGCATCTTTGTTTAACTGGGTTAAGGGAACCTTTTGGTTTGCGTACATTCACTTGCAGGGAAAGTTTGATTTGCAGATAGTGGAATTGCTTTTGTAGCCAGATGTCGAGCTACTAAGTGATGGGGGAGATGGGACATTATTGAGTACACAACAGGTTTATTTTTTTTCTCTGCAATGTTTGAATAGATCATTGCATGGCTTTCCTGCCTTTAAAGGGAGGCCATTTTTTTCTTGACCTTGAAAGCAAAGAACTTTGGGACATGTAGTCCCCCAGCTAACACTGTCCAGAAACTACAACTTCCATGGGAGTCAGAGTAAATTCTAGGAGAGTCTATATATTTGACTTTAATGGTGGGCTTGGGACTATTGCCTTGGGGACACATATATTCCTCTCATTTGGACGCTGCTAGTAGACACCTTCACTCTCACTTCAGTTAGGAAGATCCTATTACCGCCCCTCCACCCCCCTTACTGTAAGCAGGTTTAACTCAAATTGTACTTATGTTCACCATTGTCCCATATACTTTGACTGTTAAAGGGCCCCAATGTTTGCCGGCTAAAGATTCAACTTCAACCATGAACTGCCCCTTCTTGATACATATATCCAGCAGTGACTCAGGGGTGCCTTCCTCTTTTTATTTTTTGCTTTGTTAAGCATAGAAATACTTGTTTCATAACAGCACCGTATATAGCCAAGGCTTGGAAGTCCCAGGCGTGCAGCTCTTTGGCCATGTGGTGCCTATATGAATTAACAGCAGATCTTCTGTTCATAGCCTGAGTTACATTCTGGAGAACCCTGTTACAGACTACACTGCTCTACCTAGTAGTTAATTGCTAATTGTTTCAACCCAGCTAATTGCCTAAGATCAATTGACTGTGTATTGCCTTATGTTAATTGCTTCAACTACTAATCTGAAATGCTTGAAAATGTTTAATTTAATAGTGTTGACTAAACTTTAGCTGCCTTGACCTGCTGACAAGGTTAAGACAGTTAAAGAGGACAGGTATAATTGAGCGGCCATCACGGGAGTAGAGCTACACTTGCAACCTGAGGGTTCTATTTCCTGCAGTAGGATCAGAAATGGTTTAGCCCCCTTCTTGTAGTAAGTTATGTGGTATTGGTATAATTAGAAGTAGGTTTCCAAATATATTTAGGCTGTACATAGAAATATATACTGCAAATAGTGGCAAGTATTTCTGTAGCTGTAAAGACATCATAGCCATATGCTAATAAGGTCTCCATTGGGATAAGCTTCCTGACCAGTTGGTAGGGTTACCACCTCATCCCTTTAAAACCAAACACCTATTAATTACACAGGTTCTGTGGCTAATTTAGTGCAAATAAGGCACTACTTTAGTTTAATTACAGCCTTAATCTACCACAGAACCTGTGTAATTAATAGGTGTTCAGTTTTAAAGGAATGAGGTGGCAACCCTACCAGTTGGGCCTGTGATAAGTTTGCTCTCAGAGCAATGAAGCGCTGTCTGACTGTACACGATGGAAGCTGATGTAGAGAATTTTCTTCAAAAGAAACCTGTGTCCCGTGATCATGTCACGGAGAGGCAGAATGGGGGGATGCCTTTGTAAACAAGGCATTTCCCTGTTCTGCCTAGTGACAGGACACTGATCTACTCCTCCCTGTAACCCGGAGCAGTGATCAATGTCATGTCACTGGTAGCCCAGCTCACAGTTAGAATTACTCCCTAGGACACACTTAGGAGTGCGGCGATCGGTCCCCAGAGCTGAAGAACGGGGGGAGCTGTGTGTAAACATGGCTTCCCCGTCCTTCACTGTGGCGGCGTCATCGATCGCGGGATCCCTTATTCAGGGAATTGCAATCGATGACATCACACCTACAGCCACACCCCCCTACAGTTGTAAACACACATTAGGGAACACATAACCCATTCAGCGCTACATTGTGGTTAACTCCAAAACTGCAAATGTCATTTTCACAATAAACAATGCAATTTAAATGCATTTTTTGCTGTGAAAATGACAATTGTCCCAAAAATGTGTCAAAATTGTCCGAAGTGTCCGCCATAATGTCGCAGTCATGAAAAAAAAAAACGCTGATCGCCGCCATTAGTAGTAAAAAATTTTTTTTATAAAAATGCAATAAAACTATCCCCTGTTTTGTAAACACTATACATTTTGCGCAAACCAACCGATAAACGCTTATTGCGATTTTTTTTACAAAAAATAGGTAGAAGAATATGTATCGGCCTAAACTGAGGAATAAAATAATGTTTTTATATATTTTCGGGGGATATTTATTACAGCAAAAAGTAAAAAATATTGCATTTTTTTTAAAATTGTCGCTCTATTTTTGTTTATAGCGCAAAAAATAAAAACCGCAGAGGTGATCAAATACCACCAAAAGAAAGCTCTATTTGTGGGGAAAAAAGGTCGCCAATTTTGTTTGGGAGCCACGTTGCACGACCGCGCAATTGTCAGTTAAAGCAACGCAGTGCCGAATCGCAAAAAGGGGCAAGGTCCTTTAGCATTCCGGGTCTTAAGTGGTTAACCCCTTCCCTGCCAGTGTCATTTACACAGTAACCAGTGCATTTTTATAGCACTGATTGCTGTATAAACGACAATGGTCCCAAAATAGCATCAAAAGTGTCCGTGGCAATATCACAGTCGCAATAAAAATCGCAGATCGCCTCCATTACTAGTAAAAAAATATATATATAATAAAAATGCCATAAAACTATCCCTTATTTTGTAGACGCTATAACTTTTGCGCAAACCAATAAATATACGCTTATTGCAATTTTTATTTACCAGAAATATGTAGAAGAATACGTATCAGCCTAAACTGAGGATTTATATATGTATATGTATATGTATATATATGTGTGTGTGTTTTTGGGGATATTTATTATAGATGTTCATCCGCTGACACCCGTGATCTCATAGGGACTAATGCATGTCCCTTTTTCATCCGCACACGGATAGATGAAACAGTGGACATACGGTCCGCAGGTGTGAAAAGGGCCTTAGGCCCCGTACACACGACCGAGTTTCTCGGCAGAATCCAGCGAGAAGCTCGCTGGGATCCATATTCTGCCGAGAAGCTCGATTGTGTGTACACTTTCATTGAGCGTCCCGTCGGGAAGCTCGTCGAGCAAAAATAGAGAGCAGGTTCTCTATTTGCTCGACGGGCCATCCGGACTAATGGCTCGACGCCTTTTTCGACAGCCTGGTCGACGAACTCGACGGCCGCCCGAGAACCTCGTCGGGCGGAACGACGGGTTTAGCCCGACGAGGTTCTCGTACGTCTGTACGCGGCCTATGTCAGGTTGAAGAAAGATACAAGTCCATCTAGTTGTTTTATCTGAGAAGTTGCACGCAATGTTTGGTGTGCAACATGGTAGAGAATGGATATTAGAGAAATACAGGGTGTACCGCAGATTTAGTCACCGCTCTAAATTTGTTTTTCTATCTTTAGTAAATGTTTAACTTGACTTCATTTACATTTGATTTATTTCTCTGTATTTTGATTATAATTAGTACTGTCATGGAATAATAGAATAGAAGAATTTATATTGGCTCTGGTTCTTCTTAAAAATTTGTATTTTGGAACAAGCAGAAGCTTCGGTGCCAGAACTGGGTGCCGCCTGCACAGCTGTCATCATTCTCTATCACTCTTAAACAAAACCACATGCAATGTATACACGCATTCAGCTTTAGCCTTTATAGTGTCCAATACTAATCAATAGCTGTGTGATCGGTCAGGTACTTATGAGAAAAAGTGAGCATACCGTCTGAATTCATTCAGATATGACCAGGATACAGCTACTGTAACTTGGGGGACTAATTAACTAATTTGATATACATTTTTATGTTGCTATTTTTTGCGACTTTTTCCTAATGTGTAAAAAAAAAAAAACAGTAACAACAAAGTCCACCAAAAAAACAATGGGGCAGATTCACAGAGAATTAGATTCTCGTAGAGTATCAGAAATACACTACGCCGCCGTTTTTTACCTGGCTCTACGTGGAATCCAGGTAGATTTTGTCCAGTAAACGACGGCGGCGTAGTGTATTTCTCCCGTCGCAATCCATCTGCGCGAGTAGGGGGCGTGAAGCATTTAAAATAGGTGCGTTCCCGCGGCGATCGAACTATGCATGCTCCGTTCGCAAATTTCCCGCCGTGCATTGCGCGAAAACACGTCGTCACGTCGTAGTAGCGTCGTTTATGTACATTCCTATTCCCGAACGAGTTACGTTAAAAAAAAAAAAATATTTTCAAATCGACGCGGGAACGACAGCCATACTTTACAGATTTTTTGCTGTTAGACCAGCAAAAAGCTCCTCTAACATTACGTAGCCAAAAAATGACGTAGGCGATTGCGAGGGACACTCGTACCTTCGTGGATCGCCGTAAAAACTAATTTGCATATCCCGACGCATGAAAACGACGCAAACTCCTCCCAGCGGCCGCAAAAATATCGCAGTGTAGATCCGAAGGCTTACGAGGATGTAAGCCTCTCGGATCGAAGCCCGAAGCCGCCGTATCATGGTTTGAGGATTCAAAAATTTGAAATTACTCCTGTCTAACACCAGTTAGACAGGCGTAATTGCTCTGTGAATCTGGGCCAATGTTTTTTTCAATTTTTTAATTTGTATTTGGTTTATTATTATTATTGTTTGTCATCATGAATGATCATGGTCACTCATGATCATTCATGATGCGATTTCAAAAATATAACCCCAAAAATAAATATGTGTGCTTTCCCATGTGTGTGTGTGTTTTTTATTTTTTTATTTATTAAAAGCTTTCTAATTAAAATAAAAAAAAATATATAGGATTAATAAAGGGATTTTTAAATACAGCTTACCTGTAAAATCCTTTTCTTGGAGTACATCACGGGACACAGAGCGGCATATTCATTACTATGTGGGTTATATGGAGTACCTTCAGGTGTGGACACTGGCAATCTCAAACAGGAAGTCCCCTCCCTATATAACCCCCTCCCCTAGAGGGAGTCCCTCAGTTTTGTAGCAAGCAGTATGCCTCCCAAAATGGTCACCCAAAAGAGGGGTGGGAGCTCTGTGTCCCGTGATGTACTCCAAGAAAAGGATTTTACAGGTAAGCTGTATTTAAAAATCCCTTTTTCTTTCTCGTACATCACGGGACACAGAGCGGCATATTCATTACTATGTGGGATGTCCGAAAGCAATGCTTTAATGAGGGGAGGGAGACATCTTCCAAAGAAGGATTCAATTTAGAGGTAAACTCAAATAATAATAATAATTCCAACTTAGTCAAGAAAAAACTTCTTTTTTTTTTTTTTTAACCAAGGGTGCTTCTGATCCCGAGGATTTTAAACTGCAGCCTGTAGTACTGCCTGTCCAAAGGCAGAATCCGCATTCCTTCTCACGTCTAGTTGATAAAACCTTGTAAACGTGTGGACTGATGACCACGTTGCCGCCTTGCATATCTGAGCCATAGAGATCTGATGGTGTGCTGCCCAAGAGGCGCCCATGGCCCTGGTAGAATGGGCCTTTACCGACAACGGAGGAGGCAACCTCTTCAAACCGTAGGCTTGAATGATTAATTGTCTAATCCATCTCGAAATGGTGGATTTTGCAGCTGCCTGCCCCTTCTTGGGGCCATCTGGTAGAACGAATAATACATCTGTCTTCCGGATTTTTTCTGTAGCTTTAAGATAGGCCTTCATGGCCCGGACAATATCCAAGGTATGCAGCAACCCCTCCTTTCTAGATGTAGGTTTTGGAAAGAAGGATGGAAGTACCAAATCCTGGTTTAAGTGAAATTTGGATATAACCTTTGGTAGAAAGGAAGGATGGGGCCGGAGAACTGCCCTGTCCTTATGCAGAACGAGATATGGTTCCTTACATGATAAGGCTGCTAATTCTGACACTCTCCTGGCCGAAACTATGGCGACCAAGAAAACCAACTTTCTTGTCAGTAAGACTAAAGGAATCTCAGCCAACGGCTCAAAGGGTTGTTTCTGTAAAGTGGACAGGACAAGATTTAAGTCCCATGGACAAATTGGTGACTTGACAGGAGGATTAATACGCAAGACCCCCTGTATGAAGGTCTTTACCAGCGAGTGGGTGGCCAGCGGCCTCTGAAACCACACTGACAGAGCTGAGATCTGTCCCTTGATTGTGCTTAGTGCCAGGCCTTTATCCACTCCTAGCTGGAGAAAACTTAACACCCTATCAATAGTATATTTGCGGGAATTCCATCTTTGGATTCACACCAGCCTACGTAGTTCCTCCACACCCTGTAATAAATCACCCTGGAGACCGGCTTTCTAGCCCTAATCAGGGTAGGAATTACCTGCCTAGACAGACCTCTACCCCTGAGAATCAGGGATTCAGCCTCCAGGCCGTCAAATTTAGACGCTGTAATGTAGGGTGGAGGATCGGGCCTTGTGAGAGTAGGTCTGGTTGTAGAGGAAGAGTCCAAGGGTCTCCCACTGCCATCTTCAGGACTAGTGAGTACCAAGTCCTCCGGGGCCAAGCCGGAGCTACTAGAATGACTGGCTTGTGCTCCACTCTGATCCTGCGCAACAGGCGAGGGAGTAACTGTAGCGGAGGGAATGCATATAGAAGTTTGAATTGATGCCAAGGGCAAACCAACGCATCGGTTCCGCAGGCCATAGGATCCCTCGCTCGAGACACGAACCTGTCTAGTTTCTTGTTGAACCTGGATGCCATTATATCTACGTCCGGCATTCCCCACCTCTGGCAGATTGTCTGAAAGACCTGGGGATGCAGAGACCACTCCCCTGGCAACAGACTCTGGCGACTTAAGAAGTCTGCCTGCAGGTTGTCCACTCCGGGAATGAATATCGCCGAAATGCAGGGTACATGAACCTCTGCCCACTGAAAAATCAAGCTCACCTCCCTCTGAGCGGCCTGACTCCTGGTTCCCCCCTGGTGGTTTATGTATGCCACCGCCGTGGCATTGTCTGACTGGATTCTCACCGGGAACCCCTTTAATCTGGAGGTCCATGCCAGAAGGGCTAGGCGAGCAGCTCTGATCTCCAAGATATTGATGGGGAGCTGCCTCTCTGCTTTCACCCAAGTTCCCTGGCGAGAGAACCCCTCGAAGACCGCCCCCCAGCCTGCCAGGCTGGCGTCTGTGGTAACTACCTTCCAGACAACAGGGCTGAAGGATTTTCCCTTTAGAAGATTCTGGGGGTTCAACCACCAGGCCAGGCTTTGTCGGACCCTTGATGATAGCGTCAAAGGGGACTCTAAGGCATGTGCCCTCTTGCCCCAGGCTGCTAGAATGGCTGCCTGTAGGACGCGAGTGTGGATCTGAGCGTATGGTACTGCCTCGAACGTGGCCACTAGCTTGCCTAGTACTCGCATACATAGGCGAATAGTTGTTTTTTTCTTGTTTAGAACCAACTGAACCAACTCCTTGATAGCTTCGATCTTTACCAGGGGCCGGAACACCTTTTGCTGTTCTGTGTCTAACCTCATGCCGAGGTATTCCAACTGCTTTGTAGGCTGGAACGCTGACTTTCCCCGGTTTAGGACCCAGCCGAATTCTTCGAGGTACCGAACCGTGAGGTTTACTGCCTTTTGCAGACCCGACCGTGAGTGATCTATGATTAAAAGGTCGTCTAAGTATGCTAGGACTGTGACCCCCTGGACCCTTAAATTGGCCAGAACTGGGGCTAGGATCTTCGTGAATACCCGGGGGGCCGTGGCCAGCCCGAAGGGGAGCGCCCTGAATTGGAAGTGTCGCTGCCCCACCGCGAAGCGTAAAAATCTTTGATGCGACTGACAGATTGGTACATGAAGGTAAGCATCCTTTATGTCTATGGAGGCCAGAAAATCGTCCCTCTGAAGCGCGGCGGCTGCTGACCGGATGGATTCCATCCGGAAGGAACGAACCCTTAGGAAACCGTTTAACCTCTTTAGGTCCAAGATTGGCCTGACATCGCCGTTGGGCTTTGGTATGACAAAGAGATTGGAATAGAAACCTAGCCCTTGCTCTTGGGCTGGCACTTCTATAATTACGTCCTGGCAAAGCAGGTGATCCAAAGCTGCCAGCATTGAGGCCTTCCTTGCTGGATCCCTTGGTAGCCTTGATTCCTGAAAATGAGGCGGAGGATACCTTAGAAACTCCAGTCTGTAACCTGTGGTTACAGATGCCCGGACCCATTTGTCGGGGATCTTGGCTTCCCAAACTTCTGAGAAGAAACAAAGCCTTCCCCCCACCCGCGAGAGTGGGGGCACCCCTTCATAAGGCAGACTTAGGGGCTGTCTTTGTCGGCTTGCGATACCACGGCCTCTTACCCCCAGGGGCCTGTCCCTGCGATCTACTGTTAACGTTGGATCGTGCAGGCGGCCGTCGATACTGCCTGGAATTTGAGGGCCCCGAGACAGGAAAGAGCTGCCTTTTAAATGTAGGCGCCCGGAATGTCTTTTTGACCGGTAAAAGGGTACTCTTGCCATTTGAAATAGTCTGAATATATTTATCCAGATCCTCTCCGAAGAGTCGTCCTCCATGGAAGGGAAACCCTGCCAGAAGCTTTTTGCATGGGGGCTCCGCCGCCCAGTTCTTCAACCATAAGAGCCTTCTCATGTGTACCAAAAATAGTGATAAACGAGAGGCCTGCTGGATGGAATCTTTTATAGCATCTACAGCAAAACACAGAGCTCTGGGAATGTCAGAAAACTCTTCTGCTTGTTGGGTAGGCATGTCCTTTAACATTTCCTTTGTCTGGTCTTTTAACGCCTGACAAACACCAATCGCAGCCACCGCTGGCTGCACCACTGCTCCTGCCGTAGCAAAGGATGCTTTTAAAAGTGTCTCTAACCTTTTATCAACCGGATCTTTAAACATATGTATGTTTTCCACCGGGCAAGTTAGTGATTTATTCACACATGAGATGGCTGCATCCACTACTGGGAGCCTCCACCTCTTGGAGAATTTTTCCTCCATGGGGTAAATGACCGCAAATCTTTTCGGTGGCAGAAAAATCCTGTCCGGCCGTACCCAATCCCGAAAGATCAATTCCTCCAAAAGAGGATGGACTGGAAAAACTGCGTTGCTTAACGGAGCTTTCAAAGAGCCCAGAGAGGATACCGGAGGAACCTGAGGCTCTGGCAATGGTAAACTAAATGCCGAGCGGACCATGTCCGTCAAAGACTGTACCCACAGTCTTTCTGTCTGGGAGTCTGAAAATGGTTCCTCCGAGGCAGACCCCTCAATCCCTGAACCCTCTTGGTTCAGGTCTAGTTGATCCTCCTGTGATTCCAATTCCTCCGGAGAGAGAATCTCAGCATCTGAGGATACACCTCTTGGTGATGGGGATCTAATCCGTTTCTTACCAGGAATAGCTCTAGCGATCAATGCTGCTATTCTCTCTTCTAGCCCCCCTAGGGATACGGCTAGCATCTCCTCTGTGATAAACACAGGGCTGGGCTGATCTGGGCCAGCCTCCGCACCAGATCCCCCTAATGGCTCATCCAAGGCGCTTTTTATGTTAATAAGTTGCGGGGAAAGTATCGGCATATCAGAATCAGAAAGGGAACCCTTTTGTTTTTTGGTCTTTTTTGTACCCTTTGACCCCGAACCTTTGGAAGCCATAATACAAAATCGAGGGACTCCGCCCACACAACAGACTGTAGCGGGCAGGAGTACAAAACCAGAGTTTAGGGGACAATAGATCACTAATGCCCAAAAACTGATGGGATCCCGTATGTTTTTTTTTTTTTTTTTTTTTTTTTTTTTAAATATATATTATATATTTTCTTTTGACAACATACAGTGACCCCAAACTAAGTTTGCCAGCCTCCAACCTGCTGCAAAAAGGGGGATTTCTTGGCTTAACAAAAAAAAAGGCATTGGAACAAAGTCCACATGTACTACCCCTCTTCCGCCACCGGGAGTCACTGTTCTGCCGCTCTGCGTCCTCTCCTCTGAAAATCAGCCTCAGACTGAGCACTGACAATGCCTGCTGTCTATAACAGCACAAAGGCGCGCCCCTGTATGACGCCGCAGGCACGCCCCCCCCCGCCCTCCTGTCTGAACGGCGCGAAAAACGTCAATAAGACGTGCGCGCGCGCGCGCGCGTATGCCGGAAACAGGAGGAACATGGAGGAGCCGCGCTGCTGGAGATCCAGGAACGCAGAAACAGGCGGCAGATTCAAACCCCCGGCCAGGTAGGACTCTCCAAAGGCCCCTAAGGATCCTTACTAGCCCTAGGAAGAAACAGCAGGTTTAGCTAGCAACACATATTTAGACAGGGGGACCTAGTGATGGGGGAGAAAAGGGTGTCATCCTGTCTCTCTTAGACATAGTGAGCAAGGTTGCCCATGCGGAGCATACTTAGGCTATCCCCCTTTTTAGGTCCCCGGAGAGCCTGCTGTCGAACCAAGTCCCGCAGGCTCCCCCTTACCTGCTCCATGCTGCAGGATGTTTGTCCAGCAAACTGATCCAATCTTCTCCCATCTCCGTGGGTAGCGTAGTAGACCTTCAGGCCCTGGGGTCCTATGAAGGTACCCACTGTCCTGGACCTATATAGCACCCTGGCAAACAGGAACTTATGGTTTTTACAAACTCCAAGTCCTGGGCCCAGGGTCCAGCCCTCCAAAGAGGAGCATTATAGGCAAAACCCCACGGCTTGGGGCCCGGGTACTGTCCACTTTGGCACTGAGGCTCCTTGGACAGATCCGGTTAGCCCGCCCTTAATCCCAAGGATGTGGAGCAAAGCTATTCCGTGACCAACACCTAAGACACTGGCGAAAAAACTGAGGGACTCCCTCTAGGGGAGGGGGTTATATAGGGAGGGGACTTCCTGTTTGAGATTGCCAGTGTCCACACCTGAAGGTACTCCATATAACCCACATAGTAATGAATATGCCGCTCTGTGTCCCGTGATGTACGAGAAAGAAAGTATGGTTTCTGTCCCATTTTTTCCTTCTGTGTTAAAAAAAAAAAAAAAAAAAAAGCTCAAATGAGAGAAACAGCACTAAATCTATTTAAATTGTTTTGTATAATTTAAATGTTTTTAGCACGTTGTGCCTGTATGATTGTTGGCAGGCTTTGTATCACACATCAGTTGATCATATCTCTGTTAGAAGAGTGAGTATGCAAATGTTCCTCCTCTGAGTCATCAAGCTTTGGGTGTTACAACACAGCTATAGAAGGATAGGGCTTTTGCCAATGCTAAACTCCTGTTTGATACAAGTGGTTAATGTGATGTAATATTTTCATATTTTTTATTAAAGTGTATGTCCAGTAAACAAATTAAAAATTCTAGTTAGTAGAAGTAGTAAAATCCCTGCCAGGTTTCTACTGCTATGTTAAAGCGGAGGTCCACCCTTAAAAAAAAAATAGCCAAAAGCACACACTGCACAGAGATGAATGATGCACCCCTGGTTTCACCCCTCTGGCGGGTGTAACCCTGGTGTGGGCCTCACCCCGCGCCCCACCATAGCAACGCCACTGATTCTGCCCACTTATACAAGGCTATTTTACCATCTTACTCTGACAATGGAGCACCATTTCTCCCACTGACATTACTAATAGGGAACTATTCCTCCCTATGATACCAACGATTGGGGCACTATTCCTCCCTATGATACCAACAATGGGGCACTATTCCTCCCTATGATACCAACGATTGGGGCACTATTCCTCCCTATGATACCAACAATGGGGCACTATTCCTCCCTATGATACCAACGATTGGGGCACTATTCCTCCCTATGATACCAACAATGGGGTACTATTCCTCCCTATGATACCAACGATTGGGGCACTATTCCTCCCTATGATACCAACAATGGGGCACTATTCCTCCCTATGATACCAACAATGGGGCACCATTCCTCCCTATGATACCAACAATGGGGCACTATTCCTCCCTATGATACCAACAATGGGGCACTATTCCTCCCCCTAATAACAGATGTTTACTCTTACTAATGCCAGGAAAATGTCCACTCCCGCTGGCCACAGTCCAGCCCTCCTGAAGCACGATAAACCGGTCCTTTGTTTAGAATGTTTGGAGACCCCTGCTCTGGATCAACTGTGGGTATAGAATTATGTATGCAGGATTGTATATTTTTCTCCCCCTTTTATTGGTTGAACTAGATGGACTAACTATGTAACTATGAGAGAGTCTTCACATCGTCTGATAGAAAAGGCTCTTGCAGTGTGAGTGTGATTGGACCCATGCCCCTCGGCTGTTTGCTCTCTGACAGCTGGAAAATCACCAATAAGACAAGAAAACTGCACCTATTGTCAGTGCATGTATTCAGCTCAGTGAGAAATGACAGCAGGAGAAGATCGACATACCAAGCAACTATTGCATTAAGGGTGTTCTAATCATTCCCTTCATTTATCTATAGCTTGACTCCGTAATTAAGCTGTCAAAATATTAAGGCAGGATGATTATATCAGTGATGGGAAAAAAGAGACAGAGAGGTAGAAAAAAATTTGTCAGAGACCATTGAAATTCTTAAAGCGGTAGTAAACCCGCACAAAAAAAAAACTGCAAGTCAAAGGCATAATGAGCTAGTATGCATTATTATGACATTCTTAACTCAGAACGAAGCCCCTGTATCGGAGCCCGGTCCACGCCGAGGGAGCTGACATCTTGCCCTCGGCGTGTCTTTCGGGTTCGCGGCTCCAGCGCTGGGGCCAGAGCAACGATGACGTCACTCCCGCAAATGCACGCTGAAGTTTTCTTCCTGGCAAGGTCTGGCAACGCTGCTAGACCTTAAGGACCGGCTCACGTACATATACGTTGGTACTTTATGGATATGGATATCTCGGTAATGGTAGCAGCTGCTGCCACAACCGAGACATCCATCTTTTCCGTGGCCGGTCCTGTAAACGATAATGGTGGTCTCTGCGGCGGATTTGTCGCACGATCACCGTTATCGGCGCCGGGAGAGGGCCACCGCTCTCCTGCGCCCTCCCCGGCTTACCGTCTCTCACGCGCTCATGAGGGGTAGGACACGGTGTGACCCAGATCTCTGTAAAGAGCAGCGGCCATGGCTCTTTAACCATGTGATTGGCTGTGTCCAATCACAGCCAGTCACATGTAAACATAGAAATGCCGGTAATTGCCTCTCATCGACTCACTGACAGTGTGTGGTGAGAAGAGGCGATCAGTGGCATCTCCTCACAGGGGACATCGAGACATGTAATCAGGGCACTGATCGTCAGTACCCTGATTACTATAAAGTGCCAGCAATCAGTGCCCACAAGTGCCACCAATCAGTGCCCATTAGTGTTGCCAGTCAGTGCCACCTATCAGTGCTGCCCATCAATGTCCATCAGTGGCCTTCAGTACCATCCATCAGTGCCCATCAGTAAAGTCTATCCGTGCCACCTATCACTGCCCACCAGTGCTACATATCAGTTCTCACCAGTGCCATCAATCAGCGCCCACCAGTGCCACCTATCTGTACCCATCAGTGTTGCCTATCAATGCCCATAAGTGCGGCATATTAGTGCCTCCTCATCAATGCCACCTAATGTTTACATGTCACTTTTTCCAAAAAAGTGTCAAAAGTCTCCAATCTGTCTGCTGCAATGTCGCAGTCCCGCTAAAAATCGCAGATCACTGCCATTACTTGTAAAAAAAAAAATTATAACAAAATGCCATAAATCTATCCCCTATATTATAGCCGGTATAACTTGTGTGCAAACCAATCAATATATGCTTATTGCAATTTTTTTTTTTTATACCAAAAATATGTTGAAGAACACGTACCTAAACTGATGAAGAAATTTGTTTGTTTTTTTTGTTTGTTTTTTAAGATACTCCTTGTTTAAAGTGGATGTAAACCCAAATGTTTCATTTATTTTTTGCTGTCACAATGTAGAGTATAAGATTTCCTATCATCTGTGCCCAGTCTTGCCACACAGAGTTATTCCAGCTCTGAGCAATCCTCTTTTATTGTTTAGTGAGATAAAATGGACTAAGGCGGCGTACACACTACCGGTTTCCTCGACAGGATCCATCAAGAAACTTGGTGGCAGAGCTTTTTTGCCGAGGAAACCGGTTATGTGCATGCTTTTCATTGAGAAAACTGTCAAGGAACTCGACGAGGAAAAAAGAGAGCAAGTTCTCTTTTTCCACGATGGGAGTCTCAATTTCCTCGTTGTGTTCCTCGTCGGGCTGGTTTTCGACGAGAAACACGTTGTTGTGTATGCTTAGAAACCCGCACATGCTCAGAATAAAGTATGAGACGGGAGCGCACCTTCGGTAAAAGTAGCATTCGTAATGGAGATAGCACATTCATCACGCTGTAACAGACTGAAAAGTGCAAATGTCTCTTACCAAACTTTTACCAAACATGCAGTAACATAAGATTAGCAAAAGCAGCCCCAAGGGTTGTGCCAGTGGAATCGAACTTCCCCTGCCATCGTATGTGTTGAAGTCATCACGTTTGAGAACGAGGAGATTTGGTCTTGACAGTGTGTACGCAATGACAGCTTGTCAAGTTTCTCGACAAGCCTAACAAGGTACTCGTCCAGGAAAACGATTGGTCTTTCCCGACGAGTTCCTCGGTCGTGTGTACGAGGCCTGACAGAGGAAAAACCTTAGTTTGTTCCGGCCCCTTGCTGTGAGTGACAGGTTATTTACATTCTCATGCACTAGCCTGGAGACAGGCACTATTTTTTAATTCCCATCCCCACTCCTTTTCTGAAGTCATGTGGTTACTTTTCTAGATTTTGATTGGATGTTAGTGATCATAGCAGAATTCAGTGTAAGGAATACACAGGACAAAATGCATGTTGACAAGGAGAGTGTAGAGGAGGGCGTGGAGTCTACTGACATCACGACTCCACCCACCGAGCTCCAGACAACAGACCCACCCACAGAATCTGATGTTTTTTAGTTCTTATAACAGACAGAGGGGAGACATGTGACAGGTAAGGATACATGCAGGAGGCATCTATATCCTTATAGATCAGCACTATGGCAGGAGTTTAGAAAGGATGAGAGTGGCTTTACATCCACTTTAACGACTTACCTGTTTAACAACCACTCAGGCCCCATACACACAATCGGATATATCCAATGAAAACGGTCCGCGGACCATTTCCATCGGATATGTCCGATCGGGAGTTTGATCCGATGGCGTGTACACACCATCGGATCAAATTCCCCGCCGCCGGACGGCGCGGTGACGTGGCGATGACGCGGCGGTGACGTTGACGCCGCCGCGTCACCGCTACGTCACCGCACCAGGAAGTAAAACACTTCCGCGCATGCGCCGAATCCATTCGGCAGCGGCGCGGCGGCGGTGGGGGCCGACATGTCTGCTGGTAAGTGTACTAACCAGCAGACATGTCGGGCGGACAGATTCCCACCGGATAGATTTCAAAGCTTGCTTTGAAATCTGTCGGGTGGACAAATCTGTCCGCTAGCCCATACACACGAGCGGAGATGTCTACTGAAACGGTCCATCGGACCGTTTTCAGCGGACATATCCCCTCGTGTGTACGCGGCCATAGACTTACAACCAGCTCTCCCCACCCCAACGACCTCCTATACATCATTGTACAGTGCAGAATTTTTTCATTTGTGTTCTGTACTTATTAATTAAATTAAAACAATGTTATTAAAGAGGAGTTCCACCCTAAAAAATGACTTTTTTTTAATCCACTCCTCACCCCCTTACATGCCACATTTGGCATGTAATTTTTTTTGGAGGGGAGTGGGGGCTTCAGTAGGAGTGGGACTTCCTGTCCCACTTCCTGCTTCCGCCGAGGGGCTGGTTAGGCGATTAAGCCTTAATCGCCTACACCAGCCCCTCCCTGTAGGCGATCACATGGGACAATGTCAGGTCCCATGCGATCGCCTCTCCAATCAGCGGCGAGCCGCGCCGCGCGCGCATGCGCAGTGCGGCTCGCGCATGCGCAGCCGAAGGCTGTCACGGCTGGGTGCCCACAGTCGAGATGGAGACGCCGGCAGGGGAGAGGGGGAGAGGAGCGGAGCCCCAGTCGGCGCGTCGCTGGAACGCAGGAGCAGGTAAGTGAGTGTTTATTAAAAGCCAGCAGCTACACTTTTTGTAGCTGCTGACTTTTAATAAACACAATTTTGGCTGGAACACCCCTTTAAGATGGAGTTTTGTCTTTAGACCTTTTTTTCACAATACAGTACAGTAATTAGGAATGCTTAAACATTGATTACATGTGGCTCCTCCTTTAATGACCAATTTCTTTAACGACCTGGTAGATTGTCTCTACTGGTCAGGTCTCAGCCTTGCAGTGTGTAGAACCAGCGTGGAACGCACTCGGAGCTGAACCGGACGTGACGTCAAGACGGGGGCTGAGGAAAATGAGGATGCTTTGAAGCGTCTTACCTGACATGTTTTGAGGTCACGTCCGGTTCAGCTCCGAGTGCGTTCCACGCTGGTTCTACACACTGCGAGGCAGAGACCTGGCCAGTTGAGATATCTACCCTGCTCATACGGTTGCGAACAGGGGCACCTACAGTCACCTACAGTGACCAAAGACTTCTCTCATAATGCTCTTTTATCTTCTATTTCATGTGGGTAGCCATTTGGCTGTTTTTGAATAAATCCTTCTTTGACTTTACTGCTACACTTAGTTTGGCGCACCTTGCTGTTCCTTTGTTCGTTTCCAGACAATTGCTTCACTCTCTGGGGAGCTGCCACAAGTGTTGTTCTTTCATTCCTTTAAGGACATTATGGACTCTTAAAAATGGACTTAAGCCCCGTACACACAACTGGACCTTTGTCCGACCAAAATAACATAGGAACTCTGGACTTTTTCCATCGGAAATTCTTTTTACATCGGAAAGGAGGTCTGGACTTTTTCCATCGGAAATTCCGGGCTTTACTGTATCTTGAGAACTTGTTCAGTTTATAATGGACTTTATTTTTTATATTCTCATCTATTCCTTTATATTCTATTATTTTATATTCTAGTCTATTCTCATTTGATCCTGGTTTGTCATTGGCAAATTTCCTTGCATCGTTCTTTTTCTCTTTATACTTTTTTTTTTATCAGGTGTTAGATCTGAAAATATTTCAAGGGTTCATCTAAGGTAAAAAGGTTGCGAAAAGCTGGCATAGTGATTTTTTTTTTTTTTGCATTTGTGATACACCTGATCTTAATCAGGAGAGGTTTGCCGTATGTGTGTGTGTGTGGTCTTACACATCTGATATGTTTTCTTGAGCAAGTTTTGTTTTGTATGTGTTTAGTTGTGACTGCTTGTGAAAAATTGGTGCTTCTCGGTTTATTGTACATTAATTGCTTTGCTCAGAATTTTCTCTTTTTTTTTATTTTTTTTTAAGAATTTTCTCTTGATGTGTCCTGAAATAAAAGCAAAGCTGCGCCACATAAAAAAAATGAAAATAAAAACAGTCAATAAAGCAGTTCTCTTAAAAATTCAGCACAGAATAAGTCCATCACATAAATCTGAACACATCCATTGTTGTCTATGCTGCATATGCGAGGACATCCACAATAGTACAACACCGCAGTGACAGATAATAGCCTGGAAGTGATCCCTTCACCGAAGTAAGAAATGACTGCTTACCAGAAGCAGGCTAAAAAGAGCAATTGGCTATAGCCCAGCCACGGCCTTGGCATCCAGGAGTGAGTTTGTTGAACACGTTCCCCCAGATCAAGCAGAGAGAGACACTACGGTTTTCAGTCCACCAGGATGTGGACTGAAGAACTATTCCTCCTCTCTGTGTGCAGTAACATCCTGGTGGACTGAAAACCGTAGTGTCTCTCTTACTTCGGTGAAGGGATCACTTCCAGGCTATTATCTGTCACTGCGGTGTTGTACTATTGTGGATGTCCTCGCATATGCAGCATAGACAACAATGGGTGTGTTCAGATTTATGTGATGGACTTATTCTGTGCTGAATTTTCTATCACCTCAAACCAGTCTGCCCATTCTCTTCTGACATCAACAAGGCATTTTTCTCCACAAAACTGCCACTCACTGGATATTTTCTTTTGTTCTGACCATTCTTTGTAAACTCGAGAGCTGGTTGTGCGTGAAAATCCCAGTAGATCAGCAGTTTTTGAAATACTCATACCAACCAGTCTGGCACCAACAACCATGCCACGTTCAAAGTGATTCTGATGCTCAGTTTCAACTTCACCACATCTAGATGCCTAAATGCATTGAGTTGCTGCCATGTAATTGGCTGTTTAGCAAGCAATTGAACTGGAGTACCTACTGTAATAAAGTGGCCTTGAGTGTATATGTCAACATGGTTAAACCCTTTCCATTTCCTCTGGTGAAAAGCTTTGCGCTTTCCCATGCTGGACCATCAAACTTCATCTTCCATTGAGATTTTCACAGTTCTTTCTGTTGAGAAGATATCCAGTTTCCAAAACAATATCATTTTTGTAGGCTTGGCATCTGGAGTCAATCTTGATGCACGAACTGGATTCCACAACAATAACAAGAATGGCTCCAGCCCTTCCTTTAACCAACAAGTCTCAACATAGCATTATACAGATAATTTTATTTCCACCTGAAAATTGTTTTATCCAAGGAATTGCCTTAATTGTCTTGTTTTGGTGTTGCGTAATGTTCCGTGTTGCGCACTTTAGAGAACTGATATAGAGCAAATACAGGGTGTTTTATGTCGTACTGCCAATGTATTCCCGTCCATACATAAACCTGCCTACACTTTATTTCATATTCTAATCTAAAAGATAATACAGTAAAACCTTAGATTGCGAGCATAATTCCGGAAACATGCTTGTAATCCAAAGCACTTGTATATCAAAGCAAATTTCCCCACAAGAAATAATAGAAACTCAAATGATTCGTCCCACAACCATTTATTCATAAGTCATAATTCATAAGGAGCCTCTCTTCTCTTTTATGCTCAGTTGTGACATGATGCTACTTGTATATCAATACATCGCTTGTATATCAAGTCAAAATGTATTAAAAAATTTAGCAAAAAGCTCTTAAACCAAGTTGCTCTTAAACCAAGGTTTTACTGTAATAGCTCTCAATTTGTTTTCCTCTTTCCGTCATCATTCAATCTTTAGTATACGTTTAATCTGACTTCATTCACATTGATTTATTCCTCTGTGTTCTGATTTACATTATTGCTGTCACAGAATAGAATTTAGTATTGGCTCTGGTTCCTCATGTGTATTTTGGAACAAAGCAGAAGCCTCGGTGCCAGAACTGGGTGCCGCCTGCACAGCTGTCATCATTATCTATCAATCTTACATAAAACCACATCTAATGTATGCACACAGGTGCACGGAGCATTCAACGCACAGAGGTGGAAAAGTTCATTCAGCTTTAGGTCCTTTTAACAGGGATGTCTATTGGTTTGTTCAGCAGGGGAGGCATGAGCAGATTCCCAACAGAACAGGACAAATGTCATTTTTGTAAAAAAAAACATGCCCATTGATTTTTTCCCCCTCCATTTTGCAACCCTTTTTGCAGACCTATGTTAGATCTATGGGTGGCCAGGAGAAAACAGACTTGTGTCTGAGTACATCAGGTTACCTCCGAACTGTGACAGACCTAACCAGGACTGGGGCTTTTGGAGAGGACTAGGGGCAAGCCTCTTACCCACTGACTAAGGGCACTGGCTTTTGGGGAAACACTGCTTTTTGGGAGGTGTGTGCCTGGGGGATCCTTGGAGTGGTCTTGTTACTGATTCGGGTTTGTGTTTCCCTGGAACACACAGACTGGGAGTCTAGGCTTGGGATTAGGGTTGCCACCTTTTTTTCAAGCCATACCCGAACACTTTAGCAGCCTGGGACTCCTTTGGGTGCCCCAAGGAGAGTAGTTATGTGGTTTGCATTGCGAGCCACAGCAAACAGCATTTGTGGCCAAATTGCTATTGCTGACATCATCACAATGCCCCCCCCCCCCACAGTGATATCAAACCTGCCCCCAGACAGATGGCCTCACCTCCCAGATGGCAACAAATTTGTGTGCGACTATTTTGGTTACTTCGGGAGCCACAGGCCGGTCTGAATAATGTGTCCGGATTTCAGCCTGCCTGTTAATGTTAATCTCATCAGCTCAAGCCACTTGTCCTTTGTTATTGTGCTAATTAACTCATCTATTGGGATCAATTCACGATTTTGCACGTTATTGAAGCTAGTTCAATTCACTAAACGATTTAACGCTTTGAAAAATCATCAAATAACGTTTCACTACACAGAACCGATATTTTAAGGTGTGGATCCTTATTTAAAGATTCGTTCGTTATTTTAAAGTGTCAAATCGTTATTTTAAAGAGTCAAATTGTTAAATATGTACAGAAGTGCAATTCACAAAGATTTTTTTGACAGTTATCGATCGTTAATTTAACACCTCCCTCAGGGTGTCGTTATGACATTTCCCAGGCGATATTTTGTTGTTAGGAGGAAGCTTTTAGCGATTTTTATAGTGTAGTGAAGTTTTTAGTAGTGTTGGGCAAGCTAGAACCATGCTCTATTTGAACTTAAAATTATCCAGAGGCGAAGAAGAACACGTTAGAATGTTGTTCAGATTTATAAACGTGTATTCCGTTCACGTACTATTTGATGACTTTTCTGAAACCCAGGTGATAGCTAAATTCCGATTATCATCTCCCATGATTTATTCTCTGTATGAGGAAATACACATGGCTTTAGAAAAGCACACACTAGAAGTTTTGCACATCACATGCTCAATCTCCACATGTGTCTTGCTTGTGTCTCTCTCTCTCCATCTGCTCTTTTCCACATGCAGCTGTTCTCCTCCCCTTCTGCTCACAGAATGCATCTCTCCAGCATTATTTAACGATCTTAGATGTTATTATTACGATTTGGGATGTTAAAATAACTCTTGAGTAGTTAGCATAACAATTGGATAAAGAGTCAGTTGAAAACCATAACGACTATGTTGAATAACGATTATAGCTTTCGTGAATACCATGTTTGCTAGCGTTAAATAAGGAGTGCTAATTTAACAACAGAAGAAAACCAATAACGTTTTTCTTTGTGAATTGACCCCATTGTCTGCTAGCAAACTTCCGTGGGGATGTTGAACTTATAATGTATAGTGTACTTTGATAACGTATAGTGTACTTTGTGAGCTTGGTTCAGGCCAGTCTGACCTAGAGTGGGATATCTGACTAATCACAACATTGTCCAGGTGGCTAGTTGTTTAATTAATATAATGTTTATAGTATATGTTGGTTGTTGTTTAGCTATGATAATTATATTCCTGTGTACAGTTTGTATTGTTAGGGTAATATTATCAGGAGGGGGATGTCCTCCTGTAGTTTATAAAGTATGTGTTCGAGTTTCAATAAAAAGTAATTTGTTTGGAGTTTACCTCACAGCTTGTCTATGTATGATGTTTGGGGTAAAAAGGGCAGGTATTAGCTTTCGGTTTGCTCGGAACGGTTTGGAGGGCAGGAGGCGCTGTTTGGCAGACAGAAGCACCTAGTCGGGGTGCACAAGTGGTTCTGCCACACAATCCATCACATTTAGGTCTAGAAAAATGAATAAGATCTGCATCTTTTATCATTTACTTTTCCAGACCTGGATGGACTCTCAGAAAAGTAGATGTAAATAGACACAGTCTGTCATGTCAAGCTACATTGTCTTGTTGCATTCCTTAAATAAGAAATTAAAAAAAATAAAAATAAAGTGGTACTAAAGGCAGAAGGTTTTCCTTGACAGAATCCATCAAGAAACTTGGTGGGAGAGCTTTTTTGCAGAGGAAAACGGTCGTGTGTATGCTTTTCATCAAGAAAACTGACGTGGAACTCGACAAGAAAAAAAGAGAACAAGTTCTCTTTTTCCTCGTCGGGAGTCTCAATTTTCTTGTTGTGTTCCTTGTCGGGCTGGTTTTCGACGATAAACACATTCATGTGTATGCTTAGAAACCCGCGCATGCTCAGAATAAAGTATGAGATGGGAGCGCACCTTCGGTAAAAGTAGCGTTTTGTATTTGTCACGCTGTAACAGACTGAAAAGTGCAAATCGTCTCTTTCCAAACTTTTACCCCCCTGGTGGTATTCCCGAGTCTGACTCGGGGTTACATTTTTGTGCTGCGATCGGTAACCCCGAGTCAGACTCGGGCTCGCCTCGCAGAATCCACAGGCAAGGTTTACTTACCTTGTCCCTGGATCCAGCGAGGCATCTGCACTGTGTGAGCGAGCGGGTGCTCGCTCGATTCACACAGTGCCTCTGTGTGCCGCCGAGCTCTGTTCCCTGGGATGTTACGACGCACGGGGCGGAGAACGGCGCCATATTCAAAAGGGTAAACAAACACAACACAATCAGTATACTGTAATCTTATAAATTACAGTACTGTATGTAAAAAACACACACACCCTGTGTCCCTAGTGGTCTGTCCAGTGTCCTGCATGTACTTTTATATAATAAAAACTGTTCTTTCTGCCTGGAAACTGTAGATTGTCCATAGCAACCAAAAGTGTCCCTTTATGTCAAAAAATGGTTTTCGAGCAGCTATAAAACAGCGATAATAAATTAGAATCACTTGCAGGATTGAGCGATAGCGATTTGTGGGGAAATTCGTCATAAAAAAAAATGACAGCGACAATTCTGCAACTGAGCAAATTTCAGTGATTTTGAGTTGATTACATTATTGAAGAATTTTTATTATAATTATATTATTATTTGTTATAATTACTTATAATTATTTATTATATTATAATTTATCATTTTGTTTTAAAAAAAATGCCTAGTAGACTCGTGTTTGGTCAGATTTAAGTGAGTTATTCCTAAGAATTACAAGCCTACAGTATAAAACGCCAAATTTCCTTGCAAATAATGGTACCGCTTTCAGCACCTAAAATCTGAAAGAGTCATACCGCCAGGGAGGTTAACACGCAGTAACATGAGATTAGCAAAAGCAGCCCCAAGGGTTGTGCCAGTGGAATCGAACTTCCCCTGTCGTCGTATGTGTTGTACGTCACCGCGTTTGAGAACGATGAGATTTGGTCTTGACAGTGTGTACGCAAAGAAAGCTTGTCAAGTTTCTCGACAAGCCTAACAAGGAACTCGTTGAGGAAAACGATGTGTCTTTTCCGTCGAGTTCCTCGGTCGTGTGTACGAGGCCTGACTGCATTCTACTTGCCTGAGCCTTATCCCGGGCCCGTGCTGTGCACAAGAGCAGCAGCTCTCTTAGCACTCTCTTTCCTCATTGGACAGAAGGGCAGCAGTGGGAGCCATTGGCTCCTGCTGATGTCTATCACAGCCAGTGAGCAGAGAGAGGAGGTGGGGATGAGCTGCGCTCTGTGTATCAATGGACGCACAGAGCCAGCTCAGGAGTGAGCATGCACAAGGACACAGGCAGGGGGGAAAGGCCAGGAGCGCCAGCAGAAGAGGAGGATCCGGGCTGCTCTGTGATAAACCATTGCAAAGAGCAGGTAAGTATAACACGTTTGTTATTTTCAAAAAAAAAAATCCTATAGAATCACTTTAAAAATATTTTGCTGACAAGGGACCCTCTCCAGTGCTAGTATGGGCAGCTCCAGCCTCATTGTGTCTTTTTTTAGCTGAAATATTAGCCGTCAATAAATACACTATGGAATAATGATGTTGTTTACCCTCAAGGGCGAATTGGTGAAAAAGCCAAGTAAAGTGTCGATATAATAATCCGAACTCCAGCTGTCTGTGTCTCTACTTGTTCATAATTACCGATTGCTGTCAGGACATATGCCTTCCGAAGTGCATTCTTGTTGTTAGTAGTCAGTGTTTGCAGAGTCGCCATCAGTGTGGGGGACTGCTGTCACGATCATGCTGGGAATATATGTTTTTCAAAAGCAGTTTTTAGTATTGGGAAATCTTAAACTTAAACTAATCTCAAAATATCTGTGACTGTTCAGTATGTTCACTGTATCCTTATTCTTTTTTACATAAAGAATTAATAAAAAAAATGATATTCAAGTATGCATTCCTAAACAAAAAAAACAGTCACTTCTATTTCTCTCAGTCTCCTCCAAATTTCTTGTTTTGTTTGCTGTGTGATCTATTAGAGGGTGGCTACATTCTTTCTCCATGTTCGCACTTTATGTAAGAATGTAGCTACGCTCTCTTGCTCGCTCCTGAGATGGACAATGGACTATGGGATTGGTAGTGCGGATAGAGAAGTGTACATGACCACAACTAATGGGTGCCACATAGCTCAAAGTCTAGGCATTGGGTCATTCTGTTGAAAAAATTGATCACTGACTAGCAGTAGCGGCCCAACAATTAGGGGTACCCAGGCACTGCCCCCTCTCTGGAAACTGTGCATCTCCCGGAAGACAGAGAAGGCGCCGGAAGTGGCATAGATACCCTCAGGTGGCTCGAGTATCTATGCCCGGAAGTGGGAGCAAAATACCTGTATTAGACAGGTATCTGCTCCCCCCCCTGAAAGGTGCCAAATGTGACACCGGAGGGGGGGTTTTCCGAAAAGCGGAAGTTCAATTTTTGGGTGAAACTCTGCTTAAAACTAATAAGGGATATACTGCTCTGACACATTTACTTGTGTAAGGTAATTTTTGAGCTATTGAACCTGATAAACACTTATTTTTATAATAAGTACAGTAGAAAGTCAGTTGAATAGAGTTGAATAGAAGATTACAAAGATTTATATTTACTCAGCTAAGCAAAATGACCTTAAAGTAAACCTGTAACAAGCATGAGTAATACAACTGAAATTTTGATAAAATATGAAGAAACGGGTTAATTTTGGTGCAAATGACATATCAAAAACATCAGTAGCTGCAAAGATACAGGCATCTACATTTTACATGCAAAGTTAGACTTTTTAGTTTTGGCCTAGCCCTCTCCTGCCTTCCAAGCCTCCACATTTGTGGTTTACTAAGCAACCAGTAGCCTATGTGCCGTTTCACACTCCCGCAACTTGGGATCCGATTTGTGTCGCCCCAAGTCTTGCAACATGAGAAATTCAATTGAAGTGAGTGAGAGCCGTCTTAAAGTATACTACTGAAGTCACTCCGACTTCAGAAAAGATTCCTGTACTACTTCAATCCGACTTCTAGGCAATTTGTACCCATAGATTTCAATGGAAGTTGCCTCCAAGTTGGATCCCTATCTTAACTGAAGCAACTTTACAGGAAGAGAAAATAGTTTACTCAGGCAAACCCCTCCCTCCCACAGAGCTCAGAGGCGATTTAGTTTGCATGTGCCGCGCTATATAAGTTTTCATTCATTCATTCATTCATTTTCATTCAGAGCTGATTATTTTGTGATTGGCCACAGCCAAAGTCGCCTGTCCTAGAGGCAACTTTAAGTTGCGTTGTAAGTTGCTCCAAGTCGCGCTGAAGTCGCGCTGAAGTTGCCTTGCAAAGTCGTGCTGTAAGTTGGGTTACCCCTGTGTAAACCGGCACTTAGGAGGTAGAAAGTCAACCATGACTGTCAGAGGAAATTTTTTAATTTCTGAGCAATTTTCCTACTTATTTTTCTGGATCTGCTGATTGATGAGGTTTTGTTTTTTTATAGTGCATGTTCAGCTTGGAGTTCCACCCATTTTTTTATGTTTGTCTGTGCTGCATGCCCTAATCTCATATTGTTCAGAATGGACAATTTTTATTTATTTTGTTGCTTGTAAATACCTTTATTTTGTAGTCCTTCATTACTTCCTCCTCCTTATTAGCCTAGGCTATTAAGTCACATGGGTATTCGCAAGGGTTTCTGGGATAGGCATCATGTTTCCCAGTAGTCCTTGCAAACCTGACTGAAACCTATTACATTGCTTGTGCAGCACTGAGCATGTGCGAGATATGCAAAGCTGAAATCCAGGAAGTCATACAGTCTGGCTTCATGATGCCCACACTTAGGATGGCCATGGTCTATTTCTAGATTATAAACTAAATAAAACAAAACGGACCTTAGTTTACAGACTAACTTTACTAGAATACATTAAGCTTGTGTATTACAGAGGTTTTTATATTTAAAAGTGAAATTGTGGGTGAAACTCCCCTTTAATTGCTCATGCGAATTTCTGGATTCTTGTTTGATATTGTTGAATAGAAGCCTGTATTTCTTTTGCAGTTTTATCTGAGTAGCCCCCTCATAGGTGTCTTTCTTGAGGGCTGGGTAACCTGCTAAACGTATCTGTTTCTCGTTGTAATGGCCTTCTGTTCATTTGGAAGAAACACTGAGGAGCACTTTGAAAAAACAACTTTTCCAGTGAGAATGAAATCTGTCTAAGAATGACAAATGACAAATTCTGGCTATTGTAATCATTGAAATATTCTCAAATGAACTCTGCTTGGACTTGTTTTGAAAAGTTTTGTTGTTTTAGGACAGTCTATAAATCAAGGTTATACTTTCTAACAATACTCCTCTTGTCTTTTCAGCTTTACGTGGCTTTCTGGGCAAGTCCACAGAAACTTTTTGTGCAAGTTTTCTGGACATGTGGTGGAGTTATTTGATGAAGAGTTTAGACATCTATATGCCACATCCAAACCAGTGATGGGATTAAAGACCCCAGCTCCAATGGCGCCAGTCTTAAGAAAGGATCATGAGAAAGGGGCAATGTCAGACACCAGCACCCAGGAGAGTAAAAACACAACTTCAGAACCTTTTAGTGGGTCATCCAGTATTTCCCACACATCAGAACCACCTGTATCTCCTACATCCATCACTCCAGTTCAATCCCCCGTGCTATCTCCAGTGACATCCCCCATGCTATCTCCAGGGACATCCCCCATGCTATCTCCAGGGACATCCCCCATACTATCTCCAGTCACATCCCCCCTGCAGCGCATTAATTCTTTCCATGGCTACTCCACTCTTCGAACTCCCCCAACGCCAACCAACTACCAACAAAACTACTTCCAGAGAGGCTACCAACCTGAGTCTCCAACCCACGCGTTCAACAATAATAACAACATCTACCGCTCATTCAGGACCCGCAGAGAAGACTTTTTGAGCTCCAGGTTTACCCAAGGGTGGAGATTTTTTTCTAAACCCACAATGACCTAAAACATGCCGTTACTTGCTATGCACTGGTACAAATAATGCACTAAACTACAAACTCCAGTAGTAAAATGAAAATGAATAAGTAGAGTGTAACAAGTATAAAAGGAAAAAAATGTTTTTATTAAAAAGGGAACACTGTACATGAACAAGTGGGTAACATTTTTTTCAATGTCATAACTCACCCTACTAAGCAGGGAGCCCAACCATTAACTTTGCTTCTCTAATAAGTACGGTACCAAGAAAAACTGTTGGCCATTGTCAGGTTTTATGAATAAAAGTTCAGAGTAAGAGTAAAAACGACTCCTACTAATATCTTTGTTAGATAAAGATAAAAATCGAAACCTGACAGTTTCTCAAACCTGCTATACAGATAAAAAACCTTCAATTTTTTTTCCATCACTTATTTGGAGAGATCAAAATCTGCCTCTTCTACTCCGTACTGTTCCATTACTGTGATGGGCAATCTCATCGACCACCCACCTAACTTCACCAGGATTGTTGTTTTGTTTCAAATGTCGCTTTATACATCGACATACCTCCTTAGACCCAGTCTACCTGGACAGGTCCTCTGCAGACTTGGCGCTATCCACAGACAGCTTAACTCTTCAATAAGACGCTGAATCCAATGCATTTTAACTTCAACTAATTGCAGTACAGATGATGTATTTCCAGTCCTTTGAAGTGTAAGAAGATAATGACTTTTCTAAGCCCTGACTCTTCAAAGTACTAACATTGACTGAGGAAACATGGAATAAACAGAGCAGGTCTAGCTAGGACTGAACTAACTAGCACTAAACAGAAAAAAATACTTGTACGTGGGACAGAACAAATGTGTATGTTTTAGGGCTCCTTGTGGCTTATTAAAATGGTTGTAGGTGTGCACAGGGACCTCAGGGTACTTGTGTTTTATATAAATGTGATTATTTAAGCAGTGTTGACAACCTGACGAGTCTAGTTTAATGGCAAGCTATTATGTTTTTTTGGCTATTTTTAATGTTTGATTTTTGGCTAATTTTTATGTTTACAAGTGTAGAAACTGATCTTTATGATTTTTTTTATTGCTTGTATAAATTGTTTATGATACAAAATAACACCTAATACTGGGGGCATACATGACATTTAGGTTGCAAGGCATATTGGGCTATCTAATAAAAAGCCCATTACTGTCAGCAAGCTTGTTTATTGCCTTTATCTAACTGAAAATCCATACATTCTTTGAGCTAGTAGACAAAGGGGGTTATTTACTAAAGGCAGTGGCATTTCTAGGGGGTGGCTTTAGGAACAAAAACCCCGAATTTGGGGCCCAAAGCCCCTAGTCAAAATTTTTTAGGCCCAAACATAAACTGGAAAATGTATTTAAAAAAAAGACATTATCCCTTAATCAGTATATGCAATGCTCTTGTACATATTAAACAGTTAATCAATTGATTTTACCAGTTATCTGGAGTTGTTCTTAAAACTTGAACATTTAGTGAATACTGTGTATTGCTGTTACACTTTGTATGCATTGGCATTACGAAGTATTGTGAAATGACTAGTAAAGTTACTTCTTTTTGTATTTTGTATAACGCACATTTGTTTATTTGCTAGCAGTTTACGGCATTTTTTTTGTTCCTTAAGTCCGTTAGTGTTCTGGGTCATGTTGTAAACAGTGTAAGATTACATTTTTGCTGCTTATTGGATGTTGATGGTCAAGGGTCACCACAGAAGGGCTAAGAGTTACAAGTGGTGTACCTGGCCATGGTATGACTTGCAAAGACTACCTTTCCATACAGGGTATCTCTAGTGAGTTTTACCCCATGTTGAGCATCCACATTTCTATGGATGTTGGGGAAAAAGACTATACATTTTCTCAATTTTCCCATCTACCAAGTTGGAGGATAGAGTACTACCTGAATGGCCACAAAGTTGAGGACAAGCACATATCTTACTACTCCTCATTCCAAATAATACATTTGACAACAAAGCAACAGGTTCACCTAACTGCCACCTCTTCAGCTGCATATGCTTACCTTTACTTTGCCTACCTGTTGCTCTCTTAGCACCTTGAAGTGATTAGAAAAGCCATGCGAGTTTGCTGTGGTTGGAGTTTACTCAAGATTAAGGACTTTCTCCCCACCTTCATGTGTCGAGTGGTGGTCACTCAAGCACACAGAGCTGCATCATGGAAGGAAGGGGAGTGAGTAACATGGTTTTCATCAAGGGAAGCAACATGAATTTCACTTTGCTTGAAGGGTTGCGTTGGGGGGCCAATTCAAGGTAAGTAACTCCAGGGGCAACAGTTAAGTGGACGCGTTGCTTTTCATTGCATGTACACGGCACATGTTCACTTTACCAAATGTGATAGCAGTTCCCCTGGTGATGTATTATGTAGTTTACTGTTCTGTCTGGAAGTGTAATAGAAGGTGAAAACTGAACATGCTGAATGGCTGCACTGACACTGCATTAACTGTTGATTATTTTTAAATAAAATGTACATATTATATAAATTACCAGATTTTGTGTTTTTTATTTTACTTTTTTTCGTGAGAGGGGCATTAAGTAATTTGTAGATGCAGATACTTTGTTTAAAAAAATTGTCATACATTTATAGAAAAAGCATGGTGTTTGCCCAAAGACTGATTTCAAGAACACCAAAAAGTGAGTTTTAAGGTAAGTACCACCAACTAAAGCCATTGTGAAGTTGCCTGCCTTTCCCTTTATTTTGTTTCACTGGAAAACACTGCAGGAGAAGTAAAGCCCTGTACACACCCTCGGTTTTCTCAGCGGTAAAAAGTCCGCTGAGAAAACCGAGGGAAATGCCAAGAACCCGGCAGGAAAACTGCCATGGAGCTTTGGCCGGGAATCCTGTGTATGCTCCATCAGCACTGCCTTGCAGTGTTTCCCATAGGAAAGTAGTAGATCTGGCAGGAAAAAACACGCCAGGAATCCCGACGGGAAAATAGAGCGCAGGTTCTCTATTTTCCCAAAGGGATTCCCGGCTGTTTTCCTGTTGGGAAAACTGCGAAGAAGCATACACACGTCCGGCTTTCCCAGTCAAAAGCTCTCTTGGCGGTTTTCCTGGCAGGAAAACCGGTCGTGTCTACGGGGCTTTAGAGTTCTTACGAGATCTCAATATAAATGATTATATAAACTAGTAATATAAAAAAAAAGTAAATATAAAAAGTAAGTGAGTACAGTATATCAAAATACTAACATCTATGAAAGTTTTAGAATTACTAACAGTTTAGAGTGGCCTTTCTCAGCCTTTCCAACACAGAGGAACCCTTAAAAAAACTTTGTAAACTCAGGGAGCCGCTGCTTAAAATGACTATATGATGATACATTAGTGTGGTGATCTTGTGGTCATTGGGAAGAATTATTCCCTTACAGATAGCTAAAAAGATTAATGGTGTCAGTGGCAACTAAAGCTGGCCATAGGCGGTTTGAATCTCAGCTGATTCCTGCATGGCTGGCTGACAGATTTTACATGCAGTGGCAGTTATAGCCATTAGTAATAATCACTGTGTTGTCCCAGCAGGGATGGTTTCTCCCATCGGGAGAAGACAATTGCTTGGCGGGAGGGATTCCCCTGTCAACACTGCCTGGTTGCAGGAAAGAAATTCGCTGGCCTTATCTGAGAGGCAAAAATGTCTCATTGTTCAAGGCACCCCTAGCAATGTTTGGAGGACATGGAACCCTCAATAGACACTGGAACCATGGAATCTTTGTTGAGAAACCCTGATTTAGATTGTTGATTTGTGAACAGGGCTTATTTAGGTTCAATAAAGGTTTATTGAGTTTTTCAGATAGTATAAACAGAAACATACCATGGCGTGGCCGAGGACCCAACAAAGGGCGGCTCGGGCACAATCACACAACAATCCTTGTCGTGGGAGATAGCAAGAGGAAACGAAACAATAAAGGGGACATTGCGGCAAGGTGAGGACACAGGGGACTGCACTTCACACAGGGCACAATCGTGGCCGTCTATGGTCTCCCCTAGCCTGGGCGCCCCAATGGGAACCTTCTGCGTCCAGGGCCTAGGGGAGCTTGGAGAATCATGTGATTCGGTGAAGGCAGCTATCCAGGGTACCTATATAAAATATCACAATATGCAATCAGGTGTAGAGTACCAAAAATAAAGTGTGCAAGCAAGAGGTCCCGTGAAGCCATCGGATCGTACATTATTAGAACCATGATGAGGCCGAAGATGCGGCCAGGAAATCAAATGAGAAGAAGGAAGAAGAGAGAGATGGGGGTCAAGGGCAGAGAGAAGAAGAGTAGAATGGGGGGGGGGAAGGGAAGAGGGGGAGGAAGGAAGTGGTGGAGGGTTGGAGGCGGGGTACAGGAAGCGGTGCACCCTCTCACTAGCGGGGGCGCGTCATACGAACTTTGCCGAGTACCGCCAGAGAAGAGGGAGACAATAAATCATCCAACAAGGAGCTCCTGAGGTTGCAGTGAAAGCTAGTTCTGGGCCCTTAATTGGGTGTCGCTGGAGCGACCCTGTCCTTAAGTTTATCCGAAGTGGAGTAATGCCTCCAAACACTCCAGGTAAAGGAAAATGTAGCAAACCTGTCCAGAGACTTGGCCTGCATTACCTCCATAAGCATAATGTTATTCATTTCGCTTATCCACTCGGTAATCAAGGGGGGGGGGGGACAACTTCCAATGTCTAGAAAGCAACTGCCGTCCAGCACTCAAACAGAATTTTAGGAGGGAGTTCTTCTGAAACTTAGTGGCACCGGGGAGTATGGAGAGAAGGGTAACAGGGCTTATTTAGTACAGCATCTTTAAACTGATTTAAACCTTCCCTGAAAGGTAAAGGTTGGTCAGGTAAAGTCAAGTGGAAGGTCATACCAATTTGTAAGTGCAGTTGCTTTTTGTGGATGGTCAAGGGTTACCACCCACGGGAATTATACCCAGTTCTTAGTGAATGTGGTGAAATTTCACTTTGCAAAGAAGACCCAATCCTGTGCAAGGAAAAAAAAAAGAAAACAGCATCTTTGTTTGTTGGTGATTGGATGATAGAAGTCAGCAAAGCTTCACCTCATTCACTGTGCTCTGGAAAAACTTTCACTGAAAAGTGTAACTTCCCTTGTACATTGATTGAACAGTCTATTTTCCTTTAGTAAATCAACATTCAGGTGTCATATTTAGGTTTTTGGTAAACTCTCGTAGTGAGTAAAATCACCTAACATAGTCTGACATATTTCAGGGATACTGGTGATGGGATTAGGAAATACTAGATGGCTCTGTGGGACATTGGCGCCTTAATAAGGTAGTCATGAACTTCTTTATTGGACAATGACATAATTTAAGTTGGAGATCCGTGTGCCTTTCAACTTCTGTTTAGGGTGAGAGCAAGGCTGGGCCTCTCTTGGGGAATAGTTTGAACCTCTGTGATTCCTGTCCACTGGAGTTTCGGCATTTGACAATTGAATGGCATGGAGTGGTATTTGGAGCCAAGCAGCCCTTGCTGTTCTGGGGCTTGGATCCAAAAAGGCTTTTTAAGGATAGGAATGAGTGAAACTGAGATTTTACATTTCCCAACGTTTTAACAGAAATTTGGAGAGTTTGGCTATAGATGTTAAAGTCAATATCGAAGGCAAAGCTAAGGTGGTTTTGTAGTTTTTAATGGTTAAGAAGCTGCATTCACACCTGAGCGACAAATCGCCTGTCGCCCGACGCTCATGCCGCTGGAGGGGCGAATCCCCATTCATGTCTATAGAGATGGTTCACATCTCTAAAGCGCCGAACGCCTGTCGCCTGAAAAAAAGTCCCGGACCTTTTTTTTCAGGCGACACTGGCGTTCGGCCATAGACATCAATGGGGATGATTTGTAAAAAAATAAATAAAAATCAATCGAATCACGGCAAGTAATGCCGCGTATGCGGCGTTACTTGCCGCTCAGGTGTGAATGCAGCCTAAATGGGCTTAGAACGGCTTCTGATGTTTACAAAAACAAAATAACCTGTCTTGGACCTGTTGTACTATAAAATAGCCCCTCCTCAGCCTTATTTTTTTTTTATTTTACATTTGTAGTGTGGCAATACACAATTAAAAAAACACACACATACAAAAACACTGGATGAAAAAAATCGACCCAAAATACAGTATATCACCATCACCCCAAAATAGAAGTGGGGCAATTAGTAAGAAAAAAAATAAGTTTTGCTTTTGTGACATTTTGCAAACAGTGAAATCATTAATCTTGTTGTGAAATTAAGTTCACTGGAAGTAATCCACTTGTTCCTACTCAGGGTAACAAAAATGTATATACCGTATTTATCGGGGTATTGCGCGCACCCCCAACCTAGAAATACTTACAGTTTAGATGCCCCTCGTCGGTGTCTTGCCCGGTGTCCATCGGCGGCCTTGTCCGGTCCGGCGTCCGTCTGCGGCCTCGGTAGTGTCCTCCTCTCTTCTCCCGCGCTGTCTCCGAGTCGAATCCCTGCTTCCCGCGTTTAGTTTGAACGCCGCCGCCCACATATACCGAGCACAGTACACTCGGGCACGCTCAGCTTCTCACGTATAAAGGCTAGGAGCGTGACCGCGAGTGAAGCCGAGCCTGGCCGAATGTACCCGAGTGTACTGCGCTCAGTATATGTCGGCGGAGGCGTTCAAACTAAGTGCGGGAAGCGGGTATCGGCATTTATCGCGCATCCACGATTTTCCCCTTATTTTAAGGGGAAAAAAGTGTGCGTATACGCCGATAAATACGGTAAAGACTAACCCAAGAGCCTTAACTTTAAAGTGATTCTAAGGTTGTGTGGGCCTGTGAAATGGTAACAAACTTTGGCGAAAAAGCTTTAAAAAGCCCCCACAGGTCGTCAATTTAACCACCTTCAATACTGGGCACTTTCGCCCTCTTCTTGCCAGGCCAATTTTCAACTTTCAATGCTGTTGCACTTTGAATGATAATGATAATTACTTAGTCATGCAACGTTTTATCCAAATTAAATTGTTATTTTTTTTTCACACAATAAGAGCTTTTTTTTGTGGTATTTAACCACCACTGGGTTTTTTATTTTTTGTGCTACAAATGAAAAAAGACTAAAAAATGTGAAAAAACATTTTTTTCTTAGTTTCTGTTATACAATTTTGCGAATAAGTAATGTTTCCTTATAAATTTTGATCAACATTTATACTGCTACAAATCTTTGGTAAAAAATAACCCAAATCAGTTTGGTCTTATCATATTATTATCATATTATTTGGTCTTTGTGAAAGTTATAGCTTCTACAACTATAGTGCCAATCATTGAAAATTGATCACACCTGATATACTGATGATGGTAAATGGAGAAAAAATTGCGCATACCAAATAAACAGAAAGAAAATGGATAAAAGCTGCGACTCAAATATGTTATACAACATAAAATAGACTATAGACAGGGAGGGGAGTCGCGCTAGACGTGAGATATTGCTTACTGATAGCACAATATAATGTCAAAAAATATAGTAAAATACAAAACCACAATTGCTAATAGTGTAGTCCACCCAATATCCTGATAGGTGAACAAGAGAACCTAATAGGTCAAACGTGATCAAAAGGGGTTAAATTCTTGATGTTGGTCAAAAGTCCATCTCTATAACCAATGGTATTGAATCTTGATACACAAAAAACGTGAAAAAAACAGTGTCCCGTTACATTCATGAAGGTCTTGCACTTGTAGAATTTCCATAAGAAATGACAACACCGGGAAGAAAAAAGAAAAAAACTTTCATAGTGTGATACTGTTATAAAAAATATATGCACCCGTGAAAGATAGCTATTTATTAGAAAAAACAGTGACAACCCTTCACCATAGGGCACAGTTCACACTGACCCTTACCAGATCGTAAGACCCTCTCGAGGTCAAATGCAGCCTTAAGGATGGTGAAAATGGGCTTCGTTTTATAACTTCATATTTTCCTCAGATGAAACAAAAAGAGAGAAACTTTTCATAGTGTGGATTGAATGGAAATGAATCACAATCACCCGTGAGGAGAATCAACAAATACTGTGAGGGAGAGGAGTGCTGGTACCACCACCGGACGCACACACTGACCCTTACCAGATAATGAGATCCACTCTAGGATCAATAAAGGCAGCAAGGAGGTGAATGTACTGTGTATGTTGTATCAGAGACCAATCCTCGATGAATCACAGCATAAAAACAAAAGGAAACTGGAGATAGTGTGAAATCCTTAAAAAATTTATTCTAAAAGAAGCCAAAAATGCGCACTTACAAACAGATGCAAATTCAAGGCGATGTATAAAAGATGCCGGCCGGCTTGTGGAACGCGGATGTCCCTCGTGTTGTTGCGATGACGTGGGAACGTCTCCTCCCAACGTTTCGTCTTACAAAAGACTTGGTCACGGGATAAGGACGACGCACCACGTCATCGCATAAGAACCCTCTATGGGCGGAGTTAGCTTCACATGGACATAGCCCCGCCATATTGAATAAGGGATAAAGTAAGGGAAAACCGATCTCTACCCGTATTTCCAATGTAAATACAGAGAAAAAAACTGACATAGAGAAACACGATTAGCTAATCGCATGGGCAGCCCCTGTCAACGTGTAATGACACGGGAGCAGAAAAACAACATTTTATTTTTAAATTTTAAAAAAAGGAGCTGGAACACCCCATGCACTTATTAGAGTGACACCGGAGCTCAGCGCGATACTAGAGAAAAACAAAATAAAAAAAGTCATGTTACCATGTACCATGTGAAACCAATTCGAGGTCGCTGGTATATCACATGTCTAGCAGACCCAGTCATGCAATATATCTGACAACCAATGTTAGGCGATACAGTTATACGGAAACAGGTGGAAATACATAACAGTTCACAATGTACTATGTCACTTATCACCCATGCACTCTGCCTGACAAACAAAGTAAGGCAATGCACTTGTGATGAAATAGGTAGATATATGTTACAAATCCCAATATGCTGCAAGACATAGGTATACATTGTAAATCACAATATGGTACTAGATACCAGAGAGAGAAAAACAAATAAACAAAAAAGATCATATTATCATATGGAGCCAATTTCAAAACCACTGGTATAGTATATGTCTAGCGAACTAAGATATATATTATATCTGACAAACAATATTAGACAATGCACCTATACTGAGTGCTATAGATCACACTACACTAGGTCACATGTCACTTGTTACCCATACACATATCATTTATTGCCCGTGCATTATACCTGACAGGCAAGGTCAGGCAATGCACTTGAAGTGATACAGGTAGATGTATATTATATACCATAATATGATCTGTCACATATCGCTTAGAACATATAGGGAAACAAGATGAGGGCATATTTGACTAATAACAAGCAACCCCTACCTGGCGTATCTTGTCATGGAATAAAATAAAATGAAATAAAGTACGAAAACCACGGACCACCTGTATAAATCCACATACAGTGGAAAAAAACATAACTTTTCTAAAGAAAGAGTTTAGCAAGGTTAGTGGCTATCCCACATGGTACCTCAGGAATTGTCTATAAAGCAATTCACATCCACTTCTATGTTGAGGCCATGTGGCTCAAAACATCTAAGAGTGTGGATCCATGTCATCTCAGAGCGGGAAATACTCCTAACAAGATCGCTTCCTCGCCACTGGGCCTGATATTTATCAATTCCCATAAAAATGGTGCCCCTTGGGTCTTTATTGTGTGTGATTAAGAAATGCTTAGAGACCGAATGGTCAGGGAAGCCACTACATATATTGGTCAGGTGCTCGTTTAGGCGTATGTGCAGTGGACGTTTAGTCCTACCCACATACTGTAGCCCGCACGGGCACTGGATCATGTAAATGACTTCCACCGTGGAGCACGTTATGAAGGATTTGATCTGGTAAACCTTGGTTGAATACCTGGAACAAAAACTGGTAGACCTCTTAGGAGTGTGGTTACTGACCATACACACCTTACAACGTCCACACTTGAAGAAACCCTTCAGATCAGATGAAAACATAGACAGAGTCTTGGGTGGATCCAAAACATTTGGGGCCAATTTGTTCCTTAATGATGTAGCGCCCCTAAACACTACCTGAGGTTTGTCAGGCAAGATGTTATTCAGAATTCTGTCACTCTTAAGAACATGCCAGTGTTTGTTCAGAATGTGCTTTATAGTGGCATGCTGACATGAATAGTCTGTCACAAAGGGGTATCTATACTTGTCAATCATAGTGGACTTAGGTTTACCTTTCAAAATAACCTCTCTATTAGTATTGATTACTGATGTTAAAGACTCAGTCAAGAAGGAGGGACTGTAGCCCTTCTCCAAGAACTGTTTATTCAAGATTTCAGCCTGTTTTAAAAAAATCGCCTGATCACTACAATTTCTCCTCAGTCGAAGAAATTGGCCCTTAGGGACGGCCGTCAGCCAACTGGCATGGTGGCAACTATCATGAGGGATGAAAGAATTTCGGTCCGTGGATTTAAAATAAGTGGACGTGGACAGCTGGTCTCCCTCTCTTGTGATGACCAAATCCAAAAAATTAATAGTTTTCATGCTTGCCTCATACTTGAGAATAATCCCGATGTCATTAGTATTGAGGAATTGCATGAATTGGGTAAGGTCACTCTCACTGCCCTCCCATAGGAGGAGGATGTCGTCGATGTACCTAGCCCACAGGAGCACCTGGGGTCTAGAAGGCACATCGACCACATCCTCCTCCCACTTGGCCATAAATAAATTGGCCAGGCTAGGGGCATATTTAGCCCCCATAGCAACTCCCCTATCTTGGCGATAATACCGTCCATCATGCCAGAAAAAATTATGGGATGCTGCATAAAGAAGCAATTCCATAATGAACGCAATTTGCCCATCAACAAGGCCTGAATCCCTCTTAAGGAAATGTGAGACTGCCTCTAAACCCACCTCATGGGGAATTATGGTGTATAATGATGTGACATCAGCGGTCACAAGCCATACATTTGGGGGGAGTGATAATCCAGCCAATAAACCAATGATATGACTGGTATCCTTGACAAACGAGGGCATAGCCTTCACCAAAGGCTGAAGGTAAAAGTCAATATATTTGCCCACCCGGGACGTCACAGAGTCTATGCCACTGACTATGGGGCGACCCGGGGGGCAAACAGGGTCCTTATGCACCTTAGGCAGGTAATACATAATCGGTACTCGAGGAGCCTTGGGAACCAAAAAGGATTTCTCCTTAAGGTTAAGTATATTAGACTGAAAACCCTTATTTACAATCTCAACCAAGGCCCTTCTGTATTTCTCTCCCGGATTAAGAGGGAGAGGGGTGTATGTGTCCCTATCGCTCAAGATATTGGACATCTCCTGTAAGTAGTCTTGTTTGTTTAAGACTACAATGCCCCCCCCTTTGTCGGCGGGGCGAATCACAAGATTCTTATTATCGCAAAGAGTTTTTATACCAATTTCTATGTCCAATTTACACCGAACTTTTTTGACATGTGTGTTGTCTAAATCCCTGAGGGATAAATCTCTGAAGACTTTCAGAGAGGCCGGTAATTGTCCTGGTGGATTGTATGTGGAAGCATTAGCCAAGCCAGAATGGACATAATTATGGACAGACACTTTAGATGGACCAAAGGGATTGGATGATAAGTACCGTTGGACATTTAATTTCCGGACATACTTATGGATGTCCATATAGGTCTTGAATTTACTCATATTTTTTGGAGGGGCATATTTCAACCCTTTATCCAGTACAAGGAGTTCAGATTCGGTTAACTCATGAGAACTCAAATTAAAAATCCCGGAGTTGGTTAAATTTTTGGTCTTTTGGGACTTAGCGTGCCTCCCCCCTCTGACCCCTCTTTTAACTCTGCCAATCTTTTTAGACCTTGTCCAGCTCGGGGAAAACCCCAATTGGGCTGGACAAAGTTCATAGATTGGTCGCCATAGCCGAGTTCATATGGTGCAGACGGCATGGTATAGTGGGAATTAGGAAACAAATTCTCATTTCCCATGTTGTCAATATCCCCTAAAGGTAAAAAACTATTTTGGGTCAAAACATTGTATTCCGGTTCAAAATTACCAGTATAGTGGACCACATCATTGTTTCTTAATGTCTGTGTGGTATGTGGGCTAGGCCCCTGATTGTACAAATTGTCTCTCATTGGGCCATGAGAACTACTCTGGCTATTGCCATACCCAGGCGGAAAAAAGGGGGGGGGGACCCCCATAGTTACCCCGACCCCGAGAGGGGAGGGGGGCTTGACCTCCTACAATCTCTGGTCCCCAATACTGGGGCCGGTAGCCTGGGGGTGGACCAGAGTGATTACGTTGCCCTCCAGACAATCCCAAATATTGGGGTTGTGAAGCAGAGTTTTTTTGAAAAGAGCCCTTCTTCTGTTTAGACTGGTTTTTGGGTGTGCCCCCCGTCCCTGCACGATTGTGCTTATTCCTAACCACCGGTGCTGGAAGCAAGCTGGCAACCTCATTGACTATTTGTGGATGGGCTGAAGTAATTTCCATCCCAGAAAGGTTTGAATTATTGGTGTCTGTCGCCAATTTCTTTTGCCATTCAAACACGATCTTAGAGTGGTAATCACCAAAATCCCTATTGAACTTTTTCTTCTTTTTTATTTTCTGTTCTCTTTCCTCCTTCTCTAGTATCTTAAGAAGATTTTTTGATCTATCAGCATAATCTGCACTAGACATAAAGGGGGAAAGTTTCTCTTTGATGAGTTTGACCTCATCATCCAGTTTTTTGAGTTTTGTGGCTTTACGGTCACTTAGAAACCTCAAAAGATTAAGCCCCATGTCATTAAAGTACTTGAACCACCCCTCTAGGTCCAAATCCCCCTTCTGGGGAGCAATTTCCCATCTGAGGCTCCGCGGCACCATCTGGTGTTTGAGGTATGTCTCTAAAAAAACCACATCCCACTGGGTATGTAGTTCGGAGATGGTGAGATTTTTAAGTCTCATAAATAGACCTCCTATGTCATTCTCTCCATCCTTAAATGTTTCAAACACTCCCTCGGAGTTAACAACACGTGTGGCCCTGAACTCAAAAATGTCCATAGTTACAAGATGATTTCACCAGAGGAAATCTTACTCTATGACAAAGTACAAAAAAAGGTAGCTGCAATATATAGTATAAGAACAGAGTATGGTAAATGGAGAAAAAATTGCGCATACCAAATAAACAGAAAGAAAATGGATAAAAGCTGCGACTCAAAAATGTTATACAACATAAAATAGACTATAGACAGGGAGGGGAGTCGCGCTAGACGTGAGATATTGCTTACTGATAGCACAATATAATGTCAAAAAATATAGTAAAATACAAAACCACAATTGCTAATAGTGTAGTCCACCCAATATCCTGATAGGTGAACAAGAGAACCTAATAGGTCAAACGTGATCAAAAGGGGTTAAATTCTTGATGTTGGTCAAAAGTCCATCTCTATAACCAATGGTATTGAATCTTGATACACAAAAAACGTGAAAAAAACAGTGTCCCGTTACATTCATGAAGGTCTTGCACTTGTAGAATTTCCATAAGAAATGACAACACCGGGAAGAAAAAAGAAAAAAACTTTCATAGTGTGATACTGTGCCCTATGGTGAAGGGTTGTCACTGTTTTTTCTAATAAATAGCTATCTTTCACGGGTGCATATATTTTTTATAACAGTATCACACTATGAAAGTTTTTTTCTTTTTTCTTCCCGGTGTTGTCATTTCTTATGGAAATTCTACAAGTGCAAGACCTTCATGAATGTAACGGGACACTGTTTTTTTCACGTTTTTTGTGTATCAAGATTCAATACCATTGGTTATAGAGATGGACTTTTGACCAACATCAAGAATTTAACCCCTTTTGATCACGTTTGACCTATTAGGTTCTCTTGTTCACCTATCAGGATATTGGGTGGACTACACTATTAGCAATTGTGGTTTTGTATTTTACTATATTTTTTGACATTATATTGTGCTATCAGTAAGCAATATCTCACGTTTAGCGCGACTCCCCTCCCTGTCTATAGTCTATTTTATGTTGTATAACATTTTTGAGTCGCAGCTTTTATCCATTTTCTTTCTGTTTATTTGGTATGCACAATTTTTTCTCCATTTACCATACTCTGTTCTTATACTATATATTGCAGCTACCTTTTTTTGTACTTTGTCATAGAGTAAGATTTCCTCTGGTGAAATCATCTTGTAACTATGGACATTTTTGAGTTCAGGGCCACACGTGTTGTTAACTCCGAGGGAGTGTTTGAAACATTTAAGGATGGAGAGAATGACATAGGAGGTCTATTTATGAGACTTAAAAATCTCACCATCTCCGAACTACATACCCAGTGGGATGTGTTTTTTTTAGAGACATACCTCAAACACCAGATGGTGCCGCGGAGCCTCAGATGGGAAATCGCTCCCCAGAAGGGGGATTTGGACCTAGAGGGGTGGTTCAAGTACTTTAATGACATGGGGCTTAATCTTTTGAGGTTTCTAAGTGACCGTAAAGCCACAAAACTCAAAAAACTGGATGATGAGGTCAAACTCATCAAAGAGAAACTTTCCCCCTTTATGTCTAGTGCAGATTATGCTGATAGATCAAAAAATCTTCTTAAGATACTAGAGAAGGAGGAAAGAGAACAGAAAATAAAAAAGAAGAAAAAGCTCAATAGGGATTTTGGTGATTACCACTCTAAGATCGTGTTTGAATGGCAAAAGAAATTGGCGACAGACACCAATAATTCAAACCTTTCTGGGATGGAAATTACTTCAGCCCATCCACAAATAGTCAATGAGGTTGCCAGCTTGCTTCCAGCACCGGTGGTTAGGAATAAGCACAATCGTGCAGGGACGGGGGGCACACCCAAAAACCAGTCTAAACAGAAGAAGGGCTCTTTTCAAAAAAACTCTGCTTCACAACCCCAATATTTGGGATTGTCTGGAGGGCAACGTAATCACTCTGGTCCACCCCCAGGCTACCGGCCCCAGTATTGGGGACCAGAGATTGTAGGAGGTCAAGCCCCCCTCCCCTCTCGGGGTCGGGGTAACTATGGGGGTCCCCCCCCCCCTTTTTTCCGCCTGGGTATGGCAATAGCCAGAGTAGTTCTCATGGCCCAATGAGAGGCAATTTGTACAATCAGGGGCCTAGCCCACATACCACACAGACATTAAGAAACAATGATGTGGTCCACTATACTGGTAATTTTGAACCGGAATACAATGTTTTGACCCAAAATAGTTTTTTACCTTTAGGGGATATTGACAACATGGGAAATGAGAATTCGTTTCCTAATTCCCACTATACCATGCCGTCTGCACCATATGAACTTGGCTATGGCGACCAATCTATGAACTTTGTCCAGCCCAATTGGGGTTTTCCCCGAGCTGGACAAGGTCTAAAAAGATTGGCAGAGTTAAAAGAGGGGTCAGAGGGGGGAGGCACGCTAAGTCCCAAAAGACCAAAAATTTAACCAACTCCGGGATTTTTAATTTGAGTTCTCATGAGTTAACCGAATCTGAACTCCTTGTACTGGATAAAGGGTTGAAATATGCCCCTCCAAAAAATATGAGTAAATTTAAGACCTATATGGACATCCATAAGTATGTCCGGAAATTAAATGTCCAACGGTACTTATCATCCAATCCCTTTGGTCCATCTAAAGTGTCTGTCCATAATTATGTCCATTCTGGCTTGGCTAATGCTTCCACATACAATCCACCAGGACAATTACCGGCCTCTCTGAAAGTCTTCAGAGATTTATCCCTCAGGGATTTAGACAACACACATGTCAAAAAAGTTCGGTGTAAATTGGACATAGAAATTGGTATAAAAACTCTTTGCGATAATAAGAATCTTGTGATTCGCCCCGCCGACAAAGGGGGGGGCATTGTAGTCTTAAACAAACAAGACTACTTACAGGAGATGTCCAATATCTTGAGCGATAGGGACACATACACCCCTCTCCCTCTTAATCCGGGAGAGAAATACAGAAGGGCCTTGGTTGAGATTGTAAATAAGGGTTTTCAGTCTAATATACTTAACCTTAAGGAGAAATCCTTTTTGGTTCCCAAGGCTCCTCGAGTACCGATTATGTATTACCTGCCTAAGGTGCATAAGGACCCTGTTTGCCCCCCGGGTCGCCCCATAGTCAGTGGCATAGACTCTGTGACGTCCCGGGTGGGCAAATATATTGACTTTTACCTTCAGCCTTTGGTGAAGGCTATGCCCTCGTTTGTCAAGGATACCAGTCATATCATTGGTTTATTGGCTGGATTATCACTCCCCCCAAATGTATGGCTTGTGACCGCTGATGTCACATCATTATACACCATAATTCCCCATGAGGTGGGTTTAGAGGCAGTCTCACATTTCCTTAAGAGGGATTCAGGCCTTGTTGATGGGCAAATTGCGTTCATTATGGAATTGCTTCTTTATGCAGCATCCCATAATTTTTTCTGGCATGATGGACGGTATTATCGCCAAGATAGGGGAGTTGCTATGGGGGCTAAATATGCCCCTAGCCTGGCCAATTTATTTATGGCCAAGTGGGAGGAGGATGTGGTCGATGTGCCTTCTAGACCCCAGGTGCTCCTGTGGGCTAGGTACATCGACGACATCCTCCTCCTATGGGAGGGCAGTGAGAGTGACCTTACCCAATTCATGCAATTCCTCAATACTAATGACATCGGGATTATTCTCAAGTATGAGGCAAGCATGAAAACTATTAATTTTTTGGATTTGGTCATCACAAGAGAGGGAGACCAGCTGTCCACGTCCACTTATTTTAAATCCACGGACCGAAATTCTTTCATCCCTCATGATAGTTGCCACCATGCCAGTTGGCTGACGGCCGTCCCTAAGGGCCAATTTCTTCGACTGAGGAGAAATTGTAGTGATCAGGCGATTTTTTTAAAACAGGCTGAAATCTTGAATAAACAGTTCTTGGAGAAGGGCTACAGTCCCTCCTTCTTGACTGAGTCTTTAACATCAGTAATCAATACTAATAGAGAGGTTATTTTGAAAGGTAAACCTAAGTCCACTATGATTGACAAGTATAGATACCCCTTTGTGACAGACTATTCATGTCAGCATGCCACTATAAAGCACATTCTGAACAAACACTGGCATGTTCTTAAGAGTGACAGAATTCTGAATAACATCTTGCCTGACAAACCTCAGGTAGTGTTTAGGGGCGCTACATCATTAAGGAACAAATTGGCCCCAAATGTTTTGGATCCACCCAAGACTCTGTCTATGTTTTCATCTGATCTGAAGGGTTTCTTCAAGTGTGGACGTTGTAAGGTGTGTATGGTCAGTAACCACACTCCTAAGAGGTCTACCAGTTTTTGTTCCAGGTATTCAACCAAGGTTTACCAGATCAAATCCTTCATAACGTGCTCCACGGTGGGAGTCATTTACATGATCCAGTGCCGTGCGGGCTACAGTATGTGGGTAGGACTAAACGTCCACTGCACATACGCCTAAACGAGCACCTGACCAATATATGTAGTGGTCTCTAAGCATTTCTTAATCACACACAATAAAGACCCAAGGGGCACCATTTTTATGGGAATTGATAAATATCAGGCCCAGTGGCGAGGAAGCGATCTTGTTAGGAGTATTTCCCGCTCTGAGATGACATGGATCCACACTCTTAGATGTTTTGAGCCACATGGCCTCAACATAGAAGTGGATGTGAATTGCTTTATAGACAATTCCTGAGGTACCATGTGGGATAGCCACTAACCTTGCTAAACTCTTTCTTTAGAAAAGTTATGTTTTTTTCCACTGTATGTGGATTTATACAGGTGGTCCGTGGTTTTCGTACTTTATTTCATTTTATTTTATTCCATGACAAGATACGCCAGGTAGGGGTTGCTTGTTATTAGTCAAATATGCCCTCATCTTGTTTCCCTATATGTTCTAAGCGATATGTGACAGATCATATTATGGTATATAATATACATCTACCTGTATCACTTCAAGTGCATTGCCTGACCTTGCCTGTCAGGTATAATGCACGGGCAATAAATGATATGTGTATGGGTAACAAGTGACATGTGACCTAGTGTAGTGTGATCTATAGCACTCAGTATAGGTGCATTGTCTAATATTGTTTGTCAGATATAATATATATCTTAGTTCGCTAGACATATACTATACCAGTGGTTTTGAAATTGGCTCCATATGATATGATCTTTTTTGTTTATTTGTTTTTCTCTCTCTGGTATCTAGTACCATATTGTGATTTACAATGTATACCTATGTCTTGCAGCATATTGGGATTTGTAACATATATCTACCTATTTCATCACAAGTGCATTGCCTTACTTTGTTTGTCAGGCAGAGTGCATGGGTGATAAGTGACATAGTACATTGTGAACTGTTATGTATTTCCACCTGTTTCCGTATAACTGTATCGCCTAACATTGGTTGTCAGATATATTGCATGACTGGGTCTGCTAGACATGTGATATACCAGCGACCTCGAATTGGTTTCACATGGTACATGGTAACATGACTTTTTTTATTTTGTTTTTCTCTAGTATCGCGCTGAGCTCCGGTGTCACTCTAATAAGTGCATGGGGTGTTCCAGCTCCTTTTTTTAAAATTTAAAAATAAAATGTTTTTCTGCTCCCGTGTCATTACACGTTGACAGGGGCTGCCCATGCGATTAGCTAATCGTGTTTCTCTATGTCAGTTTTTTTCTCTGTATTTACATTGGAAATACGGGTAGAGATCGGTTTTCCCTTACTTTATCCCTTATTCAATATGGCGGGGCTATGTCCATGTGAAGCTAACTCCGCCCATAGAGGGTTCTTATGCGATGACGTGGTGCGTCGTCCTTATCCCGTGACCAAGTCTTTTGTAAGACGAAACGTTGGGAGGAGACGTTCCCACGTCATCGCAACAACACGAGGGACATCCGCGTTCCACAAGCCGGCCGGCATCTTTTATACATCGCCTTGAATTTGCATCTGTTTGTAAGTGCGCATTTTTGGCTTCTTTTAGAATAAATTTTTTAAGGATTTCACACTATCTCCAGTTTCCTTTTGTTTTTATGCTGTGATTCATCGAGGATTGGTCTCTGATACAACATACACAGTACATTCACCTCCTTGCTGCCTTTATTGATCCTAGAGTGGATCTCATTATCTGGTAAGGGTCAGTGTGTGCGTCCGGTGGTGGTACCAGCACTCCTCTCCCTCACAGTATTTGTTGATTCTCCTCACGGGTGATTGTGATTCATTTCCATTCAATCCACACTATGAAAAGTTTCTCTCTTTTTGTTTCATCTGAGGAAAATATGAAGTTATAAAACGAAGCCCATTTTCACCATCCTTAAGGCTGCATTTGACCTCGAGAGGGTCTTACGATCTGGTAAGGGTCAGTGTGAACTGTGCCCTATGGTGAAGGGTTGTCACTGTTTTTTCTAATAAATAGCTATCTTTCACGGGTGCATATATTTTTTATAACAGTATCACACTATGAAAGTTTTTTTCTTTTTTCTTCCCGGTGTTGTCATTTCTTATGGAAATTCTACAAGTGCAAGACCTTCATGAATGTAACGGGACACTGTTTTTTTCACGTTTTTTGTGTATCAAGATTCAATACCATTGGTTATAGAGATGGACTTTTGACCAACATCAAGAATTTAACCCCTTTTGATCACGTTTGACCTATTAGGTTCTCTTGTTCACCTATCAGGATATTGGGTGGACTACACTATTAGCAATTGTGGTTTTGTATTTTACTATATTTTTTGACATTATATTGTGCCATCAGTAAGCAATATCTCACGTCTAGCGCGACTCCCCTCCCTGTCTATATGATATACTGATGAACCTGATGGCCTCATTTTTTTTCTTGAGGCTCTAACATGCCAAGACAGTACAAATATCCCCTAAATGACCCTTTTTGGAAAGTAGACATTCCAAGGTATTTAGTAAGAGGCATGGCGAGTTTCTGAAGTTGTCATTTTTTCCCACAATTCTTTGAAAAATTAAGAAATTAAATAAAAAAATTCTCACAATTTGTTTTATATTAACAAATTCTTACACACGGCATAAGCATACTTGCAACTACAGTCCAAAATACATTCTGCTACTCCTCCCGAGTATGGTGATACCACAAGACTTTTTCATAGCCTGATCGCATACAGAGGCCCAACATCCAAGGAGCACCTTCAGGCGTTATCCACTTTAAGACCAGGCCTTCTTTTTTTTTTTTTTTTTAAGTGTATTTTGTGCGTGTACTCGAGAGAGGAGCCGGACTGCAGGAGTTGGGAGTAGGCAGACCTCCCCTAGAGGCAATCTGCCATCTTTCTCCATGCGGGTGTCCTCCCACACAGCCCGCCATAACCAGGCCTTCTTTCAGTACTTTTTGTTTACAAGTAAAAACCCACAAACATATATCGTTTGTAGCAGAGGCCCTAGAGAATAAAATGGTGGGTTTTGCCAATTTTTATGTCACAGTATTTGCGCAACAGTTTTTCTAACACAATTTTACACACTAACGCATAAATACATTGTAATGAATTTCAGTGCATACAGAGACAAATTAAAACCCACATTTTTGGTCAAATATAAAATATGGTGTTGCGCCAGGTAAATAGATACCAAACATGTCACGCTTTAAGATTACGCATGGTTGGGAAACTTCGGAAGATCATAGCCATCACAGGGTAGCGCCGCTGCATGGCCTCTCATTCTAACCAATGTACTGGTACGTCGACTCAAAACAACGAAGCTCCCACCCGGCCGTTTAAGGAAGAAGTTAAAGTTAATTGTGAATATTTGACCTAAATTATTACTTTCACTCCAGTATGCATGGTGATATGTAACATGCGTAGCACAATTAACACTTTCATGCATAGGTGTCCCCAACACATGATTCTTTAACCAAGGTCTAAAAGACCCTTGATATCTCATCTGTCCTCCAATGATGCTGATGTAAGGCAGGGTAGTTCGGTGAAACACATGAGCAGAATTAAGGGAAAAAATTACATCAAATGTCTAAAAAAAATTAACAATTTTTGCTACGACTTTTCCTAAACTGTAAACGCATTGGTTACTATTACATAAACAAGAAACAGCTGCCCTGTCCCTACTTTCTTCAATACTTCCCTATACTGTATATAAATCAGATGTGTAATGAGCAATGGAGACCAATCATAACTTTGAGGAAAAGCTATTTGTATTTTTAGTGACTTTCCTTTTCTGTCATGAAAATTGCGTATCAAATCTGGAATGTTATACAGCGATAGTGTTTATATTGTAAAGTCATCTTTAGGTGACTGATGTCAAATGTCTCTTTGAGATATCTCTGAGCAAACAGAGCTATAATCACAAAAACTTCATATACAGAATGTCATTCACTCCATTGTATATAATAACAGAAATCTCTTAAAGGGAACTATATTACAGAAAATATTTTTCTTTACAGGAGAAAACTATGCACTTTGTTTCTTCCTTTTGGTGCTGGCCAAATGTCTGATGGCCTAGAACAGTGGTCTCCAAGCTGTGGCCCTTTTTTAGCCTTTATCCATTCCTTGCTGCACTATTCTTTCCTCTGACCCCAACAGTGGAGCATAAAACCTCCCATTAACACCAACAATGGTGCACTATTCCTGCCATTAACACCAACAATGGTGCACTATTCCTGCCATTAACACCAACAATGGTGCACTATTCCTGCCATTAACACCAACAATGGTGCACTATTCCTGCCATTGACACCAACAATGGTGCACTTTTCCTCCCGTTGACACCAACAATAGGGCACTTTTCCTCCCATTGACACCCACGATGGGGCACTATTCCTCCCATTGATACCAATGATGGGACATTTTTCCTCCCAATGATACTGTTGCAGCCTGCTCCTGATGACCAGGCACTATGTTAAATTTAGTGGGTGTCTGAGCTGATAATTTGCTCAGACTTTGACGACTGATACAAAATCAGCCTCTGTTCTGGCTGTGGCTGTGTTTGAAGGGATTTTCCCACTGTTGCCTGTAGGTGGCGATACCACCACTGGTCAATGTTGGAACTCAGGCAGGGAACTGTGTAATGGGTGTCTTTACCCAGGAACAGCCCAGTGGGAGTGGTCTCCCCACTGGGCATGCTGGGGAAGGACACTTTTGACACTATTTTGGGACCAGAGCTAAAAATAGCCACTGATTACTGTATGAATGTCACTGGCAGGGAAGGGGTTAACACTATGGGGCGAACATAGTTAGTTTTCTCTAGGTGCAGGGCTGGTGCAAGGATTTTTGACACCCTTGGTGAAACCTAATTTTGCCGCCCCCATTGGCTGATTTTTTTTGCGCCTTCAAATTACCCACCACAGCATTCAGCACCATCCTTTTCCAATCCACCAGCCAGCAAGATTCCCTCTTGACCACACAGTGTCCTAGCGCTACCTCAGGAGTTCTTCTGACCCCCGCCAGCATCACTCCCGCTCCTACAGCCAGCATTGCTGCTGCATCATCTCTGCTCCTGCAGTGCTGTTTCAATGTTCCTTCTTGCCCCCCCCCCCCCCCCCAGCATCACTCCCGCTCCTGTCAAAATCAGCTCTGTCTTTTTACACACATTGATTTGTATCACAAGATTCATGAATTGTTATTGCTATATTTATACATTTTATATATGTTTTCATTATTCTTTTTGCACTTGATAGAGTTTTTTCATATATAGTTTTTATATATTTATTGTGTATTGTGGGATACAATGGTTAATGGCAAATTCTTTTTTACATTGTTGAAAAATTAGAATGGCATCATTTCTAACACTAACTTAAGACACAGAAATATTTTTCGGTGTTTAAAGCCCTCCGTGTGTGCGCCTCCTTCTCCCATTCCAGCTGTGCAAATTAAGCTAATTTGAAGACATTTAAGGTACCGATTGCTGATTTTAAAAATACTTTCAACCCTGAACATATTTTTCAATTTAATTTCCAGCTTTTATTATCTACCCTACCATCTGCTTTAGAGAAATAGAAACCTGACTGGTTCGTTAGGTGCAATGTCCTTAAAATGAACATCATGCCAAGACTCCTATACATTCTGCAGACTTTACCCATCAAAATACCACAAAAGTTTTTTCAGATGATCCGTTCAGCCTTTGTGAAATATGTCTGGAATGGGAAGTCGTCTCCTCAACAGAAGACCCTTCTACAGAGACCAAAGATAACAGGAGGGGTAGGCCTCCAAGATCCTGCCTTATACGGCACTGCGGTACATATGACTAGAGTGATTGACCGGTGTAGGCCCATAAACTTTGGGTCTCCTTAGAACAAGACTCTGTACCATTTTCCTTAGCTGGTATTGCCGGGGCAGGTACCCACCTCCCTCGTCTTCATCAATTGCACCATTTAATAGAACCAACGCTATTAGATAGGAACTTAAAAGATAATTTAAGTTAGCAGGCATAACCAGTTTTTCTTCACCAATGTCACCCATTATAGGCCACTCAGACTTTGCCCCGGGCTTTGCAGACAAGCTCTTTCGAATCCAAATGGATTCAAGTATTGTCCGAGCGTCTACGTTCCTACATCCATTGGGCTGGGCTCAACTTTCAGATCTTTTTGACTCCCTCACCAGCTCAGCATTGGGCAGATGGAGACTACTGCAGTTGTCTTAATTTTTACATTCCCTACTGGAACCAGCGTGCTTTGGCCAGCACCTCAACGTATTTGAAGCTCCCTGCCTCGGTGAAAGGCCCCATTCCCAAATCACTTTCTTCCTCATATTGTATCCTGCTTGACTTGTTTTCTCAGCAGGATCCTCCATATTTATCCAAATGGAAAAAGGACCTGAAAACTAAATTTACCAGTGATCAAAAGTGATGCATTCTTTCCTTTGCTCACAAATCCTCTTTATGCAGAAAATACCAAGAGACCACATACACAATTCTGTCACGGTGGTACCAGGCTCCCTCTTTCTTAGCATCTATCTTCCCGGGACACAGATCCTCTTGTTGGAGATGCTGAAACAAGGTCGGTACAATATTTTATTTCTTTTGGGACTGCCCTAATATCCAACCTTTTTGGCAACAAGTCTAACAGACTGTTCATAAATTAACAGATGTCTCCCTATACCAGGGATCTTCAAACTACGGCCCTCCAGTTGTTCAGGAACTACAATTTCCATCATTCCTAGTCATGTCTGTGAATGTCAGAGGTTTACAATGCTTCATGGGATGTGTAGTTCCACAACAGCTGGAGAGCCGTAGTTTGAGGATCCCTGCCCTATACCATAAGTCTCTACTAAAGCACTTACTGAATGCCGCTAGGGTCTGCGTCCCCAGTATGTGGAAGAACCTATCTCCACCTACCATGTCTCATTGGCTCACCAGGGTAAAGACAAGAGATTGGGGGAGCCATGACTAAGCACTAGTTAAGTGCGAAACGCGTCAGCTGTCCTGTCTTGTGGTTGTGGTGATTGTACATGTTCCAGTTTGACATTAAAGACCATCTTTTTTCAAAGATCTCTTGGAGTGCGGCTGTCCATCTTCCTCCTCTTGTTGCTATTGCTACGTGCATCGCCAGCACCTGGGTAATCCTATCGTTCCTAACTGTCTACAAGCCTCACCTGGAGAGGTGAATCCTTTCCTTTATTTAACTACTATTGTTATTATTCATCATGGATTACATCCATTCTTGCACCTTCCCCATATCCTCCGTAGGGGAGCTTTGGTGGTGCCCCAACTCTGGTTAGGCCTGGGTTCTGGGTAAGTGACACTGCTCCATATCCCCATGTACTTTATTTTCTTATATTTTTCTGTAGTATTGATATATTTTTTCTATTGTGAAAATGACTTACCACAGATATTCTCTTGATGAAGCGTTATAATCCACAAAAAAATGTTGAGAACAATGACATCCGTGGGAATCCATCGTCCCCCTAAGTGGGTTACATGAATATTGGTGATATATCCGTATTGTAGCTCTCGATTTTATTAATGTTTGTCATTTTTAATTTGAATATCCATGTATAACAAGGCATTGTTCATGTTTATCAAACATTGGGGGTTATTTACGAAAGGCAAATCCACTTTGCACTACAAGTGCAAACTACAAGTGAAAAGTGCACTTGAAAGTGCACTTGAAAGTGCAGTCACTGTAGATCCTAGAGGGGACATGCAAGGGGAAAAAAACAGCATTTTAGCTTGCACATGATTGTATGATAAAATCAGCAGAGCTTCCTCTCATTTCAGATCTACCCCTCAGATTTACAGCAACTGCACTTCCAAGTGTACTTTCAGTGCAATTTCAAGTGCACTTTGCACATGTAGTTTGCACTTGTACTGCAAAGTGGATTTGCCTCTCGTAAATAATCCCCATTGTGTCTACAACATTTAAGCTGGTACCGAGATAGTCCAAAACATTTTGTTCTTTATGGGTGACTGGTAGAGGACCGCTCTCTCAATCTTTGTCTTTCAATCTCTGGATGATGGTACAACATATCTAATTGAACTACTGCCCTTACCAATAGAAGATTCAGCCTTTCACCAGGGTAAAGGATATCCAATTGTAGCGCCCCCTTACTTTCAGTACGGGCACTACGCCAATTAGAGGAGATTTCCCCTCGCTGGGCATGCTGGGGAGGGGTATATCTGAGGCGGCTGCCACCTGTTCTGTGTGGTGTAGGTTCTTCTTCTCTGCGCGGGGTCCACGTTCCAGGTGCGCGCATCCACAGACCCCGCTCGCGTGGCCCACCTGGTCGGAGCGGCTTGCTCCATGGAAACCCATCCAGATGATGATGGGTGCCCCAGTGACTTACTGGGTCCCCAACCTTACTGAGAAGATCCCAGGCTGTGTGCTGTTCGGTGGGGGATCGGCTTGAGGAGAACCCGAAGGCAGGTTATCCAAAAGGGCTTGAACGAACCATCGGGGATCTGGTTACCGGAATTGACAGGTACATGTCAGCTGTCAACCGGTGACCCCTTTCATTGCATTTACTGGGAGGATTCTCTCAATCCCAATTGTTCTCTTGAGTACTAAAGTACTAGGCCTGTAGCAGAGGCCCGAGCCAGGTCTGTAATAGAGACCTTTTCCTCCCAGCAAGCTTCAAGTGACATTCCGGCTGCCAGGCTTATAACAAGGGTCTGTCCGGAGGCACTTCACCCACTCTGGCGAGAGTTGCGACGAACTGTATCTACTACTAGTGAGAGCAGGACTGCTCTTCTTCTAATCCAGGCCTGATACCGCACTGTTCTCTATTGCTTCATCAACCTTTCCTATCCCCTGTTGATGTTGGCCGTTGTTAACGTATTTGAAAACCCATTTGGTGACTGGACATTCGCTCACTGCTACTACTCACTGCTAATACCCCTAGACACACTACAAGGTAACTTAATACGCCAAGTCCAAACAACAACCAGCGGCTCCTTCGGGGGTGAGCGCTACACAATAATTGGAGCATTTTACAGCCACCCTCAGAAATAAAAGTGAGGAACACAGCGCACAATGGCTTCACTGGGACATGTTTCACTACTCAATGAATACTTATTATCCTAACTTGCCAATAACTACTGCATTGAGCTTGTTGAACCCACCGTGGACTCTAACCCATCCCCCCTTCCCCGACACTTTTTACTTTATCGCTTACTTTTCTTTCTTTGTTTTCTCTCTCCCACTAGACACCCTATGGGGCTTCTCTTCCTTTTCTGAAAAATACTCTTTTACTAAAACAAATTGTGAAAAAGTTTTGGGTGTGCGTTGACATTATGGGTATGAACGGCAGGAAGCCATGAGCACTGTATAATTCCTGTGTACCTGATCTGTTTTGTTCTTTCATTAGTCACTGCTTTATTTTATATACTTGGAGGACCCATGGGATTGTATACTTTTCTATCCTGATGGGAGTTTAAATTGTGAATTATATCAGCGGTGTTAAGGACTAATTTCCTCAACAACACAATGTAGTACTATTGATGTTTTTTCATGGTCTTTCCATTCATTATATCTTGTACAGTTATGTTATTTCGATGCATACCTATTAAATAAAAAAAAGTTAAAAAATACTTTCAATATTATTATATAACCAGATTAATTGTGCTCATTTATTATCTGTCAGGAGTTTAGGATTAAAATACTCACATGGTCACATGGTTCTCTAGTGAGTCAGCTGAACTATAATTAAACAACTTGTGTCAAAAAAAGACACATTTTGTAAAATTCTTGATCTAATCTGGATAAAAGCCAGGAAGGAGGATTTTGCAGTCATCTTGTTCAGTTTTTAGCTTGTCTTTCCATCTCCTTAGGTTGTGTTTTGTAAGACAGTTCTGGTGTAACATTCTCAAATTTCCACCTGTCAGGACACAAAATACTACGATACTTTATAAAAATTACATTGCCCTCCAGGACACACAATGACAAGGTGAAGATGTGTTCCTGGAAAACCATTTAGACAATAAAGCTAGCTTTTTAATATTGGGTATAAATGAAAAAATACCCCCACGCTACCTCACCAGCAGCTATATCAAAATCAATTAAATCAATAAAATACCGTTAAGTGTTTCTATATGTCGGCAGAATGGCACGGCTGGGCACAATCACGTACCTGTACGTGATTGTTAAATGCCCAGCCGTGGGTCGCAGGCACGCTCCAAAGCTGCGGGACCCGCGGACCCGATTGCCGCCGGAGTCCCACGATCGGTCACAGGAGCTGAAGAACGGGGAGAGGTGTGTGTAAACATATATATACACATACACACAGCTGACACTGCATAACCATGAATGCAATTCGGATATTTTCTTTTCTTTTCCATTGGTTAAACTAGGTGGACTTTTTTCAACTATGTAAATATTTATGCAGTTCAAACATTGCATCACAATGAGTTTGTTAGCTCTCATGTGGATGCACTGAGCAGGCCAGATACTGAGCATTATACAAAACAAAATAAATCCGGTGTAAATCTAATGGGTGAGCGGCTACAAAAACCAGTGGACAAAGGAAGATAACAGACAAAACATCACAAGTGATGTTATAACATTATAAACACTGAGGCCCGGATTCACAAAGCACTTACGCCGGCGTAAATCACTTTACGCCGGCGTAAATCACTTTACACCGACATACGTCTAAAAACAGGCCATCCTACCCCGACGTATCTTGCTTACGCCGGCGTAGCGTGGGCACAAATATGGTTTGGACGCATGTTGCTTCTCCTATTGATTAGGCATTCAAATATGCAAATGAGGGAAATACGGCGATTCACGAACGTACGTGTGCCCGACGCATGCTATGCGATGTTTCGTAAATTGTATGTCCGGCGTAAAGTTATTCCCCATAGATGAGGCGCAACCTAGCAATAGACATGCAAAGGTCTGCCCTAGAGGGTCACGCCCACTTACACTTACGCTGGCCTGCGCCTTCGAAAATACGCTGCGCTGACGTATCTTGGTGAGCAATAGCTTGCTGAATACAGTGGATGCCTCTCCGCGCTGTGCCGGCGTAAATGTGCGCCAACTCTCTGTGAATCTGGGCCTGAATGTCTATATCAAAAAAACACTAAGTGACAGAAGTGTAAGCAAAAAAGAGGGGGGACGGATTCATATAGGAAAAAAAGTCCAAATGATAAAAGGTGAGAAAACTTGATTGATGTATACGACTGGGTAAATAATCCCAGATCAACGGTGATTAACACTTGAACGTGATGCACACTTGTGAAATACCCGCCATCAATATTGCAGAGGCTTACCAGATTAATTGAACCCTAATGAGCCTACGCCCAGAGGGTCAATAAAGCTGAGTGTATACAATGGATGTGACAGAGTAGGACCGGATCTTCATACGGCAAGAAACAGCAAATCAACCAATCGAAAGGGAGATGGCTGATGCTTGCAGATGGTAACCCCCAAACGGTCAAACCATAAAACCAATGTGTTGGAGAAGAGTGAAACACATAGCGTGATACCGTAGGGCAATGATCATTTATTAATGGTTAGAAACACTTACATGGAAGTGGAAAAAAAGAACATTCTGATCAAAATGTGTGTGGCAGCAGTGGAGTTACCCGACGCGTTTCACAAAAACTTGCTTCGTCTGGTACTGAGCATTGGAGAGCAGAAAAGAACTGTCAAAAGATCTACATAACTCTATAAAGATGGAAAAGGATATAAAAAAAAAGATCCAAAGCCTTAAATTTGCCAGTCAGTACCATTAAATCACTTAAGAAGTGGAAAACTTGGGGATCTCTTGATACCAAGCCAAGGTCAGGTAGACCTGGAAATATTGCAGCCACAACTGCCAGGGAATTGTTTGTATTACAAAGAAAACCCCACAGGTAACCTCAGGAGAAATACAGGTGGCTCTGGAAAAAGACAGTGTGGTTGTTTTTAAAGCGGATGTTCGCTCAAAAATATTAAAAGCCAGCAGCTACAAATACTGCAGCTGCTGACTTTTAATATTAGGACACTTACCTGTCCTGGAGTCCAGCGCCGTCCGCAGCAGAGGATGAGCGATCTCTCGTCACTCTGCTGCTTCCCCCTCCATCCACGGTGAGGGAACCAGGAAGTGAAGCGCTCCGGCTTCACTGCCCGGTTCCCTACGGCGCATGCGCGAGTCGCGCTGCGCCTGCCGATTGGCTCCTGCTGTGTGCTGGGAGCCGAGTGTTCCCAGCACACAACGGGGGGGCGACGAGATGTGAGGAAATGCCCGTATTCTGCCCGAGACTGCTGGGCAGAGGGGGGGAGGGTTCCGATCAGCACGAGTTCACTTTAGGGTGGAGCTCCGCTTTAAGGAGCACAATACAAGAAAGGTCAAGGTGTTGTCAGGCATATTGTAACCAGGCTTTTTTGTGGCATTGGCCAAAATTTAACGACAACTGTATATATGGTGTTGGTGAAAGCCCACAGAAGAAAGTCTGGACTGTATATGCCCACTTTCACCAAATACAATGACATTTGTAAGAAAGAACATCTTACTTTACATACTGTACTACAATCAATAACACATAACCACCAAAGTCAAGCAATTAGATATGTACACTAAAATTTTACTCAAATCATAATGAAACTAAACAAAACCATATGAAAATGTTTAGGTAGAAAAGCTTTATTACATCATTTATATACGGTATAAAAACACAACACTGTGTCAACAAAAAAAGGGGCACCAAAAACTCTCTCTTAACTGGATCGGTATATATTGTATCAATACCATAGACTGATGATACAATCTACAATTGGAAGCTTATCCAGTGCTTCTCAACATGTTTTGAGGTTCGATCCGCTTCTCAGGAGTATTTTTAGAGAGTAGAGTATCTACAGAAGAAAATAGTTACACCATAAATACATGTACAGTATACGATATCAAAAAACATATATATGTATAACGAGAGGATCAATCTGGTCAAAAGGAAAAGTAGAATGGCTTACACACATCCAGAGAGGAATCCGCAACTGGGGGAATACCAGAACCAAAACTAGCAGTGGAGTAAAGATATATAAAAACACAAAAGCAGCGCCTTCTAAGCGTAGCAGTAGTAAAATTTAATTAGTGTGTCTAACAATATAAAAAACCTACTCACAAAGCAGGTGAAAAATCAGGCATGTGAACATTAATGCCGCGTACACACGGTCGTTTTTTTGCGATGAAAAAAAAACAACGTTTTTTAAAACGTCATTTAAATTGATCGTGTGTGGGCAAAACATCGTTTTTTGTCTTAAAAAAAACGACCAAAAAAAATTTCCAACATGCTTGAATTTTTTGTGTCGATTTTCAAAACGTCGTTTTTTGTTTCACAAAAAGTCACCGTGTGTAGCAAAAACGTCGTTAAACGACGTTTTTTAACCCGCGCATGCCCAGAAGCTAGTTATGAAGCGAGCTTCAATGGAAAAGTGTGGTGAACGTAACCTCGCTTTTTGTGAAAAAACGATGGTGTGTATGCAAAATTGTCTGTGAAAAGTGACGTTTCAAAAACGTCGTTTTTTACTTCACAGAAAACGTCGTTTTTTTCCATCGCAAAAAATGATCGTGTGTACGCGGCATTAGGGTTTTCATCCGCAGGTTGTAAACGTCCATCACGCTGGGTGTCAGGTTGCTGGTTACTGCTGACGGCAAGGACGATGTAAGACAAGGTCCCCCGGAACCAAAAGACAGAGAACCTGTTTCCCGGTGTAGCAGCGCGAGTGATGTCACTTCCTATGCGCGGGCGGATGCGCGCGTTTGGGACATTCGTGTCCCTTCCTCAGGCCTGAGGCATCAGGAACAGGAAGTGAGGATTTCTCAGAAGAAATAAGGACATTTAAAAGCAAAATCGAAGTATGAGGTAAGTGAAAGAGGACTGCACTAAGGTAAAGGAAGCTATTTAGGGCGGAAAAATTACCTTTACAACCCCTTTAATCTCCACTTCTCCACCCCCAGTGTTGATTGACATCTTCTCTAGTATTTTTCAAGGTAACAAGAAAAAAAATCTCCTTTTGTTGGGATTAATCAGCTTGCAAACCATTCTAGGTACAATCATACAAACAATCATTTTCTCTATAGGTAATTCAATTTTGTGTTCTTCCTATGGTCGATTTGTTGCCTCCTTGTTCTTGGGACAGTTCTGGGAATCTAACAGTCAACGATTCAGCATTTGTTGGTCTCTGAGCATATTAAATGGTGGATGATTTCCCCAGGTTCCTCAGATGGGTGAGACTGCTGTATGATGCACCACAGGCGGCCATACGTCTATCAGACAGGATGTCTCAGGCCTTTGCTCTGGGCAGGGGGACCAGGCAGGGATGTCCCCTGTCCCCTCTTCGCTCTGGCAATTGAGCCACTGGCGGCCCTGGTGCGGGATTCTCCCTCGGTCAGGGGCTTCCGTTATGGCGACATGCATGAAAAAATTATGCTTTACGCCGACGACATGCTCCTGTTTTTGGAGGACGCGGAAGATTCCCTGAGCCGGGTGATGTCCCTGGTGGCGGGGTTCGGCCATTTCTCTGGCCTCACCATTAATTGGACTAAGTCAGCCCTGATGTATCTGGACGGGCCTCCCCCATCTGATGGTAGTCCCACATGTCCTGTCCCCGTAGTAACTTCCTACAAATACCTGGGGGTACATGTCTCCCCTAAGGTGACCGATTATTGTAGCCTGAACGTCTTTCCCTTACTGACCAGGTTCAGAGACAAGATCCACATATTGAATAGGCTAAAAATGGCCCTAGCGGGCAAAACCAATCTCATCAAGATGATTCTGATGCCGCAGTTACTCTACCTACTTCACAACTCCCCGGTAGTCATCACCCTCAAGACTTTTAGAGTGGTCAACTTGCTTTTTAGGCAACTGCTCTGGCACATTAAAGCTCCCAGGATAAAACTGGAACAATTGCAGCGGCCCAAGGAGGGTGGGGGGCTGGCTCTTCCTAACCCGTGGATCTACTACCTGGCTGCACAGCTACAGCACCTGATCGGTGCCATGTCCCTGGCCCCGGCCGGCTCCTCGGCCAGGCTATTACTGCTTGGCTCGGGGGCTGCGTCGATACCGGAGGGTCTTGAGGCCCTGCGGTTTCAGAAACCTAACAAGAAAATGCCTACTTTTGCGCTCATCCAGAAGGTTTGGAATAAAGCGAGGCAGCTCCAGGGGGTCACGGGGTTCACTGAATTTAGCCCAATCTGGGAGAACAATACATACACCGAATTGGCCAAGCTAGATCAGGGTCCTAGATGGCGCCTTCAAGGCATAACTCTCCTCAAACAGGTATTCCGAGGTGGTACACTACTCCCGTTTGACACCCTTCGGTCCAGATTTGCACTCCCTCAATCCATGCTCTTTTACTATTTACAACTGAAACATGCAATTAGGGCCCAGGGAGATGCGGTGGAGTGGGCTCAGTCCCCCACTCCAGTATTTCGCGTTTTAAGGGCCGCATCTGAGACTAGAGGTATTATTTCACAGTGTTACAACATGTTGCTAGACTCATTTCTAGAGGCACATCCCATGAAAGTGGCGGACCAGTGGGAGGCAGATGTAGGTCCGATGACAGGGGACATGTGGGAGGAAGCGCTGATGGCAGTCAACAGCTGTTCGCTCAATGTAGCACAGAAAGTATCTCAGCTGTACATTTTGCTGAGGGTCTATTATACCCCAGTAAAACTTTTTTAAATGGGCGGGGTTGCGGACCCGATGTGCAACAGGTGCAAGGTAATGTCTGGCGATCTGATTATGGTGAAACATGTAGAGCAGAAGTTGCTGTATCTGCTGCACATAAGTGTATCTTTTTTATTATGCCTTGTTTTATGTGATTTATAATTAAATAATTTTTTATACTTTCTATATGTAATGTGTGATAGTTGTTTTTGGCCCCTTTATAGTCCCGCAATTTCCTACTGTTTACAAACCTATTATTTGGGATGTGGTGCCCTTTTGACCCTTCACTGCCTAATCGTATGAATTGGTCTATATCTATCTAGCTCTACATAATACACACTAAATATTCCAATCACAGTCCTAGTAACACTTGTATTCATTTTATGGTGTCCCACAAATGGAAGGTATTACACTGTCATATTTGGGTGGAAGTGGTGTGATCTGAGCCTGCCACTGTCATGTTCTGGTGGAAGTGGTGGGATCTGAGCCTGCCGCTGTCATATTTGGGTGGAAGTGGTGTGATCTGAGCCTGCCACTGTCATATTTGGATGGAAGTGGTGGGATCTGAGCCTGCCGCTGTCATATTTGGGTGGAAGTGGTGTGATCTGAGCCTGCCACTGTCATATTTGGGTGGAAGTGGTGGGATCTGAGCCTGCCGCTGTCATATTTGGGTGGAAGTGGTGTGATCTGAGCCTGCCGCTGTCATGTTCTGGTGGAAGTGGCGGTATCTGATCTTGCCGCTGTCATGTTCTGGTGGAAGTGGTGGGATCTGAGCCTGCCACTGTCATGTTCTGGTGGAAGTGGTGGGATCTGAGCCTGCCGCTGTCATATTTGGGTGGAAGTGGTGTGATCTGAGCCTGCCGCTGTCATGTTCTGGTGGAAGTGGTGTGATCTGAGCCTGCCGCTGTCATGTTCTGGTGGAAGTGGTGGGATCTGAGCCTGCCGCTGTCATGTTCTGGTGGAAGTGGTGGGATCTGAGCCTGCCGCTGTCATGTTCTGGTGGAAGTGGTGGGATCTGAGCCTGCCGCTGTCATGTTCTGGTGGAAGTGGCGGTATCTGATCATGCCGCTGTCATGTTCTGGTGGAAGTGGCGGTATCTTATCCTGCCGCTGTCATGTTCTGGTGAAAGTGGTGTGATCTGAGCCTGCCGCTGTCATATTCTGGTGGAAGTGTTGGGATCTGAGCCTGCCGCTGTCATATTCTGGTGGAAGTGTTGGGATTTGAGCCTGCCGCTGTCATGTTCTGGTGGAAGTGGTGGGATCTGAGCCTGCCGCTGTCATTTTCTGGTGGAAGTGGTGTAATCTGAGCCTTCTGCTGTTATGTTCTGGTGGAAGTGGTGGGATCTGAGCTTGCTGCTTTCATGCTATGGTGGAAGTGGTGTGATCTGAGCCTTCTGCTGTCATTTTCTGGTGGAAGTGGTGGGATCTGAGCCTGTCGCTGTCATGTTCTGGTGGAAGTGGTGGGATCTGAGCCTGCCGCTGTCATTTTCTGGTGGAAGTGGTGTGATCTGGGCCTGTCACTGTCATGTTCTGGTGGAAGTGGTGTGATCTGAGCCTGTCGCTGTCATGTTCTTGTGGAAGTGGTGGGATCTGAGCCTGCCGCTGTAATTTTCTGGTGAAAGTGATGGGATCTGAGCCTGCTGCTGTCATTTTCTTGTGGAAGTGGTGGAATCTGAGCCCGTCGCTGTCAGGTTCTGGTGGAAGTGGTGAGATCTGAGCCTGCCGCTGCCATATTCTGGTGGAAGTTGTGAGATCTGAGCCTGCCGCTGCCATATTCTGGTGGAAGTGGTGAGATCTGAGCCCGTCGCTATCATGTTCTGGTGGAAGTGGTGGTATCTGAGCCTGCCGCTGTCATATTTGGGTGAAAGTAATGTGATCTGAACCTACCACTGTCATATTTTGGTTGAATTGGTTGGATCTGCTGCTGTCACAGTGATAACTGCAGTGAAATCTATGTTACTTTCACTGTCCATTTTGGGTGTGCAATTCTTTAAAAAGGGGCCCAGTTGGTTTAACAGTTGTCAAAAGACAGGTTATTCTAGTCTGCATTTGTCTATACCAAGCTCAGCATAACTGCACCCTTACAAAAAAAAAAGCAAAAGCATGTGTCATTTAAAACATTTATAGTGACTGTTATGTGAGACCTCCCACGTCCTTCACATGGCCCTGTGTGCTCTTTCATGAATGGACCTTGAGCATCTCCAATGTAGTTCAGTGCAGTTCATTAACAAGAACAAGTTCAGTAAACAGCTCCAGCTGCTGTGTTAAGTGATTGTTGAGAGTATGGGTCCTCAAAAGCCTACAACATGACGTGGGTGGACAGAGTGAAGGGTATTATGGGAACGTCTATCTTTAATTTAATAAGCTTCCTATTGTAGAGGCAAGTTGCCTATGCACTGGGTGGCTATGCTCCTTTTGTGCACAGAAGCTGAGTCTTGTTCACGGGTACATTCTGAGCCTACGGCTTGACGTGGCTTTAATCTTCTCACACCTCTCACGCTAGAGATGTAATGACAACAATAATCCAGGTGGCTCTTTACCCTATCATTGTCATTTTTAACCATTTACCTTTAGATCCTTTGGCTTCGGGGCTTTGATAGATTTCTAAAAGAGACAACAGAAACAACATGAATCATATTATTATGAAATTCTGAAACATTAGAGCATACAGGGAAGGTATAATCCTCCCAAACACACATAGACATTCTATCCTGCTTGTTTAATTTCTATGGTTTGGGGGTATACTTATTGGCAATAATTTGTGTCCTGAGAAAACAGGGGACAATGGAGTTGATATACTAAAGGCAAATAGACTGCGCAGTTGCTCCAAAGCTTAGTAAATGAGGTAAATCTTCAAATTTTTGTTTGCACATGATTGGATGGTGGCTCGTTTTCTAAGAGTCTCTAGCGTGTCAAGATCCTACGGGCAGGGCCGTGCAAGGATTTCTGCCTACACAAGCGAAGCTCCATTTTGGTGCCCCCCCCCCCCCAACGGCCACCCACCTCCTATATAAAAAAACACACTAACATGCCAGACCTGCCCCATTACATGACCAGACTGTGCCCCATTACATGCCAGACCTGCCCCATTACATGACCAGACATGCCCCATTACATGACCAGACTGTGCCCCATTACATGACCAGACTGTGCCCCATTACATGACCAGACTGTGCCCCATTACATGCCAGACCTGCCCCATTAAATGACCAGACTGTGCCCCATTACATGCCAGACCTGCCCCATTACATGCCAGACCTGCCCCATTACATGACCAGACTGTGCCCCATTACATCCCAGACCTGTCCCATTACATGACCAGACTGTGCCCCATTACATGCCAGACCTGCCCCATTACATGACCAGACTGTGCCCCATTACATGCCAGACCTGCCCCATTACATGACCAGACTGTGCCCCATTACATGACCAGACTGTGCCCCATTACATGACCAGACTGTGCCCCATTACATGACCAGACTGTGCCCCATTACATGACCAGACGGTGCCCCATTACATGACCAGACGGTGCCCCATTACATGACCAGACGGTGCCCCATTACATGCCAGACGGTGCCCCATTACATGCCAGACCTGCCCCATTACATGACCAGACTGTGCCCTTACCTTATCCCATGCGAATCGCGGCCGTGAAACCTAACAGTAACAGCTTATCTTACCAGAATCGCGGCTGTACGATTTTTCAAAAGCCGCGCCTCCGACGTCTTCTGTTCCGTGATAGGCGGAACATTCAGCTTCCCATGAGGCACTGTGTTCAGTGTCCGCCTATCACGGAGGCCCTCTCATCCGAGGACGAGGGGGCCTCCGTGATAGGCGGACACCAAACACAGGACGAGAGGGCCTCCGTGATAGGCGGACACTGAACACAGTGCCTCATGGGAAGCTGAATGTTCCGCCTATCACGGAACAGAAGACGTCGGAGGCGCGGCTTTTGAAAAATCGTACAGCCGCGATTCTAAGGTCATTTTTTCACCCCATCCCAGGCTGCGGACCTGCCCGCCCCAAGCGGCCGCTTGGTCCGCCTGGTGGTTGCGCCGGCCCTGCCTACGGGGTAAAAATGACCGCAGCAGATATTGGCTAGAAAAAGCGCCCAGAGGCGATTCAGTTCGCATGTGTTGCGCTATACAAGTCATTCATTCATTCATGACTGATCGGAGTGTGGTTCGAGGTCTTCTTACTGCAGCTTATGTCGATTAAGCTTTACTGCTATTCTTTCTAATACACTTGTGAGTAGGCCCTGTAATTATATTTTAATTCATGTAACAAGAGGCTGCAGTCTAACTTGGAAGCAAAATGAAAATAATACTGAGTTGGATAAAGAAAATTCAGATTGAACTACAGTTGTGCCTAATCTAAATGCACTAAAAGCACTGACAAGAAGGCTCTTAGAGGTTCTTACATGTATACTGACATGGAATCATGGGCGTCCACAGAACTTTTTTCAGGAGGTGGCATCATTTTAAGGTTACCAATGCTCCGCCCCACTTTTGACAATGTCATGAAGGGGAGGGGCTTAGCTGTGAAACGGCAGACAATATTCCAGGTGTGTGCTATGTACAGGGTGCAGAATCCAGACATGTGCTATTTACAGGGTGCAGATTCCAGACATGTGCTATGTACAGGGTGCAGATTCCAGACATGTGCTATGTACAGGGTGCAGATTCCAGACATGTGCTATGTACTGGATGCAGATTCCAGGCGTGTGCTATGTACAGGGTGCAGATTCCAGGCATGTGCTATGTACAGGCTGCAGATTCCAGGCGTGTGCTATGTACAGGGTGCAGATTCCAGGCATGTGCTATGTACAGGGTGCAGATTCCAGGCATGTGCTATGTACAAGGTGCAGATTCCAGGCATGTGCTATGTACAGGCTGCAGATTCCAGGTGTGCGCTATGTACAGGGTGCAGATTCCAGGCGTGCGCTATGCACAGGGTGCAGATTCCAGGCGTGCGCTATGTACAGGGTGCAGATTCCAGGCGTGCGCTATGTACAGGGTGCAGATTCCAGGCGTGCACTATGTACAGGGTGCAGATTCCAGGAGTGTGCTATGCCAGTATGCATACCCAATCCCACCACAGAGCTCTCTTCCCCCCACAAAAGAGAATCGTCTATAACTCACAGTGGCAGGTCAGGCTACTACCATAGGCTCCTGTTGATGCACGCTGCAGGCTTGAGAGGCTGTGGATAACCCGCCCCTCCTCTATGGTATATGCAGAGCTGGGAGAGCAGGAAGGATGTTGAGTGTGCCGACTGCTGATGCTAGAGACTAGCGATGTCTTAAAATCGGACGATAAAAAGCCCTGCCGGCTGCTCCCCACAGTGCAATCTTCTTTCCTGTGCCAGGGGCTGGTACATGGAGAGTGTTCCAACACCCGCTGACCGTCTGCGAGTTGCGCTCGGGTGATTAGGGTGTACGTGCCTGGGCACAACCCGTGCGCACACCTAAGGCAGACACCTTGCTGATCACTAATTCCAGGGGGGGGGGGCACTTGCCCCTACCTGCAGACACCCATGCATTGCATAAAAGTGTTTTGTATTGTAGCTCACTAGGCCTGATCTATTAACTAGCCTGAAAAAAGAACTATGGCAAATCTATACATTTATACATGGGATGAAGGCTGCCCATACTAGTTAGAATACCAGGCTTTACATTTTTCTAAGTACCCCTGGTAATTTTGCAAATACTTGTGCGTCATTAGGGCCTCGTTTACACTGTTTGGTGGGATGGAGAAAAACCTTGCAGTTGAGCAATGTTCTTACTGCCCCTCAACTGCTCCCCCTTTAGCTGGGAAGGCAGTAGCCGGGGATGTACGCATTTCACGGCTGCAATACTTTGCTTCACAACCACAGCAGGAATTATACCCTCTGTCACTCTCAGTGGGCACCATCGCCCTCTAAACACGCCCTATTCATTCCAGTGCTGCAACCACCCTGCAACCGTGCACAATGCATCAGGCACCGTATTCCGCGATTTAGGGGGTTAAAACAACAACACTTAATCCTTTAAAGGGGTGTTCCAGACAAATTTTATGTTTATTTAAAGTCAGCAGCTACAAAAAGTGTAGCTGCTGGCTTTTAATAAACATACACTTACCTGCTCCAGCGTTCCAGCGACGCACCGGCCGGGGCTCCGCTCCCCCCCTAGCCGGCATCCTCATTGCTACTGTGGGCACCCGGCCTTCGGCTTCACGGCCGGGCACCCACTGCGCATGCGCGAGCGGCACTGCGCATGCGCGCACGGTATTGCCCGGGACTGCGCCATCCTATTGGACAGGCGATCGCCTAGCACCTGTCAGTGTCCTAGGCCATCGCCTACAGGGAGGGGCTGCAATAAGGAGATTAAGCTTAATCGCCTTACCAGCCCCTCTGCGGAAGGAGGAAGTGGGACAGGAAGTCCCACTCCTCCTGAAGCCCCCATTCCCCCCCCAAAAAAATTACATGCCAAATGTGGCATGTAAGGGGGTGAGGAGTGGGCTAAGCGGAAGTTCCATTTTTGGGTGGAACTCCGCTTTAAGGGACATTTTCACAAGAGAATATTGTGGGCAGCCATTGCCACACTCTCCGGATAAAAAGTTAGTTCCCTGGCTGTAATTCAATTGCAATTACATAAATCAGACACAGACAGGAATCTAGCTATTTCAAAAGGAGGCTTGCAATGTCACCCTCCCCATTTTCCTGTCCCTGCTCGCACCTAGTGAGAAATGCTGCTGAACACATATGTAGTGCCTGTATACTTTATGGTACCGGTGCTAGTTAAATTTAGAGGTAGATCAGAGTGTAGTTAAACTCTGATCCAAATTGTTATGTGCAAAACAGGGTCTCTGTCTCAGCTTGGCTGTGCTGTAGGCTATTCTGTTGCATTGGGGTGTTCTTCCAACCCCGGTGCTGCAGGTGGCAGCAGTGGAGTCAAGGTTTGGGTGCTCTTTTCCACCAGCCAATCAGGAGGGTTTATGCCTCGCTGTGCATGCTGGGGAGGGGTATTTATGAGGCAGACACCATTGGTTCTGGGTCTTCTTCTTCGAGTGTGGCACCCACCTTTAGGGTGAAGACATCACGGCGACCTGGCGTTATGGCCTACCTGGCCGGGGCACACGTGCCACACAGTGTTCCTGTTTCCGGGACCATGTTGGCCTGGAACATTTGAATAGCAATGGGAAACCAGTGAGCGACTAGGTTCCTACCTTTGGGGATCCCAGGCTGTGTTGCTGTTCAGTGGGGAGTACGTCTGAGGAGCGCCATTGAGAGGCTGGTGATCCAGAGGGGCCTTGACAAACCACCAGGGATCGAGGTAGCCGGACACTGAAAGATTGATCACCTGTCAGTTGGTACCTGGGCGACAAGTTGAAGGAGATCCAGGCGTAAATCATCTAAGAAGGATTGCCTATGTAACTACAAGTCAGAGAGGGCCTGTGGCAGAGGTGTCTCCCTGAAGTTCACCAAAGAGGGTCTGTGGCAGAGACTTTTCCTCAAGTTCAAGTTCACCAAGGAGGGTCTGTGGCAGAGACTTTATCCTACAATTGGCTGAGTGATACTTCGGCTCCCAGGTCAGTGAGAGAGGCCTGTCCGGGTACACTAAACCCACTTCGGCAGGAGTGGCGCAAAGAAGTGTTACGCTTGGAGCAGGACTGTTTCCCCATCATTACGCCTGAATCTGCTGTTCTCCTTTCTTCTTCAACTTTACTTTCCTCGGTTGGGTAATAAAGAGCACAACAAAGAACACCAGTTGCGGACATTCCTTTTACTTCTACCAAATGCAATACGCATCATTCACCCCTAGGAATTCGGGGGAGCCACAAGGTAAATGTGCCACCCGAAACAACCAGCAGCTCCTCTGGGGGTAGTGCTACACATACATCAATTGTCTGCATTGATTGCCCCCATCAGACTGCCCCCTTACATTAAATATCCTTATTAGAGTGCCCCTTTGCATCAAAAGTTCCCATTAGAGTGCCCTTTTACAACTATTGCCCCTCCATCAGAGTGCTCCTACATCTTATCCTATTAGAGTGCCCCCTTACATCAATTGCCGATGTAGCAGGGAGCTGAATATCTTACCTGCAGTATCAGAAGACACACTGCATCATTGTTGCAAAGAGACTGTTTCCCTCTAGTGCCAGCTAAGACTCTGTGTCATCACATCCTGTCAGCAGAGTGATTACCATCAGGGAGCAAAAAAAGTTAAATAAGTTAAAGTAGAACTATAGGCAAAACTTTTTTTCATTTTGGATAGAGCAGTGGAGGGTTATAACTTATAATTTTTTCTCATCTGTGTCCCATTGGGGAGATTTCCCTCCACTTCCTGTCCCATAGCAAAACTGGAAGTAAGAGGAAATTGGTGCAAATTAAGGGAATCCCTCGGAGACCCCATTGGAAAGTTTCTCCTTTACTTCTCTGGGGACAAAATTTGGGATTTATTTTTAACTTTCACTTTCAATGATAAATGGTAAACTGGATAAATAAGGATGGGAATCTCCCTAACAGGGGCACAGACAGCAATAAAAACCTGACACAGACATTGCATGTAATTCGCACCACATTGCTGTGCAGATCACATGCGATGTCTGAGATGCAAATTCAGCCATACAAACCACAACATGGTGCAGGACCAGTGGCGGCTGGTGCTCCATTTTTGTTGGGGGGGGGGGGACAAACCAACAAAAACAAACCCCCTCCCCACCTGGTCGGTCAGTTGGTCTGGCAGTCAAGCCCTCCCCCTACAGGCCACCAGCCCTGCACTCTAACCCCATCGAGGTCGCAGGCAGCTTCCCATGTCTCCTTCTCCTCGGCGGCTCCCCGCTGGGGCCTCCTCCTCTTCAGCAGCCAATATAGTCGCTTCTCTTCTTGGCCAATCGGACCTGCTTCCTGATTGACCGGGACAAGAAGCAAGAAGACAAAAGTGAATATTAATTTGAAGCCAATTAGAGCCTCAGGCCTCATACACACAACCGTTTTCCTCTACAAAATTCATAAAATTGGTGGCAGAGCTTTTTTGCAGAGGAAAACGGTTGTGTGTATGTTTTTCGTCGAGAAAACTGTCGTGGATCTCGACGAGAAAAAAGAGAAATGTTTTTGTCGTCGGGAGTCTCAATTTCCTCGTCGTGTTTCCCGTCGGGCTGGTTTAGGACGAGAAACACGTTGGTGTGTATGCTTAGAAACCTGCGCATGCTCACAATAAAGTATGAGACGGGAGCGCACCTTCCGTAAAAGTAGCATTCGTAATGAAGATAGCACATTTGTCACGCTGTAACAGACTGAAAAGCACGAATCGTCTCTTACCAAATTTTTACTAACACGCAGTAACATGAGATTAGCAAAAGCAGCCCCAAGGGTGGCGCCAGTGAAATCGAACTTCCCCTTTATAGTGCCGTCGTACGTTTTATACGTCACCGCGTTTGAGAAGGACAAGATTTTGTCTTGACAGTGTGTATGCAAAGAAATCTTGACAAGATTCTCGACAAGCCTGACAAGGAACTCGTCGAGGAAAACGATGTTTCATTTACGACGAGATTCTCGGTCATGTGTACCGATCTGTCCAACTCTTTTTTTGGTCAGCACTGTAATAGAATCGCATGGGTGTATCATTTAACAGTTCACACTGAGATCTGCGAAACCGATCTGTCATTAACTTTCTACTAACACCCGCAGCGGTTCGCAGAGGGCAGTAAACCCAGCCTTATTCCATCGCCACTACGTCTAAAACAAAGAAAGAGTTTTGCCTTTAGTTGCACTAACCCTTTAAAAAAACTCTGACAAAGCCCCTCACACACATTCTTATTGGCTCATTATTATGATGAACAGCCTAATTGGCCAATAGGAATGTGCAGAAGAAAGTAAAGGAAAGGGAATCTTCAGTGCTTCCCTCCAATGACAGTCTATTTAACAGGATGTATCGTTGTGACATTTTACTGCTCATTCCAGTACAGTGGAACCTTGGTTTATGAGTATGAGCAGGAAAAAATAGAAAGATCAACTGCGCTAAAGATTTAAATGACATAAAAGTAATAAGAAGCAATTAAATGCTTGAAGTGGTAGAGAGCAACTCAAAGCTCAAAGGAAGTTGCACCTGACTGTACTAACAAACACAGGCCCAGATTCATAGAGCAATTACGCCTGTCTAACTGGTGTTAGACAGGAGTAATTTCAAATTTTGCGCGCCGTATCACTAGTTTGAATCCTCAAACCATGATACGGCGGCTTCAGGCTTCGATCCGAGAGGCTTACGTCTTCGTAAGCCTTCGGATCTACGCTGCGATATTTTTGCAGCCGCTGGGAGGAGTTCGCGTCGTTTTGATGCGTCGGGATATGCAAATGAGTTTTTACGGCGATCCACGAAGATACGAGCGGTCTTCGCAATTGCTTACGTCTTTTTTTTTACGTACTGTTAGACCAGCTTTTTGCTGGTCTAACGGTGCGTAGCCCATGTTAAGTATCGCGTCGAATTTAATTTTTTTTTTTTTTACGTAAGTCGTTCGGGAATAGAAATGTCCGTAAACGACGCTACTCAAACAACGAATGACGTAACGACGTGATTTCGCGCAATGCACGGCGGGAAATTTGCGAACGGAGCATGCGCAGTTCGATCGCCGCGGGAACGCGCCTATTTTAAATGCTTCACGCCCCCTACTCGCGTAGATGGATTGCGACGGGAGAAATACACTACGCTGCCATCGTTTACTGGACAAAATCTACCTGGATTCCACGTAGAGCCAGGTAAAAAACGGCGGCGTAGTGTATTTCTGATACTCTACGAGAATCTAATTCTCTCTGAATCTGGGCCACAGTATATTATTTTTATTTTTATTTTTTATTTTTTTTTATTCTATTTTATCTTATTTTTGTCATGTTTGTAGCGCATTCTGTTTTTTTATCCTATGAATATGAGTAACGTGGTTAAGGAGCGTTTTGAATAACGAGCAACCCCCCCCCCCCCCCCCATGGAATTTTGTTCTCCACCTGCTCTGAGACATACAATATATATCAGCTAGACTTAACCACTTGCTTACTGGGCATGTATACCCCCTTCCTGACCAGGTGAAATTTCAGCTTCCGGCTCTGCGTCGCTTTAACTGACAATTGCGTGGTCATGCAAACGTGGCTCCCAAACAAAATTGGCGTCATTTTTTTTCCACAAATAGCGCTTTCTTTTGGTGGTATTTGATCACCTCTGCGGTTTTTATTTTTTGCGCTATAAACAAAAAAAGAGCGACAGTTTTGAAAAAAAAAAATCTATACTTTTTACTTGTTGCTGAAATAAATAGCCCAATCGTTTTTTTCAAAAAACATATGTTTTCTCAGTCTAGGCCAATACGTATTCTACGTATTTTTGGTAAAAAAAAAAAAAATCGCAATAAACGACTGGTTTGCGCAACAGTTATAGCGCTTACAAAATAAGGGACAGAATTATTATTAATTTTTATTATTATTTGTTTTACTAGTAATGGCGGCGATCTGCGATTTTTATTGGGACTGCGACTTTATGGCGGACACATCGGACACTTTTGACACATTTTTGGCGCTATTCACATTGATACTGAGATCAGTGCTATAAATATGCACTAATTACTGTATAAATGTGACTGGCATTGAAGGGGTTAACACTAGGGGGTGAGGAAGGGGTTAAATGTGTACCCTGCATTGTGTTCTAACTGTGGGGGAAGGGGACTGACTGGGGGAGGTGACCGATCTGTGTCCCTATGTACAAGGGACACAGATCGGTCTCTTCTCTCCCCTGACAGGACATAGATATGTGTGTTTACATACACAGATCCATGTCCTTGTCTGTGTACCGTCGATCGCGAGTGCCTGGCGGACATCGCGGCCGCCAGGCACGCACATCGGCATTTCAGGGATGCGGCAGGCATGCGCTCGCCGCCGGCGGCGCTTGCACGCCCCCCAGTGGCCTGGAGGAGCGGAGGACGTCTAAAGACATCCTACCAGAGAATATGAGCCACCCTGCGGCCGTACAAAGTCGTACGGCCGTCGGGAAGTGGTTAAAATCAGTTTACTGTATAAGATCAGGCAATGATTGCGATTGGTTGCCAGAGGTTACAGCATATCATTACCACTTACTGACTGGTTGCTAGAGGTTACAGCACACATTACGGCTCACTGATTAGTTGCTAGAGGTTACAGCACATGATTTCCTCTAATTAATTGGTTGCTAGAGTTTACTGTACAGTAATACTGCTCACTGATTGCTAGAGGTTACAGCACATCATCTCTTCACTGCAGAGGGTCATGATATACTTATAAATGCTGCTTTTATTTACATATGAATGCCACCTGGCCTCAGTTATTTACATCTAAATCCAGTCGCTATTTACATATGAATGCTCCTGTTATTTACATATAAATGCTCCTGTTATTTACATATGAATAACGGTTATTTACATGAAAACACAGGTCTACTTGTGAGTCATCTGTACACAACAATAGGGCAGAGCTGGGCAGCATTAGTAGCAGCACTTTACACTGAGATATCAGGACACAGCACAGGACTAAAACTTCAAGGGACAAGGGAATTTAAACTGGGATAGTTGGCAAGTATGAGGCAGCTGCTTTGGGCCCCACAGCAATGGCAGGGCCCAGGGCAGCTTCCCCTTTTACCCTGCCTTGAAGACGACCCTGATCGTTGTGACATCTTACTACTCATTCCAGTATTTGCAAATCGGCCGGAAAGTTCATTTTTTAGGGGAAATCCCATGTAACTACACATAATGGAGAATTTCACAACACAGTCTGATTCATCATTTCATTTTGTTGACAGACTGAAAACAACGAAAAGGAAAACAAAGGAAATGAAAGCTCTTTAAAAAGACACAAGAACGTTATCTGAGTTTCGCTCAAATGTTTCTATAATGCCAAAGCTAAGAATAAAATAATCCACTGTCAATCAGTGTCAGCGGAACACCGTACAGGAGCCACACAAATATGTAAACTCCGCTAACAAAGAGCATGCAAATGGTGTAATTATAGCTACTTAAAGGAACATTGTTACAACAATATCAGTGTAATTTACAGATTTCATGACTCATACAGCATATGTAAATTCTGTGGTCGCCAGTGGCGGCTGGTGCTCAAAATTTTGGGGGGTGCAAACAAACAAAAAAAAAAAAAACTCAATTGCAGCCATTGTGCCCAACAAACTCAGCTACTATACCATCAAACGCAGCCACTGTACCCATAAATTGCCACCAGTGTGCCCCATCAAATGCTGGTAGTGTGCCCATCAATTGCCACTACTGTGGGCCATCAAATGCTGCCAGTGTGCTGATCAATTGCCGCTACTCAGTGGCATCTCCACCTTTCATATTTAGGGGGGGGGGCACATGGGGGGACAGGGACAAAAGTAGGGGGGCCAACTATAAAATGCAATTATATATATATATCCTGGGGGCCCTTTACTACGATCCCACAACAGGCCCTTTCACATGTTCTGCAGTGAGCTCCCTTCCTACTATACTGGGGCCCCCCAGGGTGGCAGAAAACAAGAGATATATGTCACCAGCACACCAAGAAAATATAAGGGTCCAAAGCAGTGGGAGAACTATCAGTTTTGAAAAGGTTGTCTTGCCACTGGGCCCTGATGTTCTGCTGGGGGGGGGGGGGGTCATAGTGGGGCACAGCATAATGTTGGGGGGTCAGGGCCCCCTATGGCCCCCCTAGGGACGCCATTGCCGCTACTGTGCCCCAGCAAATGCTGCCAGTGCGCCCATCAATTGCTGCTACTGTGCCCCATCAAATGCTGCCAGTATGCCCATCAATTGCCACTACTGTACCCTATCAGATGCTGCCTGGCACTTACCTGTCTTGCAGCAGGTCAGCAATGGTCTCCTGCACGTCCTCCATGTCTTCTTCCGTCCTCTCTCAGGCGTCCAATCACAGCGCCTGATGATTCAGTCAATCAGGTAACCGGTAACAGACCCGGGAACCTGGTTCAGTGTTAGCAAAGCAAATTCCCTCGCTTTGCTAACGTGCAGCATGGCCCCTGCTGTTCACTGTTTTGGGTGCCTATTAGAACCTATGGCCCGGCACCCGAAAATGGACCGGGTACCAGAATAGGGGGTGTCAGCAGCGACCATAGATAGATTCATGCAATGCAGGAATCTATCTATGATGATAGAGTGGTGCAGGAGAGAGGGGGCGCTCCTGCGCCCTTTATGGATGCACCGCTACTGGTGGTCATCGACCAGGAACAAGTATGCAGCAGGGGAGGACGGGGCTGTATGGGGAACTTGGGCTATATGTTGGGCTGATGACACTGAGTGGAGATACTTCCACATTATCTGCTCCCTGTTCAGACCTGTGATCATGGCTCCTGGCAGAGGGAAAATATCATTGTATTAGCTTCCTGTATGACTCTGAGATAAGGGAACAAATGCTGAGAGATGAAGTCAAAACTGGAAGAATGCGAAACGGTAAAATGTTGCGCTCATTTGTTATCCATTTCCCGGGGCCTTATTCCTCCCTTAACCCCCCGAGTACCAGAACTTTTTTCTTTCATTTCATGTTTTCTTCTCATTTACAAACATTATATGCTTTAGCATAGCCAACCCTAGTTACATTGCAAACCCTGCTTGGTCATTTTTACCTACAAGTATAATAAGGATTACCTGTAGGTGAAATTAATACAGTGGAACTTCGGATTGCGAGTAATGCGGTTAAAGGGGTTGTAAAAGTAAATATTTTTTCACCTTAATGCATCCTATGCATTAAGGTGAAAAAACATCCGACAGCACCGACCCCCCCCCCCCCAGCCCCCGCTTTACTTACCTCACCCCTCGAAAGTCCTGCGCTCGTCCCTGTCATCCTCTTCGGTACCCAGCCTGGCCGTTGATTGGCTAGGTTGGACAGATTGATAGCAGCGCAGCCATTGGCTGGCGCTGCTGTCAATCACATCCAAAGACGCAGCGCGCCGGGGCGGGGCCGAGTAATACAGTCGGCGGTTATGCCCTCCGCTGCATCATGGGAGCGCACCTGCAAGAGCTTTCCACCATGCGAGCTCCCATGAAGGTGGAATGCTCTTGTGGAGGGGGAGCCATGACAGCCGCCGAGGGACCCCAGAAGACATGGATCGGGGCCACTATGTGCAAAACGAGCCACACAGTGGAGGTAAGTATAACATGTTTTTATTAAAAAAAATAAAAAAAATAACTTTAGTGTCGCTTTAACGAGCGTTTCGCAATACAAGCTTTTTTTTTTTTTTTTTAATCCTGACTCAGTTTGCGAGTGTTGTGTCCAGAGCTGCCAACCTTCCACAGCATTTTTTTTACTGACAAAACATGGGAAATTTACTGGCGGAGCACATTTTTTACTGGCAACCTGAGAAATTACAGAAGTCCTATTGAAAACTAACGCAGTGAATATTCGAACAGTATAAACATGATATGAAAACAAAAACACTGCCATACCTCTAACAAAGTAATTTGCTTGATTTCCCCTAAAAAAAAGTCAACACAGCATGAAATAATCAGCCCCTGATATTTACTGGCAGTTGTAAAAAAATCACATATTTACTGGCAGTTCACAGACGGTTAGCAACCCTGGTTGTGTCGCAAAATGAGCAGGGTTCAAGCCTCTGCGGTGTGCAGTACCACATTTGGTCAGAGGTGCGGGGGCGTCGGTGACACTCTGAGCCATTCGGAGTGGTTCGGAGCAGTTCGGAAATACTTGGAAACACTCCGTTCCTGAGTGTTTACGAGCCTTTCCTAGGGTTTCTGGCTGCACCTGAATGATCTCTGAATATTCCTGAGTCTCTCCGGTTTCCCCCCCCACCTCTGGCTATATGCGGTATTGCATGCAATATAAGTCAATGCGGAACAAATTGTTTTAGTTTCCATTGACTTCTATGGGGAAACTGTATCTCCTAAGTGTGCACCGTTTAAGAGATATTCACCTTGCATGCAGCCGGTGACATCACCAGCACATGTGCTCTGAAGGTCCGGCTGAAGATTCACCTTGCAGGAACTTCAGATCTTCGAGCCGGAACCATGGGCTCCCTCCCGGAAAAAGGAAGACCTGGAGAAACATGTCAGCTCACTCAGCGGTGACATTACAGTGCTGGAGGGCTTCGTTCCAAGGTAAGTATTTCGCGATGCCTACCAGCACAATATGCCATTGTTTGCAGGGTTTTTTTTTGTTTGTTTTTTTGCAACTTCCACAACCACTTCAAGATAAGATCAGGGCAGGTTGACAAGTGCACAAGTTAGCAGGACAGCAACTTATTTACAGCTCTACAGTCATTAAAATTCCAGATCACTTTGCCCTAAAGGGGTTGTAAAGGTTTGTTTTTTATTTTCTAAATAAGTTCCTTTAAGCTAGTGCATTGTTGGTTAACTTACCTTTTCCTTCCATTTCCCTTATAAATGTTTTTTTTTCTTTGTCTGAATTTCTCACTTCCTGTTTCTCCTTAGTACTAAACAGCTTACTGACGAGAAACAGGAAGTGAGAAATTCAGACAAAGAAAAAAAACATTTAGAAGGGAAATAGAAGGAAAAGGTAAGTGAACCAACAATGCACTAGCTTAACCGCTTAACGCCCCCTGCACGACTATGTACGTCCACAGAATGGCACGTACAGGCAGATGGGCGTACATGTACGTCCCTGCCTTCTAGCGGGTCGGGGGTCCGATCGGGACCCCCTCCGCTGCATGCGGCGGGCGGCTTACCTGCGGGAGCGATCCATGCTGAGAGGGCGGCTGCTCGATTTTGTCCGCCCCCAGCCAATCCAGCAACCCCCCGCCGTGTCCCTTCCTCTGCCTATGTAATGTAAACATAGACAGAGGAAGTGATGTCAGCTCTCCTCTCGGTGGTATTTTCAATCCGACGAGAGGAGAGAAGACTCACAGCAAGTTGCACCAACACTACACTGACACCACACACATAGGCACATTTACCCCCTTCCGATCACCCCCCAGCTCCACCCCCCTGTCACACTGTCACTGATTGCAGTGATCATATATTTACTGATCACTGCATTTAGTGTCAGTGAGACAGTTAGTGTGACAGGCAGTTAGTGTTAGGTTCAGGGTAGCCCTGTACCCCCCCTAATAAAGTTTTAACCCCTTGATCACCGCCCTAGTTAACCCTTTCATCCCCTATTGCCAGCGTCACTAAGCGATCATTTTTCTGATCGCTGTATTAGTGTCGCTGTTGCCGCTAGGTAACTAATTTTGTTTGGGAGCCACGTCGCACGACCGCGCAATTGTCTGTTAAAGCGACGCAGTGCCGAATTGTAAAAACGCCTCTGGGCATTTAGCAGCATATTGGTCCGGGGCTTAAGTGGTTAAAGGAACCTAGTTAGAAAATAAAAAACAAACCTTTACAACCCCTTTAATTTTTGTGAGAATTTGATATATACATATATATATATCTATATATACAATATACAGATATATATCTATAGGCTTTTTTTCCAACTGGAACTGGTTCAGGTAGCACACCCCTAAACTCTGTACTATGTACCAAGCGCACCTCGGAAATCTGCAAGTAGTGACACAACAACCTCCTCCAATCAGAGATCAGGATCTCAATTGCATTGCTCCAAACTGCCCCACGTTTCAAGAGACTGTCCTTCTTTTGAAACAAAATCCCTGTACCTTATTCTCTCAGATGTTCCTCTGTTCTTTCTAATACACCAAACCTTTCTTCCTGACTTCAAAATGATTGCATGTGTTATTTAGAAAAGTAGGAAATAGGAAAGGGGATGGACAGCCGCACTCCAAGGAAACTTCAAAAAAGTTGTCTTTATTAATAAAAATGGGCATGCAAAACAAAACACAGCCACAGGAAAGGACATCTGACGCGTTTCACACTATGTCAGTGCTTAGTCATGGCTAAGCGTCGGCTGTCCTTTCCTGTGGCTGTGTTTTGTTTTGCATGCCCATTTTTATTAATAAAGACAACTTTTTTGAAGTTTCCTTGGAGTGCGGCTGTCCATCCCCTTTCCGATTTCCTACATTTGCTTTGTGCATTGCCAGCACCTTGGTTCTCCGAGAGGTTCCTTAATTACCTACAAGACCCACCTGGAGCGGTGACTCCCTTCTCCTGTTATTTCGAAAAATCAATATATAAGAAAAATTTGGGTGAAAAAAGCATTTGTGTGTTTAACCAGTTATTTTCATATGTATTAATTATTCTGGAGAATTCTGGTCTAGAGCAGTGGTCTCCAAACTGTGGCCCTGTGGCCAGATGTGGCCCTTTGCCAACGTTTATCCAGCCCTTTGGGGCTCTATTCTTTTTACTAATATGAGATGCTGTTCTGCCAATTGACACCAACAATGGCACACCTTTCCTCCTACTGTTATGGGGTATTATTCCTCCCAATGATGCCAACCATGGGGGACTATTCCTCTCCTAACACCAAATGTGATTATATGTTTATGCCCACCGATCCCAGGAAAATTTACACTGCTGTTGGCCACAGTCTGGCCCTCCAAGAATCTGAAGGACAATAAAATTGGCCCTTAGAAAGTTTGGAGACCCCTTGTCTATAGCAGTTGCCCCCAACATTATTTCACTTGTGTACCTCATGACAACCCATTTCCATAAATCCTCTAAATAGGCATGGAATAGAGGGTGGAGTTGGGGGTGGAGCAAAAGTAGACTGCTAAGCACACTAAGCCAAACTGTGGGTGTGGCCAAATTATTCTTAAGCGCGGTAGGGTCTTAATGTATAGGTCCTGACCATTGTACCCCAGGGTGTCTGGAAGAGAAGGTTGGTAGATCATTGGCCCCCTATACATACCCTACAGAGAGCAATAAAGTGAGTCCTAATAACTAGATGTGCATTATAGGTCGTCTACCACTGAGAAAATCACAACCATGACAAGTGCCCCTTACCCAACACACAAAGCTTTGGATACATAAGTGTAATTGTACTGCATTGTGTCTTATTGACTGACCAGCCCTGCACTTCTTGTGGATGTTTTTCAACAGCAGGTACTAGGCTTGGGAGGCAAAGTCTTTTAATTGCTTGCAAAGACACCTCCTTAACCACTTCAATACAGTGCACTTAAACCCCCTTCTTACCCAGACCAATTTTCAGCTTTCGGTGCTCTCACACTTTGAATGACAATTACTCAGTCATGCAACACTGTACCCAAATAAAAATTGCATCCTTTTTTTCACACAAATAGAGCTTTCTTTTGGTGGTATTTAATCACTTGTGGGTTTTTTATTTTTTGCGCTATAAATAAAAAAAAGACGGTAGATTTTGTGAAAAAATTGCATTTTTCTTTGTTTCGGTCATAAAATTTAGCAAATTTGTATTTTTTCTTCATAATCGGGTGACAGGGCAGGTCACTGGTGGGTGACGGGTGACAGGGCAGGTCACAGATGGGTGACGGTGACAGGGTACGGTCACTGGTGGGTGACGGTTGCACCGCTGATGGCAGTCTATTTATATGACAGGTGCACTTTATGGGTGACTGTTGGGTGACTGGTGACAATTGGGGGAGGGGGGGGCAAAGGGACAAATGTGGTGTTTGTGCAGACACTACAGTAACACAGAACTGTAACTCACTGCTTCTAGCTCTTCTCTCCTCACACTGGAAACGATGTGTGAGGGGAGAAGAGCTGGTAACAGTTACAGCTCTTTGTTTACACTAGTGATCAGAGCTGATCACGTGGTACACAGCCCTGACCAATGGCTGTGTACCATTGTCGGTGACGAGCAGTGTTCCCCGGGAACACTCTGCCACCGACGGGCATGCGCGGCGCAATCGCGAACACGCGCCGTGCACTTTGGGAGTGTTGCCATGCGTGATCAGCCGTGACTTCATCACGGCCGATCACGTGGTTAATAGCGCATCCGCGTCGCTGTTCACCCCTGTCGGTAACGAGCGGTGTCTCCGTGACACGCCGCTACCGACAGTATAGGGATGCACGCACGCAATCTTGCGCATTCCCTATTCAAATGACTGCACGTCATATGACATGCAGTCAGGATATTGGAGTCCTCTGCCCGCCGTCATTTGACGGTGGGCGGTGGACAAGTGGTTAAAGAAGTTGTAAAGGAACATTTTTTGCCTAAAATAATGTCTGCAAGGTAGACAGACAGAATAGTGTAATGATTCGGTTAACAAACGAGTAAATACCTATTAAATTCCATCATCTATATCACCTCCGGCGTTCTAGTTTCTATTCTCTCATTCGCTTCCTGGTTTGCAGCGCTAGTTCATGTAAGAACTACATTTCCCAGTATGCATTGCGGCACGCCCAATAATTCGCACCGCCCAATCCCTGCACCCCTGTTGGTAAAAAATAAATAATAAAATAGGCGTATAACACGTAGGCACAAATTACCTTCTATTCTCAGGGGGGAAAAGTGTGTGTTATACGCCAATAAATACAGTATATATATCCGTAGGCAGTAGCTATAATTTACTGAATGGCTTTTCATTGTTTAACTGTAAAGTATGTTGAATGGTCAGCTCAGCTTTCTCATGGAATAAAACGTGCCTTAAAATTGAGAATACAATTAGGTAAAAGCGTTGCTCCAGGTAACAATGTCCTCTTAGACACTATAACCATTTTTATGACATAAGAGCATTAAATGGCAGAAGAAACAATGCACTGTAAACTAATATCTAGGTAATGACTATCATCTGGTGTAAAGGAAGTCATTTCAGACATACTGAGAATTTCACACCACTATAAGGCTGCATTCACACTATAACGCGCGTATTTTGCCGCGACAAATTGCGGTGTATTGTACCGCGATTTGCTGCGACAAAACGGGTCATTTTAACCTTTTTTTTAACATAACATTGTTGTCTATGCCGAACGCCGAAAGCCGCCTGAAAAAAGGGTCCGGGACTTGTTTTGAGCTTCAGGCGTACGGCGTTTCGGCGTTCGGCGTGGAGATGTGAACCATCTCCATAGACAACAATGTAAAATCGCCCCTCCAGCGGCACGAGCGTCGGGCGTAAAAACGCCTAGGTGTGAATGCAGCCTTAATTCATATATCATTGGAGAAGGTGACATACCTTCTGAATTTACAGACAGTAACAAAAAAAGATCTCAACAGCTTGCCATGATCTTCCAGCCTTACGATGTGAATAACCTCTTTCACAAAGGTCCATTAAAGTTTAAAGTACAGCCAGAGGAAACTGCTCACATGCCGCAGCCATGGCAAATTTGATGCGGCATGTCGAGGACACATATCGCACAATAGCTATTCCCTGATGAAGCCAAACATTTGCCAGTGAAACATGTTAGGCTGTTTGTTCCTTTTGGTTTATTTGTTTTGATTTGGTGTTCTTTTCATTCAGTTTAGACTTTTTGGGATTGCGTATGGAGTTTCATTGAGATGAGAAGCTAGAGAAGGGGTGCATAGAATTAATCTTCATATGAGATATGGCACAGTAGCCTATGGAGATGAAAATCTTTGCGTAAACACTCTTTGGAAGGGAAGAAAGTTGACAAAGAAATTAGAGAAATTGGAAAAAACAGACCAGAAAGTTGTATTAAATATTGAATGTAGATGCTGTATAGCAAGTGGAACTAAAATAGAGGGCTACATAAGAGGATTATGAACTGCTTTAGGAACAATCTCATACAAATGGAGAATAGTGAGCCCTGAAAGTCACCTTCTTAAATAGTATACACAAAATACTGTAAGGTTCTACACATCTTTATGCCATTGTAGCGTATCTTCTTTACGCTACGGCGGCGCAACGCTGAGGGTCAAGTATGAAATTCACAAAGAAAATGCGCCCAATGTTGCGCCGGCGTAGCGTATATTCGTCGGCGTAAGCCGACGTAAGTCAAAGTAGGTGGAAGTGGGCTGGAAATGGGCGTGATGCATGGTAATGAAGCGTGACCCCATGCAAATGATGGGCTGAGCGTAATCAAAGTACTTAAAACGAACGGCGCATGCGTCGTAACTTGGACGTATACCTGTGCGCATGCGTACAACCATGTTGAAATAACTGGCAAAATGAGGCGCCTGGTTACGTACAATCACACACTTCCGGTCCCGCTGGCTCTCCGGATCCGAGAGTTGGAACGCACGCCAGCTTTCCCAGTGTGGAACACTCCTCATCAAACATTGCAACGCTTGTTAGCCTCAGTGCCAGGACCAAGGCACCAGCACAAGTAAGAGGCCATTTAGCATTGTTTGATTTTAATTTCCTTTAATTAAACGGTATTATACTATGGTGGTCTCCCTCTTTCTCTGATCGGTACTGTGAAATTTTAAGCTGCATTAAAAGTATAAAGGAACGCAGAGCCACGCATGGATTACTGTTTTGTGACCAAGCTGTATTTGACCTCTTTTTAATTAAAAAGGTCAACACCTTGTGGTAAGGAGCCATCTTTTTGTGCACATTTGGGGTGAATCTCAAATCTGGTGGAGGGGGATATTGTCACATTGAAAACTTTTCCATTGAACACGGATTTATTAATGGACTTATATATATTTGCATGATTTCCCATTAACGCAGACATTGGTGACAGGGGAATCCCTCCTGCCAAGCAATTGTCTTCTCCCAGGAGGGGGCGAAGGAAGCTGCCCCCCGTCAGGAGAAGACAGTAATCTTTTCTTGAAGCTATACCAACTGCTAGCAATAATCGCAATTAAAATCCGGAAGGCTAGTTGTACCCAAGTTGATCGATTAATCAACTTGGTACATTCAGCCTGCCTATACATGGTTCGAGTCTTGTTCCTGCTGAACTGGCCAAAATTCAAACCGTCTATGGCCAGCCTTACTCTGCAGAGCTACTAAGCAGAATGTAGAGCCTGCATATGTATTTAGCAAATATGGCTACCTAATATACTGTACATATATTAACGTTCCTAATTATTTAATTCAATGAAATTTAAGGAATGAAAGAAACATTAAAGAAAAACTCTGGGGAACTTAAAAACGATTCCTTGCAGTGGAGTTCCTCCCACGCTGCAAGGGTTGACTACTCGTTTAGTCTAGGAGAGAATTTATGCACTTTAACATACCTGATCTTCCGTTCCCCTGGAAGCTCCCCCACACTCCGGTGGAGGATGTGTCCCCCAGTTTCTCTTCTTACCCCCTCCCTCTCCTCCAGGTCTTTTCCAGGACAGCCACGTGATTTGTTCCTTCCCTTTTCTTCCTATTGGCCAGGGGAAAAAGACAATCAAAAAGGAGCAGGAAGGAGGATCCTGGGACCAGTGGCGTATCTAGGGTATGGCAGCCATGGCAAGTGCCATGGGCACCATGGGGAGGGGGCAGCAAAAAGTTACCCCAACGTGAAAAAAAAACACCCGTCCTTCTGTGACTGCCTCCCACACTAATGTAGCCCCCGGCATCGCGGCGGGCCTGCTGAAGCGCAGCGCTGGCACAGCAATTGCTAATATTATTACTTGGCCTGGGGAGTGGAGTGATAGGTGCCCCCCATGACGGCTGATGACTGGCCATTGATGGCACAGTGACTGCTTTTGATGGGCACAGTGGCTGCAATCGATTGTTTTTTTCAGTTTGTTTGCGCCCCCCAGCACCAGCCGCCAGTGGTCCCCAGTGTGCCTCTCTGTCCCTAGTTATCTGAAAGGTTTCAAATGTTTTGACAGGGGCGCAGTTTCAGTGCTTGCCATAGGTGACATTTTCACTAGATACCCCTCTGCCTGGGACATCCAGTCCTGAGGACTGTTGGGCCCATTGCAAGCCTAAGGCCCTGTACACACGATCAGTCCAAACTGATGAAAATGGACTGAAGTTCATTTTCATCACTCCAAATCTACCGTGTGTACGGCCCATCAGTCTTTTGTCCTTCAGACCAAAGTTTTAAAACATGCTTTAAAATCGGACTGATGGACCGCTGACGGATCGGTCAAAACTGATCGTTAGTACGCAAAAGCATCGGTTCAAAACCCGCGCATGCTCAGAATCAAGTCGACGCATGCTTGGAAGCATTGAACTTTGTTTTTTTCAGCACGTCATGTGTTTTAAGTCACCGCGTTCTGACACGATCGGTTTTTGAACTGATGGTGTATACGCACATCAGACCATCAGTCCATCAGACCATCAGTCCGTGTTCATCAGTTTGGACTGATTGTGTGTACAAGGCCTAATAAGGGAAACTGCAGTGCCCAAAATTCACAGCTGAAGGGGAGAGAGAGAACCAGGAGCCCAGGAAAGTTTTCGGGGCAAGTACACCCAGGACTCCAGAGGGAGAGGACTGTGTAGAAGGGACGCCATCAGAGAGAACCTCGCTGCCCTGCGCAACCAGAGGCAAAGCCACAGAGCCTAGCACCATCCTTTGTGAAGAAAGGAACGGAGCCATAGCCAGAATACAGATCTGGGTGCTACCCAGTGAAGTCACCACGGGCAACGCAGAGTGATCCGATTCTTGATCAGAGGAACCGTTGTTGCACCGGGTGAAGTGAGAGGGCCGGTTAGCCATTATCTACTGCTGTCCACTTGAAACCGAGCCATTAGGAACTGTCCACCATTATTATTATTTGGCCCTAATACTGCCTTGAGGCAGATTCACAGTCGCAACATGTGCCAACGATTATCCGGTGAAGATTTAGAACTAAAGACGGCTCTATAACTGTAGCGGCCCCAAAGCCAGGGCCGGCACAACCATGAGGCAGCTTAAACAGCTGTGTTCGTGTCCACTCGGCCCACAGTAAATGAACAGGACCTGTCATCTGCCTGCTTAGCGGGGATCAGCTGAGCGATTCTCCGCTGAGAAAGTGAAGTCTGTCAAGGCGCCCTTGTAAAAGGGGCATTAGAGTGCCAGAATAGGGAGTCAGTAAAACCCGAATCCCAGCCACTTGCTGGGTATTTAGATTTTTACAGTGCTGTACTTTATAGCCAACTGTCGGCTGTAATGTGGAAGTGATACAAGTGGCTGTGAAGACACCTATCATTTCCACCACTACTGCGATGTTAAGAGCCCAGTATCACTTAAGCGGGCCTCTTGTTGGCTGATCAGATAATTTACATAGTTACATAATTAGTCAGGTTGAAAAAAGTCCATCCAGTTCAACCATAAAAAAAATAAACAAACAAAATAAAAAACACACAGTACATCACATATACCCAACTTCATACCCACAGTTGACCCAGAGGAAGGCAAAAAAAAAAAAAACAGCAGAGCGATGATCCAATTTGCTACAGCAGGGGAAAAAAATCCTTCCTTATCCCCCGAGAGGCAATCGGATTTACCCTGGATCAACTTACCTACACATCTCAGGCCGTGTACACACGGCAGAGAACCTCGACGGGCAGAACACATCGTTCCGCCCGTCGAGGTTCCCTGCCGGCCGTCAAAATCGGCAACCCGCCCGTCGGGAATGGCAACCAGCCATTCTTCCAGGCGGGCCGTCGAGCAAATAGAGAGCGTGCTCTCTATTTCTGCTCGACGGGCTTCCCGACGGGAAGCTCGCCGAGAGCGTACACACGGCCGAGGTCCTCGCTGGAATGCAGCTTCCAGCGAGGTTCTCGCTGGTTTCCAGCGAGAAGCTCGGTCGTGTGTACACGGCCTCAGTACTCAGATTTGCAGCTTGGCTTTATTTTAGATGTGACAGGACACCTTAACACTTCTGTGCACAGGCAGCATTAGGAAACCTTCACACTCACCTCTTGCGTAACCCAAGACTTCTGGAGCGCCGCCCGTCAGCAAGCCAATGAGGAGTGACATTACATCTGCGCACGTCACTCCTCCCATTCACCGCACACGCATCTCAAGCTGAGAAGACCAACTTAGCATCACAATCCAGGAAGGCCTGCTGATGGGCGTGAGTGGGGCCTTATGTCTAAGTTTTCCACCCCCCCCCCCTAATACTTACCTGAGCTCCATCTCGATCTAGTGATGTGCAAAACACCATCGACTCTCCCAAGGCTTTTTCCTCCTCATTGACTGAGACAGCAGCAGGAGCCATTGACAGCAGTGGGAGCCACAGCTGGATTAACTCTTCATGGCAAGACTGGGCACAGATGACATGAAATCCTATACTGTACAAGGTGCAATCCTTGATTAAAAAAAAAAAAAAAATTGGAGTTTACATCCACTTAAACTTACCTGATCCTCTGTTCCTTTGGAAGCTCCTCCACCGGAGAGTGGGTAATTGGCTGTGACGCCAAAAGCAGCATAAGCCGGCTACCAACGGTTTGGGTGCCGACTAGAAGAACTAACCCGGGGGAGGATATCGCTGGATCCCTGGACAGATAAAAAATAAAAAAATTGTCTTCAGCTTTGCTTTAAAGCGGGTTCTGGGCATAATTTTTTTATTTTATTTTTGCAAGCTAAAATGAATCACATAGTCCCTAAAACATATTAATAGCTCTCCAATCATTCCAGACTCATTGCAAAAACTTACCTTATATCCTCATCTCATATTGTGGCCGTATCCATCATATGTGTGGGCATGTGAAGCCCAGTTCCTTTTTCTTCCTGGTTTTTAGGGAGAGATGCATGCTGGGCGATTTTTAGGCACAGTAATGCCCAGAGACTCCTGGGAAATGAGTGTCATCATTTCCCAGAAGGCAATGGGGTCTTAGCATAGGAAGTTGGACCACCTAGGACCAGGAACTAGGCAGATCACGAAATCTGCTTAGTAACAGCCAGATAGAAGGGAGTAATTTTTACTTATTTTTAACATTAAAGGCAAGCTGTTAATAGAAAGTTAATGTTTAGGGTGGAACTCCGCTTTAAGTTTCTATTATGTGGGAAAAGCTGTATTTTTTCACTGTGGACACATTACAAGTGACAGCCACCTGCACAGGGTCCCTGGGAATAGTACTTGGAAGAGAACTAAGAGTCTTTGTTCTAAATGTTACCTCCATTTATCAGCATATTTGGTTTACAGTACAAAAACAGTGTACAGCTTTAAAGAAGAGACAAAAAACTAAGGTTCAGGTACAACAAGTTCTGAGCTCCAGTACGTGTTCACAAAGGTTGCTGGCAGTTGAAAAGGTCATTGTCAGACTATGATGGTAATGATACTATAATGGGGTCCCATTGTCACCTTACAAGGAGTGCCATGTTTATCATCCATACAGTGACCTATGCCTTAAGAGAACCTGATCTTCCACATTGCATTGTAGATGAAAGTGAAGCTATGTGTACAGGTTACTGCAGAGCACCAACACAAAGCAATATTGTGCAGATGTCACCATCTCTTACTGGGTCCAACTTGTCACCGTTCTATGTCTTCACATATCTGACAAGCAATCTGTCACTGCTGACACGCTTTCTGCATTGGGACCCCAAGCCCCAACCTACATTATATTATAAGACGAGGAGCAATATGCAAACAGTGGGGATCGAAAGTTTGGGCACCCCAGGTAAAAATTTGTATTAATGTGTATAACGAAGCCATAGACAGATGGAAAAATCTCCAAAAGGCATCAAATTACAGATTAGACATTCTTATAATATGTCAAAAAAAGTTAGATTTTATTTCCATCATTTACACTTTCAAAATTACAGAAAACAAAAAATGGCATCTGCAAAAGTTTGGGCACCCTGCAGAGTTAATATATTGTACTGCCCCATTTGGCAATTATCACAGCTTGTAAACGCTTTTTGTAATCAGCCAAGAGTCTTTCAATTCTTGTTTGAGGTATCTTTGCCCATTCTTCCTTACAAAAGTCATCCATTTCTTTGAGATTTCTGGGCTGTCTGTCACCCACTGCTCTTTTAAGGTATATCCATAGATTTTCAATAATGTTGTGGTCAGGAGATTGTAAAGGCCATGGCAAAACCTTCAGTTTACACCTCTTGATGTAATCGCCCGTGGATTTTGAGGTGTGTTTAGGATCATTATCAATTTGTAGAAGCCATCCTCTCAGCTTTTTCACAGATGGCATCAAGTTACCATCCAAAATTTGCTGAAATTTTATTGAATCCATTTTTCCTTCTACTCGTGAAATGTTCCCTGTGCCACTGGCTGCAATACAACCGCAAAGCATGATTGATCCACCCCCATGCTTAACAGTTGGACAGAGGTTCTTTTCATTAAATTCTGTGCCCTTTCTTCTCCAAATGTACCTTTTCTCATTCCGGACAAAAAGTTCTATTTTAACCTCATCGGTCCACAGAACTTGCTTCCAAAATGCATCAGGCTTGTCTATATGTTCATTTGCAAAGTTCAAACGCTGATTTTTGTGGTGAGGACGTAGAAGAGGTTTTCTTCTGTTGACTCTTCCATGAAGACCATATTTGTACAAGTATCTCTTTATAGTGTAATAGTGTACCACAACCCCAGTGTCTGCCAGATCTTTCTGGAGGGATCCTGCAGTCAAACGTGGGTTTTGAATTGCTTTTCTCACAATCCTGCGAGCTGTTCTGTCTGATATTTTTCTTGGTCTTCCAGATCTTGCTTTAACTTCCACTGTTCCTGATGACTGCCATTTCTTAATTACATTCCGAACAGATGATATTAACATCTGAAAACACTTTGCTATCTTCTTATAGCCTTCTCCAGCTTTGTGAGCCTCAACTATTTTCAGTTTGTTTTCTAGACAACTGCTTAGAAGAACCCATGGTGCTGATTGTTGGGGCAAGGTCAGATGAGTCTGGGCATTTAAAACCTTTGAGATTGACATCACCTGGTCTTCCCAGACGATGATTGAGAACAATCCATGACACTGGCAGGTCTCAGCTTTGCAAAGGGGGCAGTGCATGCTATAAATTCTGCAGGGTGCCCAAACTTTTGAAGACGCCATTTTTTTGTTTTCTGTCATTTTGAAAGTGTAAATGATGGAAAAAAAAATCTATATTTTTTTGACATATTATAAGAATGTATAATCTGTAATTTGATGCCTTTTGGAAATGTTTCCATCTTTCCTTGGCTTCGTTATGCACATTAATACAAATTTTTACCTGGGGTGCCCAAACTTTCGATCTCCACTGTACATGGCCCAGAAGTTGTAAGCAAGTTATGTAGGTGTATCCCTACCCTTGCAAGAGCTGCTGGTAAATGGTTCCCCAATTCCTGGTAGTTCACCACAGCTTCAAATAAAAAAAAATATATATAAATAAAATTGTAAAAAATACAAAAATAATATTAAATAAAATACTACTGACACTGTCCACTGCCCTACTGACACCAACCTCTGCCCTACTGACACCATTCACTATCCTACTATATTTTAAAATGTTTACATTTACTTAGAGTGTATGTATATAGCTACATGTGTGTGTGTGTTTTGTGGTGCGCACCCTAATGCAATAGGCTGCGCAGACCTATGGACACTTTCTATATATTTTGAATGTTTAATGAATATTGGAATACCATAAATTGGTATTGGGATTTTAAATTGGTGTTGAACGCAGGTTGGAGTACATTTTAGCACAAATTACATTATAGAGGTATCAGGTAGGTGCAGCAGTGTCATATTTAATATATAATCACCTGTGGTCCCCTGCAATGAAAAGCATTAAAGAGAAAGTAAATCCTGATGTGTTTTACTTCCTTTTTTGTTCTCTGCAAAGTAAAAGTACTCAGCAGGGGAGAGGCAAGATTCAGCCAGTGTGTCCTCTCCAAGGTCTCCTGCCCAGTTGACGATGCCATCCTATCAGAAGAGCAGAGAGTGGGAGAAGGACGACACCCAACATTTACTGGCACAGCCAAGTTTTTACTGACATCTCCAAAAGTTACAAAATTACCGTTTTAAGTGTAAATTTCAGTATTTAGGCTACAAAAAAGTACAATATGTAATTAGCAATGTGATTTAAGGTAGATATTCAGGAAAAAAGCATATTTCTTATTTTATTTTTAATATAGTAAGTGAGTGGCTCAGGGACAGGACTCAGGAGGGCAAGAAATTAGAATGGGCGGCACACACACCTGACTCTCAGGCTGGATTCACACCAGTGGCGGTTCGTCCATAGAGGGCGCTGGAGCGCCGCCCCCTCTGGCTCTCACCGCCACTGAGTCTAAAAGCATAGATTCATGCATTGCACAAATCTATGTTATCGCCGCTGCCGCTGTTCTATTCAGATGGTTGGCGCTCATGTCCGGCCATCTGAATAACGGCAGCTGATTGGCTGTACGGAAGTGTCTTTCAGAGCCAGCGGCTCTGATAGGCTTTCCCAGTACTGCCCTCTGTTCCCGGAAACTTATCCTCGGAGCGCACAGGCTGTGCGCTCCTTGGATAAGACTGACAGGCGTCTCAGCCAATCAGGTTGGCCGGTTCTGGCTACCGGTAACCTGATTGGCTGAGACGCCTGTCAGTCATCGAGGGCGGGAGAAGACATTGTGGCACGTGGATGCCTGACTCCAGTAAAGGCAAGTGCCGGCCGGGGGGGGGGCACTTTACAGGGCACAGCGGCAACATCAATGGGCACAGTGGTGACAATAGTGGGGACAATTGCCACAGCGGGATGAATAGGCACAGTGGCAACAATTAAAGGGCACAGTGACGACAATTGGCACAGCGGCGACCATTAAAGGGCATAGTGGTGACAATTGATTGCACAGTGTTTGATGGCATGGCACAGTGGCTGTGTTTGATGGCATGACACAGTGGTGACAATTGATGGCACAGTGGCTGCGTTTTATGGCATGGCACAGTGGTGACTGGTGACAATTGATGGCACAGTGGCTGCGTTTGATGGCATGGCACAGTGGTGACAATTGATGGCACAGTGGCTGCGTTTGGCATGGCACAATGGTGCGAATTGATGGCACAAGTGGCTGCGTTTGATGGCATGGCACAGTGGCTGCGTTTGATGGCATGGCACAGTGACTGCATTTGATGGCATGGCACAGTGACTGCGTTTAATAGCATAGCACAGTGGTGTGAATTGATGGCACAGTGGTTGCGTTTTATGGCATGGCACAGTGGTGACAATTGATGGCACAGTGACTGCATTTGACGGCATGGCACAGTGACTGCGTTTAATGGCATGGCACAGTGGTGCGAATTGATGGCACAGTGGCTGCGTTTGATGGCATTGCACAGTGGCTGCATTTGATGGCATGGCACAGTGGTGCAAATTGATGGCACAGTGGCTGTGTTTGATGGCATGGCACAGTGGCTGCATTTGATGGGCACAGTGAGGCTGCAAATTTTTTTTTTCGTTTGCGCCCCCAAAAATTTTGAGCACCAGCCGCCACTGATTCACACATGTTTTTTTTTGTGCTTTTTGCATTTTGCAGATTTGCACTACAGTCCATATTATATGGTTTTCTATGGAACACGTTCTGTAGTGCAAATCTACAAAATGCAAAAAGCACCAAAAATGCCAGGTGTGAATCCAACCTTACAGTGACATATAATACAGGAAAAAACTGGATAGTCAATTAGTAACAATGTAACAGTCACTAAGGGTAAAAAATGGGGAGGCAGCAGCTCTTGTGCCGAGACACTAGAGAAAATACAGCAAGAAAAACAGAGGTTTAGAGCTGCGCCTTGACACCCGGACTCGGTGTAGTCAAAGAGTCCATATATCAATCATGTGGAAATAACACAATCCTTCAGCCAGAAAAAGATGTAGCAATAAATATTAGCTCCAAAAGTCTCTGCTGGTCTTAGTTCAGAATGGACGTGTAATAATCACCACTGTGCTCAAACTTGGCTCTTCAATGTGGCCCACCACCAGAAGTCTAAGCAGCTTACCAGAGGAATGACTGTAACCAGCAGTCGGCTATGACCCAGCCGCGGCCTTTGAGGGAAACCGAACGAATCCCAAATCCGAGGGCAGTGCCTACACCTGGGCTCCACTCCGCAACTCCACCAGTTAGATAATGCAAGGCCTGTGTGCAGAGCTGAAAAAGTACCAGTTACTTACCGGTAGCTGGATTTCTACGATGTCTTACAGGACGGCACTGTGAGAGTAGACTGGCTCACCTGACAGGAAACACAATCAAAAATGAAGTTTAAAAGGCCCCACCCCTCCCGTGTGCCTCAGTTTAAGATAAGTAACCGCTCTTTAGAACACGGTATAAACAGAGACCCAGAAAAAAGGAGGAAAATAGATAGAAGTAAAAGGGAGGGAAGTAGGCCTGCCGTCCTGTAAGACATCGTAGAAATCCAGCTACCGGTAAGTAACTGGTACTTTCTCCCTCGTCTTCCAGGACGGCACTGTGAGAGAAAAGCAAGTAATCCTCAGGCCTACCTTAGGGCGGGACCACCGTCTGTAAGACCTTCCTACCAAAACTCAGGTCTTGCGGAGACAGTAGTTCGACTCTAGAATGCCTGATGAACGTATTCCGGCTGGACCAGGTTGCCGCTCTACAGATCTGCTCTATGGAAGCTCCTGCCCTTTCTGCCCAGGAGGTTGCCAGAGAACGCGTGGAATGAGCCTTAATAACAGGAAGTGGTTTACCTGCCTGTGTGTATGACAAAGAGATAGCCTGCCTAATCCATCTGGAGATGGAAGCTTTAGTTGCCTGTTGGCCCTTCTTCTGCCCTGAAAAATTAACTAAAAGGTGAGGGGAAGATCTGAACTCTCTAACCCTCTCTAGGTAAACTAAAAGGCAGCGTCTTACGTCCAGGCAATGGAAAGTGGTTTCCTTTTCATTGCTGGGATTTGCGCAAAAAGAAGGAAGTATAACTTCCTGAGACCTATGAAACCTGGTTGCCACCTTGGGAAGGTACAGAGGATCCTGAGTCAAAATAACCCTATCTTCAAAAACCCGTAGAAAGGGTTCCTTGATAGAAAAAGCATGCAAGTCTCCAACTCTCTTGGCAGACGTGATGGCTAACAAAAAAGTAAATTTAATCGTAAGGAATTTTACAGAAATGCTGTCTATAGGCTCAAATGGTGCCTTAGTCAGCTGTTCCAGGACCAGGGGGAGGTCCCATGAGGGAACCCTGGAAACCTGCATAGGAGAAAGTCTGTCCCTGGCTGTCAGGAACCTCTTGATGAGGGGTTCCGCTGAGAGGCTCTTCTCCAAAAAATATGATAAAGCTGCCACCTGGACTCTTAGAGTTCTAGTAGCTAAGCCTAATTCCACGCCATCCTGAAGAAACTCCAGGATGTCGGGAGTCTTGGGAGAAGAGATCCGCTTAGCGGTGCACCAACGCCAAAAGACTGTCCAGACCTTTGTGTAGATGTGTCTGGTGACTTTCTTGTGGCTGGATAGTAGGGTATCTATGACTCTATCCGAGCAGCCCTTCTGTTGCAAGTTCCGCCTTTCAATAGCCATGCCGTCAGGCTGAAGAAACCTGGGTATGCATGAAAGATCGGCCCTTGCCGCAGGAGATCCGCTCGGAGCGGCAGGGGAAGCGGGGGGGCTAGAGACCAGAGCTTCAGAATGGGAAACCAGGATCTCCGGGGCCACCAAGGAGCGATTAAGATTAATTTTGTCTCCGCGGAGGCCAGCTTTTGTAAGATCCTTGGGATCAGATTCAGCGGGGGAAAAGCGTAAGCCAGACGGAAATCCCAGTCCTGGGCCAGCGCATCCACCCCCTGGGAACCCGGTCCCTGTACCAGGGAAAAGAATTTGTTCACCTTTCTGTTTTTCCTGCAGGAAAAAAGATCTATGTCCGGGACCCCGAACCGCCGACAGATCCAGTCGAAGGTTTTTTGGCATAATTCCCACTCTCCCTGACAAACGGGTTGACGACTCAGAAAGTCGGCCTCCAAATTGGTGGCTCCTCTTATGTGGATTGCCTGAATAGAGGGTACTCTCTGTTCCGCCCAACCCAGGATCTCCAGGGAGAGTGTCAGGAGGGACTGGGACTTGGTGCCCCCCTGTCTGTTGAGAAAGGCGACTGTTGTAGCATTGTCGGAAAGGACCAGGACATCCTTGTCCTGAACTCTTCCTTCGAACGCCCTCAGAGCTTCTCCCACTGCCAGTAATTCTCGATAGTTGGAGGAGGTCCGCCTTTGATGATGATCCCAGGATCCCTGAGCCCGTAGTTCTTGTACATGGGCTCCCCAACCCCAAGCACTGGCGTCCGTAGTGACCTTCAGTGGATCGGTCTGACTCCACGGACGGCCCTTCAAGAGGTTTTGGTGGTGGAGCCACCACTCTAGGGAGTCCTTGACTAGGATCGGAACCCTGACCCGGGAATCGAGAGTGTCCTCCTTTCCGTTCCAGGCGGAGAGGAGGAACCTCTGAAGTGGTCTTGTGTGTAGTTGGGCCCAGGGGACCGCTGGAATGCAAGCGGTCATCTGACCCAACAGCTTCATGATCTCTCTGAGGGAGGGATTTTCTGCAGCCACTAAAGACCCGATCGTCGTCACAAGCCTCTGGAACTTCTCTTGGGGAAGAAAAAGTTTCTTCTCTCGGGAATCTATGATAACCCCCAGGTATACCTTCCGCTGTTCCGGTAGAAGGGAGGACTTTTGCTTGTTGATTATCCAACCAAGCGTCTCCAGAGTGGTCATGACGACGGTCAGGTCCGAAAGGAGCTGATCCTGACTTGGGCTGAAAAGCAGGAGATCGTCTAAATAGGGGACGAGGGAGATCCCCTTCAGATGTAGATGAGCCATTACCTCCGCCAGGATCTTCGTAAATACCCTTGGGCTGGAGGCCAGACCAAAAGGGAGGGCAGCAAACTGCCAGTGCTGAATTCCCTGTGCGGAGGCGAGGGCAAATCTCAGAAACCTCTGATGTCCCGAAAAAATCGGGACATGCAGGTAGGCGTCCCTCAAATCTATGGTTGCCATAAAGACGCCCTCTAACAAAAGACTCCTGAGGCTGTGAACGCTTTCCATCCGGAATCTTTTGTAGAGGAGATGGGAGTTCAGAGGTCTCAGATTGATTATCAGTCTGAACTTGCCGTCCGGCTTGGGAACCACAAAAATGTGGGAGTATACTCCCTGACCTTGTTGGTCTGGCGGGACTGGGATTATGACCCCCTGTTCCGCCAGACTTGTAATATTCTGGGAGAGGCCTACAGCTTTGCTGGAGTCCCTTGGGAGGTGGGTGAGGAGAAAGGCCGGGGGGGGGAGCTCTCTGAACTCTAAGTGGTAACCCTCCCTGATTATCTGCAGGACATGGGGACTCTGGGTTATGTTCTCCCAGGCTGGAAGAAACCTGGCGAGCCTGCCCCCCACCTTCCCGTCACTTGGTGTCCTTTCCGGATGGTTTGGGATTGGCAAAAAGGATCCCCCCCTTTGGTCTATCCTTACCAAAGGGCCAACGACGACTGGTGGATTGTCCTTTGTCCGGGGCCGGAATCTTTCTCTGGCTGGGACGAAAGGACCGCTTCCTACTCTGCCTAGGTTTTGAAGGGAACTTATTCCCCTTCTCAGAAGACCTGGACAAAGCCTGATCTAAGGCTTCCCCAAACAAGAGGGAACCCTTGAAGGGGAGAGCACATAGGCGGCGTTTTGAAGCAAGATCACCCCTCCAAGTCTTTAGCCAGACGGCCCTCCTAGAGGCATTAATAAGTGCCCCAGTCTTGGCTGAGGCGCGAATGGTTTCTACCGCTGCGTCTGCCAGGTAGGCCACTGCCCCGCTAATAAGTTGGAGGGAATCTCGTATCTCCTTAGTCTTGGAAGAATTGGGGATATGGTCTAGAAGTTTTGAAGTCCAGGCGTCGGCATTTCTTGCCACGCAGGCTGAGGCCAATGCAGGACCAAGGGAGGCTGCATTGGCTTCCCAAGCTCTACGGAGAGAAGTGTCGGTACACCTATCCATGGCATCCTTTAAACTGCCTGAGTCCTCAAAGGAAAGGTCTGACTGTTTTGAGACCTGTGCCAAGGAGGCATCAAGCTTAGGGACCTTAAAAAAGGTGTCTACTACCTCCGTTTTAAAGGGACAGCGGCGTTTCCAAGTTTTGAAACTAGGTAAGCTCTTTTCAGGTTCTGCCCACTCCCTGAGGATAATATCCTTTAGTGACTGATGGACCGGGATGGTCATGGTTTGAGGTTTTATTAAACCGCTGTACATCCTGTCCTGGGCTGAGACCTGCTCTGCTGGTTCTTGAATGTGCTCTGTAGCATAGACAGCCGCTAAAAGACCCTCCATATCATCAGTAGGAAACATATATTTTCCTGTCCTGGTATCCTCCTCCTCCTCTTCCTCCTCCTCTGCCTGGCTGTCAACCAGGGATTCACTACGTAAGGCTAACTCGGACTCCTCAGAATCCGAGGGGTACATTCTACGAGCCTGTAGTGGTACAAACGGACGAGAGGTTGAAGAGGATTCCTGGAAGGAGGGGCCCGGAACCGGAGAATCAATGTTCTTTCTACTTAGGGAAGATTGAAACTCCTTTAGGGTAGATAGCATTTCGGTCTGAACCGAGAGAAATAGCTTCATGATCTGTGAGGTTTCCTTCCCTGTAAGCTTACAGATGCACTTAGAACAAAATGGCTTGTTATGCTCAACTGGTAATTTGTCATTGCAATTGCCACATCTCCTAACACGTTTAGGAGGCTTAGCCACTCTGCTGGCCTCCCCCTGGGCAACAGGGTCTTCACCTAAACATATCAGGGAGAAACATATGCCCATTAGCCTTCACCTCTCAGGATTAGGGGAGGGGGGGGGGGGGGAACAACAACAAACCCCCTATGAAAAAGGAAAGACTCACCCTTGGTGGTTTCCTCTGCAGCCATAGGAAAACGACGGTCCTCCTCCATAGTCGCGTGTGCCGAGGAGAGGTCTTCCATGGATACGCTCTGAGACCGCCAGGCCCCTCTATCTCCCTGGCTGCTTTATCGTGTGCCCCGATCGCCTGCAGCGTCTGTCCGGTGGGGGCCGCCATCTTGCCGCGCGGGAGCGGAATGACGTCACGGCGCCGTGCGCGTCATCAACAGGCGCCCGGATGCTAATGGCGCCGCTCGGAGCGGCGCCTAACCACCCGCCATGCGGTCCGGCGAACCCCCGGACGGAGCCAGCAGGAAGGGGGAGGCCTTCGCCCAACCTCCAAGGTAGGAACCAGGCGGGGGGAGAGAGGATGTGGCCTCTTCGGAGCACTGTGACTTCTCCTGTTCCCCCCTGGACTAAGATGAAGGGGAAACCCCCCGGGGGGTAGCAAGCTACACCGGACCCAACGGCACCCAGTACCTGCGGTCCGGGCTCCGGGGGGGGGGGACCACCAGCCCCAGGCTTTAGGTCATAAGAAAAAAATAAACGTTTCGCTGAAAGGGAAACACAATCAGAACTGAGGCACACGGGAGGGGTGGGGCCTTTTAAACTTCATTTTTGATTGTGTTTCCTGTCAGGTGAGCCAGTCTACTCTCACAGTGCCGTCCTGGAAGACGAGGGAGAAAGATATTTTTCAGCTCTGCACACAGGCCTTGCATTATCTAACTGAGACCAGCAGAGACTTTTGGAGCTAATATTTATTGCTACATCTTTTTCTGGCTGAAGGATTGCATTATCTCCTGTACCGCAGACCCGCACACAAGGCTCGGCCGCTCTGCTCAGCTCCCTTGCACCATGACGTCACACAAAACACTCAGGCACCGCCTCTACCAGACCAGCCACCTACTGGTACTGCCCAAATACACTGTAGCAGGGACTCCGATGGTCTCGGCTGGCTCCAGACCCAAGCTGCGGATGCCCAGTTCTGAGCCAAGCGTCACAGCCATATTTTTTACTGGCAACCTTTTGCTCTTACTGGCATTTACTGGCAGGAGAAAAGTTCCTGGTTTTTACTGGCTGCAGTAAAAATACTGACGGTTGGCAACATTGAGCAGGAGTCCTGGAAGAGGAGACACATGCAAGCCTGCATTAGCCAGCTCTTGTTAGGACATGCAGCCCGGCGGCCCTGGCCCACTGGGCAAATACCTGGTGTGCCCTATGGCCAATCAAGGTCTGTCCTTATTATTCAAAGAGGAAAAACACAGGAGATCTTTGGTAAGTCCAAGAAGCCATTATACTAGAAGGGCAACCAAACTGATACAAGGCATGGAGGAGCTCAGCTATGAAGAAAGATTAGAAGAACTGAATTTATTCACTCTTGAGAAGAAGAGAATAAGGGGGGATATGATCAACATGTACACATATATAAGGGGTCCATATAGTGAACTTGGTGTTGAGTTATTCTATGTCTAGAGGAAGAGAGATTTCATCTCCAAATATTTTCCGACGGGAATTGTGTGATGACAGGCTGTTGTCGGTAAATCCGACCGTTTGTACGCTCCATCGGACAATTGTTGTCGGATTTTCTGCCAACAAATGTGGGATAGCATGCTTTAAAATTGTCTGCCAACAATTGTGTCTTGACGGATTTTACGATTGTGTATACACAAGTTCTTCGGACAAAAATCCAAAGAACAAACACGCATGCTCAGAAGCAATGCTCACCATTACACAACATTAGCAGAAGTTGCCCAAAGGGTGGCGCTAAAGAGCTGAAAAACCACGTAGTTTCATGTTTGTTGGCCGACAATTCTTTGCTGTTTGTATTCAATACAAGTTCAAGGCCAACGCCCTTCAGACAAAAGTCCTACGCTTTGTCCGATGAAAATCCAAACGTGTGTACGAGGCTTTAGAGCAGTGAAACTGTGGATTAGACTCCCTCCAGAGCTGGTTCTGGCAAGCTCAGATGATTGCTTTAAAAAAGGCCTGGATACGTTCCTAATAAGAATATCTGATTGCCTCTCGGGGGATCAGGAAGGGAATTTTTCCGCTGCTCTATTTTATTGGATCGTGCTTTGCTGATGTTTTTTCGCCTTCCTGTGGATCAAATTTAGGTATAGGATATGGTTAATGGGATTGTATGATATTATTTTTTATTTATTTATTTTTATGGTTAAACTAGATGGACTTGTGTCTTTTTTCAACCTGACTAACTATGTAACTATGTAATTCACTCACTTCCATCATCCTTATGTATGAGAGCTTTCTTTTGGTGGTAAACATTTGTGAACTGTGACACCTGCAGCTACATGAACAAGGTGGAGCAATGCATAAAATAGCAATAAATTAATATAATAGATGTTCTGCCTCGGCACACCTGCATGACTGCACGTAAGGATGCGATATAAGCCAAGCCAGGAAATACATCTAATTAGCAGTATTTGTTTAAATGAGCATTAATGAGAAGCGGATTTCATCACAAGGCAGTTTAATTAGTATTAATCAAAACATAATTACATCTGTTAAAGAATAATGCAGAGACGTTCTGAGTAATTTATGGCGGTGTACAACTGTACGCAGAATTTTAGATAAAAGGACAAATTGTGTTTTCTAGTACCTTTATAGTAACCCCATGGCTACTCACACATGGAAATACATGATCACACGCAGTGGTGGCCAAATGGTTCTGAATTTAAATGCCTACAAGAATACTAGAAAAACAGAGTTTGTATTTTCTTCCATAGCGATAGTTTCATTATTGGTCAGGTGAAATGTAACACATGAGAATCCTAAAACCAAAATTGATCTAGAGGAAGCTGAGAAACCCGTTATAAAATGTGGCTCAATTGGGAAATATCCCTTCCTGATTCCAAAGGCAATTGGATAACTCGTTGAACCAACATTCTCTTGTCCCTTAAAAATATCAGCAGGTGTTAATATTTTTAGCCTTTCCACCAGTGGCGGCTGGTACTCAAAATTTTTGGGGGGTGCAAAAAAAAAACAATTGCAGCCTCACTGTGCCCATCATACACAGCTACTGTGCCCATCAATGGCAGCCACTGTGCCCATCAATGGCAGCCACTGTGCCCATCAAAGGCAGCCACTGTGCCCATCAAAGGCAGCCACTGTGCCCATCAAAGGCAGCCACTGTGCCCATCAAAGACAGCCACTGTGCCATGCCATTAATTGTCGCCACTGTGCCATGCCATCAAATGCAGCCACTGTGCCATGCCATCAAATGCAGCCACTGTGCCATGCCATCAAATGCAGCCACTGTGCCATGCCATCAAATGCAGCCACTGTGCCATGCCATCAAATGCAGCCACTGTGCCATCAAATGCAGCCACTGTGCCATCAAATGCAGCCACTGTGCCATCAAATGCAACCACTGTGCCATCAAATGCAACCACTGTGCCATCAAATGCAACCACTGTGCCATCAAATGCAACCACTGTGCCATCAAATGCAACCACTGTGCCATCAAATGCAACCACTGTGCCATCAAATGCAACCACTGTGCCAATCAATTGTCGCCACTGTGCCCATCAATTGTCGCCACTGTGCCCATCAATTGTCGCCACTGTGCCCATCAATTGTCGCCACTGTGCCCATCAATTATAGCCATTGTGCCCTGTTAAATGCTGCCACTGTGCCCTGTAAAATGATCCTTACCTTTCTGGGGTCAGCCCTCCTGCTTTCACCGTCCCTCAATGTCTTCTCCCACCCTCGATGACGCTTCAGCTAATCAGGTTACCGGTAACCAGAACCGGTGAACCTGATTGGCTGAGACGCCTGTCATTGTTATTCGGGGAACACACCCCCCGTGCGTCCCCTGGATAACTATTTGGAAGCCGATTACAGCCCGAGGGCTGTAATCGGAAAGTCGATTAGAGCCGCTGGCTCTGATAGGCACTTCCAAAGCCAACCAGCTGCAGTTATTGAGATGGCCGTCGCTTACCAGGGGGCTGGACATCTGAATAGTGGGCGGCAGCAACGGTACATAGATTCATGCAATGTATTGTATTTCAGTGGCGGTGCAGGAGAGAGGGGGGGCGGCACTCCTTTTTTTTATGCAGGAATGGGACACACTCCTTGCCACACTGGAGAACTGTACGAAAAAACAAGATTGGTTAAACCCACAAGTGCTTTTTTATCACTACTATTGCTTTATATTGGCTTTTGGAAATCACAAATGCAGCAGGTTTAGCGCTGAAAAAAAATTTTTTTTTGAAAGATAAAAAGTGCATTTTGTATACATTTATATGAATCAGACCAAAATGAGGGACAAAAGGAGGAGGACAGAGGGACATTGCTCCAAATCAGGGACAGCCCCTCCAAATCAGGGACAGTTGGGAGCTATGGGATTGGATGAGGTGGAGATTGTGACATCACTGATCCACCTCTCCACTTCATCTAATCAAAGAACACTTTGCATTACTTGAGAAAAATGCAAGGTGCCTGTGCTGAGCAAGTAACCTCTTGTGAAGCAGGACATCGTTTTGACACGGGACCTGGAAGACAGCAGTACATATATTTGTTTTCTCCTGGGGTTAGATATACTATAAATTCTCAGTTTCCTCCTTGACAGGAATGGGCAGGAACAGTACCCGGCCTGAACACGCCAAGAACAATACATATACCAGGAACTCTAGGTTTGGAAAAACAAAGTTTGTTTAAATATCTTACATCAGAGTGCTAGATGCAAAGAAGAGTGCTACAAGTATACAGGTTTAGTTACATTAACAACGCTAACTGGTTTAACTCTTTCTCCTTTGCAGTCCAGTTCTCTCCTATACATCAAAACACACCTCCCAACTTTCTGAGATGGAAATGAGGGACACCTATTAGCAAAAGTACTGTATGTAGGCATAGGACACCCCCCCTGCTACACCCCCTTAACCACTTACGGACCAGCTCATGCCGATATACGTCGGCACTTTGAAGAGGGATATCTTTGTTATGGCAGCAGCTAGCTACCATAACCCCCGGTTATCCTCTTCTTCAGTGAGCGGTCCGCTTTCAGATGAAAGTAGTCTCTGCGGCAGATTCGCCGCAAGATCACTTTTATCGGTGCCTGGAAAGAGGCCCCCCCCCCCCCTGCCACCACTCTCTTGGCCACTTAGCGGAGCCGTCGGCAGCGGTGGAGGCGATCAGGTCCTCTCTGCTGCTTGGTATGGAGACAAGTGAGGGGAAGATGGCCCCACACCCGTCTCCATATCACTGCAGAGCGGAAGTGACGTCAAAACGTCACTTCCACCCATAGCTCTTAAAGGCCATTTTCTGTTAATTTTTTCAAATGACAATTTATTTTTATTTATTTTCATGCATTTTAGTGTAAATTTGAGATCCGAAGTCTTTTTGACCCCAGATCTCATATTTAAGAGGTCCTATCATGCTTTTTTCTATTACAAGGGATGTTTACATCCCTTGTAATAGGAATAAAAGTGACACAATTTTTTTTTTTAATAGAACAGTGTAAAAAATAAAAATAAAATCTAAAATAAATAAGATTTTTTTTTTAAACGCGTCAGTTCCCGCCGAGCTTGCGTCCAGAAGCGATCACATACGCGAGTAGCGCCCGCATATAAAAACGGTGTTCTAACCACACAAGTGAGGTATCACCGCGATCGTTAGAGCAAGAGCAATAATTCTAGCCCTATACCTTCTCTGTAACTCAAAAGATGCAACCTATAGAATTTTTGAAACGTCGCCTATGGACAGGCCCCAACTGGCCATAGGGCAAACCGGGCATATGCCGGTGGGCCGCAAACGGCCCTTGGCGGCCCCGGCCCGTGATTGACCCTCGGTGGGCCGCATGTCATGTCTTCCAAGGGGTTGCAGGTCGAGAGGGGACGCCCAGTTTTGCTAATAGCAGAGATACCCCACCCCGTCACCAACACAGCACCAGATAGAGATCCAGATAAAGAGAGATGAGCTGTGCGTATCACAGCCAGCTATGACATTTCTCCCGCTCCCCTTGCTGCCAGCAGGACCAGTTAGAGGAGAGGAGCTGCTGTACTCCTCCCCCTCCTCTCATTCTCTCCTCCTGTCTGTGTTCTTTCTTTCTATCTTTATCTATCTTCCTTCCTTTCTATCTATCTTGCTTGCCTTCTTTCTTTCTATATTTATCTTTCTTTATCTATCTTCCTTCCCTTTTTCTATCTTTCTTTCGTTATCTATCTTCCTTCCTTTCTATCTATATATATCTTCTTCCCTTCCCTTCTATCTATCTCTATATCTTCCTATCTTTATCTATCTTCCTTCCCTTTCTTTCTATCTGTATCTATCTTTCTTTATCTTCCTACCTTTCGTTCCCTTCTTTCTTTCTTTGTCTATATTCCTTCCTTCCCTTCTTTCTTGCTATTTGTATCTATTTTCCTTGCTTTCCTTCATTCTTTCTATCTTTATCTATCTATCTATCTATCTATCTTCCTTGCTATCTATAGCTAACTTCCTTCCCTTTTTTCTTTCTATCTTTATCTATCTTTCTTTATCTATCTTCCTTCCCTTTTTTTCTATCTTTATCTTCCTTCCTTTCTATCTATCTATATCTGTGTTCCTTCCCTTCTTTCTTTCTATCTTTATCTTTTTTTTTCTTTCTCTATCTATCTATCTATATCTATTTTCCTTCCTTCCCTTTCTTTCTATCTTTCTTTCTTCATCCATCGTCCTTCCTTTCTATCTATTTATCTATCTCTATCTATCTATCTATCTTCCTTCCCTTCTTTCTTTCTATCTTTATCTATCTTTCTTTATCTATTTATCGATCTTCTTTTCCTTCTTTCTTTCTATCTTTATCTATCATTCTTTTATATATCTATCTTCCTCCTTTCCCTCTATCTTTATCTTTTTTTCTCTATCTTCCTTCCCTTCTTTCTTTCTGTCTTTATCTATCTTTTTGTATCTATCTATATTCCTTTCCTTCTTTCTTTCTATCTTTATCTATCTTTCTTTATCTTCCTACCTTCCTTCCGTTCTTTCTATCTTTATCTAGCTTTCTTTCTTTATCTATATTCCTTCCCTTCTTTCTTGCTATCTTTATCTATCTTCCTTCCCTTCTTTATTTCTATCTTTATCTATCCACCTTCCTTTCTTTATATTTCTATCTTTCTCTCTCTCTCTGTCTGTCTATCTATATTTCTTTATCTCACCCCACATCCAATCATTAACCCCCGCAGCCCCCCCCCCCCCGGGCTGCTCAGTCTAAAATGCCGGGCCTATTTTTTGTCCCAGTCCGTGCCTGCCCATGGAGATATTTAGAGGAAAAAGTTTGACGCCATTCCATGAACGTGCAAAATTTTGAAGCGCGACATGTTGGATATCAATTTACTCGGCGTAACATTATCTTTCACAATATATAAAAAAATTGGGCTAACTTTACCGTTGTCTTATTTTTTAATTAAAAAAAAGTGATTTTTTTCCCAAAAAAGTGTGCTTGTAAGACCGCTGAGCAAATACGGTGTAACAAAAAGTATTGCAATGACCGCCATTTTATTCTCTAGGGTGTTAGAAAAAAATATATAATGTTTGGGGGTTCTAAGTAATTTTCTAGCAGAAAAAACTTGTAAACACAGAGTCTGAAAAACAGGCCCGGTGCTTAAGTGGTTAACACCACATAAAATATGAACAAAAAAAAAACATTGTAACAATAAAAAAATATAAAATAAAAAAGTTAAATCCACAAGTTTTTTTTACCACTATTATTCCCTTATATTGGCTTTTTAACAATTACAAATGCAGCAACTCAGATAAATTGAATGAAAGGTTTAGCTCTGGGAAACCCCTTTTGAAAGATAAATAATGCATTTTATATACAACTATATAGATCAGACCAACATGAGGGACAGAGGGACTTTGTTCCAAATCAGGGACAGTCCCTCAAAATCAGGTACACAGCGGAGCTCTGCAGTGGAGGTTTGTTCACATGCAATGCTCTTTGTATATGTCCAATTAGGTGACTGTATGAGAATATACTATGATATATGGACAAAGCTTTTTTTCTCAGAAAATAGGTGCAGAAACTCAACCACAACCCCATTCAGATTTCAAAAACGGTAGGAGGGTCTTAAAAGGGGCATTAAATACCAGGATTGCATTACATACAGAATGCAGAGTTCAGGGGGTTACACACAGAGTGCAGAGCTGTCACTTGTAAACACAGAAACCGGACTTCTGTGTTTACAGGCGATTGTGGTGAGCAGGCACCAAAGGGTCTGAGCCAGAGGTGGTGGAACCGAGTTCCCCCAAGTTCCCCCTGAAAAAAAGCCCTGTATATGGAAGCATATGACAAGTTCTTGACAAAACCTCTGGCAACTCCAAATTACTAAACAGCACCCAAGCCGTAACAAACCATGTTTTTTCTATGTTGTTTTCTTGACTAACTACAGAGCTGGGATGCTATATTACGTATATATTGAGAAACATAACTTCTTGGTGATACATCCCTGTATTCTGCGATGTTTCCAGGATACCTGCCCCTTTTGTATTTCATTATGACTATAAAGATAATATGGCTAAGCTCCTGAAGAATCGTTCATTACAGGGAACATGTAGAGCTGAGCTGATCCACACTTCCTATTAGTCTACGCCAGGCATGTCCAAAGTCAGGCCCTGCGGGCCAAATGCGGCCCACATTCCAGTTTAGTACGGCCCCCAGGGCCACAAAAGATATATACCGTATTTATCGGCGCTGACAGGGAGGGGCGGGACGAGCGCCTTCAGATAACATACTGGAGAATTTCCCGTTTACTCTACGGCATATGTAATAGGAAGTCCCGTCTCCTCGGCTGCCATTGGACGACTGTTCTGTCTATCATAGGAGGCGGGAGTTCTTAATAAAGAGGCCGCCGAATAAACAGGAGATTCTCCTGTATGTAATCTGTTGCCGCTCATCCTTGTCCCATCCGAGGCTGCAAATGGGCATCAGACTGCACTGATGGCAATGGTAAGGCTGCATTCATGGCAATGGTGAGGCTGCAGATGGACACAGATTAGGCTGCATTGATGGGCACTGACCCTTATTTTGCTTAACAGTTCTTTATTTAAAATTAAAAAAAATACTGAAACTTCCATTTTAATGTGAAGGTGTGTCTTACACGCTGATAAATACGGTATATCCAAATAACGCATTCAAGATCATCTTTTCACCACATGCAGCCACAAAGGCAAGATAATTTTTGTTGGTATTGTTGGTATTAGTGCTCGAACGAACACGCTTAAACCAAATTTTGGTCAGGCTAAATGGTCGCCCCCCCCACACATATTCACTTAATCAAATCTGGCCCTCTTTGAAACAAAGTTTGGACACCTCTGGTCTATGCTATATCTGATGCAACTATACCAATGGACTTTGATCCTTGGTCCCTTTGATCAGCGGTCTCCAAACTGTGGCTCGGGGGCTGGATGTGGCCCTTTGCTTGCTTTTATACGACCCTTGGGGCACTATTTTTTGTTTACTGACACCAATGTTAGGGCACGATTCCCACAAATGACATCAATGGTGGAGCACAATTTCTACCAATGACATAAACAACAAGGCCCAATGACACCAATCGTTGGGCACAATTCCTCCCAATGACACCAATGATGGGAACTTGTTTACTTCCACTCATGCTCTGACATTTTGTACTTCCGATGGCCACAGTCCGACCCTTCTCAAGTAAAGAACAGTAAACTGGCTCTTTGTTTAGAAAGTTTGGAGACACCTGCCTTTGACAATAAGTAGCCCTATGATATTGGTTAAATAGGTGGTGTGTTGCATGTTTTCAATCAACATCGCTGCATTATGAAGAGTTAATGGTTTTAGTATGGTCAAAATGTATATATTTTGTAATAAAAATGTATGGAATTTTAACATTTTGTTATCGTGGTGCCTCTAAAGTCCATCATCCAATTTCCTTTCACACCACAGGATAGGCAATCACCTACAGGGAGGGGCCCGCCTAAGGCGATACGACGAGTTACCTAAGTGGTCCCTGGGTGAAAGGAAGAAGTGGGACAGGAAGTCCCACTACTAACGAAGCCCCCACTCCACCCCTAAAAAAGTTACATACCAAATGTGACATGTAAGGGGGCAAGGCGTGGTTTAAGCAGAAGTTCTACTTTTGGGTGGAACTCCGCTTTAAGCCTCATACACACGATTTGACTTCCATCTGACTTTTCCGTGGATTTTGGTCCGAAGGGGCGTTGGCTGTGAACATGGTATGCATACACATGGCAAAACATTTACAGCCAACAAACACGAACGTAGTGATGTAATTGACATACTACGTGTTTTTTTAGCTCTTTAGCGCCACCTGTTGGGCAAGTTCTGTTATTGTTGGCTGATGTTTAGCATTGGTTCTGAGCATGCGTGTTTGTACTTTGGACTTTAGTCCGATTGACTTGTGTACACAGGATCGGATTAGCCTGCATCGGACATTTGTTGCCGAAAAGTTTGAGAGCATGCACACCAGTGGCGTACCTAGGGTATGGTAGCCATGGGCGCCATATGAAGGGGGTGTTGTTGAGTGGCTGGGCAGCAAGGCACTTCCAAGGGTCTGAGGGTCTCTTCTTCCCTTCTCCCGAGCATAGGCAGGATCTCCTTTTCAGCACCGTTGCTAATGAACAATGGCAGCGCTGTCCCTGCTACGTTCAGCCACAGCCTCCCCTGTTCTCCCAGGCTCTCCTATTCCATCTGGTTGGATTGGCAGCGCACAAAGAAGGAGGATCATCAGTTTCTCCCTCGCATCTGTGAAAACTGAGGCCTTAAAGGGGTTGTAAAGGTAAAAAAAAAAAAAAAAATCCCTAAATAGCTTCCTTTACCTTCGTGCAGTCCTCCTTCACTTACCTCATTCTTCCATTTTGCTTTTAAATGTCCTTATTCCTTCTTAAAAATCCTCACTTCCTGTTCTTCTGTCTGTAACTCCACACAGCAATGCAAGGCTTTCTCCCTGGTGTGGAGTGTCGTGCTCGCCCCCTCCCTTGGACAACAGGTAAGTCAGGACGCTCTCTACGTTGCAGATAGAGAAAGGAGATGTGTGTTAGTGGGCTTCCTGACTCTCCTGTAGTCCAAAGGAAGTGGGCGGGCACGACACTCCACACCAGGGAGAAAGCCTTGCATTACTGTGTGGAGTTACAGACAGAAGAACAGGAAGTGAGGATTTCTCAGAAGAAATAAGGGCATTTAAAAGCAAAATGGAAGGATGAGGTAAGTGAAGGAGGACTGCACTAAGGTAAAGGAAGCTATTTAGGGATTTTTTTTTTTACCTTTACAAGCCCTTTATGTGATGAAGAGTTCATCACTTCCGGTATCGGTTTTGAATTTACCTGCCTGGTATCAGCTAAGAAAGCAGCCAATATGCCTCGGAGGGCAGAGGAGGGATCAGGGGTCTAATAAACCCCATATTTCTCCATAAAGAGGATATGTCACTACCCAAGGGATGATAAATATCACTAGTTTTGTTAGCTGTTTTTTTTTTTTGTTAAGGTCATCTGAAAAATAAGTTTCAAATGTTTCGACAGGGGCGCAGTTTCAGTGCTTGCCATAGGCGCTATTTTCACTAGATACGCCTCTGATGATTGTCCGAAAACAATTGTCTGATGAAGCATAGACAGGATCAAACACATCTGTCGGACATTTGTTGTCGAAAGTTGTGTGTATGGGCCTTTAGTAGATGTAAATGGATTCTTTTTTTGAGAAGAATATTGTTTAGTGTAACTTCTTTGCCGATATCAAAGTATTTTGTTTTAGTTCATCTTCTTTGTTCATTTTTGTTGCGTCATACCGCAAAATACCAGAAAAAAGGACACGTGTTCTCTGTTTATGATCTCTGTTAGTTCAGCGTGTTCTTTGTCAAACTCCTGACAATACAGATCCTCCTCTGTTCTAAGGACATGACACTGGTGCATACAGCAATCCACAAGGTTCTACAAAAGTTCAGCGATACTACATTAGGTTTACCTGTCACTCGTCTGGATTAATCTTAAGTAAACAGAAAAAACATTGTCGTTGTCAAGGTTATATAGCTTCAAACTAAATATTTTCTATTATCTATATACATCAGCCCTTGTTCCAAAGTGAGAAATTCCAGAACATAATGAATCGATGTGACCGGGGTTACTGTCGAAACTGCCTGAATAAGACGATGTGTGTGATTGAGGGTAGAGTACAGTGAAGCCATCCATTTCCCCAAGTAAATAAACACAGTGGTACCTCTATACTCCGTTCAATCATCTGCTTCAAGCATACTTCACGTCAGCCCTAGCAGACTAAAGCCCTGTACACACGGGCCAGAATCTCGTCAGGAAAAACAACGTTGTTTTTCCCCGACGAGATTCTTGGCAAGGAAATTGGCAATCGAGTGGCTTTAATCACCACAGAGTTTTTTTAAAGATTTAGCTAAAAGTTTAAAAAAAAGTTATTTTCCAATATAAAATTTTGCAAATAAATGAGCTTTCTTTATAAATTAAGGTCAAAATGTATTCTGCTACATTTCTTTGGTGAAAATAACCCAGTGTATATAATTTATATGTATATAATTTAGTCTGGTATATATTACAGAACTGAAAGGTGATCACTCCTGATGTACTGACAGCCTATCTAATTTAATTTTTAAATTTTTAAATGGCCCTTTTTTGGAAAGTACATAGTCCAAAGTATTTAGTAAGAGGCCTGGTGAGTTTTTTTTTTATTTCTTTAAAGTTGTAGTTTTTTTTTTTGTCCCAATTTTTGGGAAAATTATTATACAGGATTTATATAGCGCCAAGTTTGCTCAGCACTTTACAATGTTAATTTTTCTATATATATATATATATATATATATATATATATATATACACACACACCGTAATTATCGGGGTATTGCACGCTCTCGCGTATAGCGCGCACCCCTAAAGTAGCCCCGAAATTCCTGTAAAATTTTTTTTTTTTTTTTTTTATTGCTTACAGTTTTGATGTCTTGCCCGGCGTCCATCGTCCAGTCTCCGGCCTCAGTGGTGTCCTGCCGGCTTCTCCAGCGCTGTCCGAGTCGAATCCACGCGCTCAGTTTGAAGCCTCCGCCAACATATACCGAGCGCAGTACACTTGGGCATGCTCGGCTTCTCACGCAAAAACATCACAGAGCGTGACTACGAGCGAAGCCGAGCCTGGCCGAATGTACTGCACTAGGTATATGTCGGCGGCTCAGTTCAAACTGAGCGCGGGAAGCGGCTATCGGCGTATATCGCGCACCCACGATTTTCCCTTTATTTTAAGGGGAAAAAAGTGCGCGATATACGCCGATAAATACGGTATATATATAATATATTTTCTCTTTATAAAAAAAACAGTTTTGCATACTGACCAGAGCAAAAGCAACACTGTACTACTCTGGGGAGGTGATCAGTTATACAGCGATCAGTGCTATTAAAATGGGACCAACGTACAGCTACGACGGTTTGTGGGATCGTGCTGACCTGCCGCCGCATGACGGCAGCTGGTCGGCATGTGGTTAACAGATGCTGTGTATATACAAAAATGATTGCATACAGCATCGCGTATCAGCACCAACCAGTAATATAATCTATTACTAAGCATGTCACCACCCCAGATATGTTAATGTATAGATTATTCCACCCTAGCAATTGGCTCCAAATGCTGTTTCCTTTTCCGTCTCTAACAAAACAACACCTTCTTATGTTTACCCCAAGTCACCACATGTTCAAATATGACAATAAAAAAAAAACTCTCTTAATTTGGATTCATGGCAGGTTGAGACTGATCAAGAGAGTTCATAAGAAGTTTACACCACTCCATTCTCCCATAAGTCCGTCAGGCGACACGCACACTCAGGCTGCATGGCATGCAGTGGTACAGGCATCATGTAATGCCTTTTGCTGTGCATTGACCGTGACAAGGTAAAATAAAACATCCCATGGTTGCCCTGAGACCATGGGGTTGATAAGCTGGAGTGCCAAATCTGGTGCAGCTCTGCATAGAAACCAAACCAATCAGCTTCCAGGTTTTATTGTCAAAGCTTAATTGAACAAGCTGAAGTTAGAATCTGATTGGTTTCTCTGCAGAGCTGCACCAGATTTTGCACTCTCCAGTTTTAGTAAATCTGCTAAGTGTCATCTGCTATCAGCATGAATTACTTCTGACAAGTTTTCCTGACACCAAGAAAAAAAAAAGTTGACGGGGAGGGATCTCTAGCTGATCGAGAACCTCAGCTCTGTTCCTGTGCGCAGGGAAAGGTGTTTTTTCCCTCCAACCATCTCTTAGAGCTCTCCTTACTGAGCTCTGTGTCCATTCACCTTTTTCTGAAATCTCAGACAAGCTTTCTGGGCAGATGTAAAGAAGAAAAAACTGCAGATAAACAGGTACAACTAAGACCCTTTTACCATGAGGCAGTTTTCAGGTGTTTTAGCACTAACAATAGCGCCTGTTAACCGTCTCTCGCTTTCACACTGGGCAGTGCGCTTGTGGGACAGGAAAAAAAGTTCTGCAAGCAGCATCTTAGGGGTGGTGTAGGAGTGGTGTATACACCGCCCAGCCCATTGGAACGGGCACTTTTAACCACTTGTTAAACTCTTGTTGGGGGTTAAAAGCGTCCCTTAACCACTAGCCGATCAGCTGCCGTCATTCTAGCTGTACATCGGCCATTTAAACAGCTATAGCAGGCACACGGTGGTTGCACAGCGTGTGACCCCATGCACGTGGCCGCCGAGCGCGATGTCCGCCGGCCATACGCGATTGCAGGCAGGAAAGATAGAACGGGAATGTTTGTAAACACACATACACATCCCCATTCTGTCAGGAGAGGAGAGACAAATCGTCTGTTCCTACTAATTAGAAACAGAGATCTGGTTCCTCCCCTAGTGAGTTCTACCTCCCCCCCCCCCACAGTTAGGAACACTCAGGGAACACAGTTAACCCCTTGATCGCCCACTAGTGTTAACCCCTTCCCTGTCAGTGACATTTACACAGTAATCTGTGCACTTTTATAGTATCGATTACTGTATAAATGTCAATGGTCCCAAAAATGTGTCAAAGTGTCCGATCTGTGCGTCGTAATGTCGCAGTCCCGCTAAACATCACAGATCACCATTAAAAAAAAAATATATATATATAAAAATGCCATAAATATAATTATTGCAATACGGAAAATGCCAGGAGACCTGAAGTTATCTTTAGATAGGAAATTGGCAATCGAGTGGCTTTAATCACCACAGAGTTTTTTTTTTAAAGATTTGGCTAAAAGGTTGAAAAAAATGGAGTTACTTACCGGTAACATCCTTTTCCAGGAGTCTTTCAGGACAGCACCTTAGAGAGATCCCGGCTCCTCCCCTTCTAGGTAACACCGCCTTCTTCAGATCTTTAAAGCCTCATCCTCCCACTGGCCCTTCAGTTCTTACAGAGTACCTCCGGCCAACTGGGGAGACACAAGACAACGTTATACAAGAATTATTTATCTTACCTGACGTCCTTATGTGATGAGTCTTCCAATCTCCAAACCCTGGGTGGGTAGCGGTGCTGTCCTGAAAGACTCCTGGAAAAGGATGTTACCGGTAAATGAACTCCATTTATCCCGAGTTCGTCTTTCAGGACAGCACCTTAGAGAGGATAAGCGAGTACTTTACCTTAGGGTGGGACTACTGCCTGTAGAACCTTATGACCAAAGGCTTGGTCCTGTGCTGACAGCAGGTCTAGTCTGTAGTGCTTTACGAATGTAGCAAAACTTGACCATGTCGCTGCTCTGCAGATCTGCTCCGGAGAAGCACCAGCCCATTCCGCCTGTGAAGTCGCCACTGCTCTAGTAGAATGTGCCCTGATTCCCACTGGAGGCTCCATCCCTTTTAACACATAAGCTTGAATAATAGCTGCTCTAATCCAGCCCGCTATAGTACGCCTGGAGGCTCTAGAACCCTTTCTAGCCCCTGAAAATGATACAAAAAGGGAGTCTGATTTTCTAAACTGTTTGGTGCACTCCAAATATTGAAGAACGCACCTCCTTACATCTAGGTTGTTAAAAATAAATTATTTTTCCCTCACCGGGTTTGAACAAAATGTTGGCAGAATAATTTCCTGGCCTCTGTGAAACTTCGAGGCCACCTTTGGCAAAAAGGCCGGATCGGTCTTAAAAACAATACGATCCGGAAAAACTTGAAAAAAAGGAGTTTTAATTGAGAGGGCCTCGAGTTCACTTACTCGACGTGCCGTCGTAATCGCTACCAAAAATGCAGTTTTGAGAGTGATTAACCTCAAAGAGCATGACCCCAATGGTTCAAAAGGATCTCCCGTAAGGGCCTGCAAAACTAAGGAAAGATCCCACACGGGAAAAGGGGTCACACCAACTGGCCTCTGCCTACTCAAAGATTTAAAAAATCTCACTATCCAGGGATCCCCTGCTAGATTTTTCTCCAAAAATACACTCAGGGCTGACACCTGTCCCTTCAAGGTGCCGAGAGCCAATCCCTTATCTGCCCCTGCCTGTAGGAATTCTAGCACTGCTACAGAACTATGTATGCTAAAGGAGCTTTCAGAGCACCATGAATTGAATCGTCTCCTCACTTTGTGGTAGATGGCCTGCGTTTCCTTTTTCCTACAATTTAGGAGGGTCACAACCAAGCGATCTGAAAACCCTTTTCCTCTTAGCAACACCTCCTCAGAAACCAGGCCGCAAGGTTCCACCTGTCTATGTGAGGGCAGCAGACTGGACCTTGAGTGAGAAGGTTGTCCCGAGCTGGTAGAAGCCAGGGGGGCTCTACAGCCAAGTTCTTTAGGATTGAAAACCACGATCTCTTGGGCCAATATGGGGCAATTAGAATTAAGGTTGTGTTCTCCTGTTGAAATTTCCTCAACACTGCAGGGATCAGAACCAGAGGGGGGAAAGAATAACACCTGAAAAATTCCCATTTCTGAGCTAGTGCATCTATCCCTAAAGCTCCATCGTACCTGCTTAGAGAAAAGAACCTGTCCGCCTTGGCGTTCTGCCTGGAGGCAAAGAGGTCCACGCATGGCGGCCCCCATCTCTGGGCTATCATCCTAAAAATCTCCTGACTCAGTGACCAATCGCCCTCCCTCAGTGTTGTTCTGCTGAGGAAGTCTGCTAAGCAGTTCTGATCCCCCTTCAGATGTAAGGCCGACAGGAACAGGATATTGATCTCGGCCCATTTGAGAATGGCTTCTGCCAACAGCCACCTTGTGCCCCCCTGCCTGTTGATGTAAGCCACTGCCGACGAGTTGTCTGTACGGACTCGAACGTGGTGACCCCGCAGATCCTTTTGGAATGAGACAAGGGCCAGTGACACTGCCCTCAATTCCCTCCAATTGGAGGACTTTGCTGCATCCACCGACGCCCAGGTGCCCTGTACCCAGTGGGAACCCAAATGTGCTCCCCAACCTGTGTTGCTGGCGTCGGTTGTGACCGTCCTGGATATGGGTAGGATCCACTCTAGGCCTTGAGACAAGTTTGCCCCCCCTTCTCCACCACCAGAGGGACAGTTTGACTTGACTTGGGACAGAGACAAGGGAATCCAATGACCCCAGGCTGTGGTCCCAAACCTTCAAGATGAAGAGTTGAAGGGCACGGAAATGAAGGAACGTCCACTGTACTGCTGGAAGGGTGGAGGTCAGCAACCCCAGGGCGGACATGGCCTTTCTTATAGAGACCTGGCCGCTGCCCTGCAGAAACAGCATGGCCTTGTCCACTTTTTGCACCTTCTCTGGGGGGAGGAAAACCCTTTGATCTGTTGAGTCCAGAATAAATCCCAGGAAGGACACCCTCTGTGACGGGATTAAGTTGGATTTGTCTAAATTTATGAGCCAACCCAAACTTTCCAGAATGTTCCTGGCTGACTAAGTCCCGACTCAATTGCTCTGGGGAGGGAGCGAACAATAGTAGGTCGTCCAGATATGCGACTATCAGGATTCCCCTGAGTCGCAGGAAGGCAAAAACCTCTACCATCACCTTTGTGAATATGCGGGGGGAAGATGACAAGCCGAAGGGAAGGGCTCTGAATTGTAGGTGTAGTACCTGATCCCCTGTGTTTATTGCTAGCCTCAGGAACCTCTGATGGTCCTCCGCTATGGGGATATGTAGGTAAGCGTCCTTTAAGGCTATCGAAGCCATAAAGCAGTTGGGCGGGAGAAGAGCTTTTACTGAATGGATTGAATCCATTCTGAACCTCTTGTACCTGACCGAGGTATTTAAAGGTCTTAGGTTGAGGATAAGTCTGAACTTTCCCGATGGCTTGCGGACCACAAAGATGTGGGAGTAGAAACCCCCGCCTCTCTCCCTGGTCGGAACCTGGACAACTACCTGCTGCTCTTCCAATTCCTGAAGTGAGGAAAGGAGGGCACAAGATTTTTCCGAACACTTCGGCAGGTTGGTAATTAACAGTCTGAGGGGCGGAGGGGTTGAGAATTCTAGCCTGTAACCCCTTCGGATGATCTCCAAGATGTACTGGTTGGAGGTAATCATCTCCCACTGTGGGAGGAAGACCCCCAATCTTCCTCCCACTGTTTGGGTGTCAATGGGTCTTTTTGGGGGGTGCAGGAGGGCGAAAAATTGCTCCCCCTCGACCCTTCCCCTTCTGTCCCCAACCTTTCTTCTGGGGACCCGACCTGGGTGTCTCTGATTTCCCACGAAATCGAAACCTCTTTTTTGGCTGTTCCCCAAACTTCTTTTTAACGGGAAACGCCTTCTTTTTGTCGGCGGTCCAGTCTAGGACTGCCTCCAGACCAGGTCCAAACAACAAATCCCCTGTAAGGGGGATACCACAAAGTTTTACTTTGGACGCACTGTCCCCCTGCCACGTTTTGAGCCACAAGGCCCCTCTGGCTGAGTTGCACAACGCTGCAGACCTTGCGGACATATGAATGGACTCCGCTGAGGCGTCTGCCAAGAAAGCTACCCCCTTCAGTAGCATGGGGAAAGAGGAGAGGATTGTCTCTTTTGCTGTACCTGCCTCGATATGGGATTTCATTTGAGTCAGCCAATACTCCATATTGCGGGCTACCACTGTAGCCGCCATTGCTGGCCTAAGATTACCCTGGGAGGAATCCCAGGTTTTCTTTAACAGGGAATCCATCCTCTTATCCATGGGATCAGAGAGTACCCCCATGTCCTCAAAGGCCAGGTCTGGGAAAAAGCCGCGTCAAGTTTAGGCGACTTATTCCAAACTAAGGTTTCACCCTCAAAAGGAAATCTTCTTTTCAGCGCCTTTGAGAAAAAAGGTTTCCTTCCCGGATCCTGCCATTCCCTCTTGATGGCATCGACCAGAACGTCATGGACTGGGAAAACTTTCCTTTTCTGTTCCCCTAAGCCTCTGTACATTTGGTCGTGCAGGGACAGCGGCTTTCTTTCCTCCTGTATCCCTAGGGTGGTGTGGATAGCCCTTAAAAGCTCCTCAACCTCCTCTAGAGAGAGTTTGTAACGTGAGGGTTTTGTGGACTCCCCGTCCATCCCCTCTTCATCTGATTCTACTTGAGAATCAGAGAGAGCGCTGCCTGCTTCTTCCTCAATTTCCTCTGCCGACCCTACCGGTCTCTCCGCCCCAATAGCGAGGAGTTCCGGTGGATCAGGTGAAACCGCCTGTTGTACTGGGGGAGGGGTGCTCTGGGGCTGGGGCAACTGAAAGTTAGCAAACAGAGTTGCAAACAGAGTTTTAAACGACTGAAAGGTGCTTGAAAGCTCCTTAACTGATGCCGCCAGATCTACCCCCTGTTCTGCTGCCTGCTCTCTCACTACCGCATCCATACACCCTCTACAGAGAGTCTTGTCCCAAGTTTCCCCTAACGTGGACCTGCAGACAGGGCACTTTCTCTTAGAGCCATGGAGCGATTTGCTTGTGTATTTCTGAAAGACACAAAAAAAGAGCAGCAGTGTTAACCAGAACCCCCCAGCTAAGGGTAACAGGGATCACCCAGAGTGCGTTGTCCCCAGGACCATCCACCACCAGGGACCCACTCAACTCCCACCGACCAGCAGGCAGGGAAAAAACACCACTGTGGAGCTTAACAGGGGTTTGTGAGACAGGGAAACACCACCCCAGGGTTCCACTGACCTTTGTTTGGCTGGCGACTTTTTCCTCAGGAGCGATTCTAGAGGCCTCTGCCTCCGACATCCTGTACACGGAAGTGGTGGTCCTTGGTCCCGCACGACGCTGTCTCTACAGCTGAACCGGCGACCGTACCAGCCAAAGTGCTGTGTCCGTCTTACTAGGCCGCGTCCGGAACCGGAAGACGTGGCCTCGTGTGTCGATCCGCCCCCTTCCGCCGGAACTGACGTCACCCGTCGTCCGGCGCAGCCACTGAGCTCCAAGCTGGGGATGGAAGGGGAATTAGAATGACACACAGCGCCACCCTAGGCGCACGCAAGAGCGGACCTCCCAGCTGCTACTTTTCCCCAAAGAACGCTGAGAGGCACGGCGCTATAACAGGTATGCGAACGCCCTCGTTCTGACCCGGCGCCAATTTCAAACGAAAATCTCTGAAAAGAAACAAGGAGCACAATACCGGACACTCCCGAATCCTGCCCTTCTAGAAAAATACTGCCTTAGCCTCCCTGGCTAACAGCCCTGGTTCCCCAGCGATGTCTCCCCACCAGAGGAAACACCATAACTGAAGGGCCAGTGGGAGGATGAGGCTTTAAAGATCTGAAGAAGGCAGTGTTTCCTAGAAGGGGAGGAGCCGGGATCTCTCTAAGGTGCTGTCCTGAAAGACAAACTCGGAATTTTTTTTTTTCTAATATAAAATTTCGCAAATAAATAAGCTTTCTTTATAAATTAAGGTCAAAATGTATTCTGCTACATTTCTTTGGTGAAAATAACCCAGTGTATAAAATTTATATGTATATAATTTAGTCTGGTATATATTACAGGTCTGAAAGTTGATCACTCCTGATGTACTGACAGCCTAATTTCTAATTTCTTGAGGACTTAAATGACCCCTTTTGGAAAGTACACAGTCCAAGGTATTTAGTAAGAGGCCTGGTGAGTTTTCTTTCTTTTTTTTTTTAAGTTGTAGTTTTTTTTTTGTAACAATTTTTGGGAAAATTATTATACAGGATTTTTATAGCGCCAAGTTTGCTCAGCACTTTACAATGTTGGGGCAGACAGTATAGTCACAATACAATTCAATACAGGAGGAATCAGAGGGTCATGTTCGTGAGTTTACAATCTAGGAGGGAGGGTCAAGTGATACAAAAAGGTAAATTGTGGGGGATGATACTATGAAGAAAATTAAAGTACAGTTGTTAGGCTTCTCTGAACAGAAAGGTTTTCAAGGATCGCCTAAAAGTGGATAGATATGGAGATAGACAGATTGGGGTAGGGAATTCCAGAGGATGGGAAAGGCTCAGAAGTCCTGGAGGAGAGTATGGTTGGTATTTTGAGACTAGGCTAGTGATGTAGCTGGGAGCAGAATTGTGGATGGCTTTGTAAGTTATTGTTAGTATTTTGAATTTAATTGGGTGGATGAGTGGAGGGATTGTCAGACGAGTAGCAGACACTAAGCTGTTTGTAAGGAGGATGAGTCTGGCATCAGCATTCATTTATTATGGGGGATAGCCCATTTAAAAGTTAAGCCAATATGAGAAGGTAGTTGCAGCAAACTGTGGAAAGGGGACTGAAAAAGGAGAGTTTTTATCGTATTTTTTTTTTTTACATACAGTCAACAGTGCAGGGTCATCATATAACTAGTGTTGTGGCGATCAGGGACACTTACTGGTGACATTATATATATATATATATATATATATATATATATATATATATATATATATATATATATATATATATATATATATACACACACACATACATACACACACACATACTCTGGGGAGGTGATCAGTTTTTATATTATTTTTAAAACACACCATGATTGCTTATAACAGTTATAATCACTGTTATATTCAACATTTTTTTCTGAAAGATATTCATTCAGTGTGTATTATAGTGAATAGCTGTGATTTGCAACTGTCTGTACCATGTGATCATTGTGACCAATAACAGAGTTCAACACAATATTACACAATAAATGGTATGATTGGAAGCCATCCATTGTGTACAATGGTCATGTGATCTGCGGTGATTGGTCACAGCAATTACCTGGTACACAGATCTGTTATCCGTGACAGATCGCAGTGTAAAGCACACGTACGGTGTGATAGTGGATTAAGTCACTTGATGTCCACAGGAGAGTTCTGCTCGGCCATCATATTACAATAGGCCGGGCGGGAAGCGATTAATGACCTTAAAGGAGTTGTAAAGGAAAAAAAAATTGTCTAAAATTAATGTCTGCAAGGTAGACAGACAGAACAGTGTAATGATTCTGTTAAAAAACGAGTAAATACCTATTAAATTCCTTCATATATATCACCTGCGGCGTTCTAGTTTCTGTTCTCTCATTCATGTCCTGATTTGCGGTGCTCGTTCATGTAAGAACTACATTTCCCAGTATGCATTGCAGCACGCCCAGTAATTCACACCTCCTTGAAGTCTCTAACACGTACAGAGCATCCTGCTGCACAGATGTCGTTCCCAGGAGGGGGCGAGCACGTCACTGACCACCGCAGTAAAGTCTCCCTTCACGGTGGTGAGTAAGAATTAGACAAGCAGGAAGTGAAAAGAACAGAGAAGAAATAGAGCAACTTCGGAGCAAAAACGAAACACGAAGACGTGAAAAGAGGAATGTTTGCAGGTAAAGGATGCTTATTATTAAAACTTTTTTTTTCCTTTACAACCCCTTTAAGGGACACAGAGATTTTATTTTCAGAACATTCAAAAGCAGTCCAGTTGAGTCGATCCAAATAGTACATCTGCCAGGATGAGCTTATATGAAGCAAAACAGAAGAAAGTGAGTAAAATAATGTTAGGTCATCTCACTAGAAAATAAACAGAAGCATACTGATAGTAAGGTGTTGATCTCCGAGCTTGTCTAGTTTGTTTGGCATTGTGCAATACTCCTGTAGGTGGCAGTATAACGTAGGTATACAAAGTTGAGCCTCGTACACACGATTTGATTTTCTGATGGAATTGTGTGATGACAGCCTGTTGGCCGAAAATCCGACCATTTGTACGCTCCATCAGACAATTGTTGTCAGACTTTACGCCGACAAATGTTGGATGGCAGGCTTATAAATGTTCCGGACAACGGTCTGTTGTCAGATTTTCCTATCATGTGTACACAAGTTTGTCAGACAACAGTCCAAAGTACAAACACGCATGCTCGGAATCAATGCTCGCCAGACATGACATTAGCAGGAGGTGAAGAGGTGATAACGCTCTGAAAAAGCTGCTGATCCCTTGAGTGGCTCTCGCCCTACAGAGGCAGACAGATGCTGGCTCTGCACAAATGCATGGGATTGGAAAGAAATCCTGGACTGCCACACTCCGTTAAACAGCGTCTTTATTGGATAAAATCTAATCAAAACATGATCCAAAAACAGTGCAGTCAAAAATAGAAAGTGAACACTAGGACAAAAAAAAAATGTCTCACATTGTGAGATGCTTACTCACTATGAGCAGAAGGCGCCATAAGGGTGGCACTCAAGAGCTAAAATCCCACGTAGTACGTCACTACGTTCGTGTTTGTTGGCCGACAATTGTGTGCCATTTGTATGCAAGACAAGTTCCTGGCCAACGCCCTTCAGACAAAAGTCTAAAGCTTTGTCTGCGGAAAATCCGATCGTGCGTACGATGCTTTAGGGCAGTATACAAAGGTAGTACAAGACCAGTATCAAGTCCATAGTGTGTCTGGGTGAAGCAAAGTTGGGTACTTCTTGCAATTTCCTCCGTCTCTCAATACATAAGAAAGGAAAACTATCACACACACAGATTGTGTTTTTTTATTCAAAGACTGCTTTTATTAACTGAGTATCATAAAACAAACTGTACAAAACACAGCCAAACTGTGAAAAATAAAATAAATACAAATCACATGGAAAGAACTTTGTAACAAGATCAGTATCAAGTCCATAGAGTGTCTGAGTGAAGCGAGGTTGGGTACTTATTGCGAGCCTGGGAAGCCAACTTCTGTCTGAGCTCTCGTACTTCTGACAGGAGAACACGCTCTTTATTCTCCAAATCTCCCCTCCCCCGATCCAAAGAAACTACAAAAGCAAAAAAAAAAAAAAGACACATAATATAGCAGAAGACCATTGTCACTTTAAAAAAAAAAAAAAAAGAAATACCGTATTAATCGGCGTATACCGCGCACTTTTTTGCCCTGAAAATTAGGGCAAAATCGTCGGTGCGCGATATATACGCCGATACCCGCTTTCCCTGGCCAAGTTTGAATACTGCGCCTGCATATACCGAGCGCAGTACACTCGTGTATAGTCGGGCAGGCTCAGCTCCTCTCGCACTCACGTCCTGGACGAGAGTGCGAGAGTAGCCGAGCCTGCCGACTATACACAAGTGTACTGCGCTCGGTATATGCAGGTGCAGTATTCAAACTTGGCGTGGGAATCGAGCGGGGAGGACGCCGCAGAAGGACACCGGACCCGACGAAGAGGACACCCGAAGCCGCAGACGGACGCCGAACCCGACCAGGCCGCCACGCAAGACACCAAAACTAAGTACAAAAATCTTTTTTCCACAGGAATGCGGGTCCACTTTAGGGGTGCGCACTATACGCCGGAGCGCGCAATACCCCGATAAATACGGTAAGTAAAACTGATGGCCCAACGTCGTCATCCACTTGCCTCTCCCTTCGAAACAGGTTTTTTTTATCCAATTTTCAGATCATGTTTATGGGCCATTACTAAACACAAAAATGACTACAACTCTGCTTTAAATAAAAAAAAATAGTGTGTGTACACCAGGAAGAAAGCATTGCATTACGGTGTTGAGTTACAAACAGAAGAACAGGAAGTGAGGATTTCTCAGAAGAAATAAGGACATTTAAAAGCAAAATGGAAGGATGAGGTAAGTGAAGGAGGACTGCACTAAGGTAAAGGAAGCTATTTAGGATTTTTTTTTACCTTTACAACCCCCTTAAATCTATGGGTTTAATTCCCCTTTAACCACTTCAATACCAGGCTTTTATACACTCCTCCATACCGCGCCTATTCTGGCACTTCTCTCCTACATGTACAAATCATAATTTTTTTGCTAGAAAGTTACGCAGAACCCCCAAACATTATGTATGTTTTTTTTAGCAGACACCCTAGAGAATAAAACGACGGTCATTGCAACGTTTATCTTGTAGGTATTTGCGCAATAATTTTTCAAATGCCTTTTTTGGGGAAAAGTTATTTGATGAATTAAAAGAACAACAAAACAGTAAAGTTAGCCCAATTTTTTTGTAAAATATGAAAGATTATGTTACACCGAGTAAATAGATACCTAACATGTCACGCTTTAAAATTGCGCACGCTCATGGAATGGCGCCAAACTTTGGTATTTAAAAATCTCCATAGGCAAGGCTTTGACATTTTTTACAGATTACCAGTTTAGATTTACAGAGGTCTAGTGCTATAATTGTTGCTGGCACTCTTACGCACGCGGCGATACCTCACATATGTTGTTTAAACGGCGTTTACATATGTCTTCGGGACTTGCTTGTGCGTTCTCTTCTGCGCGCAAGCTACCTGGGACAGGGGCGTTTACATTTTTTTTGTTATTATTTATTTTACATACAGTGCCTTGCGAAAGTGTTCGGCCCCCTTGAACTTTGCGACCTTTTGCCACATTTCAGGCTTCAAGCATAAAGATATAAAACTGTAATTTTTTGTGAAGAATCAACAACAAGTGGGACACAATCATTAAGTGGAACGAAATGTATTGGATGTTTTTTTAAACTTTTTTAACAAATAAAAAACTGCAAAATTATTCAGCCCCCTTAAGTTAATACTTTGTAGCGCCACCTTTTGCTGCGATTACAGCTGTAAGTCGCTTGGGGTATGTCTCTATCAGTTTTGCACATCGAGAGGCTGACATTTTTGGCCATTCCTCCTTGCAAAACAGCTGGAGCTCAGTGAGGTTGGATGGAGAGCGTTTGTGAACAGCAGTTTTCAGTTCTTTCCGAATCTCGATTGAATTCAGGTCTGGACTTTGACTTGGCCATTCTAACACCTGGATATGTTTATTTGTGAACCATTCCATTGTAGATTTTGCTTTATGTTTTGGATCATTGTCTTGTTGGAAGACAAATCTCCGTCCCAGTCTCAGGTCTTTTGCAGACTCCATCAGGTTTTCTTCCAGAATGGTCCTGTTTTTGGCTCCATCCATCTTCCCATCAATTTTAACCATCTTCCCTGTCCCTGCTGAAGAAAGGCAGGCTTAAACCATGATGCTGCCACCACGTTTCACAGTGGGGATGGTGTGTTCAGGGTGATGAGCTGTGTTGCTTTTACGCCAAACATAACATTTTGCATTGTTGCCAAAAAGTTTGATTTTGGTTTCATCTGACCAGAGCACCTTCTTCCACATGTTTGGTGTGTCTCCCAGGTGGCTTGTGGCAAACTTTAAACGACACTTTTTATGGATAGCTTTAAGAAATGGCTTTCTTCTTGCCACTCTTCCATAAAGGCCAGATTTGTGCAGTATACATAGTTACATAGTTAGTTACATAGTTAGTCAGGTTGAAAAAAAGACACAAGTCCATCCAGTTCAACCATAAAAAAAATAAACAAACAAAATAAAACACAGTACATCCCATACACCCAACTCCATACCCACAGTTGATCCAGAGGAAGGCAAAAAACCCCAGCAGAGCGATGATCCAATTTGCTGCTGGAGGGGAAAAAATTCCTTCCTGATCCCCCGAGAGGCAATCGGATTTACCCCGGATCAACTTTACCTACAAAACTTAGTACTCCGTTATATTATGTGCATTTAGGAAAGAATCCAGGCCTCTCCTAAAGCAATCTACTGAGCTGGCCAGAACCACCTCCGGAAGGAGTCTGTTCCACATTTTCACAGCTCTTACTGTGAAGAAACCTTTCCGTATTTGGAGGTGAAATCTCTTTTCCTCCAGATGTAAAGAGTGCCACCTTGTCCTCAGCGTTGACCTTAAAGTGAATAACTCAACACCAAGTTCACTATATGGACCTCTTATATATTTGTACATGTTGATCATATCCCCCCTTATTCTCCTCTTCTCAAGAGTGAATAAATTCAGTTTTTCTAATCTTTCCTCATAGCTGAGCTCCTCCATGCCTCTTATCAGTTTAGTTGCCCTTCTCTGCACTTTCTCCAGTTCTCCGATATCCTTTTTGAGAACTGGTGCCCAAAACTGGACTGCATATTCCAGATGAGGTCTTACTAATGATTTGTACAGGGGCAAAATGATATCTCTCTCTCTCTGGAGTCCATACCTCTCTTAATACAAGAAAGGACTTTGCTCGCTTTGGTAATAACCGCAGCTTGGCATTGCATGCTATTATTGAGCTTATGATCAACTAAAACCCCCAGATCCTTCTCCACTACAGATCCCCCCAGTTGTACTCCCCTAGCATGTATGATGCATGAATATTCTTAGCCCCTAAGTGCATAACTTTACAGTTATCAACATTAAACTTCATCTGCCACTTAGTCGCCCAATTAGACAGAGCATTGAGGTCGGCTTGTAAATTGTTTTTTCCACTGCATAGCTTGGTGTCATCTGCAAAGACAGAAATGTTGCTTTGGATCTCAGACCCAATATCATTTATAAATATATTGAAAAGTAAGGGACCCAACACTGAACCTTGGGGTACACCGCTGATAACCTTGGACCATTCAGAGTAAGAATCATTAACCACAACTCTCTGAATCCTGTCTTTCAGCCAGTTTTCTATCCATTTACAAACTGATATATCTAATCCTGTAGACCTTACCTTACACATGAGCCGTGTGTGGAGAACTGTATCGAACGCTTTTGCAAAATCCAAGTATACCACGTCCACAGCCACGCCTCTGTCCAGGGTTTTACTTACCTCTTCATAAAAGGAAATCAGGTTTGTCTGACAACTTCTGTCCTTCATGAATCCATGCTGTCTGCTGCTTAAATAGTTTGTTTCCAGCAAGAACTCATCCATGTGGTCTTTTATTAAACGTTCCAGTATCTTCCCAACTATAGAAGTTAAACTAACAAGTCTATAGTTACTTGGTAAAGACTTTGTTCCCTTTTTAAATATAGGCACCACATTGGCTCTACGCCAATCCAGTGGTACTATTCCTGTCATTAATGAGTCCCTAAATATTAGATACCGTGGCTTTGAAATTTCAGAGCTCAATTCTTTTAGGATCCGTGGGTGGATGCCATCTGGTCCAGGTGCTTTATCCACCTTTATTCTGTCTAAATATTTCTGGACCATATCACTTGACCCCATTGTGGATTTGGGGCTGTGTCACTCCCACCCCCATTATGGACATGAGCTCCCCCATTCTCCATTGTATACACAGAGCTGAAGAAAGCATTTAATAAATTTGCCTTCTCTATGTCCTCAGTCACCCAGTCTAGATTATTTTGTAAAGGGCCTACATGCTCAGACTTCACCGTGGTCTGATACTCCTTCCATTTCAATATTATCACTTGCACAGTGCTCCTTGGGATGTTTAAAGCTTGAGAAATCTTTTTGTATCCAAATCCGGCTTTAAACTTCTCCACAACAGTATCTCGGACCTGCCTGGTGTGTTCCTTGTTCTTCATGATGCTCTCTGCGCTTTAAACGGACCTCTGAGACTATCACAGTGCAGGTGCATTTATACGGAGACTTGATTACACACAGGTGGATTCTATTTATCATCATTAGTCATTTAGGTCAACATTGGATCATTCAGAGATCCTCACTGAACTTCTGGAGAGAGTTTGCTGCACTGAAAGTAAAGGGGCTGAAAAATTTTGCACACCCAATTTTTCAGTTTTTTTATTTGTTAACAAAGTTTGAAATATCCAATAAATTTTGTTCCACTTCATGATTGTGTTCCTCTTGTTGTTGATTCTTCACAAAAAATTACAGTTTTATATCTTTATGTTTGAAGCCTGAAATGTGGCAAAAGGTTGCAAAGTTCAAGGGGGCCGAATACTTCCACAAGGCACTGTAGATGTAGACAAAAACTCACCCAAGCTCCAACACGATAGCACATTAGATGTCAGACTGCTGTTAGTACTCAAAGATTTAAGAAGAAGCTATCGATTTTCTTGCATTTTTGCTATTTTTATTTTCCAATATTTTTATTCTGATAATTTTAACAAGTACAAGATCAGTATTTGCCATTGTAGTGGGAAGTAATTATACATTAACAAACCGTTGAAGATTCGGTTGCATTACTGATAAACCTATATGCACGTGTGACTTAATATAGAATCATCCATCTATTAGGTTTATATGAAAAAGTCAAACCTAAACCGAACATAAAGAAAAGGAAGAAACGTAAATATACCCTGAAGAACTTATGAGATGTATGAACAACCTCGAGTGGCTAGGTTTAAAAAAATTGGCCTCGTCTTCGCCACTTATCTCACTGGAGGTGTACTGCACTTGTAGAGGAGAAATGCATATATAGTGCAGTTATAATTTTGGAGCCCCTCCTCTTGCCTCAAGTAGTACATAGGTGTACTCCAATGTGTAGCATAGGGGACCAGATCCCCCCCCCCGCACCACCACTATTAGAAGCAAGTTCAGAAGCTGAAATTCCACATGGTCCAAAGGCCCATTGAAAGGCAAATTCAGATGGAGAGAGGAAAGAAGGAGAACAAGATATCAGAGAGAAGAATAGAGGGTAGTGAAGGGGGTGCAACTCAAGGCCCTGGAGGAAGATACTCCCGAGCCAATCCCATCTCATATGTTTGCCATTTTTAAAGTTAGACCCCTTTCACACTGATGCTCTTTTCAGACATTTTAGGGCTAAAAAAAAGTGCCTCTTATGTCTCCCCAGTGCTTTCACACTGGGGCGGTGCACTTGCGGGACAACACTTTCTTCGGCCACTAGCAGGGCACTTTTAACCCCCGCTAGTGGCCGAAGAAAGTGTTGAAAAGCGCAGCTAAAAACGACGGTAAAGCACTTTACTGTTAACACACATAGCTTTCAGTGTGAAAGTAGCCTTACTGTTGGTAACCTCTCCAAACAACCTTATATACCCTTCATAGTGCAAAGAACTTACAGTGGGTGGAGGAGTCCGAGGAGGACACATCATTTAAACACACATTTCCTGTCTTCTTCTGACCATCTGCCTCTTCCCGTAAAGAATTCCTTGTGGGCACTCCATGATTCAGAACCCGGTCTGTAAAAAAATGGGAAATAAGGTAAGGACAAGTTTCCTGGGAGGAAAACATAAGTCTAGCAGATGATACTTTGGAGTTTACTAGGGTTGGCCCGATACTGATACTAGTATCGGTACCGATACAGAGCATTTGCGCAAGTACTTGTACTCGCGCAAATGCTGCCGATGCCCTGTCCGATACTTCTCTATTGCAAGAGAGCGGCGGGCGGAGAGCGGGGCAAAGAGGGGCGGAAAGTGGGTGGGGGGCAGAGAACAGAGCAGTCCTCAGGCGGGTAATAAGCGGCTGTAAAAAGTTCTTACTGTCCTCTCTTATGTCGCACTGCTCCCGGTGGCCCCTCCCCTCCTCTCCTCTTGTTGTATGCTTGTGACATCATCTGAGATGGACGAGAGGAGAGGAGGGGCCGCCGGGGATTAGCGAAATATGATAGAAGACAGTAAGAACTTATTACAGCCACTTATTACAGGACTTATTACAGATGTGTGCCACTTCCTGCGCTACTCTGCATTTAAAGGAAACGAAAGGAAAGTGTGCCCTGCTGTGCCCAGTACCCTGCTGTGCCCAGTACCTTGTGCCCTGCTGTGCCCAGTACCCTGATGTGCCCAGCCATGCCTAGTACCCCGATGTGTCCAGTGCCCAGTACCTTGTCGTGCCCAGTACCCTGTCGTGCCCAGTACCCTGTGCCCTGCCCAGTACCCTGTACCCCGATGAGCCCTGTGACCTGCCGTGTCCAGTACCCTGATGTGCCCTATACCCTGTGCCCAAGTACCCTGATGTGCCCAGTACCCCGATGTGCCCCGTACCCTGTGCCCAGTACCCCGATGTGCCCCATACCCTGTGCCCAGTAACCGGATGTGCCCTGTGACCTGCCGTGCCAAAGTAACCTGATGAGTACTTGTACTCGCGCAAATGCTGCCGATGCTTCTCTATTGACAGGAGAGCGGTGGGCGGAGAGCGGGGCGGTGAGGGGGCGTAGAGCAGAGCAGTCCTCAGTACCACGCTGTGCCCTGATGTGACATGCACGATTGCACGGCAATCGTGCATCGTAATTAGTATCAGCGAGTACATGAAAAAAAAGTATCGGTACTTGTACTCGGTCCTAAAAAAGTGGTATCGGGACAACCCTAGAGTTTACCCTGGAAAACCACATTATTAGGGGCAGTAAATGGGTGTATGTGTTTGTACATGAATACTGGCCAATCCACACTAATTAGAGCAATCTTCAACATGCTGTAAGAGTACTTCACCGGTCTGAGAAGCGCTGAAAAGTCACACTGGTTATCAAGACTTCTTCCTGATGATCAGTCAAGAGTCTCTGTGGGATTTCAATTCATCTGATGTGTAATTTGGTCAGTTACCAACAAGAGATACCAAAGCTGCACTTTGGCAATGCTTTACTCTTTCCAAGGTAACCAAATTGATGTCCCAACAAATTCTAAAAAAAGTCTGCATTTACAGTTTTTATAGGAATACATTATTTAATATTTTAAAAACCTGTTTTCATTTAAATTTTTTACATCTTATACCATAACCCCTCCACCAGAATACGTTTACCAGGTTGCAACTCGGAGTTCTTCAGGGTAGGAAGGGGTACCAGACAGGGCTGCCCCCTTTCCCCCTTACTGTTCGCATTAGCTATTGAACCTCTATCCACAGCGATCCTACTTAATACCAACATCACAGGGTACTCAACAAGCTCCAACACATACAAATTGAGTATGTATGCTGACGATATGTTATTATTCCTATCCCAACCTGAAACCACTTTACCCAGCCTCCTACAGACCCTCAACAGCGTTGCATCCATTTCGGGCCTCACCGTCAATGTCACTAAATCAATTGGCATGCCGATAAACATCCCCCCCTCTACGATGGAATCCTTGCGTTCCTCCTTCCACTTCTCCTATTCGTTAGAATCCCTCCCATATCTAGGCATACATCTAACCCCTAATCTCAATGACTTAGAAGCCAAAAACTACATCCCAATGATACAAAAATTAAGAGCTACTCTTAAAATGTGGAAATCCTTTAAGATCTCGTTTTTGGGCAGAATCACTGCAATTAACATGACACTGCTACCCAAAATATTGTACCTTTTCAGAGCACTCCCCATTAGAATCAATAAAACCCTTATCACCAGATTCCAATCAGACATTAACAAATTTGTATGGGCAGACTCCCACCCACGCTTATCAAGACCAATTTTATACAAATCCCACAAATGTGGTGGCTTCGGCCTCCCAGACTTCTGGCTATATTATTTATCTGCCAGGTGGACCCAAATAGCACAATGGCATATTCAGAATTCTAGAATCCCATGGGTGGAATTTGAGAGAGCTTCGATCTTACCATATTCTATCTCAGGTTTACTATGGGGGAACAAAATCCTGATTCCCTCTTTGGCCGCTCGTAATCAACTATAAGTTTAACCTTACCTCCAAATCCCCCCCACACGCTTCATTCCTGGGCGACCCTAAATTCACCCCTAAAGCTTGTGAGCCTATAGATCTTACTTGGTGGATAAACAACAACCTGACCTCACTCTCCAAGCTCATATTGGGCACCAATTTTATCTCCTTCCCCGCCTTGAAATCAAAATATCACGCCCCAGATTCAGAATACCGCAATTTCCTTCTTATTAAGCAGTTCTTCGATACACACTTTCAGACCCTGAACACCCAACCCCCATCCCTTTTCGAAAATCTATGTCTAAACTCACCCAGAAAAAGAGGTTTCATCTCCATACTTTACTCTTTCTTAATTAACAACCCAGACTTCAACAAACTTCCATACATGATCAAATGGGAACATGAAGAAAAAAAGGATTTTTAATAAACAGCTTACCTGTAAAATCCTTTTCTTGAAGTACATCACGGGACACAGAGCGCATAGCCATTACACTTGGGTTATATGGGTACCTTAAGGTGTGGACACTGGTGTAATCAATTTCACAGGAAGTTTCCTCCCTATATAACCCCCTCCCACTGGGAGTGCTTCAGTTTTGTAGCAAGCAATTCTCCCGAGGTTACACAATGTTCCCCAAAAGAGGGGTGGGAGCTCTGTGTCCCGTGATGTACTTCAAGAAAAGGATTTTACAGGTAAGCTGTTTATTAAAAATCCTTTTTTCTTTATCGTACATCACGGGACACAGAGCGCATAGCCATTACACTTGGGATGTCCTAAAGCAATGCTCTATGAAGGGAGGGAGACCGTAAGGCCAAGAATAGCCAAATAAAAACATTGTCAGGAGAAAACATGGCTCTACCAACAGAAAAACAAGGGGGCGTGAACCGGGCCAGAGGATTCTATACTGCTGCCCGTAGGACCGCCTGCCCAAAAGCTGCGTCCGTACCCTTTGCAACGTCCAACTTATAAAATGTAGTAAACGTATGTACGGAAGACCAGGTTGCCGCCTTGCAAACCTGTGCCATAGAGATCTGATGGTGTGCCGCCCAGGAGGCACTCATGGCCCTCGTAGAATGGGCTTTAACTGATAAGGGAGGTGGAACACGCTTCAGACCATAGGCCTGAAAAATCAGCTGCTTAATCCACCTAGCCAAGGAAGACTTGGCAGCCGGCTGACCCTTCTTGGGGCCATCCGGAAGAACAAAAAGCACATCTGTTTTCCGAATCTTCTCTGTAGCCTTGAGATAGACCCTCATGGCTCGAACCACGTCCAAAGTATGAAGCCGTCTTTCCTCTCTGGACTGGGGAGTAGGAAAGAAGGATGGTAGGACTAGGTCCTGATTCAAGTGAAAACTGGATATGACCTTAGGAAGGAAAGAAGGTTGAGGCCGCAGAACCACTCTGTCCTTATGCAGAATAAGGTATGGCTCCCTGCATGACAAGGCTGCCAGCTCGGAAACCCTTCTGGCTGAAGCCATAGCCACCAAGAAAACCAACTTTCGGGTTAGTAGCACAAGAGGGATTTCTGTCAGAGGTTCAAACGGCTGCCTTTGTAAAGCTGACAAGACCAGATTTAAATTCCAGGGGCAGAGGGGAGCTCTAATAGGGGGATTCATATGCAAGACCCCCTGCAAGAAGGTTTTCATAAGCGAATGGGTGGCCAAGGGTCTTTGAAACCATATTGATAAAGCCGACACCTGCCCCTTTAGAGTACTAAGAGCCCACCCTTTGTCAACGCCAACCTGGAGGAATCGCAAGATCCTGTCAATAAAAAACTTTCGAGGATGCCATTTTTGAGACTCGCACCACTCCACATAGGTTCTCCAGACTCTGTAATAAATATTTCTGGAGACCGGTTTCCTAGCCTGAATCAACGTAGATATGACCTGATCTGAGAGGCCTCTGTCCTTAAGAATTAGGGATTCAGCCGCCAAGCCGTCAAATTTAGCTGCTGTGAAGCAGGATGGCAGATTGGGCCCTGAGACAGCAGATCTGGGCGCAGGGTGAGCGGCCACGGCGCCCCGACTGACATCTTCACGATGAGTGCGTACCAAGCCCTCCTGGGCCAGGCTGGGGCCACCAGGATCACAGGCCTGCGCTCCACCCGGATCCTCCGTAGAAGGCGGGGAATCATCTGCAGTGGAGGGAACGCATACAGAAGAGAAAACTGGTGCCAAGGGCAAACCAACGCATCGGTCCCGTAGGCCGAGGGATCCCTGGCTCGGGATATGAATTTGTCCAACTTTTTGTTGGATCTCGTTGCCATAATGTCCACATCTGGGACTCCGAATCTTTGGCAAATCTCTTGGAATACCTGGGGGTGAAGAGACCATTCCCCCGGGAGCAACTGTTGACGACTCAAAAAATCTGCTTGAGAATTGTCTATCCCTGGGATGAACACCGCTGAGATGCAGGGTACATGGGCTTCGGCCCATGAGAAAATCAGGTTTACTTCTCTTTGGGCTGCTGGGCTCTTCGTGCCCCCCTGGTGGTTTATGTATGCCACCGCAGTGGCGTTGTCGGACTGTATCCTTACTGGCAGACCCTGAAGGGGGAGAGTCCAGGCGATCAGGGCCAGCCGAGCAGCTCTGATCTCCAAGATATTGATGGGAAGCAGTTTTTCTGCCTCCGACCACTGCCCTTGCTGGGTCTGTTCTTCTAGAACTGCCCCCCAACCTGAAAGGCTGGCATCCGTGGATACTATCTTCCACGTGATGGGGCAAAAGGATTTCCCTTTTGACAAATTTTGAAAGATCAGCCACCAAGACAGGCTGCGCCGGACCTTCGGGGAGAGCACTAACGGACGATCTAACGCCTGAATGGACTTGTTCCAAGCAGAGAGAATGGCTGCCTGAAGATATCTGGTATGGATCTGGGCGTAGGGCACAGCCTCGAAGGCGGCCACCATCTTCCCCAGCAGTCGCATACATAGGCGAATAGTCGGCCTCTTCTTGCCTAAGATCACTTGAACTGCTTGAGCTATTGATCTGATCTTTGCTTGAGGTAAAATTATCCTCTGGCAGTCTGTATCTAGCCGAAGGCCTAGATATTCCAACTGCTTTGTGGGTTTCAATACCGATTTTTCTAGGTTTACAATCCACCCGAATTCCTCTAGATGCTGAACTGTGCGACCTACTGCCTGATTGAGGTTGGAAGCTGAGCTGTCGATAACCAGAAGATCGTCCAAGTATGCAAAGACTAAAATGCCTTCTGTCCTTAGGACGGCTAGCACCGGGGCTAACACCTTTGTGAATACCCGCGGAGCTGTTGCCAACCTGAAAGGGAGGGCTACGAACTGGTAATGGCGGTGATCTATCATAAAACGAAGAAACCTGTGATGTGCCGGGTAGATCGGCACGTGCAGATACGCATCTTTTATGTCTATAGATGCTAGAAAGTCGTCTTGATGTAGGCTGGCTGCCACCGAACGTATGGACTCCATACGAACGGTCTGAATGTTTAGAAAGCGATTTAGGCGTTTGAGGTCCAAGATAGGCCTGACGTCGCCATTGGGCTTTGGTATTATGAAAAGGTTGGAGTAGCATCCCAGACCCCATTCCTGGATTGGTACTTCTACAATTACTCCTTGGAGCAAGAGACGATCCAATGCTTTTACAAGAGAGGCCCTCTTTAATGGGTCGCTTGGAAGACTTGACCCCTGAAAATGAGGAGGGGGGACTTCCCGAAACTCTAGCTTGTAGCCCGTGGTTACCACGGATCTTACCCAAGAGTCGGGAATTCTGGCCTTCCACACTTCGGAGAAAAACCGAAGCCTTCCCCCCACCCAAGAGAGTGGGGGCGCCCCTTCATGAATCTGACTTGAGGACTGGTTTAACCGGCTTGCGAGACCATTGCCTCTTGCCTGCCGTGGCTTGTCCTTGTGGGCGGCTATTAAATGCTGAACGCCCGGGAGGCCGTCGATACTGACGGGAAGTTGAAGGGGCCGAGCCTGCGAAGGCCTGTCGCTTAAATGCGGGCCCACGCGATCTTTTCTTGATAGGCAAGAAAGAACTTTTACCACTTGATATGGTCTGGATATATTTATCTAGGTCTTCACCGAATAGTCTCCCACCATGAAAGGGAAATCCTGCTAAAAGCTTTTTGCAGGGTGCCTCTGCTGACCAGTTTTTTAGCCACAAAAGGCGACTCATATGAACCAACAGCAGAGATAAACGGGACGCCTGTTGAACGGAGTCCTTAATAGCATCTACTGCAAAGCAGAGAGCTCTTGGGAGGTCAGCCAATTCACGAGCTTGCTGAGCCGGTATGTCCCTTAATATCTGTTTAGTCTGATCCTTTAAAGCCTGACAAACGCCAATGGCTGCCACTGCTGGCTGAACCACGGCACCTACTGTGGTAAAAGAAGCCTTCAGTAGGGTCTCCAATTTTTTGTCGACTGGATCTTTAAACACCTGGACATTTTCCACCAGACAGGTCAGGGATTTATTTACGCAGGAAATGGCTGCGTCCACGGTAGGGAGTACCCATTTCTTTGCAAATTCTTCTTCCATAGGATAGAGAATGGTGAACCTTTTAGGAGGGATAAAAATCCTATCAGGTCGAGCCCAATCCTGAAAAATCACGCTCTCCAGAAGGGGGTGAACCGGGAAAGACGCACCACTCAATGGTGCTTTCAAGGAACCTAAAGAGGATACCGCGGGGGCTAATTGTTCTGACACTGGAAGTTTAAAAGCAGTGCGAACCATATCCGTCAGAGACTGGATCCACAGACTCTCTGCTTGAGAAGCCGAAAAAATTTCATCTATAGTGGAATCTTCAATGTCTGACCCGTCAGGACTCAGGTCCGCTTGATCCCCCTGTGGGTCCAATTCCTCCGAAGAGAGGACCTCTGCATCCGAACACACCGTTCTAGGTGACGGGGATCTAGCCCGTTTGCCACCCGGCAAAGAGCGGGCAATTAAAGCAGTTAACCTTTTCTCTAGCCCACCCAGGGTGGATTCTAGCATTTCTTCCGTAACAAACGGGAATGGGTTGATTGGGGGCCGCCTCTGCCCCTAGCACCCTCAATGGCTCCTGCACGATGCTGTTCGGTGGTCTATCTGGTGAGGGTGGGACCACTGGAGCCTGGCCCAAATCCTCTGACCCCCTTGGAGACCCCTTTACTTTTTTGGCACCTTTTGCAGCCTTAGCTGGTCCTGATCCCTTGGGAGCCATTGCACAACCTTGAGACACCCCTACAGCCAACACCCAACTGTTGTAGCTAGAAGTGAAACATTAATAAGGACAGGCTATGGTAAAAAATTTTTTTTTTTTTACATTTTCATACGCCTGAGAAGGCAACAATACCGAGGAGAGTCCTGTGAGTATTGCCACACCAATGCCCGTTAGCTGGAGTCCAAGGTTGCACCGACTCAGATACTGCCAGATCTAAGGCTGAGTCCCTTTACGAAAAAAATCTTTTTTTTTTTTTTTTCTGGTCAGTGTGGACTAAGTCCAGACCTGAAGATCCACAAACCACCACTGGGTGTCACGGTTAGCCAGAAATGGCTCAGCTGCGTGCTCTGTGTCCTCACTCTCCACTGCTCTCAGGAGGGAATGACCAGCCAGGAAATGCTTTTTTGCTTTATCTGAGACTGAAACCAACATGGAGGAAGCAGAGAGCAGAGGAGAAGCCTGGACCAGCGCTAGTAACACAGACACCCGGTAAGCCACTAATCTTTGTAGTGCACACATAGAGGAAGCTGTCCCCCTAGGCTTCCTAGGAAACAGGAGTTTTGTCAGCACTTCCTCTCTCTACACGTGGGGCTGCAGTATCATCCTAACAGGCAAATCTGGGGGGAGTAGCAAAATACATATCTTTAAAAGCATATATATATATATCTACATGTTATCTGGGTAAACATTAGTACATCCCATCCTGCCTCAAAAGACATAGTGGAGATAGTGGCTGATGCACAAGCATACCATTAGCCAACCCAGAACCCCCAGGGGGATACCTACTGTCGAACCAAGTCCTGCAGGTTCCCTCTTACCTGCTCCACGCCGCAGGGTATTGCAAAATGCAAGAGGCCCAGCCTTCCCCCATCTCCGTGGGTATTGTCTTGGACCTTCAGGGACCGGGGTCCTGTGTTAAGGAACCCACACCCCTGGACCTATATAGCATCCTGGCATCAGTAGCGTTTAGTTCTTGGAAGGGACTAAGGCACTGGAGCCCAGAATCCAGCCCTCCAAGGAGAGGCATTATAGGCAAAACCCCACTCCAGCAGGGCCCGGGTACCGTACACCTTGGCTTTGAAGCACTTCGGACGGATCCGGCTAGCTATCCTGGGTCCCGAGACCTCCGAGGGACAGCTAGACGTGACCAACACCTAAGACACTGGCGAAAAAACTGAAGCACTCCCAGTGGGAGGGGGTTATATAGGGAGGAAACTTCCTGTGAAATTGATTACACCAGTGTCCACACCTGAAGGTACCCATATAACCCAAGTGTAATGGCTATGCGCTCTGTGTCCCGTGATGTACGATAAAGAAAATTTTACATACTCCACAGTTAATTGGAACAATTGTATAAATAATCTACATATGTGCACTAAATCCATTTCTATCAAAGAAACGGCCTTGAAACTATTTACAAGATGGTACTATACACCCACCAAACTTCACTCAATATTTCCCTTATCCTCCCCGTCTTGCTTCAGAAACTAATTCCTTGGGCTCATTTTCCCACACATTTTGGTATTGTGACAAAATTAAAAGCATATGGCTACAGCTAGAGAAATTTGCATCCACAATCTTAGACAAGAATATTACCCTAACATTATCCCGTGACCAAGTCTTTTGTGAAGACGAAACGTTGGAAGGAGACGTTCTCACGTCATCGCAACTACACGAGGGGACGTACGCGTTCCACAAGCCGGCCGGCATCTTTTATCATACGCCTTGAATCTGCATCTGTTTGTAAGTGCATTTCTTTGGCTTTTTAGAATAATTTTTTTTATGGATTTACACTATTTTAGTTTTTTTTGCTTCCATGCTGTGACTCATCGAGGATTGGTTTCTGATGTGTTGAGAACAGTGTATTCACCCTCTTGCTGCCTATATTGATCCTAGAGTGGATCTTATTGTCTGGTAAGGGTCAGTGTGCTCATTCGGTGGTGGTACCAGCACTTCTCTTCCCCACAGTTTTTGTTGTCTTCCTTCACGGGTGATTATGACCTGTTTCCATGCAGTCTACACTATGAAAAGTCTTCTTTGGTTTTTTTTCTCACTGAGGAAAACATGACGATGTAGAGTGAAGTTCATATACACCATCCTTAAGGCTGTTTTTGACCTCAAGAGGGTCACATCATCTGGTAAGGGTCAGTGTGTACTGTGTTCCATGGTGAAGGGTTGTCACTGCCCCCTGTTTACTGTATAGCTATCCTTCACGGGTGGATATTATTCATAATTCTCAACGGTATCACACTATGAAAGTTTTTTTTCTCTTCTTTCCGGTATTGTGACTACACATTGAAATCTACAAGTGCAAGACTTTCGTGATTGGTAACGGGACATTGTTTTTCCTGCATTTCGCTTGTAAAATTCAGCATCATTGGCTTCACAGATGGACCTCTGACCAATACAGAGAACTTAACCCTTCTTGTTCACGTTTGACTTATAGGGTTTTTTTTGCACATATATAATTTTATTTTGTGGACTTTACTAATATCAATTTAGGTTTTGTATTTCAAACCACTTTTGTTTTGACAACATATTGTGCCATCACCAGGCATTGTCTCACGTTTAGCGCGATTCCTCCCCTTCTTCCAGTCTATTTTATGTTGTATAACATTTTTGAATCGCAGCTTTTTTATATTGTATATAAGGTACGCGCAATTTTCTTTCCATTCACCATTACCCTAACATTGCATAACTGCCTTCTTTTTTCTCCAATCTCGGGTCTCCCCACCTGTTATATGAGACTGATACACACAATATGCGTAGCCATACATTGGTTGATAGCTTTACATTGGAAATCACCGACGATACCAATAGATCCACTCAAATCGAGGATTAACAACATTTGCCTAATGGAAAAAATATTCCATATCCTACAAAATACCAGCCATATATACGTCAATAAATGGTCTCCCTGGTTCGAACATTCCCCACAGTTCTTTAACCCTATCTAATCTTTTTAAACATCTCATACCCCAGCTGTCACTGTTTTATTCCTCCATTGTGTTTTTGTTACTCCTTCCCCTAAGTTTATTCCTATCATGTATAACTATCTATGGTCCTCACAAGTTATCTTAGGCCTTGTACACAGACTGACTGTATATGTATTACATTCCTTTATATATATGCTTTAATTTCCTGGATATATACCACCATCTACCTTTCACAATAAAAGTTAGTAAACAAAAAAAAAAAAATTTTTTTTTACATCTCATCAACTCTCCCAGAGAATTGCAGAAATGCTAGGAGTAATGACATCGATACTTTAAAAGCCAATGGCTACATCACTACGAAGTGATGTAGCGCCACCTTCTTTAACCACTTAAAGCAGAGTTCCACCCAAAATTGTAACTTCTGCTTAACCACTTCCCGCCCGGCCAATAGCAGATTTACGGCCGGGAAGTGGTTATGAAATCGTGACTAGCTGTCCTCAAACGTCTAGCACGATTTCAATGCCGCGGGGGCGCGCAGCGCGGCGATCGGTGATGCGGGGTTTCAGTCTGACACCCTGCACCTCCGATCTCGGTAACGAGTCTCCGGCGGAGCCTCGTTACCACGTGATCAGCCGTGTCCAATCACGGCTGATCACGATGTAAACAGGAAGAGCCGCCGACGGCTCTTCCTCACTCGCGTCTGACAGACGCGATTACAGGACAGCCGACCAGCGGCTCTCCTGACAGGGGGGGTTCGCGCTGATTGTTTATCAGCGCAGCCCCCCCTCGGATCGCCACACGGACCACCAGGGAGTGCCCACACTAGACCACCAGGGAACTTTAAAAAAAAAGACAAAAAAAAGTCAGCAAGAAAAAAAAAAAAAGGGGCAGTAAAAAAAAATGATGCCAATCAGTGCCCACACATGGGCACTGATTGGCAACATTGATCCATCAGTGCCACCTATCAGTGAAAATCAGTGCCACCCCACAGTGCCAATCCATGCCCAGTGCCCACCTCTGCCACCTATCAGTGCCCACCTCTGCCACCTATCAGTGCCCACCTCTGCCACCTATCAGTGCCCACCTCTGCCACCTATCAGTGCCCACCTCTGCCACCTATCAGTGCCCACCTCTGCCACCTATCAGTGCCGCCCATAAGTGCCCATCAGTGCCGCCCATAAGTGCCCATCAGTGCCGCCCATAAGTGCCCATCAGTGCCGCCCATAAGTGCCCATCAGTGCCGCCCATAAGTGCCCATCAGTGCCGCCCATAAGTGCCCATCAGTGCCGCCCATGAGTGCCCATCAGTGCCGCCCATGAGTGCCCATCAGTGCCGCCCATGAGTGCCCATCAGTGCCGCCCATGAGTGCCCATCAGTGCCGCCCATCAGTGCCGCCCATGAGTGCCCATCAGTGCCGCCCATGAGTGCCCATCAGTGCCCCATACCAGCGCCGCCTATCAGTGCCCATCAGTGCTACCTAATCGGTGCCCATCAGAACCTCATCGGTGCCCATCAGTGCCACCTCATCGGTGCCCATCAGTGCCACCTCATCGGTGCCCATCAGTGCCACCATATCAGTGCCCGTAATTGAAAGAGAAAACATACTCATTTACAAAAAAATTAACAGAAAAAAATAAAAACTTTATTTTTTTTTTCAAAATCTTCGCTCTATTTTTAGTTGTTGCGCAAAAAAAAAAAAAAAAAAAAAAAAAAAAAATCGCAGAGGTGATCAAATACCACCAAAAGAAAGCTCTATTTGTGGGGAAAAAAGGACGCCAATTTTGTTTGGGTGCAGTGTAGCATGACCGCGCAATTGTCATTCAAATTGCGACAGTGCTGAAAGCTGAAAATTGGCTTGGGCGGGAAGGTGCGTAAGTGCCTGGTATGGAAGTGGTTAATCCACTCCTCGCCCTCTTATATGCCACATTTGGCATGTCATTTTTTGGGGGGAGGAGTGGGGGCTTCAGGAGGAGTGGGGGCTTCAGGAGGAGTGGGACATCCTGTCCCACTTCCTCCTTCCACCGAGGGGCTGCTAAGGTAATAAGTCATTGGACAGGCGATCGCATGGGACACGCGACAGGTCCCATGCGATCGCCTGTCCAATGAAATAGCGCAGCGCCGCTTGCGCAGTGGGTGCCCGGCTGTGAAGCTGAAAGCTGTCACGGCCAGGTGCCCACACTTAGGATGAAGAGGCCAGCCGGGGAGAGGGGGGGGAAAGGATCGGAGCAGACTTTTAATAAACACTAAAAATGCCTGCAACTCCCCTTTAAACCCCGGACCATTATGCAGCTAAAGGACCTGGCCCCTGCGATTCAGCACTGCGTCGCTTTAACTGTCGTGCGCCGTTGCTCCCAAACAAAATTGGCGTCCTTTTTTCCCACAAATAGAGCTTTCTTTTGGTGGTATTTGATCACCTCTGCGGTTTTTATTTTTTGCGCTATAAACAAAAATAGAGCGACAATTTTGAAAAAAATTCTATATTTTTTACTTTTTGCTATAATAAATATCCCCCAAAAAAAGATATAAAAAAAAAAGTTTTTTTCCCCCTCAGTTTATTTTTGGTCAAAAAATAAAAAAATCGCAATAAGCCTCTATTGATTGGTTCACGCAAAATGTATAGCGGGAGGGGATAGTTTTATTGCATTTTTATTAATATTTTTTTTCTAGTAATAGCGGCGATCAGCCATTTTTACCGTGACTGCGACATTATGGCGGACACATCAGACACTTTTGACACTATTTTGGGACCATTGTAATTTTTACAGCGAACAGTGCTATAAAAAATGCACTAATTACTGTAAAAATGACACTGGCAGTGAAGGGTTTAACCAGGAGGGGGCGCTGTAGGGGTTAAGTGTGCCCTAAGGGAGTGTTCTTACTGTGGGAGGGTGTGGCTGTACATGTGACGTCACCGATTGTCATTCCCCAACACAGGGAACAGACAATCAGTGACAGCCACACTATGAAGCATGGGGAGAAGTTTGTTTACACTTACCTCTCCCCGTTCTTCCTCTATGTGACCCGATCGCGGGACACCGGCGGCGATCGTGTCCGCTCACGGAGACTGGGCAGCAAACGTGTCACCGGCGTTGCGCTCACGACCCACGACTGTGATCTTAAAGGGGACGTACATGTACGCCCTTGTGCCCAGCCGTGCCATTTTGTCGACGTATATAGTCGTGCAGCGGTCCTCAATCGGTTAAGATGCATTGCTTCGTAGTAGCCGATGATGTAGAGCCTAAATATAGTTTATTATAGAGACATATACAGTGCCTTGAAAAAGTATTCATAACCATTACAATTTTCCACATTTTGTCATGTTGCAACCGAAAACGTAAATGTATTTTATTGGGATTTTATGTGATAGACCAGGGGTCTCCAAACTTTTCAAACAAAGGGCCACTTTATTGTCCTTCAAACTTTAGGAGGGCCGGATTGTGGCCAGCAGGGGCAGAAAATGTCACGGGCATCCAGCATCAGTAAGAATAAATATGGCCTCAGGTTTGGTGGTCAATAGGAGGAGAAGTATTCCCCCTATTAGTAAGAGGGATAGTATCCCATCATTTGTATCAGTGGAAAATATAGTGCTCCAGTGGGAGCAATAGTGCCTCCTATCAGTGGGAGGAATTCTGCCCCAAGGGCCAGGTAAAGGCTAGCAAAGGGCCAAATCTGTGATAGACCAACACAAAGTGGCATATAATTGTGAAGTGGAGGGAAAATGATAAATGGTTTTCAAATTGTTTTACAAATAAATATGTGATAAGTGTGGTGTAGATTTGTATAGCGCCCCCCTGAGTGAATACTTTGTAGAACCTCCTTTCACTGCAATTACAGCTGCAAGTCTTTTTGGGGATGTCTCTACCAGATTTGGATATCTAGAGAGGGACATTTTTGCCAATTCTTCTTTGCAAAATATCTCAAGCTCTTTCAAGCACTTGACAGAGCTTGTCAGAAAAGTTGACTTGTCAGAGCTCGAGCACTGTCTTAAAATGTATATTTTTATACTGGACTGATTGTGCAGTGCTTTACAAAATAGATTGAGACAATATGGCGACAAAACAGTTCAATAAAAGGAGGGATAGAATGAGGAATAACGATTGTATTTTTGGGATATGTGATGAATGAGACATGTTAACTGCTTGCCGACCAGCCGCCGACGTTTTACGGTGGCAGCTCGGCTCTCCTGGGCGAGAGCCTGTAGCTCTACGTCGGCACTTCTGCCCCCCGCTCGCCCCCGAGTCCTGTGCGCGTGCCCGGCGGGTACGATCGCCGCCGGGCACATGCGATCGCTCGTTACAGAGCAGGGACCAGGAGCTATGTGTGTAAACACAAAGCTCCCGGTCCTGTCAGCGGGGGAAAAGCTGATCTTCTGTTCATACAATGTATGAACAGAAGATCAGTGATTTCCCCTAGTGAGTCCACCCCCCCATACAGTTAGAACATACCCAGGAACACACTTAAAGCAGAGTTCCACCCAGGAAAACAACTATTGGCCATATATCCTAAAAAAACTTAAATAAAAAAAAACTTGAAAAAATAAATAAAAATTCTACTCACCGAAATACCTGTTGCTATGCGGAAGTCTGTAATCTGCCTCTTCCCCACCGCGGTGTGTTTTCTTCTGCTTCTTCTCCTAGTGAATGGGGCGCGCTGCTTTCTGGGAACTGTGTGTGTTCTCAGAGAGCAGCCGCCCATTCACAAGCCGGCGTGAGTAGGAAATGGGCAGTGAAGCCGTAAAACGTCACTGCCTGTTTCCCCTAGTGTAAATGGTGGCGCGGGACCTGCATCGATCGTGGGACCGGCATCAGGGGGGGGGCCCATCAGCGCGGGCAAGTAGGACAAGGTAAGTGTCCTTATTAAAAGTCAGCAGCTACACTGTTAGTAGCTGCTGACTTTAAAAAAAAATAAAAAAATTGCGGGTGGAATCCCGCTTTAACCCCTTCCCTGCCAATGGCATTTTTATAGTAATCCAATGCATTTTTATAGCATTGATTGCTAAAAAAATGATGCCAATCGTCCCAAAAATGTGTCAAAAGTGTCCGAAGTGTCCGCCATAATGTCGCAGTACTGAAAAAAAACGCTGATTGCTGCCATTACTAGTAAAAAAATAAATACAAAAAGATGCCATAAAAACTACCCCCTACTTTGTTAACGCTAAAAAAGTTTGCGCAAACCAATCAATAAACGCTAATTGCGATTTTTTTTAACGATTTTTTTTTATATATTTTGGGGGATATTTGTTATAGCAAGAAGTAAAAAATATTGCATTTTTTTCAAAATAGTCGCTCTATTTTTGTTTATAGCGCAAAAAATAAAAACCGCAGAGATGATCAAATACCACCAAAAGAAAGCTCAGTGCTGAATCGCAAAAAGTGCTCTGGTCATTGGGCAGCAATATGGTCCGGGGGTTAAGTGGTTAAAGAGGTACTTCCGCTCCTTGTACTACTTCCTCCCTCAGGGGCCTCAGCTGCAGATATTTGTGTCACCGCTCGGGCTCCCTTCCCCGGATGCCGGGCCAGTAGGAGGAAGGAGCGGAGCCTTAGACATGCGCAGTAGGGTTACTGGCGTGAAGCCGTAAGGCTACCCTGACAGTTTCTCTTAACCGCAATGGGGGTGGCAGCACCCAACAGCTGATGGAAAGCTGCAGTGCCGACATCGCTGGACTCCAGGACAGGTAAGCATCCTATTATTAAAAGTCAGCAGCTGCATAGTTACACTGTCACAATAAAACACTATGAAACACTTCTGAGTGTGTTCACCAATCATACAAAGAGCAGGATGACAGTGCCACTCCAGGAACAATCAATCAAAGGAGGCAGCAGTCGTTATGTGGTTGCCTACAACTATTTTGATACCAAAAGATACCCTCTAACCACTTAAGGACCCCTCACTGTATATATACATCATTTTTTTAAAGATGGATATCTCGGTAACGGCAGCAGCTGCTGCCACAACTGAGATATCCATCTTTTCAGTAAGTGGCCCTTTCAACCATAACTGTGGTCTCCGCGGCGGATTCGCAGCGAGATCACCGTTACCGGCGGTGGGAGAGGGCCCCCCCTCTCCGCCGCTTACCGAAGCCGTCGGCAAGCGATCGGGTGCTGTCTCCTGCTCGGCTGGGATACGAGTGAGGGCAAGATGGCCCCCACCCGTCCCCATAGCATAGCAGGGCGGAAGAGACGTCAAAACGTCACTTCCGCCCATGCTTCTTAAAGCAATATTCTCTTAATTTTTTTTTTTTTGCATTTAAGTCTAAATATGAGATCTGAGGTCTTTTTGACCCCAGATCTCATATTTAAGAGGACCTGTCATGCTTTTTTCTATTACAAGGGATGATTACATTTCTTGTAATAGGAATAAAAGTAATACATTTTTTTATTTTAGTGTAAAAATGAATAAAATAAATAACATTTTTTATTTTTTTTAAAGCGCCCTGTCCCGACGAGCTCGAGCGCAGAAGCGAACGCATACGTGAGTAGCACCCGCATATGAAAATGGTGTTCAAACCACACAAGTAAGGTATCACCGCGATCGTTAGAGCCAGAGCAATAATTCTAGCCCTAGACCCCCTCTGTAGCGCAAATGATGCAACCTATAGATTTTTTTTAAACGTCACCTATGGAGATTTTTAAGGGTAAAAGTTTGACGCCATGCCACAAGCAGGCACAATTTTGAAGCGTGACATGTTAGGTATCATTTTACTTGGCGTAACATTATCTTTCACAATACATATAAAAATTAGGCTAACTTTCCCGTTGTCTTATTGTTTTAATACAAAAAAGTGTTATTTTTCAAAAAAAGTGCGCTTGTAAGACCGCTGCGCAAATACTGTGTGTCAAAAAGTATTGCAATGACCGCCAATTTATTCTCTAGGGTGTTAGTTTTTAAGTAATTTTCTAGCAAAAAAAATGTTTTTAATCTTGTAAACACCAAATCTGAAAAACAGGCTTGGTCCTTAAGTGGTTAATAACTTTAGGGTGTAATTAAATTTACAACATGCACCTCTAAAAGTTGCTATGGATCTGTAGAAACAGGCTAGCAATTTAATTGAAAATGTACATGCTGATTACACATGTAAAGGTTGCAATGGTGTACTTTTTGCATTAATGCTGTTCAAACAAAAACTTTCATACTAACCATAATATTCCTCGTCAGTCTGCAGTAAGATGTCCTCTGCTGCCACCTCCTGTACTGTTCCTGTGCGCAAAAATTTCCTCCTTTCAGCATCTTGTGTGGATTTTGTGAGTTGTTCTGTTTCTAGCTGCCCAAGTCTGTTAGACGCCTCAGCCCACTATTCACACAAGAGCAAACAAGCAAAACGCATTAAAGATTTATGCAGAAAAGTAAACAAAATGGTATAGCACATTATTAAAAGGAGAAGTACAGCCAATGCTAGTTTGGCTATACTTCTCCTGTGGATCACAGGAGTGTAGTTTGTTTTTCACTCCTGTGACCCGTCTTTAGCAGAAGTCCGCTCTCTGCTGATGTCAAAGTGTCAGCCCAGGTTCGGGCATCATCACGTCCATAGCGTCAGGATCCGCCCAAATCCCTGCACTGGCACCCGGCCGATGAGAGCCTGAGCCGGCCACTCCCGCCCTCCAACTCAGCGCTCCAGTGAGCAAGGAGGGGGGCATAGCAGAGCTGTGACTGGCAGCTCTCTGCTCACTGAGCTGTGAGAACCGAGTGATCGGCGATGTTTGATCGCTCGGTTCTCAGTGTTAGAGGCGCCAGGGGACAGATGCAGCTTCAGACAAATGCTGCATCCACCTATGGAAGTATGATGCATCTCTTTTCATTCAATAATGCAGAGTAGTGTGTAAAGCTCAGTAACCCACATCGGTCAAGAAATTTAAATCTGTTCCTGAATGGATAGTTCAGTTGAATTCAAGCCAATACAGGAGACCTTTATGAAAAGATAAGATGGCGGCCACTTGCCTTTTGGGTTTCCAGCTCTTTGACGACATCATGCAGCTGCTTCTCCTGCTCTTTAATACCTTCGGTCAGTTTTAACATTTCTTCATAATGTTTGCTGCGCTTTAGGTCGTCCTGCTGTTGTTTGTGAAGAGCCTTCATTTTCCACTCGGTCCCCGAGCACAGATGATCGGCTTTTGCCAAACTCTCTTCCAGCAACTGAAGGGATATTGAAGCATATAAACCAGGGATATGGAATACGCGGACCTCCAGCTGTTGCAAAACTACAAGTCCCATCATGCCCCTGCCTCTGGGTGTCATGCTTGTGGCTGTGAGTCTCGCTATGCCTCATGGGACTTGTAGTTTTGCAACAGCTGGAGGTCCGCTAATTGCCTATCCCTGATATAAACAGTCATGAGAGAAAAAATAAATAAAAAATGTTTCCTCCGAAATCTGGTGAGATCCAACACTGTACAGACATGATCTCCCTGGAAGGCACTTGTGACTTGGCCTTCCCATCGGGGCAGCTGTGAAATACACCGGCTACATTGAAAGTGCTCCAATTTACCGAGAAGTGGGAGAAAAATAAGCGTAAAGACGGCCATACACGGTTAGAATTTCAAAATAATTTTCTTTCGAAAATCATATCAAAGAATTTTCGTACGAATTTCGCACCGTTAGTGGGCTGCAGCAACAGCCGATTTTCGTGCGGCAATCAAATTTGAGAAATCCGACATGTTGGAAATTTTTGGAAATTTTCTGAAAAAGGAACGATTTTCTGATCAATGATGGGAGAATCGTGCGAGAAATGTAATAGAAAAAAAAACATGCATGTGCAAGAAAAGAATATTCCCGGAGAGAAAAGAATATTCCCGGCAACATGAAGGTTTTGTCGGCCGAATTTGGAAAATCAATGGTGGCATCATCGGATCACAAAAAAAAAAAAACTTTCTGATTTGGAAAAGAAAATTAGTTCGAAATTCGACCGTGTATGGCCTGCTTTAGTAACAGAATAAATGTGGTTGTAAAGTCACTTTCACTACTAACTAGAATCCCCTCTGTTATATCAGTTTCTAAAAAATGGGGTTCTATGGGACTTTATATGAGGGGGTGAGGTCGTCATCAGCCTCCTTCCCTATTAAAATATACAAAAGAGAACAAGGAAGCGGGACTTTAAATGAAGTACGCGGACGGTCAAGTGTTGTGTGGCATTATAATTACCGGTAACATATCTATAATATATGTAAAAGAATAGGACATGTGTCTCACAAAAATTCATATTTGATAGAAAATTATTATACTACACATATAATTAAATACCTGCATAGAGTAAGATATTAAATGAAAAACTTTATTTCATACAGTGGTACATAGTTCATAAATAATCCAAAAAATGGATAGCACATGATACATATAGAAAAGCCCAAAATGTAATAGTACATGACTGGAATATAGTCAAGTACATAATACATGAACAGAAGCCAACGATGATGTGGTAGGATGTAGTATACGATTTAAACACAACATCTGTTATCTCAACGCGTTTCATAACTTGATGTCACTCATCAGGAGCAAGCGTGTACACATGCAAGATGTCTCTGTAATGATATATTATGCATTTCTAGTTGGTCCAATATAATTACAAGCGTGAAGAAACACTTGCTCCTCCGCATACTTCATTTAAAGGGGAGTTCCAGCCTTTATGTTTATTAAAAGTCAGCAGCTAAAAAAAGTGTAGCTGCCGGCTTTTAATAGACAGACACTTACCTGTTCCACTGTCCAGTGACACACCACCCGGAGCTTTGCTCCCCCCCCCCCCCTCTACGGCCGGCGCCTCCATTCTAACTGTAATAAACAGCACCGGATCTCATGCAGCTCATGTGCAAGATCTGCCACTGACTTCACTGGTGGGCTAGTAGTTAACACTGATGACATGTAATAGTCAAAAAGGCGGCAAGGGGTTATTGGAGGAAAAAAGGGGAGCATTGGCACGTGGCAGTACTGAAACTAACCTTATGGTCCTTTAGGTCAGCCTCAGATTCCATTAGCCTCCAGAACATCTGTTCTTCCAGGTCAGCCTTCCTTCGGTTGGTGTCAAGGTCTCCTTTAACTTCCTGTCGCTCTTTTTCTTGCTCTTTAGCAAGTTGCTGTCAGAATACAATGAGTGTCTGGTCACTGTCTATTCACGTAAAGGAAATTACAAAGGAAAATATACGTGCGGCTTCTCCAAGCCATCAAACTGACCCATCACCTCTTAAGCTTCTGACTACACTCAGTTTAATAGAGTTGGAAAAGTCACTGGGGGTTATTTGAACACATAAAGGGGCTTTCCACTTTCCAGCACTAATAAAAATTGATTACATCTATTGATGTTTGTGTGGGGGTTATACCCAGGGGTCCTACAACCTTCCTTGAGCCTTTGCATTAATGCTCATAATAATTAACTGGCAGGTCTACATGCTTATTAACCACTTCAGGGCCGGACAATTTTACCCCCTTCCTGACAAGAGCACTTTTTACAATTAGGCACTGCGTTGCTTTAACTGACAATTGCGCGGTCATGCAATGTTGCACCCAAATGAAATTTGCATCCTTTTCCCCCACAAATGGAGCTTTCTTTTGGTGGAATTTGATCACCTATGCGATGTAAACACACACATCCATGTCTTGTCAGGGGAGAGAAGACGGATCGTGTGTTTCTAGTATATAGGAACACCGATCAGTCTCCTTCCCTAGTCAGTCCCATCTCCTCTACAGTTAAATCACACAAAAGGAATATATTTAACCCCTTGATCACCCCCTAGTGTTAACCCCTTCCCTGCCAATGACATTCATACAGTAATCAATAGCCATTTAAACCACTAGTCGCTGTACAAATGTCAATGTTTGTCTGCCGTAATGTCGTAGTCCTGATAAAAATCATAGATCACTGCTATTACTAGTAAAAAAATAAAAATGCCATAAATCTATCCCCTATTTTGTAGACGCTGAAACTTTTGTGCAAACCAATCAATATATGATTATTGCGATTTTTTTTTTAATAAAAATCTGTAGAATATATATCGGCCTAAACAGGGGAAGAAATTTGTTTTTGTTTTTTTAAATTGGGTCATTACTATATTTTTTTCAAAATTGTTGCTCTTTTTTTGTTCATAGCATGAACATTTTTAAACACAGAGGTGATCAAATACCACCAAAAGAAAGCTCTATTTGTGGGAAAAGAAGTATGTCAATTTTATTTGGGTACAACTTTGCACGACCACGCAATTGTCAGTTGAAGTGACACAGTGACGTATATCAAAATATGGCCTGATCATGAAGGGGGCAAATCCTTCTGGGGCTAAAGTGGTTACAAGCTCAGTAAAATGAAGCAGGTAAACAGAGGGGTGGCAGCACTCCATATTACTTTTATGGTTAGCATTTTTATTACCCCAAAGTTCATATTTCCATCAGAGGACCTGTGTAGTTCTCTTTATACACAACAACAGAACATCCAGAGACACCCAGGATTAGAACCTACTTGGTCATAGAAGCGTCTCTGGGCCTCCAGTTCCATCTGTTTGAGCTCCACATCTTGCATGACCGCCGCAGTTTCTCTTTCTCGCATGCACATTTTGCGTTCAATCTCATCATCCAGGCGTTTGAGCTCCATCTTGCGCTGATCCTGCTGGTGTCTTGAAAAGCGCCTTCGTGCACCATCCAGAACCTGGAGCTCCTTTAATTTGAGATCTCGTTTGACAGTTGCCAACCTAGGAAAATGGTAGTAATTTAATAATGTGACGGGGTTACATTCAGAAAATGAATGCAACCATATACCGTATTTATCGGCGTATAACGCGCACCCTAACTTTAAGAGGGAAGTTTCATGAAAAAAAACTTTCCACAACACGCAGGCATAGTTTGCCCTCTATATTTAGGGCAAAAAAGTGAGTGTTATACGCCAATAAATACAGTATACAAAATTAATGACTCTAAATAAATTTAAAAGATGCATTTTCATGAGTGACTAATCTATAAACTGTTCTAAACTCTTTCCCATCTAAGGGTAAAACAAATGTATATGCCTAAGCACAATTTTGAAACTTTGACATGTGTTAGAAAACTGACTACTTTATGTACCCAGGTGAATTATACCTTTTTTTTTGACAAATAGAGCTTTCTTTTTGTAGTAAATGGTAATAGATATATCCTATTTTTTTTTTTTTATCAAGAGAAAACTGGCCCAAAATAGTAAAAAAAAAAAAAAAATAAAAAAAAAAAAATTGATGTTAAATTCAGCTGTATTTTTCTTACCGTTATTATAATTTACCACCAACCAACCACCCAAAATTTTGCTCCTGGCGACTGCAGCGATGCCACATACATATATGCTAGTTGTTGTTTGTACCCATAGCCCCAAAAAAATGGTGCGCATTTTGAGATTTTTTTTATCCTGCCTAAAAACACACCGACACTACCAGACAATACAACTAATAAAAAAAAATAAAAAAACGTTTAATTCTTCCCAAACTATGATGACCGTGACCTTTGACGCTGACCTTGACCCTAACATTAACTTTAGCAAACCTTGATCTTCTCATTTTTTTTTCTTTATTTTTTATTCGATTTTTTTTTTTTTTTAACACACTTTGGTTTGTTAACATTTTCCTCTCCTGCAAAAAGTGGAAGATATAATGTATATTTATTTTTATTCAGAAGAGAAAGTAAACACAGGCATAGACTCACAGTGACTGATCACTGTGATAGCCAATCAGAGGCTATCACAGTGATCAGGTGACCGAGAACCAAACATCCCGTGTCCCAATAATTGGTATAAGAGCCCAGTCTCTGTGCTTGAAGCACGCAGTGCATCGTGCTTCCAGCACAAAGGAAGATATGCGTATATAAAACCCCAACGAAAAAAGCCCACTTCCGTGAGGCCACATATATGCTTGTGGCCGCAGGAAGGAGTTCAAAGAGAAGTGCTGGTTTTGAAAAAAAAAAAAAAAAAAAACAATACTCATCTAGGTGGATGCAGCATCGATCTGAGTATTGATCAAAGACTGCTGACCCAGGCTGGTTTGTTTGTATGGGAGCAGCGGTCCGATTCCCCAATATCCTGCCAGATACAGTACATTGCTTGACTTCAAGTGATTGTATCATCCCAGTACCATTTTTTACAGCTCGGCTCACTTGTAGGGGGTCGGCTCACTTGTAGGAGCGATCGGAGCAGCCAACAAGCCGCTCAATTGTTGTTACAAGCCGTGGGAGGGGATGTTACCCCCACCCCAATTTGCTCAAGCTCTCCTGTCTCACCGGGAGACCCGAGCGACCAGCCGACACTTCTGCCAGCTGTCTGGACACCCAAACAAAACCAGGGATCGGCTTTGATCGAGTCTCCATAGCAGTAACCTGGCAGCGATGAACTGACATCACTTCCGGTTTACCCGCATGTTATAAAGAGTACCTGTCATGTGCCTATTGCTGCCACAAGTCATACTTCATATTCCCATCGCACACATTCCTGGATGAGCTCTTAAAATAGGGTGCTGCAGCAACAACCAGCTGGATACTGGTTCAAGTCACAATGAAAATATTTGCCAGCACAGGCATTTTTGACGAAGGGGTGCTGCGTGACTCCGAAACGTTGCACTCTCCTTGTGTTGTGATCATGCAATAAATTTGCAATTTGCAAATTTGCAATAAGTTTGGAAGCTTTTCACGTCGTTCCATGTTGTGCTGGCAAATATCTTCATTATTGCTGCCATAAGGGATGTTAAACATTCCTGTATAAAAGCAATAAAAGTGATCAAGTTGTTATTTTTTTTTTGTTTGTTTTTTAAAGAAACTAAATTTAAAAAACATATATATATAAAATAATTAAAAATAAATAAAAATAAATATAAATAAAAATAAATATGAATAAAAATAAATATAAATAAAAATAAATAAATTTAAGTTAATCACTTAAAGCGGAGGTTCACCCAAAAAACAAGTACCATATTTATCGGCGTATAACACGCACCCTAACTTTAAGAGGGAAATTTCAGGAAAAAAACTTTCTGCAGCCCCCTGCGTATAACACGCAGGCACAGTTTACACTCTATTTTCAGGTTAAAAAAGTGAGTGTTATACGCCAATAAATACAGTATATAACATTACATTCTGTATACCTCAAACATGTACAGTATGTCGTTTGTTTTGTTTTTTGGGATGTACATACGGTATTATTGGTATTTTCGACGCGGCTTCCGGGTCCTCGCACCTGCGGGAGTAGGCGTTCCTGTGCAGTTGCACAATGTCATCTGGGACTTTGCCCAGATAATTGACGTCTTGAGAAAAACTTTTTTTTAAATGTCGTGACAGTTTTCAAACCACAATACAGACCAAGGATATTTTCTTTATAATTATGAAGAACTCTAACTCAAGACATTATAAAAGAATAAAAATGAGTAAAAATTAATAAAAATGTTTTATTTGTTTGTCACAAAGTAGTAAAAAACGCAAAGAATTTTCACAGAACATGTTGATAAATGCAAAAAAAGTATCAGCAGAAGCATCGGGAGCATTTGCGCGAGTACAAGTACTCCCGCAATACTCTGTATCGGTCCCGATACTAGTATCGGTACAACCTATATATATATATATATATATATATATAATATAATATATATATATATATATATATATATATATATATATATATATATATATATATATATATATATATATACTATATATATATAGTTCTAAGAAATTTTTCGAGCAAAAAATACTGATTGTTACATGTAAACAAAAAGTGCCAAAAATGGCCTGGAGCTGAAGTGGGTAATGCATTACAGTAATATAAATAGAAAGAAATATAAAAAGTTCAGGCTTTAACCTGTGCTTAATGACACTACTATATTAGGTCTGGGTATCTAGATTTTTCTTGCACTCAATTCTTGAAGTAGATCTTCCCCTTTCATAAGAAGATTGAGATAGAACACTGCAGGTGGGTCAACTTACCTGCATCTAACAATAACCAAAATCGTAGTTTTGTCTGGACAGGTCCTATAAGATTATTATTTGTTGAAGTTCCCATTTAGCATGGCAATAGCAAAAGGTCATTACCTCTGCCTCTGGTACAGCAGCCTTTTCTCCTCATCCATTAGTAGTTGGCGTCTCTGTTGCTCTGCTCCTCGGAGGAGTTCTTGTTGTTGATACCAGGCTTCATCTTCAGCTCTGCGTTTTATTGCTTCTGCCTCTACTTCATGGGTTATTTGTCTGCAAATAAATGGCAAAGATTAGCTTGCAGATGACTTAAAGGGTTACTAAACCCTCTTTTTTTTTTTAAACAAACATGTCATCCCCCAGGCTCTGGGACCGCCTTACATGGATAAACATTTCACATCAAGCGTATCTTACTCGGCTTAGGGTGTCGTGGTATAGGCATGACCAACAAGCCTACTGTGCCATGTGCTACCAGGTGTCTGGTACATTCTACCACCTGATTTTTGATTGCCCCAAGATCCGGGGCTTCTGGTTGTACAGGTCCTTCACGATACCATGGGCTCTCCTGTTACTCTACACCCTAAGCCAGGGTGCCAAGCCAGTGGACCGGGAGCCCTCTGATTTGGCCCGTGACCTCCTGCTCTGGGATGGAATAGAATACTGTTATTAAAGGTCCTTTTATTACTAAAATCACAGGGTATATATGGGCATATCTGTTCTTCAGTGGTTACTGGGCTGCTTTCAAACTGACCCACAGATGCAGAGCAGTTTACCTGTGGGTTATCTGCACTAAGCCATAGACTTCTGTTAATAACTGAGTTTGGTGAGCTTTCTGAATGTGCACCAAACATGCAGAACACAGCAGAAGTCTATTGCAAGATGCAGGAAAACCAAAACCACTGCGTTACACCCAGGGTGTGGGTAAACTGCAGCATATCAGAAAAAAAAAGAGAATAGTGGGTTGTGTCTGCATATGCAGATCGGACACGGACCTGCCATCCACCCGCTCCACTCATTGCGGCCCGCGACCAGTTACCAAGTCGCTTAAGTGGCCCTCGTACTTCAAAAGGTTGGGCATCCATGCCCTAAGCCATGCCTACTTCGTATATATCCAGAGCCTGATGCCATTAACAAGTTCACCAAAATATTTCTTAACCACTTCAATACCGGCCTATAGGGGAATCACGTCATGGTGATCCCCTTGCCGATGAGACAGGACGTTGCACAACGTCCTGTCTTCACGGCGTTCTAGGGCGCGCGCGCCCGCGGCACCACCCGCGATCCCGCGCGCGTGCCCGACGGCCGTGATTGCCGCCGGGCACCCGCGATTTCCAGAAATCACGGCAGGAGTGTGGATCTGTATGTGTAAACACACAGATCCACCTCCTGTCAGCGGTGAGGAGACTGATGTGTGTTCCCAGTACAGAGGAACACACATCGATCTCCTCCCCCTGTGAGTCCCCCTCCCCCTACAGTTAGAACATACTTTAGGACACATTTTAACCCCTTCAGCGCCCCCTAGTGTTAACCCCTTCCCTGCCAGTCACATTTACACAGTAATTAGTGCAGTTTTATAGCAATAATCGCTGTGTAAATGTGAACGGTCCCAAAAACGTGTCAAAAGTGTCCGATATGTCCGCCGCAACGTTACGGTCACAAAAAAAAAAACGCAGATCCCCGCCATTACTAGTAAAAAAAAATTAAATAAAAATGCCATAAATCTATCACCTATTTTGTAGACGCTATAACTTTTGCGCAAACCAATCAATATACGATTATTGCGTTTTTTTTTACCAAAAATACGTAAAATACGTATCGGTCTAAACTGAGGGGAAAAAAAGTTTTTTTTAAAAAAAATATTGTGAGATGTATTAAATAAAAAGGAAAAAATATTGTGTTTTTTTAAAATTGTCGCTCTTCTTTTGTTTATAGCGCAAAAAATAAAAACCGCAGAGATGATCAAATACCACCAAACGAAAGCTCTATTTGTGTGGGGAAAAAAACATAATGATTTAATTTGGGTACAGTATTGCCTGACCGCGCAATTGTCATTCAAAGTGCAACAGCGCTGAAAACTAAAAATTGGTCTGGGCAGGAAGGGGGTGAAAATGCCCTGTATGGAAGGGGTTAATGAAACATTGTTCTCTGCTAGGAAAGTCATGGCAAAACAGTGGATGAGGCCCACTCCACCTGAATTTGGCATGTGGCTGATAGAAGTGAACAGTAGTCTGAAATTAAAAAAGCGTATTGATTCTCAAGGTTGTCCTGCGAAATATGGTAAAATCTGGGATAGGTGGCTACAGGTCCCAGAGACCCTGGGTTGATGTCTTCCCCATGCACACTTGTAGTCGCCCTCCTCTCCGCCATTCTGCGCAGACGATAGTTTCTGAGGTCAAATGCATTACCCTGCACCTTGGGTGAAATGTTTTTACTGTTGATTTTTCCCACCACTTGTTTGCTCCTTTGCTTTGTATCCAGCCACACTCTTATGCATATGGGATGTCTACAACCCGTATTATGCTGCTCATATTGTCACCTATACCTGACATTTTCGGTACTAATGCATCACTTGGGAACTGTATTTTCCGTACCAATAAAAACCTGTTTGAATTTAAATAACAAACATGTCATACATACCTCCTCTGTGCTGTTGGTTTTGCACAGTGGCCCTGATCCTCCTCTTCTGTATCATTTTCTGGGGTACCTCAGCTGCGCTCCTGGCTCCTCCTCTTCTCGAGTGCCCTGTCTGAGAAGCGCGCTCCTTCAGGACACCCGTGCAGGCGTGCTCCCGTGTCCTGCTGCTGCGTCTATTGACACAAAAAGCAGGAGTCGTCCCCCCCAAGTCCACGTCATTGGGTTTGACAGCAGCGGGAGCTGCTATCAAATAATCCAATGACAACATGAGACCCCAGCCATAGCTGGTGTGCTCATCCCCGGGGCGAGAAAGACAGGGATCAGGCAAGTAAAATGGGGGGGGTCTGCAGCATGGGAGAAGGTTTTTCACCTTAATGCATAGAATGCATTAAGGTGAAAAACCACAAGGGTTTACTAACCCCTATAAAATAGCCATACGATGGACCCAAAAGACAAAACTAAATCTACACATGGGAAAGCAAACTATTTAAATGCCATAGTAAATTAATTTGGGGTGTTTAAAGATTTCTGCTAATATTTGTAGCATTACATTTTGAAAGCCTCCCATACTTCTCTCGTAAGTATTCCAGTTCCTCCTGGTGAAGCCTCTCCCTCTCTTGACTCTGATAATCCACAATGAATTTGGGGTATTTATTGAATATGGGATACTGTCCTTTAGTAAGGGGCACAAATTCACTGAGAAGACGCTGAGGGTGGATCTCGGCTGGGGTGGCATCCATGAGATGGTACGATTCTTTAATCATTAGATTGATATCCAGGTTATTCCGGTGATGGAAAAAATACTGCAGAAAACACAAAAAGCAGCATAAGCATGTACAGTAAAATAAGCTACATTTTGAATGATAGAAAAAAAGAAATTCAACATAAACAGGCAAAAACATGGAGGGAAGAATGGGGAAGAGAAAGAGCAAGAAGTAAAGAGCGAGAGAGAGAAAGAAGGAGAGAAACAGGGTCTGGGTTTCTTGAAAATGTGAGCGATTCTCACACACTGCCATGATTCATAGCCAGGCGGGGGACACTGCTATTCAATATTGCACCTTCCTGTGTCCTACTGGACTATGAAAGAGCATATTATGTGAAAATCCAGTTGTTAGGTGTGGGTAGGATAGGCTTCTCTGAAGAGAGGGGTTTTCAGGGATTGTCTAAAAGCTAATAGTAGGAGATGGACAGATATGGGTAAGGAGTTCCATAGGCTTTGAGAGGCTCTGGAAAAGTCCTGGAGACGAGCGTGGGAGGAAGTAATGAGAGCGCTAGAGAGCCAGAGGTCTTGCGATGAGCGCGATTAGGTTGGTATTTTAAGACCAAGTCAGCGATGTAGCTGGGGGCTGAGCTGTGGATGCTTTGTAGGTAGTCGTTAGCATTTTGAATATATATATATATATAAATAAAGTGTGTGTGTGTGTGTGTGTGTGTATATATATATATATCTCTCATAATTTTCCGATGTTGTCTGTTTTGCACTGACTTGAGCATTTAACACTTTACTTGTACATATTGTACCCCTGAGGAAGCCATTTACAGTGCAACGTGCGGTCTTATTTGGGGTTGTCTTTGATTTGTGTAATTTGGGAGTGCGATGCCAGTTTATAGTAAATGGTACAGGGACAGCCTATGGGAACCTTTAGAACCACAGTGGGATATACATGGCATGTGGTTTTGGGGAGGAAATGCGATCTTGGCAAACACAGCCTGATAGGAAGAGAGGGGAAGTCTTAGTTACCTGGAAATTTCTTTGGAAAGTATTGGATTTCTAGTAGTTTTGAGTGTGGTCATCAGCATACACAGTGGGTGAAGTTATCAGTACCCCCCATGGCCACATAGCTTCCCTTATGCAATCAGAAAAGTGAAAAGAAAGTGAAAAAGTGAAAAATTCTCCTGCAAGCAGCATCTTTGGAGCTGTGAGAGGAGCGGTGAGTATACCACTCCTTCCCATTGAAAACAATGGGACACCGCAGTAATACCGCCGGCAATGCGCCTCTGCAGAGGCGCACTGCCGGCGGTATTAACCCTTTTTCGCCCGCTATCGGGAGTTAATACCGCACCGCTAGCGGCCAAATACCGCCGCAATTCCAACGGCATAGCACCGCTTAAAATAGCTGCCCCAGTGTGAAAGGGACCTAACAAGCAGGGCCCTCCGATTCCTCCTGTATTAAACTGTATTGAAACTGTGTTGTATAGCACTGCGTAACATCAATCCCGTATAATAAAAATATACATTACAGTAAGTTCTGAATACAAAGTGGAGAGGTCACCTCGATGTCTTCCTTCTGGTTGCAGTGCAGTAAAGGAGAGCGTGAGCACAGGACATAGGCCACCACCGCCATCAGCAGGAAGGAGGGATGGTTGGAGAACACATTATCAAACAGCTTCAGCCATTCTTCTCTGGTTAAAACCTCAGAGAACAGAGTTTCCAGGAGTGGCCAGGCATAAATCTGCAAAATAGGGAAAGTCACCAAAAAGCTATTTAAACTTTTTTTTTTTTTTTTTAAACAGAAGTTTGTGAAGTTTAAAAAAAAGTAATGCATGGCAATGCAGACAATGCACCACGGAGTATTCTTCAATATGTTCTCTCAACACAAAGCATTAAAATAAAAAATTATCCCGGGAGAAACGGATATTAAGCCTAGTTTAACATTGGAACGATTTGTCATGCGATTTGAGAGATCGAATCGCATGAGAAATCGCAGCCTAGTGCCGGCAATGGCACTGTTCCAATCGGTGCGACTCCGATTTTGCGCCGTCGCACCGATTTGTAAAAGTAGTTCCTGTACTACTTTTGCCAATTTCAGGTGCAGCTTTAACCACTTAAGACCCGGACCAAAATGCTGCTAAATGATCTTGCCCCTTTTTGCGATTCGGCACTGCGTCACTTTAACTGACAATTGCGCGGTCGTGCGACGTGGCTCCCAAACAAAATTCGTGTCCTTTGCTTCCCACAAATAGAACTTTCTTTTGGTGGTATTTGATCGCCTCTGATTTTTATTTTTTGCGCTATATACAAAAATATAGCGACATTTTTGAAAAAAAAATCAATGTTTTTTACTTTTTGTTATAAGAAAAATCAAATAAACGAAATTTTAGTCAATCATTTAGGCCAAAATTTATTTAGCCATATGTCTTTAGTAAAAAAATCGCAATAAAAAAAAAAAAATCGCAATAAAAAAAAAATGAGCTACCTAGCGGGAACAGCGACACTAATACAGCGATCAGAAAAATGATCGCTTAGTGACACTGGCAATAGGGAGTGAAAGGGTTAACTAGGGAGGTGATCAAGGGGTTAAAAACTGGAGTTAGGCTTACCGGTAACTCTTTTTCCAGGAGTCTTCCAGGACAGCCCTGAGATATAGCTCCTCCCTCCGGGACAGGAAACACATCACAAGTCAATTGTAAAAGGAAGTCCTCCAGGCCTTCTCCTCAGTTCATACATGAAATCCTGAAGGCTCTGAAAAACATAACATACTAAGACACCGTTAGTACATTCATCCAACTCCAGTTACTTAAACAAAAAACACCGCGTGGGAAACCAGGCTGTCCTGGAAGACTCCTGGAAAAAGAGTTACCGGTAAGCCTAACTCCGGTTTTCCCTTTTCGTCTTCCAGGACAGCCCTGAGATGATAAACAAGAAACTTACTTGTTAGGGTGGGGTTACTGCCTGGAGGACCCTTCGGCCAAATGCCTGATCCTTCTCCGACATCAAATCCAGGCGATAGTGCTTAGCGAACGTGGTGTAACTGGACCAAGTCGCCGCTCTACAAATCTCTTCTGGTGAGGCACCGGCCCTCTCTGCCCACGAACTCGAGACCGCCCTAGTAGAGTGCGCTTTCACAAACTGAATCTGCAAACCCTCTACCTCATATGCCTTCTGAATAGCCATCCTGATCCATCTGGCTATGGAGGCTTTAGAAGCTTTACGCCCCTTTCTAACCCCTGAAAAATTAACAAAAAGAGAATCCGACTTTGAGTTCTCTGGTCGCATCCAAATAAAACAAAATACATCTCCTGACGTCTAGTAAATTGGGAGATGAAGACTCAAGGCCCGAAGGGGAACCAAAACTAGGTAGGACAATATCCTGTGTCCTGTGGAACTTTGACGCCACCTTAGGGAGAAAACTGGGGTCTGTCTTTAACACAACTCTATCGTCAAAAATTAATAAAAACGGCTCTCTAATAGAGAGGGCCTCTAATTCACTAACCCGCCTAGCTGAGGTTACTGCCACTAAAAGAACTGTCTTAAGGGTAACCCATTTCAGACTGGATTCCTCCAGAGGTTCAAACGGACTTTTTGATAAGATCTTAAGTACTACTGCAAGATCCCAGGAAGGACAGGATGACACTCTCACTGGTGTGGACCTTGACAGAGCTGTGAAGAAATTCTTGATAAAACGATTTTGCTGAAGGGAGCATTGGAGAAACACGCTAAGAGCGGCCACCTGTACTTTTAGGGTGCTTGGTGAAAGACCCAGATCTACCCCTGCCTGCAAAAATTCAAGAATTGCTGGTATCCCTGGGCAAGAAAGAGCTTTCTCTCCTACCCAGGAACAAAACCTCTTCCAAACCTTATTATAGATAGCCCTGGTTACAGGCTTCCTACATTGTAACAGGGTTTGAGTTACTTTTGCTGAGAAACCTTGAGATCTTAATAATAGTTCCTCAGATACCATGCCGTTAAGTTCAATCTGACCACCTGCGGGTGAAGAATGGGTCCCCGAGATATCAGATCCTCCCTGATGGGCAACCGAAACGGTGGAAAAATGGTCAGTTCCTTCAAGGTTGAGAAGGGTGCTATCAAAATTAAATCCGTCTTTTCTAACCGAAATTTTTGGAGAACTGCGGCAATCATCCTCACTGGAGGAAATGCGTAGCTGATGTTGAACCTCCAAGGACTGGAGAACGCATCTATCCTCCTGGTCTGGTGCCCCGGATGAATAGAAAAGAATTGGGCTACTTTCCTGTTCCTTTCTGTTGCAAAAAGATCTATTTCTGGGAGACCCCATTTTTGCACTATTAGCCCAAAGACCTCCTCGTTGAGCTCCCATTCGTCCTGTCTCACCGGCTGACGGCTCAAGTAGTCTGCCAGAGTGTTCTGTACCCCTTTTAAATGAACCGCTGTTAGTGAGGCCAGGTTTGTCTCTGCCCAGGAAAGAATCCTGTTGGATATGTCCTGAAGGGCCGGGCTCCTTGTCCCCCCCTGCTTGTTTAGGTACGCCACTACGGACGCGTTGTCTGTGCGTACCTGCACATGACGACCTATTATCCTTTCTCGGAACACCTCGATTGTCCTGAGGACTGCTAAAAGTTCTCTTTGGTTTGAGGAGCGGCCTGCTTCCTCTAGGGACCATGGCCCCTGGGCCACTGCTTCCTCCAGGTGAGCTCCCCATCCCCAGGCACTGGCGTCTGTGGTGACCACTACTCCTACCGGTACAACCCAATCTAGTCCCCGGCTTAGGTTTTGGTGAGCTCGCCACCACCACAAGGCTCTCTTGACCTTTGAAGAAATTGGAATTTGTTCCTCTAAGCCCTGACTTAGGCCATTCCAGAAGCGAAGCATGAGCTGCTGCAAGGGACGTTGACGGAACCTCGCCCAAGGCACCGCTGGAAAACATGCCGTCATAATTCCAAGAACCCTCATTACTTCCCTGACCGAAGTTCTTTGGGTAGATTGCAACTGGGCAACTGCCTGACTTACCCTTTCTATTTTTTCTTCGGGGAGATAGATTTTTCTTTCTACTGAGGACACCCTGTACCCCAGGTATAGAACCTCCTGGGATGGGATCAACTGAGACTTTTCTTGATTGACTATCCACCCGAGTGAGGATAGAAACATCTGGGCTTCCCTTAAGTCTCTTTCCAACTGCTGGGCTGACCCTGCCACAAACAGGAGGTCGTCCAGATAAGGGATTGCCATTATCGCCTTGTCTCTTAATAGGGCCAAAGCTTCCGCTAGCACCTTCGTGAAAATTCTCGGTGAGGAGGCTAGCCCGAAGGGAAGGGCTCGGAACTGGTAGTGTCGCATCTCCGAGTCCCCCCTCACTGCTACTCTGAGGAACTTTTGAAAATCTGGATGGATAGGGATGTGGAGGTATGCATCCCTGAGATCCAGAGTTGCCATGTAACACTTGGGGAAAAGGAGCCTTGCTACTGTGAAGATGGACTCCCATCCTGAATCGTTTGTACCTGAGGAACTTGTTTAAGGGTCGGAGGTTCAGGATCATCCTGAACTTGCCTGATGGTTTTCGGACTACGAAAACATGAGAGTATACTCCCTGCCCTTGCTCCCTCTGGGGTACCGGAATCAATACCCTTTGGTCTACCAACTTCCCTAGAGACAGGCCCAGCGCCTCTGCCTTCACTCTGTCCCTGGGAAGCTGAGTGATCCTGAAATTGGAGGGGGGTGTTGATGCGAACTCCAACTTGTATCCGTTCTCTATTAGATCTAGAATGAACGGACTTGAAGTCGCCTTGGTCCATTGTGGGAGGAACTGCCCTAATCTTCCTCCCACTGGGACACAACAGTCACTGAGTTTTTGGGGTGGTTGAGGAGGATTGAACAGGATACCTCCTCTCCCCCGCCCTTTATGCCCAGCCCAATGCTTCTTGGGCTGGCTTTCTTTTTGCTGGTTCTGTTGCCTGAACCCACGAAAAAAGCGTTTTCCCTCTGACCTCTTCTTTTTCTCTGGGAAAGACCTTTTTCTATCCTGAGTGCGTTCTAACGCCTCCTGGAGGCCCGAGCCAAACAAATGGTCTCCTGAAAAAGGCAAACCACACAATCTTAGTTTAGAAGCGGCATTACCTGCCCACGTCTTCAAACAAACTGACCTTCTGGCTGCATTTACCAAAGCTGCTGTTCTGGCCGCCAGCTTCACTGATTCCTCTGAAGCATCCGCCAAGAAACCCACTGCTTTATATAAAAGCGGAAAAGATTTTACCAGCTCCTGTCTGGAAGTGCCAGCAACAATATGGTCCTGTAACTGTCTGAGCCAACAAAAATAGAAAAATACTACATAGGGTAGTAGAGAGGCAGACTTTTTCAGGCAATCACAAGGACGTAAAAGTTAAGAAGAAAATATTTTAAGTTTAATTACATATCATAAAATCCAAAAACAAAGAATAAAATATACGTATATATGTATATTTTATTCTTCGTTTTTGGATTTTATGATATGTAATTAAACTTAAAATATTTTCTTCTTAACTTTTACGTCCTTGTGATTGCCTGAAAAAGTCCGCCTCTCTACTACCCTATGTAGTATTTTTCTATTTTTGATTCAATTATTTCGGATGTCGGCTACATGTGAGTGCTTTTATGTTTCCCCGTCCCCTACATTTTTGAACTGTCTGAGCCAACACTCAAGATTTCTGGCCACACAAAACGCTGCCAGTGCAGGCTTTAGACCAATGGAAGAGGCGTCCCATGCTCTTTTTAGCAGTAGATCACCTCTTTTATCCATTGGGTCTCTCAGGGATCCTAAATCATCAAACACCAGATCTGTCTTTCTAGAGACCCTGGCTAGTGGAGCATCCAGCTTGGGAATCTTATTCCAGGGTTGAGATGCCTCCGTCTCAAATGGGAACCTACGTTTAAGGTTGCCTGAAAAGAATGGGCGTTTCTCAGGCTGCTCCCACTCCCGCAAAATCACGTCAATCAAGGACCTGTGAACCAGAAAGGTTCGGGGATTACCTGCACAAGACCCTTTGTACATAAGGTCGTGCTTGGAGAGCTGAACCTGTTCTTCCCGAATCTCTAGAGTATCGTAGATTGCCTTTAGTAGGTCCCCTACATCCTCTAAGGATAATTTGTACCTCGCCCCCCTGGAGGAATTCTCCTCTCCCTCTGATTCTGTGGCTGAACCTGCCTGAGAGGAAGCAACAGACCTAGGAGTCTTCCCTTTCCTCCTCCTCCTGCGCTTGAGTTAAGGAGGGCATGCTGGAAGCCCTGGGTAAGGGAGGGGCTGGACTTTGCATTCTATCCATCAGCCCCCTAAAAGACTGAAAAGTAGAAGCAAGCTCATCCTTTACAGATGACAAAATCTTTTGGCAAGTAGCTACAGAATCATCTTTCACCAAGCTACTAACACACTCTGGGCACAAAGGTTTCTCCCAACTAGGGGCTAACTTTGTTGCACACACGGCACATTTCTTTCTAGGGGTCTGGTGGGTTTTGACCTGTTAAGAAAAAACAGAAAAAATAAACCCAATTACATACAGCCTAAGCCTCTTCACCTCTGTGCATGGCTCCTAGAAAGTGCCTAACCCACCACCAACAAGGTTCACCACCCAGGGGGGGTACTGAGCCTAACAGCTCACTGCCCCCCAGAGTAAGCCATGTGCTGTCACCAAGCTTACCTGAGAGGCACCGGAGCCTGTTGAACCAGCATCGAGATTTGCCGCTGCAGCCTCCATGGTTCTGGGTGTTTTGTTCAGCGCTCTGAACCCTGCACCAGCTCCGGCCTCCTGAACGCCACCGCCGCGCCCTCTTGGAATCGGAACGACGTTTCCGGGCGCCCCCCGATGACGCACTTCCGCCGGGAATTCGTCACTTCCTCCTGCTGGAACGCAGAAGCTCCGCCCCTCCACGCCATTCCCGGAAGTCTAAGGACCTTATGCGGCTTGCCTGGCGTCTCTCGCCTTCTCCGCTGTCAGGGATGCAGCGATTGGGGGCAGGAGCTCTCCGCCGCCACCGGGGGTCCGACTTTCGCCGAGCAACGGCAGCGGTGGTCCCAGCTACACTCTCTACCCCTAGGGCCAGAGGCGTGCTGCAGGAAAGGTAAGGCCAACCGCTCTTACCCTGGCTGAAAAGCCTAAGGTGAAAAAAAACACCTCTTCAAGAGGCACGTTCCTAAATGTGCTCCTTCCCGTCCGGCAGGAAACACTAAAACTGAGGAGAAGGCCTGGAGGACTTCCTTTTACAATTGACTTGTGATGTGTTTCCTGTCCCGGAGGGAGGAGCTATATCTCAGGGCTGTCCTGGAAGACGAAAGGGCAAACATTATTAGGGGGGGTACGGGTGCTACCCTGAACCTAACACTAACTGACTGTCACACTGCCTGTCACACTGACACTAAATACAGTAATCATACATGTATTCAGTGACACTGTGCCAGGAGGGGGGGGGGGGGGTTAATGTGACTATGTGTAGTGTGTGTAAGTGCAGTGTTAGTGCAGACTTACTGTGCGATGTGATCTCTCCTCAGCGGTGGTTGAAAAAAACGCTGAAGGAGAGATCACATCGCTTCCTCCTTCCTGTGTTTACACAGGAGGAGGAAGTGACAGGGCGGGGGGCGCGCGGATTGGCTGAGAGCTATCCGGAGGGGGCAGACAAAAACGAAAAGCCGCCCCCTCATCCCGGATCGCTCAGCCAGCAAAACCGACCGCCGAACCCCCTCAAGACACCAACGTATATATACGTTGATGTGCCTGTCGGTGCCATTCTGCCGACGTAAATGTACATGCGGCGGTCCATAGAATTCTATGTATTGAGCCACACAGATGTCTATCAAGTAGCACTTGAAGTCGCACGGACCTTGCTACTTTGAAATCGTGCCAATTCAAGCAGTCACAAAACGCGTCGCGATTTGCAGAATCGGATCGCATGGGACCAGATTCCGATGCAGACAAAAAAAAGAAAAAAAGGGTCCTGCACCGTATACTAGCTCATTATGAAATACTAACCTTAGAAGGAAGCGCCCACATTGCCTCCTGGTCACCACTGAGGGAGCCAACGTGTCCCCTCCGAGTTTCTTCCGGGTTCACGGCTGCGGAGCAGCTAGTGGCCAGAGTTGCGATTATGTCACTCCCACGCATGCGCGTGGGAGTCCTCTTTCCGGCAAGTTGCTCTGGTTTTCTGGCAGCATCCGCCATTTAGGAGATATTCATTTTACCTATAGGCAAGCCTTATTATAGGATTGGGGGACCGTCCCTTCCTTCCAATCGGCTCCCAGAGCTCCCCTCACAAGCTCTGCACAGTGTAAATTTTCACCTCCCCTGCCCCCTTTTTTCTGGCAGCTAAAACAAGCTTTATAAATTCTGGACTTTGAATAGATGTAGAGAAAGGAAGACTGCAGTTAAACAGGAACAACTTATGTAGAATTTGTTTCATCTCTGTGTACCACCTGAGGGCAGTAACTTCACTGGGTATATAGAAGGGTTTACAATCAGTGTAATTCAGTACTTTTTTCCAGCGCGCACCACTGCAGTCCAGTGGTGTGAACCAGACAGGTAGTAGACGAGGCATTTTGTCCTGGAATAGCCTTACCGCACATTGTGTGACTATTCCCCCAAGTAATTACAAAATATCACTTTAGTAAATCTACAAACACAATGCTGACTTTGAGCGCTCACTATACACAGGATGGATCCGTTACCTGGGACGTAACGCCAAAATTCACAAAATGCTGAAGAACCTCCTTGTCGTGATGTGCCAAAACATTCTCAACCATGCCGAGGATGTTGATTGGTGGATTAGGAAAGTATTCGAACCAATGCTGACACCAGTTAGCTGCAAAAGGAACATGACAGGTTATCATAGGCTAGGTGACCAATGCATGTCCCTCCAGGTCAGAGTGGATATAAATCAATGATTTTTTTTTTTTTTTTTTTATTCAAATCCATTTTAATAAAATTATTTTGGGGTAAAAATCTATCTAAAGATTTAATATAATAATAATAAGATAATAAATAATTTTGTTTATTCAGCATGAAATGGAGCTTAGTTATGTAGCATGAGGCTGTATATTATGCAATATTTACATTTTTGGTAAATTGATTTAATAGATCCAATCTCTGCAAGCGGGGATTGTATTGATGCATTCACACAATATCACAGTAACCATGAGATAAACCAAAGTTCAGGAATATTCCTTTATCCCATTGTTTTGTAAATCTATGTACATTACAAACTGTGCGATTAAATCGATTCTGATATTACCGTTTTACTAACCCGACAGCTTAGGCTCCATGCACACTGAAGCGTTTTTTAGCGTTTTTTTATCCATTGAAAAAAAAAAAAAAAAAGCTGATAAAAGCTACACTGAAAAACGCTGATTAAAGCTATTGCAAAAACGCTAAAAAACGTTGCAAGGCTCCCTGCAAAGCTACTGCCGTTTTTTTATAGCTTTTATCAGCTTTAGTGTGCATGGAGGCTTTTTTATTCTAAATAGGAAACCTTCAATTTGTTTGCAAATATTAAAGATTTTAACTACCAGCGAGAATAAGTCCTTACATTTAAAGAGCACCTGTCATTTCAGATCCATCAAGGCAGTGCCTGTTATTGGGCATCCACTCACCTGCTGCCGCCACATTGTTGTGTCACTGCCGCATCACCAGTCGTCCCATTAAAGTGAATGAGACCGTCGGTGAGCCAACCGCGGGACAGGCGAGGCGCCAACCGCGGGACAGGCGAGGCGCCAACCGCGGGACAGGCGAGGCGCCAACCGCGGGACAGGCGAGGCGCCAACCGCGGGACAGGCGAGGCGCCAACCGCGGGACAGGCGAGGCGCCAACCGCGGGACAGGCGAGGCGCCAACCGCGGGACAGGCGAGGCGCCAACCGCGGGACAGGCGAGGCGCCAACCGCGGGACAGACGAGGCGCCAACCGCGGGACAGACGAGGCGCCAACAGCGGGACAGACGAGGCGCCAACAGCGGGACAGACGAGGCGCCAACAGCGGGACAGACGAGGCGCCAACAGCGGGACAAAGATGACAGTTGCTCCTTAAAAATTATGATTTAAATCAAGCTATTTTACTAGCGATTTAAATCAAATCCACCTTGCTCCAGATGCTGGGAGGACAATCGCTACATACTGATCCTCAGCTTCCAGACAACTGGAAGGACACCATTTGCTTTATGATCAGAAGAACAAGTTTGAATGCTACACACGCTCACACTACAACATCATTTTATAAACAAAGCAAAAAACAATGTATTTTCACAGACGCAAAAACAACTTACTTATGACAGTAGCCACAACTTCAAAACAGATGAGCTGATTGTTCTGAAAAAGCTTGACAAATGGGAAGGCCATCAGAGGTAAGTATTTGGTCTCTCCAAAGATGGCAGACCAGTGAGCCAAGGCTGAAAGCGTCCTGAGGAGCAAAATGAAATCACAGAAATGGGAATATGAAATGCATCACAGCCACACATGTATATTTCTCTGTGTTCTTTAAACCTTTCACTGCCAAAACATTTTTTTCCACACATTAAAATGAAAATTTTAGGCCTCCAGATTAGTTACACCCCTACATATTAAAAGGAACAGGCATTTTCTGGTACTTTTTACTTGCAAGTAAACATTTTTTTATTTTTTTGCTAGAAAATTATAGAACCCTCCCAAACATTAGATATTTATTTTAGCAGTGACCCTAGAGAGCAGGGGTCTCAAACTGGCAGCCAAATTGCCAAGTCCCATCGTGCCTCTGCCTGTGGGAGTCACGCTTGTAACTTTCAGACTTGCAATGCATCATGGGACTTGTAGTTTCGTAACAGCTGGAGGGCCACCAGTTTGAGACCCCTGCTCTAGAGAATAAAAAGGCGATCGTTGTAATTTTTATGCTACACAGTATTTGTGTAGTAGTTTTTCAATGCAGTTATTTTGGAAAAAATACACTTTAACTGCTTCAGCCCTGGACCATTTTGGTGGTCAGAGACCAGTCCACATTTTGCGATTCGGCACTGCGTCGCTTTAACTGACATTTGCATGGTCGTGCGACGTGGCTCCCAAACAAAATTGACATCTTTTTTTTCCCACAAATAGAGCTTTCTTTTGGTCACCTCTGCGATTTTTATTTTTTTTGCTATAAACAAAAAAATAAAGCGACAATTTTGAAAAAAAAAAAAAAAAGTCTATATTTTTTACTTTTTGCTATAATAAAATATCCCCAGAAAATATATAAAAAAAATTTTCCACAGTTTAGGCCGATACGTATTCATCTACATATTTTTGGTAAAAAAAAAACAACTCAATAAGCGTTAATTGATTGGTTTGCACAAAAGTTATAGCGCCTACAAAATAGGGGACAGTTTTATGGCATTTTTATTTAATGTTTTTGTTTTACTAGTTATGGTGGCGATCAGCGATTTTTATCATGACTGCGACATTATGGCGGACACATCAGACACTTTTGACACCATTTTGGGACCATTGTCTTTTTTACATCAATCAGTGCTATAAAAATGCACTGGTTACTGTAAAAATGACACAGGCAGTAAAGGGGTTAACCACCAGGTGGCACTGCAGGGGTTAAGTGTTCCCTAGGAAGTGATTCTTCCCATTAGGGGGCGTGGCTACACGTGACGCGTCACTGATGACCGTTCCCGATCACGGGGAACTGTCATCAGTGACAGTGTCACTAGGCAGAATAGGGGAATGCCTTGTTTACAAAGGCATGCACCTGTTCTTATCTTGCCGACCGCAATCACGGGACTCCCGGGAACATCGAGTTCCCGGGACCGCAAACGCGAGGCACGCAGTGGCCGCGCGCCCGCGCACTAGGCAGCAGATATAAAGGGACGTAACTACGCCAATCTGCCAGCCCGTGCAATTCTGTCGATGTAAATAGTCGTGCGGTGGTCGGCAAGTGGTTTATTTTAATGCAAAAAAAAAACTTTTTGGTCAAATATAAAAGATGATGTTACACCAAGTAAATAGATACCAAACATGTCACACTTAAAAATTGTGCACGCTCATGGAATGGCGACAAACTACAATACTCAATATCTCCATAGGCGACGCTTTAAACGCCCGCTTACCTTTGTAACACTCTTAGGAGCTTCCGGCTCTTAATGGGGTATTCCTGGTGAAGTTGATGGTACTGGGGATGGGTGCCTTTGTCAGTAAGACTGCTGAAAGCTGCATGGTTCTCTGGCAGCTGGAGCAGTGAGCGCCAGATAAACATCCTAAAGAGAATAAATTGTTTATTCTTAGATGGAGTGACACTCACACTACACACACAGCTAACACCCCTCTTTAAAACAGAGTCTATAAAATACAGACACATCCCTGGCAGGCCTTAAAGGAACACTAAAGGTTTGTTTTTTATTAGATCAATTGATTGCTGTAAGCTAGAGCATTTAAATATCACTTGCCTCGTTTTTCCTTTTGACCTCCAAAATACAGTAATCCAGGTTTGAAAATGCCATTTCCTGTCTCTCCTCTTCTTGCTTTCCACCAGCATCTGAGCCGTTTTGCATGGTGGAAAGCAGAATGTGCTCACCCCCTCCCTATGACTACAGCCCTGCGTAAAGATGCTCTTTTATCCCTCACTAGGCCGTGATGTAGCAAGAATGAATGCGCACCTCAAACCAGGAAGTCAGTGAGAATAACGATTCAGGAATGACGGAGGTGAATAAAACGGCTCAATTTCAACAGGTATCAAACTAGTTATAATGCAAAACATTACTTTTTACTTTATCAGCTACTGTCAGACTTTAATTTAAGAGGAAAATATTTTTGTCTTTACAACCCCTTTAATTTGCAACACCGCAAGCTAAATCTGCAGCCGACTTGTAAGAAACCTAGGGATGGATACTTCTTCTTTGAGTTAGCATCAAACTATATCGGTATCTGTATGTTTTTTGTAGATACGCACCTTGCGTCCACTTCTGACGTGGCATGGATTAAACGAAACGCACGCATCAAGCTTTTTTTTTAGATGCATTTTAATGATGCATTTACAGAGTAGATTATTATGAACTTTCTGCAATTAATAATGATTTTAATATATGGATCACAAGCCAGCTCACAACTATTATACTTTATACTGCAAAGTGTTATTGACGACATCAGTGTATATATACCGTATTTATTGGCATATAACATACACGTTTTTCCCCTTAGAATCGGGGGAAATAGTGTGTGCGTGTGTTATACGCCGATTCCTGCTGTCTGAGGGAAGAAGAGCGAGCGCCGCTGAATTACATAGAGCCGTGATCTCTTTCCTGTGTATCCGGCGCTCCGTCACGCACAGCCACGCCTTCTGGCTCTGAATTGGAACACTGTACTGTCTATCATATGAGCAGGGACAGGAGGCGTGGCTGTGAGTGACGGAGCGCCGAGTACACAGGAAGGAGATTGTGGCTCTATGTAATTCAGTGGCACTCGCCCCCCCCCCCCCCCCTGTTCCCTCTGAGACAGCAGGGATGATCTAACACTGAAAGGTGAGACTGCAGATGGGCACTGAACAGGCAGAGCAGAGGTTTGACGCGGAGATGCCGGACTCCTGCGGGAGTCTATACCCGGAAGTGGTGCAAATACCTGTTTTATACAGGTATCTGCCCCCCCCCCCCCCCCCTGAAAGGTGTCAAATGTGACACCTGAGGGGGGAAGGTTCCGAAAAGCGGAAGTTTAATGCATTAAAGTAAAAAACCTTCTCAGTTTAGAAGCCTCCCCAAGCCCCCCCGCGATGTGATGTGCATGAGAGCCTTGGCTCTCCCTCATTGGCCAAGACAGCAGCGAGAGCCATTGGTTTATACTGCTGTCAATCACAGCCAGTGAACCAATGAGGATAGAGAGAGAGGGCAGGGCCAAGCTACGGCTGTGTGTGTGAGAATAAACACGAAGAGCCGCTGCTTGGGAGTGACTTGCTCTGGAGTCACTAGATAGGAGGGAGAAACACTGTAGGAGACCCAAAAAGAGGAGAATTTGGAACTGCTGTGTGCAAAAACACACAAAAAAAAGCTATTTTTTTCACTTTTAATATCACTTTAATGTAAAGTAAACTAAAAGGCAAAACTTTTTTTTCCCCCTTTTTGGATAAAGCACGGGAGGGTTAAACCCAACAGATAACTTTTTTGCCATTTATGTCCTATTGGGAAGATTTCTCTTCACTTCCTGTCCTATAGCCAAAACAAGAAATAAGAGGAAATCCCTGCAAAAGAAAGAAAATCTCTGGTTGCCACCAGAACTAGTATCTCCCTTGGAAGATTTCCCCTCTAGTACTGTTCGGGGGGGACAGAATTTTTTTTTTTCACTTTCGGTAAACAGAACAAATCTCCCTATTGGGGTCAGAGATAGCAATACAAATCTGACACATGTGGCTTGGGGTTGAGCCCACACAAGTGCCCTCATAGCAGGTGGAGGATCAGGGCTGCTCTGTGCAAAACCATTACAAAGAGCAGGCAAGTATGACATGTTTGGTAGTCTAAAAAGGAAAAATTGAAACCCTAAGGCCCCTTTATCACAGGCTGGCCGATCGGGTTCGCTTGTCAGTTTTTCTAGGCGGACCCGATTGAACCAAACATTTTCCTCTATGAAGCAGCCGACATCCAATCCGATTTCAATCCTATCTGCAAAAAACGGATGGATAGGGCTCCGATCCCCATCCGTCTGACCGATCAAATGGCACTTGGGTATAAACAGACAAGCGGACAGCGGGCGCCCATAGAGGACAGCGTGCCGTCTGCTCTGCATAAGTGGAGCAGACACAGACAAGCCACCTGCCTTCTCAGCAGGGATCAGTGGACAGATTCCTCACTGAGCAGATTGACTCCGTCCCATGTGAAAGGGGCCTTATAATCACTGATGAGCAAACAAATAACTCACTAATGCACAATCATCGTACACAATAGAGGCTTTTATTTATACGCGATATATAGGTGAATGAGGGCGCTGGGCTGTTGGTGGTATCACACATTTCACAGCTCACCCCTGTAACCTGAGGAGCAGCCATCTGTTTATTTAAAATTGTTAATTTATATTACATGTGTATAATGCACTGTTTTTAAACCTATTTGGCGCAGAAAATACCTCATTCTTTATCATTCATTTATATGTGAGCTGAGCGTCTTTGTTCATCATCTTGTTTTAGAGTGCCTTGATCAGGCATCCCTGTGCATAGTTCAGGCTTGAACTCTTTTTTTAGCCAATGGAACACTAGAAACATGCAACCCCCCACAAGAAAACTCATTTATAGACACCCCCCATTGAAGTCTACAAGGCCAAAACTTGTGACTATGCATCAAAAGAATCTCATGTACTTTTTAAATGTAAATCGCAGTGTCAAGCATTGAAGTTCTTTTGGTGAAACTTCAAAACTGCGCTTCAAATTGCTGAGGTATGAACAGAGCTGAACAATAGATCTGCTCCAGCCCGTCTCCACCATCCTGTTATTCCTTTCCATCGGTGTTGCCATCTTGCTTACAGCACAGCACAGAAAAGATGAAGTCATTCACAGCCCATAAGTCAAAAACATGTCTGCTCACACTTTGATTGTTACTGCCCTCTGCATAGGCACACAGCTAGGGGGTAAATGGAATAAGAGCAGAGTTGGCGTTAGTCCCTTGATGCCCTATGGAGCCGAAAGCCCCTTTAAGGCACAGTGTGCAAATTAGGCTATATAAAGATCTATTATATGATTTACCAGAAGTGCTATACAATCCAAAGTGCCTGTTCAAATCACTGCAATAAGTGCAACATGAACATTATTGCAGTGATTTGCACAGGCACTTTGGAATGTATAGCACTTTTTGGTAAATCATATAATTAGATCTATATATAGCCTCACTAATTTGCACACTGTGCCTTAAAGGAGCTTTTGGCTCCATAGGGCATCAAGGGACTAGTGCCAACTCTGCTCTCTTTTTCCCCATTTACTTTCTTGCTCCACTAAAGTGGAAGCAATCAGTAGAGGCAGCTGTCCATTGATCTGCTTGAATCATATACACCTAAAATATCTCATACTTTTGCTGGCATTGGTGTTTCTAAATATACTTGCGCGGGTCCATTTATATTACACAGCCAGGGGGAGAGGTTAAAAATTAGGATAAGGGCTTATTTTGTTGTCCAAACGTTACCTATCATCGACAGTGAAGCCGGCCATACATGAATCACAATTTGGCCGGTTCAGCTGAATTTCAATCCATGAGGCCACTGTGGTTGAATCTACTGATCAACTTCTGTTCACACCTGCTGTTGGTATTTTTTCATTCAATCAGCGCTGCAGGCTATAGACTTCTGCGCAGATCTGTGTATTGTGATGGCAGGGAAGACTCCGTTCTGTTAGAATACAATGACTCAGCGGGAAGGAAATGGGCTCAGGTTTTATTTTTTGTTAAACCAGCAGGTTGAATGAAAAAAACTGACCCGATATCCTCCATTCACACTCGATGTGGATGGGGAAATCCTCCTTGCTAAGTCATTGTATTGTGACAGCGGAGAGACGGCGTGGCCAGCATTAAGGATACACATTTTAGGAAAAGGAGGCATGCATCTGAAATAGCTGAGACAGAGTGATAAGGACGCTACCACTTGTTTGTAGACTAAAAAAAGTTCACCTTTGTATTCACAAACTACAATTAAAACAAATGAATGTGCTACTTTTTACCTGTATTTCGTTGGATACTCTCCAAAGCCCTTCAATAACGCTAAAAGGCGGTGCTTGTTCAGTCCAGTTGGCAACGAATTCTGCAATAAGCACAAAGATCATATGGTTTAAATCAGTATTCTCTAAACTGCGGCCCTTTGCTTGCCTATATCCGGCCACCGGAGCACCATTCCTCTCACTGATACAAGACACTATTCTGCCAACTATGGGGTGCTATTTCTCCTACTGACACCAACAATGTGGCACTATTCCTCCTCCAATACCAAATGTGGCAATGTTTACTCCCACTAATGCTAGGAAACTTTCCACCCCCAATGGCCACAGTCTGGTCCCCCTAAATTCTGTAGGACAATAAACTGGCCCTTTGTTTAGAAAGTTTGGAGACCCCTGGTTTAAATAACTGATATTTTAGAGAATAAGCTCAATGGAAGCTAAACGGGGAACTAAACTCACCAATTTACCACTGCCTTTATGGCAAGGATAAGAATATTTTGTTTCAATTTAAAGAACCGCTATGATCACTGAGCTGCTTGTGGCACGGTCTGGTCCAAAAAGGCCTAGTTAGACTTACCGGTGACGGTATTTCTAAGAGCCTTTCAGGACAACCTTGGAGAGAGAGCGCAGCTCCGCCCATTTCTTAGGAAACACACGTGATCCTTTAAGATCCCTCCTCTTCCACCATGGCCTCAGTTATTGTGTGGTCTCCGCCCACTGGAAAATAAAGCACAGAACAACCACAACAAAACCATGATAGACATTTCAAACAATCTTTTTATTCAAAATACCTAGGGAGGGAAATTAGCGGTTGTCCTGAAAGGCTCTTAGAAATACCGTCACCGGTAAGTCTAACTAGGCCTTTCTCCAATCGCCTTTCAGGACAACCTTGGAGAGGATAACCGAGTAACTTACCCTAGGGTGGGACCACTGCTTGCAGCACCTTCCTGCCGAAGGCCTGATCTGCAGCGGACAGTAAGTCTAGCCTGTAGTGCCGTAGAAAAGTCGAATAGCTGGACCATGTAGCTGCCTTGCAGATCTGGTCAGGCGTGGCACCGGCTCTTTCGGCCCAGGAAACTGCCGTAGATCTTGTTGAATGGGCCGTTACTCCTGAAGGAGGCACCTCTCCTTTGGCTTGGTAACCCTCGGCAATGGCTTGTTTGAGCCATCTGGCCAATGTACTTTTGGAGGCCTTTTCCCCTTTCCGGGATCCTGAGAATATCACGAACAAGGCGTTGGTTTTCCTGAAATCCTTGGTGACTGCGAGGTATTGCAACACACACCTTCTTACATCCAAAGTATGAAAATTCTCTTCCCCTGCATTAGAGGGAGATGAGGAGAAGGTAGGAAGGACTATTTCCTGAGACCTGTGAAAGGTTGACGAGACCTTAGGGAGAAAAGCTGGATCAGTTTGGAGAACTATTCTGTCCGGCAAAATTCTTAAGAAAGGCTCTGTAACTGCCAAAGCCTGGATTTCACTGACCCTTCTTGCGGTCGTTATGGCCACCAAAAAAATTGTTTTTAGAACTAGATTCTTCAAAGAAATCTCCTTTAAGGGTTCAAACGGGGTCCCCGTGAGACCCTGCAACACAACTGATAAATCCCAATTGGGAAAAGTTCTAAAGGCTATCGGTCTACTCCGACCTAGTGCCTTGAAAAATCTTGAAATTAAATGTTCTTTAGATAAAGTCCTTTCTAAGTAAACCGAAAGGACTGCCACTTGAGTTTTTAGGGTGCTAATTGCTAACCCTTTCTCCATTCCTGCATGAAGAAACTCTACAACGGAAATTACACTATTAATCTGGAAATTCTTGGAGGTACACCAGGAGTTGAATTTTCGCCAAACTTTGAGATAAATTGCTCTGGTCACCGGCTTCCTGCTGTCTAGCAAAGTTCTTATCACTTTATTAGAGAGCCCCTTAGCTCTTAAGAGGTCCTCTTCAGAAACCAGGCCGTCAACTGCAAGCGTTCTACCTCTGGATGGTTCACGGCACCCTGACACAGTAGGTCCTTCCTGAGTGGAAGTTTCCACGGTGGTTTCGTGGCTAAACTCTGAAGAGATGCAAACCACGGTCTTTTTGGCCAATACGGAGTGATTAAGATCAGATTGGATTTCTCTTCCCTGAACTTCCTTAGGACTAGAGGTATCAGAGTGAAGGGGGGAAGGCGTAAGACAGCTGGTAGTGCCACTGTTGAGCTAGTGCGTCTATGGCTACTGCCTGGTCCTCTCTGTGGAGAGAGAAGAAACTTTGCACTTTCGCATTCTGCTGGTTGGCAAACAGGTCTATCTGTGGCTGACCCCACTCCTGAGTGATTGCCCTGAAGACCTCCGGGTTTAAGCTCCATTCTGCCTCTAGTATGCTTCTCCTGCTTAGCAGGTCTGCTAATAGGTTTTGAGACCCTTTTAGGTGCACCGCTGATAGGGATGCTACGTTCTGCTCTGCCCATGAGAGGAGATGGTTGGCCAGTTGCATAAGGCCTCTGCTTCTGGTCCCCCCCTGCTTTAGGACATATGCCACTGCCGTGGTGTTGTCCGACAGGACCTGCACATGTTGACCCTTCACCAACTGATGGAAAGCTTGAAGCCCTAGAAATATCGCTTTCAACTCCCTCCAGTTTGAGGATCTTCTGGACTCTGTTCTGGACCAGACGCCCTGGGCAGTCTGTCCCTCTAGATGGGCCCCCCAACCCCAGGAACTCGCGTCTGTTGTTAAACGCTTTCCTACTGGAAATACCCATGGAAGACCCTTGTTCAAATTTACTGGGTTTCTCCACCACCAGAGTGCTCGTTTTACGTTTGAAGTTAACCTGAAACATTTCTCTAGTGACTCTTGGTGTGACCAAGACTGAAGGATATTCATTTGGAGAGGACGAGAGTGTAACCTCGCCCATGGGACCGCCGGAATTGAGGCTGTAAGCAGCCCCAGGACGGCCATTGCTGTCCTGACTGACACCCCTTGGTTTGTCTGTACTTGAGACACCGCCACCATGACCTTCTCTATCTTTTCCTGAGGTAAAAAGACCTTCTGAAGGATCGAATCTATGTTGTACCCCAGAAACCTTGTTTCTTGAGAAGGTATCAAGTTTGATTTCTCGCGGTTTAGTAACCAGCCGAGACTTCCCAGATGAACCTGCGATGACTGCAGATTCGTCGCAAGTTGATCCCGGGAGTCCGCAAAAAACAGTAGGTCGTCCAAGTATGGGATGACCGAGATCGCTTTGAGCTTCAGTGGTTCTAGGGCCTCTGCCATGATCTTGGTAAAGATCCTGGGTGAGGACGACAACCCGAAAGGGAGGGCTCTGAACTGAAGATGCCATATCCTGTTCCCTAGGTCTACTGCCAGTCTGAGGAACTGTTGAGATGCTTGGGCAATCGGGACGTGCAAGTAAGCATCCCTGAGGTCCAGAGAGGCCATGAAGCAACCGGGTGTCAACAGCTTTGTTATTGAATAAATCGTATCCATCCGGAACCGTTTGTACTTTATTGACTTGTTTAACATTTTTAGGTTCAAAATCAGGCGGAATTTGCCTGAGGGTTTTTTGACCAAAAAAATGTGGGAATAAAAACCCTGACCCTCTTGATGTTTTGGGACCTGTATTATCACTCTCTGACTCATCAGATCCTGTAACAGGTTCGTCATTGCAGTAGCTTTTTCTTTGTCCCGGGGAAGGGTTGTGACATAGAACCTCGTTGGGGGACACTCTGAAAATTCCAGACTGTACCCCTCCGTAATGATTCTTTCCACAAAGGGGCTCGTGGTCATCTGTTTCCATTGTGGGAGAAAAGCAGCCAGTCTTCCTCCCACCGGAAGCAGATCGTCACTTGCTTTTGGTAGTTGGTTCTGAGGGGTTTTTAAATAAGATACCTCCTCTACCTCTCCCTCTTTGGGACCCCCATCTCCTTTTATTTTCTTCCTTACTCTTATGGGACTGTTGAAAAGGACGAAAATTTTTCTTAGGGTTCTGACCCTTTTTAGGGGGGAAAGCCTTCTTCTTATCTGCCGTTCTGTCAAGAACTTTCTCTAGGTCCTGACCGAACAAAAGGTCCCCTGAGAAAGGCAGACCACAAAGCTTGACCTTAGAGGGGATATCACCCGACCAGGTCTTTAACCAAACTGCTCGCCTGACTGAGTTCACCAGGGCTGCTGACCTTGCAGCCATTTTAATGGACTCAGCAGAAGCATCTGCCATATATTTAATGGCTTTTAAGATTAAGGGGAAAGAATCTAATAGATCCTTTCTTGAGGTGCCTGCCTCGACATGACTCCTTAATTTCTCAACCCAGCATTCTAGATTGCGGGCGACTATTGTGGCGGCCATAGCTGGTTTCAGACTGGTTGCAGTAGAATCCCAGGCCTTCTTTAGGAGGGAATCTGCCCTCTTGTCCATCGGATCTTTCAGGACCCCCATGTCCTCAAAAGCCAGGTCTGTATGACGAGACACCTGTGAGAAAGCTGCGTCTACTTTAGGCTTTTTGTTCCACACCTCTGTCTCACCACTTTCAAACGGAAACCTTCTTCTAAGGGTCTTTGAAAAAAAGGGGGCCCTTTCAGGGTCCTTCCATTCCTTCTTGATGGTGTCCGAGAGGACTTTGTGGACCGGGAAAACCCGGCTTTTAGACTCATCCAGTCCCTGATACATCTTATCGTGTATGGATAACTGAACCTTTTCTTCCTGGATACCCAGGGTAACATAAATTGCCTTGAGTAAGTCCTCCACTTCGTCTAATGACAATTTAAACTTTGAGTTTTTGCTACTATCATCTTCATCCTCCTCCTCATCTGAATCCCTGAGAGAGGGGAGAGTACTAGTCCCTTCATCTGCCGAATCCCCCTCTGTTTGACCCGAAACTGGGATTTTCGGACTGGGTGGTGGCTGCTGTGGCTCCCCCAAACTTGAGGAGCCTTGTGTGATCATATCCTTCACTGAGCCTAAAGAGCTTGCCAGCTCCTGGACTGAGGAAAAAAGGTCCTTATACTGTTGTGAAGTTTCCTCTTCCACCAGATTTTTAATGCAGGATCTGCACATTGGTTTTTGCCAAGAATCCCTTAAAGGATTTTTGCAAGACGGGCATTTCCTGGATGTATCTAAGTGCTTAGCTTTGGTTGTAGATTTTTCCTGTAACGAGATGAAACCAAAGTTACCATCTCCCAAAAAGAAAAATGTTTTTTTTTTTTTTTTTTTTTAAAACACCCAAGTGCCGCCACCAACCAAATGCCTGGACTAAGTGCCACCACCACTAACGGTTATACAGACCAAGAGCGTTAACCTGGACTGGTAACCACAGGCTCCCTCAGGGAGGAACAACAATACACAAAACTAAGCCCAATATAGTAAGAATAAAAGGCACCGCTGTACCCCTCTTACCTGGGCCTGACCGGTGCTTGCAGCGCCTGTATCCGCCGGTGTTGTCTGTCTCTCCTCCATTGTAGAGCGCAGTCACACGAGTAGCTGGAGATTGACTCCATTTTAAATTTTCCCGGCCGCCCGCGTCATCATCGGGGGCCGGAAACGGAAGCACCGGTCACCTGACCTGCCCCACAGATGCTGCGTTCCAGGCGCTGGGAACCAGCAGCGCCACGCCCCCCCCGGAAACGGCGTCACCGTGCATGACGCGGTCGCCAGCCGGGACCCGGAACTGAGAATGCGGACCACCGCCGACCTGCGCCGGCTACCGCACGGTCACCTGGACCTCTACCGCAGTTCCTGGGCACAACGACACCGTCCCCTGGGAGGCCGAAAGTTCCGGTGAACCGGAGCGTCTGGGGACTCCTGAACGCCCCCTCCCCGTGAAGAGGGGTCAGGATGGTCGCCGCCAACAAATATCAGACAAAAAAGGTAAGCTCAAAACAAACTCTCCGCCTTGAGAGAGACAGCTCCCTGGTTCCCTGTGATGCTTCCACCATGGCGGAGGAAACACAATAACTGAGGCCATGGTGGAAGAGGAGGGATCTTAAAGGATCACGTGTGTTTCCTAAGAAATGGGCGGAGCTGCGCTCTCTCTCCAAGGTTGTCCTGAAAGGCGATTGGAGAAAAAATGCTTTGCATTTCCTTCGCACATTGTATTAGAGTTGCCATATTAGATTATTCCCAAACTATTTATAGACAGCCAGGGATCTGCTTTGCCATCTCTTGTTCTCCTGTTTACTGGTATGACCAAGACCGCTTTCACACTGGGGCGTTTTTCAGGTGCTTTTGGGCTAAAAATAGGGCCTGTAAAATGCCTCCCCTGCAGCCCCAGTGTGAGAGACAAAGTGCCTTCACACTGGAGTAGTGCGCTTGCAAGATGTTAGAAAAAGTCCTGCAAGCAGAATCTTTTGGGCGGAGCGGGAGCGCTCCTCTACCGCCCGCCATTGAAATCAATAGGCACCGCTGCCTAAGCGCCTGCAAAGCCTTTTTTACCCACTAGTGGGGGTTAAAAGCTCCCGAAAACGCTGATATAACAGCAGTAAATCGCTGCTAAAATGATCCACCCTTTGAGTTGTCACCAGAACAGGAGTAGAAGGAAAATCTTCCAATGTAGACTCCAATTCGAGTAAAGTCTCGTACACACGTGCACGGTTTTATCGGCAAGAAAGCTGCTGGCAGAGCTTTCTTGCCTAGTAAACCGACCATGTGTAAGGCCGCGTACACACGGCAGAGAACCTCGACGGGCAGAACACATCGTTCCGCCCGTCGAGGTTCTCGGCCGGCTGTCATATTCGGCGACCAGCCCGTCGGGAAAGGCGACCAGCCATTCATCCCGACGGGCCGTCGAGCAAATAGAGAACCCGCTCTCTATTTGCTCGACGGGCTGGGCTCGGCGAATCCGTACACACGGCAGAATGAGGATCCCAGCGAAGGTTCTCACTGGTTTCTGCCGAGAACCTCGGCCGTGTGTATGGGGCTTAAGAGGCTTTGAGGTTTATCGTCAAGAAAACTGTCCAGAATCTAGACGAGAAAAATAGAGAACCTGCTCTCTATTTTCTCGTTTCCTGCCGAGAAACCCAAGAGTGTGTATACTTACCTCTCCATGGAAACCGGCGCATGCTCGAAATGACTGACGCATGCGCGGTAGCTTCCAAGGCATAGGCAGGGTGTAGCAAGATGGCGGCGACGGCATCGAATGCGACGAGTGCATGATCGTCATAGTCGATGGCGTCACCGCGTTCGTGCCATTCAAAAGAACGGCGGTTCTTTTGAATGGCCCGTGTGTGTACACTCGGCCGGCAAGAGAATGTTGCCAAGAATCTCTTCATGAAAAACGATGTTTATAGCCCTCCCTTACTCCCTTTAAAATGGAATAAAAAAATAAAAAAAAGTAAAAGTCTGGGCTGTCAAAACAAAATTAGCATTCTTGATGCAGAGAGCGCACACTGCGTTTTCTTTACAAATTGTATACATTTTCATAAAATTGCAAACAAAGAATAGGCATACAATATTATCCACGCACATGTGTACATCAAGCATATCTGGATACATATGCAATACGAACTACAAGCTTACCTAGAGGCCAGGGCCGGGACAAGGGGTGGCCAAAAGTGTTAATTTGGTCGACAAAATAATTTTTCGTCAATCAAATTACACTATTTAAAATACAACCAAAATAACAATTCAGGTGACTAAAACTAAAATGCCATTTTAGTGAAAAGACTAGGACTCAAACTAAATTGAAATTTAGCCACAGCCGAAGCTGTAGCTCATCAGGTCTCGAGGCGCTTATTATAGTAACATAGTCACTATTACCCAACACAGTGGTACTCATTTTACCGACCTCGGAAGGATGGAAGGCTGAGTGGACCCCGCTGGGATCGAACCTGCGACCCTGAGGGTTCAGATGATCACAGATTGCTGCAACGGAGCATTAGCCCGCTGAGCCATCTTATCGACTTTAGAAGAAATTCCTATCTTTTTTTGCCTTGTACGTGCATTGCCTGCACCCGTGGTCTCTGTGAGAAGTGATTACCTTTGAAGACGACCACACCTGAGTGGGCTTATCTTCCTCCGGGCAGGAGGGGGAGCTGCCCTGGGCATAGAGGAGTAAGGGGGCAGAGTATGGGCACAGGGCAGTAAACCCATTCCACAGCATGCATTACCAGTAGGGGAGGGGGGACAGTTCTGCATCCTTGCCCCGGGTGATCGATGAACATTTCCCAGTACTACTAGAGAGTTTCCTCTTCTCTCTTAAGAGGAGCAGCAACATGAAAGGACCAGACTCATTCAGAGCAAAAACAGCAAGTGCTTGATCAGTTAACCACTTAAGGACCCCCTACCAACTGTATACGTCAGCAGAATGGCACGGCTGTGCACAGGCGCGTACAGGTACGTCGCCTTTAGGAGCCCAGCCGTGGGTCGCAGGCACACGGACGTGACCGGGTCCGAAGCTCCGTGACCGCGCCCGCGGACCCGATCGCCACCGGTGTCCCGCGATCGGTCACAGGAGCTGAAGAACGAGGAGAGGTGCTCCCTTAGGGCACACATAACCCCTTAGCGCCACCTAGTGGTAAACCACTTCACTGCCATTTTCACAGTAATCAATGCATTTTTATATGACTTTTCGCTGTGAAAAATGACAATGGTCCCAAAAATGTGTCAAAAGTGTCCGATGTGTCCGCCATAATGTCGCAGTCACAAAAAAAATAAAAAGAGATGTGTTTTTTGTATCCTGCTATCCATTTTTCCAGTGGTTGGGAGCTGCAATCAGCCTGCAAGGAGATCAGCTAAAAGTAGTTGGATCTGTATGTGCGTTATAATAATCGAAATTAGTCGATTAATCGCCAAACAAAAAAAAAAAAAACGATTAAATCGAACACGAAAATTTTGATCAGTAACAGCCCTAGTATTAACCCTTTATCGGCTGCTAGCAGGGGTTAATACCGCACCTCTAGTGGCAGAATCCCGCTGCAATTCCGACGGTATAGCGCTGCTATTTTTAGTTGCGAATTACCACCACCTCGCCTCCCACGCCAGTGTGAAAGGGGCCTTAAAGTGACAAAGTGCCGAACCTTTACCTGCATAATGGTCCGGATCAATGCAGGAAGGAGAACAATGGGATAGGTCATTGGACTTATCCAAACATTCCTGCATGCTACCTTGTCAGCTGAAAAAACACAGATGGTGTCTAAAATATGCATGTTCCCCCACAATACTTATCTATAGTACGGACCAGTACCAACACTCATGCACCTCCTATACTGTGGAAAACGCTGCACAAGGACATTTTTATAAAAGGTTTCATTTATAACAAACCTCTTTATTACTGTCGTTATCATCCCCATCTGGGCGCAAAATTCGGGTCTTCACTATTTCTTCCTTCGACTTCCACGGGCGACATATCCGGCTCGATGAAACTTTAACTTTCCCACTGCTGGCTTTAGACTTTTCCATTGTGGAGTCCTTGTCTTTACTTAAATCAACCACTTTTACAAGTGGTGGCGGAGGCTGCAAAAATATGGTTATGCTCACTACTTAGAAATACAGACTTCTTAAATCAAGCACTGTACAAAAATAACATAAAACATTAAAAAAAAGGGTTTAAAGCAGGGTTTGACAAATTTGCTTGGAATCTAGGAGCCAGCTGAAAAAGTGAGGAGCCAAAAACTGCACCCTGTCCCGCCAAGCTCACGCGCAGAAGCGAGTGCATACGTGAGTGGCGCCCGCATATGTAAATGGGTATTTAAACCTCAAATGTGAGATATTGCCGCGATCGGTAGAGCGAGAGCAATAATACTAGCCCTAGACCTCCTCTGTAACTCAAAACATGCAACCTGTAGAATCTTTCAAACGTCGCCTATGGAGATTTTAAAAGGGTAAAAGTCGCCATTCCACGAGCGGAGGCAATTTTGAAGCGTGACATGTTGGGTATCAATTTAATTGGGCTAACTTTACTATTGTCTTATTTTTTTATTATAAAAATTTTATTTTTTCCCCAAAGACCGCTGCGCAAATACGGTGTGACAGAAAGTATTGCAATGATCGCCATTTTATTCTCTAGGGTGTTAGAATAAAAAATATATTATATATATATATATATATATATATATATATATATATATATATATATATATATATATATATATATATATATATATAATGTTTGGGGGTTCTAATTAGAGGGAAGGAGATGGCAGTGAAAAACACACATTAGAACTGCTGTTTTTTGCTACTTGTGATGTAACCTGTAATGCCAAAAGCCACCACAAGATGGCAACTCCTAGATTCCTTCTGCAGGCCTCAGGTTCCTTCTGTGAAGGCCGCAAAGCCGCGGCCTCAATTACCGGTCGGCCTGCGACCTGCGATCGCGCGGGCCGGTAATTGAGGCCACGGCTTTGCCGCCTTCTGCAGTCCTAAGCTTCCCCAGGCGCCAGGTCACAACTTCTTGTCGCAATTGCGACCTGGCGCCCGGATTTTGTCGAGGCCTGGTTTAAAAACTTGCGATTTTTAGCATTTGTGTTGTGTTATAGAGGAAATGATTGCCTAAGATTTCAGTGGGCTTTTCAAAAAGCATTAAAGAGGAGTTCCACCCTATTTTGCAGCCACGGTCGCATTTGTTGCCGATCAATGTCAATTGTTTGGATATTGCAATTTTTTTAGTTTTAGTACCCATCTCAGTAAGAAATCTCTCCAATTCTGTCCTACCTTGCCCTGTCATTTGTTTTTGTTGCAGGCTAGCTAGTAAGTGTGCTGGGAAAACGTTTGTTTTTAGGAAGTGGGTAATCAATCCCCTCACCTTATTGATTTCCTTGGTCAGAGCCTGAACGCTGTACAAATTCACACTGCCGTTATCCATGACACTGGCTATGTAACGTCCATTTGGGCTAACAGAAGAAGTCACAATGCCGTCATCATGGCTTCCAATCTCAAACACAAGTTTGCATGTTTGGATACTGATGAACCTCATTATCCCATCTTGACTGAGCACACCTAAAACCTGCGGGAAAAAAAAAATGCAGTATACTGGAAAATGTTCAAACAGATATAAAAATCACCGGAGGAGATATAAAGGTGAAACTCAAAAAATTTGAATATCGTGTAAAAGTTCATTTCACTAATGCATTTTTGCCACTTTTACCACTTGCCTACAGGGCACTTTCACCCCCTTCCTGCCCAGACCAAATTTCAGCGCTGTCACACTTTGAATGACAATTTTATAATTTTTTCCCCCCATATAGAGTATTATTTTGGTGGTATTTGATCATCTCTGTGGTTTTTATTTCTTGCACTATAAACAAAAGAAGAGGGACTAATTTGAAAAAAACAAAAAATAACACAATGGGCCAGATTCAGGTAGAGTTAGGCTGGAGTATCAGTGATACTCCAGCCTAACTCTCACTTTGAGCCGCCGTTTCTGTTTTTAGTAAGCAGAAAACAAGAAACGCCGGGTTGGAGTTCCTATACGAGCGGCGTAATTGTATTTCGCCGTCGTATCGCGTCGTATTTAAAAATGGAGGGGGGGGGGGTCTGTACTGAGGGGGGGGACCATAGTGGGTGGGGGGGGTGACACCATTTTTATTATTTTTTGCACCGGGTGACACCAACCCTAGTGACGCCACTGCAGTGGGGGGATGTGGATCTTACAGTGGGGGAGACTTTTTTTTGCTGATCCGAAAAATAACCTGAGACTCCTGATCCGAGGAACGATCCAAACCGTGATAGTGATGGATACAAAAGCAGGGAAAGAAAATACATCACAAAAAGCACCACACAAAGAATACAAAAACAGTTGTTAGGCACACACTTAATACTTTGATTGCCCTTGATGTTTAACCCCTTCCCACCCAGTGCACTGATCACTGTATTAGTTTTACTGGTTCCCACAAAGTGTCAGTTAATGTCATATTGTCTGCCGCAATATTGCAGTTCCACTATAAGTTGCTGATCGCCACCATTAGTAGTATAAAAAAAATTCCAGTATATACATCTCATAGTTTGTAGAAGCTATAAAACTTTTGTGCAAACCAATCAATATACACTAACAAAAATATGTAGCAGAATACATATTGGCCTAAATTGATGAAGAAATTCTAATTTTTTTGTTTATGTATTGGATGTTTTATAGCAGAAATATATATGTATGTATGTGTGTGTGTGGTGTCTATATGTGTGTGTCATATTTATATATATATATATATATATATATATATATACACACACACACACACACACAAAACGTATATTATATATATATATATTATATATATATATATATATTTAGAGCTGCACGATTCTGGCTAAATTGAGAATCACGATTTTTTGCTTAGAAGATAAATCACGATTCTCGCTGCGCAACATCATCTTTCACATTAAAACAAAAAAATAAATAAAAAATTGGGCTAACTTTACTGTTTTTTATTTTATTTTCTATTGAAGTGTATCTTTACCCAAAAAAATTGCATTTGAAAGATCGCTGGGCAAATAGTGTGACATAGGGTCTCCCTAGGGTCTCTGCTAATAAATATATACATACATACATACACATAATATGTTTGGGTGTTCCAAGTAATATTCTAGCAAAAAATATTAATTTTAACTTAAGAAACAAGTGTCAGAAAAAGATTTGGACTTTAAGTGGTTAAACTTCCTGCATTAAGGCCTCATTCACACATGGATCCATTCAGGTCCGCCTGTCTGTTTTTCAGGCGGACCTGAACGGGCGTTCCATGCATGTCTATGGAGCGCCGGATGCCAGCGGAAAATGTCCGCTGACATCCGACCTGATCTGATCCGCTAAAAACAGACGTATGGGGCATACGTCCCCATCCGTCCATGCGGATCGGATCGGGTAAGATCTGATGAAAACGGACATGCTGTCCGTTTTCATCAGATCGCTCCATAGAGGACAGCGGGGCTCGACAAGCTCCTCCCCGCTCAGTGAGCAGAGAGGAGCTTGTCATCCGTCGGCTCAGCGGAGATCTGCGGACAGATTTCCGGCTGAGCGGGCGGATACAGGCGACGGAGTCCGTCTATGTGAAGGAAGAAGAAGGAAGTTAGTTACAATGTTAATGTTACAAATGTAGCAGATTTTTTTCTTTACACACAGAAGTTTATCCCTTTGATCTAAGAAGGAAGCATTAGTTACAATGTTTCCTGTTAAGAACTTGGCAGACTGCCCGGATATTTTAACAGCTGAGTGAGCAGATAAAGTCCTACTTGTTATATGAAAACTCTGCATTGGAGATTGTCAAGGGGATTGAATCGAGATAAATTGTGCAGCTCTTTTATATATATTATATATATATACACACACACAAACACACACAAACACACACACACAAACACACACAAACACACACAAACACACACAAACACACACACATTTATATAGTTTTTTATTGTCTTTTTTTTGATTAAAGCGCAAAAAATGAAAATGAAAACGCTGTGCTGATCACACACACCACCAAAAGAAAGCTCAGTTTGTGTGCCAGTAATGGCACACAGACTGAAAAAACAGCACATAGGTGCTATTGCTTCTGTTTGCCTCAATGCGCATGTGCTGACGACTTTGCCACACACAGGGGATATATCTCCTAAGCCGTGCAGGTTTAGGAGATTTTTTTTGGGTAGCTACAGGTATGCCTTAATCTAGGCCTACCTGTAGCATAAAGTGGTTGTAAAGGGTTTACAATCACTTTAAAGTAATGCAGTGCCGTATCGCAATAAAATGGCCTGAAGGGGGGGGGGGGGCAAATCTTTCGGAGGTCAATGGGTTAATGACACGTACTGACACATACTGTCAGGAATATGCTTACTGGGAGCGTAGTGCACAACCCCATCCCTTCAGGTTTCCATGGCCTCGGGTGGAAGGAGGCCTACAGGTTCCTTACATATCAACTGAAATTCATACAGTGTACCGCCATGTTGGGTAATAGACAATGCAAGCTATCTAAGGAGGCCGAGGTCATACCTGACTGGACCCTCCATCAAAGCTGTCAGGGAGGAACACGAGCTGGCGCACACTCCGCACCGTACCGGGCATCTGCAGGACTCTGAATAGCTGCTTGGAGGTCAGGCACCACAAATGTACGTTGTTGGATTTGCCTCCAGCTGCCAACATCCTTCCGTCCCTGAAAACAACAAAATAATGTTACCAGTATAGATCAGCTTACACAACTGGTGATCATCACAGGGGAAACCCAGGAAAAATAGCAACAGCTGCAGAAAATTGTTGGTATCCCTTTGTGTCATGGTTTAGAATTCGTTTTTTTATTGCATATTTTATTTTAGCCCCAGTTAAAAAAACTTTCCTCCTCTTTGCAATGCAGGGAAATCATGGCTGGTGGAATGGGTTGTACTTCGTGCAAACAGAAGACCATCCGAGGGAATGCCTAAATGTGATGCTGAGCCTCCATGACTGAAAATGTAAACCCAAATTTTTTTATTTATTTTTTATGATGTCACAATGTAGAGTATAAGATTTCCTATCATCTGTGCCCAGTCTTGCCACACAGAGTTAATCCAGCGCTGAGCAATCCTCTTATTTTTTCAGTCAAATAAACAGACTTACAGAGAAAAACCTTAGTCCGTTCCGCCCCCTTGCTGTGAGTGACAGGTTATTTACATATCTCATGCACTATCCTGGAGACAGGCATTATTTTTGAATTCCCACCCCCACTCCTTTTCTGAAGTCATGTGGTTACTTTTCTGGATTTGGCTGGATGTTAGTGATCATAGCAGAATTTAGTGTAAAGAATACACAGGACAAAATGCATGTTGACAAGGGGAGTGTTGAGGTGGGCGGGGAGTCTACTCACATCAGGACTCCACCCACCGAGCTCCAGACAACAGATCCACCCACAGAGCTCCAGACAACAGACCCACCCACAGAATCTGCAGTTTTTCAGTTATAACAGACGGGAAACATTTGACAGGTAAGGATACATGCAGGAAGCATCTATATCCTTATAGATCAGCACTATGGCAGTAGTTTAGAAAGGATGAGAGTGGCTAAACATCCACTTTAACGAAAGGGACAGGCTAGGGATAGTCAGACTGGGGAGGAATGATCTAAATGATGATGGACATCTCCGGCCAGGAAATGAGTCTGCTCTGACTTGCTACAGCTCGCAGTGTGCAGTAAAATCAGACTAAGGCTGGCCATACATCATACAATTTTCTTGTACAACTTTCCATCAGATTTACCAAAACTAGGGTTGTCCCGATACCACTTTTTTAGGACCGAGTACAAGTACCGATACTTTTTTTCAAGTAATCGCCGATACCGAATACCGATACTTTTTTTAAATGTGTCCCCAAATGCAGCCATGTCCCCCACATATTGCAGCCATGTATGTCCCCCACATATTGCAGCCATGTATGTCCCCCACATATTGCAGCCATGTATGTCCCCCACATATGCAGCCATGTCATGTCCCCCACATATGCAGCCATGTCATGTCCCCCACATATGCAGCCATGTCATGTCCCCCATATTGCAGCCATGTCATGTCCCCCATATTGCAGCCATGTCATGTCCCCCATATTGCAACCATGTCCTGTCCCTCATACCTGTAAATATGATGATGCCGCCACCACATACCGCCGTTAACCTCCCTGCATTATAGCGCAGCGCGCATTACAAGCTTTCGTTCTAAATACTTCTAATGCCCGCGCCGCCATGTATAGACACTCCCCTTCTCGGGATTGGAGGGATCCGTCCAATCCCACGCAAGGGGGAGTGTCTATACGGGGATTCGTGCATAGACACTCCCCCTTGCTCGGGATTGAACAGATCCATCCAATCCCAAGAAGGGGAGTGTCAATACACGGCGGCGCGGGCATTACAAGTATTCAAAACGAAAGCTTGTAATGCACGCTAGCTATAATGAAGGGGGATTAACGTTGGTATGCGGCAGCGGCGGCATATCTACAAGTATGAGGGACAGGACATCGCTGCAATAGGGGGGGGGGGGGGGGAGTATTCTATTTTAGTATCGGGGGTATTTGTGGGAGTACAAGTACTCCTGCAAATACTTTTTTAGGGTTGTCCCGATACCAATACTAGTATCGGGACAACCCTAAAAAAAAAAACATATAATAGGAGGTCAAACCTAAACACTTTCAATTTGTATGCAATCAGGCAGGTCCTTGCACTACATAGTTGAAGGTAAATCTAAAAGAAAATTGAATAAGAAAATTGTATGATGTATGGCCAGCCTAAGCGTTATTAGTACCGGAGAGGAGACTGTGCAAAACTAAAGGGAAACCTTGAGATCTTTAAAGCAGAACTTCACTCTCTCAAACATTGAATATTTGTAATCCTCATGCTGTTAACATTAGTAAACAGACAGTAAATTATATAATATTTACTTGTTTTAATTTTTTTTTAACATTTCTTTAGTTACTTCCTGTTTTCCGGCCTAGGCCAACTATGTCATACATTCCATGAGTCTTCAGGAGAGGGGGAGGAGCTTTTACAGATAAGCACACCCTCCTGCCTGAGCCAAGGAATTAAAAGCTACATGAATCATCTGCCCTCACACAAGATGGCCGCAGCCAGAAAAACTAGGGGGGGGGGGGGTGTTTCACAGTGATTTATCAGCAAAATAAAGCATGAAGACATGGATGAATGTGTCTTGAATACTAAAAATTTATCAAAATAGAGTTTTTGGTTTATAGTGCTGCAGTGAAGAACCACTTTAAAGTATACAAAAATCCTCACCTTGTAAAAACAACCCATTCAGTTCAAAATAAAAATGCAAAGCAATATGTATACATATTAAAAAACATAAACCCCCCCCCCCCCCCCCACCACAATTTTTTTTAATTGATCACAATCTGTTCTCAGCTGTGTAAGGAGCTCAGAAAGCCAGAGAAGGAGAAAAAGCAGCACACTGATCTTCCCAGTGAATGGCTGTGTCTACGCGTGTCAAGACATGTCTAATCATTGGAAGAGAGCAGGCAGAGTTCTCAGCACAGCCATAAAACTGACCATGCTGTGTTCTCCTGCTAAGTGTGGTCAATTTTGAATAGGAAAACAGAGGGACTGACAGGAAAACCAGGGATTTTACACAAAGGAAGCAATACAAGGAGAACAGGATACTCTTAAATACAAGTACATGGTATAGCGAGCACATACCAGGAATATGAAAAATGTTGGGGTAAAATATTCTCCAACCACTTAGTGACCACGCTATAGCTGAATGACGGATGGAGCACGGTCGCACATTGCCTGGAGAGCGCCATATGACGTCCTACCATGATTGCACTTCCAGCGCACCCCCTGCAACACGCATCGGCAGTGATCTGTGGCCGCTGTGTCATACTTGATCATGGTGCTGCCCCACCAGTGTCCAACAGTGCTGCCACACCAGTGTCCAACAGTGCTGCCCCACCAGTGTCCAACAGTGCTGCCCCACCAGTGTCCAACAGTGCTGCCCCACCAGTGCCTGCAAGCGTTTCTCTTTTAATACACCTGTAAATAACTATGTGTGGACACAGAGGCCAACACACTTTTATAGGCTGAAAAAAAAAAGCTCAACGCCTGCAACAGTGGCGATTTTTAAGCTCTGTGTGACCGAGGCCTAAAACATGCCTGCAAGAATGACACCAACCTGAAAATCATGCCCAGGGCGACTTACCGCAACATCAGAAAAGTATGTAAGGAAGACTAAAGGATGTTTTTTTTTTTTTTTTTTTTACCAGTTCAATAATAACATAATCCTTGACCACAGTCCCCATCATACCTTGTAACAGCAAAGGCCTTGTATCGCACCGTGGACCCATCCTCGGGAGGCGGAAGCTGGTATTTGCAGGTAAGAGTATCGCTTTCCCAAGCAAAGATGGAATTGTCCTTAAAACAGCTCAGGATTGTATTACTTAGCGGAAGAAAAAATACCTATGGAAATAAAAATGTATACAAGAAATGATCTACAAATGACCAACCTCAGTTAAGACACTTCAGTCAAGACACCCCTTTCACACGGGTGGACCATTCAGGTCCACCTGTCATTTTTTTAGGCGGACCTGAACGGACGCTCCATACTGGTCTATGGATTGATGGATGTCAGTGGTGACATGTCCGCTGACATCCGATCCGCTAAAGTCAGACACGAATAGAAACCCTATTTTTCATCCATCTGGCAGATCGGATGAAAACAGACTCTACGGTGCGTCTTCATCCGATCCCCATAGAGGAGAGCAGAGCTCTGACAGGTCCGCCCCTGCACAGTGTGTAGAGATGGACCTGTCATCAGCCTGCTCAGAGGGGACCAACGGAGCGCTTCCTGCTAAGCAAAGCTGAGACTGTACACGGACCCCTCTGGTTAAAGGGCCATTAAAGGAAAAAAATGTTTTCGCTAAATAGCTTCATTTACCTTACTGCAGTGCTGTTTTCATGTCCTCATTGTTCGTTTTTGCTTTGATGTTGCTATAATCCTGCTCTGATCTCCACACTTCCTGGTTGTCTGTTTCCTTATAACCACAGTACTGGGAGCTTTCTCACTGTGGTCACTAATCAAGAAGGTGTGATTACTGTGTGTAAACTGAAACTAGATTGGTGCTGAGGGGTTTTAGACAAACCATCACTGCCTTCTATTGGCACTCTGGCTCTGTACATCAGAGAGACAGGAAACAGCAAAAACGAAAGTAGAACTGTAGGTTGATTATATGATTGATTGTTATCTATTTTTAAAAGGAATCCGTTAACTATTATGTCTCTATACCCTGTAAACATTTAGTTCAGCCCAAACATTATTTTTTCCTTTAGTGACCCTTTAAGTTTGAGTGCCAAGGGGGGGAAATCGCCTGATGATTTATTTTGGGCATATCCCACCGATGTTGTTGGGATTGGACAAGTTTAGGTCTACAATAAAAATGTCAACTATCTCTCTGTAGCTGGATTCGCCCACTAGTTGAAGTGGTAGGAAACCCACGCATTTATTATATTGCAGCTTACCAATCATTAGATGTGGTGTCTGCATTTGTTTTTTTTTCTCTGACCTTTTTCTCCCTCAGCTTTCACCTGGTGATCTGGCCAGTAACACACCTCCTGTATTGGTGAGAGACAGCTCTGGAGGAATGAGCACAGGAGGCACGGGGGCAGCAGCATTGTCAACCTGTATTGGCAGATTTAGATACCGAATTGAAGCCAAACTCCAGCTCATTCTTTATAATCAGTTACAGCAAAAAAAAAAAAAAAATCCTTTTGGGATAAAGGTCCTGCATAAATAAAAGTTGATCATTTTAGGCACCCCTGCCAGTGTTAAGCGGTTTGTTTCATCCATGTAAACTGATACAAAATTAAGGAAAAACATTCTAGACAGCCGCACTCCAAAAATAAATTGCTTTTATTTTAAAATCAAAAAACACACAAAAAGCATGCCACAGCAGACGGGGTAAAAAGCTGACGCGTTTCACACCAAACTTTAGTGCTTATTCATAGCTTTCTGATTAGTATCCTAGAGCGGTGCTTTCTCTTTTTCATGTAAACTGATACATTCTGCAGGAGAGCATGTGAAAAAGATTTACTGATGATCACCAGATGAAAATAAATGAAAATAGAAGAAAAAAAAAGCCTAAAAAAAAAGAAACCAATACAGCCATCACATCTAAGAATAGATGAGCTGCAATATAATGTTTGCGTTTTGGTTTAATACCAGTTTACTTTGTTGCATATAATGGAATGACTATTGAAGGGGGAGGGGATCCATAATGTCACTATTCTAATGGCTACAGCAGTTAAATGCAATGGAGTATCTCGTCAGTGAAAAGATAAGAAATTGGCATGTTTTAATTGGCCAGCAACCGCACAAAGCTTATTTTTATTAACTAAAAGGCGGTTTCAATTGAAAGTAAACCAGTCATTAAAACGTTCTTTAACCTGTTGCCCCCCCCCCCCCTACATAAACACCCGTGTTGCGGCAAAAGGGTAGACTTTAACGCCCACACACGTCACTTGGTGACCAATGTTTCCAGCACTGAGCCCAAGATATCAAAGACAGCCCTCAGTTCCCACCGTTTGGTATCCGGTGGGACCGGCCCATGGTCACGTGATCACTGTGACAGCCAATTACAGTGGTCACACGATCGCTGATCCTTCCTGCCCCCTGGGCCGTTCAGAACCTTTTAACCACGTGCTGATCGCCCTGTACCACTTTTACTGCACAGGATCATGTATATACACACGTGATCCTGCACTTCCGCCTGCAGGGGGCATGTGCGCCACTGGCAGACCACTTCTGCTGTGATGATTCACAGAAGAAGCTGATGTGCGGGTGCCTGGGACTTAATGTCCTCTGGCAACCACTGATCATCAGTAAGAAACAGAGAACTGATATGTGCCTATGTAAACAAAGCATCTCTCAGTTTTGACGAGGGGGGGGGGGGGGTTTATTCTGTGTCTCTGCAAGCTGGGACTAGAATTAATCTCTTCACCTAGTAAAAGCAGCACACCGTGTACACAAAAACACAGGCTAGGCACACATACAACGCTTTGATTGCCCTAGATGTTTAACCCCTTTCCAGCCAGTGTCATTAGTACAGTAACAGTGCATATTTTTAGTACTGATCAGTGTATTAGTATCACTGCTTCCAAAACAGTCAAAAGTGTTAGTTAGTGTTCGACTGTCAATATCGCAGTCCCGCTATAAATCACCAATCGCCGCCATTACTAGTATAAAAAAAAAAACGTTCATGTAAGTCGATCAATATATGCTTTTTGGGACTTCCCCCCCCTAAAATATGTAGTAGAATACATATGGACCTAAATTTATGAAGAAATAAGATTTTTTTTAAATCTGGGGATGGGTTTTATAGCAGAATGTATCCCCCCCCCCCCCCCATTTTTCAAAATTGTCGCCATTTCATTTAAATGGGGTTGTAAACTCTTGTGGTTTTTCACCTTAATGGCGTCTCATGTCCTAATTGGATAGATTGATAGCACCGCAGCCATTGGCTGCCGCTGCTGTCAATCAAATCCAATGATGCAGGCGTTGGGCCAAGTCCTGCTGTCTGCGTCAATATACGCAGAAGCAGGACTAGGGAGCGTGCCCGAACGGGTGTCCCGAAGGAGAGTGCTTCTCTGACAGGGCACTCGAGAAGAGGAGGAGCTACCAGCGCCACTGAGGGACCCCAGAAGAGGAGGATCGGGGGAAACTCTGCGCTTAATCAACTGCACGGTGGAGGCAAGTATGACATGTTTGTTATTGTTTTTAGGGAAAGAAATAAACGTAGAGGTGGGCAAATGCCACCAAAAGAAATTGCTATTCATGGGGGGGGGAGGCATCAATTTTGATTGTGTACAATGTTGCACGACCGCACAATTGTCAGTTAAAGTAACACAGTGCTGTATCACAACTGTGTAAATCTTCCGGAGGCCAAGTGGTTAAAAGGTTGCCAGCGCAAGCAGGAAGAGGTTAATATTTATCTCCCATGCCACAATACACAATTTAGTTGAAATCTGTTTTTTTTATATTCCTAAACATAATCCTCACCTTCTGTATTCCGACAGACTGGCGAACATTCAGCTTTCTCTTCCTCTGGAAGGTGTCCAGGTCCCAGAGCTGAGCGGTGTCACTGGATGTGGTGACGGCATAACGGCCAGAACCGTGTACAGAGATCGATGTGATTGTGGACTCGTGGCCTCGCATCCAGCTTACCAGTTCTTTGCTATCTATTAAAACATCAAGTGGACTATTTCTATAGTGGCAGCATATTTATTTATTGTGAATGAGCATTAGGGCTCATTCACAGCATATTTATTACATTTTTATCACATTTATATTTGAGCATATTTATCTATTGAGCATTAGGGCTCATTCACAATAGAGGTTGGGGAGCAATAAAACCCCCCTGGTCGAGCCGTGCTTTGATTGACCCCTAACCTATACCCCCTTTAACTGTAGTGGCAACATTCAGAGGTTTACATATGCCGCGACTGGAATTATATTCCCCGTCATGATGCATTCAATTGAAGGTTGCAGCGTGGTAGTGTGGGGGTCAAGGAGTTAAAGCAGGCGACAAAAATGCCTCCTCACCACCTGTCAAATGATCTCTGAAGAGAGATCTAAAAGCAGAATGCTCTTCATAGAGCTAAGCTTGTGTGAACGAGCCCATAGTGATTTTTAGGCTAATAAAGTCACAAAACCATTTAAATCATAATGCAGTGCGATATAAAGAAATAACTGTGATAAAGGTACTAACCACTTACCCACCGCCAGGGATGAGCGATGAATGATGGGTGCAAATACAGGCATGATTTAGATATTGGGCCAGATTCAGAAAGGACTTACGACGGCGTATCTATAGATACGCCGTCGTAAGTCCGAATGAGTGCCGTCGTATCTCGACGCCTGATTCAATGAATCAGATACGCCGGAATTTAGGCAAGATCCGACCGACGTAAGTCTCTTATGCCATCGGATCTTAACTGCATATTTACGCTGGCCGCTAGGTGGCGCTTCCATAGATTTACACGTTGAATATGCAAATTAGGTAGATACGCCGATTCACAAACGTAGTTGCGCCCGTCGTATTGATATACGTCGTTTACATAGGCGTTCAACTGGCGTAAAGTTACCCCTGCTATATGAGGCACAGCCCATGTTAAGTATGGACGTCGGAACAGCGTCGAATTGTATGTCGCTTGCGCAAGTCGTTCAGGAAGGGGGTTGGGCGTAAGTTACGTTCACGTCAATATCAATGAATATTTCCAACGTGATTTTGGAGCATGAGCACTGGGATACGTCCACAGCCAGCGCATGCATAGTTCGTTTGGCGCGTCATTTACGCGGGGGTCACGATTAGTTTACATACAACATGCCCACTACCAGCCTACTTTGAATTACGCGGGCTTACGCCTGCACATTTACACTACGCCGCCATAACTTTGGGCGCAAGTTCTCTGTGAATACGGCACCTGCCTCTCAAAGTTACGGCAGTGTAGTGTAAATGAGATAATCTACGCCGCCGGAAAGTTACGTGATTCTATCTGAATCTGGCCCATTGTGTTTTTTTCAGCCGGCGATTCCCTTCACCATAAGAATGATCACAGCGGCTGGTCAGCCACTTGATTATTGTTACGGGCGGCAAGAGGCGACGTCCCCGTCCCCCCCTTCTGCCGCCCTCTGGTGCTTCTACCGACTCACTGCTGCCATCGGTGAGTCGGAGAACATCAGCCCTGGATGTTTACCATAGAGATTTCCGGCGGACCAGATGGTCGTCGGAGTCTCTATGATCATTCGGAGGCCGGGTGCGATGGTATGATGTCACGCCCGGTTTCTGCATTCAAACAAACAGCATTGCCTTGACTGGGAAGCCGAGATCCTTTTTTTTTTGGATAGGATTCCAGGCCTCCCAGCCTAGAGGCGAGATGTGGGGTCTTATTGACCTCATATTTCACTGTAAAGAGGACCTGTCATGCCATATTCCTATTACAAGGGATGTTTACATTCCTTGTATTAGGAATTAAAAAGTGATCAAAAAAATAATTCAAGTGTCAAACTAAAAAAAAAATTCAAGTAAAATTAACAAAAATAAATAAATACATTTAAAGTGCCCCTGTCCCCATGTGCTCGCGCGCAGAGGCGAACGGATATGCAAGTCCCACCCACATTTGAAAACGGTGTTCAAACCACACATTTGAAAAGTCGCTGCGAACGTTAGGGCAAGAGCAATAATTCTAGACCTCCTCTAAAAAAATTAAACGCGTTGCCTATGGGTATTTTTAAGAACCCAAGTTTGGCACCATTCCACGAGCATGTGCAATTTTGAAGCGTGACATGTTAGGTATCTATTTATTCAACATAACTATCTTTCACAATATGCAAAAAATTTGGGCTAATTTTACCGTTTTTTTCCCCCCAAAAAAACATGTTAGAAACAAAACCGCTGCGCAAATACTGTGTGAGATAAAAAGTTGCAATGACCGCCATTGTATTCTCTAGGGTCTTTGCAAAAAAAAAAAAAAAACTATATTATATTATTTGGGGGTTCTATGTAATTTTCTAGCAAAAAATATGATTTTTACATTGGCCTGGTTAGTAAGTGGTTAAACATGAAAGCTCACAATCAAAACTACACAGATATATCAAATAAAAGCGACTAAAAATTGGGCTGCAGATCCGAGCGTAAAATTGTCTATGCAGCTAAAGGTCTGCGAGCAGCACAAAGTACTACACTGACACCATCCATAAACAGAGTCAGAGAAGGCACAATGAGTACCTTTATCGAAACACTTCACGGAATAATCTGCAAGAGCCACAAGAAACTCTGATTTCCTGTGCAGGGTAAATGCCAACGCTGTGCAAGCCTGCATCGTTTTCTGGATCAGATCAAACCTAGCAGGGAGAAATGGAAGAAAGTCAAGTCTAATCCTTACAGGAAAAAAATATACAAAGTGATCCCATTAAATTTTTACTGTTTCTATATTAACATTAGTAGGACACAGCAAGCATTGTGATTGGTGCAACACCAGAGGATCAATTTTTGAAACCCCTCTCTACCCTGCCCACCTTGCTCCCTTAGAGATTATTAAAGAGATCCTGTGCCCAGACTATGCACATTGTGAACAAGCATTTTAAAACGAGCCCTCATTCACCTCTGCAGTTACAAACATAGTGGAGAAATTCAGTTTCAAATTTCATTTTTTTTTTACTACTTTCTATTGCAGAAGAATCATGGCAGCCTACCAGCCCTCCCATGTAAACACACAGCAGATGTTTCTAAGCTGTAAGAAACTGACAAAATACCCACTTTATAGAGATATTTGAGGATGAATTACAAGTAGCAAGAGAGGTCAGTGATGTCTGGTTTTAAAGCGGTACTCTAACAAAAATGTTATACGGCAGCTTACCAATTCTTAAATGTGATGGCGGCACAAGTTTTACATTTTTAAGATTTTTTTCCCCCTATGATCCAGTCAGTAAGCCCCTAAATACTGGTCAGTAAAATACTACAGAGAACTGTTAATCATGTCATAATGATACTAGGGTTGTCCCGACACCACTTTTTTAAGACCGAGTACAAGTACCGATACTTTTTTTAAATGTCATGTGACAGTGGCACCAATATGCAGCACTGATGGGCACCGATGAGGCATAGACTGTCAGTAGTTTATTTTATGTTCTTAATATATATTTTTATCTTTTTTTCCTTTCTTTTTTTGGGGGGGAGGGGGAGCGGACAGCGTCTGTCAGCTGCTTTATTGAAAGCCACAAAGAGAGATCGGCGATTATAACTTCCGCATTGATCATCCCTGAGTGTCCAGGTATCAGATTAAGCATCAAAAGCATTTGCTGGAGTACAAGTACTCCTGCAAATGCTTGGTATAAGGACCGATACTAGTATCCGCACAACTATACTAGAGTGCGCCCACTGCTGCCCCAGAGAGAAGATCTGCAATGTTTAAAGTGGTTGTAAAGGCAGAAGTTTTTTTTATCTTAATGCATTCTAAAAAAACAACTTATGTGTGCAGCACCCCCCCCCCCTCCTCTCATACTTACCTGAGCCCATTACAATACAGAAATGCTGCAGCAGTGTCTCAGCTGCCCGGGACTCCATTGGTTAGAATGCCAACGCGGTACCATTGGCTACCACTACAGCAGCGGCTCTGGTGCCCCTATAGCAAGATGCTTGCTGTGTTGGCACTCGGCAGAGGAGAGGGGCCAGAAGCGCCTGCGAGAAACCTGAGAAGACGTGGATCTGGGCTGCTCTGTGCAAAACTAAAACCTGAGAAGACGTGGATCTGGGCTGCTCTGTGCAAAACTAGTGCACAGAGCAGGTAAGTATAACATGTTTGTTATTTTTGTGTTTTTTTACAAAATCACTTTAGACCTAAGGTTTACTTTAAACCCCAAAAACTTAGCAGCTGGGATTGCGTATAAAATCAATGGCAATATAACGGTTAAATGCTTGTGAAGTCTAGGCAGTAGAAAGGTAGAACAAGGGGATACATACATACCCGACTCCCCTTTCCAGCGCTGTTCCCTCCTCCCCAAATCTCCGGGCTTTTGACAGTCCCTAGGCCTCATCATGCACAACACAATGCTTTTAACTCTGCATTGTACATGAAGGACGTGAACTTGCAACTGTGGCGGAAAGCGACTCAAAGATGAGGCTATGGGGGACCAGGCGCATAGATCAAGGGAACCTGCTGCAGGAAAGAGAAGGCAAATAATACAGCCTCTTCTACAATCCCCCAGACTTCAAAGTGCCTATACTGTTTAAAATCGAGTAATACACCGCCTCACCCTGTTCTGCAAATGCTTAGTTACGCTCTATTTTTCTGCACTGTGCCGAAAATGTAAAAGACCGATCTGTTGAGACCCTAAAGATTTACTGCTGCTCAGGGGCCCTGAGCTTCAGCAAAATGGCAGCCTCCAGGAAGAAGAAACAGAAGCAATGCTGCAGGCAATTTACAACACACACTCATTTTGGCAGAATAATTATTAATGTGAAATGTACCTTATAGACTAGAGTATAAGCCAAGTTTTCCAGCACATTTTTTTGTGCTGAAAATGCCCCCCTCGCCTTATACTCGAGTCACCATTTTGCGCCTGATCTCTCGGATTTTGGGGACCCGGTACCGGCTGACCGTAGGTCCCCTGGACCCCAAACTTGGCACACATGTAGCCCCACTCTTCCTACAAGTGTGTAAGGTTTGTTGTCCGGTTGACCTACGTCTGAGGAGCACAGATTTTTCAAAGCTGGGCACCCCTTCCATAGACTCCCATGTTAAACAGTCATTCCTCTGGTGAATTTGAGTACCTGGTACTGGCCGGTCGTAGGTCTCCTGGATCCAGAACTTGGCACACATGTAGCCCTATTTCTCTTCTACAAGTGTGCAAAGTTTGCAAAGTTTGTTGTCTGGGGGAGCACCGATTTTTAAAAGCAGGGCACCCCTTCCATAGACTCATGTTAAACGTCAGTTGAGGCATGGGTACCGTGAGGCATGGGCACCGTGAGGCATCCAGATGGACACCCTAGGCTTATACGTGAGTCAATACGTTTTCCCAGTTGTTTGTGGTAACATTAGATGCCTCAGGCTTATACTCGAGTATATACGGTATGTTCCTTGCTACAAATAAATATTTTTTAACAAGTTTTTATAGGTAGAGCTCTGCTTTACTAGGCATTCAGCCCTTGCAGTGTGGGGGGCCTCACTGCAAGGATAATTTTTTATTGTGCCCCGAGTTGGGCTTTAACTTTGTGATTTCTGCCTGTACCAAGTGCTTAACAAAGGGCATTGACCAATCAATCATTGGCTTCACTTGTTGCCTAGGCAGGACATTTAATAATTTACACATTAGCAGGACGGTCTGAGAGCCTCTCACCTGTTTGTGTTTAGGTTGAACAGATAGATGTTTCCTAAGTGATCACCGGCGAGGAAGCAATCGCCAACTTCATCAAATGCTACTTGCAGAAACCGCTTTGTCTGGGTGTGAGAAGCTGCAGCTCCATGCATTAGATTTACGATAATCCTGTGCAGGAAAAGAAAAACACAGATACAGTAAATTCACAGTATAGAATTCAAACGAATACACGCTGCAATACAGAGACCAGCAGTGCTTTGTATGCTGTAAAAACATTGGGATCTTTAACCACTTCCTTACTGGGAACATATACCCCTTCCTGACCAGGTGAAATTTCAGCTTGTGGCACTGCATCATTTTAACTGACAATTGCGCGGTCGTGCGACGTGGCTCCCAAACATAATTGACGTCCTTTTTCCCCACAAAAAGAGCTTTCTTTTGGTGGTATTTGATCGCCTCTGCTGGTTTTATTTTTTGCGCTATAAACAAAAATAGAGCGACAATTTTGAAAAAAAAAAATTTTTTAAAACATTTTTTTTTCCTCAGTCTAGGCGATACGTATTCTTCTACATATTTTTGGTAAAAAAAAAAATGTTAAAAACATATCGCAATAAGCGTCTGGTTTACACAAAAGTTATTGCGCTTATTTTTTTTTTAGGGGCCAGAATTATTTTTTATTATTAATTTTTTTTACTACTAATGGCGGCGATCGCCATTTTTTTCGTGACTGCGACATAATGGCGGAGACATCGGACACTGTTGACACATTTTTGGCGCCATTCACATTTATACAGCGATCAGTGCTATAAATATGCACTAATTACTGTATAAATGTGACTGACATTGAAGGGGTTAACACTAGGGGGCGAGGAAGGGGTTAATGTGTACCCTGAATTGTGTTCTAACTGTGGGGGGAACGGGGTGACTGATGCTGTGTCCCCATGTACAAGGGACACAGATCGGTCTCCTCTCTCCCCTGAGAGGACATGGATCTCTGTGTTTACACACAGAGATCCACGTCTTGTCCCTGTAGCCGCCGATCCCGAGTGCCTGGCGGACATCACGGCCGCCAGACACGCGCATCGACATGTCGATGCGGCGGGAACGAGCGCGCCCCCCAGTGGCCTGGCGGAGCGCAGGCCATAAAAACACGGCCAGTTAGAGATTTCGATTTAGTGTACGGCCGTCGGGTAGTGGTTAAAATAATGTAAGCACACAAATATATAAAGATTATTGTATGGAAACATATACTGTAGCACGCAATGTGTCCTAAGCCTCATACACACGATCGAATGTCTATCGGACAAATCCGTGGAATTTTGTCCAAAGGGCGTTGGTCGTGAACTTGTTCTGCATACAAATGAATTGTTAGCCTCCTCGATAAAATACACATCATTAGGTTAATAATAGTACCATCATCCCAAACTTAATTAGATAGAGATAGGGCTCAGGGAACCCCAAAACCCAAGAGATCCCAAAACAAAAGAAACAGGCAAAGGGCCTATTCCGGTACAAGGCAAGTAGGTTGAGCCTACAGCTCAAAACAAAAAAAACAAAAAAAACACACAACATGGACAGGCGTTTTTAAGCTGTAAAAAAGGCTAAAAAAAAGTGGCTGTAAAAACATCCATGGAAATGAAGCCTAAGATCGGGCAAACGTTTTCATATAAGAATTTTCGCACGATTTTCATACAGTGTGTACACAACTTACCACAGCCGATTACGAATCTAGGACCCAGCAAAAAAAAAAAAAAAAAAGTTAGCGGAAGGAGGCAGGAACGCGCCCATCCCGCCAAGCTCAAGTGCAGAAATGAACGCATACGTGAGTAGCGCCCGCATATGTAAACTGTATTCAAAACCACACATGTGAGGTATCGCCGCGATTGGTAGTGCGAGAGCAATAGGTCTAGCCCTAGACCTCCTCTGTAACCCAAAACATGCAACCTGTAGAATTTTTTAAACGTCGCCTATGGAGATTTTAAAGGGTAAAGTTTGTCGCTATTCCACGAGCAGACGCAATTTTGAAGCATGACACGTTGGGTATCAATTTACTCGGTGTAACATTATCTTTAACAATATAAAAAAAATTGGGCTAACTTTACTGTTGTCTTATTTTTTAATTAAAAGACCGCTGCGCAAATACAGTGTGACAGAAAGTATTGCAACAATTTTATCCTCTAGGGCAGTGGTGGGCAAACTACGGCCCACCGGACCTTTTAATCCGGCCCCCGGGCGGGCGCTGGCTACGGCGTTGTAGTGGCTGGCCGCTGGGCGAATTACATCGCACAACGTCTCCTCCTGGATAGTCAGTGGCTAGCAGCTAGCTGGAGAGAGGAGACGTTGCGCGATGTAATTCGCTAGCAGCTAGGGGAGGCGGGGCCGTGGGCAGAGTATGGCTTGAGCTGTACGTGCAGGCTCAGGCAGGTAGTTAACGTCACGTCAGATGACGTCAACTCCTTTCCGCGCGCCTGCGAGGAGCGATCCATGCGCCGTGAGTCTGTGAGCAGTGACTGGCGGCTGGCCCTCCTAGGTGCAGAAAACAGAAATGTAATAGTCATCCATCACATCGGGACTTTCATCTGTACTGATAGTGAGTGATTGTTGCTATGCAACACAGACTGATGAATAACATCCATTATTCTATACGTCGCCTATCTATTTTCTGTGGTGTCTGTCGCTTGTCATGCTTTGTGCCCATTTTATCTTCTCTTTTTTTAGTTTCTGACATCATCAGCTGGTTTATGTAATTTTAGCACAAAATGCACCAATATATTGCAAACCAAATGGGCACAAAGCATGACAAGCGACAGACACCACAGAAAATAGATATGGTAAGAGAAGCCATCAATTGTCACCACTGTGCCATGCCAAATGCAGCCACTGTGCCATGCCATCAAAAGCAATCACTGTGCCATCAATTGTCACCACTGTGCCATGCCATCAAAAGCAATCACTGTGCCATCAATTGTCACCACTGTGCCATGCCATCACAAGCAATCACTGTGCCATCAATTGTCACCACTGTGCCATGCCATCACAAGCAATCACTGTGCCATCAAATGCAGCCACTGTGCCATCAATTGTCACCACTGTGCCATGCCATCAAAAGCAATCACTGAGCCATCAATTGTCACAAATGCACTGTGCCATCAATTCTTACCATGCCATCAAAGCCACTGTGCATGCCATCAAAAGCAATCACTGTGCCATCAATTGTCACCACTGTGCCATGCCAAATGCAACCACTGTGCCATCAACTGTGCCATGCCATCAAATCACCACTGTGCCATGCCAATCAAAAGCAATCACTGTGCCATCAATTGTCACCACTGTGCCTGCCAAATGCAGCCACTGTGCATGCATCAAATGCAGCCATCAATTCTTTCCACTGTGCCATCAATTGTCACCACTGTGCCATGCCAAATGCAGCCACTGTGCCATGCTATCAAATGCAGCAATCACTGTGCCATCAATTGTCACCACTGTGCCATGCCAAATGCAGCCACTGCCATCAATTGCAATGCCATCAAATGCAGCAATGCAGCCACTGTGCCATCAATTGTCACCACTGTGCCATGCCAAATGCAGCCACTGTGCAATGCCATCAAATGCAGCCACTGTGCCATCAATTGTCACCACTGTGCCATGCCAAATGCAGCCACTGTGCAATGCCATCAAATGCAGCCACTGTGCCATCAATTGTCACCACTGTGCCATGCCAAATGCAGCCACCGTGCCATGCCATCAAAAGCAATCACTGTGCCATCAATTGTCACCACTGCGCCATGCCATCAAAAGCAATCACTGTGCCATCAATCGTCACCACGGTGCCATGCCAAATGCAGCCACTGTGCCATCAATTGTAGTTTTGTAAAATAACTATTTTTATGCTTTTCTACCTTAAATTAATCTAAACATTTAATGTTACAAATTTAAATGTAATTTATATTAATTCACACATACACACCATCCATCTACTCTTGGTCCTGCCCCCGGGTCCAATATATGAAACCATTGCGGCCCTTGAGTCAAAAAGTTTGCCCATCCCTGCTCTAGGGTGTTAGAATAAAAAATATATATAATGTTTGGAGGTTCTAAATAGAGGGAAGGAGAGGGCAGTGAAAACAGTGAAAAACACATTAGAAATGCTGTTTTGCGACTTGTAATGTAAATGTAATGTAACCTGTAATGCCAACGGCCACCACAAAATGGGGCCAGATCACAGAAGGAAGCCGAGGCCTGCAGAAGAATTAAAAGCCGCAGCCTAAATTACCAGCATGCCCACGCCAGTAATTGAGGCCTGTGAAGGCCGCAAAGCCCCAGCCTCAATTACTGGGGGGTGCGGGCCCGCCGCGATCACGCCCCACACCAGCCAGTGATTGAGTCCTCGGCTTTGTGGCCTTCTGCAAGCTTAAGCTTCCCCAGGAGCCAGGTCACAATTTCTTGTCACAATTGCGACCTGGTGCCCGGATTTTGTCGAAGACTGTCTTAGGATGTGTGAGGAGAGTATCCCTGGAGGCTCTGGGAAACTGTCTGTCATCCTTCTCACCTAGGTAAGAAAGCAGGAAGTGAGGGGCCAAGTCCTATAAAAAAAAGTATTACAAAAAAAAAAAAAAAAAATGAAAAAAAAAAAAGATAAATACCTGAGGAGAAGAACAAAATTATTGAAAGCCATTCAAGACTGTAAGGCTCTATTCACATTACGACTTAAATGTTGCGCAGACTTTGGATGGGTACAACTTTGGCTGTGACCAGTGATAATTGACAACTGTTGCATTTGTATAACATTCAGATACGACTTTCATACAACTTTGAGGGTTAACATTGACATTGAAGTCTATGGCCCTCAAGTTGCATGAAAGTCGGACCAAAGAAGTGCATGAACTACTTTGAAGTTGCTGCAACTTTAAAGCGGAGCTCCAGCCGCGAAACATTATTTTTTTAAAGTCAGCAGCTACTAACAGTGTAGCTGCTGACTTTAAATAAGGACACTTACCTGTCCTAGGCGCCCGTGCTGACGGCCCCCCCCCCCGATGCCGGTCCCACGATCGCTCCGGGTCCCGCGCCGCCAGCCACACTATGGGAAACAGGCAGTGAAGCCGTACGGCTTCACTGCCCGTTTCCTACTGCGCCTGCGTGAGTCTCACGCTGGCTTGTGAATGGGCGCGCTGCTCTCTAAAAAACACACACAGTTCCCAGAAAGCAGCGCGCCCCATTCACAAGGAGAAGGACAAGACGAAATCAAACCGCGGAGTGGAAGAGGCAGATTACGGACTTCCGCATAGCAACAGCTATTTCGGGTGAGTATTTTTTTTTTCAGGTTTTTTTATTATTTTTTTTTTTAAACAACATGGCAAAATGTTGTTTTCCTGGGTGGAGCTCCGCTTTAAGTCGCACATATATAAATGGTTATGATCATTGGAAAACGACTTGTCATGCGACTTTGATGTCTCAAAATTGCATGACAAGCCGCACAAGAATGAATGGAGCATGAAAGCAGTTGACTCCAAACTAAGGCCCTTTGCTTGCCTATATCAGACCCTTGGGGCACCAGCCCATCTGCCGACACCAATGACGGGGCACCAGCTCATGTGCCGACACCAATGACGGGGGGCATCAGCCCACCTGCTGACACCAATGACGGGGGGCATCAGCCCACCCGCTGACACCAATGACGGGGGGCATTAGCCCACCCGCTGACACCAATGACGGGGGGCATCAGCCCATCCGCTGACACCAATGACAGGGCACTATTGAATGAATGAAAACTTATATAGCGCAGCACATTAAAACCAACAATGGGGAACTATACCTCCAACTTAAGCCAAGGCTTTTTCCATCCCCACTGGCCATAGTCTGGCCCCCCTAAAGCCTGAAGGACAGTAAATTGGCCCATTGTTTAGAAAGTTTAATGACCCCTGATTTAAAGGTCTGCTCTAACTTCTTCTGCATTGAAGTTAAAAATAAAAAAACAATGATTTCAAAATATCAAAAAGTATTTCTCCTTACCCATCACTGGAGGTCGGTGTGGGCTTCCTGTGCCAGATCTTGCCCGTCTCTCTGCTGCCCAAATCTGTTGCCTGCATGATGGCGCACTGTACCCGGTGGATACGATTTCTCCAAGGTAATCAGAAGTGGAATCTAAACAAACTCAGCTTCTCCCACTATACAAGAGTGTTTGAAAGTAAACAATACAAAAATATGTGTATCAATGCCCTCCGAGTGTGTGCAACCGATACCCAGCTGTGCCCGGCGTTACAGCTGCATCCCGTGGTGTGTATTGGGTGACAGTACCGGGTCTATATCTATATTGTGATGTGCTATAGAGCTGTACAGGCCTATAGCAATGCTGAAAGCTGGTACAGTTTCCTCACAGCACTGTGTATGCAGCAGCTTCCTCACAGCACTGTGTATGCAGCGGTTGCACACCTGTCTTGATCAATGAAGACACTCACAGTGTTCTGGACGTGTCAGATCGCAGCAAGTACAGTACAGCACATTTTGTACACACAGGTTGTGCTAGTGTGCAGCAAATGTGAGTGTGGAAGCTAAATGGAGCGCAGCGAGCCTGTATTCTAGTTGTACGCTGGCCTGGGAATAGGTGTCGTGCTGTCTAATGTTTGCAGCAGCTGTAAAGAAGTTTCTAGCAGTGTGTATGAGGCAGATATGCCCAGATACCACTATTGTGGGTCTGTGTGCGTCTATACACAATGGTGTGTGTGTGTGTCTGTGGAGAAGTTGTGTTCTGCCTGCATATGGTGTGTGTGTGTGTATAGAGAGCAGTGTGTAGATAACAGGTTACAGGTTGTGGGTCTGTGTGTGTGTCTATACACAATGGTTGTGTGTGTAGCTGTGAAGAAGTTGTGTTCTGCCTGTATATAGAGAGCAGTGTGTAGATTACAGGTTGTGGGTCTGTGTGTGTCTATACACAATGGGTGTGTGTGTGTCTGTGGAGAAGTTGTGTTCTGCCTGCATATGGTGTGTGTGTATAGAGAGCAGTGTGTAGGTTACAGGTTGTGGGTCTGTGCTATATACCAGTAATTGTGTGTATGCTGCAAGTGTGTGTGGATAAAGCAGTTGTGTATTGCAATGTGTATATCCCTGGCTGTGCGTCCTCTCTGTTCAGCATTGCAATGCCCGCAGTCCTCAGTCCTGCTTGTGTGTTGCTCAGTGTGTATGTGTTGCTTGGAGTTACACAAGCCCCGCCCATCTCACGCTACACCTGAGCCTGCCGCGCTCTACAGCGGGAACTTCAAACTTCCCCGTATCTCTTCGCCCCGCCCACACATGTGACCAACCACTCCGCCCCGCCCACACAGGTGACATCCCTTCGGTCTCCCAGAACGACAGCGGCTCATCATATTTTTTTTTCTCCATGCAGCAAAGCATGCGCGGTCAAATTTAGCCTCATAAAACGAAAAAGTATGTAATTTTACATTTATTTCAGTCAAAAGGGTTGAGAAAACATGTTAGCGTCAGCCATCTTTACTGATGGCAGCTTGCCAGTAGGAGAATTCAGTGTGACCGAATGTGGTGCAAACCTTTAGTACCACTGAAACTGTACTTAGAACTCCGTCTGTTGAATTTTAAAAGCAGCAGCAAGCCGGTGTCTTGTCACATTCAGCTCCCCATTACAGATTGCTCCGGAAGTGACGTATTGTCGCCGCCATCTTGCTACACCCCACACCATTGCACAGTAATGATAGAGTGAGAAGGGGCAAGCGGACATCTTGTTATACCCACCGGAGTTTAAGATTTCATAGTTATTTTCAACACAAAACGGAGCCTATATGCTTAAATACAGTATTTGGAAATCCGACTGACTGTTTACATGTTCCATTTTTAAAGCAGCAGCAAACCTGCTGACCTTACATGTGACAGAACACCTCTGAGTTTCACATTTAACATGTAAACAGTCCGTCGGATTTAGAAACACTGTATTTAAGCATATAAGCTCTGTTTTGTGTTGAAAATAACTGTGAAATCTAAAACTCCGGTGGGTGTAACAAGATGTCCGCTTGCCCCCTTCACGCTCTATCATTACTGTGCATTGGTGTGGGGTGTAGCAAGATGGCGGCGATGTAACGTCACTTCCGGACCAATCTGTGATTGGGAGCCGATGCACCGTCATACTCTGCTCCCCATCGCAGAATGCTGCGGAAGTGCTGTGGCGGCCAACTGCGCATGTGTTCCAAACGCATTTGCGATGCGTTCCAAAGGATTTACGACAGTGTACACCAGCAAAACCTCGTTCGGCATCCAGGCTCTTTCCTTATCATCCCCGTGGATTGGAGGAGGTAAAAAAAAAGAGCCAGGAGGCCGAGCGAGCAGAGCAGGAGGAAAGCGGACATCTTTTTACAGTACACCCACCGGAGTTTTGCAGTTTACACTTATTTTTAACAGTAAAGTGAGTCTATCATAGTGAAATACAGAATTTAGAACTCTGTATAAATGTTAACATGTTAAATTTTAAAAGTAGCAGCGTTCTGTCAGATTAGCAAACCTGTGAGATGAGCAGGCTTGCCGCTGCTTTTAAAATTCAACATCAAACCAGTCAGTTGGAGTTCTAAGTACTGGATTTCACTATATAAACTCACTTTACTGTTAAAAATGTGTGTAATATGCAAAACTCTGGTGGGTGTAACAAGATGTCCGCTTTCCCCTTCTAAATGTAGCCTTACTATGGAGAAGTGCGGGGTGTAGCAAGATGGAGGCAACAGAACGTCACTTCCGTTACCAATTCTGACAGGTCGCCATATCTGACCAAACACCGGCTTTGAAATCCAATCGCCCTCCACACTTACTTTAGACTTCAACAAAATGGCCACCTAATCCCTAGTTATCGTTTCTGTATGTAGCCTAACCGCATCCATACCGGTGACGTGTCATATTCGGCTCCCCCATCACAGAGTGCTCCGGAAGTGCTGCATCGGCCAACTGCGCATGCGCGATGCGTTCCAAACGCATCTGCGATGCGTTCCAATGGCTTTACGACACTGCACACCAGCGAAGCCATCATTCATAGCGACGTGGACTTAGGGGAAAGGGGAGTCGGCCTCACGTCCTCGCTTCGCTCGGACGGCTCGCTGCGCTCGCTCGGCCTCCTGGCTTTTTTTAACAGTCGGCCTCACGTCCTCGCTTCGCTCGGACGGCTCGCTGCGCTCGCTCGGCCTCCGGGATGTTAAGGAAAGAGCTCTTTTTTTAACATCCTCGAACGACAGCTTCGCTGGTGTGACGGGGATGTTAAGGAAAGAGCCTGGATGTCGAACGACAGCTTCGCTGGTGTCGCGCACTGTCGTAAATGCTTTGGCCGCCCAACGCATCGCAGATGCGTTTGGAACTGTGATGGGGAGCATCGCGCATGCCAGTTGGCCGCCCAGCACTTCCGGACCATTCTGTGATGGGGAGCAGAAAATGACAACACACCGGGACAATTCTGACATTGTTCTCATATATGTAAATATCTTCTTTTTTTATAATTTTTTTTAATAGAAAATTACTCAGAACCCCCAAACGTTGTATATATACATTTTCTTATCACGTTTATTCCTATTATAAAGAATGTAAACATCCCTTGTTATAGGAATAGGGCATGGTAGGTCCTCTTTACCATAGGCGTGCGCACAGGGTGTGCCAGGTGTGCCCAGGCACACCCTAATCACCCTGTGCTGCACATATCCCCTCTGCTGCTTGGCTGCAGAGAAAGGGACTCAGAAATCTCTGTCCTCAGCCCCTTTCCCTGTCTCAAAAGTTAGATATCAGGGGTCTGTTTAGGCCCCTGATATCTCACCAACGGCTCCCAATGGTGTTCCTAAAAAATTGTAAAAGAAAATAATAAAACAACTATTATAAAAACATATTGTAAAAAATAATGAAAAAAATGTAATTGTAAAAAGTAATAATAAAAAAAGAATAAAAAGAAACGACTGACACCATCAACTGTTCTAGTGACGCTGCCCATTTCCCTACTGCCCTATATATGTATGTATATATATATATATATATATATATATATATATATATATATACATACACAGTAGATCTCTATATATATATATATATATATATATATATATATATATATATAGATCTATATATATATATATATATATATATATATATATATATATATATATAGATCTACAGTATATATATATATATATATATATATATATACACATGTGTGTTTGAGTTTTGAGGTGCACACCCTAAAGTAATAGGCTGCGCACACCTATGCTCTTTACAGAGAGATCTGGGGTCTATAAATTCCCACACCTCTAATCTATGCCGGAAAGTCAGAGATAGAAAAAAAAAAACGCTCTCAGGCTTACCAGTAAAAAAAAAATAAATAAAAAAAAATTGCATTGTTAAAGGGGTGTAAAGGCTTGTTTTTTATTTTCTAGATAAAGGTTCCTTTAAGCTAGTGCTTTGTTGGTTTACTTACCTTTTCCTTCGATTTCCCTTCTAAATGTTTTTTTTCTTTGTCTGAATTTCTCACTTCCTGTTTCTCCTCAGTAAGCTTGCCCTCATCATCCAAGCCGTTCAGGCTGGGGGTTAGTCAGCCACCGAGGAGGAACAGGAAGTGAGAAATTCAGACAAAGAAAACAAAGAAAAAAACATTTAGAAGGGAAATGGAAGGAAAGGGTAAGTGAACCAACAATGCGCTAGCTTAAAGGAACCTATTTAGGAAAAAAAAAAAAAAACTTTACAACCCCTTCACTTCCGGCCTCTGAGGGTCATAGAGCTGCCTGGGGACCATATGGTCCCTGGCCAGCTCTATGGTAAAATTTTGCCACCAGCTGATTCATTATCCGGTTCGCCGATTGAACGAGCGAGCTGGGAGAAGCACTGGAGGGCGGCCGGTGGGGGAAATCCCCTCCTGCCACCTGAAAAATCAATCAAGTGACTAAACAGGGCTTTTACTTTGCAGGGAATTGCCTGCAGTAAAAAAAAAAAAAATCTGAATGATTTCCTGTCCCTGCACAATACATGTAACTGACACCGAGCAGCCGCACAGCCCCGCCCAGGACACGCCCTCCGCTCACACCCCCTCTTTGGCCATAGCAGAGCCTCTGTCCCTCTGTATGGCACCTCACAGCCGTCCTCATTCCTGGCCCACCAGGATCTGGTGCCATCCACTCCGATGTGTGTCAGTGCAGGAGAGCCCATTGTTTCTACAGGACTTTCTGAAACAGATGGAGACCCTGGGGAGCAGCCCCTGATTTGCTACTGGAAATAGTAAGGCAAATTTTATTTTTTCAAATCTCAAAACCTCCATTTCAGGGAGAATAGTGACACTGGAACTTGTAGTCCTTCACTTCTGGAGGATGTGACCCCCCCAAAAGTGAAGGGCCACAGGACCCAGCATGAACCCCTGAAATCTATAGGGTCACACCCTTAGATCTCAAGGATTCATGCTGGGTTTTGTAGTCCTTCAATTTTAGGGGGAGAAATCACATCCTTAGATCAGGGGTTCATGCTGAGACTTGTCGTCCATCACCTCTGAGGGGGGAGGGGTCACATCCTAAGACAGAAAGTCCCACTCCTCCTAAAGCCCCCACTCCCCCACCCCCAAAAAAAAAATTACATGCCAAATGTGGCACGTAAGGGGGTGTGGAGTGGATTAAGCGAAAGTTCCATTTTTGGGTGGAACTCCGCTTTAAGAAAAACAGTTATGCATTGTGGGATAAATAGGACAATGAAGAAGTACTCATGTTGTTATATCAGGCTGGGAACTACAAACCCACAATACCAAGCTATAAACCCACAATGCCAAGTCACAGCACAGCCTGCTGGGTAAGCAGATAAAAGGACAGATGTGGCCTGCTTTCTCTCTCTCTGGACGCCATTCAACAACCAGAAAGAGGCCTGTGTGTGTGCCTAGGGCTGGGAGAGCCTACGGCCTATAGCAGAAAGCGGATCGCCTGATCCTTGTGAGCAGCCCTGCTGATCGAGCAGGAGAACCAGCCAGCGCTTCAGAGTTTTTGAAGCCACCTGCCTTCCAACACACCGGGAGAAGCAGCACGGCGCGGAGGTACCATCTACACAGACGGAGTTCACAGCCAGCTGGGATCCAGAGTGGTGAGAAGGCATTTGCCTACCCATGCAGTGACTGTACTATTGCCTGCTATACAGACTGCCGCTGAGACCTGTAGTTCCACAACTGTGGATCTATTGCACCTGAGTATTCTATAGCTGGATCCTGGGGTTTTCTGTTTCCTTTCCCCCCATGCTGCAAGGTGTTTACTCACAGAAGGAATTACAAGTGGGGATAGTTTGCAGCTAAGTAATCAATCTCACCATATTCTACAGTTACTGTTTCCCTTGCTAGTTTGGATTACAAATATGTGCACCACCTCACACTGCAGTATAATTAAGCTAGCTGAAGACAAGAAAACTGGAACTGGAGATACTTTCCATATTTTATTCTTTCACAGGGCTTTACTGCATATCAATTGTGTATCACTCTAAACTGCCCTCTAGGGGGAGCCATTTAGCAACATACAGTTGGACTTGTACTTTTATCACTGGGTTCACTGTTGTTTATTCAGCGTGCAGTAGTCTGTGTCCTGAGGCCTCAGTGGGGAGGTGCTTCAATACAGGTATTAAAGCGGGATTCCACACGCAGCAGCTACTAACAGTGTAGCTGCTGACTTTTAAAGCGGAGGTTCACCCAAAAATCAACTTTCTGACATTAGATCCAGCATACTGCTAACATCTGCAGTATGCTGTTTTTTTTTTTGTACTTATCGTTTTATGAGCCGTTGTTATCCGGCTCCAAGCAGGGAATCCTGCGGGGAATGGGCGTTCCTAAGCCAAGAGGAGTTGATTGACGGGCTGCTAAGGCATGTCTACCCTTCCAAAAATTACCCGAGTGGAAGCAGCCTGTCAATCAACTCCTCTTGGCTTAGGAACGCCCATTCCCCGCAGGATTCCCCGCCCGGATAACAACGGCTCATAAAACGATAAGTACAAAAAAATAAAATAAAACCCCAGCATACTGCAGATGTTAGCAGTTTGCTGGATCTAATGTCAGAAAGTAGATTTTTGGGTGAACCTCCGCTTTAATAAGGACACTTACCCGTCCTACTCGCCTGTGAGTCTCACACCGAGTCTTGTGCATGCGCGAGTCTCACACCGACTTGTGAATGGGCGGCTGCTATCTGGGAACACACACAGTTCCCAGAAACCAGCGCACCCCATTCACTAGAAGAAGAAGAAGATAGACCACGGCTACGGAAGAGGCAGATTACGGACTTCCGCATAGCAACAGGTATTTCGAGTATACATTTTTTTTTATTTTTTTTAGGATTTTTGGACTAAAAAAAAAATTCCTAGGTGGAACTCCACTTTAAAGTGTTGAGGATCTATTCCACTGTGCACCTGTTCACATATACCCTTATCAGGTTGCTATTGGATACAGCGGTGTGAGGTTATTGCGTTGAACAAATATCTCTGCCAATCAATACTTGTGTTATTCATCTGTTATTCCACCATTTCTTTATGTTATTCTTCACCATTTTTCATCACAGTAAACTGTTACAATTTACTGCCACAACTGATGAAGCGACGGAACCCAGGGGCCAGTGGCGTATCTAGGGTATGGCAGCTATGGCAAGTGCCATGGGTGCCAAATGAAGGGGGCGCAGTTGAGTGGCTGGGCAGAAAGACACTTACCATGGTCTGAGGGTCTCTTCTTCCCTCCTCCCGAGCATAGGCAGGATCTCCTTTTCAGCACCTTTGTTAATGGACTATGGCAGCGCTATCCCTGCTATGTTCAGCCACAGCCCTCCCTGTTCTCCCAGGCTCTCCCGTTCCATCTGGTCGGATAGTGACAACACAAAGAAGGAGGAACATCAGTTTCTCCCTCTCCTCTGTGAAAATTTAGGTCTTAAGTGATGAAGATTTCATCACTTCCAGTATTGGTTCTGCATTTACCAGGCCTTGAAGGGGAGAGGAGGGATCAGGGGTCTAATAAACCCCAGATTTCTCCATAAAGAGGATATGTCACTACCCGAGGTATCACAAGGGATGATAAATATCATAGTTTTGTTAGCTGTTTTTTTTGTTAAGGTTATCTGAAAGATGGGTTTCAAATGTTTCGACAGGGGCGCAGTTTTAGTGCTTGCCATAGGCGCCATTTTCACTAGATATGCCTCTGCCAGGGGCTCAGTACATATACTATATGCTCTTTCATTAATGTGTCACAACTGGCTTCCCACACTAAACATGCCGGCACCAGGGACCCGAAGACCCAGCTGAGGATGGCACTGGATCCCTGGACACATAATTGTCCTTTTATTAAAACTCGCCAGCTACAGTATTTGTAGGTGCCAACTTAAAATTTTTGTTAAACATGACTGAAGAACCGTTTTAATGAATTCTAAAACAGAAAAACTTGGCTGCAGTTTTAAATGATAGTCTGCAGATGGCGCTGATGTAGCATTTTGACATTTCTTAAAGCGATATTAACCACAAGCCTTTTTTTCAGCCTTGGTGTTTACAAGTTAAAAACAATTTTTTTTTTGCTAGAAAATTATTTAACATTATACATTTTTTTCTAACACCCTAGAGAATAAAATGGTGGTCATTGCAATACTTTTTGTCACACCGTATTTGCGCAGCGGTCTTATAAGTGCACTTTTTTGAAAAAAATCACTTTTTTGAAGTAAAAAATAAGTTAGCCCATTTTTTTTTATTGTGAAAGAAAATGTTACACAGAGTAAATTGATACCCAACATGTCACGCTTGAAAATTGCGCCCGCTTGTCAAATGGTGTCAAACTTTTACCCTTAAAAATCTCCACAGGTGACGTTTAAAAAATTCTACAGGTTGCATGTTTTGAGTTACAGAGGAGGTCTAGGGCTAGAATTATTGCTCTCGCTCTATCGCAGCGATCCCTCACATGTGTGGTTTGAATACCTTTTTCATATGTGGGCGCTGCTCACGTATGCGCTTGCTTCTGTGTGGGAGCTCGTCAGGATGTGCGCTTTAAGTTTTTTTTCTTATTTATTTTACTTTATTTTATACATTTTTACTTTATTTTATTTTTTAATTGGGTCAAATAATTGAAAAAATTAGACAACATTTTTCCCTTTAAGAGCTATGGGCGGGAGTGACATTTTGATGTCGCTTATGCCCTGCTATGGTATGGAGACGGGTGGGGGCCATCTTGCCCTCACTTGTGTCCATACCCAGCTAGGTAGAGGAAGAGGACCCGATTGCCTCCGCTGCCACCAATGGCTCTGGTAAGCGGCAGAGGGAGCGGGAAAGAGGCGGGAGGCCCTTCTGCCACTGTTACACACTATGGGCCAGATTCAGAAAAGGGGGACGTAATTGTGTGCGGGCGTAGCATATGCACTTTACACTACACCTCCGCAACTGTTATGGGCAAGTGCCTTATTCAGAAAGCACTTACTCCATAAGTTGCGGCGGCGTAGCGTAAAGTGTCCGGCGTAAGGGTGCCGAATTCAAATGACTGTAAATGAATCATGACCCCACGCTATTTACGTATTTTCTGAACGGCGCATGCGCCGTCCGTGGACGTATCCCAGTGCGCATGTGTGAAATCACGTTGCAACTAGTCAATGTAAACGACGTGTACGTGATTTACGCAAACAACGTAAACGACGTACAATTCGACGCTGTCCCGACGTCCATACTTAACATTACCTGCGCCTCACTATAGCAGGGGTAACTTTACGCTGGAATAACGCTTACGCAAATGACGTAAACTACGATGCCTGGCCGCAAGTACGCTCGGGAATCGGCGTAACTCCCTAATTTACATATTCGACGCGTAAAACGTTGGAAGCGCCACCTGGTGGCCAACGTAAAAATGCAACTAATATACGACGGTGTAACAGAATTTCGCCGTTCGTATATTAGCAGAATTCCGGCGTATCTTGTTTTCTGAATACAGAAAAAAGATACGCCGGCTATTCTTAGTATTTACGCAGCGTATCTCTAGATAAATACTTTCTGAATCTGGCCCTATATTACTAAAAATTTTGGGACGCCTGCCTTTATACTCACACATTAACTTTAATGGCATCCCAGTCTTAGTCTGTAGGGTTCAATATTGAGTTGGCCAATTTTGTTTGGGAGCCACGTTGCACGACCGTGTGATTGTCAGTTAAAGAGACGCAGTGCCGAATCGCAAAAAGTGTTCTGGTCATTTGGCAGCCAAATCCTCCGGGGCTGAAGTGGTTAGTGTCACGGGGTTCACATACTTTTTCTTTCCACTGTATACGTAACGCTTACTTTCCTTCCTATTGTGAAAGCGCAAGTTTCTTTGAAGACACTTGGATAAAAATAGCCCATCAGAGGGATCAGTCACTTGCGCTGACATGTGTTGTAATCTATACATTTACACATACGGTCAGTCACATGCAGGAGGTGCTGGTTAAACTGGCCAGCATTTTAGGAACTTGCTGCACGTGCTTCTTGTGTTTTGTAAGCTCCAGCTTCAATGTTTCCCTTGTTTTTACTCAAGCAGCCACAAAGACCTCACAGCGAAGCCCTCAATTTCCTTAACCACTTCAGCCCCGGACCATATTGCTGGTCAATGACCTGGCCCCTTTTTGCGATTCGGCACTGCGTCTCTTTAACTGACAATTGCGCGGTCGTGCGACGTGGCTCCCAAACAATATTGGCGTCCTTTTTTCCCCACAAATAAATAGAGCTTTCTTTTGGTGGTATTTGATCACCTCTGCGATTTTTATTTTTTGCTCTATAAACAAAAATAGAGCAACAATTTTGAAATATTTTACTTTTTGCTATAATAAATATCCCCCAAAAATATATATAAACATTTTTTTCCCTCAGTTTAGGCCGATACGTATTCTTCTGCATAAATATAAAAACAAAGCGGCGCCACAGAGATCAAGAGCCCAAAAATGCTTTGGGGGATAAAAAGTAAAACAAGTCCATCAAAACATAATAATGAAGGTCGACATGAATTTCCTTATAGCAGTTCATATAATATACTCCTGGAATGATTCCGGAATCTCACACCACCAAAGTGACAGGTAAATACTGTGAGTGATCCCTTCACCAGTAATATGAGGCCGCTTACCAGAGGGCAAGCACAGTAAACGATTGGTTATATCCCAGCCACGGCTTTTATATTTCCAGGTTCGATGAGGATAACAGGTCTCGGCACAACACAACAGTAACAAACTCAAGCTCATCCCATATGTAAATAAGAAAGAGGGTACACCATAGCGTAATTCCGTTTTGAAGGAAACGATTTAATAAAGCATGAATATACTTACAAGCATCGTAAAAGTAAAAACAATCGTAAAAACATCGTAAAAACAGCACAAAACAAATAAAACAGCCGGCCGGCAGATTGTAGGAGCCCTTCCTCCTTGCGTGATGACGTCACTGCGCGTCCTCCTAGACGCGTTTCGTCATCAAAGGGACGTTCTCAATGGGGTGGCTGTTTTATTTGTTTTTATTTTGTTTTCTTACTTATTTAGTTTTGACATTAGCGCAGTTTTTTGTTTACTTGAATTCTTCTACATATTTTTCTAAAAAAAAAAAAAATCGCAAAAAGCCTTTATTGATTGGTTTGCGCAAAAGTTATAACATCTACAAAATATTGGATAGTTTTATGGCATTTTTATTAGTTTTTTTTTTTTTTTACTAGTAATGGTGGCGATCAGCGATTTTTATCGGTATTGCAACCTATGGCGGACACTTCGGACACTTTTGACACATTTTTGGGACCATTGGCATTTTTATAGCGATCAGTGCTATAAAAATGCCTTGATTACTGTCAAAATTTCACTGGCAGGGAAGGGGTTAACACTAGGCGGCGATCGAGGTGTTAATTGTGAAACAAGTAATGGTGTCTGCGCTGTGTATCAGAGGGGAAAGTGATAAACAAATAGGGCCAGATTCTCATAGAATTCCGGCGGCGTAGCGTAAGCCATTTACACTACGCCGCCGCATCGTACTAGAGCAAGTGCTTTAATCTCAAAGCACTTGCTCCGTAGTTTTCGCCGGCGTCGCGTAAATCGCCCAGCGTAAACCCGCGCAATTCAAATGGGGCGGCTTGTATTTAAATTAAGCGCGCCCCCGCGTCGAACGAACTGTGCATGCGCCAGCCGGGGAAAAAGCCCAGTGCGCATGCTCCAGCTCACGTCGGAAAGTGTAGTTGAAACCGACGTCAAAACGACGTAAGCGTCATTTACGCAACTCCCTATTCGCGAACGAGTTAGTAAAACGACGTAAGCGACGGAAAAAGCCGACGCTGACCCGACGCCATACTTAACATGGCATCCGACGGCACCCGACGGCATCCGACGGTACTTCGTAAGGTTACTCCACATAGAAGCTGGGGTAACCTTACGCGGACGAAAACGACGTACGCGACGACGGGGCGGCGTAAAAGCGATCGGGAATCGGCGTACTAGCCTCATTTGCATATGCAAATGAGAAAACAACGTAAAGGCCACCTAGTGGCTGGAGTTGTCATTACAACTACGATCCGCAAGTGTAATGGTTTTACACTTGTCGGATGTAGAAGCGTATGTATGCAAAAGTGATGCTAAGCATCACGCGCATAGATACGAGGCAAAAAAAACGGCGATACGACAGGGTATCTGAGATACTCTGTCGTATCGCCGCTGAGAATCTTGCCCATGGTGTGCAAATAATGTGACTGAATGAACCCTAAATGCGGGAGTAAAAGGACTAAGCCTTAAATATAACTGAAGTGATCAAAATAACCAATCGCAACTACAACGTAACACAGTGAAATAGATAACACAATATAAAAATTCATAAAAATATAAAAATGCATCAAAATGCCAGGAATAACTGGAAAAGAACACACACGTGAAAATATAATAGTCTGTGAGAGTCTCTAAATGGTGATCCCAAAGCCAAGTGTTGCAGATAATAAACTTCAGTGTGCAAGAAGACACCTCCTGTGTTTTTTCAGCGGCTCACCCTAAAGCTGATGCTCAAACAGCCTGATAATCCCCAAGTATCTATGTAGCCAAGGATACGGTGTATCTAAAAATGCTGCTGAGGTATTCAATCCCAAGTGTTCATATGTGGAAAGACAATAAGGCCTCTTTCACACGGGGCGGATCAGTATTGATCCCCGCTGAGCCGGCGGATGACAGGGCGCTCTCCGCACACTGTGCAGGGACCGCCCTGTCTTTTTTCCGCTCTCCCCTATGGGGAATCGGATGAACATGGACCGTCTGTCCGTATTCATCCGATCCGATCCGCCAGACGGAAGGAAAAGTAGGTTTTTCCTCCGTCATACTTTGGCGGATTGGAGCAGCTCGGATGTCAGTGGGCATGTCACCGATGACTTTGCGACTCCATAGAGGAGCACGGAGTGCCTGTTCAGGTCCGCAAAAAAAAACTGGCAGGCGGATCTGAACAGGCGCTCCGTGTGAAAAAGCAAGGGCCACACACTCCGCGACCCAGTGTGTGGCACAAAAGTAAAAACACCAATGCACTCACTCAAGGTGATGGAATACAGGGCATATCTCCACGAGCGCCAAGCTCGCAATACATCCTACGTGGCTATTCCAATTCCTCTTTGCCTCACACTTGCGATCGATACTTGCTCAGAGAATGGGGGTGGTAGTGAAGTAGCAAAAGAATCGTGCGTGTCCTTTCTCGCCCCTCTTTGTCTCACACTTGCGACAGATGATTGCTAAAACAGATGGCAGTGTAATGGGAGGAAGAAGGGACACACATCGCATAACCCCGTATGGAAGCAGATTTAATAGTAAAACAATAATAAAAACTCACATAGACAGCAAGTAACGGTAGCATACATCCACGGGCGCCGCACTCGTCTACCTGGCATCAGCTGGTACGGTGTCTAGTGCTCCAATCCCGACGCGTGTCGTCACGTCACGTGACTTCATCAGGGAATCCTTCAGGACTGAGGTTGAGAACCACTGCAATAGAGCACCTTTGGGATGTGGTGGTACAGGAGAGTCCCATCATAGATGTGCATTTGACAAATCTGCAGCAACTGCGCAATGCTATCATGTCAATATGGACCAAAATCTGCTGGTGACCCCTCTAGTGATAACTAAAGATCTATACGGAGGAATCAGAAGCTTGTTCGTCTGCTGGGGCCTCTCTAGTGATAACTAAAGATCTGTATAGAGGAATCAGGACCTCCTGCTGGTGACCCCTCTAGTGATAAGTAAAGATCTATATGGAGAAATCAGGACCTCCTTCCTTCTGTTGGTGATACCCTCCAGTGATAACTAAAGATCTATGTACTGTAGAGCAGTGGTTCTCAACCTTCTAGTGCCGTGACCCCTTGATAACCCCTTGATAACATTTCTGATTTCTGGGGGAGTTCTGATCAGGCAACTTAGGTGCTCTTGATCAAGGTCACTTGCTGATCTGTGAGCTGTAGTGGGGACTTTTAATGGCAACTCTAATCACAGGTAGTGTTGTTCACTGTGCCTCCAGCTCTGGGGTGTCTCGCAGCAGTGACACCTATGCCAAAATCAGGAGATGGGGTCTCCTCCACTTCACATTCTTCACCAGTCAGTTGACCTCTAGTCTCTGCCCCCCAGTCAACTGAGTGGGCGGCCGCGGGCTCCAGGGACAGCCCTACTGGGCGGCCGAAAAAAAGGCTGGGACAGCAATACGGGCTTCAGGAACAGCCCAGAATTCAGCGACCCCAGGTTGAGAACCACTGCTGTAGAGGAATCAGGACCTCATTCCTCCTGCTGATGACCCCTCTAGTGATAACTAAGGATCTATATAAAGGAATCAGGACCTCCTTCCTTCTTCTGATGACCCCTCTAGTGATAGCTAACAATCTATTTAGAAGAATCAGGACCTCCTTCGTCTGCTCGTGATCCCTCCAGTGATAACTAAAGATCTATATAGAGGAATCAGGACCTCGTCGTCTGCTGGGGACCCTCTAGTGATAACTAAAGATCTATATAAAGGAATCAGGATCTCCTTCCTCCTTCTGATGACCCCTCTAGTGATAACTAATGATCTATATAAAGGAATCAGGATCTCCTTCCTCCTTCTGATGACCCCTCTAGTGATAGCTAAAGATCTATATAGAGGAATCACTGTCAGTACCTCGTCCTCTGCTGATGACCCCTCTAGTGATAACTAAATATCTATAAAGAGGAATCAGGACCTCCTTCCTCCTTCTGATGACCCCTCTAGTAATCACTAAAGATCTATATAGAGGAATCAGGACCTCCTTCTGATGACCCCTCTAGTGTTCACTAAAGATCTATATAGAGGAATCAGGACCTCCTTCCTATGATCCCTCTAGTGATCACTAAAGATCTATATAGAGGAATCAGGACCTCCTTCTGATGACCCCTCTAGTGTTCACTAAAGATCTATATAGAGGAATCAGGACCTCCTTCCTATGATCCCTCTAGTGATCACTAAAGATCTATATAGAGGAATCAGGACCTCCTTCTGATGACCCCTCTAGTGTTCACTAAAGATCTATATAGAGGAATCAGGACCTCCTTCCTCCTTCTGATGATCCCTCTAGTGATCACTAAAGATCTATATAGAGGAATCAGGACCTCCTTCCTCCTTCTGAGGACCCCTCTAGTGATAACTAATGATCTCTATAGAGGAATCAGGACCTCCTTCTGATGACCCCTCTAGTGATCACTAAAGATCTATATAGAGGAATCAGGACCTCCTTCCTCCTTCTGAGGACCCCTCTAGTGATAACTAATGATCTCTATGGAGGAATCAGGACCTCCTTCTTCCTTCTGATGACCCCTCTAGTGATTACTAAAGATCTATATAGAGGAATCAGGACCTCCTTCCTCCTTCTGAGGACCCCTCTAGTGATCATTAATGATCTATATAGAGGAATCAGGACCTCCTTCCTTCTAATGACCCCTCTATTGATGTTCCCCAGAATTCCTTTTCTCTACTATACATTATTTTGTATTTATAAACTGAAATTTGGTTTCCTCTTCTCTGACCAATCTTCGAAACAATGCCATATAATACTCCGCGTTACAAACCCCTCCAGGAATATCAACACCTTTGTGTCGTCTGCAAAAATCAGACAATGTGTCAACACCAACCTATCGCATTAAAGGAAACATAACCCGTAATCGCAAACGTTACAGCGGAAATCTGCCGGCTCGCATGTAACGTGGTTATATTTTGATTTCTCTTGTACCTTCCCAGTCGCCGTAGAGGAACTCCCAGTCCTTCCCTCCCCCCACTTTAACTAGCTGTCTACAAACCAAGCAAAAAAAAAAAAAAAAGCGAAAAGGGTGGAGGGGGGAGGGAAGCCATAGAGCCCTGTGCAGTAACAATGTAGCTTTTCTGTTTCTCCCAGGAACTCCTGCCAGTCTCTGATGTGCTGTACACAACATGTGATCATTCAGACTAAATATTGCATGATCCTCCCCTGTGATCACAGGCTTGCTGTGATCCGGAGACTTTGGCAGCTCCATGCAGACAGGCTTGCACAATAGGAGCTGCAAGGAGTTGCTGTTCCCAGTGCCTAGGTATCAGGGCTGAGTGCAGCCAGTGGCCCTGGAGTCCTGGTCCTGAAGCATGCATTGTGGGAGTGCAGGACTGTGCATGTGAACCAGGGAGGGTTGGTGTGACTTGTGATCTTTAGGAGAACTTTTTTTTTTTTTTTCTGATCTCAAAGTTCAGCCCAGTTGACCTCCCAGCTCTGCACTTCTCTACAACCCCAGTCTTGTCCTTGCAGGGACATGCGAGAGTCTGTGTGCTGTCCCTGGATCACCTCTGTGCCTGGGTCCTTGAAGTAGGAGGCATCAGCGAGTGTCCATCGCAGAGACGAATAAGCCCCCTGGTGCCGCTGCTGCGTTAGTCGCAGAGAAGATCACACACTGCAGGTCAGTAGTTGCAGCATGTTTTATATATATATATTTTTATATTTACATGAACCATAATAACTAGCTGGCATCCAACTTCCTGTGCTCTAAGCTGTGTCTGGTTGCTATGGGATACCGTGATTTGCACGTCAATCTTGCTGTTGTTGCGTAACCTGCGTGTTGCGTTGCTGGCGGGCGTACCTTTATCAGGAATTGTAAACAAAGCCACTCATTCCATATGATTGCATGTAAACGCTGTATATAGGGTTGCCACCTGTCCAGGATTCACCCGAACAGTTTGGGTTTTGAATTATTTGTCCGGGTTTCAGTCCTCCTAAAACCCAGACATAATATTCAAACAGGAACAGGGCTTTTTTTCTGGGGGAACTTGGGGGAACTCAGTTCCACCACCTTTGGCCCAGACCCTTTGGTGCCTACTCACCACAATCGCTTGTAAACACAGAAGTCTGGTTTCTGTGTTTACAAGTGACAGCTCTGCACTCTGTGTGTAACCCCCCTGAACTCTGCACTCTGTATTAGCGCAATTCTGGTATTTAATGCCCCTTTAAGACCCTTCTACTGTTTGTGAAATCTGAACAGGGTCGTGGTTGAGTTCCTGCACCTATTTTCTGAGAAAAAAAGCTCTGAACAGGAATATGGCTCAGAATGGGGCCTGACAGGAGGGTGAGGGGGCACTATGCACGCCACATTACTGTTTTATTTGGAGCCCACAAAGATATCCCGGATCTATTATATTGTATTTATATTGTAAAGCGCTGCGTAAACTGTTGGTGCTATATAAATCCTGAATAATAATAATATTATAATCCTCTAGTCCAGTGGTTCTCAACCTAGGGGCAGGGGCGGACTGACAATTGGGACTTTCGGGCACTGCCCGAGGGCCCCATGCCACTAGGGGGCCCCATCAGGGTTGCCAGGCTCAATAAAACCAGGGACAGTATGTAAAAATCATTTTTTTTTTTTACATCTGTCGCTGATATGTCTTAACCTGACATGCTTTTGATGTGAAAATCCTGAGATTTTATCTGCCCTGCCTCTGTACTGCCTCCTGGTGTGGTGGCCATCTGTAAGCTCAGGGGCCCCATAATCTTCTATTGCCTGGGGGCCCCATGGGTTATCAGTCCACCCCTGCCTAGGGGTTAAATGATAATTTGCCAGGGGTCACCAAATCCTGGGCAATTCTTGAAGCCCCCACCGCTCGCCCAGCCTCTTTGCAGCCACCCAGCAGGGCTGTTCCTGGAGCCCGCGGCGGCCCACTCAGCCTCTTCGCAGGTGCCCATTCAGTTCACAGCATGGAGACTTGAGGTCAGCTGACTGGTGAGGAATGTGAAGTGGGATGGGCTAGAGGAGACCCCATCTCCTGATTTCGGCATAGGTGTCACTGCTGCGAGACACCACAAAGTCAGAGACACAGTGAAGCCGGAGACACAGTGAGTGTGATTATAGTTGCCATTAAAAGGACTCAGGGAGCGCTAAATGTCTGTGGTTTAGGCGCAAATTACTTGTCTTGCCCCGGGTGCTGACAACCCCCACTACAAAAATAATTTTACTGTTAGGGGTCCCCACAACTTGGGAGATTTTTATCAAGGGGTCATGGCACTAGAAGGTTGAGAAACACTGCACTAGTCACTAGTGTTCCCCCCCCCCCCCCCCCCCCCCGCTCCCAAAAATGAAATAAAAATTAAAGTGTTCGGCTTGAAGAAAAAGTGGCAACCCTACCTGTATATAGGGCAGTGCAGAAAGCAACAATAAGCACCCGTTCACACCGGTGCGACTTGTCATGCTATTTGACAGTTCCAAGACAGTTGACAAGCCGCATCCTATTGCCGACAATACAACTATTCTAATTGATGCAACACCGAGGCTGGGTTCACACTGGTGCTAACACAGATTGTGCATGTGATTCGCACCGCATTGCTGTGCAGATCACATGCGATGTCTGTATGATGCAAATTCAGCCATTCAAACTGTATGGCTGAAATCGCATTCGCACCAAAATGAACCCCCTTTTTTTTTGGTTTTCATTGAAATCGGATCACACATGCAATCCGATTCCTGTACCATTTGACAGTTCGCACTGCGATCTTCGAAAAGATTTGGGGGTGTCGTTAAAGGATAGCTAAAGGTTTGTTTTAAACTTCCCTCCTCTGTGCAGTTGGCTTTGCACAGAGTGGCCCCGGTCCTTCTCTTCTGGGGTTCCTCAGCAGTGCTCCTGGCTCCTCCTCTTCTCGAGTGCCCCGTTGGAGAGCTGCTCTCCCTGGGGGCACTCATGCGAGCATCCAACTTCCTGTGCGCTAAGCTTTGTCTGGTTGCTATGGGATACTGTGATTTGCACGTCAATCTTGCTGTTGTTGCGTTGCTGACGGGCGTACCTTTATGAGGAATTGTAAACAAACCCACTCATTCTGCATGTAAACGCTGTATATAGGGCAGTGCAGAAAGCAACACACCCGTTCACCGGTGCGACTTGTCATGCCATTTGACAGTTCCAAGACAGTTGAGAAGTCGCATCCTATTCAGCAATGCAACTATTCTAATCAGTGCGACACTGAGGCTGGGTTCACACTGGTGCGAACACAGACATCACGTGTGATCATAGGCGTGCGCACAGGGTGTGCCTGGTGTGCCCAGGCACACCCTAATCACCCTTTACAGCACAGATTCCCTTTACTGCCCTGGCTCCCTCCTTCCCCCTGCAGTGCTACCAGCTTCCCTCCTCTCCCGCCAGCTGTTGCTGCAAGGATGTTTTAGAATGAGTGGAGGAAGGGGCCGGTCAATATGTAATTGACCACCCCCTTCCTTTTTAGAATGAACATCGTGAGTGATCAGTATTGTGTGTTTGAGCTTTGGGGTGCACACCCTAATGCAATAGGCTGCGCACACCTATGCGTGTGATTCCCACCGCATTGCTGTCGTAACATGCGATGTCTGTGGGATGCAAATTCAGCATGCAGATGCGTATTTGCACCAAAATGGTGAATGTTTTTTTTTTTTGGTCTGCGCTGATATCGGATCACACATGCGATCCAATTCCTGTACCATTTGACAGTTCGCACTGTGAACTATATCCTGCAGGAGGCGGACGTAGGGGAAAAGAGCCAGATGCCTGTCCTACAGGTGGAGGCACCCATTCAACCAAAATTTGCTGGCAGGTTACCCAAGAGTTCAGGGAGGCAAGGCATGGACGGGGGGCCCAACAGAAGTCAGAAATGACACTACACAAAAGGGGTAGGACAAGGAAGACCCACAGCTGGTGAAGCCAAAAAGCAGAAGCAGGTGAACTGTGAACAAGAGGACCAATCAATAATGGAGTTGGCTACATCTGAAACCAAACTGTCTACTGAAGACATTCAAGCACCAGGAAAAACACAACAGGGGGGAACAAAGGGTGGAGAGCGTGCAGAGGGGCAGATAACAATTTGTATCGCACTCCTCAGTGGAAAAAAAAACACTTGCCTACGTTAAGGTGACCAGATTTTTAAAATGAAACCCGGGGACATATTTTTTCTTTACTATTAATGGCAACAATCAGTGACTCTCTGCCCGTCCCCGCCCACCTCACAGCCTCTCAAGTCTTAGGGCCCTTTCACACATCCGTTCAGTTCGTCCGTTTTTTTTGGACGTCCGTTAACGGACCTCAATGCTTCCCTATGGGTTAGCGTCCGTTAGCGGATGAGCATCCGCTAAACGTCCGTTAACATCCGTCTGCGGTAAGCTACGTTTTTTTGGACGGAAGAAAACCCTATTTTTCTTCCATCAAAAAAAACGGAACGGACGAAAAACGGATGAAAAACTGATAAACTGAAGGGGAAAACTGAACGGACGTGTGAAAGAGCCCTAACTCTTCAGGCCTAGGCTACTACTGGAAGATCACTCTGCCAGGGAAGGCAAGGAGATAGGCAGGTGACTGGCCAGGATTTGAGCCAAGGCAGAAGAACATGCGATCGGAGCTGAATGGGCACCCGAAACTGAAGAAATATTCCCTGCACTCCGACCATCACATGATCATCAGAAAGGGGCACAGATAATAAAAAATACAACCCCCCTATGCTAGTAGGCACGGTGGAGCGGGGGGGGGGGGGGGGGGGGTGTAATTCTAGTTTTATTTTATTTTAATTCTGCACCGACTGTCTTTGAAATTGCCCTGCCCCTTATTAAATCCAATCTGGGGACAAAACCAGGGACGGACTTGGTCCGGGGACAGTGTCCTCAATCAAGGGACTGTCCCCTGAAATTGGGGATGTCTGGTCACCCTAGCCTACGTTGCATTTTTTACACCGATTCAGCAGATCAATCACCCCAGGGCTGTCTTAATGAGAGGGCACTCCTGGGCACTGCCCGGGGGCCCTAGCTGCATGGGGGGGGGGCCCTGCACTTTCCCCAAAGCAGCTGGTCCTTGAGCCCCATGATGGCACTGAGAGTGATAGATACACAGGGAAGGCAGTCTGCCTCCTACCTACTTGATGTCTCATTGTAGGGGCCCCAGAGCATTACTTTGCCCAGGGGCCCATGATGCTATTGACCACTTGCTTACTGGGCACATAAACCCCCTTCGTGCCCAGGCGAAATTTCAGCTTCCGGCACTGCGTCGCTTTAACTGACAATTGCGCGGTCGTGCGACGTGGCTCCCAAACAAAATTGGCGTCCTTTTTTTCCCCACAAATAGAGCTTTCTTTTGGTGGTATTTGATCGCCCGTGCGGTTTTTATTTTTTGCGTTATAATGAAAAAAAGAGCGACAATTTAAAAATATATATATATTTTTTACTTGTTGCTATAATAAATATCCCATTTTTTTTATTTTTTTTATATATTTTTTTCTCAGTTAAGGCCGATACGTATTCTTTTACGTATTTTTGTAAAAAAAAAAAAAAAAAAAAATCACAATAAGTGACTGCTTTGCGCAAAAGTTATAGCACCTACAAAATAGGGGACATAATTATGATTTTTTTTTTATATATTTTTTTTTACTAGTAATGGCGGCGATCTGCGATTTTTATTGGGACTGCGATATTGCGACGGACACATCGGACACTTTTGACACATTTTTGGCGCCATTCACATTTATACAGCGACCAGTGCTATAAAAATGCACTAATAACTGTATAAATGTGACTGGCATTGAAGGGGTTAACACTAGGGGGGTGAGGAAGGGGTTAAATGTATTGCCTGGGTGTGTTCTGACTGTGTGGGGGGAGGGGGGTGACTGGGGGAGGTGATGCTGTCTCCCTATGTACAAGAGAAACAGCATCTGTCACCTCACTGACAGGACATGAAGCTCTGTGTTTACACTCAGAGCTCCACGTCCCTGCTCTCTCACCGACGATCGCGTGTACCTGGCGGACATCGCGGCCGCCGAGTACACGCATCGGATCCTCTGTGATGCGTCGGGACTGTTTTTCCCCGCCGTGCGCCACCCTGTGGCGCGCGCGGGGAATTACAAGCAAATCACGTCCAAAGACGTGACCCCGGCGCCTCAGGTCCGCGCTGTTCACGTATTTTGTCAATAGCGCGGACCTGAAGTGGTTAAGATGGCCCCGAATCGCCCTGGAAGAAATTGCCAAAGCTACCGGAGCTGATTGCAGCCCTGTAAAACTCCAGCTGTGAGTTTGGCAATTTCTCCATTTATCGAAGAATGACCATTAAAGGGGTGCAAGAAGGACAACTGCGTAAAGGGAGAGCAGCCAATTTAATACACATGCTATGGAGATGTCCTAAACTCCATTGCTATTGGTCTGGGGTGGTATCTATGATTAATAATGTCTATGAGAGCGGGATGCTTATTATAGGGGTTGTAAAGGAAAAAATGTTTTCCCTAAATAGCTTCCTTTACCTTAGTGCAGTCCTCCTTCACTTACCTCATCCGTCCATTTTGCTTTTAAATGTCTTTATTTCTTCTGAGAAATCCTCACTTCCTGTTCTTCTGTCTGTAACTCCACACAGTAATGCAAGGCTTTCTCCCTGGTGTGGAGAAAGCCTCTTGAGGGGGGATGGGCCGAGCAGTAGTGTCAGGACACACAGCTCCTTTCTCTATCTGCAAATTAGAGAGCGTCCTGACTTGCCTGCTCGCCCCCTCCCCCCTCAAGAGACTTTCTCCACACCAGGGAGAAAGCCTTTCATTACTGTGTGGAGTTACAGACAGAAGAACAGGAAGTGAGGATTTCTCAGAAGAAATAAGGACATTTAAAAGCAAAATGGAAGGATGAGGTAAGTGAAGGAGGACTGCACTAAGGTAAAGGAAGCTATTTAAAGAGGTTGTAAACCGCATATACATATTTTTTTTTAACCTGCAAGGAAAAAGCCATAATGAGCTAGTATGGACCGCATACTAGCTCATTATGAAATACTTACCTCTGAACGAGGAGAAGAGAACTTACCTGGTCCACGCAGAGCGAGATGTCATCTTGACTCAGCGTGTCTTCCAGGTATCGCCGCTCCAGCGCTGTGATTGGCTGGAGTGGCGATGACGTCACTCCTGCGCGTGCACGTGGGAGATTTCAAATCGGCAAGGTCCGGCGCATGCTGGTCCTTTCGCCGTGGATTCCCCCCTGCGCATGCGCCGCTACAATGAGCGGCGCATTGCGAGGGGAATATCTCCTAAACCGTACAGGTTTAGGCGATATTCTTTATACCTACAGGTAAGCCTTATTATAGGCTTACCTGTAGGTAAAAGTAAAAAAAAGTGGGTTTACAAACACTTTAAGGAAAACATTTTTTTCCTTCACAACTCCTTTAAGCCTGGGCGGTCTTCTGGGCAAACTTTTTTTCGGTTTTCATCAGACAAAGGTTCCCTCTTCAAACGGACAAACTTTCCGGCAACAAAAGTCCTACGGTGCAAAGTCCTGCCGTGTGTACAGAAATCCATCGGACTTAAAGCGGAGTTCCAGCTTTTTTATGTTTATTAAAAGTCAGCAGCTACAAAAAGTGTAGCTGCTGACTTTTAATAAACAGACGCCTGCTCCACTGTCCAGCAACGCAGTCACCTGGAGCGTCACCCCCCCCCCCCCTTTACAGGAAGGGGCCGCCTAAGGCGATATGACGAGTCGCCTAAGCGGTCCCTGGACGGAAGGAGGAAGTGGCACAGAAAGTCCCACTCCTACCGAAGCCCCCCCCCCCAAATAAATTACATGGCAAATGTGACATGTAAAGGGGCGATGAGTGGTTAAAGCGGAAGTTCTACTTTTGGGTGGAACTCCCGCTTTAAGTCCAAAGTACAAACACGCATGCTCGGAACCAATGTAAAAGATCAAACAACAATCCAGAAGTTGCCCAAAGGGTGGCGGTAAAGAGATGAAAAACCATGTGATTTTGGGAAAGTTTGCTGAAAAAGTCCTGCCATGTGTATGCATACCAAGTTTACGGCCAGCGCCCTTCCGAACAAAAATCCACGGAAAAGTTTGTTTGAAGTCCGATCGTGTGTATGAGGCTTTAGGGAAATTTTTTTACATAGAGGTTGTTCAGGGAAATTTGAAAAAATAAATATAGAGAAGGTGGTTTGATATTTTGGAGATATGAGGAGATAGGAGAGGTTGAGCGTGTGGGGTTGGAAGGGAGGGAGATCATGGGGTGTTTTTTTCCCCTCCCCCTGAAGATGGGCTTGAGTTGTATGTTGTTTTTGTTGTGTTTGCTGTTTGTATATAAAAGTAATAAAAAGATGACTTTAAAAAAAAGACAACTGCACTTCCAAGTCATCGCATGGGGCTGATAATTTGTGAGTAATTCCGCGTATCTGATATACATTTCAAGACGCCCACAGAAGTAACTGCCCATCAGACGTACATGCAGGGCTGCCATCAGGAATTATGGGGCCCCCCTTACACAGCTTCAGGCATGGGCCCCCTGGAGAACCGGGGGGGGGGGGGGGGTGCTGCCATCTGAAATTGAGAAGCGGGGGGGGTGGGGGCTGCTGCGAATTAAGAAGCGGGGGGGCTTTTACAAAAAAGAAGAAATAAAGAAAAATAAATATGAAAAAAAGGGAGTAGCCATCCGTGGCCCTGGGGACCTCTGGGCCCTTTAATAAAAAGAAAAGAGAGAAAAAAAGGACCTCTGGCCCTTAAAAAAATAAATAAATAAAAAATATATTAAAAAATATTTTTTTTATCAAAAATAAATTTGAAAAAGAGGGGGTTGCCATCTGGGGCCCTGGGGGCCTCCGGACCCTTGGGAGCCTCTGGACATCTAAAAAATATTAAAAGAAAAAAAATTGGCCCTTTAATAAAAAAATAAAAGAAAAATATTAATTTTTATCAAAAAATAAATAAAAAAGAGGGGTTTGCCATCTGGGGCCCTGGGGACCTCCGGACCCCTAAAAAAAAATAAAAGAAAAAAAAATTGGCCCTTTAATAAAAAAAATAAAATAAAAATATATTAAAAAAAAAATATTTTTATAAAAAAAAAAAAAAAAAGAGGGGGTTGCCATCTAGGGCCCTGTGGCCCCCTGGGGACCTCCAGACCCCCTTTTTTTTTTTTTTTTTTTTTTTTTTAGGGGGTTCCCATCCGGGCCCCTGGGGACCCCCGGGCCCTTTACAGGTGTAATGCCTGTACCCCCCTGATGGCGGCCCTGCGTACATGCAGTGTGAAAACAAGAAGGCCAAAAAGATTAAAGCTGCTACAGCCAGAGCTTACTAGAGTCCCTTGAGAATGTAACCAAGGATAGAAGCTACAAAACAGTGTTGTGCTTCCTAAATATAAAATAACTCCCCAACAATCCTGCATCAATGCACTGCATGTTATTTCAGCTTGCAGAATATACAGCTTCATGCTACACAACTAAGCTCATGCTGAATAAAATAAATGATGTATGTTAAATATTAAACTATCTTTTATATAGATATTTACTTCAAAAGCATTTTACTAAAATAAATTTGCTAAAAAACAAAAAAAAAACTTTTTTTTTTTTTTTAACCACTTGCCGCCCACCTTATGCAAAAAGATGTCGGCAAAGTGGTTTCAATATCCTAAGTGGACGTCATATGACGTCCTCAGGATATTGAGCCGCTGCGCGCATCGTGGCGATCTTTGTTGCAGGGTGTCAGTCTGACACCCCGCAACACCGATCTAGATAGAGTCTCCGACAGAGACTCTTTACCACGTGATCAGCCGTATCCAATCACGGCTGATTACGATGTAAACAGGAAAAGCCGGTAATCGGCTTTTCCTCGCTCGCGTCTGTCAGATGCAAGTAGAGGAGAGCCGATCGGCTGCTCCTCTGACGGGGGGGGGGTTTGTGCTGATCGATTATCAGCACAGCCCTCGGAGGATGCCCACACTGGACCACCAGGGATGCCACTAGACCACCAGGGATGCAAAACACAGGTATGCCACCCTAGCAGAGCTGTATCCTGGCCTAGGCCAACAAGGCCCAGGCCTAGGGCAGCACTTTGCAGGGGGGCAGCACGAAAAGAGTCCCCACCGGCTTGCGTTACACTGTTAGGAAAATTAGTCTAGCCCCCCCATAAAGCTGCCGTGCTGCTTCTGGTATGCAGGCAGCCAGCATTCCACAACTGTGGTGGGGGGGGGGCGCTTCCAATTTTGACTGTTTTTTGTCATCCTGGACCACAAACCTTCCTCACTGTGCTATATGTTTCTGCTGCACCATCTACTTAAAGTAGAACTATAGGCAACACTTTTACCATCCCTGTCCCATTGCAAAGATTTCCCTTCACTTCCTGCTCTATGGGAAACCAGGAAGTAAGAGGAAATCTAAGTAAATTAAGGGAATCCATTGCCCCCCCCCCCCCCCCCCGGCCCTCAGAACTAGTGTCCTCACTCGAAAATTTCAGGGCGGGTCTTAAAAAACACAGGGTGTGGCCGTGACAGGAAGGGGTGGGTCATATTTAAATTAGGGGGTGCACAAGTTTAGTCAGGCCTAGGGCAACACAAAACCTAAATACACCTCTGCACTCTAGACCACCAGGGATGACAATGACAGAAATAATGGATGCCAATCAGTGCCCACAATGGGCATCACTGATTGTCGAGCATTGTTTCGCACTGATTGGCATCCATTAGTACAACACATACGTTAGTGCCGCCTATTAGTGCCCATCCGTGCCGCCTATTAGTGCCCATCCGTGCCGCCTATTAGTGCCCATCCGTGCCGCCTATTAGTGCCCATCCGTGCCGCCTATTAGTGCCCATCCGTGCCGCCTATTAGTGCCCATCTGTGCCGCCTATTAGTGCCCATCATCAGTGCCCATCAATGCCACCACATCAGTGCCACCTCATCGGTGCCCATCAGTGCTGCCTTATCAGTGCCCGTCAGTGCAGTACCATCAGTGAAGGAGAAAACATACTTATTTACAATGTTTTATAACAGAAACAACGTTTTTTTTTTTCAAAATTTTCGGTCATTTTTTTTTTGCAGAAAATAAAAATCCCAGCTGTGATAAAATACCACCAAAAGAAAGCTCTATTTGTGGGAACAAGATGGTAAAAATGTAGTTTGGGTACAGTGTAGTATGACTGCGCAATTGTCATTCGAAGTGCAACAGCACTGAAAGCTAAAAATTGGTCTGGGCGTGAAGGTGTATAAGTGCCTGGTATGGAAGTGGTTAAATCATTATTCACCTTGTGTACATCTGTGCGACCTGAAGGGAAGGCCGGAGTTCAATTTGCTTTAAAGACGCACAGTAGTATTTGGTTGCTTTTAATAAAAGGTTTTGCAGCTTGTGGTCATAATAACTGCATCCACCTTCTTTCTTGGCCTCCCCCTTAAATTTCCCTGCATAGAGTACATTGGCTCATGTATTAATGAATGGACAAAGATTTCCGTGTATGAGCGCTTTAGAGGGTTTAGTAGTAAATGAGTGACACAGAAAGCAGCAGTGTGTGCGCTAAATGCAGCCATTGGGCTTTGGGTTAACAAGTGCGTGCGTGTGTAGGAAAATAAACCTTGAATGACTGGCTAGAGACGGGTTTGGAATGCTGGGTATTACTGGCATCTCATCAATGGCTCTTTTAATTCCTGTTTGGTTTGTCCCAGCAGAGATGGATTCGATCAGCCTAGCAGTCATGAAGATCGCCACGGAGCGGGAGCAGAAGGGGGAAATAGACATCATCGGAGACCAGCTAAGGTGGGAGCTGACAAAATCGATTGACTTGTAAACTTGATTGTGTTTTATTATTTATTTGTGCCCAGTTACATTTTGAAGTCCATTGTAGTAAAGAAAACCCCATGTCTGATAAAAGGCAAAGTACTTTTTGTCGACTCTTGCTTTGATAAATACACCAAATGTGGGCAGCAGCCCTTTAAAATGAGCCTACCATATTTCCCTGAAAATAAGCCTGGGTCTTATATTAATTTTGGCAACAAAAGACACAGTAGGGCTTATTTTCGGGGTAGGTCTTACCATGTAATGTGCTGTTTTCCCTCCCCCTCTTCTTCCCTGCTGGACAGGAATCCCCAGTGTGGACTGAGTTAAAATGCTTGTAAAATCCCATAATCCACTCTATTACAGTAGTATATAATGTACAATGGCTGTGCTTCTGTAATATACCGTATTTATCGGGGTATAGCGCGCTCCCGCGAATAGCACGCACCCCTAAAGGTGCCCCCATTCCTGTGGAAAAAAAGTTTTTTGTACTTACAGTTTTGGTGTCTTGCGCGGCGTCCATCGGCGGCTTCGGGTGTCCTCCTCGTCGGGTCCGGCGTCCGTCTGCGGCTTCGGGTGTCCTCTTCGTCCTTCTGCGGCGTCCTCCTCGTCCTTCTGCGGCGTCCTCGCTTTCTCGCGCCGATTTCGAATACTGCGCCGGCATATACCGAGCGCAGTACACTCGCGCTGACGTCCTGGACGTACAGGACGTGAGCGCGAAAGGAGCCGAGCCTGCCCGACTATACGCGAGTGTACTGCGCTCGGTATATGCAGGCGCAGTAGACTCGTGAATAGTCGGGAGGCTCGGCTCCTTTCGCGCTACGTCCTGTACGTCCAGGACGTCAGCGCGAGAGGAGCAAATTGCCCGACTATACCCGAGTGTACTGCGCTCGGTAATGCAGGCGCAGTAGACCGTGAATAGTCGGGCAGGCTCGGCTCCTTTCGCGCCACTCTACGTCCAGGAGTCAGCGCGAGAGGAGCCAAATCTGCCCGACTATACCCGAGTGTACTGCGCTCGGTAATGCCGGCGCAGTATTCGAAATAGACGCGGGAAAGCGGCTATCGGCGTATACCGCGCACCCACGATTTTGCCCTGATTTTCAGGGCAAAAAAGTGCGCGGTATATGCCGATAAATACGGTAATTGTGCCAAATACCTTTTTTTAAAAGCGCCGCTCTGCGGTTCTATGACCCGCCGGTGCTCTCTTCCCTGCATTTATATTACAGAAACACATGCATTGTATAGATTGGATTATAAGATTTTACAAGCATTTTAAACTAGGGCTTATTTTCGGAGTAGTGCTTAAATTGCAGCCCTCCCGGAAAATAACGCTAGATCTTATTTTTGGGCTAGGTCTTATTTTCGGGGAAACGTGTGTAGCACTACCCACGGAGGAGCTGCTGGATGTTTGGGCTGCACATTACCTCATGGCTCCTACGAATTCCTAGGGGTGAATGATGTGTTTTGCATATAGTAGAAATAAAGGAATGTCCATGACAGGTGCTCTTTGCTGTGCTCTTTATTACACAGCCGGGTAAAAACACTAAACTTGTGGTGAGGAAAGTAAAGTTGAAGAAGAATAGCAGATTCAGGCGTAATGATATGGAAACAGTCCTGCTCCCAAGTGTAACACCTCTCTGCACCACTCCTGCCGGAGTGGGCTTAGCGTACCCGGACAGGCCTCTCTCACTGACCTGGCAGCCGGGGTATCACTCGGACAATTGTAGGATAAAGTCTCTGCCACAGACCCTCCTCGGTGAGCCTCAGAAAGATACCTCTGCCATAGGCCCTCTCTGGATTGGGTTCTTGGAGATATGCCTCCTCGGATGAGTTACGCCTGGATCTCCTCCAACTTGTCGCCCAACTTGTCGCCCAACTTGACAGGGGATCAATCCCTCAGTGTCTGGGTTCCTCTATCCCCGGTGGTTTGTTCAGGCCCTTTTGGACCGCAAGCCTCTCTATGGTGCCCCTCAGACTGACTCCCCACCGAACAGCAGTACAGCTTGGGATCCTCAAAGGTGGGGACCCAGTCACTCACTGGGTCCCCGTCGCTGTTCAGATGCTCCGGGCCAGCATGGCCCCGAAACCAGGAACACCGGCCGGGCCAGCATGGCCCCGAAACCAGGAACACCGGCCGGGCCAGCATGGCCCCGAAACCAGGAACACCGGCCGGGCCAGCATGGCCCCGAAACCAGGAACACCGGCCGGGCCAGCATGGCCCCGAAACCAGGAACACCGGCCGGGCCAGCATGGCCCCGGAACCAGGAACACCGGCCGGGCCAGCATGGCCCCGGAACCAGGAACACCGGCCGGGCCAGCATGGCCCCGGAACCAGGAACACCGGCCGGGCCAGCATGGCCCCGGAACCAGGAACATCGACCAGGTAGGCCATAAAGCCGGGGGGGCCGTGATGTGGCCACCCTAAAGGTGGGTGCCACACTGGATGAAGAAGACCCAGAACTAATGGCGTCTGCCTCATAAATACCCCTCCCAGCATGCACAGCAAGGTCAAACCCTCCTGATTGGCTGCTGGGAAAGAGCACCCAAACCTTGACTCCACTGCTGCCACCTGCAGCACCGGGGCTGGAAGAACACCCCAGTACAACAGAATAAGCCTGCAGCACAGCCAAGCTAAGACAGAGACCCTGTTCTGCACTTAAAGCGGAGCTCCACCCAGGAAAACAACATTTTCCCATGTTGTTTAAAAAAATAAAAACCTGAAAAAAAAAAAAAAAAAAAATACTCACCCGAAATACCAGTTGCTATGCGGAAGTCCGTAATCTGCCTCTTCCACTCCGCGGAGCCTTTTCTTCTTGTCCTTCTCCTTGTGAATGGGGCACGCTGCTTTCTGGGAACTGTGTGTGTTCTCAGAGAGCAGCCGCCCATTCACAAGCCAGCGTGAGACTCACGCAGGCGCAGTAGGAAATGGGCAGTGAAGCCGTACGGCTTCCCAGCCTGTTACCCATAGTGTGAATGGCGGCGCGGGACCCGGAGCGATCGTGGGACCGGCATCGGGGGGGCCCATCAGCGCGGGCAAGTAGGACAAGGTAAGTGTCCTTATTTAAAGTCAGCAGCTACACTGTTAGTAGCTGCTGAAAAAAAAAAAAATTGCGGCTGGAGCTCCGCTTTAACAATCTGGATCAGAGTCTAACTACACTCTGATTTTACCCTTAATTTTTACTTGCCCTGGTACCAGGCGCTACACACGGTAACTGTTTCCAGTGAAAGGTATTGCTAATACTACATCATACAAAGACATTTTACACAATTGCGCACTTTTAACCTTGTGGAACCAGTTTAGGGAAGGCCCTTTCCTGTTCCAGCATGATAGTGCCCCTGTGCTCAAAGCCAGCTCCATAGAGCCATGGTTTGATGAGTTTGGGGTAGAGTAACTCAAGTATGCATTCCCAACCTTGGGCAACTGTTTTCTGTTCCAGCATGATTGTACCCCTGTGATCAAAGCCAACTCCATGGAGACATGGCTTGTTGAGTTAGCTGTGGAGGAACTTGCGTGGCCTGCACAGAGCATTAACCATAACCATACTGAACACCTTTGGGATGAATTAGAAGCCAGATCTTCTCTTTAAACATCAGTACCCAATGATGGAGGTTTACGCTTCCAAACTTGGCTCAACAGTCTCTGTTCCAGCATGACTGTGCCCTTGTCATTTAAGCCATCTGGCATGGGTGGACTCCACTTCATAGAGACATGGTTTGATGAGTTGGCTGTGAAAGAACTCAAAATTGTACTTCCAACCTTGGCCAACAGTCTCTTTTCCAACATGTCTGTGTACATGTGCTCAAAACCAGTATCATAGAAACATTGTTTGAGTTTTTGGTGTGGAGGAGCTCAAGTGTTTACTTTTCAACCTTGGCCAACAGTTTTCTGCTGCAGAATGACTGTGGCCCTATGGCCAAAACCAGCTCCATAGAGACGCGATTTAATGAGTTAGTTATGAAGGAACTCAAGTTTTCACTTCCAACCTTGGCCAGCAGTCTCTGTTCCAGCATGGCTGTGCACCGGTTATTCACGCCAGATCCATAGAGACATGTTTTGATGAGTTTGAGGTGAAGGAACTCAAGTACGCACTTGCAACCTTGGGCCTACAGCTTTCTCTTCCAACTTGACTGTGCCGTTGTGTTCAAAGCCAGCTCCACAAAGACATGGTTTGATGAGTTTTAGGTGAAGGAACTCAAGTATGCACTTACAACCTCGGGCAACAGTTTTCTGTTCAAGCATGGCTGTGCCCCTGTGCCCAAAGCCAACTCCAAAGAGACATGGCTTGATGAGTTAGCTGTGTAGGAGCTTGAGTGACCTGCTTAGAGCGCCAACCTCAACCCTACTGACCACCTTTGGGATTAGAAGACCAATTGTAAGCTAGAATTTCTAGCACCTATTTACACTTCCACCCCTGTGCCTCTGTGCTCAAAGCCAGCCCTATAGAGACATGGTTTGATGAGTTGGCTGTGGAAGAAATAGTGATGAGCGGAATACGCCATATTCGATTCTGCGATATTTCACAAATATATAGAAGAACATTCGCGAAATATTCGTTAATATCGAATATTCGTGATATTTTATCAAAAAATTTTTTTTGCAAAATTTCGCTAATGCGAATGCGAAATTGATTGCGACATTCTCGTCAACATGCGAAAACGGAGATAATTTCCTGGATTACTAAACTAATATTCACTAAACACTAAGGCCTCGTACACACGATCGGACATATCCGATGAAAATCCGGCCCTCCATGCCATTCCATCGGATATGTGGCCGATCGGGAGTTTGATCCGATGGCGTGTACACACCATCTGGATCAAATTCCCGCCGCCGGACGGCGCGGTGACGTGGCGGTGACGTTACTTTTTGCTTTCAAGCCAACGTCACCGCATCCAGGAAGTTAAACACTTCCCAGCAGCATGCATAAGCCGAATCCATTCGGGGGTGCCTTGTGATGTAAGGCAGAGTGGGGGACGACAACTGTCTGCTGGTAAGTGTACTTAACCAGCAGACATGTCGGGCGGACAGATTCCCACCGGATAGATTTCAAAGCACTGCTTTGAACATCTGTCGGGTGGGGAAATCTGTCCGCTAGCCCACACACACTGGCCCTTTTGAGCGGAGATGTCATAATGCTGAAACGGTCGCGATCGAAATTGACCGCTTTCAGCGGACATATCCCCCGTGTGCACTAAACGAGGCCTTAACTCTACTTACACAAACTTATATGACTAAACTAAAGCTAATTTTTTTTTTTTTTTTTTTTTTTTATACACAAAACACAGAAGTGCAGAGAAAGTATTTGCGAATATTCAGCAACATAAAAGGATCGCCTCAGCTACTCGGCCCAGGGTCTCTAATCATACCAGCAATGCTTTTAGACGTCGATGGAGATCACTAGGATGTGATCTGTTGTAAAAATAAATTTGAAAAAATACGAATATTCGCAATAGCGAATATTCACCGCAATATTCGATTTATTCGCGAATACTCGAATATGCAATATTCGTAACTCGTAATATGTTTTGCAATGCGAATATTCGTGAGCAACACTATGGAGAAACTCAAAATTGCACTTTCAACCTTGGCCAACAGTCTCTGTTTCAGCCTGGCTGTACACCTGTGTTCAAAGTTCCAGCAGAACTCAAAGCCAGTTCCATAGAACCCCGGCGCACCGGATGGTTTGATGATCGCGGCCGTTTACCAGGTGATCGGAACGTCAAGTATGACGGCGCGCACTGTAAACAACCGGCGTCATGATGACGCAACAGTTCCTCCCTCTCCTTCTTCAGTGTGCGAGGAGAGGGGGGGGGAGCGGGTGTCAGCAGCGAGCATGGCTGGCTGTGACAAATGCTCACAATCCAGCCAACTCCAAAGAGACATCCCAGCTCTGCAATCCCCCCAGTACCCAGCTGTACCCAGCACCAGCAACCCCCCAGTAGGCACCCAGCTTACCCCAGTGACCAGTGCTTAGAGCGCCAATACCCCAGTACTCAACAATACCCCAGTACTGACTCCACCAATTTGGGATTACTCGGAAGACCAATACCCCAGTAAGCTCGGCAATTTCAGTACTCGGCAATACCCCTATTTGCAATACTTCCACGCCTGTACTGCAATACCCCAGTACTCTGTGCGCAAAGTACCCCAGTACTCAATACCCCATACTCGGCAATACCCCAGTACATGGCAATACCCCAATGATCCAGTACTCGGCTACCCCAGTGGAGAAACTCGGCAAAATTGCAATACTTTCAGTACCAGTACTGGCAATACCCCAAACTCCAGTCTCTGCAATACCCCAATTCAGTACTCGGCAATACCCCAATACTCCAGTACTCGGCAATACCCCAATACTGTGTTCAAAGTTCCAGCAGTACTCGGCAACCCCAGTACCCCAGTACTCCATACCCCAATACTCCCTGGTTTGACTCGGCAATACCCCAATACTCCAGTACTCGGCAATACCCCAATACTCCAGTGGAGGAGCTTATTTTTGCACTTCCAACCTTGGCTAACTGTTTTCTGTTCCAGCAGGACTGTGCCCCTGTGCTCAAAGGCAGCTCCATAGAGATACTATTTAAGGACTCTGGCAATGGACCCCAATACTCCAGTACTGGCAATACCCCAATACTCCAGTACTCGCGCAATGACTTCAACCCAATACCGAACACCTTTTGGAATATCCAGTACTCGGAAGACCCCAATTATGATCCAGTATTTCTCGGCAATACCCCAATACTCCAGTACCTGCAATACCTCACAAATGCTGTTTTGGCAATACCCCAAATGAGCAATACACTCGGCAATACCCCATACTCGGCAATACGCAATACTCTGCAATACCCCAAATCCAGTACTGTGGAAAGCCTTCCAGTACTCGGCAAACCCCAATGGCAATAGCCTCAATTTGGGAACCCCAGTACTCGGGAATCAACTCCAGTATCGGCAATACCCCAGTATGGCAATACCCCAATACTCCATTTTTGTGTTCTTAACAATAGGCCCCATACACACGATCGGACAGTAGTATATATAACACCGCGCTGTTCGTAAAAATAAGCAGAAAACAAAATAGGTCCGCGGACCATTTCCATCGGATATGTGAAACAGAAAAAGAAATCTGGAGAATAAATTTAAAAGATAAACCGATGCTACTGCTTATGTGCTCCTTTACACACCATCGTATATAGATCAAATAGCAGTCAGAAACCTATTCGCCGCCGATAGGACACAATGCGATAATGTGACAGGTTGACAAGCCGCCGCGATCCACCGCCAATAAAACGTCACCTTTTGAAGGCTTACCAGGAATGGGGATCTGAAAACATATACTCATCAGATCTAGCAGGCTTCATGAATATCGCCGAATCCAAGTGTATTCGGCAGCGGCGCTGGGATATCGGCGGTGAAGGGGAACGACATTTGTCTGTTTTTAGGTGAAAAAGTAAGTGTACTGGTAATGCCTGTTGCAGCAGTCCACAAAATGTCGGGCTTTGGACAGATTCCCACCTAGGATTTTTAGATTTCAAAGCTTGTCTTTTTCCATTTATTGCAAAAAATAAAAATCGCAGAGACAATCAAATACCATCAAAAGAAAGCTCTATTTGTGGGAAGAAAAGGATCAAATTTTGTCCGCTGGGAGCCCATACGTCGCACATGACCGCGGAGATGTCTGCTGAACGACGCAGTCCGAATTGTAAAACACCTTTGGGACCGTTTTCAGCGGACATATCCCCTCGTGTGTACGCGGCCTAAGTGGTTAATATAAATATTTTTTGGGGATATTTATTACAACATTTTAAATATATTGTTTTTTTTTCAAAATTGTTGCTCTTTTTTTGTTTCTAGCGCAAAAAAATAAAAACCGCAGAGGTGATCAAATGCCACCAAAAGAAAGCTCTATTTGTGGGGAAAGAAAGGACATTAATTTTGTTTGGGTGCAATGTCGCACAACCGCGCAATTGTCAGTTAAAGTGACACTGTGCCGAATCGCAAAAAATGGCCCGGTCATAGGGCAGCCAATTCTTCCGGGCCTGAAGTGGTTAAAAATCACCTTACTAGCTTCTGTTCTGTAGATACTAAAACAGGCCTTTCTAAAGCACTTGCCAAGTAAGAGGGTCTTCCTTTATGGGAGTATCTTACGAAGAGTTAAGCTGCCAGTGCAGTAGACCAAAGGAGATGTCAGGAATGCCATATTCCATTGAACAGGCTACCAGTAATATGACTCAGTCTCTCTGCAGGCTTCTAGTAAAGGACATACCGTATATACTCGAGTATAAGCCGACCCAAATATAAGCCAAGACACATAATTTTATCACAAAAAATGGGAAAACGTATTGACTCGAGTATAAGCCTATGGTGTCCATCTGCATGCATCACTATGCCCATGCCTCGCTGTGCCCATGCCTCGCTGTTTCCATGACTAGACTGACGTTTAACATGGGAGTCTATGGAAAGGGTGACCGGTTTGAAAAATCGGTGCTCCCCGCCGTAGGTCCTCCAGACAACAAACTTTGCACACTTGTAGAGGAAAAATGGGGCTACATGTGTGCCAAGTTCCGGGTCCAGAAAACCTACGACCGGCCAGTATAAGGTCCCTGTTTCAAAATTACTGGAGAAATTACCATTGGGAGTCTATTGTTGCGGAAGGGGTGCCTGGCTTTGAAAAATTGGTGCTCCCCGTCCGTACAGGGACCGATCGTAGGACAGGGTTCACCGGGTGCTTTGCACCGAGGAGCCTGCAGAGGTGGGGGCGCCGGGACACGTGGGCAGAGTTCTCTCCTAGCCCCTCCTTCTCTCCTTGTTTGTGTCCTTGGTATTTAGGGCCAGAACTGTCTGTAGTCTCACCGTAGTCTCTGATTCCTTTCGCTATACTCTGAAAATGGTAGTCTCTGACAATCTCCTTTACTGTGTCTGTAGTCCTGACCATCTAGCGTTAAATACGTTTCATGTCTGCAGTCTCTGACCTCCTGTACTATGTCTGCAGATTTTTCATTTCCTGTACTATGTGCATGCAGTCTCTGACATCTCCTGTACTATGTCTGCAGATTATGGAGCTCTGACCATCTCAACTGTGAGCTATGTCTGACCCAGTCTCTAACATCATAGCTGTACTATGTCTGCAGATCCATAAACTAAATGTAATGTAAAATCTGCAGTATATTTTGCATTTGTATGGTGCTGCAGGGATTTGGTTAAAATGTTTCTAAAGTCAAAATGTTACTTTTGTATAGAATAGGAAACAATTCTAACCCCCTGATGTATCTCCTGGGGAGATTCACCCTTTCTATATCCTGGCGACCATAGGAGGGGATTTCCCTTCACTTCCCACCTCTGAATTTGGAATGGAATTTCCCCAATTGTTAAGAGATTATGGGCCAGATTCAGATAATGAGAGTATCTTTCCTCTGGAGTAACGTTTATTTACGTTACCTGAAGACTCAGCGCGCGTAATTCATAAACGTTGGCAGAATGGCATGGGCAGGCAAAGCAACGTACAGGTACGTTGCTTTGAATCTGCCGCTTAGCTCGCGAAAGCCGCAAGCTCCGTGACAGGACAGTGATCTACTGCTCCCTGTAAAAGGGAGCAGTGATCACTGGTAGCGCAGCCCCCTCACAGTTAGAATCACTCCCTAGGACACCCTTAACTCCTTCCTCGCACCCTAGTGGTCAACGCCTTCACTGACCGTGTCATTTACACTGTAATCAATGCATTTTTATAGCACTGATTGCTGTATAAATGTGAATAGTCCCAAAATGGTGTCAAAACTGTCCGATGTGTCGGCCGCAATAACCCCAATTTTGTAGACGCTACAACTTTTTTGAAATGCCCAGGAGGTCAAGTGATAATATACGGCTCATGGAGGCATTTAATGATTTTCTCCATGGGCAAAAATATGCAGGAAGACCAGCCGGGAAAGGAAGCAGGGTATCGGCCTAACCATTGTGCCAGGGTCAAGTGCTGGGGTACTCCACCGGAGTGCTTCAGACATTCAAAAAAAAATAAATGACCTGCGGCCAAGGTAGGGGCAATATACGTCCACCATTAGAATGGCATGAGAGGGGCAGTCAGGATGGTGGTCCCCCATGTCCTGTCACCCTGACCGCGGAGGAGGAGGTGGTCGCCCGCTGCCTGGACAGGGAGCAGTTGGAGGGGGTCCAATCGGCTATGACCCCCTCCGCTAGAGGAAGGCTCCAGGACAGGTAAGTGATTTTTACCCCCTTTTTGGTGTGTTGCATCGATCCGGGATGAGGGGGTGGGCTACATGTGCCAAGTGTCCGTGGGACCACCAACATGTGTCTGCTTTGTGTCATCCACAGATGACGGTGCTGGGCCATCTCGTGCCGGCCAGTCCACCCCAACCCCCCAACGGGATGCTGAAGACGAGGCCCTGTGTAATGTAAACACAGGCAGAGGAAGTGAACAGGAGATGTCACCTCTCCTCTCGGCTGTATTTTCAATCCGGCGAGAGGAGAGGAGACATCACAAATAAGTTGCACAACACTACACTGACACCAGTACACATAGGCACATTAACCTCTTCAGATAACCCCCCCCAGCCCCCTATCACAGTGTCACTAATAGGGCGTTGTGCAGTGGGGGAGGTCAGGCTGATATCCGGCACTTGACAGCACTGTTCGAGACAACACTGCTGCCATTCGGGAAGAGGGGAGTGTCAGCGGCAACGTGACCAGCGGCACAATATCACCCGCCAGTTGAGTGATGTCAGGCCCAAACAAATTTGTATCTGAGCCGTATCGCTGTGGCATTAGGTCCAGGGCATGCAGCCAACAGCTCCCAGGAGTGGCCCACCCGGGATCTAATAAAGGTTTAACCTCCTCCTGATGCCCCCCCACCGCCCTATTTAACCACTTTCACCCACTCCCTCCAGGCAGATGAGGAGCCCGAGAGTGCCCACAAGGAGGAGCCCCCGTCATCCCAGATGAGGGTTTTTTTTATTTTCTGGATCGCTGTATTATTTGTCACTGTTGCCGCTATACTCAGACATGAGTTTTTGTTTATTTTTTATTATTATTGTTTATACTCAGGACATGAGTTTTTGTTTATTTTTTATTATTATTGTTTATACTCAGACATGTGGCTGAATACATTTTGGCCTAAATGTTTGACTATTTAGTTTATTCTATTATTGTTTATACTCAGGACAAAAAGTGAGAAAATATTTTGTTTTTTTGGGTTCTCAGGTTATGAATTTTCGGTCCTTTTCCATTTATATCGCAAACGTTGCAGTGTGAATGGTGAGTGAATATCGCAGAGGGTGGACAATCTGAAAGTAAGGGGTGTACCATCAAAAGAAAGCTCTATTTGTGGGAAGTGACCCCACGGCTGAAGAATGACGTGTGAAATTTTGTTTGAATGGAGCAGTAACACGTCATTGGGGCACTTGACCGCTGGCAATTGTCTGTTAACGCAACGCAGTGCCGAATGCTGTAAAACACCTTTGGGCTAATCCAATAGCATGTGCATATGGTGTTGGTCCAGGGCTTAAGTGGTTAATATAAACGCGTGCATTTTTGGGGGATATTTATTTAACAACATTTTAAATATATTGTTTTGGTTTAGTTCCAAAATGCCTACGGCGAGGACCCTCCTGCTCTTTTTTTGTTTCCATAGCGCAAAAAAATAAAAACCGCAGACTGGGTGATCAAATGCCACCAAAAGAAAGCTCTGGCATTTGTGGGGAAAGAAAGGACATTAATTTTGTGTGGGTCGGGGGTCAGGTCATCACGTATGTCAATCGCAGGCCTTTTCTCATACCGCGCAATTGTCAGTTAAAGCGACACTGTGCAGCGATGATCGCAAAAAAATGGCCCGGTCATGGGGAATACAATAGGGTCCCCCCAATTCTTCAAGGCATCGAAACGGGACTCAGGAGCCCGAAGTAGTTAAAAATCACCACTCCACGGGTTTTATGTGGGCTTCTGTTAAGTAGATAATAAAACAGGCCTTTCTAAATCTCCTCTGGTTTGGGGGTTCCGGAAAGGAGTATTAGATGGGGTCTTCCTTGCATATGCAGAGTATCTTAGGTAAAAGACAGGAGAGTTAAGCTGCCAGTGCAGTAGACTTCTGTTGTGCATCACGGGAGGAGATGTCAGGAATGCCATATTCCATTGTCACTCACCAACAGGTTACCAGCAATATGTCCCCATACAGTCTGTTCGAATTCTGCTGGGATGGGGCTTCTAGTAAAGGTATATGACATAGCTGTATGGCTACTCGGGTGTATAAGCCGACGTGCCAAATATAAGCCGTTGGGCATCAGACACATAATTTTATCACAAAAAAATGGGAAAACGTACGTTGACTCGAGTATAAGCCTATGGTGTCCATCTGCGGTATATGTGCCTCGCTGTGCCCATGCACTGGGGGGCTGAAGGGCCCATGCCTCGCTGTGCCCATGCCTCGCTGTTTCCATGACTAGACTGACATTTAACATGGGAGTCTATGGAAAGGGTGCCCGGTTTGAAAAATCGGTGCTCCCCCGCCGTAGGTCCTCCAGACAACAAACTTTGCACACTTGTAGAGGAGAAATGGGGCTACATGTGTGCCAAGTTCCGGGTCCAGAAAACCTACGACCGGCCAGTATAAGGTCCCCAAAATTACTGGAGAAATTACCATTGGGAGTCTATGGAAGGGGTGCCTGGCTTTGAAAAATTGGTGCTCCCCGTCCGTACAGGGCCGATCGTAGGCAGGGTTCACCGGGTGCTTTGCACCGAGGCGCCTGCAGAGGTGGGGGCGCCGAAGTGGCAGAGTTCTCTCCTCCCTCCTTCTCTCCTTGTTTGTGTCCGTCCAGAACTGTCTGTAGTCTCTGACCGTAGTCTCTGACCATCTCCTTTACTATATCTGTAGTCTCTGACCATCTCCTTTACTAGGTCTGCAGTCTCGGACCGTCTCATATACAGAGTCTGCAGTCTCTGACCATCTGCTTTACTATGTCTGCACACAGTCTCTGACCATCTCCTGCAAGTTACTATGTCTGTAGTCTCTGACCATCTCCTTTGTCGCTATGTCTGTAGTCTCTGACCATCTCCTGCTTACTATGTCTGTAGTCTCTGACCATCTGGAGTAAAGATAAAGCAGCTTTACTATGTCTGTAGAAATAACTTCTGCGCCGGACGGACCAGATACGCGCGGCGCATGTAGCCAGCGTATGGTCTGCTAATCCGTCTCTGACATCTCCTGAAAAATACCTATTTGCATATGTCTGCAGTCTCTGAACATCAATGGGCGCTGTACTGATGTCTGCCCAGCGAAAATAAGCGCTGACATCTCTGGCTGTCGGAACTATGTCTGCAGTCTCTGACCATCTCCTGTATGGGCGCATGTCTGTAATATGTCTGGTACGGGCTCTTTCTAACATAGACTCTCTAACAGAAGCCCTCTCCGTGTCCATCAGAGAGGTCCCCCCTCCAGGTACGCGGCCAATCCAAAGTACTCCAGCGCAAGTGTTTCTCTTCCTGTATTTTGTTTATTGTTAAGAGATTATGTAGGGATCCCAGGGTAATGAAGACTTCGTAGGGAAGCAGCTCTGTGGTTGAGTTAGTAAAATGACTATGCCCATGTGGGGGCACCAAAAATATTTCTGCACCCAGGCGCCTGTGACCCTAGGATCGGTCCTGCGGCTGTAGGTCCCCCGAACAACAATCTTTGCATCTTTGTAGAGGAAGAGCTACATGTGTGCCAAGTTTGGGGTCCAGGGGACCTACAGCCGGCCGGTACCGCGTCCCCAAATTTCGGGAGATCAGTCGCAAAAAGCTGACTCGAGTATAAGGCCGAGGGGGGGCATTTTCAGCACAAAAAAGTGCTGAAAAACTCGGCTTATACTCGAGTATATACGGTAATTGCAGGAGCAAGGTGATGGGAATTCTTATGCCAATAAGATGAATATCGCTACCAGGAGAGACATTTTTTACAGTAGTTCTAGAATATAATGTCTGGCTGCAGATCCAAGCGAGTCGTTTTTTTGTTAAACTGAACACTTCTGTAACCTTTAATTCATGGTCACTCAGGACAGCCGGTGTGATGCAGTTTGGCCTTGGAAATCTGCTGAAAAGCAATGTGTCTCCAGCGCTAGGCGGGGTTGCTCTGATTGATGGCGGCCTTGAAAGTGCTTGAGGGCTTTGTCCGAAAATAAAACGTATATAAATATTGCCGCACTTATAGACTAACAATAGCGGCCAGCACCACAATTGACATATATTGTGTAATAATTAACCAGTGTTGCGCTCAATTAAAATATGAATACACAAATACAATACATATATAAAGTACACAAATTAAGAGGTGATTGGTTCAAGTCCCAGAAACCTATTGATCGGGTAAAAGTGTCCAAACAGGAGCCACCGAGGAATACCCCCTACATATTAGCAGTCCTCATAAATGGCCATTCATGATTATCAATCCGTAAACGGTGTCTACCACCAACGTGACGATGTCCACCACAGATAATGTTGGGTATGCTTACCGAAAAATATGGCCCCAAATACCTGTAGCAGACTTGCTCCTGTTGAGCTGGCGCTGCTTTAAATTTAGAAGGGGCTCTGACTGTTAGTTAAAGGGAAAAACATTTTTTTTTTTTTGATGAAATTGACATAACAGTTAACTGATTCCTTTTAAAAATTGATTAAAAATAGATAAAAATCAATTCATATAATGTGCCTGCAGTTTCAGTTTTGTTTTTTCATCTAGTTTCATGCTTCTGTGAAGGACAGAGACACAAAGCCAATACAGGGCAGTGTTTGTTTTTAAAATGAAACTGATTGGTTCTGAGGGGTTTTAGACACACAGTAATCACACCTCCTTGATTAGAGACCACAGAGAGAAGCTCCCAGTACTTTTTTCATAAGGAAACAGACAACCAGGAAGTGTGCAGAACAGAGAAGGATTACAGCAAAAACGAACAATGAGGACATGAAACCAGGACTGCATTAGGGTCAAGGAAGCTATTTAGCTAAAAAATTATTTTCCTTTAGTGACCCTTTAACTCAGACGCATATCATTTTGGCTAAATTTGGCTTTTGTTTCAGCCGTGGCTGAGCTGAGAGTGACCACCATTGTTCGCCTGGGGTGTTGTTACCACCCCATGCCAAGGGTGGCAGCAGCTAAGTCGGGTGATAGTGGGTGTTTTCTCCTCGGCAGCCAATCCGTGGCTGTTGGTCCTCCCACTGTGCATGCTGGGGAGGGGTACTTAAGGAACGAAGACGCCACTGAACAGAGGTCGTTGATCCTTGGTCTGTTGTCCCACCACCTCATGGCCCTCCTGGCCGGGGGTGCGTGCTCCTACAATTCTGGCTCCGGGACCACGTTTGTTTTGGGGTTGTGATCTGTTGAATAGGCTAGGGTGACCACGCGTCCCGGTTTGCCCGGGATCGTCCCGTAATTTACATATTTGTCCCGTGTCCCGGGAGCCTTCAAATCGGGACAATAGAGTGTCCCGGAATCAGTGCCTGCCAGTCTGCCACACTCGCTGCTGGCTGCCGCAATGCCGCTGTAATGTAACCATTTGAAATCACTGGTTGCTAGGGCCGCCCTACCGCTTAGCGTGTAGCAACCAGTGACGTCACCCGTGTGTGTCCCGCTCTCTCTGAGTCTCCGACTCCACCCCCACCTCCTCCTCCTCCAGCTGTCAGCCGCAGTTCTTGCAGCAGAGAGAGCAGCAGCTGGCAGAGACAGTGAGTCACCTACCGCGGGCGCGGCACGCACAGACCAAGACCTCCTCCTCCCCAGACCTCGGCTGCTGCTTAGCTGGACTCGATCCGCCGACCCGACTGCCGTCCGTCCCGAGTGAGTCCCGAGTCCCGCAACATCTCCGGTCTGAGTGACCTTCTCCAGGACCAGGGCCCAGGCAGGCTCCTCCTCCTCCCGGCTCCCACCCGAGCTGCCCGATTTACTGCCTTCTTGAGTGAGTCGAGTCAGTACCAAAAGAGAAGACAACGCTGCTGAGCTGAAGACTGCCCTGCTCCACCACCACCAGTGACCAGGAGTCAGTCAGTCATATCAAAAGGTGAGCAAATACTATAGGGGCAATTAACACTGGCTGGCAGCATCTGATGGGGGCACAGTAACGACAATTCATGGGCACACTGGCTGGCAGCATCTGATGGGGGCACAGTAGCGACAATTCATGGGCACACTGGCTGGCAGCATCTGATGGGGGCACAGTAGCGACATTTCATGGGCACACTGGCAGCATCTGATGGGGGCACAGTAGCGACATTTCATGGGCACACTGGCAGCATCTGATGGGGGCACAGTAGCGACATTTCATGGGCACACTGGCAGCATCTGATGGGGGCACAGTAGCGACATTTCATGGGCACACTGGCAGCATCTGATGGGGGCACAGTAGCGACATTTCATGGGCACACTGGCAGCATCTGATGGGGGCACAGTAGCGACATTTCATTGGCACACTGGCAGCATCTGATAGGGGCACAGTAGCAGCATTTGTTCGGCACACTGGTAGCATTTGATAGGACACACTGGCGATAATTGCTGGACACACTGGTGATAATTTCTGGACACACTGGCGGCATTTGACGGGGCACAGTGGCGGCATTTGACGGGGCACAGTGGCGGCATTTGACGGGGCACAGTGGCGCCATTTGACGAGGCACAGTGGCGGCATTTGACGGGGCACAAGTAGGTGCATATGATGAGAACAGTGGCAGGATTAGATGGGGCACAGTGATGACATTAGACGGGCACAAGTGACTGAATTTGATGGGGCACAGTGGCGGCATTAGATGGGGCCTAGGGTAAGGTGACCAGATTTTTTAAATGAAATCCGGGGACATATTTTTTCTTTACTAGTAATGGCAATTAGTGACTCTCTGCCCGTCGCCGCCCGCCTCACAGCTTCTCAAGTCTTACTCTTCGGGCCCCGGCTACTACTGGATGGGAAGCGGAGGAAGATAACTCCGCCAGGGAAGGCAAGGGGATAAGAAGGTGGCTGGCCAGGATTTGAGCCAAGGCAGAAGAACATGCGAGCGAAGCTGAATGGGCATGCGCCCGAAACGGAAGAAATATTCCCTCTGCTCTGACCAGCACATGATCATCAGAAAGGGGCACAAATAATGGGAAAAATACAACCCCCCTATGCTAGTAGGCACATCGGAGGGGGGTGTGTAATTCTAATTTTTATATTTGAATTCTGCACTGATTGTCTTTGAAATTGCCCCTGCCCCCTATTATATCCAATCTGGGGACAAAACCAGGGACAGACTTGGTCCGGGGACAGTGTCCTCAATCAGGGGACTGTCCCCTGAAACTGGGGATGTCTGGTCACCCTAGCCTAGGGCGCACTTCTGATCTTGCACACGGGCTCGCTGATTTCATGATACGCCCCTGCCCCCAAAATCGGCAAAAAAAAGATGTAAAAAACATCTTTTTTTTTGGGGGGGGGGGGGGTGTCCCTGAATGGCAGTTTGGAAATGTGGTCACCCTAGAATAGGCCCAGTAAGCAGACTGGGTCTACGGTTTCAAGGATATCCTGTGCTGTCCGTCGTGGAGGGAGGAAGCCGCTTGATGAAGAACCTATCTTGGAGAGGACCGAGCATGAGGCTGGTATCTCGGGAGAGGCCTGGAAAACTTAATTGAAGGATGCACCGTGTACTGAGAGGCTCGATGGTGATCGCCTGTCAGACTTGAAATCAATCTGGAGAGATCCTGGTGCTGAATCCTGTGCTAGGGGATTCTGGACCGAAAGGGTCTCCACTCAAAGAAAGTCTGTGGCAGAGACTGTACTTTGTACCTTGCGCCACTCCGGCTTCTAGGCCGGTGAAAGGGACCTATCCGGGTGCGCAAGACCCACTCTGGCTAGAGTGGCGACGAAAGCTGTGTTGCTGGAAGCAGGAATGTTTCTGGATTGAAGTTTTGCACATTAACCTATCTACTTGTTACCCTTCCACCCCTTCAACCACTTATTCTTTCCTTACCAAGTTTTACAAATAAATCTTAGAAAAAGAAGTGCAAAGTGTGTACATTGAACTTTCTCAACTTCCATCTACCACCCTGGACAGTGAAAGGATAGAGGTAACATGCCGCCCAAAAATATCCAGCAGCTCCTTCGGGGGAAGTGCTACATACCTTATGGCAATGAGTCACTAGAGCTGGGGTTAATTGACATCATATAGGGAAAGAATCCTCTGTGTGTTTTTTCCATGGGTAGATCCCAATAATCCACACGACTCTGGCATAGGTGGACTCCACTTTATAGATTTGTTATCAGGGCCTCCATGGCCACCAGGTCTTTGAGCACAACCTCTATCCTGGCAGGAAGCGGAGTGACAGGCGCACTCTTCCCCCGTATCTCTAGCTCTCTCTTGCACCCTTGAACGTCACTAATTTGCGGTGGCCATCTTGGCTATGGGAACCGTATGCGGTCTCCATGCCTACTATGGGCAGGGCAATTGCAGGAGCAGGGTGATGAGAATTCTTCTACCAATAAGATAAATATGGCTGCCAAGAGAAAAATTGTACAGTAGTTCCAGAAAAAGATGGCTGGCCGCAGATTCAAGTGAGTTGCTTTTAGTAAAACCTGAATAGGTTTCTAACCTTTAGTTCATGGTCACTCAGGGCAGCCGGTGTGATGTAGTTTGACGTTGGAAATCTGCTAAGAAGTAATGTGTCTCCAGTGCTAGGCGGGTTGCTTTGATTGATTGGTGACCTTGAAAGTGCTTGAGGGCTTTGTCCAAAAACAAAACATGGCTGAAATTTTAACTCTTCTGCACTCTTTTTTAACGCTAGGCTTTAGAGTAGAACTTCAGACATAGGCGTGCGAACAGGGTGTGCCAGGTGTGCCCAGGCACACCCTAATCACCCTGTGCAGCACAGATTCCCCCTATTGCCCTGGATCCCCCCCTGCAGTACTCTTGGCTTCCCTACTCCCCTCTTCCTCCAGATGTTGCTGTGGGGAAGTTTTAGGATGAGTGGGGGAAGGGGCCGGCCGTTAAATATGTAATTTACCGGCCCCTTCACTTTCATTGTGAGTGATCGGTAGAGTGTGTGTTTGAGCTTTGGGGTGCACACCCTAATGCGATAGGTTGCGCACACCTATGACTTCAGATCAAACTCTTCTTCCTTTTTTTTTTTTTTAAAGCCAGCAGCTACACATACTGCAGCTGCTGACTTTTAAAAAATGGACACTTACCTGTCCAGCGTGTCTGCGATGTCAGCAGCCGAGGCTAAGCAATCGCTCGGTCCTCAGCTGCTTCCCCCGCTATCCTCGTGAGGGAATCGGGCCTTGCGGCTTCACTGCGCATGTCCGAGGATCGCGGTGCGCCGTCACTGGTCCCCCGCTCTCTCCTGGAAACAGTGTTTCCCAGAAGACAGCGGGAGGGTGACGTGACGAGGCTGAATTCCCCGCGGGAGTCAGAACCCGGAAGTGGTGCAAATACCTGTCTCAGACAGGTATCTGCACCCCTCTCCCCCTGAAAGGTGCCAAATGTGACACCGGAGCGGGGAATCTAAAAAGTGTCATTCACTATTTGTCCCAGTGACCATTGTCATCGGGAGGGGATCCCTGTTGTTGTCACTGGAAAATGAATAGAGAGGAAATATTTCCACAGGAAGATTAAGTGAGAAGGTGCTTAACCGCTTGCCCACCGGCGCACGCACTTTTACATCGGCAAAATGGCACGGACAGGCAAATGGGCGTACGAGTACGTCCTTTAAATTTGCCGCCGTGTGGGCACGCACCCATGCTGCGAGCTCCGGGACCCGCAGACTCTGTCCGCCAGTGTCCCGCGATTGTGTCATGGAGCTGCAGAACGGGGGGGATGTAAACAAGGAATCTCCCAGTTCTGCCTAGTGACGGGGGAAATTGATCGTCTGCTTCCTTTCATCGGGAGCAGTGATCAGTGTCGTGTCACATTAAGCCCCACACAGTTAGAACACATCCCTAGGTCACACTTAACCCCTTCCTAGCCCCCTAGTGGTTAACCCCTTCCCTTCCAGTCACATTTACACAGTAATTTGTGCATTTTTAAAACACTGATCGCTGTATAAATGACAATGGTCCCAAAATAGTGTCAAAAGTGTCTGATGTGTCCGTCATAATGTCGCAGTCACGATAAAAATCACCGATCGCCACCATTACTAAAAACAAAAGCCATAAAACGACCCCCTATTTTGTAGACCCTATAACTTTTGCGCAAACCAATCAGTAAAGGCTTATTGCGATTTTATTTTTATTTTTTTCACCAAAAATGTAGAAAAATACGTATTGGCCTAAACTGAGGAATTTAAATTTTTTTTTTTTTTAATAGATTTTTGGGGATATTTATTATAGCAAAAAGTAAAAAATATTGTTTTTTTATTTTTTAAAAATTGTCGCTCTATTTTTTGTTTTATAGTGCAAAAAATAAAAATCGCAGAGGTGATCGAATGTCACTAAATGAAAGCTCTGTTTGTGAGGAAAAAAAAGGACGTAAATTTTGTTTGGGAGCCACGTCGCACGACCGTGCGATTGTCAGTTAAAGCGTCGCAGTGCCAAACTGCAAAAAGTGACCCTTGAGAAATCACAGAAGTCCTGGACAGATAGAATGTGTTCTCTAAATGCAATTTGTCAAATTTCCAGATGACGGTAATCCACGGTTTGGAGCCGATGTGCTAGGGATGGCCTGGTCACAGTGAGCGCAGTCTATGTGGACGAGCACATCTGCATTATTTATAGGAATGACTCTTTTGGGAAAAGCTGACCTGTCACATCTGGAGAGGACTTTTCCATTTCATGCACGAAAACTCCAACAACAAATGACCTTTTGTTTCCTTTTGGTCTGTTCTTAATACAATGTAAAGCATTTTCTTTTATCTGTTCAAAATTCCCACTGTGCCCGCGGAACCCGTGGACAAAATGTCCACCAGGTCTCGAGATCGGGTCACAGAGCTTCAGAACGGGGAGAGGCCAGTGTAAACGAGCATCTCCCCGTTCTGCCTAGTGACACTGATTGTATGCTCCCTCTCATCGGGATCAGTGACGTGTCACTCGTAGCCATGCCCCCTATTAGAATTACCCCCCTAGGACACACTTATCCTTTCCTAGCCCTCTAGTGGTTAACCCCCTCACTGCCAGTCACATTTATACAGTAATCGGTGCATTTTTATAGCACTGATCGCTGTATAAGTGTGAATGGTCCCAAAATAGCGTCAAAAGTGTCCGATATGTGCACTATAATGTTGCAGTCACGATAAAAATCGTTGATCGCCGCCATTACTAGTAAAACAATTTATGTAAAAATGCCATAACTTTTTTTCTCCAAAATGTATTTATTAACCACTTCCCACCCGGCCAATAGCAGATTTACGGCCGGGAAGTGGTTAAAAAATCGTGACTAGACGTTCTCAAACGTCCAGCACGATTTCATGCCGCGCGCGCCCGTGGGGGGAGCGCAGCGCGGCGATCGCTGATGTGTGGGGTGTCAGTCTGACACCCTGCATCACCGATCTCGGTAACGAGTCTCCGGCGGAGGCTCGCTACCACGTGATCAGCCGTGTCCAATCACGGCTGACCACGATGTAAACAGGAAGAGCCGCCGACGGCTCTTCCTCACTCGCGTCTGACAGACGCGAGTACAGGAGAGCCGATCGACGGCTCTCCTGACAGGGGGGGTTCGCGCTGATTGTTTATCAGCGCAGCCCCCCCTCGTATGCCCACACTGGACACCAGGGATGCCCACACTAGACCACCAGGGATGCCCACACTGGCAGGGCAAAACAAATAAAAAAAACACAAAAATAAAATAAAAAACAGGAAAAAAAAAAGATGCCAGTCAGTGCCCACACATGGGCACTGACTGGCAACATATACATCAGTGCCACCCCTCAAAGTCCATCAGTGCCACCCCACAGTGTCCTTCAGTGCCACCCCTCCGTGCCAATCCATGCCCAGTGCCCATCTATCAGTGCCCATCTGTGCTACCCATAAGTACCCATCAGTGCCACCCATGAGTGCCATTCTGTGCCGCCTATGAGTTCCCAGTGCTGCCCATCAGTGCCGCCTATGAGTGCCCATCAGTGCCGCCTATGAGTGCCCATCAGTGCCGCCTATGAGTGCCCATCAGTGCCACTTATGAGTGCCCATCAGTGCCGCATACCAGCGCCGCCTATCAGTGCCCATCAGTGCCACCTCATCGGTGCCCATCAGTGCCACCTCATCGGTGCCCATCAGTACCACCCCATCAGTGCCGCCATATAAGTGCCCATAATTGAAAGAGAAAACATACTTATTTACAAAAAAGTTAACTGAAAAAAATAAAAATGTATTTTTTTTTTCTAAATTTTCAGTCTTTTATTAGTTGTTGCGCAAAAAATAAAAACCGCAGAGGCGATCAAATGCCACCAAAAGAAAGCTCTATTTGTGGTAAAAAAGGGACGGCAATTTTGTTTGGGTACAGTGTAGCATGACCGCGCAATTGTCATTCAAAGTGCGACAGTGCTGAAAGCTGAAAATTGGCTTGGGCGGGAAGGTGCGTAAGTGCCTGGTATGGAAGTGGTTAAACATTATTTTCCAAATATACAACGAATAAATACATAATATACATAAAAAACTATACAACAAATAAATACACATTATACATACGCACATAAATACATTGTCTCAAAAATAATGCTAATTTTTATCATTTTTATACCATCCTACCACTAACTATGCTGCCTATCAGTTGCATTACATTCCCCCCTGTCTAGAGGTTTTACTTCTATTTAATTTTATCTTCCTTTTTTACTCCTTAATCCCATTGTTTCTAATCGGGGTAGGCAGAGTTCTTTGGAGCAGCTTTTCCCGAAGTGATTCTGAGGCGCCGTACACACGGCAGAGAACCTCGACGGGCAGAACACATCGTTCCGCCCGTCGAGGTTCTCTCCCGGCCGTCGAATTTGGCGACCCGCCCGTCGGGAATGGCAACCAGCCATTCTTCCAGGCGGGCCGTCGAGGAAATATAGAGCGTGCTCTCTATTTCGGCTCGACGGGCTTCCCGAAGGGAAGCTCGCCGAGACCGTACACACGGCCGAGGTCCTCGCTGGAATGTGCATTCCAGCGAGGTTCTCGCTGGTTTTCAGCGAGAACCTCGGCCGTGTGTACGCCGCCTAAGAAGTTGATTGGGAGCCAAATAGAGGGGATACATGCAGAGAGAGGTAGAGAGAGAGAGAGAGAGAGAGAGACAAAAGAGAAATATATATATATATATATATGTGTTCAATGTGTAAGGTGGGTACATAACCCCTATATGTTGAGACTTAAGGTCCAGTTGGTGTGGGACAAAAAAAATAAAATAATATTTCCTCTAATGTTAGGGCCAAAAGGTCCTGAGTGCTATCAAGAAAAGAGTAGAGTAAAGTGTTTTTTATTATGATCAATAAAGTGAAAAAGGTTAGGGAAATGGGGAATCGTGTATAAAGAGGAAATAATAAGTACCCTAAAATTAGGGCACAAATGCTAGGTGTGATCAGTGTACGAAGGGGAGAGCAGATCCCCTATATATTAGGCACCAAAACCTATGTGAAGGAAAAAAGAGGGGGGGGGGGGAATGAAAAATAAAACCATGTGTAGCCTCTCTCTCTGACTCCCCCCCGCCCCTATGCCCCCCACTCCCTGAGATCTCGTCCATTCCTCATCGACTGACTCAAAAGTGAAAGAAATGAATTATAAACTCCTTACGAAATGGTATTATGTCCCAACTAAACTCAATAGAATTAACATTGAAACATCATCTCTATGTTGGAGAGGATGTGGAATGGAGGGCACACATGCCCACATCTGGTGGCAATGCCCTTCGATTCAGGTGTATTGGGCAGAGATCTTAGAAATGATTAAAAAGATTAGTGGACAGGAGGTGAAATTAGATCCCTGGCATTGTCTCTTCCATGGAACAGGAGTGGCCAGGAAAAAGTATAGAAGATCACTGATCCCATTCTTTTTGAATGGAGCTAAAACTTTAATACCCAAAAGATGGAGGGAAACGCAGGCCCCTTCAATAAGAGAATGGATAAAAGAACTGGATAAGACCTGTAAGATGGAGGAACTAATCTCGAACCATAACGAGTGTAGGTCAGAATATGAGGTGATCGGGAGTAAATGGAAATGCTATGGGCCAGATTCAGGTAGATGAGAGCATCTTTGCTCTGGAGTAACGCATCTCATTTGCATTACGCTGCAGAAATTTTAGGAGCAAGTGCTGTTATTCATGAAGCACTTGCTCCTAAAGTTGCGGCAGCGCATCACAAATGAGCCAGCGGAATTCAAATTGGGCGGGTACGGGGCGTGTAGTATTCTAACTATGCGCGATCCCGCGGCGAACCTACTGCGCATGCGTCGAGTGTCGATGCATCCCAGTGCGCATGCTCCAAGTTCTGTCAGTGAACGTCAATGATGTCACGTCCCCATTCATGAATGTTTTATGCAAACGACGCGATTTTTTTTTTTTCCGACGCGATGACGACGGCTATACCTAACATAGGATACTCCACTAGGGGGCTGCTTTATCTATACACCGCGGATCGCTTCCGGAAACGTCGTAAACTCACTGCGTCTCGCCCGAAAAAGATCGTGAATTGCCGATTTCCGCTCATTAACATATTTTTTGAGCGTAAATCGGCGGGAACGCCCCCGGCGCCATTTTTAAGTTGAAGTAACGATGCGATGGCGAAATTCAATTACGTCGATCGCATCGGAACTCCAACCCGGCGTTTCTTGTTTTCTGGTTACAGAAAACAGAAACGCCGGCTTAAAGTGACAGTTAGGCTGGCGGATCACTGGATCCGCCAGCCTAACTCTTCATGAATCTGGCCCTATAACTTTTACACAAACTCTTATTGCGATTTATTTATTTTTTTTCTTACCAAAAATATGTAGAATAATACGTATCGGCCTAAACTGAGGAAAAACATATTTGTTTCATATATTTTTTGAGGATATTTATTATAGTAAAAAAAAATATATATATTTTTTTCAAAATTGTCGCTCTATTTTTTGTTTATAGCACAAAAAATTAAAACCGCAGAGGTGATCAAATACCACCAAAAGAAAGCTCTATTTGTGGGGAAAAAAATACGCCAATTTTGTTTGGGAGCCACGTCACACGACCACGCAATTGTCAGTTAAAGCGACGCAGTGCCGAATGGCAAAAAGTGGCCTGGTCATTTGGCAGCCAAATTCTCTGGGGTTTAAGTGGTTAATTAGGCTAAGATATTCTTTAAAGCTGATTAAAAATAAATAAATCATGGCTTTCTGATGGAAGAACCATCTAAACCTAGATATCTTTATTTGCTTGGTGTTTTTGGGAGCTTGGGTGTAGCCATTGCTTCACATGACTGGTCTCCTTTGGCTATGTGCCAGGCTGCAGATCACAAGCTTTGAGTGGTCTCTGAAGTTGAAGTTTATGAAAACAGCTCTGGGTTTTCCGGAGAGATCAGGAATGCGGCGTGGACGGCAAAGGTTTCCAAGGGAACATGTGGTTTTAGGCGGTTGACCTTTGTACTCCAGCAAGACGTTACCAGGAAGCAGACTGTTAGATACAAGTAATGTCCATACGTGTTCCACTGTGCTATGTGCAAACCCTCAACTTGTAAAACAACCCATTCAATTTAACCACTTAAGACCATTATGCAGGTAAAAGACCGGGACCCTTTTTGCGATTCGGCACTGTCGCTTTAACTGACAATTGCACGATCGTGCGACGTGGCTCCCAAACAAAATTGGCGTTCTTTTTTTTCCACAAATAAAGCTTTCCTTTGGTGGTATTTGATCACCTCTGTGGTTTTTATTTTTTGCTATAATAAATATCCCCAAAAAAGATTTAAAAAAACTTTTTTTTTTTTCCTCCAGTTTAGGCCGATACGTATTTTTGTTACCCATTTTTGGTAAAAAAAAACGCAATAAGCGTTTGATTGGTTTGCGCAAAATGTATAGCGTTTACAAAATAGAGGATAGTTTAATGGCATTTTTATTAATAATTATTTTTATTTTTTTTACTACTAATGCCGCGATCAGCGTGTTTTATTTTTTTATTTTTTTCGTGCGTGCGACATTATGGCGGACACATCGGACAATTTTGACACATTTTTGGGACCATTGTCATTTTCACAGCAAAAAGTGCTATAAAAATGCATTGTTTACTGTGAAAATGTCAATTGCAGTTTAGGAGTTAACCACTAGGGGGCGCTGAAGGGGTTAACTGTGACCTCGTATGCTTTTCTAACTGTAGGGGGGTGGGCTGGACGTGTGACGTCGGTGATCGTCTTTCCCTATATTGAAATCCTTTCAACGCTGGGCAGTGACGTCCTGGGGCGGACTGACGACTCATGGGGCCCCCGGGCAATAGAAGATTATGGGGCCCCTGGGCTTACAGATGGCCACCATGCCAGGAAGCAGTGCAGAGGCGGGGCAGCTAAAATATCGGGATTTTCACATCAAAAGCTTGTCGGTTTCGGACATATCAGGGACAGATGTAAAAAAAAAACTGATTTTTACATACTGTCCCTGGTTTTACTGAGCCTGACAACCCTGATGGGGCCCCCTAGTGGCATGGGGCCCCTTGGGCAGTGCCCGAGTGACTCAATGGTCAGTCCGCCCCTGGTGACGTCACTGGTTGCCAGATGCCAGACGGCTTTAGCAACCAGTGATTTGGTGTAAAGTCAGGTAGAGGTGGAGGCAGAGCCAGAGCTATGGTGGCTCAGTCCGACTCTGTCATATGAATTGCTGAACGTTCCCAGTGTGAGTTTCATTCCGGGACACTGTATTGTCCCGGAATGAAGGTATCCGGGACCAGGGACAGACATGTGATAATCCTGGGCAATCCGGGACACGTGGGCACCCTATATAACACTTTCAAAGTAATGAGTAAACTACTATGACCTTCTCAATGTAAATCCGGAGCCGCTATAACATTGTAAATACCAATTTATTCTATGGGCATCCCAAATCCCCTCCCCCAACTAAGTTCAATCCCCCAAATAAAACAACAAAACAAAAGACTGTGTGTGTGTCTATATGTATGTGTGTATATATATATATGTATATATATATGTGTGTGTGTGTGTGTGTACGTATGTGTACGTATGTGTGTGTATGTAATAATATGTGTGTGTGTGTGTGTGTGTGTGTGTGTGTGTGTGTGTATATAATATATATATATATATATATATATATATATATATATATATATATATATATATATATATATATATATATATATAGATAATCATTTTTTAGTGAACACGTGTCAAAAAAGACATCAACAAGATAAGTCAGTCATGGTGACGGTTTCAGGCAAATACAGATCACGCCCTTCTTCAAAACCTCATGCCTATAAATAACCACATACATGGTAGAATATATATAGCTCATCATCAATCAATAAAGAATCAAACAATCTGGAATCAATTAATTAATTAGAGAATCATTGTATGAAGAACTGTTTTGAATACATAATATGATCTAATCATGGAACGAAAGATCAACAGTAATGTCAGTGTTCCCACACCGCAAAAAATATATCAATCGGGAATCCTAAAAGTAAATGATGAAAATCAAATAAATCTAAATATTATATATAGGGCTGTGCAAATTAACTTTTAATTAATTGATTAATCTTTAATTTTTTTGATCGATCGAAATCTTCTTGATCGATTAAAATTCTTTTGATTTGTACTCCTCTCCGCTGGCTTCTGGGCCTTCAGGGAGTTCCGTCTGACATCTGGTAACGTCACGGACACCGACAGGGCTTGCCGTGTCCATCTGAAGGGCTCCTTTGCTGTGCCTTCATATCTGCATGCCTGCGGGACCTTACTATCTGCCACACGCAAGAGCTGTTACACTTCCCTCTATCAGCCTGGGATTCTACAACCATCCACTGGGAGTTGTGTTGTGTGTCGTCTACATGCCGATGAACTGATGTTAACATCTCCTCATCTGGATTCAGCAGTGATATCATTGTACACATTTTTATACTAGTATCATACTTGGCTACATGTTTTTATGACTGCTTTTGCTACCGTTTGGTATTACTTGCACCATTTTTACAGTTTATGTGGCTGCATCGATTTTATCTCCAGTGCAATATTTATTTTGTTACCTACTTGAAGACTATAAAAGTATTAATGCTATTCCCATCGAGCGCTGCCTTTTGTGTGTTTTTTGTATCCTGCTATCCATTTTTCCAGTTGTTGGTAGCTGCACTGGGAATCAGCCTGCAAGGAGGAGATCAGCTAAAAGTAGTTGGATCTGTATGTGCGTTATAATTAATCGAAATGAGTCGATTAATCAATTTAAAAAAAACGATTAATCGAACACAAAAATTTTGATCAGTAACAGCCCTAATTATATATATTTATAAGGGAAATTAATAATGAAAATTTCTAAATTAAATGAAAATATAAAAAAAAATATTATTCATAAAGCTGTATCGCAGTTAACATTATTAACTGCGATACAGATTTATGAATAATATTTTTTTTTATTGTTTTTATTTATTTGATTAATTTCCCTTATATATTTTTATATAATAATTATATATATATATATATATATATATATATATATATATTTATATTATTATATCATTTTTTTTATATAAGGGAAATTTAATAATGAAAATGATAAAATAAATAAAAACAATAAAAAAAATGATTATTCATAAGTTGTATGTTAACTGCGATACAGCTTTATGAATAACATTTTTTTATTTTTTTTATTTATTGTTTTAAATTTATCATTTTCATTATTGATTTTCCTTCTATAAAAACAATTATTATTATGTAGTAATTAATAATAATAATAAAAAAAAAAAAAAAAAAAAATATATATATATATATATATGTGTGTGTGTGTGTGTGTGTGTGTGTGTGTATAATATAGTTTTGATCACCTCTATGGAGTGATCCAATCCTGTCCACCAAATCCAGACAGATGGTGGTCCTGCCGGATGGGATCAGATGAAAACACAAACGTTTTCATCCGATCTCCCCATAAAGGAGAGCGGAACTCTGACAGGTCCTCTCTGCACAGTGAGCGGAGACGAACCTATCTCCACTGAGCAAGCGGAGTGCGTGAAACTGATCCTCCCCTTGTGAAAGGGGCCTTAGTGTTGAGAAAATGTTGTGTCCAGTAGGTGAGGAATGCTGAAATACCAGATAATCGACAGGTTAAGGCAGTGGAACTGGTCCTTGTCATAAATATAAAGGCAATGTACATAATTGTTTCAAAAACGTACTTGTACAGGTTATTTATGTATTCCAGGTGACCTAAGTGCTGAATATGTGAATATCTTTAAGCACTAGAACGCATGTGCACGGGAGTCACTGTTTACGGCACAGGGCTCTGAAGGAACATCACAGGTATGCTGTTCCTTCAGGGTGCATGGGCCGATGACGTCACTGGCTACATCTACAGTAAATATCCCATTAGAAGATATTTACTGTACCTAGGGAAGGTAAGCCTTCTTATCTGCTTGCCTATAAGTAATCCAAGGGATTTTACTCTCACTTTATAGAAGGCATTGATACAGGAGGGTAGGAGAACAGACAGGCACTCTGGTATGGCGTTTATTCTCTGGCACTATTGTGTCAGACCACCAGAGCTTTTTTTCTCAGAAAATGGGTGCAGGAACTCAACCACGACCCCGTTTAGATTTCACAAACAGTAGAAGGGTCTTAAAGGGGCATTAAATACCAGGATTGCATTACATATAGAGTGCAGAGTTCAGGGGGTTAGACACAGAGTGCAGAGCTGTTGCTTGTAAACACAGAAACCAGACTTCTGTTTTTACAAGTGATTGTGGTGAGCAGGCACCAAAGGGTCTGAGCCAGAGGTGGTGGAACTGAGTTCCCCCAAGTTCCCTCTGAAAAAAAGCCCTGCAGACCACGTAACAACAGTAATGTTGTACTGCATAATCTTTGATCCCAGACACGTGCCATTCTGGGAATACAGCTAGTGGGGGCCGCATTGGGACAGGGAGAGGTCACTTGGGGCCCACTTACATTATTGAGTGTTTTATGCTTTAGCTACTGGCTTTACTGCTACTGCTTTAGCTACATCATATACACTCCAAAGACATAAAAAAAAGAGAAAGGGGGATGGGCATTATAACGGTGCCTATGAAAATAACAAATATACTTAAAAAGTTATGATATTTTATTATATGAATATTGTAAACGTACAGTACAATCAAAAGTACATAAAACAATAGAGAAAATCATATATTACCAGATTATTAATGGCCTACTGGGATTACAGGTCAAATGATCCCTACATGTTTCGCCAAAACGTTGGCTTCTTCAGGGGAAATGATTGTGACCAGTACAGTATAAATATCTCTAATGAAAATGAAAAATACAACATATTAAACAATATTAACAATCATATTTTTGTAATAGTGACATTAACATGGTATAGTGTATTAGACTGAGAAAGCGACATGTGATATAAGGTCTGCCATACAGAGGCACCCCAAACCCCCAAGATATTGACCTACCGCCTACTCTGGTACCTCTAGATGACCGGATCAGCACAGAGACCACAGCTCCTCACTACCACAGTGTGGCTGCAGGGGGCAAAAAAGGTCTAGGTTCAATCTGAGGAATACATATAAATAACAACTTTAAGGCCGCGTACACACGACCAAATAAATCCGATCAAATCCATCTGTCAGACCGATTTGTCTGCTGGGAGAAATTGGTTTGATCAAACCAAAATCCCCGCCGGCAGACAGCGCGGTGACGTGGCGGTGACGTTGACGCTGCCACGTCACCGCACCAGGAAGTAAAACACTTCCGCGCATGCGTCGAATCCATTCTAACCAGCAGACATGTCAGACGGACGGATTCCCAGCAGACAGATTTTAAAGCATGCTTTAAAATCTGTCTGCTGGAAAAACCTGTCTGTCCGCCCGTACACACGATCTAATTTGTCTGCTGAAACGGTCCATCGGACCGTTTCCAGCAGATAGATTCGATCGTGTGTACGCGGCCTAAGACAAACGGACAACCCGTGTCCTGTTAATCCGACTAACATAGCCTCCATACATACCAATAATATTTGAGAATTCGATTTGGGTTCTGGGACGCTAGTAGTGGCCAAAAAAACTCTGTGTATACACTCCAAAGACATGCTGGTAGGTTAATTGGATCCTGTCTAAATTGTCCCTAGTATGTGTATGTATGAATGGGAGTTGGGGACCTTAGAGCGTAAGCTCCTTGAGGATAGGGACTGATGTGAATGTACAATGTATATGTAAAGTGCTGCAAAAATTGACGGGCTATATAAGTACCTGAAATAAATAAAATATGGTTTACTTTTTTATTATCTTGATTTGAAATGTCACAACATTTAATTTCATTCATCTTTATACATTACAGCACATTGGGATGTGGATTTAGTACATTACAACCAGTTGCATATAAATGCAGCATGTCCCCAGTGTGGACTAAATTCATAGGTTTGGTCAGGTCACCTGTGGCCAGGTAACAAGTGCACCCCATTGGAGACAGAGATGCACCACAAGGTAGTGAACCCAATAGCGGACTGCTGCGGATGGACAGGAAACGTGAGCCCAAGATTCCCCAGAGCGCGGAGTCTAAGGTCCAGCAGGTGTTCACCAGAGCCTCTAGTGGTGAGGATGGGCTTCGCTGCAACTGAACCCAGGTCGTGGCCCCTGGAGTCCCCCAGGTCACGCTCCGTAGGGAGAGGGGAAGCAGCCACTTAGGACACAAGGGATAGTGATGGGTAAGCCGAGGTCGGGGGAACAGGCAGACAAGGGTAACCAAGGGACAGGCCAAAGGTCAGGGTAACAGGCAAACAAGAGTAGTCAGAGACAAGCCAAAATCGGTACACAAAAAGGTTAACGTAGCACACAGCTAACAAACAAAGTTGAACAGCAAAGCAGACCTGCAGTCCACTGGTTAATATAGAGTTCCTGTGTTGGCCTGGGGTGGAGCCATACAGGGAGGAGAGGTGATAAAAGGCAGCCAGAAAGAGAGTCGGGCCTCTAATGGACACGTGGAGGAGAAGGTAAGCTGCCAGACATTATTGCATTTCCATGACAGGTTTCATGCAAATTGCCTTGCACTTGCATAGCTCCCAACTGTCCCTGATTTTGAGGGACTGTCCCTGGTTTGGATCAAAGTCCCTCTGTCCTTTCCGCAGCCGAAGAGAAACACAAGGTGCAGAACATATGAAGCAGAAGCAGGGGGATTCTTGTGCTGCAAAATCCTCAAGTACAACTTCCTCTCCAGCTAGGAGAACAGTGAGCAGCACAATAGGCATATCTCCCAACTGTCCCTGATTTCAAGGGACTGTGCCTGATTTAGAGAAAAGTCCATCTGTCCCTCCTTCATTATTTGTCCCTCGTTTTGGTCTGATCTATATAGTTGTAAATAAAATGCACTTTTTATCTTTCAAAAAGTGATTCCCAGTACAAAGCAGTTTCTAAATGGTTGCATTTGTAAATTTTAAAAGCTAGTATAAAAGAAATGGCAGTGGTTACAAAAAAGCACTTATGGGTTTAACTAATTATTTTTTTCTGTGATAATTCTTCATTAAGGGCGTGTGGCAGGAGGCGTGTCCTATGCCTACATACCTTTGCTAATAGGTGTCTCTCGTTCCCATCTCAAAAAGTTAGGAATGTGGGATTGTGTTGGGCAAGGACGCAAAGAGTAGCCCAACAGATATGGAGTGAATGGGCCGTCAAGAGTGAAGAATGGGGGGAAGCTGTCATGTTTAAAGCACAGGGGAGAGAGGCAGATGAGAGTAAAGGAAGCTGGTAAGGGAAGTATCTGGAACCCTCTTCTATAAATGCTTAGAGCAAAACAGGAAATTCTGTTATTTCAGTTGGGCAAGTGACTTAATAGGCTTAAACACATGGCAACGTGTTGGTTTCCTTCCCTGTCATGCTTGGCAATTGATCGTTCTGGTTGAATTTTGTCTTCTGATTGTTGTTCCAGTACCTGTTATTTTTTGACCAGGTTTTGTATTGTGGAAAGCTGTGATCCTGGTAGAGCTCAGCCTGTGCCATAGAGAAGTATTTGCATACTGACCACATTCTAAGTTTGTGGGCTTCCTGGTGTTCAGAAAAAGATTTTAGCATTTAACAGTGCCTTGAAAAAAGTATTCATACCCCTTGAAATTTTCCACATTTTGTCACGTTACAACCAAAAATGTAAATATATTTTATTGGGATGTTATGTGATAGACCAACACAAAGTGGCACGTAGTTGTGAAGTGGAAGGAAAATGATAAATGGGTTTTAAAGTTTTTTTTTACAAATAAATATGTGAAAAGTGTGGTGTAGATTTGTATAGCGCCCCCCTGAGTCAATACTTTGTAGAACCGCCTTTCACTGAAATTACAGCTGCAAGTCTTTTTGGGGATGTCTCTACCAGCTTTGTACATCTAGAGAGAGACATTTTTGCCCATTCTTCTTTGCAAAATATTAGGGTTGTCCAGATACCGATACTAGTATCGGTATCGGGACCGATACCGAGTATTTGCGGGAGTACTTGTACTCGCGCAAATGCTCCCGATACCTAAATAGAATACTTTTTTTGTATTTCTCAACATGTTCTGTGAAAATTCTTTGAGTTTTTTACTACTGCATGACAAGAAAATAAAACATTTTTATTCATTTTTTACTCATTTTTATTCTTTTATAATGTCTTGAGTTAGAGTTCTTCATAATTCTAAAGAAAATATCCTTAGTCTGTATTGTGGTTTGAAAACTGTCACATGACATTTAAAAAAAGTATCGGTATTCGGTATCGGCGAGTACATGAAAAAAAGTATCGGTACTTGTACTCGGTCCTAAAAAAGTGGTATCGGGACAACCCTACAAAATATCCCAAGCTCTGTCAGATTGGATGGAGAGCGTCTGTGAACAGCAATTTTCAAGTCTTCCCACTGATTCTCAATAGGATTTAGGTCTGGACTTTGACTGGACCATTCTAACACATGAATATACTTTGATCAAAACCAGATCTCCAAACTACGGCCCCTCAGCTGTTGCTGAACTACACTTCCCATGAGGCTCTGACATGACTAGGCATGATGGGAATTGTAGTTCCTGAACTGGAGGGCCATAGTTTGGAGACTCCTGATCTAAACCATTCCATTGTAGCTCTGGCTGTATGTTTAGAGTCATTGTCCTGATGGAAGGTGAACCTCCACCCCAGTCTCAAGTCTTTTTCAGACTCTAATGCCACGTACACACGATCATTTTTCGGCTTGTAAAAAACCAATGTTTTTCAGCCTCTAGAAAAAACGAAGTTTTTTCCAACTTCATCATTAAAATTACGTTGCCCACACGATCGTTAAAAAAAAAAAATGCTCTAGCAAAGCGCGGTGACGTACAACGGCACTATAAAGGGGAAGTTCCATGCAGACGACGCAACCCTTTGGGCTGCTTTAGCTGATTCCGTGTTAGTAAAAGACGATTCGCGCTTTTCTGTCTGTTACAGTGTGATGAATGTGCTTACTCCATTAGAAAACGCTAGTTTTGCCAGAACCAGCGCTCCCGTCTCATAACTTGCTTTTGAGCATGCATGTTTTTTTCACGTCGTTAAAGCCTACACGCGGCCATTTTTTACAACCCAAAATACGACATTGTTTAAAACGTTGTGAAAAAATAGAGCATGTGTCGTTTTTCAGAACCCGAAAAATGCTGTGAAGCCCACACATGATCGTTTTAAAAAAAAAAAAAATTTACAAGCCGAAAAATGATCGTGTGTACGCGGCAGTTTTGTTTCTAAGAATGCCCTGTATTTAGCTCCATCCATCTTTCCATCATGAAAGGGGAGTCACCGCTCCAGGTGGGTCTTTGGGACTATTAAGGAACCTCCCATGAAACCAAGGTGCTGGCAATGCACTAAGCAATGTAGAGTATTCGAAAGAAGGACAGCCGCACTCCAAGGAACTTCAAAAAGTCGTCTTTATTGGTAAAAGTCAAGGACATGCATCACAAAAACCACAGGCAAATGGGGACATCCAATGCGTTTTTACACTAAAGCTTCAGTGTGATTGATGATGCAGGAAACAGAGGATCAACAGCACCACACATAATTCCGATTTGGATAAATTCATCTCCTTTTCACAGCTCTCATGCCATCCCCCCCCCCCACCACAGCTTTCCTGCCATTAACACCCCACCCATACAGCTCACTTTCGGCCCACAGCTCTTCCCGCTGTCCTTCCTTTACTGCTCTTCTCCCGAAACCTCCCCGTCCTCTCCACACACAGCTCTCCTGCCGAAACCTCCCCGTCCTCTCCACACACAGCTCTCCTGCCGAATCCTCCCAGTCCTCTCCACACACAGCTCTCCTGCCGAAACCTCCCCGCCCTCTCTACATACAGCTCTCCTGCCGAAACCTCCCAGTCCTCTCCACACACAGCTCTCCTGCCGAAACCTCCCCGTCCTCTCCACACACAGCTCTCCTGACGAAACCTCCCTGTCCTCTCCACACACAGCTCTCCTGCCGAAACCTCCCTGTCCTCTCCACACACAGCTCTCCTGCCGAAACCTCCCTGTCCTCTCCACACACAGCTTTCCTGCCGAAACCTCCCCGTCCTCTCCACACACAGCTCTCCTGACGAAACCTCCCTGTCCTCTCCACACACAGTTCTCCTGCCGAAACCTCCCTGTCCTCTCCACACACAGCTCTCCTGCCGAAACCTCCCTGTCCTCTCCACACACAGCTCTCCTGCCGAAACCTCCCTGTCCTCTCCACACACAGCTTTCCTGCCGAAACCTCCCCCTCCCCTCCACACACAGCTCTCCTGCCGAAACCTCCCTGTCCTCTCCACACACATCTCTCCTGCCGAAACCTCCCTGTCCTCTCCACACACAGCTCTCCTGCCGAAACCTCCCCGTCCTCTCCACACACAGCTCTCCTGCCGAAACCTTCCCGTCTTCTCCACACACAGCTCTGCCGAAACCTCCCCATCCTCTCCACACACAGCTCTCCTGCCGAAACCTCCACATCCTCTCCACACACAGCTCTCCTGCCAAAACCTCCCCGTCCTCTCCACACACAGTCCTCCTGCCAAAACCTCCCTGTCCTCTCCACACACAGCTCTCCTGCCACCATCCTCTTAGCTTCCCTCAATTGTCCTTTGACCATGGTTCCCAAACATTCTTCAGATGACCAGAGCAAGAAAACGTTGGCTTGTACCATTTTTAAACCACCAAGACATCGATCTTACAAACTCTTTTGACTGTAAAATCCGATTTTTATGTCTAGTTGTGCTCTGCTTGTTTTGACAGTAATGTGTTCATTTGGTAATAGTAACAGGTTTAGTCATATGACCCAAGTTGGCTCAGTCTTTTTGTTTACTTTAGACTTGCAGACATGTGCGCACAAGTGGGGCGAGGCTCGCTACAGGCCGTTATATAATTGTACATTTAGGCCTCATTTATCATACTGACTAAAAAGAGAGCTTTGCATGTCACTCATTGAAGCCAGACTTGTTTTTAAATCCTACCGTGGAAAATAACAGAGAATGAAAGAGTCTGGTCATTATGGCGCAATGCAGGCAATTTGGATGCTTTAATAGGTTATGCGTGGTGTTTTTTTTTTTTTTTTTTTTTAACGATGATCTCCTGACACATAGGCAATCAAAAGTTTGGAAAGGGTGTGAGAAATAAAGTTGTGTGTCTTTTAATTGACAATTTTATTTATAGCCTATAAAAAAATAATTCTATAGAAATTATATCCAGTCCAGGTTTGTTTTCTCTGTGGAGTTTTTATGTAAAACGCGCCACTCAGCCTTAAAGCGGAGGTTCACACAAAAAGTGAACCTCCACCTTTTGGATCCCTCCCCCCCCCCCCCCGGTGCTACATTTGGCACCTTTCAGGGGGGAGGGGGGTGCAGATACCTCTCTGAGACAGGTATTTGCACCACTTCCGGGTCTGATCTCCGCGGAGAATCCAGCCTGCGACGTCACACCCCCCCCCCCGCTGTCTTCTGGGAAACACTTGTAGCGGGGTCCACCTGTCTGAGTTGAATGACAGGTCATCCCGCTAGGACTTTACACATGCTTGAACATATAAAAATATAGTGCTACTAGCGCCCCTCCTTCAATATAGCACAGCTCGGCGCTTAAGAGCATATACTCAAGGTGATCAGCTTCAGATTAATAGACATGCGTGAAATGCAGCAGCTGCTGTAAAGAAAATTTATCAACAGTCATAAACAGTAAAACTTAACAATTAAAACTCAAGAGTCCCAAAGTTATATGTAGAACTGTAGCAGCGCTAATTTCAAACAGGCGTTTGAAATTCTTCTACCGTGTTTCCCCGAAAATAAGACTTACTCCGAAAATAAGCCGTAGCGGGAATTTCGACACAAGATCGAAATATAAGACACCCCTCCGAAAATAAGACGTAGTGATGGGCGTGTCATATGCGTAACGGCGCGGAGCGGGAAACAACGCGTGATAGGCGTACTGTACTGTTGCTGAAGTGAGGAGAAGAACGTAAAGCTGTAAAGCGTCTCCCAGCACTGACCAGCAAACCCCTCTCTCACCCCACACAAACACCAGGGGATAGGGGGCCCTCTGTTGAAGTCTAACCAATGACAAAACACGTTGGTGCGTGATGCTTCCCCCCACGTGGTGAACGCCCCCCTTGGTGAAAGGAGCACTTGTTTAAGGACTAATTTGTGTGTGATCCGTCTGCTCCGTCTGCACCGTCTGCACTATCATCAAATTCCTATATTGTACTTGATATATAGAAGAATTTCAAACGCCTGTTTGAAAGTAGCGCTGCTACAGTTCTACATATAACTTTGGGACTCTTTGAGTTTTAATTGTTGAGTTTTACTGTTTATGACCGATGCTTGAACATATGTTGGATACTATTGTGAAGTTATGCATTGCGTGACTACAAGTAGCAGGAGATATTGACTCTTAGGAGAAACGGACTACATTTCCCGCAATGCTTTGCCCTGATGGGATCATGTGATGCCTTCACAAAGATTGGGGGGAGAAGTTTACTTAAGGAGAAGGAGTGGCGCCTTTTCGCTCTCTCTGGACCAGCCTTCTTCTCCCCTGCGGAGCTGCTGACAGAGACAGCCGTGTTGCTAGGCCAAGAAGCCTGGGCCCAAATTCCCTGAGAGGCCAGCCATCCGGAAGGAAGCAAGACTCCTGTATCCAGCCTGCGTATCCAGAGATCGGAGAGGAAGCACAGCTGACAACTGAAACAGTGGAACACCCTCGTCCGGCATCTTTGTGCTGTGGAGCAGGAATTCACTGACGCACTTTCTGAGAGGAATTCAGGCGGATCGGCCTGTCGGGTGAGAGGGCACATGCTCAGCTCTTAGTTCTCCCTTTAGACAGACACTTTAGTGCCATTTCACAGGCCTCCCACCCCTGTTTGGCCTTCGGCCTGAACTTGTACCCTTTTCACTGTTTAATAGTGGTTATACAGAAGTGACTGACGCTGGCTAGCGGTCAGCTCACCAACGTTGGAGGTGGACCATACTTTGTTGCATTAACTTTCCCTTATCTTTCATTGCTTGTGCATTACAAATATAACATGCACCATCTGGCCGCAACGTGGACTTTAGCTGTTTGCAGGATCACCCGATAGAGGGAGCTTGCGAGCACAGACTGTTGACTAATTTAGCCGAATGGTACTATTCTTTAGTATAAGTTTGTTCATAAATGCCTTTGGTGGATTTCTGCAAGGGCCCTTGCGGAATAATATTGAGTTGCTGCATAACAGCTGTTCATTTGATGATTTAAACTGATGTGCATTCCTTTATATACTTATTAAGTAAACTCACTCTTTTGATTTAAATATATTATTGTGTGTAGCGCATTTTTCTAGTCTGGAGGGGTTATCCATTATTCAGGTAATGCTATTATTATATTGTCATTGAATGTTGTATGAATGTCATTGTGCCTCAGCCCAGCAGGGGTCACAATACACCTACCAGACTTCTGATGTGTCAAGGGAGGGTTCGAGCAAGTTAAGAGGGGTGACAAAGACAAAGGGAAGTAGAACCCAAACAACAACCAGCAGCTCCTTCGGGGTAGTGCTACACACTGTTCCCAGGAGAGAGCGGGAACCAGTGACGGCGCACCATGGTCCATGTGCAGGCGCAGTAGGGAATCGGGCAAGGAAGCCGTCAGGCTTCACTTTCTGATTCCCTCATCGAGGATGGCGGCGGAAACAGCCGAGGACCGAGGGATTGATCAGCCTCAGCTGCTGACATCGCGGGCGCGCTGGACAGGTAAGTGTCCATTTTTAAAAGTCAGCAGCTGCCGTATTTGTAGCTGCTGACTTAAAAAATAAAAATCTGCGGAACCTCCGCTTTAAGCCCCATAAACGTGATATGATTGTTGGCAGGGGATTGTCTTACCGTTAGTACGCTCCTTTTGAGAATTGTTGTCCTTTCGGCCAACAAATGTTGGATCACATGCTAGTAAATTTCTAACATTGTCTCTGCCGGCTGTGGGCCTCTAACGGTGGTGGGCCGCGATGCTGCGAAAAATCAGGAAAAACAGGACGCAAAACAATCGTGAAAAGGGTCTAAATCCAGGGAATGTCCTGGGAAATTTGGGAGAATTGGCAACTATGGGACAAGGAAGCTGGTCAGAGTTGATGGGAAGATGGCTGGAGCCAAATACAGGGCAATCTTAGAAGGAAACCTGTAAGGCCCTGTACACACGATCAGACATGTCTGATGAGACTTGTCCGACGGACCGTTTTCATCAGACAACTCTGAACTTGTCTGATGTGTGTACCAAAATCCGATCGGACCAGAACGCGGTGACGTAGAACACAACGACGTGATGAAAAAACTAAGTTCAATGCTTCCAAGCATGCGTCGACTTGATTCTGAGCATGCGCGGGTTTTTGGTCCGATGCTTTTGTGTATTAACCATCGAACCTGTCCGTAGGACAGGTTTCCATTGGACAGGTTTTAACCACTTGCTTACTGGGCACATAAACCCCCTTCGTGCCCAGGCGAAATTTCAGCTTCCGGCACTGCGTCGCTTTAACTGACAATTGCGCGGTAGTGCGACGTGGCACCCAAACAAAATTGGCGTCCCTTTTTTCCCCACAAATAGAGCTTTCTTTTGGTGGTATTTGATCGCCCGTGCGGTTTTTATTTTTTGCGTTATAATGAAAAAAAGAGCGACAATTTAAAAATATATATATATATTTTTTACTTGTTGCTATAATAAATATCCCATTTTTTTTTTTTATATTTTTTTTTCTCAGTTAAGGCCGATACGTATTCTTCTACGTATTTTTGTAAAAAAAAAAAAAATAATCACAATAAGTGACTGCTTTGCGCAAAAGTTATAGCACCTACAAAATAGGGGACATAATTATGATTTTTTTTTTTATATTTTTTTTTTACTAGTAATGGCGGCGATCTGCGATTTTTATTGGGACTGCGATATTGCGACGGACACATCGGACACTTTTGACACATTTTTGGCGCCATTCACATTTATACAGCGACCAGTGCTATAAAAATGCACTAATTACTGTATAAATGTGACTGGCATTGAAGGGGTTAACACTAGGGGGTGAGGAAGGGGTTAAATGTATTGCCTGGGTGTGTTCTAACTGTATGGGGGGAGGGGGGTGACTGGGGGAGGTGACCGATGCTGTCTCCCTATGTACAAGAGAAACAGCATCTGTCACCTCACTGACAGGACGTGAAGCTCTGTGTTTACACTCAGAGCTCCACGTCACTGCTGTCTCACCGACGATCGCGTGTACCTGACGGACATCGCGGCCGCCGGGTACACGCATCGGATCCTCGGTGATGCGTCGGGACTGTTTTTCCCCGCCGCGCGCCACCCTGTGGCGCGCGCGGGGAATTACAAGCAAATCACGTCCAAAGACGTGACCCCGGCACCTCAGGTCCGCGCTGTTCACGTCTTTGGACGTGACGCGGTATTGAAGTGGTTAAAGCAAGTTTTAAAACTTTGGTCCGATGGAAAACAGTCCGATAGGCCGTACACACCATCGAACTGGTCTGATGAAACCGGTCTGCAGATTTCATTTCCGCTTTCAGCGGACATGTTCGATTGTGTGTACGTGGCCTTAGAATCTGCAAAAGACTTGAGTCTGGGGTGGAGGTTCAACTTCCAGCAGGAGAACGACCCTAAACATACAGCCAGAGCTACAATTGGTGAATAGGAAGTGGTCTTTGTGCGCTGGTCAAAGTGAATGGGATGAATGAACTAGTGAGTGTGGATGAATGAATGCTGCTCAATCTAAAGTGAAAACAACTCAGTGTGTAGATGAATGAAAGAAAAATGATGAGCGCAAACAAATAGGATTAATTAAAAAGGGGGGGCAAAAAGTCTAGATGCGAATGCACTAATGCAAGAAAAGTAAGTGCCGTGTATGAAATCCAAATGTATTGTATGTATTGTAAGGCTTAAATTGAGCAAAAAATACAAAGTAAAAGACAATCCTAGGTGAGTGTAGCTGTGGCACGGACGGACGTCACTTCCGGTCACGTGGGTGCCTATTCCTTACATGTATCGTCACGTCACATGACTTTATCAGAGGAGTATTCTCCTGATACTCCTCTGATGAAGTGACGTGACGATACATATAAGGAATAGGCACCTACTCCTCTGATGAAGTCACGTGACGTATACTATAGAGCGCAGTGTATAATCGGACGCGCCTGCGCACTCAAGGCAGGAACCTATCCGATGGAGAAACCAGCTCGACAAGACACCGGCTCCTGTCACAGATGGAGTGATGCCAAATGCACCCCGCCAGGGACAGAAACAGCAGGTGATACTAGAATGGAAGCCTTTTATTAAAGGTAAGTATAGTACTAAAATCACAATGTGTATATGGACGTTTCTGGGAGTTACCTGCACTGTGCCACAGACTTCTGTTATTAGCTGCCGGTTTGGTGCACTTTCAGAAAGTTCACCACTCCTTCAGGATCTACTAGAAGTCTATGGTAAAGTGCAGCTAACCTGCAGGAAAGCCACAGATGCACCCACAGTGTGGGTAAACCACAGGCCCCTTTCACACAATCATGTCAACCCAATTGGACCCTCCATTCAGTTCTATGGAGCGTCAGATGTATCGGTCACCTTCCGTCTGCGCAGATTGGATGTTCCATGGAGTAGAGTGGGCTGTGTCTGTGTTTGCTCTGCATATGCAGTGTGGACGTGGGTCTGTCATCTCGCTCCGCTCATTGTGACCCGCGACTGGTTGCCAATTCGCTTAAGTGGCCCTCGCTCTTCAAAAGGTTGGGCACCCCTGGTTTTGATCAAAGCATATCCATGGGTTAGAATGGACCAGTCAAAGTCCAGACCTAAATCCAATTGAGAATCTGTGGCAAGACTTGAAAATTGCTGTCACATCTCCAAAAAGACTTGCAGCTGTAATTGCAGCGAAAGGGGGGGTTTGGATGAAAGGGGGGGGGGGGGGGGTTCTACAAAGTATTTTCTCGGGGGGGGGGGGGGGGGGTGAGGCTGAATACAAATGCATGCCACACTTTTCACATATTTGTAAAAAAAAAACCTTTGCATTTTTTTTAAAATAATTTTACTTCCACTTCACAATTACCGTATATACTCAAGTATAAGCCGACCCGAGTAAATCCCGAGGCACCTAATTTTACCACAAAAAATGGAAAAATGTATTGACTCGAGTATAAGCCTAGGGTGAGAATGCAGCAGCCACTGTAAGTGGAAAAGAGGGTCAGCAATGCCCATTTGCATGCCTCCCTGTGCCCATTGCACGCCTCCCTGTGCCCATTTGCACGCCTCACTGTGCCCATTTGCACGCCTCACTGTGCCCATTTGCACGCCTCACTGTGCCCATTTGCACGCCTCACTGTGCCCATTGCATGCCTCACTGTGCCCATTGCATGCCTCACTGTGCCCATTGCATGCCTCCCTGTGCCCATTGCATGCCTCCCTGTGCCCATTGCATGCCTCCCTGTGCCCATTGCAGCCTCCCTGTGCCCATTGCAACCTCACTGTGCCCATTGCATCCTCACTTGGCAGCGTACCTGAAATTGACTACGGGCGTCCATTTTTTTTTTAAACTCACGGCTTCCTCCTGGTCCTGTTCCGTGATAGGCGTTTGACACTGTGTTCAGTGTTCTGCCAATCACGGACATTCTTTCATCCTCGAACAAGAGAAGGTCCGTGATCGGCTGAAAACGGTGTCTGCTGGAAAACTGAGTCTGAGAATGAAAGAACATCTGTGATAGGTGGAACGCTTAACACAGTGTCAACGCCTATCATGGAACGGGATGGGACCAGGAAGAAGCAGCGATTTTTAAAAATTGGCTGCCCAAGGTACACTGACTCGAGTATAAGCCGAGAGGGGTATTTTTAGCCCAAAAAAAGGGCTGAAAAACTCGGCTTATACTCGAGTATATACGGTATGTGCCACTTTGTGTTGGTCTATCACATAAAATCTAAAATAAATTACATTTACATTTTTGGTTGTAACATGACAAAATGTGGAAAATTTCTAGGGGTATGAATAGTGTGTGTTTTCCAGCGGCAGTGTAGTATGCAGGAGTAATTGCATCACAAGCCTGGCTGAACAGAATCGTGAATCCTTTGTAGGTAACACAATTCGGATATAAGTATTTCAGCTATGTCTCTAGCTGTTTGCCATCTTTAAGTTTACATTTCAGTGGGTCAACTGTGAATTCTTTAAATTCCGCAAACAAAATATATGGTATGTTGCTCTTAAAACTGAACAGCCTTACCGGCGCTTATTATAGACCTTTAATGGGAGACTTGTCACGGGCAACAGGAAAACACCTAATTGTTTCCTCTTTCCTCCTTTTAAACAATTTAGTCAGGACATTAAAGAATAGTTGTGAAAATAAGGAAGCGGTCACTAATAAGAGATGCAAGTATCGCACAATGACCGGCTAAAATTACGTTTAACAAGTGAAACAAATACCATATTTGTCTTTCGACCATATATTTAGCTGTATGCTGTATTGCTATTGTTGCATTGGAGGAAATAAATTAAGGCCCGTATACACGATCGGATTTTCCAACAACAATTGTGAGATGGAAGGATGAAATGTTCACCGCGCTGATCAACTAGACGGCGGAGGCGGCGGCGGGTGGAGGGTTTGGCTTTCTCTTTGGGGACTAGGCAGCGGCAGCAGCTCTCCTACATTAGTGACATACCCGAGGACTGTTCTGCTCCACTCTCCGCCCCCTCTCCAACCGCTCTCCGCCCCCTCTCCAACCGCTCTCCAACCCCTCTCCAACCCCTCTCCAACCCCTCTCCAACCCCTCTCCAACCCCTCTCCGCCCCCTCTCCGCCCCCTCTCCTGCCCGCTCTCTGCCCGCTCTCTGCCCGCTCTCTGCCCGCTCTCTGCCCGCTCTCCGCCCCCTCTCTGCCCGCTCTCTGCCCGCTCTCTGCCCGCTCTCTGCCCGCTCTCTCTCTCTGCCCGCTCTCTGCCCGCTCTCTGCTCCGCCCCTCTCTGCCCCTCTCTGCCCGCTCTCTGCCCCCTCTCCGCCCCCTCTCTGCCCGCTCTCTGCCCGCTCTCTGCCGCTCTCTCTCTCCGCCCCCTCTCTGCCGCTCTCTGCCGCTCTCCGCCCCTCTCTCTCTGCCCCTCTCTGCCCGCTCTCTGCCCGCTCTCTGCCCGCTCTCTGCTCTCCGCCCCCTCTCTGCCCGCTCTCTGCGCTCTCTGCCCGCTCTCTCCGCCCCTCTCCAACCGCCTCTCCGCCCCTCTCTCCAACCGCTCTCTCTCTGCCCCCTCTCTGCAACCGCTCTCTCTCTCTGCCCCCTCTCCAACCGCTCTCTGCCCCCTCTCCAACCGCTCTCTGCCCCCTCTCCAACCGCTCTCTGCCCCCTCTCCAACCGCTCTCTGCCCCCTCTCCAACCGCTCTCTGCCCCCTCTCCAACCGCTCTCTGCCCCCTCTCCAACCGCTCTCTGCCCCCTCTCCAACCGCTCTCTGCCCCCTCTCCAACCCCCTCTCCAACCGCTCTCTGCCCCCTCTCCAACCGCTCTCTGCCCCCTCTCCAACCGCTCTCCGCCCCCTCTCCAACCGCTCTCTGCAAAAAAAAGTATCGGTGAAGCATCGGCAGCATTTGTGCGCAAATGCTCAGTATTGATCTATTGGTATCGGGACACTAATCCTTTTAGGATGATTTTTTCACTGTTTGTGACTGTTTTTCACCATTTCATGCAATGGTCAGCATTGTTGCTTGGCTTTCTTTGCAAACAGACCTCAGATTTGGAAACCATGTATTCTGGCAGCCCACGTTGTGAGAGATTTGTCCATCCATGCTATATAGTGGATGATGGAAGAATCTGATAGATTTCCCAGGGGGGTATGAGAAGTTTTAGGCTCTATGGCGCAAGTGTGTGTTTTTGCTAGTTTTGGGAAGACCATTCATTTCAATTAGGGTTGTCCCGATACCACTTTTTTAGGACCGAGTACAAGTACCGATACTTTTTTTAAATGTCCCCCACAAATGCAGCCATGTCCGCCACAAATGCAGCCATGTCCGCCACAAATGCAGCCATGTCCGCCACAAATGCAGCCATGTCCCCCACAAATGCAGCCATGTCACTCCTACCTAGCCACCGCCGCCCGGGGAACATCACAGCATTCATTTGAATAGCTGTAGTGTTCCCGCCCGTATAGACCCTCCCCCCTTGCTTGGGATTGGACAGATCACGATCACCCATCCAATCCCGAGCAAGGGGGAGTGTCTATACGGGCAGGAACACTACAGCTATTCAAATGAATGCTGTGATGTTCCCGCACAATGTTTAACCCATGCGGCGGCGGCGTTTGGCGGGGGGGGGACGGGGACGGAAAAAGTATTCTATTCTGGTAACGGGGGTATTTGCGGGAGTACAAGTACTTCCGCAAATACTCGGTATCGGTCGCGATACCGATACTGGTATCGGGACAACCCTAATTTCAATGGGCTGCCATATGTGCAAAAAACACACTAAAGAAGTGCATTAACCTTTTCAAAAATCATGCCGCACCAAAACGCATGTTATTTTGCTACCATGTATTCATGTGCATAGGCAGGTAAGTCTATACTCCCCTTTGCAAGTGACGCTCGATCGAAACAGCAATGCAAAGAGGATAGAAGTTGTGAAGAATTTGTTTCCTCTATGACTTCCTGGGGTCACAGGGAGACAGCTGTCCAATTGTGACTCCAGCAACCATCTTGGATCACGCAGAATCTATTTAAGAGTCTGGCTCCCGAGTTTGGCGCTCCTTTATGTGAGTAGCTAGCACCAGGACAGAATCCCCATCTGACAAGGACAATGCTTGAGGTAGGGAAAGGTTCCAGAGGAGTAGGGACAGCACAGAGACTACATTTACCTTTTTTTTTTTTTTCCTTTTTTTTTTTTAGGAAGCCTCCCCTTTTTTGGATGTGGACCAGCCAGGTCTCATTCTACTCCTTGTTGCAGATGCTGTTAGCATCTTGGAGTCTAAGGACTGCTGTCGCAGTTCGACTCCCGAGGGGTGCACTGACCAGCCGGGCCTGAATAAGTTGTGTTTGAACCATTTTTTGACAATATATATTATTGCCGGACTGTGTGTGTGTGTGTTTACTACCTGCCACAGCACCCTGCACTTTTCTCACACACGTGCATTAGCTGTAGGTATGCTATGAAGAATTAATTGCAATGCTGTGTATCTGCAAACGGGCTGCATGCTTTTTTGTGCATTGCAGGAAAGCATGTGATTTTCACGCATTCCTGCAACACACAAATGTATTTCAAGCGAAGCCCCACCCAAAAGGGGAAGCTCCACTTGTTTGCTTCCCCCCCCCCCTGCTGCAACATTTGGCACCTTTTGGGGGGGAGTGTGTACCTTGTTTTGACAGGTACCTGCTCCCACTTCTGGGGAAGTTCGGCCCCCCTCCGCCAGGCCAAGCGGAGGAAGCTTTGTGCATGCACAGTAGGGAGCTGGCTTCGCTGTCGGTTTCCCTTACAAGAATTGGTTGTGGCAGCACCCCGAGAGCCGATTTAAATATCGGCTGGAGTGATGACACCACTGGATTCCAGGACAGGTAAGTGTCCTAATATTACAAGTCAGCATTTACGGTATTTGTAGTTGCTGACGGAGCATGCTTTAAGTCAGGCTGAAAATAAAGGGAGATGGAAGCTTGAGAGCCACGTTTGACAATATTCAGTGATGGTCTTCCTGCTAATTGGCTGTTGGAATCAACAGGCTTAATTGTAACCTCCAGCATTGGTGTTTCCTGGCCTGGAAATGGTTCCTCCTGGTCGTTTTTAGATAAGCCTTTGTTTTCTAGAGTCCACATAATAGACATCACTGATCCATGACTTGTTCCAGGTATACTTTATCTTATGTGCATGATTAAATCAGAACAATCAATAAATACGAACTAGTCAAATTGTGAGAGATTGATTAATTGGCCGAAGCTGTAGCTGAAGTTTTCTGAATGCTTTATTGTCCTCGTCCAACACGACCAACACATCAACTTGAGGTAGATAGGAAAAGGTTGATGAAAGTAGAGTACCTTCGCAGAGTCAGGCTTGGATAAAGAAAGCAGTCCTGCCTTCTATAATTGAGTCAATCACATCACCACTCCAGCCGGAGTGGGTGTAGTGCACCTGGACAGGCCTCTCGCACAGGTCTGGCAGCCAGAGTGTCACTGAGAATGCTGAGAAGGAACACGTCGCTGCCACCAACTTGGTTCTAGAAGATTAGTAGAGGCCTCTGTCACAGGTCCGGTACTTAAGAGCAATAGAGCATATCCTCTCAATCCCGTTCTCTTGAGATGCGCAACCCCAGTAAATCACTGAGGTCCCTCAGTCATTTCAGTGGCTCTGAGCCATGAGGGCCCAGAGTCGAGAACTCCGCGAGGCACGGGCCCCGGGCAGGTAGGCCATAGTGATGGGGCCTGTGATGTGCGCACACCCTGAAGGTGGGTGCCGCACCTGGAACCAGGAACCCGTGAAGAATGGCGTCTGCCACAGATATACCCTCCCCCGGCATGCCCCGCGAGGGAAACACTCCTCCAAATGGCTGCTGGGGAAAAGCGTCTCTGCCTGAATCCCTCTGGCACCACCTGCCACCCAGAGATGGGACCACATCTCTGGAACGCAGAATGACCCACAGGATAATTCAGGGCTGACAGCTGCCGAATTTGAACAATCAACCTGGGTTAGAGCAAGTAAGCCTCTCACCCTACTAACTTTAGCGTAGCACCCTTTCTGAAAGTAAGGGGGCGCTTCACCTATGTATACTCTAGGAAAGCAATTCCCAATCAAAGAACCCCAAGTAGCCTAGGCTACCTTCAGAGATTACTAGGAGTTCTATGAGGTGTGGATGATAGACCTCCCATCTCCCATGCATACATGGTTCCGGGCAGTAGTGTATTTAGGTTTTGTGCTGCCCTAGGCCTGACTAAACTTGTGACTCCCCAATTTAAATATGACCCACCCCTTCCTGTGAAGGCCACACCCCTTCCTGTTTAAGACTTGCCCTGATATTTTCGTGTTGAAACACTAGTTCTGAGGGCCTGCCGGGTGGTGGGGCAATAGATTCCCTTAATTTGCATAGATTTCATCTCACTTCCTGTTTGGCTATGGGGCAGGAAGTGAAATCTATGCAATGGGACAGGGATGGTAAAAAAAATAAGCTGACAGGGGCTATAACCTTCCCTTACTCTATCCAAGATGAAAAAAACCAGTGTTGCCTATAGTTCTGCTTTTAGCACAAATTTCTGATAATTTTATGGAGAGGACTAAGAAGATAAAACCATGCCAATGGTGCAGCAGAAAACATAGCGCAGTGATGAAGGTTTGTGGTTCAGGACCAGGATGATGGGGCATTTAAAATAGAAGCAGCGTCCCCTCTGTAATGGCAATCTGGGGTGTGCAAAGCACACTGCCATCTTGCCATGTGCTGTAAAGCACATTCGCCATCTTAAATGAAATGATGCCATGTTTAAGCTAACAGATTTACTCACCATATATTCCATGCCCATCCATACCAATCAAGAGACATTACAACAGCCTGCTCTCATTCATCGCTCCCAGCATCTCTGCTGCCGACGCCCTCTACAGGCAGTTTTATTAAGACAATAGATTTCACAGACCACCTCTGATTGGACGAGATCACAGCATGTGACCACAGGAAGTCATGTCACAGCATGTGACCTCTACAGGAAGTGATGTCAGCACAGATAAACCCTTCCAACAGGGATCCATTACAGTAATAACACAATAATAGCACAATAACACAATATGATACAGAAATAATACAATAACTAATGAACACAGTTCCTGATAAGGAGAGCCTTTATGCAGCTGTGTGCTCATACCATCATACTCATGTTGATCAGACAGAGATGACAAAAGCACACATCCGCCAAACCAATAGTGTGTCCGCAGAGTGATGCGTCACACAGGCGAATATCTGTGCATCACACAGGGGCCCTTGCGCCGGCGACACTCACTCTTCAAACACCCTTCTCCAAATCAGGAAGTGCATCTCAACCAGCCTGAGACTGCCCCAATCAGTTCTAATTAGAGCGGGTTGGGGAAGTGTCAAGACTGGGTGCCAATATGGCAACAATACATATTAAATACATCTTCAAATTTCCACCACAGTCCTCCCTTTTTGTCATATTGCTCCCACTTGTCCTTCAAATCTTAATAGTCTTCTTACACCTAGAAACTAATCAGTCCTTACAGTCCATAAAAAGGAAAACACGGCTTGACATGTAGACTCTGTTCTTCAGGAGACATGACATAAGGAGGACACAACTTGGTGAGCTGTAGTAATCGCAGATTGGGTAGTGATCCTCTGTGTCTTGTCCGTGGGTCCGGCTCCGGGGGCGTCTCATCTGGTACGAGGGTTGGGTTTCGGGACGTCTCATCTGGTACGTGGTCATCTGCTCCGGCTCTGGTCACGCGTCCACTCAGGCAACAGGAGTGCTCATCACGACATAGAAAGAATAGAAATAAAAACGACATAAGTATATACATTCCCATTTCAATCAACCACGATCCGCTGAAAAGTAAAAATTAAATCCCCTCAGATTCCCAGACCCTTCAAAGGACTCCCAACCTTCACTCAGTTACAGCTCTGGCTTTGCCTTGTAGGGACCCAAACCTTATCCATATGGGCCTGAACTCCTATTCCCAGTATCCCCTGAACCAGATATAACAATATTTACTTGTAAATTCCCAGAAACCCCCCCTTGGGCTGTGAGAACTTCCTTGTAGCTTCAACAGTTACATGAAACATTCCATCCTCAATAGGTGTGAATTGTTCAAACGTATCATAAGCTCAAACCCCCCCACCTTGTACATGCAGGAGACCGTGCCCAGACCTAGTCCGGGTTGGTGAACAATTCCCTTCTAGCTGTCCCCGCCATTCCCAATTTCTCTCGCGCCATCAGATCCTCGCAATTGGCCGCGACATAGGACAGGGACAGCTTCACCACCACGCATGAACCTCTTGCATTGGGGGAATTACCTTATAAGCTGTAGATCTGCATAAACACCAAACTAAAGTTACATACTTGTGGACTACCCAGTCCTGATACCCAACCGACAAGAGGCGGAGCCATAAAAACAATAATCAATTTTACCCTCTAAAAACATAATAAATTCCATTGACAGGTGTCTGTTTGGAGTCTCCACTCGGTTGTCAATAATCCTCATAATTAGCATGTACCACTGTCATCGCTGGGGACTAAAGCTCAACGGAGACTCAGAACAGACCCAGCAATCGGTCCCGTTCGTCTTCTTAATTAGTCATGGAATACACTTTAAATAATAACTTGGGATGCTTTCCATCGTTACCCGTGCTAAAATTTACTAAACAAACAAATACAAAATAAACAAAGATACTCCTCATTTCTTTGATGTGGTTGAGCCGCTTCTTGCAGTGGCTGGCGTGGTCTCGTCCATCAAGCTTCTTTACAAACGAACCAGTCACCTGGTTGGGGAAAAATGAAACCCAATTACCGTGTCGGGGTCCAGGAGAGACTCCTGAACCCTGTGAAGTTCATGTTACAGGGATCGTACCCACCCCATCACCCAAGAATGAGAGTGACAGTTGAGGGAGTACGACCCTGGTTTTGGTGGGCCTTCAATGACAACAACCCAGACCTCGTAACTGTGGTCGCTGCTTAACCTGTGCGTGGCTCATCGTCGCCTGTAATCGCTTACCATCACCTGTAATCGCTTACCATTGCCTGTAATCGCTTACCATCTCCTGTAATCGCTTACCATCTCCTGTAATCGCTTACCAGCACCTGTAATCGCTTACCAGCACCTGTAATCGCTTACCAGCACCTGTAATCGCTTACCAGCACCTGTAATACCCGGAACCATTGACAGTTTCTTAGCAACTAAAATGGGAACCTACTTCACCAGACTGCTGCTTGCCGATTCAAATTCTATCAAAGAAAGACAATCTTCATTAGAAAGATTAGTGTTATTAGTTCGGAGAACTGTCATCTTTACATTTTATCTACCATCCCCCCCTTTTCTTCCTCAATACAGACTGGAGGAAGAAATGATAAAAAGAAACAATGAAATAGCCTATGATACTTTCACCTCCTTAGACCCGTAATTATCCATGTGTACAGCTGTCTACATACACCTGCTCTCTATGTACAAACACTTCCGGAAACTCTTTGGACCTGAAAAATACTTATAAGCAGAAATCATTACTCCATCCTTCATATTTATCCTGCAGAGAATGGCAAACAAAAATGACATTCCTGTACATTGTCAGTGACATTCTTCACAAAACCGATTCAAACAAAAACCCTTTGTAACCCTTACTTTTCCCGTTCCTACAAAAATACAAAAGCCGCGACGCGTCAGAAGATCGCCGCGGTAAGTTTGAATAAAAAAAAACATTCACGTTACTACATACAAACATTCAAATACAAATGTGGGGAGATATTCATAGCTTTCAAAACAAAAACCTTAGTTACTTACCGGTAACGGTATTTCTATGAGTCTTTCAGGACAGCACTTGGAGAGAGCGCAGCTCCACCCATTTCCCAGGAAACACTGCAGTCACTGCTATAACTTCCGCCCACCTCCACCATGGCCTCAGTTGTACACGAGCACCTCCGGCCATACTGAAATGAGATAAGCAGAACATAGCAACCAAAACACGTTAGTACAATACACATATATATATATACACATATATATCCACCAGAAGAGAGAAGGGTGGGTTATCGGTGCTGTCCTGAAAGACTCATAGAAATACCGTTACCGGTAAGTAACTAAGGTTTTCTCACTTCGTCTTTCAGGACAGCACTTGGAGATGATAACCGAGTACTTACTCTAGGGTGGGACCACCGCTTGCAGGACCTTCCTGCCAAAAGACTGCTCCGCCGCTGAGAGCAGATCCATCCTGTAGTGGCGAGTAAAAGTGGAAAAACTCGTCCACGTAGCTGCCTTGCAGATAAGCTCTGGTGAAGCTCCAGCCCGTTCTGCCCAGGAAGTGGCTACTGCCCTTGTAGAATGTGCCACCACCCCTGGGGGAGGTTCTATACCCCTAGCCTTATAGGCCTCGTGGATAGCCATACGGAGCCATCTGGCTAGTGTACTTTTGGAAGCACCGTACCCCCTACGTGCACCCGAGAACAACACAAACAGAGAATTGGATTTTCTAATTTCCCTGGTGACTTCCAGGTAGTGCATAATGCACCTTCTGACATCTAAGGTATGAAACTCTTCTTCCCTTGAACCGGAAGGAGCCGGGCAAAAGGTAGGTAACACTATTTCTTGTGTCCTATGGAAGGCCGATACCACCTTAGGAAGGAACCCAGGATCTGTCCTCAACACGACTCTATCTGGGAAGATGGTCAAGAAGGGTTCCACAATAGAAAGAGCCTGTAGCTCACTAATTCTCCTAGCCGAGGTGACGGCTACTAAAAGGACCGCTTTCAGGGTCCAAAATTTTAAAGATGCTTCTAACAGTGGTTCGAAAGGTCTTTTTGTCAGACCCCCCAAAACCACCGATAAGTCCCACTTGGGAAAAAACTTAAAGGGGGAAGGCCTAGCCCTGGCCAATGCCTTAAAAAATCTGATGACATAGGGATCTAGAGATAACCGTCTCTCTAGAAATACTGATAGTGCAGCAACCTGCGCTTTCAGGGTGCTGGCTGCCAGACCCTTGTCCATCCCGTCCTGTAAAAACTCCAGGACCGAAAAATTATTCATGGGGGAACAATTCTTTAAACTGCACCAGGAATTAAAGACTCTCCAGGTCTTGAAATAAATCGCCCTGGTAACTTTCTTCCTGCTACTAAGTAGCGTATCCACTAAGCGTTTAGATAAACCCTTCCTACTGAGGATTAACTCTTCAGTAACCAGGCTGCCAGGTTGAGCCGCTCCACGTTGGGATGGAGCAGGGGACCCTGGAATAATAAGTCCTTTCTGGCTGGAAGTAGCTGATGGGGTTCTATTGCCAGCTTCAGCAGAGTTGAAAACCAAGGCCTTTTGGGCCAGTATGGGGCTATCAGGATAAGAGTCGTCTTTTCTACCTGAAGTTTCCGCAGAACTAATGGAATCATTTGTACTGGGGGGAAAGCATAACACAAACGGAAGGGCCAGTGCTGAACTAACGCATCTAGACCCTCCGCTTGATCCAGTCTGTTGAGGGAAAAGAAAACCGGAACCTTGGCGTTGGCTTGGGACGCAAACAGGTCTATCTGAGGGGTTCCCCACCTGTCTGCTATTTTCTGGAACACCTCTGAATTTAGACTCCACTCGGACTCCAGAACCCTCCTCCTGCTTAGGAAGTCTGCCAGGTGGTTTAAACTGCCCTTTAGGTGTACTGCAGACAGAGATGCCAGGTTTGTCTCTGCCCAGTAAAGCATGTGTAGGGCCAGATTCAGGAGAACCCTGCTCCTCGTGCCCCCCTGCCTTGAGACGTAAGCTACCGCTGTAGCATTGTCCGACAGTATCTGGACATGCTGACCCTGTATCGTCTCCTGGAAGGCCCAAAGCCCTAGGCAAACGGCTTTGAGTTCCCTCCAATTGAAGGATCTCTTGGCCTCTTCCCTGGACCAGGACCCCTGAGCCAACTGACCCCTGAGATGAGCACCCCATCCCCAGGAGCTGGCATCCGTAGTTAGGATCATTGCAGCGGGGAAGGACCACACTAGACCCTGACTTAAATTTGCGTGAGCCCTCCACCACCAAAGTTTCCTTTTTACTGAGGTTGGAACCCTGATCTCCTTCTCTAAGGTTTCTCCATGTGTCCAATTCTGTAGAATGGCCTGCTGGAGACTCCTTGAATGCAGGCGGGCCCACTGCACCGCCGGAATGGAGGATGTGAGAAGTCCCAGGGTGGACATAGCTGCACGAACTGACACTGACAGATTCGTCTGCACTGCCTTCACTGCTGCCTGAACCTTGATTATTTTCTCCTCTGGTAGAAATAACCTCTCCTGGATGGAATCTATGGTGTACCCCAAAAAGACTATGACCTGAGAAGGAACTAGATTTGACTTCTCTCTGTTCAAAATCCAACCTAGACCCTCCAAATGGGCCTGGGTTCTCCATAGGTCTTTGAGAAGCTGATCTTCCGTCTTGGCGAACAACAGGAGGTCGTCCAAGTATGGAATTACCGAAACTCCTTCTAGCCTCAGAGGTGCCAAGGCCTCCGCCAGCACCTTCGAAAAGATCCTCGGAGAGGAGGAGAGACCGAACGGCAGGGCCCTGAACTGAAAGTGTTTGATCTCGTTTCCTGCCCTGATCGCTAGACGCAGGAAACGCTGAGAAGCGGCTCTTATCGGGATGTGAAGATAAGCATCCCTTAGGTCTATCGAAGCCAGAAAGCAACCTGCAGGAAGGAGCCTTCTGACCGAGTAGATGGTATCCATCCGGAACCTCTTGTACTTGATTGACCGATTCAGGAATTTTAAGTTCAGAATCAAACGAAATTTTCCTGCCGGCTTTTTTACTAGAAACACATGGGAGTAGCAACCCGCCCCCTGTTCTTGTTGGGGTACCGGGGTGATCACCTTTTGCTGGAGAAATTCCTCTAACAGCAACAACATTGCCCGGGATTTCTCCTGATCCCTGGGCAGCTGAGTCGCGTAGAAACGCGACGGTGGTTTCTCTGAGAACTCCAGCGCGTAGCCCTCTGCAATAACCTTGAGGATATATGCACTGGAAGTTGTCTCTGCCCACTGTGGAAGGAACGACTGAAGACGTCCTCCCACAGCCAGGCGACCGTCACTGGGGTTTAGCGGGCTGGCTAGGGGAGCGAAACAACACCCCGGGTCTCCCTCTACCCCTCTGAGGCCGCCAGGACCTTCCACCCTGACCTTTTTGTGTCTCTTTAGGATCTTGGGGCTGGAAAAAAGGACGAAAATTTTTCCTGGTCCGCGGTACTACCTTTTTTAAGGGGAAAGCTTTTTTCCTATCCGCCGTCCTATCCAGAACAGTGTCCAGACCGGCGCCAAATACCAGATCTCCATCGAAGGGCAGACCACATAACTTAGCCTTCGAAGCCGTGTCCCCAGTCCAGGTTTTGACCCAGAGAGCCCTCCTGGCCGAATTCACTAGGGCCGAGGAACGGGCTGATATTCTCACTGACTCGGCTGAGGCATCCGCCATATAGCCTACTGCCTTCAAAAGAATCGGGAAGGACTCTAGCAACTCTCTGCGTGAGGTCCCAGACTCAATGTGACCCTTCAGCTGTTCCAACCAATGCTCAAGGTTCCTGGCCACTACTGTGGATGCCATAGCTGGTTTGAGGTTGGCCAGAGAGGCATCCCAAGCCTTCTTTAAGAGCGCCTCTGCTCTTTTATCTAGGGGATCTTTTAAGGTGCCCGTATCCTCAAAAGCTAAGTCTGTATTTCGGGATACCTTTGAAAACGCAGCATCCAGCTTAGGTTTCTTATTCCATACCTGCGCTGGATCCTCATCAAAAGGAAATCGCCTTTTAAGTGATCGGGAAAAGAAAGGAGCCCTCTCTGGGTCTTTCCACTCCCTTCTGACCGTATCTGACAATACTCTATGTACTGGAAAGGTTCGACACTTGACTTCGTCTAAACCCTGGTACATCTTGTCATGCAGAGACAAATGCGTCTTATCCACCTTAATGTTTAAAGTGGAATGAATGGTTTTCAGTAAGTCATCCACCTCTTCTAAGGACAACTTGTAACGTGAAGAAGAAGATTCTCCTGTATCTTCTTCTTCCGCCTCTGACCCTGAGACTAGGCTGCTAGGCTCTTCCTCCTCGGACTCACTACCTGCCCCTCTATAATCCAAGGGTGCACTAGTGGAGGCCTTAGCTGCTGACCCTGACGCCGCCCCTCTGTCCAAGTAGGAGCGAAACGACTGAAAGGTCTCTTCTAGCTCTTTCCTAAAGGAAGAGAGCATCTCTTTGGGTTGTTCGGAGGCTGCACTAGGGGAGGCTTCCCCTTTGACTATGTCCGTGATGCATGCCTTGCATAACGGTTTAGTCCAAGACCCTTTAAGGGTTGTTTTGCAGGTAGCACACCGTTTCTTAGGAGGGGGCACCGCAATTTTTAGCTTCTCTTTAGCTTTCTGAAAGACACAAAAGACAACAACCCCATGTTTAACTTTCTGTGCCTCAGACCCAAACCACCACCACCACAAAACAGCCAGTGAACAAAAACACACCAGGTCCCATCACCGCTGTACCAAATAAACACCACTCTCCCAGGGACGTGACTAGGGTGAGTGAGGCAGGCTCCTCTCCCCAAAGGGGCAGTAGGAGGGACATAACAAGGAACCAGGTAGACTTAAACCGCTGTTTTCCTACCTGGGCCGGGCTGGTGCATGTGGCTCCTGCTCCTGCCACCTCCGCTGCGTCTTCTGGCTCCATTCTCCCAGAACGCGGCGATCGTTTGTGCGCCTCTTTTTGAAAAAAAATCCCGGTTAACCCCACCGCTGTGGGAACCGGAAATTGCACCGCCGAGGCTGCTCCTCCCTTCTGCGTTCCAGCGGCCGGAACCGGAAGCCGCCACGCACCGCCGGAAGTCCCGCCTCCACCGGAAATGACGTCGCCCGTCCTCCGTTACCGGGACATCGCAGACCCCCGGAGACCGGCATCTAACCGCCCCCAACATGGCCTGCAATGCCCAGCCTATTGGCGCGGAACCTCCGGCAGCCTTTACCCTCGCCGGGCTCGAGAAGAGGGGAGTACCGAAACGTCCCCCACGCGTCAGGGGGGAGGTTGGGTCTGCCTCCTAAACAACAACCGATCGCAGGTATGCTTTTTTGATCCATCTCCCCCTGGAGAGAGTCCAGCATCCTCCTGGTTCCCTGCAGCGCTTCCACCATGGCCGGAGGAAACACTACAACTGAGGCCATGGTGGAGGTGGGCGGAAGTTATAGCAGTGACTGCAGTGTTTCCTGGGAAATGGGTGGAGCTGCGCTCTCTCCAAGTGCTGTCCTGAAAGACGAAGTGAGAAAATTAAAAAACAAAAACCAGCCGGAAATCTGCCTTCACTCTTTCCGCAATACAAGAAAATACAATGGAAAAATACGAGAACAGCGCGAGAAACTTGCATAGACCAGCTATACAAAGTTCTCCTGAGGCGCGTACCACACCTCCATCCACACTCATTACAGATTTCTGAAACCACATCAGATCTACATCCAAGGTAACTTTATTCTGAGGTCTCATACCTCCAGTCAGAGTACCTTCCAAAGGAGTACACCTTACTGTACCCTCTGACCACCTACGACATTCTTTAGGGGTCTCATGTCCGGAGCCCCTAATCCGGACCTCATGTGCGGTGCAGCTGTCTGACTGATGCACTGCATGGGCGGCACATCCCATGACGATTCGAATCGCTTTTTTTTAGTGAGCTCTGCGTCCAGAACACACCGCGCTTTGTTTTCGGAGCGGTTCTGACTTGCGCCTTTAAAATCAAAACCGATGCCTGCATTCTGATTATTCTACACAGCCTGAGCAGGACCACTAGCGTACTACTCCTACACATTTATGCTAATATAATCGCTAATAAGATCTCCGACTATCATACACGGCCAGATCTGTATCACGATATAAAGCCTCCTAAAATGTGGTCGTCAGACAACATACAAAGCACCATGAAATCCTCCACTTTTCAAAATAATATTATGGCTTCTTTCTACCTGCGTCTACATGATACAACAATAATGGTGACGCCCCTCTGTTTCCTCTCATATACCCAAAACTGTATTTACAGTATAAAACTTCACAAAAACAACTGAAATTAAACTTTAAAACACTCTTTCAAATATTTCTGTTGTCCTTTCAGGACACAAATCTCATTGCTCATCTTTCAGAAGACTTCAAAACTCCTCCCACTGACTTCCTGCTTATATATAAATGCTGAGAAAGGACTTCCTGTTGTATGCTCAGCTCTTTAAAACCCAAATCTGATTTATTTACATAATGACAGAAAGATGGAGAGAGAGGGAAGTCTGTCTTCACTGCCTCGTCTCAACACATCAAAAAACTCCATGGACCACATATATCCCCTGGAAGTATTATAAAGTAGTAAACAAAACCAAAACTCAAATCTCCTGCGTTTTTTTCTCTTAAAAACAAAACACCTTTGGTTCAGGGAAAATAAAACCATCTCCTCCCATCTGCAGAATGGGAGTTGATCCCCCCTGACCCAACCATTATTCAAAAACAATGAACAACTCCCAAACATTTAAACAAACAAACGCACATCGCTATGCACAAAAATGCAGTCAGCGCCAGTAACATTCAAAAATGAAATGTTACACAAAAAGTTTCCACTTTTACACTGCAACGTCAGCCAACAGGTTAGTCAGATCCTGTATATACTGGCCCTAGCGTCCGCAAACGCTACTCAAAAGATAGCACTTTACACTGAGTCACAAAATGGCCGACAACAAACCAAGCAACAATGGCGCCATTTACGCTTGTAGTAAAACAATTTAACTGCGCTTCCAAATCACCTGTTTACCACAGGACATACCATACTACACACATAAAGGAAAACAAAAATGTTCTCCACCCGATCCTAACACAGAAAAGAGCGCGCTAATCAATTCGCACTAAACATCGAAATCTGCCCCAAAGGCTGCTAAAATCCACCAGCAAAATAGCCAGAGAAATACCACACAAAAAGGAGAGGTGACTGCACCTCCCCCCTGGGGTGACCCATAGTGCAAACAGACTACGCCCCCAAAATGGCCACTGATGACCAAAATGGCCGCCATATGCAGTTTTTTTTTTTAAACTTGCCTAGAACCTTTCTTCCATAAAGACAAAACATTGATCATCAAAAACAAACAATAAAAAAACATTTTCTAAAAAACAACCAACCTAAAAGGCACACACTTTAGGCTGCTTCAAATCGGACCTTTTGCCAACTAAAACAGCACATTCAAACAATGTTGGTTATATGAAGCAACATAAAACAAAAACACTTTTCTCAAAGCCCATGTAACAAACCATTTAAAAAAATACACACATCAGGTCACATTTTAAAACCTTCCGAAATAAAAACTTTTTTTTTCATGCCAACAGCAGCTGCTATTGTCTGGCCACTTAAAAATGCATAATTTATCAATTTCTATTCCTCATAAAGATCATGAACATATTACACATGACTTTGCTCTAAAAATTGTACACCAAAGCACATGTTTCATCAGCCAAACAATTCAATCAGCTCTACCACATTTATGCACAAAATTCAAAAAGGCTTCAGCCACACATCACAGGCTGAATAACCCCACCTATACTGGGGAAACATCTACAATATACAGTTTCCATATACATCATAAAAATGTTACATCTAACTATGTTCTGAAAGTTGCAAAGTCAGTTGACACAGAAATCAAAACACTGTTCACCCTTCCCCCGCAAGCCGCATGGCTAGAGGAGCGATGTTACACAAAAGGCTGTCTTCTATAGCAGTTTAAATCTGGTTAATCAAGTCACTTCCTTACAAACTGTTACAAACAAACAAATCGCCCTTCCCCCCCCCCAAGCCGCATGGCTAGAGGGCCATGTTAGAATCTATTCTAACCTATCTGCTCCATACATCACACAAAACTGTTCAGCCACACTTCAAACAGCATTTAGACATACAAAGCAAACTTCCAGTCGATGACGAATCATACATACACACACGATCAAAATCACACCTACATATATACACACACGATCAAAATCCACTCGATTTCACAAACACACGCAATCACATACATGCATCCAATCGTTTTTCACAAATGCACGCAATCACACACATAAACAGTCATACACAACTATCATCACACACACACACACTCTATCACACAACAGTCATACAATCAGAATCACACAACAGTCATACAATCAGGATCACACACGCAATCATACATCTATCAAATTCAGACATACAATCAGGATTCCACATGTGCACACACACACACACACACACACACACAATCATACATCTATCACACAGCAGACATACAATCAGGATTCCACATGTGCACACACACACACACACAATCATACATCTATCACACAGCAGACATACAATCAGGATTCCACATGTGCACACACACACACAATCAAACTCAAGCATTATTTCAAAAAGATGTCAAATTTTTTCTTTTAAAGCATGTTTTTCCCGATGCATCAGAATGTATCCCCATCTCCCCCATCTGATGCCATAGGAAAAAACCTGAATAGTCCCTTTCAATGGTCGCCATCTGTAATGGCAATCTGGGGTGTGCAAAGCACACTGCCATCTTGCCATGTGCTGTAAAGCACATTCGCCATCTTAAATGAAATGATGCCATGTTTAAGCTAACAGATTTACTCACCATATATTCCATGCCCATCCATACCAATCAAGAGACATTACAACAGCCTGCTCTCATTCATCGCTCCCAGCATCTCTGCTGCCGACGCCCTCTACAGGCAGTTTTATTAAGACAATAGATTTCACAGACCACCTCTGATTGGACGAGATCACAGCATGTGACCACAGGAAGTCATGTCACAGCATGTGACCTCTACAGGAAGTGATGTCAGCACAGATAAACCCTTCCAACAGGGATCCATTACAGTAATAACACAATAATAGCACAATAACACAATATGATACAGAAATAATACAATAACTAATGAACACAGTTCCTGATAAGGAGAGCCTTTATGCAGCTGTGTGCTCATACCATCATACTCATGTTGATCAGACAGAGATGACAAAAGCACACATCCGCCAAACCAATAGTGTGTCCGCAGAGTGATGCGTCACACAGGCGAATATCTGTGCATCACACAGGGGCCCTTGCGCCGGCGACACTCACTCTTCAAACACCCTTCTCCAAATCAGGAAGTGCATCTCAACCAGCCTGAGACTGCCCCAATCAGTTCTAATTAGAGCGGGTTGGGGAAGTGTCAAGACTGGGTGCCAATATGGCAACAATACATATTAAATACATCTTCAAATTTCCACCACACCCCTCATCGTTGTGGAATGCCAGCCGTCCGCATACCGGAAGCAATGCGGCCTCTTTATGGGGGCGCTAGACTAATTTGCCTCTCAGCCCAGTCCAACTGGTAAGACTGGTGCTACACTAATAGTGTAGCGCAAGCCAGCGGGGACTCTTTCCGTGCTGCCCTAGGCCTGGGCCTTTTTGGCCTAGGCCAGGATACAGCCTTAGTTCCGGGTCCACCGGAGGCATTAGGGTTCCGAAGATGACTAAGACCAGAAAAAAAAAAATCATGTTCATGTTGGTTCCAAGAAGCTTTTCAGTAAAGTTGCATCAACTGTTTTGAGCCTGGCCTAAAGTTATTCAAAGGGGTGGATGTTTGTAGCCAGCTTTAGGGTATCATTATGACCACCACGGCAAAGGGCATTTTCCCCACTGATCTCCAATGCCGCTTCTTAAAAGGGACATAGATGTACGCCCATATGCCCAGCGGAGCTATTGTGCTGACGTATATAGTCGTGCGCTGGTTGGCAAGTGATTAATATATTGTCGGCTGCTCGTGTGAATGTCAACGAATCCAGCCTTGCCTAAGGCCGGCCATAGACCGAGTTTCTTTGCTGCAACCACGGGATCTCTCCTGCCGAGCCATTGGGATTGCAGGTGAAGCCACCACATCGGGAGAACACAGTGAATATTGCTAGCCGCTATGACCACGGCCGCTGATAGGGGGGGACCACCAGTCCTCCTGTAGGGGGCCCAGCTACATAGGGGGGCCCAAACACCAGAGGGAAGGAGGGGCAATTACAGGATGCCCTGTGCGGCTCTCTGCAGCAGCTGAAAACCCCCTGCCGACTTCTAGCTGTTGCAGGAAGAGACACAGACATACCGTATTTATCGGGGTATTGCGCGCACCCGCGTATAGCGCGCACTAGGGTTGTCCCGATACTGATACTAGTATCGGTATCGGGACCGATGCCGAGTATTTGCGCGAGTACTTGTACTCGCGCAAATACTCCCGATGCTTAAATAGAATACTTCACCCCCCCCGCCGCCGCATACCGCCGCGATAATACAGCGGGCATTACAAGTTTTCGTTTGTATACTTGTAATGCCCGCCACGCCATCTATAGACACTCCCCTTCTCTGGATTGGACGGATCTGTCCAATCGCGAGCAAGGGGGAGTGTCTATGCACGGATCTGTGTGTATAGACACTCCCCTTTGCTCGCGATTGGACGGATCCATCCAATCCAGAGAAGGGGAGTGTCTATAGATGGCAGGGCATGTAATGCCCGCTGTATTTTGCTCGGGGATTAACCCGCAGAATATGACACTGCACCGGCAGCAGCAGCGGCAGTGCCGGGTATGAGGGGCATGCCTGCAATGTGTGGGGGCACAGGACATGGCTGTAATATGTGGGGGACATGACATGGCTGCAATATGTGGGGGACATGACATGGCTGCAAAATGTGGGGGACATGACATGGCTGCAAAATGTGGGGGACATGACATGGCTGCAAAATGTGGGGGACATGACATGGCTGCAATATGTGGGGGACATGACATGGCTGCAATATGTGGGGGGACATGACATGGCTGCAATATGTGGGGGACATGACATGGCTGCAATATGTGGGGGACATGACATGGCTGCAATATGTGGGGGGACATGACATGGCTGCAATATGTGGGGGACAGGACATGGCTGCAATATGTGGGGGACATGGCTGCATTTGGGGACACATTAAAAAAAGTATCGGTATTCGGTATCGGCGAGTACATGAAAAAAAGTATCGGTACTTGTACTCGGTCCTAAAAAAGAGGCATCGGGACAACCCTAGCGCGCACCCCCAACCTAGAAGAGAAAATCTTGAAAAAAAGAATATACTTAGTTTAGATGCCCCTCGTCTGTGTCTTGCCTGGCGTCCTTGTCCGGTGTTCGTCTGCGGCCATGGTGGTGTCCTCCTCGATTCTCCCGCGCTGTCTCCGAGTCGAATCCCCGCTTGCCGCGCTTAATTTGAACGCCGCTGACGACATATACTGAGCGCAGTACACTCGGCCACGCTCGGCTTCTCACGCATAGAGGCTAGGAGCGTGACCGCGAGTGAAGTCGAGCCTGGCTGAATGTACCCGAGTGTACTGCGCTCGGTATATGTCGGCGGAGGCATTTAAACTAAGCGCCGGTATCAGCGTATATCACGCACCCACAATTTTCCCCTTATTTTAAGGGGAAAAAAGTGTGCGGTATACGCCGATAAATATGGTAACTGCCGGCTTCCTTGTCCTGTTAAAAAAAAAATAACAAATTTTAACCCTGTATTGTTTTAATCCCTTGTAAAAAAAAATAATAATAATAATTGTAAAATAAAATAATTTTAAAACATTTCAACTTTTTTTTCAAATTTATGTTTTTCTTCAAAATTTTGAAAAACAATTTAAAAAAGGGTTAATTCACACAGCTTCTCCGTTATCTGTGTGTCCGCTAAGAATAATTTTAGTATATTTATTGTGAATGTTTATATATATATATATATATATATATATATATATATATATAATATTTTTTTTTTTAAAGGGGGGCCCTGCAGGTAGGCTGTATAGGGCCCCGTGATTTCTAACAGCAGCCCTGGCTATGACGGCCACTTGCAATAATCGCATGTAAAATCCCACAGGTTGGTTGTACCGACTTGATCAACATAGCTACAATCAGCCTACTGATACATACAGGTAGTTGGAATCAGCAGGAACCGGCCGACATTCAAACTGTCTATGGCTGGCTTAAGAGGAAATTTCACCACAAATCTGCCACTAAACAAATTTCCCAGGGACAAGCTGGTCAATGGAACCGTCTCTTGTCAAGTTTTCATTAGTCCGAGGTGAAGTATTGATGGGAATAACCATTAACATCCCAGTTTAACCAGTTGCTAAAAATAGAGAGTGGCAGATGAATGTGCTCACTCAGGGAGGTTACAAGGTAACGCTGACCTGGCAGACTTCCAGATGACTTGCTAAGGTTAAAACTTTGACATGATTAGGAGCGGCGTTGGGGCCTAGCTCTTGGGAAAGGGGATTTAAATGGGAACTGCAGACAAACTACAATGCATTAGCATCAGCTTAAAGACCCATGTAATAATACAAGTTTCAACCTGGGTTATTCCTTGATGAGTAATTTATAAATGGCCATTAGACACCTTTCTAGGACTTTAAAGCGGAGTTCCACCCTAAAGTGTCACAATTGCCACCTTTTGGGGAAAGGGGGACTTCCGAGAGTCTGGCCCGCGCCCCTTGTCGTAGGGTGACCACGTGTCCCGGAGTGCCCGGGACAGTCTCGCATTTTGCAGGTCTGTCCCGGGCACATTCATTCCAGGACAATACAGTGTTCCGGAATGAAACCGACACAGCTGATGCCCCCAAAAAAGGCCGCCACATCACCGCTTTACTTGTCCCGCCCTGGAATGCCTGGAGGAGCACAATCCCACCCCCTGCTTGTGATTGGAGAAATCATAAATCCCGCGTCTTGTGTCCAATCACTGTGCTGTGATTCGTTACAGCACAAGCTGATTTTTGGGAAAGGAGGGTGTCCCTGAATGGTAGTTTGGAAATGTGGTCACCCTACTGTGTCGTCACTGCGAGGCTCCCTCCTCCTCTCCTGGCCACCGGGCCATTGGGAGAGAGGAGCGGGCCTGTCACGTCCCTGGCGGTAGAGCCTGATGTGCAGAGGACGGCCTCCCTTACAGCTCTGACTCTGAGCTCCTGATAGAGCAGACAGGAAGCGCAGGAGTACAGAGTCGCACGAGTGCTTGACAGGATCGCTGATGAAGTCGCTGGGCTGGAATCACTGAAGAGACCACAGGAGAACACTGGTGCAGGAAGAGCCCAGGAATAGCTGTCAGCAGATAGCGGAAGTAGGCAAGCCGGGTCATACACTAGCGGGCACGTCAGAAACCAAAGCGGAGGCAGGAGCGGAGTCAAGGTGCAGGCCGGGTCGAGATCAGGCTGGCAGCGAAGTAGCAGGATCGGCAGGCAGGAGCAGGGTCAAAACAAGCCGGGTCGGGTGCAGGTGGAAGGCAGGAACGTCAGAGACAAGCCGGGTCGGGTAAACAGGAACAGGAATCGGGTAACAGAATCAGGTGCACTAAACGCTGTAGAACGGACAGCACCTGAGTCCGGTAAGTGGCCCAGTTTAAGTAGCCAGTCTGGCGCCAAAATGCTCAAGGGGTGCACACCACACCACACCACGGCACGCCCACGTGCATGCGCATGTGCACAGGTGCGCGCACGCACGCCAATGGCACGCGCATGCACGCCAACGGCGCTCTCGCAAGAACAAGTCACTGCCCGTCTTCTACGGCCGCCATCTTGGACACTGGCATGCCCTTCCTGACAGGGCCTCACGCATGCGCAGTAGGGTTCATGGCGTAAAGCCGAAAGGCTACATTGCCAGGTTACCTTACTCGCAATGGTGGCGGCAGCACCCGACAGCTGATGGAAACTTTAGCTGCGGGGCCAACATCGTTGGACTCCAGGACAGGTAAGTGTCCGTTTCTTAAAAGCCAGCAGCTGCAGTATGTGTAGCTGCTGGCTTTTAATTTTTTTTTTATTGTCATAGGAATGAACCTTTCCTTACAGGTGCCTTCCCCACTGGCAGAGTACAATGATCACTGCTGGTGCTGGCAGTGCTTAAGTGGGGAGAAAAAAAACACAAGCTAGTTGTACTGAAGTCGATCGATGGATCCACAACCAGCCTGCCCATAAAATTCGAACCAGCCTTATTTTGATCTATCTTTAGCTGGCTTTAAGGCCAGACTAAGTTTCCTCTGTTTACTCGCCCTGATGGGGTTTGTCACTGCCTTCCAGATGCTCTTATCTCAAAACTGATTACCGAAAACGAATGTGAAGTGCAAACACAGCTCCACACAAACCATGTGACGTTTCTGTAATGTTTGTTCCTGTGTGCAGATTACTCCGAAAATAAATGGCCATGCAACGCGCCGCACAGGATGAGTTTGATGTGTTACCGCAACATAGAAGTGTGAAAGAGACCTTAATGTTTACCATTCAGGGAAAAGTGACAGGTGAACTTTAGAGCAGGGTGGTTAAGGAGGACATACTTGCCTTCTATGTGACCCCATATAGGGGGAAGGGTAGAGGGGAGGGAACAGTTATAACAATTGTTATGCCACGTACACATGACCGTTTTTCGAAAAAAAAATAAAAAAATGTATGTCTTTAACCACTTAAAGGATCACTAAAGGATTTTTTTATTTTTTTTAGCTAAATAGCTTCCTTTACCTTACTGCAGTCTTGGTTTTATGTCCTCATTGTTCGTTTTTTGCTTTGAAGTTGCTGTAGTTCTGCTCTGATCTCCACACTTCCTGCTTGTCTGGCTTTTTATGAAAAATCTCATGGCAGCTTTTCACTGTGGTCCAAGCTGTCATTACTGTGTGTCTAAAACTCCTCAGAACCAATCAGATTCATTTTAAAAACAAAACACTGCCCTGGATTTGTTTGTTTTTGTTATGTATGTCTCTCTACTTCACAGAAACATGAAACCAGTTTAAAAGTGAAACTAAACTGCAGGCACATTATATGATTGCTTTTTTATCAATTTTAATCATTTTTAAAAGGAATCGGTTAACTTTTATGTCTCTATACCCTGTAAACAGTCATTTCAGCTAAATTTTTTTTCTTTAGTGACCCTTTAAGCCCCGGACCAATATGCTGCTAAATGCCCAAAGGCGTTTTTACAATTCGGCACTGCGTCGCTTTAACGGACAATTGCGCGGTCGTAGGACGTGGCTCTCAAACAAAATTTGCGTCCTTTTCTTCCCACAATTAGAGCTTTCTTTTGATGGCATTTGATCACCTCTGCGGTTTTAATTTTTTTGCGATATAACCCGAAAAAGAAAAAAAATATATTTTCTACTTTTTGTTATAAGAAAAATCGAATAAACTAAATTTTAGTCAAACATTTAGGCCAAAATGTGGTCAGCCACATGTCATTAGTAAAAAAAAAAATCTCAATAAAAAAAACTAGCTACCTAGCGGCAACAGCGACACTAATACAGTGATCAGAAAACCGATCGCTTAGTGACACTGGCAATAGGGGGTGAAAGGGTTAACTAGGGTGGTGATCAAGGGGTTAAACCTTTATTAGGGGGGGTACGGGGGCTACCCTGGACCTAACACTAACTGCCTGTCACACTAACTGTAACACTGACACTAAATGCAGTGATCAGTAAATATATGATCACTGCAATCAGTGACACTGTGACAGGGGGGTGATCTAAAGGGGTTAATGTGCCTATGTGTGTGGTGTCAGTGTAGTGTTAGTGCGACTCACTTGTGATGTCTTCTCTCCTCTCAGCTGATTAAAAATGCCGCCGAGAGGAGAGGTGACATCACTTCCTCTGCCAGTGTTTACATTACGTAGGCAGAGGAAGTGCAGAGCAGGGAGGGAGCTGATTCGCTGGGAGCGATCTGGAGGTGGCGGACAAAAACGAACAGCCGTCCCCTCATCCCGGATCGCATGCACAGCAATACCGACCGTCGCAAGTACCGTGGGGAGAGGGGGGTCCCGATCGCCCCCCCGACCCACGTCTAGGCAGGGACGTACAGGTAAGTCCATCTGCCTGTACGTGCCATTCTGCCGATGTATATGTACATGCGGCGGTCTGGAAGTGGTTAAAAACGTGTGTGGGCTCCAGAGCATTTTTCTCAACGTAAAAAATGGGCATTAAAAATGTAGAACATGCTCTAAATTTTCCCGTTGTTTTTAACATCGTAAAAAATGGTCGTATGAAGGCTTTAACGACGTGAAAAAAACGTGCATGCTCAGAAGCAAGTTATGAGACGGGAGCGCTCGTTTTGGTAAAACTAGCGTTCGTAATGGAGATAGCACATTCATCACGCTGTAACAGACTAAAAAGAGCGAATCGTCTCTCACCAAACGTGTTTACTAACATGAAATTCGGCAAAAGCAGGCCCAAGGGTGGCGCCATCCGAATGGAACTTCCCCCTTATAGTGCTGTCGTAAGTGTTGTACTTCACCGCACTTTGCTAGAGCATTTTTTCTTCACGATCGTGTGTGGGCAAGGCCAGCTTAACAATCGGGTTGAAAAAAATAGTTTTTTCAAGACCATTATAAATGGTTGTGTGTACGCGGCATTGGACTTTACTTCCACATGGCCACAGGCGGGGACTAGGAAGCCAGTGTGGCTGAATTAGTGCCCTCCTTCAAAAAATGCCTCCACCGGGCTGCACATGCACAGTATGGAACGGCCTTCCAGCTGATTTTCCGATCAGCTGTTGTGATGGCGTGAAGACCATAGGTGTGCGCAGCCTGTTGCATTAGGGTGTGCACCTGAAAGATCCAAAACGTGGTACGGATCTCTCACTGTGTTTATTCAGAAAGGAAAGGGGCCGGTAAATGACATTACCCCTTCCCCCACTCTTCCTGAAATATCATCTATGTGTGCCCACTGCAGTAGCCAATGGAAGAGGAGGAAAGTCAGCCATGCTGTGGGAGGGGACACCGGACAGCAGGGGGAATCTGCACTGCAGGGAGTGATTAGGGTGTGCCTGGACACACCTGCCACACCCTGTGCGCACGCCTATGGTGAAGACGTATGCGCAGATGGTAGGTGGCACTATCCGACGCTATGCAAGCATCAAAGGGAAAACGTACTTGTCGGATTCTGCCTCGCTGTTGCGGGCGGGTTTTGCCTGTATTGAACGCCATGTTTTATGTCTGTTGCACGACGGGTTCTGGGTGATAATTTGCATGTTTTGGCTGGTCCTAAGGGCAGGTAAAAACGCACAAACAAAAACCCAACCTTCAACACACCCACAACCCGCCCGCAATCACGAGGTAGAATCTGACCATTCTGTCTCAGCGCTTAGAAAATCATGCCTCCAGCGATCTGCGCTGGGCCGTGTTGACGTCACGCCAGCTGATCAACATATCGGCTGGAATGACGTTGGTTACTGCGCATGCGCAGACCTATCAGAGGCATTTCTCGATAGAACGTCAGGACAAGATCATCTAGAGCCCGGGGTGAACATGCCAAACTCCCCCCCCCCCAAAGATGTATGAGCATTATGTGTCATTAAAAATTCCCTAAGAGCACTAATTCCAAGCTTAAATACCCCCCCCCCCCAAAAAAAAAATAATAATAAATCAACTCCCCTAGCATACATTCTCTGCCCCTAAAATGTCCCCTCCTAGAACACATATTTCCTCCCATCACAGATTCCCCCTCCTAGCACAAATCTTCCCCTCACGCATACAGTATCCCCCCAAAACACAACTCTCAGCACACAGAGTTCCCCTTTTAGAAAAATATTTACTCCCTGCTGCCCCCCAAATGTCCCCTTCCAGCACATATCCCCTCCCCCTCATATCATACCACAGTGCCCAGGGCATTGAATGTTAAAAGAAAATTTAAATCTTGACATGCTTTCAAACGACATTCGAATTTACTGAGAATTTTTGTACAGATTTTCCTTTTAAATTCTACTAGCGTATACTCAACTCGAGGCACAACACAAGTACACAAGGTGTTCAGCAATTAAGGTCTTTTATTTGCTCTCTTTTGGTCTATAGAATATACAGGGCCGGTGCTACCACTAGGGAAACTAGGCAACTGCCTAGGGTGCACTGCTGCCTAGGGGCGCCCGGCCACTGGTGTTTCTACTCGCTACTCTCTTCTCTCTGCAGCAAGCAACTAAGTCTCAGCATCAGCAGGCAGTTGCAGCTCCATTTGCACATAGTATCAGAGGCACAGTGGTGGCAGAGGACTGTGTCTGTGTATCCCGACTCCCGAATGAATGGAACAAAGAAAACATTCATTAATGGGCGCTGGTGAGGCTGCATTTGATGGGCGCTGGTGAGGCTGCATTTGATGGGCGTTTTATTAAAAAGGTGGGGTATACATAGGCAGGGCAAAGAGGGTGGAGTTAGGGGTGGAGCCAAGGGGGCGGCAAAGTGAGGTTTCACCTAGGGTGTCAAAAATCCCGAAACCAACCCTGAGAATATACCATTAAAAGTGCATCCCAGTGCAAAAAAGTAACCCTTGATCCTCCCACAAATCGTGGGTGTTCCTTCATGTGCTGTATGTTATTAGTCAGCACTGTTCTCAGCTCCAGTGCTTGATTAGAAGTCTTCTATCCTTGCTTTAAAATGTCACTAAACCCACATCATAAAAAACAATCAATAAATGGTGTATTACATGCTGTTGACACTCACTCTGCACATGCCCAGTGAGTTTTTATGCTGAGAATTCCCTCTCTATCACATTTGAGCAGCCCATGTGACTATAGAGTCACACACGTGGGCGTAGACCCCCTTCTCCATGCCCACCAACCAGCTAAACACAATGGGCCAGATTCATGAAGAGTTAGGCTGGCGGATCCAGTGATCCGCCAGCCTAACTGTCACTTTAAGCCGGCGTTTCTGTTTTCTATAACCAGAAAACAAGAAACGCCGGGTTGGAGTTCCGATGCGATCGGCGTAATTGAATTTCGCCATCGCATCGTTACTTCAACTTAAAAATGGCGCCGGGGGCGTTCCCGCTGATTAACGCTGAAAAAATATGTTAATCAGCGGGAGTCGGAAATTCACGATCGTTTTCGGGCGCGACGCAGTGACTTTACGACGTTTCCGGAAGCGATACGCGACGTAAAGATAAAGCAGCCCCCTAGTGGAGTATCCTATGTTAAGTATAGCCGTCGTCATTGCGTCGGAAAAAAAACAAATTGCGTCGTTTGCGTAAAACATTCATGAATGGGGACGTGACGTCATTGACGTTCACTGACAGAACTTGGAGCATGCGCACTGGGATGCATTGACACTCGACGCATGCGCAGTACGTTCGCCGCGGGATCGCGCTTAGTTTGAATACTACACGCCCCGTACCCGCCCAATTTGAATTCCGCTGGCTCATTTGCGATGCGCTGCCGCAACTTTAGGAGCAAGTGCTTCATGAATAACAGCACTTGCTCCTAAAATTTCGGCAGAGTAACGTAAATGAGAAGCGTTACTCCAGAGCAAAGATGCTCTCATCTACCTGAATCTGGCCCAATGCGGGTGGGAAATTGCATGTAGATTAATGGTGACTTCACCTCCTTCTTATCCTAAGCCACAGACTGGAGGGGCGTGACAGTTTGACTGGCAAAAATCCACCCAAAATCCATGTTATTGATAAAAAATAATAAAGATTTGATTTCAAATCTATAGGTGTATGTCAATTTTAAATAGTTTATTGGCATTAAAGGGGGTTGTAAAGGTTATGTTTTTTATTTTCTAAATTGGTTCCTTTAAGCTAGTGCATTGTTGGTTCACTTACCTTTTCCTTCCATTTCCCTTCTAAATGTTTTTTTCTTTGTCTGAATTTCTCACTTTCTGTTCCTCCTCAGTAAGCTTTCCACCATCATCCGAGCCGTTCTGGCTGTGGGTTAGTCAGCCAGAACAGCTTACTGAGGAGGAACAGGAAGTGAGAAATTCAGACAAAGAAAAAAAAACATTTAGAAGGGAAATCTAAGTAAAAGGTAAGTGAACCCACAATGCACTAGCTTAAAAGAACCGATTTAGAAAATAAAAAACAAACCTTTACAACCCCTTTAATTAGTAATTATTACTCAGCATTCAAACGGCTGTTTTCTTTCATTTTTTTTTTTTTCATTTTAATCACACTAAATACCAGGCAACCGCCCTTCCGGCCCAGGACAATTTTCGGCTTTCAGCACTGTTGCATTTTAAATGACAATTGCGCGGTCATGCAACACTGTACCCAAACTAAATTATTGGCATTTTCCCCCACAAATGGAGCTTTCTTTTGGTGGTGTTTCACCACTGGGGGTTTTATTTTTTGCTAAACAAACTAAATAAGACCGACATTTTTGAGAATTTTTTTTCTTTGTTTCAGTTCTAAAATTAGTTTTTCTCCTTCTTTGACAGGCACTGATGAGTCGACACTGATGAGGAGGCACTGATGTGTAGAATTGATGGGCACTGATATGCAGCACTGATGGGCACCAATAGGCAGACCTGATAGGCGGTTGTGATAGGGACTGATATGCAGCACTGACGGGCACTGATAGGCAGCACGGATATGCAGCACTTATGGGCACCAATAGGCAGCTCTGATATGCAGCACTAATGGGCACTGACAGGTGACGCTGAGGCCGCGTACACACGATCAAATCTATCTGCTGGAAATGGTCGGCCCGACCGTCCCAGCAGTTAGATTTGATCGTGTGTACGGGCGAGCCGACGGATTTGGCCAGCCGACAGATTTTAAAGCATGCTTTAAAATCTGTCGGCTGGGAATCCGTCCGCCCGACATGTCTGCTGGTTAGTACGCCAACCAGCAGACCTATCTTCTCGCACATGTGTCGAATGGATTTGACGCATGCGCAGAAGTAATTTACTTCCTGGTGTGGTGGCGTCAACGTCACCGCCACGTCACCGCGCTGTCTGCTGGCGGGGATTTTGGTTTGATCGTGTGTACAGCGATCAAATCAAAACGACCAGCAGACAGATTTGTTCAAATCGGTCGGCCCGACCGATTTAAACAAATCTATTTGCTTGTGTGTACGGGGCCTGATGGGCAGCATTGATGAGGTATTGATGATTTACTGACAGGTGTTACTGTAGGGCACTGATGGGCACTGTGATGGGCACCTACAGCCATTTGATGGGGCACTGACTGGCAGCTGATGGCAACCTTTTTGACAGCCGTGGTGGGCACTCCTCCACAGCATTCCTCGGTTCATGCTGACAGGCAGAGCCGCTCGGCTCTCCCTGTCAGAGGGTGGGGGGGAGGGGGTTGTGCTGCTTATTGTTTGGAGATGCGGTGTATCAGACTGACTCGCAGCACCTTTGATCGCCACGCTACGCCGACATGTTATCCTGCTGGACGTCCTATGACGCCCAGTCAGGATAACAGAACCACCGCCCAGCCGTCACACTTTTAGGATGAATTAGAGTGGAGACTGTGAGCCAGGCCTTCTTGTCCACATCAGTGTCTGACCTCACAAATGCCTTTCTGGAAGAATGGTCAAACATTTCCATAGACACTCCTAAACCTTGTTGACAGCCTTCCCAGAAGAGTTGAAGCTGCTATAGCTGCAAACTCAATATTGAACCCTACGGACGAAGACTGGGATGCCATTAAAGTTCATGTGCCTGTAGGGCAGGCTTCCCAATACTTTTGGTTGAGAATGAATGATCCTTTGAACCCAGGCTCGAGGCTCCCTGGGCTCGTATTTTTATGACCTCAGAGGACATGTTCTCAGCACATAACAATCAGCGCTACTTTACAGATAGGAACAAGTTCAGTTCTGCTATAAATGTGAACAGATTTTGTATGCAGTAAACAAAATCTCTCATTCATTATGGATGAGTTGTACTTGGCTGGTCTAGATGATTTTCTGTTGAACTTGTCCCTAGAGATCAAATTATTTCTCTACGTTAGAGAGAATGATTTGTGGAAATTTAGGGTTTTTGAAAGTCCTTTTTATGTCGGTTGAATAAAAGTAATGTAAATTGCTAAGTTATGATTATGCTAGTTTCCCTAAAGCCCAACGGGTGACTTAAAACTATCCGAGTTGTGCCCGCACTGCAAGGGTTAATTGCTTGTTTAATTCTAGGGGGGACAAAAAGAAATGATAGCCCTATTCACACTTGAGCGACTTGTCATGCGACTTTGGACCCCTAAGTCGCATGACAAGTCGCACCCTATCTTTCACAAGTAGTACTATTCATTTAGGTGTGACTTAAAAGTTGTTAAAAAAAAAAAAGCTTAAAGGGGAGTACCACCCACAATTTCACTTTTTAAATATAAATACCCCTGTAATACACAAGCTTAATGTATTCTAGTAAAGTTAGTCTGTAAACTAAGGTCCGTTTTGTTAGGTTGTTACAGCATTTAAATTATAATCTAGAAATAGACCGTGGCCATCTTAAATGTGGGCATCATGAAGCCAGACTGTATGACTTCCTGGATTTCAGCTTTGCATATCTCGCACATGCTCAGTGCTGCACAAGCAATGTACTAGGTTTTAGTCAGGTTTGCAAGGACTACTGGGGAACATGATGCCTATACCAGAAACCCTTGCGAATACCCATGTGACTTAATAGCCTAGGCTAATAAGGAGGACGAATTAATGAAGGACTACAAAATAAAGGTATTTACAAGCAACTAAATAAATAAAAATTGTCCATTCTGAACACTATGAGATTAGGGCATGCAGCACAGACAAACATAAAAAAATTAGTGGAACTCCACTTTAAGGCCCGGTTTACACTGGTACGACATATGATCCGACTCTGGGAGCACATGACGTGTGTAAATCAATGGTTCCCTATGAGAGCCGTCTTAACTGGTCTGACTTGTGTCGGTCCAACTTTGAAAAAGGTTCCTGTACTACTTTGGTCTGACTTTGGCACGATTTCAGCCCATTGATTTGATGTCATCTTAACTGATCCAACTTGTAGCATGCGACTTGTGCTCCGAGGATCTTGAAGGGCAACCCCCCGCCAACATAAAAAAAAAAAACGGTGTGGGACCCCCAAAAATCTTTATCAGAACAAGCAGCCTGGCATGTCAGGAAAGGGGGGAGAATGAATGAGCACCCCCTCCCGAACTATTCAAATGGTTGCTTTTGGGCAGGGGGGCTCTCCGCCCCCCACTTTAACCACTTAAGACCCGAACCTTTAGGCAGCTAAAGGACCTGGCCAGTTTTTGCGATTTGGCACTGCGTCGCTTTAACTGACAATTGCACGGTCGTGCGACGTGGCTCCCAAACAAAATTGGCATCCTTTTTTTTTCCACAAATAGAGCTTTCTTTTGGTGGGATTTGATCACCTGCGGTTTTAATTTTTTGCGCTATATACAAAAATAGAGTGACAATTTTTGAAAAAAATGCAATATTTTTAACTTTTTGCTATAATAAATATCCCCCAAAGATATATAAAAAAAGGGAGCATACGATCGATCACGGCGCCACAGTGAAGTGCGGGGAAGCTGTGTTTACACACAGCTCTCCTCGTTCGTCAGCTCCTGGGGACCGTTCGCGGGACTCCAGCAGCGATCAGGTCCCGCGGTCACGGAGCTTCGGACCGGGTCGTGTGCACGCGCCCGCGACCCCTCGGCTGGGCTTAAAGGGCAACGTACAGGTACGTTGATGTGCCCAGCTGTGCCATTCTGCCGATGTACAGTATATCCTTAAGTGGTTAAAGCACCTTATCCCCATGTTGGTGGAGACAATGGCCTCTTCCTGACGACCCTGGGTGGTGGTTGTGGGGGTCTGCAGGCAGGAGGTTTTCGGAATCAAGGAAGCCCTCTAACTAGGAGGCCCAAAGATCCCGGCCACCCCATGTGAACGAGTAATGGAGTACATTGTACAAAAAAGTGTCCAAAATAAATAAAAACCATACACAGATTTTTGACAAAGTCCTATAATAAAAATGAAGAATGTCCCCCGTCGTAGCTCCAGCTTGTCTTCTTCCTCCGGTTCTTCTCCCTCTACTGTCTTTCTTTGGTTCTTCTGCCAGTGCTTCTCCCTCCGCTGATGTCTTCTCCCAATGCTAGCTCCCACTGTTGTTAGCTCTGGTGTGTGCCATTTCTTATAGCAATGGGGCGTGGACACCCAGTGACGTCATACAGGGCCCCACCCCCTTACAACATCACAACCCCTTCATGCCGCAGGCAGTGATGTCACAAGGGGGCAGGGTCTCCAGATAACAGCGGGAGCTAGCATTGGGAGAAGACCTTGGCAGAGGGAGAAGAAGAAGACATGGGAGGGAGACGAACCCGGAAGGAAGAAGACCTCACCAGAGAAAGAAGACACATTGAAGCTATGATGGGGGACATTCTTAATTTTTAATAAAAGACTTTGTCAAAAACCTGTGTACTGTGTTTCTTTTTGACACTTTCTTTACCCCATACTCATTTACATGGGCAGGCCAGGAGCTGGGGGCCCCCTTGATTAAAGGGGGCTTCCAGATTCCGATAAGTTCCACAACCACAACCACCAACCAGGGTTGGCGGGAAGAGGCAGTTGTTCCCATCAACATGGGGACAATATGCATGGGGCAACCAACACCTCTTATGTTGAGGGCATGTGGCCTGGTATGGTTAAGGAGGGAGAACCTCCCTCCCTTTTCCTGACCTGCCAGGCTGCGTGCTCGGATAAGGGTCAGGTATGTATTTTGGGTGGACCCCCGCTGTCTTTTTTATTTTTGTATTTTGCCATTGGGGTTCCCCCCTCGAGATTCATACCGAACTCAAAGTTCATGCCAGGTATGGTCAGGTCAAATTTGGATCCCGTTCATTGAAGTCGCATGGAACTCAGACATGAAGTCATAAGGCAAAGTCAGATCGGAAGTCATCCACATTCCATGTCGGTACAGTGTGAACCTGGCCTAATTGAACAAGCTGTAGTTGGCAGCTAATTGGCTAATATGTACAGCTGCACCAGAGTTTTCACTCCTTCAGTTTTAGTAAATCAACCACATAGTATTTATTAGCAGGGGTTCCCCAAGACTAAAAAATATTTAAAGGGTTCTTCTGTGGTAAAAGGGTTGAGAAAAGCTGCTAGAAAGTGTCACGTGAGTGACAGGTCTGAATCTGCTTGCGCTGCTGACATCCAAGATGGCGGCACACAACAGTAGTCTCAGGGCTTTAGCGTGTCTACACAAGGGAGGCTTTTATGGGTAAATAGTATGCATTAAATATGTTAAATGCATGTCTTATGCCCCGTTCACATGATCGGAAATTCCGACGGCAAAAGTCCGATGTGAGCTTTTGAACAGAAATTCCGACTGTGCGTATGCTCCATCGGAGCTGGTTCTTAAACTTCTCAAAAAAATCCAATCGTCTGTAGCAATTCCGACGGGCAAAATTCAGACGCGTGCTCGGAAACAATTCAACGCTTTCTCGGAAGCATTGGATTTCATTTTCTAGGCTCGTCGTAGTGTTGTACGTCACTGTATTCTTGACGGACGAAAGTTCAGAGAACTTTTGTGTGACCGTGTATATGCAAAGCCAAGCTTCAGTGGAATTCCATCGGAAAAACCATCCAAGGTTTTTCCGACGGAAAATCCGATCGTGTGTACAGGAAGGTTGTTAACACGAAAGGCCCACCAACAGGTTCGCTCTAAGGCCATTTTGCTAATACATTTTATTTTATGTCCCAGGCTTATGGGGGAAGAAACAAGGACCCCTAAACCCCCCATGCATTGACTCTAAAATGACCATATTACCTTTCCTGTGCTTTGCCAATCTGCCCTGATTGTAGATGTTGGCGAATAAGAGTTCATTATTGCCAGCGTTCCATCTATCAGACATGGAGAGAATGAGTTTGTTTGTTCCTTTGCTGTTTGTTCTCTTTGCATTATTTGTATGCCGAGTTAATTAATGAATTGGGCAATTTGTAGCGCTGTACAGGCAGGTCTTATGAAGAGTTTCTTCACTTTAGGCTACGATATAAGAGCATTGCTCCCCAGATTCATAGGGTACAAAGGAGTGTTTCATAAACCTTAATTAGTGTGTTCTCCAGAAGGTTGGAATTCTAAAATATTTAAATCTAATCACTAACATTTCATATAAGGTTTAATGTTTTTTTTTTTCTTCATTCGAAGAATTTTATATTATTTCGGACATTTACAAATTGGAAAAGCACGGGGGTGAAAAAAAGACTATTCCTGGTACAAACATACAGTATCTATATTCTTTGTAAATATTTCATTATAGGTGACAACACTGAAGAAATGAGGCAGCGTACACAAGTACGAGAACCTCGACTGGCGGAACACATCGTTCCGCCTGTCGAGGTTCTCGGCCGGCCGGCAGAATCGGCGACCATCCCGTCGGGAAAGGCGACCAGCTATTAATTCCCGACGGGCCGTCGAGAAAATAGAGAACCTGCTCTCTATTTTCTCTCGGCGGCTTTCCCGACGGGATGCTTGCCGAGAGTGTACACACGGCCGAGGTTCTCGGCAGAATGAGGATCCCAGCGAGCTTCTCGCTGGTTTCTGCCGAGAACCTCGGCCATGTGTACGGGGCCTGACACTTTGCCACAATGTAAAGTAGTTAGTGTACAGCTTGTATAACAGTGTAAATTTGCTGTCCCCTGATGAGACCAAGATAAAATTATTTGGTTCAGATTAGAGGTTGACCGATATAGGTTTTTCTCTGGCTGACTCCGATGCTGATATTTACAAATTGCTGTGGCCGATAGCCGATGCTGATTTTTTTTGGGCCGATACGATTTTTTTTTAACATTTTACCCTTCATCCCATAAAATCTAATGCCGCGTACACACGACCGTTCTTCGGGTTCTAAAAAATTACGTTTTTAATGGTCTAGAAAAGTTTTTTTTCAACCCGATCATTAAAACGGCTTTTCCTACACACGATTGTAAAACAAATAATGCTCTAGCAAAGCACGGTGACGTACAACACGTACAACGGCACTATAAAGGGGAAGTTGCATTCGGCTGGTGCCACCCTTTGGGCTGCTTTAGCTGATTTTGTGTTCGTAAAAAATGATTCGCGCTTGTCTGTCTGTTACAGCGTGATGAATGTGCTTACTCCTTTACGAATGGTAGTTTTACCAGAATGAGCGCTCCCGTCTCATAACTTGTGTAGCGCTATCCCCAAAGGAGCCGCTGGTTGTTGTTTGGGTTCTACTTCTTTTTGTCTGTCTCACTGCTATTAACTAGCTCAAACCCTCCCTTGACACATCAGAAATTTGGTAGGTGTATTGTAGCCCCTGTTTGTTTAGGGGTACAGTAATAGAATATAACAAACTCAGCAGAAATATAACACAGTATTACCTGGATCTTGGATGATCCCTCTTCCAGACAGGGAAAATACACTTCACACGGTATTATATTTAAATCATCAGAGTAAGTTTACTTCATAATCATCCAAAAAAAACAAGCATAAGTTTAAATCAGCACATGAATAGTTGCTATGCAAAAATGATTTCGCAAGGGCCCTTGCAGAAATCAACAAAGGGGACACTAATAAATAAACAGTTCTATACTAACGAATGGTAACATTCATTCAAACTGAAGTAAAGCAGTCTGCGCTCATGAGCTCCCTCTAGTGGGCGGTCCTGCAAGCAGCTAAACTTCACGTTGCGGCCGGATGGTGCACATTAAATTTTGTAATCCACAAGGAACAGGTAACAAAGAGAACTTAATCCGGTAAGGGGTGATAAACTTTAGCGTTGGTAAACTGATCGCCGGCTAGCGTCAGTCACGTCTGCATAAACGCTGTAAGCGATGAAAGGCCTCTAGGTTTAAAGTGAGGCCCACCAGAGGTAGGCGGCCTGTGAGATGGCACTGTCTGTCTAGAAGGAGGATTAACAGTTGAGCATGTGCTCTCTCACCGACAGGTCGAGCCGCCTGGATCTCTCCCAAAGGGTGCGTCTGTAAATCGCTGTATCACAGCACAAGGGTCCCGGACAATGGCGTTCCACTGTCTTGATCGTCAGCTGGGCTGCCTCTCCGATCCCCAGGTACACCGACTGGATGCTGGAGTCTTGCTTCCCTCTGGATGGCTGGTCTCTCGGTGAATCTAGACTCAGGCTTCTAAGCCTAGTAACACGGCTGTGTCTGTCAGCAGCTCCGCAGAGGAGAGATGGCTGGTCCCGAGAGCGCCAAAAGGCGCCACTCCCTCTCCTTAAGTAACCTTCTCCCCCCAATCCGTGTGAAGGCATCACATGATCCCATCAGGGCAAAGCATTGCAGGAAATGTAGTCTGTTTCTCCTATGAGTCAATGGAGTCCATATCTCCTGCTACTTGTAGTCCCGCAATGCATAACTTTACAATAGTATCTAACATATTTACAAGCTTGTATAAAGTCCTAGCGGGATGACCTGTCATTGAACTCAGACAGGAGGACCCCGCTACACTTGTTTCTGAGCATGCGTGGATTTTTCACGTCGTTAAAGCCCACACACGACCATTTTTTACAACCTGAAAACCGACAACGTTAAAAACGTTGTGAAAAAATAGAGCATGTTCGAAAAACTTTTTGCCCAATTTTTAGACCTTTTAATATATGGACACTTACTTGTCCTGAGCGCCTGCGGAACATGGACCATGAAGTCCAAGTAAATGAATGGTTTCTCTCACTTGGACTTCATGGTCCATGTTCCGATACTCCTCGGAGTTTATCTCCTGGACTGGGTGTGGCCTAAATGATATCACCTCATGCCTAGGATGGAGTGTTTCTTGTCCCTAATTTTTCTGTCCCCTCTTTTCTACCCCTATTTACCCATCTACCCCTTTTCCGCTATGTCTATATACACCCTTGGGAATCCATTCAGTGACTGCACCATGACTTTGACTTACCCATTGTTACTGATTCAGTGTGTGACCCCCTACGACATATTTTTCAGAAGGACAGGTTTTCAATATAACCATAGCTAATGCATTTACATATGTTTCCCTTCTCTGAAATGGTGGTGATTCGTACTTTAACCACTTCAGTACCGGGCATTTTCGCCCCCTTCCTTTCCAGACCAATTTTCAGCTTTCAGCGCACTTTTAATGACAATTGCGCCGTCATGCAACGCTGTTCCCAAATGAAATTGTTCGCATAAATAGAGCTTTCTTTTTCGTGGTATTTATTTATGATTTTGCTTCATTTTTTTTGCGATTATAAGTGAAAAAATTGTGGAAATTTGGAAAAATAAAAACAATATTTTCTTCTTTCTATTTTAAAAGAAATCCAATAAAATTAAATTTTGTCATAAATTTAAGCCAAAATGTCTTCTGCTACATGTCTTTGGTAAAAAAAATCCTGTTAAGTGTATAATAATTGGTTTGTGTGATCGTGGAAAGATGTACGCAGATGATCATGTACAGATGTGTGCAGGTGATCACGAACATATGTGGGCAGATGATCATTGGGACATATGATTTTACTGTCATATGTGGGGGACATGTGTTTTTACTATGTGGGGGACATGTGTTTTGGGGACACTATTTTGGGGACTTGTGTGTTTACATTGTGTGGGGACATTGGGCCGGTGATGAGTGTGTAAAAAGCTGTTAAAAACAGCTAATACTCACTGATCACCGGCTGGCTGCAGCGATCTACTCTCCTCACCGACAACTTCTGTGTGTGGAGAGGAGAGCCAATCGCCTAGAAACCGGCTCTTTATTTACATCACATGATGGCTATGATTGGACACAGCCATCATGTGATCAGGAGGGCCAATCCCAGAGCCCTCCTGCCGATCTGAGATGCGCTGTGTCCGGGTGACACAAGCACATTGGAATCGCGCCATCATCGCGCGGGCATGTGAGCGATCCCCCTCCTCCTAAAGGACGTTTCTGAATGGAGGAAGCACCCACCTGGCCATATATGGACAGTGGCCAGGAGGGAAGTAGTTGAACCTGTAATGTTTTCAGGTGTTCCTATCACAGGTGCTCTCCTGATGTGCCTGTTTTATAAACCTGTTTTCATTTCATTTTTATGTTACCTGGATATGCATTTTGTTCCGATGTAATTTATAATTGTTGGTGTACCTTTTGTTCCATAACTTTAGAAGACATTGTAACGGAACGTCCCACAATCTGCTTAAGTGCGTCCATCATATACCACTTCCTATCAGTCTGGATATAGATATCAGATATTCCAGCTGCCCTCAACACACAACGAGATGAGACTTGTTTGTCTGCTGAACATGGAGTGTTTATTAGAACCAAATGTACAATCTTATATACAGTTAAAGAGGAGGTAACCAGAATATAAATTAACATGAGCTAATTAACTAATCATTTACCCAGACTGGGTGACTCATAGATATGACTTTTCAGGGTAGACGTCACGTCTCCTCTCTCACCTGCTATACAATACACATTATCATAAGTGTAAACACAGGACATATTCACACGATAGCAGGGTCAATTAGCACAGAGAACAGACAGATGGCTGGAGGTGAGGACATTAGCATCTAACAGTATGTGTCCCAACATTATGAATGAGTCACTCTTACAATTAACCCGTTGAGTTCAGAATCAACTAAATAGTTCTTTACAGATATCCTGGAATATTTTGTGTATAATAATTACATAATATTCCCATCTCAGGTAGTCCAAGATATCATTTCTCAGTCGTCTTATGCCCCTAGTGGACATAGGATGATTTTAGACATAAGAGGGTCTGGGGATGTCCCGGGTGAGTCTGTAACAGACATTTAAAAAAAGATTTTGGCAACAGGAACAGAAGTTTTGCTCGCAGAGTATTTCTCTTTCTTATGTTTCATCCCCTTATTGCTCAATTCTTGTTTCAGGGGGAAGAACAAAAATGGACCCCCTGTGGCTCTTATAAACAAGTTTAAAAGTTGAAAATGTTACTACTTTATTATGAAGGAATATAGAGCCTAAAACTCCTCAGTTTTTAATAGTAGAGCAAACTTTTGTAGTGAATGAAACGTTCAGCTGGTGTTGCTCCGTTGCTGTAATGGATAACACACATTTTCCCATGACAGGCGGAATGTTTCCTGTTTAATGGCACGCCAGTGACTATGTTAACACATCCAGTAGTTCACAGGACCCCGGCCTCAGCGCCATCATATAATAAACACTGTCATCTCTCTCCTTGGCCTGCTTGCATTGATAAACCTCTAGGGGTCTTTATTTTGTCATTGGGAATGCTTGTTTTTGCTTTTGAGGTTTTTGGACACTGTACAGACTTCTCCTTTTTATTGGGCCAACATAAAACAGACTGCGGTGCAGCAAATCAGCAAATCAGCCTGGGGAAGGAAAATTAACACGTTTTTTTTTAGAACTCCCTGGCACAAATTAATTTAATAATGCATCAATGTTCATCATGAATAATTAACACGAGGAATGTTCTATAATCTGATCATGGAAATGGGTTCTCATTGTCTTCTTATAGGATTTATTCACAACAGCTTAGGTTAATGTGAACATAACGCGCAGTGGTGTGCGCTATGAATGTGCACCGCCGTGTGATGCATGGCACTGCTGGAATGCATAGCAGTGCTTGCTTTTTTTTTCCACTCTTCTTTTTTTTTTATATCCCTATGCAGTGTGTTGCAATGATTTACATCAGTACATTGGTATGCAATTAAGCTATGGGGCATAAGGCAAATTTCCCAGTCCATGCCTGCTTTAAAGTGGATGTAAACCCACTCTCATCAATTATAAACTACTGCCATAGTGCTGATCTATAAGGATATACATGCCTCCTGCCCACTGACACTGACCATTGCCCCATCCCCCCACCCCCTTTCCCAAAAGCACTGTGAAAAAATATATTTAAAAAATAAAACCCCACCCTTCCATCAATAGTACAAAAATTAATTTATTTTTTATTTTTTATCGTAAAAATGTTACTATCCACTATCCTGACACCATCCTGCACGTACTACCCACCACTGTACACTCCACATTCCAGTGATTCGCACCGCATTGCTGTTCAGATCACATGTGATGTCTGTGCGATGCGATTTCAGCCATACAAACCGTATGGCTGAAATCGCATCACATTCAGACCAAACGCACACAGGATGCTTTTTTGGGTCCGCACCAGAATCGCATGTGTATTCACACCTATGCGATCCGATTTATGTCCAAACTGTCAGTTCGCAGTGCGATATGCAAGCTGAAATGGGATTGTCATTACCATTATATGACACTTCCCAGCAGTTTGCATATGGCAGTGTGAACTGCCGTGCGAGTCCGGTGCGATGTGGGAACCCGCAGTGGATTCGCAGGGTTACCGAATCACACCAGTGTGAACCAAGCCTTGATGGGAGCAGTCAGGTGACATTTTGTAGGCTGTATGCCTTGAGGCTGGGTTCACACTGGTGCGATTCGGGAACCCTGCAAATCCACTGCGAGTTCCCCATCGCACCCGACTCGCGCGGCAGTTCACACTGCCATATGCAAACTGCTGTGGAGTGCCATACAATGTTAACGACACCCCCATTTCAGCTCGCATATCGCACTGTGAACTCACAGTTAGGACATGAATCGGACCGCATATGTGTGAACACCTATACGATTCTGGTGCGGACCAAAAAAAGGGTCCTGTGCGTGTTTGGTCCAAATGCGGTGTGATATCAGCCATACAATCTGTATGGCTGAAATCGCACTGCACGGACATCGCATGTGATTTGCGCTGCAGTGCGGTGCAAATCACTTGCGATCTAGCACAGCGCACTAATGTGAACCAGCCCTAAGCTCATTCAGCCTTACTGGGTGTAAGTATATAAAGTGAGAAATCAACCCCTCCCCCACATAACACATCCTGGTGTAATATAAAGGAATGTGGCATCTGTGATTAGGTGACCTCAGACACACCACACTGCAATATAATAATAATATCACTGGAGCTTCTCCTCTGCCCAGCTCTGACTAAATACATCTCCCATAATCACTTCTCTATGTATATTCTGATGGCTGTTGACTGCAGCATACATTTCTGCATCACACTGAACTGTGGATCACACCCTATATGATGAGAAACATCTAGTCAAAAGGCAGCCAATCCTTGGAGAGCTGGAAGGGAGGGGAGGGGAGGGGAGGGGGATGTGAATTGTGAACTTTTTACACAGGATGTGCATGTGTCCAGGCTAGTGCACAAGATATGTAAATAACCTGTCACTGGAAGCATGGGGGCAGAACAGACTTGGGTTTTTCTCTGTAAGTCTGTTTTATTTCACTGAACAATAAAAGAGAATTGTTCAGAGCTGGATTAACTCTGTGTGGCAAGACTGGGCACAGATGATAGGAAATCTACATTGTGACATAAAAAAAATGTGGGTTTACATCCACTTTAAAAGCCGAACTCCCTATCTACATAGCATATAGAATTTTAATGCATATACATAAACAGTTGTTAAAGTGTGTGTATATATACAGTATAATAAGTATATATTGCATCTGGAAAATATTCACAGTGCTTCACTTTTTCCACATATGTTACAGCCTTATTCCAAAATGGATTTAATGCATTATTTTCCTCCAAATTCTACAAACAATACCCCATAATGACAATGTGAAAGAAGTTTGTTTGAATTCTTTGCACATTTTTTATAAAATAAAAAAATCCCATGTTCATAAGTATTCATAGCCTTTGCAAAATACTTTGTTGAAGCACCTTTGGCACCAATTAAAGCTTCAAATCTTTTTTGAGTATGATGCTACGAGCTTGGCACACCTATTTTTGGGCAGTTTCTCCCATTCTTCTTTGCAGGACCTCTCAAGATCCATCAGGTTGGATGGGGAGCGTTTGGTGCACGGTCATTCCAGAGATGTTCAATCGGGTTCAACTCTGGGCTCTGGCTGGGCCACTCAAGGACATTCTGGGGGTTGTCCGGTAGCCACTGCTTTGTTATCTTGGCTGTGTGCTTAGGGTCGTTGTCCTGTTGGAAGATGAACCTTCACCACGGTCTGAGCTCCAGAGCGCTTCGGAGCAGATTTTTTATCAAGGATGTCTCAGTACATTGCTGCATTCATCTTTCCCTCAATCCTGACTAGTCTCCCAGTTCCTGCCGCTGAAAAACCTCCCCACAGCATGATGCTGCCACCACCATGCTTCACTGTAGGTATGGTATAGGTCAGGTGATGAGTGGTGCCTGCTTTCCTCCAGACGTGACGCTTGCCATTCACAACAAAGAGTTCAATCTTTGCTTCTTCAGGTGGGCTGAAGGAAGATCTAAAGCAGGCATCCTCAAACTACGGCCCTCCAGATGTTGCGGAACTACAAATCCCATGAGGCATTGTGAAACTCTGACATTCACAGACATGACTAGGCATGATGGGAAATGTAGTTCCTGAACAACTGGAGGGCCATAGTTTGAGGACCCCTGATCTAAAGGATGATCAGTGGAAACAGGATGCATCAGCTGGCTCAGCGGAGATCTGCGGAGAGATCTCGCACTGAGCTGGCGGATTCCGCCGAGACAGAGTCAGCCTAGTGTGAAAGAGATGTAATAGAATGCATTAAGGTGAAAAACCTTGTGACTTTAGAATTGCTTTAAAGGATCACTAAAGGAAATTTTTTTTTTTTAGCTAAATAGCTTCCTTTACCTTACTGCAGTACTGGTTTCATGTCCTTTTTGTTAGTTTTTGCTTTGAAGTTGCTGTAATCCTGCTCTGATCTCCACACTTCCTGCTTGTCTGTTTCCTTATAACCACAATGCTGGGAGCTTTCTCACGATGGTCTAAGCTGTCATTACTGTGTGTCTAAAACTTCCCAGAACCAATCAGATTCATTTTAAAAACAAAACACTGCCCTGGATTTGTTTGTTTTTGTTCTGTGTGTCTATTTCTACTTTGCAGAAACATGAAGCCAGTTCAAAAGTGAAACTAACCTGCAGGCACATTATATGATTGATTTTGATCTATTTTTAATCATTTTGAAAAGGAATCCGTTAACTTTTAAGTCTCTATACCCTGTAAACAGTCATTTCAGCAAAAAATGTTTTTCCTTTAGTGACCCTTTAAGGCCCCTTTCACATTTGGGACATTAAAGTCACATGACAAGTTGTACCTCATGATTCCCAATGATAACTATTCATATCTGTGAGACTTCAAGTCGCACCGACTTCAAAGTAGTCCCTGTACTACTTTGGCTAGACTTTGATGCGACTTGAGCTCCATGGACCTCAAGTTTACACAGGTATTCCCTGAAATCACAGCACAATCAAGCGACTTTCAAGTTGCAGCAGTATGAAAGGGGCCCAAGTGTTGACAATAAAAACCTGGAAGCTGATTGGTTACTATGCACAGCTGCACCAGTTTCTGTGTGTGTGCCAGCTTTAGTAAATCTCGCCCATGATTGAACTAAACTTTTATTTATAATGCATGCAAGCAATATTTGCATCTAAAAGCCCATATTTGTTTCTTAGGCTCCGGCTGCATGAAGACAAGTACATAAGGGACAGAAGGTACCATCTGAGGACATATCCCAACTGTTTTATGGCCAGAGAAGTGGTCGATTGGCTTATCGATAGGAAAGAAGCCCCTGACAGGCCTACAGCTGTACAACTGATGCAAAAAACGATGGAACACGATATTATCCATCATTGTGAGTAATTCGATTAATTAAAGGTTTAATTCTATAATATTTTTATTAATAATTTATAAGTATATTAACCCCTTCACACCTAAAGGTAAAACAAATGTCAATGCCTAAGCACAATTTTGCAATTTTGATGTGTTGGTTAAACTGCACATATCATCACAACTACTTAGTACATCTTAGTACATTTTATTTATTTATTTTTAGGACTAATTTGGCTTTCATTTGGTAGTAAATAGTTATGGATATTTTATTATTATTATTATTATCAGAGGAAAACTGTCTCAATATAGTAAAAAATAAAAATAATAAAAAATTCAATTTAGCTGTGTATTTCTTTATCGCTGGTTCTCACAAAAGTGTCAAAACTGTTAACGTCAGAATGTCACTGATCGTAAAATAAATAAATAAAAATAAAAACATCCAATATTTTGTAGACACTAATAACTTTTGTGCAAAATTGTAGCAGAATACATATTGACCTACATTTTATAAAGATTATCTTTCAATCTTATTATTGGATATTTTTTATAGCAGAAAGTAAAAAATATTTGTATTTTTTCAAAATTGTCGATATTTTTTGTTTATAGTGCAAAACATACAGGGCCAGATTCTCAAATATTTTCGGCGGCGTAGCGTAAGCCAGTTACACTACGCCGCCGCTGCGTACTGGAGCAAGTGCTTTATTCTCTAAGCACTTGCTCCGTAGGTTTCGCCTGCGTTGCGTAAATCGCGTAGCGTAAACCCGCGCAATTTAAATGGGGCGGCTTGTATTTAAATTAAGCGCGCCCCCGCGTCGAACGAACTGCGCATGCGCCGGCCGGGGAAAAAGCCCAGTGCGCATGCTCCAGCTCACGTCGGAAAGCGTCGTTGAAACCGACGTCAAAACGACGTGAGCGTCATTTACGCAAGTCCCTATTCGCGAACGAGTTAGTAAAACGACGTAAGCGACGGAAAAAGCCGACGCTGACCCGACGCCATACTTAACATGGCGTCCGACGGGACACGACGGCATCCGACGGGACCTCGTAAGGTTACTCCACATAGAAGCTGGGGTAACCTTACGAGTTCGTAAACGACGTACGCGACGACGGGGCGGCGTAAAAGCGATCGAGAATCGGCGTACTACTTCATTTGCATATGCAAATGAAAAAACAACGTAAAGGCCACCTAGTGGCCGGAGTTGTCATTACATCTACGATCCGAAAGTGTAATTGTATTACACTTGTCGGATGTAGAAGCGTATCTATGCAAAAGTGATGCTCAGCATCACGCGCATAGATACGAGTCAAAAAAAAAGGCGATACGACGGGGTATCTGAGATACTCCGTCGTAACGCCTCTGAGAATCTGGCCCACAAACCGCAGACGTCATCAAATACCAGCAAAAGAAAGCTCTATTTGTGGGGGGGAAATTACATAAATTTTATTTGCGTACAGTGTTCTAGAACTGCGTAATTGTCGGTTGAAGTAACACAGTGCCATAACACAAAAAATTGCCTGGCCAGGAAGGGGGGCAAATCTTCTGGAGGTCAAGTGGTTAAAATTCAACTTTACAAGAATGCACACTTTGTTGTGTCATATGGGTATAGAAGCATACTGTGCTAAACCTAACTTCTAACCTGAGCTTTCTTTTCAGTTCAACAGTTCTGCTGTTGCAGCGTTGAGCTCATCATAGGTGGCAGGAGACGCACTGCGCATGTGCGGCCTGAAAGAACGGGACGTTGTGCCCTCGCGTGTCACTAGGGGTCGCTGCTGTCAATGGCTGCTCCACCCCTACAATAACTCTGGATGGAGCCATTGCAGGCTGCAGAGGATTCTTTTAAGTGTTCTACATTCTTTAAACCAGTGGTTCTCAACCTAGGGGTTGGGACCCCCTGGGGGGTCAAATAACGATTTGCCAGGGGTCACCAAATCCTGGGCTGTTCCTAAAGCCTGCACTGCTCACCCAACCTTTTTCGCGACATCCCAGCTGGGCTGTTCTTGGA